>JAGXTR010000003.1:1338581-2677163 GCA_018398605.1 Biscogniauxia mediterranea
GTGGTTCGTCGCGGTACAAAGTAGGCAAATCGAGGTCGCGACAGTGTGTATAGGAGAAGCCAGGTCATGAAGAAATGGAAAGCAGCGAAGGTTAGTTGCGCAAGCTTCAACGACGGATCGGAGAATATGGCTTTATTCGTAAAGACCTGGAAGAATACAGTTAGTCAGCCGCGGTCAACGTACTGTGACGCGCCGGCGTTGCGACGAGCCGAAGTAGACGTACAATGCCGATTGTAGCCAGAGTATTGACAACTATCCAGAACACAGCCCAGGCGAACTTGCTCTTAGGTTCTCCATTTTCTGCTGTCCGGCGATCTTCCTCTTTCTCTAACAACCCATCGCCCTCACCGCTGCGCCTAGAGTTGCCATCTTCTACAGCGGTATGCTGGGACAAGCGGTCATTATCTATGGGATCCTCGATACCGTCAAAGCTATGCAGCTTCGGCCTGTCGGCCGGGCCTTCGGTCGAAGACGAATTTCGCAGTACGTGTTGCTCGCCATGGCTACTCGAGGATGCCATGTCGAATCAAAGTGAACATGAGGACGGCTAGTGGTTGGCGGTTGGTGGTTGGGCTTAGGTAAGTTGCGTGGTGGTAGGCCAGGGTCGAAATCGGGGAGGCGATTGTTAGGTGAATATGGAATAGTTGAGGTGGTGGGCGGAGGGTGTGAATAGTTGCAACACGGCGAGAGGGGAGAAGAAAAGAAAAGGACCGGACAGCCGTGGCAATAAGGCGACGGCCAAATGTGGTGGTGGTATAAAGAGATATCACGGTAGAGAGTTAGGTGGTAGGTGGTGAATAAGTAGGTGGAAGTAACTGAGTAGAGAGAAAATGTTGCTAGTTTTTACGTAGAAAGTTTATTTAGAGGCAGGTAGTTTGGGATTGGACGAGTTTGGGTTAATGGGCGGAATTGGGCAGGTGGGGGTGGGTAGAATATGGTATTTTAGCCGTTCGTTATGCCTATAACTTAATTAATCTAATATTAGCAGCATCATTCGTGAGATGGGAATGCAGCTGCTTTGTTTGCAGACGCTAGAAATTTTCTCTACACCACCTACCTACACTTCACATTTATTCGCTACCTCTTGCTAAGTACTAATGTATTGTACACTAGGTAGGTACCTAATGGACATTGCCGAAGAGCCGATATGGAGTTGACACAGACGTCGCTTTACATCTGGGCACCAATAGGATAATGGTTACATATGGGCTCAATAGGCGATTGTGTCTGAGGCGTCGTCATGACTTCCTTGGCTAGCGGCTACCTATTATGTAGTTCCAATGTGTTGTTTTGTACTACGTCCGTACTCAGGGTCCTTTCCTTCTAGTGTAGGTGGTACGTGCTGTCTTGCGCTGCTGTGTCCGTACTCAATCTTACTAGAATAGGTACACTGTGCCCATAACATACCTACTAGGAAGGGTGTACAAAAAGAATTGCTTACCTGGTACTTGGTAGGTGTGTGATACAGTCTTAGCCCCTAGAGGGATATCTGGGGCAATACTTGAGGAACCTGGAGATAGGTAGCGGGGATTTCACCATCATCCTTGTCGTATGGCCTGAGCTCCCCTGAACCAACCCTGCTAACAATTTCTTTCCATATGTAAGTCTCTCCTGAGTTGCCCTAGGTAAGGTCTTGTACAATATCTTATCTGTGGTCCAATGCAGTGTAGGTAGTGTAGTTCAGGTACGGAATCACCACATGCATAACTGTTAGACGATTCCCACTTAGGTACCAAACTTGGTCAATTTAGGACTACAAAGTCTCTTTGCGTGTCAAATTGACGTCACTATTGGATTGATACCTCTGTCACGGCCTTGTTTTTTCTTTCCTTGGTTTATAAGTCTGAGATATGGATGTTTATTAGTTTGGGGCTCACCACGAAATTGTTGTCAGATCTGATTGATCTAATCTGATAGGAACCATGTTCAGCTTCTTGCCAATGTTGCATTCAGCTCGAGCCTCGCCAAGCATCGCTTCTGAATGGACGCTGGATATATACTGTGCTTACTTCGTAGACGATCGGCTTTGTAACCTTATTGGAGGCTAGCAGTTGGCAGGATAAATAGAGATAGCCATCGTTAATAGTCTAGAGAATGACAACTGCAAAGTCTCGGCTAGTCCCGAATTATGTATCAATATGCTATACTATCTTTAAAGGCGTTGACATAGTATCCCATAAGGAAGCCGCGCGAAGAAGTCTGTCTCTTCATGCCAGCATGAAGGTCACCACATTTCCACACGGCTACATTTCATTGATTGGTAGCTTGTTCTATACCAACCACGAAGATAACTATGCATATAAACTAGTGATCCTACAAACGTACTATCTACACGGGAATCAAATGCATCCTTCAGGTGGCTTAAGCCGGCATGCAACCCTATCTGGATCCTCGTTGAAAGAAACAATAGTTGTCCAGCCCTCATAAAATAAAACATACGATCAGTTTTCGATCAATTGCATATCCAAGCTTACTCCTTGTGCCTAGAAAAGCCCACGGAGCACGGGATCGCCACCCTCCATAAAAACAGAGAACAAACGCAAGCGGTGCTTATACTACTTATGTGCTTAGGGTGATACTGGGTGATCTTGGGCATCTGCTGTGGTTGGATTCAGATCTTATGTACTGTAGTAGCGATAATCTACCTAACTGAGGTTGTATACTTAGCAATCTCACGATGCCGCACCACGTTAGGATATGGTCAGTCTACTCCGAATCGACGAACAGAAAAATGGCGATAGTATACACTGATGATCAAAGCTACTTGCTTTTGCTAGTAGAGCCTTTTTGTAGCATTGTAAATATCCAGTGTCTTGGGGCTCAATCACGCTATATCCGAGGTTGTTCTTATTCTTTGTGTATAGATAGAAGAGAGACCTGCGCGGGTTGCTCGCAAGTTGGTATCTATTTCTTTGTTAAAAGCAAGACACATCATCTCATAGTTTCCATTACACCGGTCGGTCCCATGAGTAAATGATCTTGAAGATCAATACAGCCCAGATGTTGTACGAAATCTCGGCTTTCAGCTTAGGTATAACGAGTAGAGCCGAATGTTCATGGAACCTAGGTACCTACACTAGCAGAGGCGACCTGAGTCAGGAGCAACGACACGATACATACGAGAATTCAAGTGGCGAGTCGCCCGGATATTCTGGAAATCCAGTATACGACACATCCAAGCACCCAGAACGAATTATAGAGAAGACCAACCTAGGTAGAAAGAAATGATCTTTGCGTTTCTTTCGTAGGATGGTAAGAAAGAGTGCCGTTTTCCGGTACAAGAGCTTGGCAGTCGGAGATCTTTCTACCCTCTAACCAGACCGAGCATCTTGGCAAGAATGCGTGATTCCCAGACAAACCTGCGGTTTCTACATCCTGGTCAGACCACAGCCCCATCGATTTATCCATCTCACATGTGCAAGTATGTTTATCGACGGAAACTCGGCGAGGCTGTTGCGAAGCCCAGATGGATAAGTGCTTATCAGTGGCTGATGAGCACAAGTCAGTGGCCTATCGCATGCAACGCAGGCTAGATTATGACTTGGCGATGGTATAAAATACTTTAGTGCATTTAGCAATGTTAATACTACTACCGGTAGTAACAAGCTTTTTTTTTTTTAAACAGTGTGGATAGAGGGAATCTTTCCTTCTTGGGCATGTGAGAACGACGATGACTATCTACCTAGGTATGTAATCATTTCCAATTTGATTATTTATTCAAGTAGTTGGCTATTTAGAGACGGGTCCCAGTACGTAGTATACCTACTTATGTATCTAACAAATTTTTGGTGTATGTAGGTAGGTAGGTATTTTTAGATACTATTCTGGGTAAGGTAGATATGACGTTACAGCAGTGCGAGAGGGAAATGGGGGGAAAGGAAAGGGAAAAGAGGACGGAGGATGAGATAAACTGGAGAGTAAATTAATCTGTCTGCTACAGCGGGTCAGATTGGTAGGTATGTACTATGTATGTACACATGCATTTGGAGGTATGTACCTATGACTATGTACATGCCTTGGTAACCTACATAGTATGTACATAGTAGACCAAGTAATCTACCTAATTTAGACTCGAAGTGGGTCTCCCTACTAAACATGTACCTACTAGTCTTGGCCCGTCGGCCAGTCAGGTCAGGCCAGTCAAGGCAAGCCAGTCAAGTCAAGTTTTCGCCGTGGTGGCTGATTAAAGCGCAACTTAGCGGCTTAGATATTCACCTAAAAGACTTAAAGCTCATCCATCGTGCATCTTTCATTTTATATGCAGTTCGGCCGCTCCATGTCGTTTCATCCTCCACAGCCCACAAGCCCACAACCCACATCAACCTACTACACTACGTACATTGGTAGTCGACACTCTTTAAGCTTAATGTTTGGCTCCTCATATATGGTGGCATCCATATACACACCTACCTACCACCCACTACCTACGTAAAGCCAGTACCATACGTGCGCGTACTGGTCCAGGTCCAACTCCACCCCCATTGCGCAAAACATTCCCGGGGCGAGAAAACAAACCGCCTCCAGCTACTGACCGGCCTTCGGTGCTACCACCGATATCTCCAGTTCTTGACCGTTCAATCCGTACGTGGCATAGTCAATCCGCCACGCGATCCCTAATAGGACACACGTTACCGAGCAGGCCGGATGGTACATGCTCCCAGAATCTCTTCATTTCTGATCTCCCTGAACCAGTGCAGGTTGTGGTGTTGAACACACTACAGAGATCTTGTCTTTGTCTTGCCTTGTCTTGCCTTGTTTTACCTCTACCCTCAAGGTGTGCGAGTGAGTTGCAACGCTACACTTTGAAATTGAGCACCGACAATCTGGACATTCTGTCCCTCTACCACCCCTGACCTCTGACTCTCGGTTCCAGGTCCAAGGTCCAGGGCAAACGCAAACTCTAGAGAAGGAGCAGGCCTCTGTAATCGCTCAGCTAGAGACAGCCTCTCCTGTTCCTATAATCCATAATCTATAATAGCCCCTTCCATTTATTGCTTTTTTTTCCTTCTTCTTTTCCTTTCTCGGTGGACCGTTACCACTACCTCGTTCACCATTGTTTTTCACCTCTAGAATCACCAATTGGCGGGCCACCGGCTGAAAACACATCGACCATGACAGCCTCGACGCACTCAAACGGCACCAATGGCGTGCATGGTAAGTGCTCGTCATATTTGCGAAATGATGGACATGTGCTAACCATATCATGTAAATAGCTGATCGGCAGCCTACTCGATTCTTCGAGGATTATGGCATCTGGAAGGAAGCCCCTGTTTTGATCGGGTCTACCAAGTTCGACCCGTTGCCAGATGTAAAGAACATCATGATCACGGGAGGCGCCGGTTTTATGTGAATTATCCCCCCCTTAGGCAAAGTTCTAACGGTGCAACTAATGCTCATCATAGCGCTTGTTGGCTAGTCCGCCATCTTACTCTAACTTACCCGCATGCGTACAATGTCGTCTCTTTTGACAAACTCGACTATTGTTCGTCGCTGAACAATACGCGTATGCTCAATGACAAGAGAAACTTCACCTTCTATCATGGTGACATCACCAATCCCTCCGAAGTGCTTGACTGCATGGAACGGTACAACATTGACACCATCTTTCATTTTGCCGCCCAGTCGCACGTTGACCTGAGCTTCGGGAATTCCTATGGGTTCACACACACGAATGTATACGGAACCCATGTGATGCTGGAGAGTGCTAAGAAGGTCGGCGTGAAGCGATTCATCCACATATCAACTGACGAGGTGTATGGTGAAGTCAATGACGACGACGATGACCTACTGGAGACCAGCATCCTGGCGCCCACCAACCCTTATGCCGCCAGCAAGGCTGCCGCCGAGATGCTGGTCAACTCTTATATGAAGAGCTTCAAGCTCCCAGTTATCATTGTAAGGAGCAACAATGTCTACGGGCCGCATCAATATCCCGAGAGTGAGTGACCCTTTAACACGCCAACACAGTAGTCCAGTCCTGGCTGACTTGACGATAGAAATCATTCCCAAGTTCACTTGCCTGCTGAACCGCCAAAAGCCAACCGTGCTACACGGCGATGGAAGTCCAACACGAAGGTACCTTTTTGCTGGCGATGCGGCAGATGCTTTCGACACAATACTGCATAAAGGGACCCTCGGTCAAATCTACAACGTCGGATCATATGATGAAATTTCCAACATTCATCTGTGCGGAATGTTGCTGAAGGAGATGGGCATAAAAAATGAGAGTCCAGCCGATTTCAATCGATGGGTGAAGTATACCCAAGACAGGCCTTTCAATGATCATAGATATGCCGTCGATGGTACTAAGCTTCGACAGTTGGGCTGGGACCAGAAGACGAGCTTTGCCGATGGACTCAGGATTACCGTCGATTGGTACAAGCGTTTCGGTGAAAAATGGTGGGGAGATATTAGCAAAGTCCTCAGCCCGTTCCCGATTGTTGTTGCGACTGAGGTGATGTCAGACAAGGAGGAGATCTGTGACGAACCACAGCCAGGGAAGAAGCGAAAGATATCGAATTGAAGAGAGGGAGAGACGAGGAGAGTTTGCTTCTACCGGGTGAGGTCATTCTTGTCCCCCGTATATTACCGAAGTGAGCATTTGCATTTTCTAGGAGTTATGAATCAGCGACGACCACTAAGACCACCAGAAGAGAGCAAGCGTCTTATAGGGTCGGTCCACGTGCCTACCACATTGATGTTTGTAATAGAGACGAGACGATAATTATTGATGAGAAATGGGAGGTGTTAGCTGGGGGAGGGACGCATACATGGCTTTACGTATTTGCCGGAGGCCTGCTAGGCCTGCTAGTATTGTTGGAGGGGGGTGAAACTACCTCTATACTTACATATATAGTTTTCTCTCTCTCTCTGTGCCATGAGGTAAAGGTAAAGTACATCCTTACCTTGCAGATGGTCCTACGGGAATAAAAAAATAATCAAAAATAATAAAAACTTGGTATACTTATATAACTACCTAGTGTAGCAGCTCGTGTGTGTGATCGTATAAGCATGTTTCATTACAAGACAAAAGGCTCTCTATTCCCCTTTTGAATTGTTTCCCGCCACCTACATATGTAGGCTACATACTTAACTGCCTAAGTCTATCGCCCTCCTCCTCCCTCCCCTGAGTGGTGCGGACGGCATCCGATGTCATTGCCAAGCTTGCTCACAAAGAGGATGGATCGACATCCTTGCCCCGTCTGTTTTCCTTAGGTAAACCCCGGTTCCTGGATTTTTGTTTTTCTTTCTTCTTACATGCCTTGACATCTAATTGTAATTACACATTGTACCGAGGTAGCGAAGCAAACCCTTGAATTTATTTTTCTAGCGACGAGTTAAACAAGTAGGTACGTCAGGCTATATTTATTGGCTAAGTTGCCTGTTAAATATATATCTGTAAGTAGATCTAAATCGTTGGGGAAATCATCAATAGTAAAGTATGACACAACTCTATACTAAACTTCTATTTCCCCTTTCTATTTCGTTTGCCCTTTTTATCTTATGGTGTTTCTGTATTTTTTATTTATTCCCGTCGTCATCCATTTATAATGAAACCCATTCCCCGTATACGGGTAACAACCCAACCTACCTAAGGTATTTCTCACCTCACTTACGTATGCATGTTATGAGGTAGGCTGTGTAGATACAACTCCTCTGGCATTATTCTCTTACGTTACCGTCACACGAGGCCGGTAATTAAACCACCACCCACCCCCCCCCCCCCCCCCCCCCCAAAAAAAAAAAAAAAAAAAAAAAAAAAAAAAAAAAAAAAAAAACCCATAATGAGCGAGACGGTGACCTACCTAGGTAGTTATTTTGATGAAGAAGAAGCAACGAATCCTTCCTTCCTCCTCTCCCCCTTTCCAGCGAAGATTGAAGAAGAAGGGAATGAAAGAGAGGCCGTGGACAATACATGAAGAAAAAAAAAACCCCCCTCCATACCGCGCACGCATTTATAATATATTATTACACGACAATGCTCACCGGGGTGGAGAGGAAGGGTAAAGTGGGTTTCTTCGGACTCGGGCCTCTCCCATCGTCCACCCACCCCCAGGTATTTCATCTCCACCCCCTTCTTTTCTTTCTTTATTTTCCTAGGTACCTAGGTGGTCCCTCCTCTCGTCCGCCCGCGTCTACCTAGGTAGGTAGATTCGGCGCGAAGGAGATGGCGAGTGGATCCGGAACTTGGGATACCCCGTGTGGGTTTGGGGGGTGGAGGATTTTTTTTTCTTTTTTTCGGTCCTTCTTCTGAGTTGACAGGGCGTGTGTGTGTGTGTGTGTAAAGTGTGATGTGATGATATCTTGTCTTGTCTTACTTTTTTTTTTTTTTTGCCATTGTACATATCCCTTTCATTAAAGAAGCGAGCCGGGTAGATAGCAAGTTTTTTAACCTGGTGTGTGTTTTTTTTATACGTAAATGTCACAAGGCAGGCAAGCAAGCAAGCCAGTTGGTCCGGCCAGTCGGTTGTGTGACGATACATGGTCCTTTGTTTTATGTACGGGATATGAGGTAGGGAAGATTAAGTTGGCAGATGAAATTCTTCGAGTAGGGGAGGTATGTGCCATACATATCTACATCAACGCCGGGTAGGTGAAAATGTAGACATAATAGTCTTTAGATAGATGGTTAACTCTACGGAATCCGAATTGTCATAAAACTTGCCATTTTTCGGTCTCGTTTCGTTTTCATAGGCAACTACTAGTGTAGGTACGACAAGTGTATCAAAGCTATGCATATGCTCTATGTATATGCTCCAATGCTAACAAGACTGTAACCGCCGGTACATGCTCGAGGTTTGTGGGGAAGTCGGTGTTCGGTAGTTGAGATTGATGCCGGATTGGTGGTTGTCAAGGGGGGCCGAATACATCAATGCCTCCCTCATATTACTATCAATGTATTACTTACCTAATCTTAGGTTGTCTACTAACTCTGTACATACCTAGATGACTTAGACCTGTTGGAATATATACCCCGGCATATGTGGTTAGTTAACCCAGCTGCTGGGATTATAACAAGTCTGCAGCACATTTGAAGTATGTAACGAAGGTCGACAAGGTAAGGCAAGGCAAGGCAATAGGCATGCGCTCAGACATGCATATAACAATTCTGTATCGGTAATTCGAGAGTCAGGGTTACATGGTCTGTGATTCAACAACTAGGCCAAGGGGAAACCAGAAAAAAGACAGACAAACAGACAGAGATCTGTTGTCCAATGTGCAGTATCTTACAACGGGATCGTAGGTAACTCACGGTCACGGGACAGACGGTACTAACCTAGATTAGTGTACTTCGTAGTCGGAGTTTGGCGGGAGGAGAAAGGCAGGAAGAGGAGGGAGGGGTGGCACCTGTTTGACAGGAAAGGTGATCGCCGGTGGATTAGCTACACCTAACCTTAGGTAACCTTCTGACTCTTTTCTTCCCTAAATGTACATTATTCCCGTTTTTTATAGTGTAGCAGATCGTGGAGACATGGGGGGCTCGTGCCCAATTACATATGATCTAAGCCAATATTACACGGAGGGGTATGTGTCGCCTTAGGGGGAGGGTCCTGGACTACTAGGTAGGTACAGCATAATACTATCACTATGTATATATACATATACTACGGTCTTTGCGGTACATAGCGTGTCATCGGGCAAGTTTTTCTCCTCGCCTTCGCCCTTAAAATACTGAAAGATATATATAAGATCGCGGGGATAGGCTGGGACGAATCGAATGGGTGATTTGATGGTGCAATTGCGTAGCACTCGGAATCAGCACAAGCAGAGGCCCGTAGCTTTTTTTCTAGACTTACATGATGGATGGATGTACATGGCACGTAGCAGTGCCCACTACCTTAAGTACCCTTACCTGCCTAAGGTTAAGTGGTTTTGGCCTTTTTCCCCAAAACATGGATGATCCATGCATGTACTTCTGCTGATTAAACCCACCACTGCACCAGTTTCAAGCCATCTAACAGGATACCGACCTGGCAGAACCTTTACAAAGCGAGCGAACCAGTTCCCGTTTTCCGTTTGGGAGGGACGCCTCTTCCGAGATCCAGATCCCTCCCCAGTGCACCGATCTTTTCTTTTTCTTTTTTTTCCTTTTCAACATTAAACTGCCTATGCATGTGACATCGAAAATGGAAATAGATATCAGACCTTATAAGTAATATGGACCATTTTCAAGTCAAGCACCAACATAGCTCCATCCGACGCGTTCCTCTAACATACTACCCACCAATCTCCAATTCATCCGTATTGTACAATTGTAGAAGGTGTACGGAATACATAGTAGGTAGCGTAGCTTGGCCCTAAATCCATTGCATATTGCGCGACCTCAATACGGCATGGTGCAGTACAGGACCCAAGAGACTGTACCTGCCGTTGTGGTCCGAGCAAACTCCAACCAGACCAAGCCCATCAATTGCTGGGAATAAGGGGGGGGCGTGATACCTGAAGTCTGGCTCCCCATTGGACAGTGAAGCCCCGTTCCCGGCCCTTGGGTCTGCAGTTCACCTGTCTGTCTGGTCATCAAGTGACCCACTGCTTGTCACTATCTTCGCTGCCCATAATAATAACTAATAATACCCGTAGCATGTCTAACCTAGTACTATACACACACACACACACACACACACACACTTTACATTCCCTCTTCTGCTGCTTTACGCTACTATAACCCATTTAACACCACACATATCAGCCCTACACTACATAATAATTCCATCACACCGATCGATACGACCGTACCCTTCTCCATACCTATTGCTTTGTTGCTTGTCTACATATACCGAGACATGTCTTGATAATCTGTACCGTTCACTAGTACGAGACGATCACTGCGCAGAAGGATCCAAGTCTGCCATCCCGGGTTGACAAGTCAAGTCGTCGATAAACCAACCTGCCGGGTTTGAGCCAAACTTCAATCGACGGTACACGACTAGAGTCTTGGGCGACCCAATACCTAATTGCCGCTCTGCATATGCTTTAGCGGCGCCCACCCGCCATGAGAAGACAAAGGAAAACCAACGGATTATTAACGTATCAACCGACACGACGTGTTTGATGCAGCAGTGATGGAAAAGAAGGGTCTATAGGGGAGAGACACGGCGAGCGAGATTACCAGATCCGAAATTGACCATCATGGCTTCACACGCCACTAGTGTGACGGAGTCGTCCTACGACGAACCCAGCGCCACGAACAGCGAGCTCATCCTCGACACCTCCGAGTCGGCTGTTCCAGAACTCGATAATGACATTTCCACCGATGAATATACAAGCGACTACCTGAGCACACGCACTACGAGTTACCTGGGCCCAAGCCTGGGCCTGGACGATGGCATCGGATCCATCCAATTCGATACTACCTCGATATATTCCCCAAGCCACTATCCATCCATTCAAGTCCCATACCGGACCGAGAGACCGTTCGATTCCGAGACTATGTGAGCCCTCATATATGATTCCCTAGCAACCTACAAGGCGGACATATTGCTAACACTCAACAGGAACTCCACACGGTCAATCACCGAGTTGGATATAAACTATGTCTACGAGAACGGACGGCGCTACTGCGGCTCCTACTATATGCCAAATGACGATGACGAACAAGTCCGATTACAACTGATCAACCAAGTTTACCTCAAAGCCTTCGATGGCGAACTTACAAGCATACCCCTGGAATGCCCATCGCATATACTCGATATAGGCACGGCCGTTGGTGAATGGGCGATCGACATGGCAGAGGCCTATCCCGAATGCGAGGTGACGGGAACTGACATATCAAATATATTTGAGCGCCAAGCGCCGCAGAACGTGTTCTGGGAGGTGGATGATGCCGAGTTAGACTGGGAGCGACCGTCGGATTACTATGATCTAATTCATCTCCGCAACATGGCGGGTGCGTTTGCCGATTGGCAGTTCATTTACAGGTCCGCATATACCTCTCTGAAACCGGGCGGCTGGATAGAGGTTTTAGACTTCGACGACCATAAGGGAATGAACAACTTCTTTTCTTTTTTCGAGCCTGGTTCCTTGATACACAAGGTGGCCCAAGACCTCCAAGAAGCCTCTATCCTATCTGGACGACCACGCGGGGTCGGGCATTTGGAACCCAGGTTCCTCGTCAACACAGGCTATGTTGATGTACAACTTACTGAATACGCCATCCCGCTGCGGACCGAGGATGGTTCGACAGGGAAGTTCTGGCTCCTTGCTATGCTCAATGGGATGGAACCGACTTGCATGAGACTGTTGACGAAATATAAAGGATGGGACCCTGACGACGTCCGGGTGGCCTGCGATATGATTGGGCAGGAGTTGATGGCTATGGCTCTGAACCCGAGAAGAGCAAGAGGCTTCGTCGTCAAGGTCAGGGTCATGACGGGGAGGAAGCCGGGCACTCACACGCGTTGGTCCACGGCCCCCATAAGCGAGTCAGGCGAAGTAATGAAGAACAGAGACGAAGAGATGAGGGACGATGCTTCCACAGATGATGGCGAAAGCGGCTATGGCTCTTATGGACGTCCGGGCACTTATAGCAATGCCGGAAAGAGGTCGTTCAATACCAGCCCCGAGGAAGAGTTGATAATAGACACCGAAGTGATATCGGACACGGCTGTCACGCAAGAAGAGGAGGCTAGTTCAGTGCTAGAAACGGGCGGTCCGGGGAGTGCTAGCGAGAGGCAAGCAGGCCAACTTGAAGAAGTCGATCGAGTTATCACCAGTGAAACCTTAAGGCATGATACAGCTGGCGATGCCGGAATAGAGGGGACTCGGCGAGAAGGGCCGCCGATGGCGGTAGATACCGCACGTCAGCAGGAGTCATATAGACTCGACGTCCAGACTATGGATCCATCCAGACACGGATCTGTGAATCCGATGAGTCCATTAACGCTCAATTTTAAGAGCACGTAAAAACACTATGCCCGGGAGACGGCCACGGTTGGGAATCGTCGGTATAATGAGTCGGGACGCGAAATCCCACATACCACAGCACGGCTTGTCATCGAGTGGACCAAGGGGGACACGAACTGACACAGGATGAGCACATTTATCTTAGTGCTCGGTTTCCCGGTATTACGTATGCTAATAACGTATACATATACACATACATGCATACTTTACATTGATCACGATGTATTCTTAATGTCGGAATTTTGATTCATCAATCTTATCTGGATCATTGGTATTTGCTGTTTATACTTGAAACTAGAAACAAGAGAGGAGTGGGAGAAGGGAAGACGGTCACAGCCCAATGCTATCTGTACATACTTTTTATATACCCACTCAGTCTGACGCTCGTGGTGTCTTTACGAGAGTCATCCCGTCCTTTTTGTTTTAGCATGGATTGTATGATCTTACAAAAATTATATTCGATTTATATATTTCATATCTGGTACCTCGGACGTTATGGAATGAACCTACCTAAGTTACATCGATGCATACCTGGTATAGTGGTACAGTGAGAGCTGGTAAGGTACCTAAGATAAGATATAGCAGCACTAAATGATGTCAGCGGGTGCTACCTAGGTATGTAGCCTAAGCGCAAATACTACCTAGGTAGATCTGGCGTATCTGTATCTGATACGTGTATAGTTCCGATATATGCATAGCCCTTACCCCAAGCTGCCCAAGTTGCTAACCTACTAGGTAAGTTGCTTTCCCAAGATCATCCAATCCATTGAATGAACCGAATGCCCACCCTCTTGCATCAACAAGCTCCAGCTTTGGAGCAGCATAGTCCGCAACTACAAAGACGCCCCCGTAGGCAGCTTCGCAACCTACCCCAGCTCTCGAACCCCAACATGCTCAGATAGCCGACCCGATGGCGCTCGACGCATCGAACGGCTTCAACGGCCTGCAGGACCTGGTCGACGACGGCTTGCCCATATTTACCATCGAGCGAGTCCAGCTCCAGTTCTCTATTGCTGCCGACTTCGTAGCTGCCCAAGTCGCCAACAATGTACTGGTCCTGGCCCTGTCCAACGGGCGCATCTTGCGCATCGACTTGAACCGCCCCGAAGACATAGACGGTTAGCTTTACATACATACCTACCTTCCAAGCGCCCTGAAGTTGTCGCCAGATGCTAACCCGCAGCATCCTCCCACCAGACATCGACCTGCCCAAGCGTGTGTCCGAAGTGGGCGTCATCCGGCGCATGTTCCTCGACCCCACGGCCTCGCATCTGCTTATATGCACTTCCCTCGGCGAGAACTACTACCTGCACACACAGTCCCGCCAGCCTCGCCCGCTGAGTCGGCTACGCGGCGTCTCGGTCGAGTCGGTAGCCTGGAACCCCTCGCTGCCCACCGCCACCACCCGCGAGATACTCATCGGCGCTTCCGACGGCAATATCTACGAGACCTTTATCGAGACCTCCACCGAGTTCTACCGGAAGGAGGAGAAGTACCTGAAGGCCCTGCACAAGCTGCCCGATGGAGCAATCACCGGCCTATGGGTCGATAGCATGGGCGGTAAGACCGACGTGAGGAGGGTGCTCATCAGCACAGGCAGCCGGCTATTCCATCTCGTCGGAAAGGTTGGCCGCAGCGGGCACGAGGGAAGCGGATCTATTTACACAAAACTGTTCGACGGAGAGCGGCCTGTCGTTCATGAGCTTTCGCGAGGCTCTGGTGCCGCCCCCTCTGCCCTTTCTATATCTCCAGATCCTCCGGATACCAACGCCCACGAGGAAGCGTTGCCGGATCGAGCTTTTGCTTGGCTATCTTCACACGGTATCTTTCATGGAAAACTCCTCACGACGCCGGGCAACAATGACGTGGGGAACAAGGTCTACGCCGAATCTAAGCTTCTGCCCAGATCGCACATAGTCACCTCGGAAGGACGGAAGAAGGGATCCTCTGAGTTCATCGATTCTATAGTATTAACGCAATGGCATATCGTTAGCTTGGTTGGCAACCGCGTCGTAATAGCCAACCGACTGACCGGGTCTATCATATTTGATGAGGTGCAACTCATGCAGGGGCAGAAGGCGCTGGGGCTCTACGTCGACCAGCAGAAAAACACCTTCTGGCTATTCACAGCCCAGGAGATATTCGAAATTGTTGTCAGAAGTGAGGACCGTGACATATGGAAGATCATGCTCCAAAGGCAACAATTCGACCAAGCACTACAGTACGCACACACGTTGGCACAGAAAGACATCGTAGCAACAGCATCCGGTGATTATCTGGCCGAGAAGGGTCTCTTTATTGAGGCAGCGGGCATTTATGGCAAGAGCAGTAAGCCGTTCGAGGAGGTGGCGCTAGCCTTCATCGACAACGGTCAAAACGATGCGCTGAGGAAGTACCTCCTTACCAAGATTACCATGTACAAAAAGTCGTCTATCATGCAAAGGATGATGATAGCAACGTGGTTGGTGGAGATCTTCATGGCGAAGCTGAACTCGCTTGAAGACACCATTACAGTAGAAACAGATCTTGCTGAGAATGGGAACAAGGCCCAATCGCGGGAACAGCTCACCGCAGTTCGGAAGGAGTTTCAGGACTTCGTTAACAAACACAAATCAGATCTAGACCGGAGGACGATATACGATGTCATCAGCAGTCACGCCCGGGAAGACGAGCTCCTCTACTTTGCAAACGCTATTGACGACTACCACTACGTACTTTCATATTGGGTACAGAGAGAAAGATGGACGGAGACTCTGAAAGTGCTTAAGAAGCAGACAGATCCAGAAGTTTTCTACAGGTACAGCACCGTGTTGATGACGCATGTCGGCCATGAGCTGGTCGAGATATTGATGCGGCACCCCAAGTTAGAGCCTCGAAAGATCATCCCGGCTCTACTCGACTACAACCGGAACTTCACGGGGACGCTCCTCCAGAACCAGGCCATCCGATACCTCCAATTTGCTATTAATCAACTACACTCTACGGACGCTGCCGTTCACAACACGCTTCTATCTATCTACGCTTCGCACGAATCGAAAGATGAGTCGGGGCTCCTGGCATACCTCGAATCGCAAGGCGACGAGCCGCGCTTCGACCCCGATTTGCCCTCCGCTTGTGCATACAGCACAAGCGGACGCTGTCGTGTGTGCACATCTACACGAACATGGGGCAGTACGTGCAGGCGGTGGACCTGGCGCTGTCGCACAACGAGGTGGAGTACGCGTCGATCATAGCGGACCGACCGGTGTCCAACCCGGCGCTGCGGAAGAAGCTCTGGCTGGCGGTGGCGCGGCGGGTGATTGCGCAGTCGGACGGGGGGATCCGGACGGCGATCGAGTTCCTGCGGCGGTGCGAGCTGCTCAAGATCGAGGACCTGATCCCGTTCTTCCCGGACTTCGTGGTGATCGACGACTTCAAGGACGAGATCTGCGCGGCGCTGGAGGACTACTCGCGCAGCATCGACGGGCTCAAGCGGGAGATGGACGAGAGCTCGCGGACGGCGGCGCACATACGGGCGGACGTGGCGGGGCTGGACCAGCGGTACGCGGTGGTGGAGCCGGGGGAGCGGTGCTACGCGTGCGGGCTGCCGCTGCTGAGCCGGCAGTTCTTCGTCTTCCCCTGCCAGCACGCCTTCCACTCGGACTGCCTCGGGCGCAAGGTCCTGGAGCAGGCGGGGCCCGCGAAGGCGAGGCGCATCAAGGAGTGCCAGGTGCAGATCAGCAAGGGTCTCGTGGCGGGCGCGCAGAAGGAGGCCATGGTCGCGGAGCTGGACGCGCTGGTGGCTTCTGCTTGGTTAGTTTCTCTTTTATTTTTCTTAAATCCCCCCCCCATTTTCAAGAGACCTAGGCTAACACATTTTTCTGAAATAGTATCCTCTGTAGCGACTACGCTATCAAGCGCATCGATGAGCCGTTCGTTAGACCGGACGAGGATAAGAACGAGTGGGCTTTATAAAGGGAGAGGGAAGAGGGAAGTTGTTAGGAGGGGAGGGGAGGTAAGAGAGAGAGAAAGGGGGAGGGTTGTTGGTATTGTTGTTATTATTGTTGTTGTTGTTGTTTTTACGTAGGCAGACAGGGAGATGAGATGTCTAGGACAGGGTGATTTTTTTGATTTTTTTTTTAACTTACCTAGGGTAGGGTTGATCAAAAATCCTCCCCCCACCCCCTTTTTTTTTTATTGAAACATAGGTACCTAGGTATGAATGAGAATATTTGGTACGATATGGGTACATAGTTTGTTGCGTTTCTAATGTCGTTTAAATGTAAACGGTGATTTGTTTTTGAAGTTTTTTTTTGTGTGTAGGGGGGGACGGTAAAGGGGGATGGATATACTTCTAAGTATGTAGGTAGGTATGTAGGTGTGTATATATATCCCCTTTTCTTTAGTCTGGTCTGACGTGAGCCCTTTGGATAAACAGGTGCGAATAAACGGATTTAGGAGAGCATTCGGGGTGGGGGAGGGAGGGGTTTAAGGGGGGAAAGGGGAAGGTTGGATATGTGTAAGCTACATCCGTATAAATGAATATATATATATATATATATATATGTGTGTGTGTGTGTGTGTGTGTGTGTGCCGTATACTTTTATATACGTTACCTAGTGCAAGACATAGGATACCTAGTACCTTATGCTTTATCTGGGCGGCCGTCACTATGTTATATGTGTAGAATATCTACCTACTTAATGATAAGTTTTCGTGTGTAAATTGTATTTTTATAGGAATGAAGATACGGGATGCTAAAAATAAAAAATAAAAAATTGAGAGAGAGAGAGAGAAGAGGATAAGGAGAGAAAAAAAGGGGAGGGGGCGAGCTGGTGTATAATATAGGTACTTAGGTAGGTATAACGTATAATAACAATCCCCTAAACCTACATAGATTGAACTTATGATTATATTGATCTCAGGAGTTGATCTTAATGTACTTCCAAGCTAACCCCCGTATATTTATTATATACATCGATAGGCACATAAGGTGTCATCTATATATCTCCAATCTACCTACCTACCTACTTACCTGCGTGTCTATACTACATATGCTCCCCCTTAGTTCGACCACTGCCATCCCATCTCCCCACGATACCTACCTACCTATCTACCTAACACGACTTAAATTATTATCTTTTTAATTTCCATCCCCCCTACCTACCTACCTATCTACCTACCTGTGCTTGACTTCCTTCCCCATCTCCGTTATTTCTTCGTGTGTTTCATATCGAAAGAAAATGCTTTTTGATTTCGTGAGGTTTGTTCGACATGCGGTGTTGTCGTTGGGACAACACACACACACACACATCAACCTTATGTTTATTTAAATAAATAGGCAGGGAGGGTATGTAATTTTTACATTGTTAAACCTACCTATGTAGGTTAATTTTTTCGATGCGTTCTTGAAATCTTCGGGCTGTTTTCCCAGATCTAATACCCATTCTTTCTCTCACGCCAGGTGAGGGAATATGCCCTGTTTCCCATGCTCTCTGGTCCTCGATGATGATGCCCTCATGCCGGATAGGGGCTTCGGCTTCACTAGTAAAAAATGAATTCTCTCACAAGTTACCTAGGTTAGAACATCATCATCCCCCAGCTTGTGGTGGGCATTTGATCCTGGAGGCAGACAAATGACTAAAAAAAAAAACAATTGGCATTACTGTTATCAGTTTAACTAACCCCTTCTTCCCCTCTCCTCAACTTACCTTTCTTAGGGCAGTATGAGGGAACAAACAGCAAAGGTAGTCAAGACAAGACAAGCGTTACTGATGCGTCTATGAATGATTGCTGCTTTATCGAGACTCTACATGACTAACTACCTAACTGACCGACTCCTCCTCGCTATAGTAGGAGCCAACAAGCTGCTCACGCCGGCGACCTTCTTACGCGCGGGGCCCCCGAGACTTACCAAGGTATCACCTACCTGCTGTCTGAATAGACTACACAATCTTTGTTTTTATTTTATTTTTAATTTTTTACGTGCCATTCTCGCGCATCCCCGGCGTTTGTAGCCGCCGAACCCCTGATCACAAGAGGACCTGGCGCGCCGTCTGGCAATCCCTGCTGTTCTAGGCTGATACATAGCAAGCCATCATTTACTCGGTGTTTGAGCCGCATCGCCGAAAGAGTTCCTTATCATGCGACCACATCAATGCGCCGATCGGTCTAGAATTGGAAACGAGGGTCTTGACGGGTATCCTGTCGTTGCGGAGCACGAAATGCCCGTGGTATATAGAGCTACTATGTACGACAGGACAGCAGGTGGTAGCACAGAGGACGGGACACCGATGGACGAGCGGTTCGGTGATTATTGGTTGTATGTACGCATGCGTGAGCTGGAGATGTTGGGAAGCTCGCGATAGGTAAATCTGCCAACCTAGGTAGATGGCATGGTAGATCCGGGACTTGTAGCCCCCCTCCCTCAGTAGCTTGGGTAGGTGTGTTTCTGGAAGCCAGCCAGCTGGGTTAGACGATAGGAAACCCGTCTCAAGGAGATCATAATGTGTTGTCCCGAGGAAGGACACAGTTAATGACTATCGACTTGTTTTTGGACAGCCAGACTCTGGGAGATGGTTGTTGGTATTCGCCAGCGCTGGTTACCATAATATCTATCTCATACCTAGATCCGTTTGATATGGTTTGTGGCAACCACACAACCTCTCATTTAACTTGAGTCTCGGTGCTCAAACTACCTATTGCATCACCTCAGCCTCGTGTACTGGAGCCTGTTGGGCTCTTGGGCAGAGAAGCAAACATGTGAGGGATGATTCTCCATCTGGCGGAGGTGAACGGTTTATGGTGGTTCACTGTGCTGCCGGACCAAGGTCTGTGTTTGTGAGGCGTCTCTTATCATTGTGATCGCACCGGATAATATATCTTTTTGAAATGAACTTGCCTAAATGCTCTATAAAATGGGTTCAGATACTTGGGGAATCCTATCGATGTCATAGGACACGGTCCAAGATGCGAGTCGGGCGTTTGCTAACGACTTGATTACACCCAAGGATATACCTAACTGCACCTGGCCTTACCTAGGTAGGTGGCGGTGATCACGGGCCGTGGCCAAACATCCTTCGGTTAAACAAGCGAAAGTGAACAAAAAGGGCAAGCCGTGTCGACGAGTATGTCGCGTGCGGGTTGAGGGAAGAAGGCTCGAAGACCCCGGATCATGAGCGTTCGTATTCCGGTGGCCCTCGACACTTGCCGGGTAGCTTGGCTAGGGCAGAAATAGAAGCTGGAAGACTACAACTATGTATGTTACTGCAAACTATGCATTGTCGATCCACAGCCAGCCGCAGATCTGAAAATCATGCCTCGCGAGGCATAAGCGCAGAAAATGAAACATGGTTCTCCCCAAGACTACACTATAAAAAGCACAGCTGTATCAATACATACCTAGGTAGGTAAGTAAAGGTATAAGATGATATAGTGTAGTTCAGATGGCAGGCTTATTACGGTTGGGTGAAGCTTGGCTTGCGGGCTACCTGGTCGGTATACTAAAATAGAATTCTGATAGCATAAGATGCTGTTTGAGGAAGAGTTGAAACAATGCACGATGGTGAGATTGATAATAGGGGGGGCCGAGGCTGTGGGTGAGAGGAGAGAGCGAGAAGGAAGAAGAAAGCTGCCAGGCATTGGTCCAGAACATGAAGGTATGTGCAGGTATAGACTACACTACAGGAGATAAGGTACAGCATGTCCCTAGGTTAAGTGAATGCGCGGCGGTGACGTAGGCTGACCGACCTATAGGAAGGGGTTAACGAGGGAAGGATTGGAACTTTAGGTACTTGACATTGTACATAGGTATGTACTGATGGTAGGGCATATAGGTATAACACCTCTTGGCGAGGGAAGATTGATTGGATAGGAGGGCTCTAGGTTAAGCTGATATGCGACTGAGGCTCTAATAGAGGGAGGGCAAGGGATGGGAGGAGACAAGAGAAAGGGAGAAAGAACGGCGTCAGCGAGCGAGTGAGCGCAGGTGCAGGTGGTGTGAAGCAATTCTGTTGCCCTGTTTCAGATTGCTAGCGTGCCCTTTAAAGATGGCAGCTCGGTCGTTGATTGGGTGCTCTCTGCCCGGCATAATTGGTCTGTATGCAGTGTACACTAAAACGCATCTTAAGATGACTAGGATATCGCGCGTGTGTTTCCGTCCACCTGTGTCATCTAAAACCGCTTACAATGCCGACCTGCCTAGGTACCTTACCTACCTAATCTCAGGAATACCGCATACATGACATGACATGGGGAGCTCTTGGTTTGTCGGTTGTGTTCCGATGTAGTGTTGGTACTTAAGTATTATTTATTGTATTGCTGTTGTGTGGTGCTGTACTGTGCTGTGCTATGTAGTTTATTAGCTACCGGAATACATACGCGTGCATTACGAGTACAAACGAACAAACGAACGAATGAAGGAACCTACCCCTGAATCTAGCATATGGTGGTAGGTGGTTGGTGGGCTTGTCTGTCTATCGTATCTTGTCTATCTACTACCTACTCGTCTGTCTGTGATCTGTTAAGTTGGCTTATTAGTGTAAGTTAGTCACCTAAGGTAGGATGTAGGTTAGAGCAGTTGCACAGTTGATGCACATCTTACTGATAAACGTACGACGGCAAACAGGTTTCGTAAGACGCAACAAATACACCTACCTAGCTATGTACCTAATTACTTAAGTTAGCGCAGTAACATCAATGAATATACATATAAATAGGTATACAAACATATAAACACGTAGGTTAGACGAATTGCAGACCGTAAAGGTAGGTAGGTACTTACCTAGGGTTACTAGGTAGGTATAGGTATGGTATATTTAGAACGTGCTGTTGCACCATCAACGCCCCCCCAAGTAGATTGAACTTGCGAAACCCGGCGTTTCTGGGACACGGCGGGAGCTTGGCCCCATCCCCTCTTCATCTCTTTGCGGGAAAAATGGCCTTGTTAAGGCTCTAGCGTACCCCAGATTCGGTAGCCGCGTTGCGTGTTCACTCATCTACTTGAAGCTGTTTTCTCTCCAGGTACTCTACTCTACTATGCTAATCTATATATGCCATGTCGTGCCATGCCATGCCATGCCATGCCATGCCATGCGCAAATAGGGGTGACCATGTTATATCTGTCCGTTTTGAATAATCAAGGTTCGCCCGAGCTTCTAGAAGGGGGACTAGTGGCATAGTTACATACCTAGGTACTGTACATACCCTACCCTGCCCTACCCTACTACATAGTATGTACCCTATCCTATCAGTCTAACCTTAGTACCTACTACATAGGTACATATACACTTCTCTTATCTCCTACTCTCCCTTTTGAGGCGGCTGATCGTTGAACGTTGGAATTCGAACGTCGAGCATCTCACGAGGGACCCATCTAACATTGTTACATTACATACGGCACTAGACAAGAACTAGACAAGACAAGGCCAGACAAGAACAGGACAAGAACAGGTATTAAGTTGGATTGTAATGGAGGGCAATTAGTCACGTACATAGTGTACGTATAGGAACGCCACTGCGGTGGGGTATGGGAAGTTCGTTTAAGTCTGTCTGTCTAAGACGCTCCCCCCGGCCGGCCGGCACACAGAGCAACACAGACACCTAGGTAGCCAGATCGAACCAAGAACCGGTTGCACGTATGTACCTAGTTGAAGGTAGGTAGGGAGTCTTTTTAGACTAGGCCGACCTACCTAGTAGACATCCATTGATCCTATAAGCGAGCATGCCATCATTCCACCAGCCGAGTTATAGTAGTATTGATGTAGGGAGAGTATAGCAAGCTTATATAGGTAACCCAAGTCCCCTAGCAAGCATTGAGGTACTTGACCAACCTAGGTAAGGAAGGGTTAGCCAGGTAAGCTGTTGATATCCTTGCCGTAACTATAACCCGTCCTATCTCTCATAACCTACGTAGACTGCTAGATAATCCGGAAATGTGAACGGTATTGGTTTTTTTTTTCTTCCAAGACGAGCAAGAAAGAGGAGAAAACAAGAGCAGGAATAAAGAGGAGACAAAGAGAGGAGAAGAGGAAGAAGAGGAGTTGCCAATGATGCGCCTCGCTGATCCCTGCTCCGTCGAGGACTGGAGAATCAGACAAGTTATTGGTCGAGCGGTCACTTACGTTATGTCTCTGCGCTCTGATGACAATTCAATCAATGGGGATGTCGGAACCCGTAATCTTCCTACGGCTGGAGCTTTGTAGCAAATCTCTATTGCATAGCAAGACAGCTAATAGAAGGACAACAAGTATCAATTGGCTGTTGCCAACTGTGGGCAGAGTAAGGAAATGGCCAGAGACTTGAGAAGGTCAAATCAGCTCAAAGTCAACTTTTGTCGGTTCGTTGGCGCCAGCCCCCGATTGTTTGACTACTACTGCTTTAGTACTAGCCACCACCTAACAGCGCTGCGTTGAACCCAGTAAACCCCAGTAAAATCCAGTAAAAACTCCAAGTAGTCAAGGTAAAAGTAAAGGTAGGTCAGGTACCTATTATGTGTAGCAGGTAAGGTAGGTACCTAACGTTAGGTACATTAAGTACTTTGGGGAACCTCTGACCTATTTTGCCTTCTTTACCCCCCCACCAACCACCACCACCACCACCAAGCTTTTTTTTTTTCCTCTTCTCTTTTTTTTTCCCACTCCAATTGTCCCCATCTCCTGGATTGGAACACCTCACTCCTTCAACTCCACCAACAACAACTTCTTCCCTTTTTTTCTTCCCTTCTCCAGGCTCTCCCCCTCTCCCCTCTCCATCCCCTTCATATTTCGTCACCTAGATCTTTAGATCACTAATGGAGCCTGTATATTGATCTCGATCAGTTTGGTCATTTGGTTTTCTTTCCTCTTACATTCTTCCCTAGTTCATCTACGGCTTGAGGGGAGTTTGCAAGTGTGTCAAAAAGAAGAAGAAAAAAAGAACGAAAGAAAAAGAAAAATCATAACACACCCGCAGCATTTATTTGTCCTAACTTGAGGTGTTGGCCACATCCCGACCAGACTCGAGACGTCGCCTTTCACTCCTTCAATTCAACCGCATCCACACCCCCAAGGGTTTTATTTTATTGCTATTTTCGACACGGCACAGCATCGACCTAGAGAGAGACTTCGACCTAGTCCCGGTCGCTCCCAATTGTAATAACCCCCAAAGAAATTTGTGGGATTACTACCTTCGAATACTTCACTCCTTTTTGGCAATTCTTCCTCTATTGCCTCGCGTGCGACGACATAATTTAGACCAAAGCGGAAGCCGAGGGACCTGTCTCCCCGACCGTCGACCCGCCCGAGGACGTTGAAGATAGTCTGTCAGCCAGCTTGACACCACCACGTCAATTCGATCTTCCCTAAAAAACTTCGTCTTCGCAGCTACCCGCGTCGTACGGAGCTAATTGCCCTATACTACCATCCGTGGTGGAGAGTCCATATAGTGTTGTCTCTCCCTGATGAGGGTCGGATGTATAATCGATAATGTCAACTGCTAGATCCGAACACCTGACTATTGGCTACCCATCCAAGTCCAACGGTCAGCGTTCTAATTCACCTACTGCTAACGTATCGCCTGTCGAGTCGTCCAGCTCGTCCGCCATCAGGTCTCCCTTTGGTCTGTCGGGCGTCATGAATCCCACCGGCAAGATGGCAGGTACCTCGCGATCTGGGGCCGGTTCTCCATCGCACGATCCTACTGGCGCAAGCAGGCTCTTCTCCAAGAGGTAAGTTATATATATATATATATATATATCTGGTGTCTAGTGACCGACTTCCCCCACTCTTTCTTCCTGCTGGATAGTGGTTGACAAGATTGGACTTGTAGAGCGAGAGAAATCCAAGCCCAAGAAGGTGTTCCTGGCTTGCCAGTAAATCCATGGGGTGGTCCGCCTACCAGCGGCAACTCCACCCCCCTCCGGGAGAATATTCCCGAGTCACCAACAGATGGATTCCCAGACTTTACCCAGCTACCCACTCCCGAGAGTTTGCCATCGACAACGAGACGTGCGCGAGCCGGTACCGTCCCATCGCGATTCCCTGCCGGCGGTATCGGAAATGGTCTTCTTAATGTCCCCGCACTTGCTTCTCAGTCGTCTCAATCCTCCCGACCAACCCCGTCCCAAAGCCCATTCAAGACACCCTCGCCTGGTTTGGGCGAAAATCCCGAGCCATCGCGATCCTCAACCCTTCTATCCAGACTTCGTGCTGGCTCTATGCCTCAGCGTAGTCCATTTGCCCATGGCCCCGGATCTAGTTCACCCTTCGGGCCCTCAGTTTTCAGCACGTGGAATGCTCCAGGCCGCGAGAGGGGTAATACGCTTGCGAGCATTGCAAGCATTGGGTCAAATGGACCTAGTTCTCCGGCCCAATCTGCCATGTCGAAAGACGGGGCTGGCGAGAACGATGTTCATATGAGAACCCTAGACTACCTAGGCCTGGCCGAGACCCCTCAACCTGCTCGTGCCCAGCTTGCTACTCCATACCTACCTGGTTTGGCCGATTTCACCAAGCAATCCAACCGATTCAGGTCTTACTCGGTGAATAACAAGGACAAATACGCCGATGAGGAGGAAGATGCCTATGAAGACGAGCTGGCCTTGGAGAATCAGTACGCTGCCCATTTGCAAGACCAGCTTGCCGCTACCAATGCCGCCATTCACAGCCATAATTTGGCTGTGCAGAGCCTCCAGTCTTTCGCTTCGCAGGCTTCAGCTACTAGACCCCGAGCACGAACGGCCGGTGTCCTCGAGCTGCAGGGGGCAGGCTCGAGACTCATGCGGAACTACTATCCTACTCCATCCCGCCTTGATAGCTCCATAACTGCTGCCGAAATTCAGCTACCAAACGAGAAGGAATATGAAGATCTCCCCACAGCCGTCGCTGCGATGAGCCTAGGCAGGTCAAACAGCCGCAACAATGGCTTGCTAACAGCAGAGGAAGCTGGTCTCGAAGGACCAACGAGTGCTTTATGGCTTGGTAGTATCCCGACCTCAACCACTACATCGACTTTGACCGAGATGTTCAAGTCACATGGACCCATCCTCTCCGCAAGAGTGCTGACCCATAAGAACTGTGGTTTTGTTAACTTTGAGAGAGTTGATAGCGCCATCTCGGCGAAAGCGAGTATGAATGGTAAGGAGATCTTTCCAGGAGCTGGCCCTATTCGGATCAACTTTGCCAAGCCTCCTTCGGCTTCGAACACGCCCGGTCATGACGGCGTCTTCCCGAGCCCAAGCCCTGATCCATTCGCAAAGGGTCAAGATGCCAATGCTTCTAACGCAGCGAACTCGGCTGCCGATGGCACGGGAGCTGCTTCAAGTCCCACCAATGCCGCGCCAGTGATCCCCCCCCTACGTGAGATGACCGGCGATATTACCCAGATCGTCAAGTCTTTCGGGGCCACCGATGAAGATGCTTTCAGGATTTCCCACAGCCTCCAGTCCGCGATCCAGTTCACTGCCTTTGTCGATGAAATCCCCCCGATCAGGGAGCCCACTCACACTCGTGTTCACGATGCCCCGAAGCTCAGGGATATCCGAAAGCGTATCGACAATCAAAGCTTGTCTCAAGCCGAGATCGAGAATATTGCCGTAGATATGCTCCCCGAAATTGCTGAATTATCGTCGGATTATCTAGGCAACACTGTTGTTCAGAAACTATTTGAGCACTGCTCAGATGATCTTCGGGACGCCATGCTTGCCGAAATCGCTCCACACATGGCCGAGATTGGTGTGCACAAAAATGGAACCTGGGCGGCACAAAAGATCATCGATGTTTGCAAGACACGAAACCAGATGGGATTAATCGTTGAGCACCTCCGGCCGTACACTATTCCGTTGTTCCTAGATCAGTATGGCAACTATGTCCTTCAGGGCTGTCTGAAATTTGGCTCGCCTTTCAACGACTTCATCTTCGAGACCATGCTTAGCAAAATGTGGGAAATTGCCCAGGGCAGGTATGGTGCCCGAGCCATGAGAGCATGTCTCGAGAGTCACCATGCTACCAAGGACCAGCAGAGAATGCTGGCGGCTGCCATCGCCCTCCACAGTGTTCAACTTGCTACCAATGCCAATGGAGCTCTTCTCCTGACCTGGTTCTTGGACACCTGCACCTTCCCCCAGCGACGCAGTGTCTTGGCTCCTCAGCTTGTTCCGTACTTGGTTCACCTTTGCACTCACAAGGTCGCATATCTTACCGTACTCAAGGTCATCAACCAGAAGGCAGAGGCAGACGCACGCGACACCATCCTGAAAGCCCTCTTCTTCACACCCAAGGACCAAATCTTGGAGGCCATCCTTAGCGACCATGCCTGCGGCGCCACTCTGATCTTTAAGGTCCTCACCACCCCATTCTTCGACGAGAGCATCAGAAGCCAGGTTGTAGAAAATGTGAAGAACGTATTGGTTCGCATCAAGGCTCAGCCTAACCAGGGATACAAGCGACTTATGGACGAAGTTGGTCTTTCGACTCGTAACGGTGGAGGTGGAGGGTCTCGTGATCACTCTGTGGGCAACGCCTCGGGCGAGAGGCAACGACCAGCCTCGAAGCAAAACCAATCAGCAAACTCTGCCGCGGTCCAGCAAAACTCCCAATTCAACAATCAATACTTGAACCCTCTAAACCCCGCCAGCAACGCCCCGAACTATGATATGAGCGGGTTTGCAGTACCTCGAAGCGAGAGTGTCGAGCCTGCAATGCCCCCATACCCCTCATACGGACCTCAGGGTCCGATGTTCAATGCACCCAGCGGGTCGATGGCACCTGTCAACCTCCAACAGTTGCAGTATCAGCAAAACATGCTGTCGCGTGGAACACCTCCGATGAACAACTATTACCCACCCATGCAGGCGGGTTACGGTGGTTTCAACAGTCCTAGCCCGTCCATCGACCAGTACCGTGGCCAGAATGTGGCGAACGGTAGCCCAATCCAACCTCCTGGTGCTCCCACCGGCTTTGCGCCGCCCGGGTTTGGCATGGGCATGGGCATGGGAGGCTACGGGTATGGCAATGGGATGCCAAACGTGGCTTACATGCAAGAACAGCCGGTCAATACTAGGCGTGGACGCGTAGGTCAACCCCCTCGAAAGAGATCGCCACGGCCGTGATCATGATGCTGACAGGCGCGCTTCAGAGATGATGAAACGCGTGGCGCATCTTGTCCTGCTCGTGGGCTGAGGCGGTTTGCCTCGGTTAGACTTTTTCGTTCGATATCAAGTCAATGCTTGTACCGGTATGGGAGTTTGGTGGTTTGAGACGTTTGTTTGGTTTGTGTTCAGCTCTTGGGTTCAAGGATCAGAGGGCCAATTTGTGCAATTGGGTGTCTCCCGGGGCATTCAATCGGTACTCCCCTCGCCTTGGCAGGCCGTGGAGGGCGGGAGACCACATACTTGGATCCTCGGCACACCACACATTTATTCAGCAGCAATTTTCTCTTCAGGCGACCTATAGATAGGGCTTGACATGATACGATGCTGGCCCAGTTGTGTGGATGGAGAACTTGCGGTCAGGCGGGGTTTGGCTTGGGGGGAAACCATTTTGATGAGTGATGCTCCACTAAGCCCATGTTTGCTGTATGTAGAGACCTTTGTTTTTTCCTTCTTACGAAACGACCAGAACTGTAGCACATTTTCTTTTTCCTTTGAGAAGGAGGCCTAGGCGGGAAAGGGGCCTGCCGGGAGGGAGGACAGGGAAAGGATGAAGAAAAATATAAAAAAAGCAAGGGGATAAAGTCTCCCGAGGCAGACAGACAGACAGAACGAGCAGACCAAGGGCAGTGCGGAACCAGTGAAAGCTGATCAGTCACCAAAAAGAGATATATCTTATTGCGGTATTCTTTTCTCCCCTCCCCTTTTGATTTTCCTAGTAGTATCTATCTATCTTGCCTATGTGATTTACTCTGTACATTTATTGATTGATATGCTTGGATGCGCTCCGCCCCCTTTTCTCTCAGATATAGTCAGTCCCCCGGGTTCCTATTTTAGTCTATAGCAGCACTATGACTGAGAAGATGGAAGGAATAAAAGGAGAAGGACACGTGAGATGGTGAAGAAGGGAAAGAGGGGGTGGGGGGGTTATGTTGTGCGTGATCAGGTGGGCTAGGTAGTGGATGGATGGATGGATGGATGGAATGTGAGTGTAGGTAGGTTAGGTTAGGCTAGGCTAAGTAGGTTAGTTTTTGTTGTTGTTGTAAGTGGATTGGATAGGTACATATTTTTAATTTTCATTTATTTATTTATTTATTTTCGTTTTATTTTTGTTTCTTTGGATTGTGTGGAAGAGGGGTTTTTAGGAGAGGGTTTATTTTTATTTTTCTGTTTTATTTTTGATTTTGGAGAATCTAGGTAGGTACCTACATACCGCCTAGGTTAACTACTAACTACTGGCTTTTGCCCCCCTCTCCCCCCTCCCCCTTTCTTTTCTTCCCTTTGCCACCTTTGCCACTGCTGCTCACCACTACTCTCCCTCTCTCTGCTTCCTTCTCTTAGGAAATGTGTGTAGAAATAGGAACAGGGATTTTTTTCCTTTCTCCTCTTAAGAAAGAAAGAATGAAAAAAAGGAAAAAACCAAGAGAGGTTTGTTGGGGAGAACTAGATGTTTGGTAAGGTATGTATGTATGTATGTAAGGTCAGTTAAAAAAAAGGATGAGTGAGAAAAGGTGTGGTGGTAAAAGCCCTACCTATTCTATTGAATACTTACTACGTAGATTACCTAGGTTAGGTTAGGTTAGGTTAGGTTGGGTTGGGTTATATATTTATATTTATGCAAGTGAAGTGAAGTTAGGTAGAGAGTAGAAGTAATAAAAAGCAAAGTAAGCTTAACCTGTGCCTTGAATATGAGGGAAAACAGGGGGTGGGGGGGAGGAGGGGAAAGGGGACAGCAAAGGGGGGGAACGTATGTAAGTTAAGGTAGATAGGTAGGTAGGTAGGTAGTGAGAGGGTTTGACGTCCCGTTGTCGGAAAAGGTTTTTTTTTTTTTTGGTTTAGGGAAGCGAGGAGCTGGAGGGGAGAGGGGGAGGAGAGGGAGAGGGGTTTAGGTATTCATTGGATACCCCGGGCATCGCTTTCTGTTATGTAGGTAGGTAGGTAGGTAGGTGGCATCTATTTTCATTACATACATGTCATTATCTGAGAGATGGGAGATGTACATTACGAAATGCAGTGTTACCGTGGTTTGAGTGACATCTCGTATAGCCTGGGTTGAAGAAGGGTGGGTTAGGTTAGCCCTCGATTTGTATCGATGTAAAGTCAATCTACCACCTAGATTTCGTATACGTATAATGTTATACCTACCTACCTACCTCAGCTTCAGCCCCCCGCCCCTTATCACCTATCTATCCATCGAGCTTTACACTGCCATTATCAGCGCCATCGTCGTCATCATCAAGTTTACACAGACTAGGTAGGTCAAGGTAGATTAATCCCCAGTAATTCGATTTTTTTTACTCTTTACGTCTCTCTCCCTCATCTTCGCCTCCTCTCCCCCCTTATGTCCCTTCTTTTCGACATCATTCACTACTACCACAGGTATAAAACGTTGAAAAACATCAACATTCACATATAATCTACATACGATACACCCCCCCAGAAGAATCAAAATAAAGGAGCTTCTTAGCATCACAGATCATTAGAAAAAAGGAATAGACTCAGAATAATCGATTGTTTTTTTTAGTGCCGTAATATACGACTGTATCTTTCCAGGCGAAGAAACGAAGGGAAGGGAAGAGGGGAAAAGGAGGATGAGAGAAGCGGAGAAGAACGAAAGAAGTTTTCCGTAGTATCCCCTTTTCTCTATCGCAAACCTATTTCCCCTTTCACTTCACCTCACAACAACAACAACCCTCTCCTCCCGGATTCCTCAGTGCCGTAATATCAAACGCCGATCCGCAATGCAAAGAGTTCCCCCCCCCCTCTCTCCTTTTTCTCCCTCCTTTTCTCCCTCGAATATTTCCCCCCCTTTACTTGAATTTTCGCCCACGCTCAAAGTTCCGAAGTATGAGCAGGAAATAGGAAGGAAGGGAACGTTGAAGGGGAAGGGGAGGGAAAAAAAAACATCCAGACGTAGGAAATCAACTATGGAGAGGGGGAAAAAGGAAAATGACCGTAAAGACAAAACAAGAAACTACCTGATAAACAAACATACAACAAACGAGGTATCATGAAGTATTGGGGAAAAAAAAAGGATGTATGGATTGATGGAAATCTTTGCTAGGCGGTGACCCTCGATCGGTTTTTTTACCCTCTTTCTCTCTTCCTTACTTCCTCTTCCCAGAAGAGACAAGGAGGGATGGGGATGCAGGGAGGGGCTAGAACCAAACGGGAAAAGGAAACAAGAAAAAAGAGGAGACAATGATAACCAGATCTGCTCTGTCTCCGTTCTTCCCAGATGGACAGATCGGTGATCGAGGAGAGTAAAAAGGGAAAAAGGAAAAGGAAATTGATTAAGGGCCCTTTCTTTGCATTAGGTTTGCACACGTGCTTTTCCTCTCGCCTTCTGCAGTATAGAGAGTATCTTCCAACTGCCTGTTCAGCTTTGCCCCTAACGACCCCTTCTTCTACTTATTTTGTAGAAGCATTGTGCGAAAAAGGATGAATGGGAAAAAGGGTGCAAGAGAACCATTTCTTTTGTCGATAGCAGGAGTAGGTAATCTAGAGGCTTCTCCTCTAGTGTCTTGGACTCTTGGCGCCAGTTTCCTTCCTTCCATAAAGGCGATTGAAAACCACAGGTGGAAAAAATTTAAGTCGCCACGGGCGGGGGATCTGGCAGGCAGGAAATGAAAATAGGGTATCACAGTCCCCTTTTCGGCCGAATTCCCTGCTACTAGTTGATATGAAAAAGGGGTCCTTTTGGGGACAGCTGATCCAAGCTTCCGTAGATCGTTTCTTCTCGCGAGACAGCCCAAGTCTCGAACGGGGTGCTCCGGAAGTTTCCGGCCGTCCGAAAACCTGCAGGATGCTGCAGAATACCGAGGAAAGGGCGAGGGGCATTAAATGCAAAGAGACCACCGTAATGGCAGATACTAGTCCTTTCATCAATCGCGCAAGAAGTGGCTAGTGATCCTAATATAGATGTAGAGTGGCTGTTCTCTAGCAATGACCAAATTGGACAATGCCAAAAAAAAAAAAGAGAGACAACACTTATACCGGAAGACGTAGCCCAAAATTATGCATAGAAATTGTCCTAGTCGACCTCCATGGCAGACTCCTCTAGAGTAGCTGTAGCTACATCGGCTTCGGAAGTTTTGGGTGAGCTGTGAGGACTTTTGGTGATGATGTCCAGCTGAGCATCATCCGGGGAGGTGCTCTCGGGTGTCAGCGCCTTCTGCTCGTTAGATGATGGGGCCATGCCAACATTGGCAGATGTATTGAAAGACGATTTAGTCCGGTATTCAAGGACTGTAGAGATTCCCTTGCTCAAAGCATTAGTCTGGGCCAGCAGGGCCTGAAGTGTTGTGATGTCTGCCGTAGCCAGACTGCCTGAGGCAATGCGGTCGGCATCAAGGTTTGCAATGATCGATTTGGCACCAGGACTGGCCTCAGACTGTTGTTTCGTTAGTCTCAAAACTCCAGAAGCCAATATTAAAGACAATCCATCAACACTTACCAGCAAGACTTGAACCAGCTGTCCTACACGATCAGGGCCGCCCTGAGCAAGCCGAGAAAGGTTGAGAGCTGCTTGTTGCTCCTCGAGGGTGTATTGTCTAGGTGGGACGGCAGGAGCAGGAGCGGGGTTTGTTATGCCAGCCGGCGTCTGTGTTCGCTCTCGGTTTTGGTGTACCCTTGAATCGGTCAGCATGATTAATAACTAGCCAAGGAGAATCAATAGCTTACCGAGTAATGAAGTCTTTCTTGATGCCTGTTGCCGACAGTCGGAAGACACGGCCAAATCCCCTTTGCTCTCGCCAATCAGTGTCCGGCTCTTCATCCTCATCGTCCTCGTCAATCTCTATCCATCCGTTGTTGGCCATTCCCCTGCTGAAGCTTTGTCTGATAGGCGGCGCATTTTTAACCTTGCGGTATTTATGGGCCGGTCCTAATCTTGCGGGCAGATCGCTAAGGATGTCATCTACATGACAAGGACAGCGCCAGGTCCGGGGCACAGGAGGCACAGCCAAAGGAGGATCTAGACATTCAAGGTGCCAGTTCAGACCACAGACTGAACAGGGAATGATCGGTTGATTGTCCGCAGCTGCTTTGTTGCAGTGATGACATAGCACTGCCCCTTCGGCATTTCTGATCTTGAAAAAGTCGAAAGGCTCATCAATGTGTTTTTTACCAGTTCTAGAGATGTGAAATGTTAGTCCAAAAAACAGCGCGTTGCATGCATGGGGTAATCTACACGTACTTCGGCTTGGCCTGGGGAATATCCTCATACTCGCCCTCCTGGCCTGTCTTGACACCTTCAAAGTACTCTCTGATGTCTTCGGGGAGACGGAAAGCACGGGGGTTCTTGCGCTCGAGGTTGCTGAAAAGCTGATCAAACGCGCCCTCGTACTCGGCCATAGACGGGTAAAACCTCTGGGAACATTCATTACAGAACCACTCATCGGGTTCGTGGCCTTCGTCCATTGGAGGATCAATGCACAAGAAATGGAACGAATAGTTGCAGCCATCGCAGCAAACCAGCCGGCCATTACCACCACAAGTATAGCAGGAGTCGTCATTATCGTCCTAGCAGCGGACTAGTCAGCATGTTGAAAGATAGAAGGTGGACGGTCGCTAACCCGCAGGTTCGGCAAAACCGGGAATGGGGAGATTGCCACCGGCCCAACTTTGGGGTTAAGGCCAGTTGGCTGCTCAGCCTCTCTCTCTTAGCCCTCTGCCCCGAGATGCAGGCATCACGGAGTGAGCAATATATATATGGGAAGCATCGGGGAGGGGAGGGGAATGGGGATGGGGTAATATCATAAGAAATGTGTGTTAATCAAATAATCACTCACCTGGTTGTTGGGGCCGCCATTTCCCACCGGACTCGGTCGCTCACCACTGCTACGGGGAATTCCCGCAGACGTGCCTTTCTTCTTCATCGGCCTACGGCGAGAGAAATACCGGCGGTTAGCATATAACATGGCGTATGGAGGAGAGAGAGAAGCGAGAAAAAATGTGAGATAGCCAGGGTAATTTCCACGCAATATGAAATTATGTGGTGCCACATCGCCGCTTGACCAGGCTTTGCTTGTGACAACACCACAAGCTTATTGGATCACCATGTGACGCACGCACCGGCCATTGGTGATGCACGTGAATGAATGGATGAATGAATACATGAATAGATGAATGAATGGATGGGCAGATGGACAGATGGAAGAATGAAAAAATGGGAGATACTCACGATGTTTTGACGCGCAGTCCGCCTCGGGGCTTCTTCGCGGATCGGACGTTTGAAGGCGTCGCGGCGCGCGAGTTACGGGCCGAGGCTGGCTCCTGGTCAGCCCGGAAGGACGAGGTCGTAGGCGAGGCCGATTCATCAAGATCGTCATGGTTTCTCCTGGCTGCGCGGGCGGCCCGCGAAGTCAGAGCAGGCGTGGCCAGAGCCGGAGGCCGGGACGAGCTGCTGGCGAACTCGGGCGGCGGCGGCGGAGGGCCGTCGAGCAGGTCCTCGAAGGGAAGAGGCTCGCGGATAAAGCTCTCCCGGCACGAATCCTTCGTGATGGCGGTGTTCTCGGATTTCTTGCTGAGCTTCTTCCGCGAGAAGCCATCCAAACCATCTGAAGACAGACTACCAAAGCGACTGTTGAATTTGAGGGCGGCTTGGGGTGGATGGGAGTGAGATTGGTGATGGGATGCGCCGTTGGTGATGATGGCGGCCGGCATGCTCGAATCACGGGAGGGAGGATGATGGGAAGGAGTAGTAGTGGTGTGTGAGGGTACAGAGTTGGGCGAAGCATTCTTCTTTTTGGCGGCGGGTTTCTTTTGGGTGGCGCTGATTGGCTGGGTTGAGCCAACCGGGATCTGCGCATTATTTTGCTCGGCGTCCATGGGACGCGAAACACCCAGGTCACCGTCCACCCGATCCATGAACTCCTCGAAATCCTCGATGACATCGTCGGGCACCGAGGACAGAGACGACGTGCTGCTAACCGATCCAGACCGCGTCTTCTTGCCCCGCGGCGACTTGTTGCTGGAGCGACCATGCGCCTGGCCGTTGGTGCCGGGTTTGAGAATGACGCTGCGATCGCGCTCAATCTTGACCTTCTTGCTGACATGGCCGTCGACGTCGACGACGCCGCCGCCGCCACCACTGCCGCCGCTGCCGCTGCCATCATCGAGCTCTTTGAGGGGCGTGGCCAGATCCATGGTCACGAGCTCGTGGTACGGTGCAGGTTTTGGTTTGTGGGGGGTGAAGCGACTGCCGGTGGAGGGGGGCACAAAGTAGTAGCAGCCTTTGTTGTCCCTTTTACCGTCTTTCTTCTTCTCGTGGATGAGCCTGCCGAATTCCTGGAGCGTCTCCACATCTGCACGCTGATAGTAGATATCCTCAATCATAGACACAAAATGAGGATCAGAAGAATTCTCATCGTAGAGCAGACGCAGGGCCCAGGCAGTGGGATAGCGGTAGTGACGAAGTGCCTCGTCAACCGCTGCCTCAACGACTTTATCGGCTAGTTCTTTATCATCGGGCTCGCGACTAAGAGTAGCAGGCGGGGGGTGAAAAGGTGAGGAAGAGTGCACCGGAGCAGGTTCTGCTGCGGCGAGAGAAACCGGGGCAGGGTTCGGGGTAGGGCTAGTCCGCGCACTTTTGCGCCTGCTAGAATGGCGTCGTGTGCTTGGAGTAGCAGCAACCGTGGCAGTAGCGTTGTGGGAGATGTCCTGGTTGTTGCTGTTACTATTATTATTATTGTTGTGGTGGTTGTTGTTATGGTTGGGGTGGTTGTTGTGGTTATTGTTGTTGTTGTTGTGGTGATGGTGGTGGTGTCGCGCCTTTGATTTTTTAGGCACGTAGTCCTCGTCCTCCCGATCATCCATTATTGGGATGGAAAACATCGGTCGCGACAGCGGTGACAAGGGTGCTTCTGGTGCAGACTCGTCGACATCAACATCGGCATCCACATCCACATCCGTAGATTCCGCGGCTGTCGACATGGGCGTGTTTTCGGGCGGCGTGGCCGTAGCCGAAGATTTCTTAAGTACTATGCGCTTCACGGTATGCAAAACTGGCTGATGCTCTCCGACCGCACCTTTCTTCAGCATGGCGGCCTTAGGGAGAGTGCCCAAGGGCGCCATGTTCTCGACAACGCCTCCTCGCATCAATCCAGCCTCCTGAAAACTCGCTTTGTTCTGGACAGGCGGCTCCAACCAACGCTGCATGAACCCCCTTTGACCATCGGTGACAACGCCTCTATTGTGACTGGACGGAGAGCTCGACAGGTGCAGCGGACTGGAAAAGCGCGATCTTGCAGCTTTGGGGTTCGAAGACATCATGGCGGTTTTTCGGGCGAGGATGGAGTGAGAGGGTGGTGGGCGACTTTGCTGTGCCCCCTATTGTCTCCGCGACAGCCTCGCAACAGGAACAAGCAACTCCCGTCAATTGGATTGCTGGCGACAGTGTTAGCTCGCGTTCGCAGAATGAGCGGAGGGGTCTTTTTGTACTTCTCTGGGCGACTGGTGCATCGGTCGACGAGCGTTTGTCGCGTTGGACTCTTTTTTTTTTCTCTCTCGTGGCGGTTTGGTACGCGGTTAGGGAGGGAATGTGCAGAAATTCGTCGCTGCTCCAAAAAATCGGAGGTGCCAGTAGGGGCCGCCACACACCACTCCAGAAACCAGAAACCACCTTCCAGGGGGGGTCAAGACGCCTTTTTTGGTCCAGACCTTACTACCTACCTACCTTACCTCCTCCTACTTTTCCTATTCTTTTTTTTCTCCCTCTTCTTCTTTTTCTTATTTCTTTCTTTCCCTATCCCTCAACTATTTTTTACCTTTTTACTTTACTTCTTTCTGTACTTTTTATTATTTCCCTAACCAACTCAGGGTCTTTCTCCTTTTTTTTTTTTTTTCCCTATTCACCCCCTCCTTATCATTCACTCAACAAACAATTGTCTTTAATCTTTGTTATTGTTCCGACAATACAAAAGGAGAACAGGAGAGAAGAAAAAAACCAGCCCTTGGACTCGATCCTTCTTCTCCTTCGCATTCACCTGTCGTTTTATTATGTAGCATGCCTAGGCACCTAAGCAAGCAAAATAATTAACTTATTTATATTCGTGCATCATTACATTTTCTGCGTATATTTCCTTCCGGCCCCCCCTGGGTCATAAGACTAGATCATCCGTCTTTGAACACCCCCCCTTATCTTCCCAAGCCCAGTTAACTAGGTCTCAGTCTCTAAGCAGATCAACCACCCCCGTTCTTTTTTTCTTCTCCCTCTTTTCACCTTCTCTTGCATCCATCCCTCTTTTCTTCTTCTTCTTCTTTTTTCTTCTTCATTCTTTTTTTCTCAAAATGTCTCCAGTTGTTTTGTAAACCCCGCGACCCTCGTCGCCAACGTCGCCATCGTCATCACCATCATACATAACATGTAGGAGCCTAGAGCTCTGACTCGACACATTCCTTTCACCCAGTATTTGCCTCTTATATCTCACTCCTTAACTCCTTCGACTGCCTATAGTGCATGTGCCAACCGGGTTACTTAATTTATCGCCGCTTTTATCATACACCATACTGTACAATCAAATGCAAACAAATTCGACGGTGCCTACTAATTTTCAGGGGTAACCATTTCGTCTGGGATAAACACTCGCTAATTCAATCACCTACAAAATTGCTCTCTTTTACTCTACCTAGTCCAGTAGTGTAGAGCCCTCCTTACCTAGGTAGAAATCTAGTAAAATCTATGCAACCCCCTATTCATTACCGGGCTTGTCTTTCTTTTTTGTTCTCGTTCTTTCTCTCTATGCGCCTCCCTATTGCGAGGCTTTTCTTTGTCGAGGAATCGCGAACGTTTGATTGTTCTTGTAATATGCAGGGTTGCTCTTTATTAAGTACCTACTCGAGAGGCACTTAGCCGTCTATCGGCGGTTCTTTGATCACCCGATACAATCACACGGAGGCCCCTATTACAAAATCATTGCGCAATGTCGCGAGTACCTCCTCCAAGCGTGAACATGTATTTCGCCTGACCATCATTTCCTATTATTATTTTTCTTCTTCTCTCTTATCTTTTTTCTTTTCACAAATAGACTTCCTCGTGCGCATCGCGATTTTGATGGGTACTCTGCTCGTAAAAGCTATGGATCTCGCTCCGCCGTTGCAGGATTCACTAGAGGTCCCCACCTTCGGGCTTCCATATAATAATCACAACTCAGGCCCCGGGTCAAATGCCGAGGTAGCCGTTGTCATCTAGCTGAAATAGCCGTCAGGACAACATTCGGTAGCCAGTGCCTCCGACGCCACGATATACCGGTCACCATAGAATCTCGTAAAAGCTTCCCGGGGAATCGGATCTGTCCCACAATCACGACCTATTCCTTCTTATTTCCCTTACTCCTCATCGCTCTCGCTCTCCTCCTCTTCCCCCTCCTGGGGCTTGGCTGCCTTCTTGGCCGGCTTCTTCTTCTTCTTCTTGTTCTTGCTCTTGCCCTTATTCTTGCTGATGGGTTGTTCCAGGATCTTCAAGATCTCCTCGTCCTCGATCTTCTTGTCCGTCTGGTACTTGCTTAGGTCCAAGGCGGGAGGAGCACCGAATTTGGTGATACCGTTCTTGGTGATGGCTACATTGTGTCAGTTTTCTACGCATAGCAAAATAATTATCAAAACACGTACCAATCGTAGTTAGTAGCCGTGCCACTTCGGCACCGTCCTTGTCGCCGACCAACTCGTACTGCCGTAGGACGTTGGAACGAACACCATCAAAGACTCCGACCTTGTACTTAGTGTCACCTGCGTCCTCTTCGAGCTGTCGCAAGCTGAAAGGGAAGTGGCCGAATCTGTTCTGGATCGTAGACAGCGTTTTACGGGCGGTCTGCGACTTGAGAATGTAGGTGTTGGCCGTCCGGCGATGTAGGGTCGCACGCTGGTCTAGCGTCTTCACTTTGCCGGAACCCAAACTCATGCCCACCTCGACACCCCACACTTCGCCAACCTCGGGCGTACCGTCTCCCTTGGTACCTTCAGCCGGCGCAATGACAATCTTCTTCTTGCCCTCGATCTCATTTCGGTCAAAAAGCCACGAGGTAGTGCTCTCAACCAGACTGCAGTCGTAGCTCTTGGCAACCTTGTCTAGAAGAGAGGTGATCTTCGATTGCGTGGGAGGCTTGACGGCAGCAGCCTTGGCTTTTTCTTCATCCGTCCCGCTTGCTAGAAGGCCGGGGGGTATCATGAGCCTCAGGAGAAGTTCGTTGGCGTAGTAGGTAGCTAGCAGCAGGTCGGCAGAGCGACCGGTAACAACATCCTCGGTTTGCTCCTTGGACGGCACCAGGATGGTATTGCAGACAATAGATCCATAGCCATCAATCTGGGCACCCAGCTGGATCTTCACTGGCTCCCCGGCCTTCAGCTCGATGTCGGCCTCGGCAGTATCGGACGTCAGCGGGGTGTAAGGTGTGACGTAGGACGCCGGGGATACAGTGGTGGGGTGAGAGAAACCTGCGCGGGTTCGTTCATTGTGAGTATGGATTCCGCAATGGCATGTGCACAGCTAAGTTAAGAAGCTTTCGACGTACCCTTAAGCTTGGTGGTACGGTAGACCTTGGCGGTCTCCTCCTCAATAAGCTTATCCCCCTTTTGGCAGATGGAGACGATCTTCTCTCCGGCAACACATAGCTGGGACACAGCAGCGAGCACCTTCTCAGATATGGCTGCGGCTGTCTGGAACTTGGCCAGGTTATCTGGGTGGAGAATCTCCTTCTCTTCTCAATGTTAGCTGTGTTTCCTGTTGGGGCTCGTGGACTCGAAGTCGATCGGGCTCAAGTATCCTGTATCCCACAGCCCACGTAAACAATGGCGGGGTATACATGCAGATCAAAAGGCACTGGTTGTATAAGGAATAGGTAATTTGAGAAAGGGAGATCAGGGACTTCAAGGGCAAACGAACCAGCTTCTTTATTGTCAGCCATCCTGATTCCGTTACAGATGTTGGCAGTGGGAATTGACAATGATGGGATGTGGAGGAGGACGGGAGAAGCCAAAGTCTGCCAGTCTAAATATTTGACGTTTTAGACAAGGGCTTGTGGGAGAGGGAGAGGGAGGGGAGGGGTAGGCCGCCATTTGGATTACAACCTAACCTTACACGGCGAGAGGACGAGAAAACCTTTGGAAGCTACCGGGAGGTCTCCACTATTAGGTACATATGTAGTGTAGTACCAGACTGCATGTGGGCAGATGTACAAGCGGAAAGCAACCTTAGATGTGCACTTGGTCTTTAGGTACTAATTTATCAATGTAGGCACCTATGTACATTATGTAGCTATCATAGGAATATAGGTGAAGCCTCGTAAATCTCTTGAGTACCTCTACCTGTCTTATCTTGTATTTGTCAAAGCCCCAGGCTCAAGGTACATACATACAGAAGTAGTATGTAGTGTACAAAGTACCACATGTATGTGCCTAGCTTGATACTTAGTAGATTGTGTGGGGCTACATGATAAATTCATCATGACCTATACCTTATCCAGTGTGTATAGAAATGGGAGGAGATACTACTAGTTTGGTTGCTGCTGAATTGAGTACCCAGGTAGTTAGGTAGTATTGAGGTAAATTATTAGTGATGCTGATGAGTGTCTAGCTTAGTACTAGCTTTTAGCTTACCCGGAGCGGCGGCAGAATTTTTTTTTTCAATTTAGGTAAGTAAGTACATAGTACTACTAATGTAGAAATCACAGATGGCGGGGAGGGGAGGCGACATTCAGTGCACAGACCATTCTCATCAGCCACCAGATACAGGCACCAGCCACACTGTGTGGCTATGTCTTCCGGGCCATACGGGCTAGGTTAGTGCTTTGGACTTAGGTAGGTCGCGTCCATCTTCTTGTCAGCCACAGACAGAACACCAAAAAGTTGAACACCCGCGGAATCATCGCGACAACCTAGCGACACACACTCGACGACACCATTAGAGAATCCATCTGCCTCTCCCGATCACGCCCCCGTCCCCATCCCCACCCCCAAACCATCGCCTCCAAATACGCGAATACGTCGCAGGATCCAAACCCCCGCCAGGTTCAACCGTCCACCGTCGCGACTCAGCCGAATCCCATGTGAGCGCCTTCTCAAAAAAATGGCGACTCAAGACCCAGCTTCAAGCGACCCGGTTGCTGGCGGTGCTGCTCCCACGGCCTCCTCATCATCTAAACAGGACCAATCATCTACTTCGACACCTAAGGGCAAGTCGGATGCGCCTGAAGATTCCAGGAACAGCAAAACTCCAAGTCGCGATAAAGATGTGTTGCAGCAAATTCTCTTGAGCCAGGCCATCGCCCGAGATCATATCAATTCTGCCGCCCTATTTAGCGACAAAGACCGCCAGAACAAGCACAATCACTACCAATACAAAATGATTTCGGACTATAAGCTGGTGCGGAACGATTTCAGGCATTGGTTTAATCCCAGCAGGCTATATGGCGAAGGCTACAGCGGCTATGGTAATGGCAGAACCGAGATTGGAGGTCCTTCGCAAGTCATGTATCCCTCCCAGAAGCCCCGGCCTGGCAAGCGGCAGACGCCAGCTCTCAAATGGAAGCGGAAGGATATGAAGCAGCAAGCCGAACAACACGAAGAACTAGTCCCTGTGCGCTTGGATGTCGATTGGGACAAGATCAAGTTGCGCGACACTTTCACATGGAACCTCCACGAGAGGATCATACATACCGATCTGTTCGCGATGCAATTGGTTGAAGACATGGGCCTGAAGCAACCTGCTGCCCAGCCTGTCTATGAAGAAATCGTGAAGCAGATGCACGAACAACTCAATGACTTCTACCCCTTTGTGTTCTCAGACGAAGATGCGCTGGATCCCGAGCTACCCTACTCGGCTTGGAAAAACGATGAGATGCGAATACTAGTCAAGTTGAACATTACCATCGGGCAGCACACCCTTGTTGATCAATTTGAGTGGGAGATTAATAACCCTCTGAACTCGCCCGAGGAGTTTGCTGCAAGCATGTCTAAGGACCTCGCATTATCTGGAGAGTTTACAACGGCTATTGCCCATTGCATTCGAGAGCAGACCCAACTATTTACGCGGAGTCTATACAGCGTCGGTCACCCGTTCGATGGAAGGCCGATTGAGGATCCCGACTTGGTCGCTGCTTTCCTTCCGTCTCCGCTTCCTTCGGTTTTCCGTCCCCAGCAGCAGGCCAAGGAATATGCCCCATACCTATACGAGCTTAACGAGGCCGACTTGGAGCGAAACGAGATGGTCTTCTCTCGAGAACAGCGGAGACAGAAAAGATCGATTAACAGGCGAGGTGGTCCTTCACTACCCGACTTGAGAGAACGGCAGCGGACTATTCGCACTCTTGTTGTGTCATCGACACTCCCCGGCGCAGCGACTGATATAGAAGAAAGTAGGCTCTACAAGCGAGTTGCGGGTGCGCCTGGTACAGGTCGGAGAAGAGGCCATGGTGCCCGCGATGGTGACATATCTGATTCGGATGAGAGCGAAGATTCGTCACCCGACTCCCCGGCAGCCTCACAATTGACTGGCACAGCGAGAACTAGAGGCATGCGGGGCGCTGCGTCTGCTGCACAGCAGCGAATGGCCAATCTCGGTCGTTCAGAAACCCCAGAGGCCATAATACACCACCACGAGACTCGGACGTCTAGGAGGTTTGGCCGTGAGCTAACAAGAGAAGCTACAGAGGAACCTCACCATGTAGTAGTCCTCAAGGTCCCGAAGGATAAACTTCGAAGACTTCTACGCGATTCGAGGTTGAAGCATAACACCCCCGCCGGGTCTTTAACTCCTTCACAAACTAATGCTCGTGCCCCAAGCACCTCTACATCGAACGTCATGCCTCCTCCTTCTACTCCGAATGCATCAACGCCAGCGGCCCAGGCAAAGACACCGGTTAATGGAATGCCCCACGGACAGATTGGTCGCGTGGAAGCCCCTGCCCCAGTCCCTGGCGGTCCCCTCCCTCTTGCCGTAAGACCCTTCCCCCTCCCCTCTTCTTCCTCTTCCTCTCCCTCTCACCCCCACACCCCTCTCTTCCGCTATTCTAGCAGTCGCTATGACCTATAGTCTTGGCCTATCAGAGACCTAGATGCTGCATCTTTGAGAGTCAGGCCCCTATGCTTTTCGTTCTCCTACTCACTAGTACTTACAGCCACCCCCTCCCGTATGGCTTGTCACTGCGCTTGACAAGTTTAAGCAAGAAGAAGCCTACGCCAAGGACCAATTCGAAGGCATCATGCGCTACAGTGCGGTTGACACCAACACAGACCAGGCATGCGCGCTCCCCCAAGGAGGCCAGCCTATCCCCCCTCACATTCGCTTTTACTTCCTCCCTCGCATTCGCTGTCTTGACTGTCCTGGAAAGCTATACACGCCGGGACCAGATACGTCGGCCTCCAACTTTGAAGTCCATCTCAAGAACAAGGCCCACAAGGAAAGAGTGGAGCTTAGACTCCAAAGTACGGCGAATGCTTAGCTGGCAGGTGCCGGACATGCTCTCTTTAGCAACGACGCGAATGCGAGAAAACCGATTCGACAAATGAGTACGTGCTGGCGACGGGGAGTTCTGGCGTGTGTTGTCTTGGATTCTCTAAATGTATATCTCACTTGGCTGTTTAGGAGGAGCCCATAGGCAAGTTTACACGTATGAAGGAAGGGAAGCGTGGAGTTTGTAACAATAGTGCCTGCCTGTCCCGAGGAAGTATAATACTAGCAAGCCTGCATGATGTACATATAGACCCCCTTTTATTTTATTTAGCGAGGAGGAACAGGCCAAAACCGGCTGCTACGTTTCGGAGATGACGCAGATAATCGGTACAGGGCAGCTAGAGAACAAGAGCTATTAAGCGTGACTGTCGATTAACGTTTTATCTACTTGGACTACCCTCGTGTCTTCCTGCTAGAATTGGGCTACAGTTGAAGCGTTACAGGTTTTCCTCTTCACTAGCAGGAGGCGATAGATGGCCCATCTCCCTTGCTTGGTTTAGTACGCCTCGTATCCTAACCTAGTTGATTGGTAAGAGCGTAGGTATATCATGATGGAGAGGACTATGATTTACACGCCTGCTTCGAGACTTGTTTGGCATGACTTCATACCTACCCCTTGCCGTCTCGATTCGCAGTTTGATGTTCCAGTTCATAGCATAAGGTAAGCAAGCCCGGATATTACCTACGAATATACATATAATCTTCTTTGAAAGCTGTCGAAAACCGGTGGGAGTCCATTGAAACTCACTTCATTTTTTGGAGGGGGGGAGGGGCTCATCGTGGTAGTTGGAACTGTATTTGCTTCTGGCAGTAAACGGCTGGAATTCGTATCTCGATCATGCTTCCACGGCACGCAATCTGGGGAACATTTGTCAAGGGAGACTCTGCCGCAGCTACACGAACGAAGCCTCAACCACATTGCTTTTTCATTACATCACCCGCCTCTGCGGTGATATCTACAGCGGGATTTAGGGGTCCTCTCACCGTGATACACGTGGTAGACTAGATACTAGGCGCAACAAAGGTACGGTATGACATAGGAGGTTAGATCGGTTGACTCCATTTACCTAACATGTAGTGATACCTGATTTCATCGCGCCCAACTTGCATATCTCAGTGGCGTTGGCGGAGAGAAAGATCTCAGCCAGATTTATTGTGGGATGTACTGGCGAACATGAAACTATTCTGCGACATAAAAAGATAGCGAGAGCGCACCGAGTATGGAGGTAGGTAGTCATAAGTCGATATCTTGAAAACTTCAGCGTCAAAACGTTTGGTTGGTTAGCGAGATCTAATTTGGGAATCGCGTGGTTCGTGCACAGGCCATCGACTAACTTTGAGTTACATAAGTCTCATCTGGGCTGGCGGGTCAGATCCAGAGGAGAGGGGGTCCCTGCGCAAAAGGTTTCCATAGCAACAAACACCAGCTAAGAAAAAAAACAAGGGCTTTCCCCCCTTGGAAGAACATCCAACCATTCCTCTCTCTCAAGTTCAGCTTCAACCCCGACGAAAGAAAATCGCAATAACCTTCCTCACCTCTTCCCTCTCCGCAGTTACCTCCAAAGAAAAAGCGCTTTTACAATTGCGCAACGTCCAAACTCACAATGGCTGCCCGAACGTTAGAAGCTCGTTTCGAGCGCATGTCTGTTAATGACGAGAATGATTACCAAAAGACGAAGGTGAGTTTGTTATAGTACTGTTGGTGGCGTTTTTTTTTTGGGCAGCCCGCCTAGCAGACTCCCGACCTAGACCCTAACTTAACTACAGGTCATCACGACCACAACACAATTGGCACACAGCTCCAGCCGGCCCAATCTGTACAAGGTCGCTCTGCAGGCACAGAGCGGCAACACCGTCACCGCCGCCGTCACTCTCCCCTCCCAGGCAGCCCAGAGGAAAGGGGCCCAGCCTCCCCCCTCACCCTCACGGAAACAAGTCACAGCCGCGGCCTCGTCCCGGACGTCGTCAGATGAGCAGACGGCAGCCGCCGCCGCCACCGCAGCAGCAGAGCGGAAGTCGGTAATAGTGGCGGAGCCCTCGCTGCCGAAGCAGTTCCACCTGGGCATGTTCGAGATCGGGCGGCCGCTGGGCAAGGGCAAGTTCGGGCGGGTGTACCTGGCGCGGGAGCGGACGAGCGGGTTCATCTGCGCGCTCAAGGTGCTGCACAAGAGCGAGCTGCAGCAGGGGCGGGTGGAGAAGCAGGTGCGGCGGGAGATCGAGATCCAGAGCAACCTGCGGCACCCCAACATCCTGCAGCTGTTCGGGCACTTCCACGACAGCAAGCGGGTCTTCCTGATCCTCGAGTTCGCCGGCAAGGGCGAGCTGTACAAGCACCTGCGGCGCGAGAGCCGGTTCCCCGAGTGGAAGGCGTCGCAGTACATCGCGCAGATGGCCAGCGCGCTGCGCTACCTGCACCGCAAGCACGTCATCCACCGCGACATCAAGCCCGAGAACATCCTCGTCGGCATCCACGGCGAGATCAAGATCTCCGACTTCGGCTGGAGCGTGCACGCCCCCAACAGCCGCCGCCAGACCATGTGCGGCACCCTCGACTACCTGCCCCCCGAGATGATCCGCCCCGGCTCCTCCGACAACTCGTACAACGAGAAGGTCGACCTCTGGTCCCTCGGCGTCCTGACGTACGAGTTCCTCGTCGGCGAGGCCCCCTTCGAGGACACCCCCGTCATGACCCAGCGGAGGATCGCCCGCGCCGACATGACCATCCCCTCGTTTGTCAGCCCCGAGGCTAGGGACCTCATCAAGAGAGTAATTGCTTTTCCCCTCCCTCACACACCCCTCCCCCCCTGTCTTTTTTCTAATTTCACTAACATTATGGGCTTCATAGCTCCTCGTTCTCGACCCGGAGAAGAGAATACCGCTCGAGCAGGTGCAGACGCATCCCTGGATCGTCAAGCACTGCCTCAAGGGCGAGCGGGAGAAATCAACTAAATGATTAATGATGAAAGGTAGTTGGCTGGCGGTTGCGGCGGCGGTGATGATGATGATGGTTAGCGACAAATGACGACGACGCAGATGAAGTTGAAATTCAAGACTCATAGCAAGCACACAAACATAAACCACCACAGATAAAAAGTTGGCATCATCGTATGGCGTTTTTTTATTTCCTCATAGGGTAAATGGATTCGGCAGGGAGTTTTTTTGTTTTTTTTAATCAGGTACATTCGGGGGGAAGCTTTCAAGGGATTGGAGTTTTGTTTTGGGGTTTGTTTTTTTAATGGCCTAGCATCATTTCCCAATAGGTACCTACATACATTACAAGACTTTTGAACATTATATGATTTTTCTGACTCTCTAAATATGTGGTATATATATATACTTATATATCATCGTCATTGGTGTGGTTGTTGTTGGTATTGTACAGAGCTGTCTTCGCTGGGTGACCGCTTGAAATAAGTTTCACTCTTTTTACATTTCATTTTTCTTCACTTCATCTTATCGGTAAACCTCGTCGAATGGCCGCGTGTCCGAGAAACACGAATCCCATACTTGGTTCACTACCCGGGCTGCCTGGACATCGTCCCTACACCTTGGCCGAGCCATAACGGATTGTATGGCCCGTTTCCGGACGCAATCCTGGAATTGCTGCGTCAATTTCCAGTTCCCCCTTGTTACTGCCTCTCTCGACCACCGACATTCGCCGCTCAGCATCGAAGCCCGGATCTGTTTGTATAGTATCATGTTAGAGGTCTTTGTGATATTTATTTCTCCCATCTCATTCTCCTTTGATTTGCAATGTGCCACAATCAATCTCATTCGACAGATTCCGTGTGTGGATATAGAGAGGCGGGCACATAAATATATTCAACGTACCTCAGTACAAGCGGCATGCTTCAAATTCTTGTCTCCAACCCAATCGACCTTCCACCGCAGGTGGTCCCAGGCATGGACCATCTCATGGGATAGGGTGTCCTCGAGGTGGTAGCGGTCGCGGAGGCCATTGGCGCAGATGAGGATGCCGTGGTCGGGGCTGAAGCCGCCGCTCTGGCGGTGGACGGCGCCGTCCTCGGTCAGGCGGGCGGGACAGCGGCGGCACACGATGTTGCGCTCGTCGAGGGTGCCGTTGAGCTCGCCCACCTTCTCCCGCATGAACCGCACCATGGGCGAGTGCTCAAAGGCCCAGTCCCGCCACTTCTCGCACTTGGCGCAGTCTCGCGCCTCGTGCCTCCGGTATGCATCCTCGAGGTAGTGGAACCGGCCCTCCTGCGTTATCTCGCCCGTCAACAGCTTGAAGTAGTTGACCCACCAGGCCTTTTGCGGGTCGAACCCCGTGCGCTTGGGGTCGTTCGTGACGATCTCAGGGAACTCGGGGGCTTTTGAGGAGGCCGAGGCGGAGGAGGAGGAAGAGGAAGATGGGGTCGAGGATTTCGCGGGGGTGGCATCGCTTGGCGCCGCCGCGGGCGCCGGGGACTCGGAGGGCTGTTTCGCTGCCATGATGGAATATTATGGAATCTCGAATCTGTATTCTGAGACTGGAGGTAGAAGGAGCTCCGATTTAGATTTAGGTGGGGAGAGTTTAAGAAGAATCAGATGGCAGTGCTCAATTCGATACCTAGGTACCTACCCAAAAGTTAGAAGAAAATGAGAGAGTTCTTCCTGTGCTCCAATGCAGGAGTGAAGCTTGATAAGAAAACTGCCAGCCAAACTCAATCCCGATATGGTAGAAAGGGGAAGGCGGTGAGCTTACCTACGTTGTTAAAGTGGGGGTTTCTGCCAGTCCGAGTTCGGCCGGCGTCCAATGAGAAAAATGAGAAAACCCCCAAATTGGAGCAAAAAAAAAAGATTAAAGCAAGACATCCCTGGATCGATTATCGAATAATAAATCTACCTAGTCGTAGAGGTCGACATGCTTGTTACCATGTGGTGGAGTCTCGTCTCCCTTGACTGCACATACTATTAAATGGATCTGCTTTGCGCGTCCTCAGCCCACAGCAAGCCCTTGCAATGACAAGCCCAGGCGATTCCACGCCCTGTACGTAACAAGCAATCCTACCTAACCAACCATTTCCCAATATTCATTCGGCTCTATTTCTTTGATTCGTGCTACTATTGCTGATGAATAATTCGTTTCTTCGTTCTACCGAGTCTCACCTCTCCGTTGATAGCTCATTATACATGCTAATGCCACTTCGTTGTGCCATACAGATATGAAGGGCCCCAAGCCATTAACAGTGGTCATAAAACTTGGTGAGAACGACCACACCGGCGGCAGAACCCCTTCACAACCGTTCATTAGTAAGGGGTCGGGAGTTGGTCATGTACCAGTGACTAATATATTCTCTCTCTCGCCCAGGGACCAGCTCCATCGTTGACGAGAAGACTCATGAGCCGCTCCTCTCCATCCTGAGTCTCATCGTCGAGACGGCCGTGAAGCTGCGCAAGGATGGCCACAAGGTTGTCATCGTATCATCCGGTGCTATTGGCGTCGGTCTCCAGCGTATGGACGTTGAAAAGAGACCGAAGCACCTATCTAAGCTGCAGGCTCTCGCGGCCATTGGCCAATGTCGCCTAATCAGTCTATGGGACAGTCTCTTTGCCCATCTCCAACAGCCAATCTCGCAGATTCTTCTGACGAGGAACGATATTGCGGATGTGAGTGTGCCGCCTCCTTATATAGCGGAAGAGGTACTAACACGTGTTTAATAGAGATCGAGATATCTCAATGCCCAGAACACCATGATGGAACTTCTTGAGATGGGCGTCATCCCCATCGTAAATGAGAACGACACCCTCGCGGTCGCCGAAATAAAATTCGGCGACAACGATACGCTGTCGGCTATAACCGCGGCTATGGTCCATGCGGATTTCCTCTTCCTCATGACCGATGTAGATTGTCTATACGACAAAAACCCACGAACAAACCCAGATGCCCGAGCAATTGAAGAAGTTGAGGATATTGGCGCAATCCAGGCCGACGGTGTGTTTTGTCCTGAACCTATTTTGTAACTCCAATGAAAATGTTGCTTACTTACCTGCCTCTATAGTATCGAGCGCGGGATCGTCCCTAGGAACTGGCGGTATGGGTACTAAAATCGTAGCAGCTCGACTAGCGACCTCGGCAGGCGTTACTACCGTCATTACGCGGTCATCAAGTCCTGGAAATATTGTCAAGATTGTCCGATATCTACAGGCCACCAGGGGGCTTGCACCAACATCATCTCAGTCTCAATCCCAGTCCCAAACCCCGATAGCCTCAACTCCTCACGAGGGTCACACAGAAGCCGAAGAGTCCCGACACCGTGCTCTCGAAAACTTAGAGAAACCCCCTCTACACACACGCTTTCTGCCTCTCTCGCAGCCGATTAGGGACCGGTACTTCTGGCTGCTCCACGGTCTCGCCCCCCACGGGACCATATATATCGACTCGGGGGCGTACCACGCCCTGGCGGATAAGGCGGGCTTGCTGCCTGTGGGGGTCCTCGACGTCGAGGGCAGCTTCGCCCAGCAGGAAGCGGTACGGCTCGTGGTGGTGGATCGGCGGCGAGAGGCCGGACCCGACGGTCGCCTCTGGGAGGGCACGCCCGTGGAAGTGGGGCGCGCCCTCGTCAACTACGCCGCGCCCGAGATCGCACGCATCAAGGGCCACCGCAGCGCCATGATCGAGTCGCTCCTGGGCTACGCAGATAGCGAGTACGTCGCCCATCGCGAAAACGTTAGTCTCTTCCTCGGACGCGGCAGCAGGCCTGTCTCCCCTGTACACAACTCAGCCCCAGAAGCGGCGGCAAAGGAGACGGAGAACTGAAGGAATGGTGTAGTTGCGTAAACCGAGACAGATAATAAGTGGTTGACTCTTACGGAATCGATCTAATGAAAAGGTATGGGATTCTAGACAAACTGGCTACGTTGCTATTCTAGGGGTATAGAAAAAGTATTGTTACCTAGAGATGATAAAAGGACGGAGGGATGGCAATATGAGGTGGCATTTTGACGCTGCGTGTCCATGATATACTACTAACAGAGAAGGGAGGGAGCTATGAACCAAGAAAAAGGAGGCAAAATCAAGTATAACATTTATGATAGAAAGGGGGGGGGGGGGGGGCAAGTATGTTTAATTAGCGATCACACACAGATAAAAAAAAAATAGAATTGTTTAATTGGGACATCGAATGGAATCAAAGTAGACCACCTTGATATGAATTATCTTAGCTTTCAGCAGAAACATTGGAAGAATTCCTAGGGAACGCCTATAGTAGTAAATTTTCTTTACGTTTTTGCTTCTTTGTTGATCCTTGACTTTCTAATAGGGAGAGAAAGTGATAAAAAAAATAAAAAGTAATGATAGCCAGGATCGTATGTCCAAACTCCCGTCCCGAAAACGCAATGTAGTACTTTGTCAATGATTATTGAGCATCTGTTTCAGCGTGACATGAAACCAAGACCCCTCTCTCCCCTTCTCTTCCTCACACACCCACCCCCCCTCTTCTCCTTTTTTTTAACCAGCAAATAGAGTATCTTCGTCACTGGGTTGACGGATTCACGTCAGTATAGATAGATCTTCGTAAACGGGCAGTGGTCGTAGATTAAAAAAAAACAACGAGAAACAGCAGAAGAGGATGGAAAGACGAGAAAGGGATTCTGGGATAACGAATGACTGACCGTAGATATTCGCCGCAGTCAGCCTGCCTAAAGCATACGATGCCCGTGGGGTCTAGTCTTCTGGCCTCGGCAGTACTGCTTGGGTGTTAGCACCTTACTCCTCCTCATTTCTTTGGATCTGGAGAGGGAAGCGTCGGGTCTTTTTGATAACAAGAGTAGCGTGGTTGTCACATACTAGAAGCTTCTGTTAGCGTTTCTGGACGTCTTGGACTGGGTTGGGCGATGGTGGTTTGAGGGTGAGGGTTGGGGGGAGGGTATCTAAGTATATATAATCAAGTATTTGTTACTCACCCTTCTCGCCGTCACGCCAAAGCCGAGCGGGCAGTCCGCCATGTTATATACCACCACGCCGACGTGCTCGGGGCAGTCTTCCGTCTGCCTACCGACGTGGGCCTTTAGGACGTTGCCGCCGAAGAGGAACGACATCTCGCCGTTTGCTGTGAGAGGGGTAGGTGAGGGGGGTCAGTTTCATAATGCTTATAGCTAACTTTCCTAACTTCATATCGTGGGCGGGGAAAGGGGGACTTACGCTTAATCCAGATCTTGTACCGCGCATGGGCCGCTAATATGGGCAGACTTGTGACTGTTATCGTAGGTCAGATTATAAACTTCTTCTTTTTTTCTCCCTTCCTTCTATTATCTCTTCTAGAGAGGGTGAGCTAGGAGCGAAGGACTTACTGTGTAGTCGGAATTTCCCCGTCTTTGTCAATTTTCCTAATAAAATCGAGATGAGATGTCAATAACTATGACCTGGAGGTAGCTGACGATAGGTGGAAGGCGATGATAATCCATGGTCGTAGTCGTCGAAACAAAATATGACAATGCGGATTTGCACGAACCTAGACACACGCCAAGTGACGCAAGGTTATCTCTCGCAACCGAGGTGGCCACTATCGTATCGCGTCAGTAAAAGTGAGCCAGCCAGTAGATCTTCTATCTGGAGGTGAATAGTATTATAATTGTGATGATTACAGAGTGCAAGATGCACCTTGGCCTGCTTCACTGAGGAAACCGGTGACCGAGAGCGCAGGGCTCAAGGGCCTCGCTCTAGGTGGGAGAAGAGAAAAGCCAGTAGCTTACAATTGGCTATTGAGAGAAGAACATAATAAACTCTAGATAGATATGTCAGAAAAATCAAGCGGGGATATTATCTCATGTATGATCCTCACCTATCCTTCACCACACGGAAGACGTATCTGTCTGCGTTTTCAGAGTCGTCCAGAGGGGCGATCAGCTCTTTCAGTGAGTCTCCCGTGTAATTGGCGAGCTTCTTGAGCACGGTGCTCATCTCCTCTTCGGTGAGAGCACGCATCTTGGGAGAATGGATAAATGTATCTTTGTCTTCTATAACGTAATTTGGCTGAAAATGGGGAATAATAAGAAGGAGAGAAAATTGAGATTGGTTGTAATCGCAAGTCTTAGTATCAGAACACAGGCGCAAAAGACGCTGCAACTTTCCTAGTGAACGTTTCTTAGAGGAGGTTTTTCTGCCGTTCTTGAAATTTTGGCGGTGAAGGTGCGGAAAGACTCCGGTTGGTGCGCAGTTAGGCGCAAGTCTTTTTAGTGGGTCCATTTGGACCAGGGGTCCCGAGCCAAATCAATTGAAATTTTGTTCCCTTCTTTTTTTTTTGTAAGCAGCAACAGCAGCAGCAGCAGCACTGACACACTTCAACACGTTTTCATGCTTAAGCCGGATTCAAGGTTTGAAACTCCTCACTCACGAATAAATCATGGCTTCAAGACCTGCGAAGAAGCGGAGACTCACTCCCCCGCAATCAGATGACGACGGCTCATCTCAGAAGTCAAACGGCAAGATCCAGAAAGCATTTTTTAAGAATGCCGCCAACTGGGACCTAGAGCAGGAGTATGAGAATAAGGCACGCAAGGGGAAGAAGAAGGAGAAAAAGGAGAACACGAGGCTCCCACTCAAACTTCCCGGTGGCCGGCTGCAACATGTCTCTGCTCCAGCTGACGACCTCAAATCTATAGAAAGTGATGAGGATTGGTTAGAGGCCAGTGGGGATGAGTCGGGCGTCGAAGGGGGTGAGGATCCTGTTATCGAAACGAAACCGGATGTTCCTGAGCACCAGCAAATTCTAGAGGCGAAAGAGGAGCTCGCCAAAGCAGCCATGATGTTAAATGAGAATCCGGAGGAAAACGTCAGTGCTTTGAAGACATTGGCCAAGATAGGACAGTCTCGCCTCCCGACGATTCGGAAACTCGCCCTGGCTACTCAGCTCGCTGTTTACAAAGATGTGATCCCGGGCTATCGGATACGACCGATCGCTGAAGATGGGCCGGAAGAAAAGCTGTCAAAGGAAGTGAGGAAACTGCGCTCGTGGGAGCAGTCCTTGGTCTCAGGTTACCAGGCGTATGTGAAGGAGCTTGCAAAGTGTGCTAAAGCGAAGTCACATCAGGGCGGCCAGAGAGGAAATGATATTTCGAGCGTGGCGATTACTTGTGCTTGCACACTCCTCACATCGGTGCCGCATTTCAACTTCAGGGGCGACCTGATCAAGATCCTGGTGGGAAAGCTTTCTACGAGATGGGTTGACCAGGATTTTCACAAGTGTGTAGAGGCCTTCGAAACTCTGTTCGCGGACGACGAAGAGGGCCGGCCCGCCATGGAAGCTGTTTCGCTCCTCTCCAAGATGATGAAGGCGCGGGAATACCAGGTCAACGAAAACGTGGTGAATCTCTTCCTCCACCTCCGCCTCCTGTCCGAATTTGCGGGCAAGGCTTCCAAGGACTCCGTAGAGCACGAGGACGACTCGGGTCTCAGGAAACGCAAATTCAAGAAAGAATTCCGGACGAAGAGGGAACGCAAGAACATGAAGGAGCAAAAGGCCCTGCAGAAAGATATGGCCCAGGCCGACGCGCTTGTCAGCCACGAGGAGCGGGACAGGATGCAGTCTGAGACCCTGAAGCTGGTATTCGCGACCTACTTCCGCATCCTGAAGCTGCGGGTACCGCACCTCATGGGCGCCGTGCTCGAGGGCCTAGCCAAATACGCGCACCTCATCAACCAGGACTTCTTCGGCGACCTGCTCGAAGCCCTGAAGGACCTCATCCGCCATAGCGACGCCGACGAAGCCGGCACCGGCGGAGACGAGGGCGAAGAGAAGGAGCAGGAAGATGGCGATGGCGGCGACGACGCGCCCGTCCGCAACACATCCCGCGAGGCGCTCCTCTGCACCGTCACCGCGTTCGCCCTCCTCGCCGGCCAAGACGCCCACAACGCGCGCTCGACCCTGCACCTCGACCTCTCCTTCTTCACCGCACACCTCTACCAGACGCTCCTCCCCCTCTCCCTCGCGCCCCCCGAACAATCCCTCCAGCTCCCCGACCCCGACGCGCCCCCCTCCTCCTCCTCGAAATCCACCCCAAGCTCCAACAAGATCAACGTGCAGACCACGCCGGCCCTGCTGATCCGGTGCCTCTCGGCCGTGCTCCTGCCGGCCTGGAACGCGCGGTCCGTGTCGCCGCTGCGCCTGGCCGCCTTCGCCAAGCAGCTCATGACGGCGGCGCTGCACCTGCCCGAGAAGCCGGCGCGCGCCGTGCTCGGCCTGCTCGCCGACGTGGCCGCCCAGCACGGCCGCAAGGTCGCCTCCCTCTGGGACACGGACGAGCGCAAGGGCGACGGCGCCTTCCGCCCCCTCGCCGCCTCCGTCGAGGGCGCCAACCCCTCGCCGCCACCGTCTGGGAGGGCGAGATCCTCCGCAGGCACTACTGCCCCCAGGTCCGCGACGGGCTCAGGGCCGTCGAGAGGGGCATCGCGAGGGAGAGGTGATGAGACGAGACGAACGTGTGGAGGATATGGAGGAAAAAGGGGGGGGAGGGGGAGGTGGTTGGTTTAGTTAAGTTCGTGGTTATACCGGTTGGCTACCTACCTACCTACCTAGCTAGCTACATAGCTAGCCAAGTCGTAATAATTTTCTTTTGTAGAATCTGACGGGTTAGTTGGGCTCAAGGAGTGGAAAGGGAGATATATATATATATATATATCGCTTACCTACGAAATATATATATAACACGTATTTCTGATGACCAATTATCTCAAGTACCCTGATCTTTTACGGATTTTCTATGCGTAACGGCGGATAGGCCTGCGTATCATACATATTATCATGCAGTCAGTTTCCGAGTTGGCCATGCTAGGTAAGGTATTCATCATTTCCAGCTTGGAAAGGTAGTTAGTTTAGTACGCCTATGGTTGTTTAGGTCACGTCTCCTCTGTATCTATATTCTTTCTGCGCTTTTCTGTCGCGTACCACGATGACGAGAAGTTCATAATTTACTTGGCAAGACGAACACTTTTTTATTACAATGAAGCTATACATTCGCACCCGCAGCCTGCCAAAGGGGGCCGCCGGCAACCTGTCACTTTCTTAGCCTAAGAAACACCCGACTTCACTGATTTTCCCTCCACCGTACCATACACCAGGAGGAATCCGGGATTCCAACAAACATAATGTCTCGGTCATCTAGAACAGACAGAGAATAAAACAAAAACGGCAAGCAGTTGTATGAAATGAAGTCATACAATCTAGCCGCCAGGAACGTCTAATTATGCCATACACAGCGACCTTGGCATTCAAAGCTCTTCATCTAGGCCAGGTGCATCACACCATCGAGATGATGCTAGGCCCTGTCCTCGAGAGATTCCACTGGTAACGACAGGTCCTATACGACCAGAAGGCGGGCGCCGACTAGGAGCCACATTATCCACCATTGTGACATCCGCATATGTCCTGTGACCTTGATTGTTCTGAGGATTCCATGAAGATCCACAAAGGCCAGCTCCGGTCGGTGGAAGAGATGTGGTGTCCATACCTCCCATCTGAATATCCTCAGGCCCCCCTTGGCAAGCCTGTCGAGTAGACGCATGCTGGAGCGGTCTGCCGGGCTTGATAGCGCTATCACGTGGCAAGAACTCCTGGCTGGGGATTCTTGCAGGTAGTGCCTGTTTGTGAAGAGGATAATCGATATTGTATTGATTTGGAGCGTGATTTTGCATCCACTTCTCAGTCATCGGATTATCACTGCTAGGAATTGGCTCACAAATACTTTGAGATGGTTCAGAAAAGTCGATCAAATCTTCTTCTTCCTCTCCTTTCACGTTCTCGTCGGCCTTGCTCAGAGGAGTTGGCAGACAGCTTTGAAGGTTTTCAGAGGCATGACTACTCCGAAGTTGAGAATCAATGACTGCGGGTGTTGTTTCTGAGGTATTAGAATCTGGCATCGAATGTGAGGTCTCTGTCTCGGGGGTTGGGTTTGGAGGCGGGCTCCAAAAACAGGCCGCATCGTTTGATTCAGAAGTTACAAGCGGGCCTTGCCAAGGCGGTCGGTAAGTTGTATTTTGTGGTCTTCTAGAGGGAAGTCCATGAACATCTTGCTCACAACGACGGTATGGTGCTTGTTGATAGGCTTCAAACTGCCGAGAAGTATAGCTGTCTCGTTCAGCATGAGTGTCCTGCTTAATGGCTCCTGGACGGTCTACTGCATTGAGCCAATGATAGCTATCTTGGTTTTCTTGATCGAGATATGAACCGTTCCCATAATCCGACCGATTATGGCTGGGAACTTGGTAACTGTGTCGATTCCGAGCTCCTCCAGGTTTCTTGTTGCGTCTTTGAATTGGCTTCGGTATAGTGAACGAATTTTGTAGCTCCTTGGCCGCCTGTAAGTCTCCCATACCGAACATCTTGGACCTTCAGATTCTCGGGACTAATATGTGTTGCACGAAAATAAACACGAATGCAATCTGTGATAGCATTAGTCAGGACATGTCGACTCCATATCGAGGACATAACGAAGGGTAAACGGGAACGAGTGTGAACAATATTGGCGCGACGAGAAGGGCGAGTAAAAAAGGTAAGGTAGTTACCAGGTATAGTGTTAGCACAAGTGCCCTCGTGTCAGTCAAGGAGGTTGTTTCTCCCTAAAGGTTCTTGGATAGTGATGAGACGCGTTTACACTGTAACACGCCGCGGGAAGAACTACTTGTCGTCTCGAGTTGCTCGAAGCACCGGGCAACCAACGATGTCACTTAAGCAAGTAGGTCCAATCTTCCACGCCTTACTTAGCCTAAGATGCTATTAATATCAAGAAAATTGGGGGAAGTTGGAAATAAGAAAAAAGGGGGGGGAGATGCCATACTGGTGGTCAAAAAGAGGCAGACCTAGGTTTACCTTCGCCTACCTGTAAAGTGCCTAGGTATGTACCTAGGCAACGAGAGCCTTCGTTTTATGCTGAGTTGGATTCTCTGTAGAATCTCTTCCTAAAAAGCCGATGCCCGAGATAGGGAAAGATGAAGACACCAAACCAAGACGAATTAGTGGAAAATATCAGAGAATGTCAAGTACCTAGTGCACGATGATGCTAGGTAAAAGCGGAGGGGGTCGAGGCGTTGGGGAGTTGGCGAGGTGTTGGTGGATGTAAGCAGAATAAAAGAAGATGATAGGAGAAGGAGCTGGAGCAGTCACTAATGGCAGAAAGAAAGAAAAGGAAAGAAAAAGGGGATCCAAAACAAACCACAAACCTCGTGGCTCGCAGTTTCCTGTATTATTCTGTGTAGTTGCCTAAGTGTCACTATGGAAACCTCATTTAAGCAAAGCGCCTTCCTTCATACAGCAACCATCTGCTCTTGCTCTCTTCTTCCCCCATATCCGTGGGTTAGGTTCCCTAATATAGGGGCCATCGGTTAAGGACACCTGAACAGTAGGCAAATGTACCTGGCCTGGTCCTCCCCTTACTCTCTTCTCCAGGGGTTTATACATCAGGTATGGTTAGTAAGGAGCCTGTAACACACTACTTTAGGTAAGATAAAGAAATACCGCGAACTTGGAGTATCTATTTTATAATGAGTATCGCCTCCTGCTCTACATAACATCCAAGTTACCTACATAGGATAATATACAAGCATTTCTGGAACCATATCATCTTGCTCTATCACCCTTTCGTCCTCTGCTTTTTACTGCCTATAAAAGTCTCTATCACATTGATGTTGGTCTCTCGATACTCAGCACGGCTCGCCTCTTCCAACCATGTTGCCTCAATGGCCGGAACATGCTGTCGTACAAAATCAACTAACGGCTTAGAGTTCGGTGCATCCTCGTAGAGGCCAATGTACGAAACTCGAGGGATCCCTACAGACTCCGAAAGACGATCCTGACAAGCTTTGGACAGCCCAACCAACCGTATAGGTGTCCGAGATGGATGCGCCTTTGAGGCTACAGCTACCATTTGAGGCAGGTGGTTGTTCAGAATACTTGGCTGTCCGGATCGAGCTACGAAAATGACTGAATAGAGACGGGCAAGCCGGTCTTTCTCCGAAGTGTCGTCAAGCTCCACTGACGACTTTAGATCACGCCCTTGGGATGCTGCATTTTGCAAGCAACGCGTGACAGCAGATAGACCAACGTCTACATATGATGATAACTCTGGCCTGGGAGGAGGTTGCAGTACGGCCGCCTGATCTGACGACTCGGTGTGCTTCCGTTTTTTTGCACGTTTACCCTTGGAAGGCTGTATATACTTCGAGCGGTAATGGCCTAGAGGCGCAAGAAATCTACGCTGTAGCGTTAGCTTGGTCCTATAGGAGAAGTGCCGAGGGACATCTGATATAGAAGGCCCTCCCCGCCCTCCCCGCCCAACGTCCATTCTACTAGTAAGATAGGATGACATAGATTTACTAACGTGCAAAGAAGCTCCAGGATAGTTTCTTGGTCATGGAGACTGATCTCAGGCCTGTATAGCGGGCTCGTCAATTGTGTGCTTTAACCAAACATTCGGGAGTTTGCCGCAAAGCAATACGTACCATGACACAGCCGAGTAGGGTGTATCTAGTTGGAAAACGAGTTTCTTCTTTTTATCCATTTGCAGGATCAGCAAGCCTTTTTACCAAGACGTTGCAATGGTCTTTGTCTTGGAATTTTGCACAAAAAAGAAAGTCAGATCATCTGCTAGTTTAGTTTTGGGGGCCGTCGAGAATGCTAATTTAGGTCGGAGCTCTCATTAAGAGATGAAAATTTGACATGCCCAGACGGGCCGCGATAGTCTTAGATCTGACACTAGAAACAGAAACACACTGTTCTTCTAGGAGACTAGGAAATAAATAACAATCCAAGTTGTTAATAACTTTTCGAAATGTTTTCGTAGGTCTAAACTCACTGTCTACCGACTTTTCTGGATTGCATGGTCGCGACATGTAATGAACAGGGAATATAAGTACCTCGTTGGTGAGAGGAGGTTAGGTGGTTTAAAATCACCGTTGCGGGTACATGTAGGTTGGATTAAAAAGTGGAAATACAAGGTACATACATACTACAGGTAAGGCATGTATGTACCTATCAGATATAGGTTAGTATTATACTACTACCATCGTCACTACCACGGTGCTACTGGTACCTTATTACTACCTACATAGGTACATAGGTCAGATGATTAGTATCATTGATGGTGGTGCAGGTATCAGTTATGATGACCCCGCGACTTCCAGGTTGTTAGAGATCAAGGGGTATGACGTCGCCGATGTTTGATTGCTACTATAGTAGTTAGGTAGGTACCTACCTAGGCAGGTACTAGGTATGATGTTAGAACTTTTGCCCAACTTCCCATACATCTCAATATATCCAGGTACATATCATCAACCATGCATTTATCACAGGTGGGTAGGTAGGTATTAGTCTTTAGAGAGATGAGCTACATCAATGATAGACCGAGGTGAGGTCCTAGGTATTACCAGGTATATACCTTGAGTAGTGGACGCTCTGAATTTTTTTTTTAAGTTTATTAATGCTTGGGATCTGTATGTGGTTTTGGAGCTAGAGTGCCACTTTGAGGTGTAGAGAAGTGGGGTATCTCAACTCGCGTCATCTTAACGCGTCCTTCAGGCGCTTTATGTTGCAGGTACATACATCCATAGTTGTGAAATGTTAGGTATGTCCAGTAGGTGCCTACCCACCTAGGTAAAGCAAATCAAAAAAGAAAAAAAAAAGGAAAAAAAAAGAATGATGCATGTAATATGTTGGTTGGCAGGTGGTTTACCAACTTCCACCTTCACAATTTCTAATGCTAAGCTCTTTTTTTAAACCTTGGAATACCTATGTGGGGGTTGTGGAATGTTCTTTTTTGCCCCACAACAGCTTGGATTTGTACACATGCAAAAGAGTACTAACTACTAGGCAGGTAGATGTAGGTAGCTTCTAGCTTGTTTAGTATTTCTTTTGCAGTATGAATGAAATGTCATATTAATTGCTAACCCCCCTCTGATTTGCTCTGACACTACGTCATAAAATGCATATTTTCCTTTTTGACTCGACCTACTCCAGGGCTGTCTCTCTCCTCCTATGGGGCTGAAGTAAGTTTTTCTGCATGAAATATACCCCCCATACGTGGCTCAGATGGACAGTACTATGTACATACCTAGGCAGTAGCCTAGTAGTTCAAACTTAGAAAACTACTTCTACTATCAATGACATACTGCAAGGTAGGTACCTGGACAATCGCATGTAGATACATGTATCCCAATGTAGCAACTAACTCAAGTCCAGCCCAGCAACAGCCGCACACCAGATTACATAATTTGTTTGTCGACACTTCCCTTCCCATTCACTCACCACTGTCGCATCTGCTGCCTGTCTTTCTGCCTGCACATCCGTGTCAAAGAACTCTGCACTAAAAAGCAGCCTGCCTCTCCACCACATCACACATCATTACTGTTCCTGATTTTTGACCAAGGTCTCCTTGTATTGTTTATCATTGCAAGGCTTTTGATGCTTGGTCGGCATTTGCACACTTTGTTTCCAGAGACGCAATACATCCATCTCTCCATCCACTCCATTTGCCCTACAACAGACCCAGATCCATTAAACTCACCTTGGTAACAGCTCCTAGCTTCTTTTCCCTTATCAACTCCCGTCCCGTCTTTGACCCCATATAATCAATCACCCTCTAAGACAAGATAGCTGACTGCATGTCCACCTAACCCAGAGGTTATCTGTCATAAATTCAGGATTACCAACAGCACCAACACCAACATTGACATCCACCTTAACCACTTTGTACCTGGCAAACCGCTGCCGGGCCACACCTTGGATTCAAGATAGCCCCTGCAGCAGTCTGTGGATGGGAAGACACCCACAACCAGAATCGGATTCATTTTGGCAAACGAAGGTATGTAAGCTTGCTGTTCCGTGTCTGAATTATCAGATATGTATCATTTGCCTTCTATCTTGCATTCATCCATGCATCATTTTGTTTGTTCACCTCACCACAGCACCAATCTCCCTCCTCAGGCTGTCTATCTCTGCTTTGCCAAGTTTCTCTGCCCTTTTCCCCTTCACTTTTTTTTTATTGCAATTCCCCAATTCACCAAGAATGTGCAAGAAAAATACATAAAAATATACATGACAACAAAAAAAAAAGGCTAGTTTCCACAGCATCTGCCTCTTCCGGGGGGGCCAAGAAGGTCCTGGCCTACCTACTAGGTGTTAATTGGTACGCAAGTATTGATGTACATCCGGGCTTGGGGAGCTGCTTGCAAGGGCCGCCTTTCTAGTAAAAAAAGCCTTCTCCACACGCCCCTCCCCCCACCACTAGCTTCACACCAAATAGCACCAAAGATTACCTACCTGGAAGAAACCACCCCCCATTCACCACCAAAAAATATTACTGGGTATCTACCTAGAGCTTCTCCAAAGTCTACACCCCCCTCCCCCCAATCACAACCACCACCAAGGCACACCGTTTAACACCACAGCCCTCCTGCAATCCATATCTACTTTCGTAGATGGGGGAGTCATTGTGAGCTGAAGAAACTTATGCCTTTCTCGCTTATAATATTGGCAACCCCTGTGCATCTTTTACTGCTTGTCTTGTTTTATTCTCCTTCTCTATCGTCATTATTATACCCCGCCTATCTCAACCCACATGCTAATTCTGGAGTCTGCCAGCCGCCGAGCCCTCTCGCGCGAGCGCCTCAAGCTTTGTTGTTTGGAGCTCCACGACTCTTCCACCTTCCGTTTGTACCAGCCAGATGGACCAAGATTCGAGATCCTCCGAGTCGCGAGAACGTGCTGTCTCTTCTGAGCCCAGCTCTACCCGCCCCAACCCGTTTGATGACGGCGATCTCTCTGCTCGGAAACGTCGTAGGACATCACTTTCTGCCTCTCGGAGTACATCCGTCGAAACGTTGAGATCACAGGACAATACCCTGCCTGTTGCCGACTCAAACGACATGAAGGTCGATACACCAGAGCCGGTGCCTCCGAGCACCCCAGCCCGATCGGAAGCCCCCAATGAACCAGTCTCGAGCAAGGTTACTATCAACCTACGCAATGCCGACAGCCTTCAGGCTACTCCCACATCTCCTGCCTCTCCCACCCCTGCGCCCATACGGTCAGATGATGTTAGGCTCAGTGTGGAAGATTCAGAAGTGAACTTGACACGCACACGCCCGGTCGCAAATACCCTATCTTCGCCGCCTGTCACAGGCAGTCTAGAGGACCCTGTTATCGCGCTTGAAGATGTCGATGATGAACTAGAGGAGATTGCTGCCACTGGGCAGCAAATTGACTTTTTAGATGAGGAGGATAGGGCGCATCACCTTGGTGTTGCCATGCTCGATTTCCCCTACCATAGCGAGGGCGAACCATACCATGAGACTATTGGTCGCCTTGTGAATTACTTTCGATCACGTACGTTGCCCTACCCATGCTACCCATTGCATATAACTAACAATGCCTTTAGAACCGCCAAATGCAGATGAGGCCCTGTTTTCTCTACAGGGTTGGTTAGGGCGTTTTGTGTCATATGCCGAACTTGACCTATACTCTATGGTTATTGAGGTGTATCAGGAAAACCGCCTCTTCTGGCAGGCTCTTCCAGAGGTTTTCTACCTTATTTTTCTCAGGTAATTTGGGTTACTCCTATTATACCCCTGGATGTAACTGATGTGGCTACTAGGCAAAACTTTGTTAAAAGTCGCGAGACACGGGAGATCCTTGTCCGTATAATTGGTCTTTATGCGAGATTGACAGCCTTCCTGCTTGCCATTGACTGTCGCACGCTAGAGTTCGTTGCGGCAACAGAGGGAACTGAATTGGACTTGATATCCCCAACTTTTATGCGGTTCTTTGGCCACATGATGCTCCGGGAAGAGAACCAAGTATCTAATGGATATGGTTCAGATGGCAGCTCGGATCTGTTAGAAGCCCTCGAGCTATTTCAAAAAGGCCCTGGAGGGTCATCGGTGGCAAAACTGGTCAGGTTTGCTGAACTTCACCGGACTATTCTGCTTCGGTTCCCGAGAAAGTGCATGGAAAACCTCTCTACTAGTTGCATGGTCATGAATAGCATTGTGCGGGAAAGTCACCAGAATCAGATCTTTGTGGGAAACCCGCGAGACCGTTCAAGGGCAAATCTAGCGCTCGGACATCGATATTTCAATATCGTCTCGAGCGCGCTGGCCGTGGTGGTTGAAAAGTCAATCAACAACCTTGCTCAAGAACATGCGTCGACTATTACAGGATGTCTGACCGAGATCTTACGATATAGTGTGCAAGGTAGCCACGTTGAAGCTATAGAGCTCATTCAGGAACACCGCCAACAACACCCAGATGTATCCCACCAATTCACGTACGAAGCGGTTTCGCTGGAATGGCGGTTTGGGGTGTTCTGTGGTCTGGTAAGGTCACGCCAGATGCAGCTTCGGGTCACTGCTGTCAACCAGATGTGTGAAGACCTTGTCGCGCAGTGGAGAAAGTACCAAGACCATTTAGAGCTTCCCGAAGATGTTTACTCACATCTCGATTATCTTCGATACCTGTCTCACTATATCATGCGGACGGGTATCGTCGATTATATCCTTGGCCCGACATGTCACCCGGAGATTTCACAAGCGAGCTTCAATATCGTCGGGTTCTTAGCCGTCACTAAGACCTACACTGTTGCACACACAGATCTCCTGTGGCAGACTTTGACTTCTACTCAAGACCCCCGTGTTTCTGAGGCTCTAGTTCGGATGATGCTCAAGGTAATCCTTCTATTACATGAGGATTGTCTATCTTATTTCCTCGACAAGTTCCAGGATGTGTCGATAGACTCTTTCACGCCTTTCATACGAGATCTTTTTGATAATGTCACAAAGAACTTCCTACGACATAAACCACTACCTCGATCGTCGTTTGAGGTTTGTGTTCGATTATTACGGGAGTCTTCGGTCTATGGCCCCCATGGCTCTATAGCATACCCTGATATCTACCAGTTCGCTTTGGGGAAATTTAGAGAGTTCTTGGCGTCGGGCTTGGACCCAGATGACCGGCAGACTATATCTATGAGCTGCCTGCAAGATATTGAGGCCAAAACTCCTACAACATCAGGAAGCCTACAAGTCCTTGCTATCCTGATGAGCCCTGCAGTAGGGCTCCATGCCTTAATTGCCGAACATGATCTGACCCGGCTGCTCATTGATGAATTGGAATCCACTCTCGAGGCAGCCAAATCTGTCGGTTTCACCCCCGTTTATGCAAACCCTTTTAGCCAGGCTCGTCGAAAACTCATTTCTGGTATCATCTGGCAACACGGCTCTACAATCGGCTCAGAACTAGGCCAACGCTTGTGGGATCTTCTTGTTGGAGATGGCGCAGCTTGCCAAGAAGACAGGAGAGCGGCGTGGGATGATTTGTATCACGGTCTCAGACGGACAGGCCTCGATAACCCGTTCCTAAATGCCTGCTTGCGGGAGTATCTGCCGAAGCTCCCACCGCAGTGCTACTGTCCGGCGTCCTTAACCTTTGTTCGAGAGGCTCTTGTGCCTCCTGCCAACGATATTGCTAACGGCGTCGTTCTCGATGATGAGGAGAGCGTCAAATCGATTGGTGTCGAGCTCCTCTGGCAGATGATCCTGACTGCCCCAAATCAGACAATTGAAGATAGCGCCATAGTGACGCTGGTCAACGACGTTTATGTTGATAGCAAGGTTATCTTGTCATACCCTCTACAGCGCGCCCGCAGAGTCCATTTCAACCTAGTTCAGCGATGTCTACGCCAGCTAAAATCTGCTGCGCAGAAATTGAAATCCTTCAATGATGAGACGGCTAGCGGTGATGATGAACCGATGGTTATCGTGGCTAGTGATGACCAACAACGAGAACAAGAGATGCAGTTTACACGATCCTTAAAAGTTCTCATAACACTCTTGAGGACACTACAGACCAGGTCGCATTTTGCAGCTCCGGATCTGCGGTCTCTTATGCTGGAGACTCCAAGTGCCATTGCGGGTGATATGGCTGATCTCAAGTACCAATCGTTTGATGGAAACCAACAGACAGAGGTAAAACCTTTAGAAATTGGGCTGAAGAACAGTGCAGCGTCACTCTTAGCTACTTTACGGGATGCAACTGGCTTTGAGAACTTTCGGCTTTACTATCGCGGCCAATCCTTCGCGCCTTCTGACACTGGAATCTGCAAATCCCTGGAAGAGCTTGGAATCAGGAATGGCTTGATTCTCGTCAAAAAGGAATTGGACGTCGCTTCTTCACCTGTGCGCATCAAACCAGGCGCATCCCCATTAGACATTGAAATTCTGAGCCATTTCAAGGATCTCTGGGAGTATCTGAGTATGGAGGAGAAGTTAGCACGAGACATTTACCAGTTTTTGGTTTCCCTCCCTGCCGATGATTCAATCCTAGCGGCCTTTGAAAACCCCGATACTTCATATCGTGACGTTTTCCCCCTGGGCCAACCCTTCAAGTGTTTATATGCTCTGCACGCGCTACGCGAATACCTGAGCACTCGAAGACTCAAGAGTAGCGTTATGCAACTTTCTGGGAAGGACTCGGAAAACCGGCAAAAGACTGCGGGCGACCAGGAGGATGCTCTGGTCAAGGCCATGTCGTTGATTGTGTCTGCAATCTGCGACCAAAATGTCATTACGAGATGTTCCACCGAGGGAATACGCCTCATGCTAAGTCTCCAACTTGTGGAGAATTTTGTGCAACTACTGAAGGAGACTATGAATCTCGCCACGATCGCTCAGTTGCTAACACCGACTCTACATGAGCGTCTCTTGGAGATTCTTAAGAGTGCCAAATCAGCCGAGACGAGCCAGTTAAGCGTTGATCTCGTTTCCCGCTCCCTTGAAGCCTTGCTAGAATCCTGTGCGAAGAGCCACGAATTTTGGAAAGTCTTCCAAACCCAAATACAGGGTCGACAAGTAATCCAAAGCCTGCTGCTCGATGATCGTGCTTATATAAGGAAAAATGTCGCTAAGCTCCTTAGCACTAGGAGTTTCTACAACCATGGACCCCCAGGCGTCCGGGCGATCGACTTCGCTGAGGTTTTTTGGCCCGTCGTGTTTCAACTGCTCCCCCAAGCCGTTAGCGAACCCAGGAAGTGTGAAGAGGTATTCAGTCTTTCCTTCCAGTTGCTTAGGAAATTAGTAGACGGTAGTTCTAGCATTTTAGATTTGCCTTCGTGTTTGGAGACATGTGGGCAACTTCTCATAACCCATACGGCAATAGAAGACATCGCGCATCCCGACCAGGTTGATGTTGTGGCACATGGGCTTATTACAATCTTGTTCCACGGTATCAAGCATCTACCAATGAAGAAGGGAGAGGTCAAGTTTCCACAAGGGTTTGCGCGGAAGTTGTTTTCACAGCACCTTTTCCCTCCTGAAGATGCAAACGGCCCCTTAGTTCCGCATGTCGTTCTTCACCCGGCCTCGAGGAGCCTGCTCTACGAAATAATCATCCTCCTCGTCAAGGACGATGTTTCACAATCAATTGCAATGCTCCATGATTTGGATGGGTTGACAACCTATCGTAAAGCAGAGGGTGCGGATATTTATAAGTATGATCTTCCACAGTCGTTCGACAGAACGAATGCCATACGATCGCCTTGTGGGTATGCTGGGTTGAAAAACCTTTCCAACACATGCTATCTGAATTCACTCTTCACCCAACTCTTCATGAATGTCGGATTTCGCCGGTTTATCCTCAACATTCAAGTCCAGGACACGGTTAGTCATCAACTACTCCGTGAGACTCAGGCCCTCTTCGCTGCTCTGCAGGATAGCAGACGCCGCTTCATCGACCCACAAAATTGTGTAGATCAGATCACGACGTATGAGGAGCTACCAATCGATATCCACAACCAGATGGATGTAGACGAATTCTATAACCTTCTTTTCGATCGGTGGGAGGCGCAGCTATCTTCCGAAACTGATAAGAAAGCACTGAGGTCAATCTATGGCGGCCAGCTAGTTCAGCAGGTGAAGTCAAAAGAATGCGAACATATCTCGGAGCGTATCGAACCCTTCTCGGCCATACAATGCGATATCAAGGGCAAAACGAGCCTGGAGGAGAGTCTACAGGCATATGTGGATGGCGAAATCATGGAAGGAGGTATGTCCTAGCAATTCGTATGCTGCATTTCTCAGAAAAACTAATGTTGATCTAGATAATAAATACAAATGCTCGACCTGTGATCGCCATGTTGATGCTGTCAAGAGGTAAGTATCCCACAAACAGGTATAAGGAAAGAAAGATGTCCTGGAGAAGCTGACTCGAGTGTAGGGCATGCCTCAAAGATATGCCAGATAACTTAATCTTCCACCTCAAGCGATTTGATTTCAATCTACGTACTTTAACGCGTAGCAAGATCAACGACTTCTTTCGCTTCCCGACGGAGATAGACATGCAGCCATATACTATCGAGCACTTGAGCGACCCCTCCCGAAACACCGAGCCAGATATCTTCGAGCTTGTAGGCGTCCTAGTTCATTCTGGAACGGCCGAATCAGGTCACTACTACTCGTTTATTCGAGAACGCCCCAGTACCCACTCGACCCCGTCGTGGGTCGAATTCAATGACGAAATCGTCACGGCATGGGACCCTTCACAGATGGAGAGCGCTTGTTTCGGTGGAGCAGATTATCGGTCGCAGTTCGATTCTAGTGGAACGTATGAGAAGGTCTATAGTGCCTACATGCTCTTCTACCAGAGGTCTTCGTCCTTGCACAGAGAGCAAGACGTATTAAGAGCTTCGGGCATGCCTGGTCCTCCCCGGGCTGATCTTTCCTCGGAACTCGAAATCCGGGTCAAAGAAGACAATTGGGGTATTGTTCAGCGCCATTGCTTGTATGATCCGACACACATACCTTTTGTGCAAAAAATACTCGCAGGCATATGGGGGACTAGATGCTCCAAGGATCATAAGAAGGAAAATCTTGCCATGAGAGTGGCGCTTGGGCACCTGGATCAGGTTGCATCACGAGCTAAAGACCTTCCTGATTTCGACTCGCTCAAGAACCTCATTGCAAGGGTATGCCAACGCTGTCCCCTTTGCAGCTACGCGTTCTTCGATCACTTTAGTAGCCACAAAGAAGCATTTAGGATGTTGCTTCAGCGGAACACCGATTCGACAGTTCGTCATGATATCGGACAAACTTTCATATTTGTCCTCAAAAATATCAAGGCCGCCTATCCTGATCAATACGGGATCGGAGACAGCGAGGACGATAGAAACTCCAATTCTAGCTCTGGTGGCTCCGGTAGTAATGTGATGGAGATGACCGCGGATATTCTACTGTATCTATGGGATACATTCCACAACCGAATCATATCCTGGCCTGAATACTTCGGAACGATAGTCGATTTCGCCCAACTGGGTCGATTAGAAGCATCGATGCTCCTTGATAAGGACTTCTTGTTTAAGACGCTCATGATCATTGCAGCGGACCCAGCGCTCGAGCTCTCGCCTCAATACGCTCGACTACTCACGACTGTATCAAGGAGGATGGCTACAAGACCACCAAACTACGAAAATGTCATTATGTTGATCGACGTACTGATGGATGTCATGTACAAAGATGATCTGAACTACAGCCTAGAGCATGCCCATGGACGATTCGCCATGGCTCAACACCAAGATTTAGTCCCCTATACAGCTAACGAGATCAATATCCTACATAAGGAGTGGGGTAAAACTCATGCAAACGTCTTTGCGGATAAGCTAATTCAGTTGAACCAGAACCCAGTAGCAACTGATTCCATAATCAACCGATTGATGGGACTAAATTCGCTGCTGGACGATACTATTTTCGCCACGCTCCGGGCCGGCATTACGGGACAACTAGTGACACAAATAGTGACGCCTTACCTTCGTGTCGCTGTGTTATACTGCGAGAATAGCACTAGCGAGGAGAACGTACATCAGCTTATCCAACATGTTAGCAATCAATGCAGGAATCTGCAGAATGCAGAGGGGCGGGCATTCTTTGAATTTGAGAGGGACGTGTACGAAGGGCCACGCTCCACTGAGGAAAGCGACGAGACCATCCAAATCCAAGGTCTTCGCAACCTGCCAAACTGGGTTCCTGGATTGTTAGGATACATTGATCGCACAGTGAGTGCCGATGTGGAAAAATTCCTCCAGGAGAAGCTTTTTAGACATGGACCATCGCCAGCGTTCGGGGACAGCCATGGCGGATTGACGATATCGCGAGAAATGAAATCTGCAGCCAAGCTTCTCGCCATTGGTTGTCTATTATACCTTAAGGATACGTACGTGATCCGTGGCGTGCAAGCTGCAAGGGACAACGTGATCCCGTTGGATCGAGTTATCAAGCAATGTGATCCGTACTTCAAGGTGGACGATGATATGAATGATGGCTTAGACAGTCAATACAGCGACCTCTGTCAAAGTACGTTCTCTATAATCGATAGCTGATAACTGGCGTTGTCTTGCTAACGTGTCCCTAGCTGTGCTAGAGTCGATGGAAAGGCTCACGGTCGACGAAATTGAAGAGGACGGATCTGGTATGTGGAGTGACTCTACTACGGCCACTATGGACTATGACTGATAACCTCAAGACTGGGAGCAGTCGGTTGGCTCTTCGGAACAGATGGATAGCCTTGCCGATCTCAGCATGCAGGTTGATCGTGAACTGCCGGAGGGAAACATGTGAAGGCTTGACGTGTCCTACTAAATTCGGCGGGATGATAGGAACACCCTTGAAGGGCAAATTGATTCAGGTGATTGTTAGGTTTGAGTAGATGTTGTGTAGGTTGTCTGGACGGGACGGAAAGGGGGGGGATCGGAAAGACAGGCAAGGGGTTCAACGTTGGTGGCCAAGTGGACAAGTGGACGGAAAAGGAAAACTGAGCATGGTAGCACCGGCGTGAGGCGTTCTCTCGGGGGACAGGAACAGGACAAAGTGATACTCCATATGGCAGGGCTTTAGATTTGCTGGCTGGATGAAAGTTGATTATTTGATTTATTGACTGACTACTAGTTCTCTTGGGAGGGAGTCCAAACAGCTATTTCCCCCCTCCTCCCCTGTCACACCTCTAAAGAGTGGAGAGTGGAGAGTGGAGAAATAGACATTACTAGTAGTGGGAAAGTCGACTCGCTAATAAAGTGCAAGGTATAGATGAGCTCGAACACCTATCGATTATGATAGTGTATTCTCTCTTTCCTCTCCTTTTTGAACAGCTCAATATTGTCCATATGGAATTGGAACAAGGAGAAAGAAGCCTCCCTCTTTCAAAGTGGTTTCTTTAAGAGTTAATGTGACCCGACCCACTAGATTCTATAAGCGCTTACTCGAGGTATAGGAAGTATTGTCCATACATTTTTGCCCTATTATCGAGACATGATCATCTGGAACTAATACACTGGGGACAGTGAACTAAAAATAAAATGTTTCCCGGAAGAGATAGCCAGGAGGCAACTAATTAAACATAGGATATCGAAGTAGGTAAGTATATGGAAAAGGGGGTAGCGATAAACGGGCTAGGGGGAGGGGCACTCCGGACTGGTGATGGACTACTAGGTAGGTAGGTAGTAGTGTAGTTGACTACCTAGCTAGTCGGCGGTGATGGCACTCGGCGTGCGGCTCAGAAGTTGGTTGTTAGCGCTCGGGTCGGCTTTACATGCACTGATTGTGCGGATCTAAAAGATGCCGGAGACTTTGCTCTTCTTGTCTGTGCTGGGATTGGGTCCGATAGGACGAGAGAGAGAGAGGGGAGTGGGAGATCCACGGGTATGTTAGGTAAGTAATTGGTGCGTCTTGACAGGGTTCAGTCTATACTACCTATAGCTCTGCATAGCACGTTGACCAGATCAGACCAGACCTATCTACATACACTGATACCTACCTATGCACCTGTAGTAGGACCTGGCTTGCCTATCTAATACAGTTCAGTTCAGTTCAGGTTCAGAGATGACTTGGGAGGGGTTGATTGGACCTCGGTTGCGAAGAGCCGATGCGAGATAGAGTATCACTATCTACGCTTGGACAATCGCTAACATGACCCTACCTGGCCTACTTAGCAGGCCTTTACTTACATAGCTTTGACCTCTTGAATACTACTGTCACCACCTACCTACCTACCTACCTACCTACTTTCAATCAATGACCTAGGTTACTGTTTATAGCGGCATTGCATGTTACATAATCATTTTTAGTCCTCTTGTCCAAGACTATTTGAATGGAACCCCCGCACCCCCTTTCTTCCTCGACTATTTTATATATAAGTGGCAAGTAGGTAAATCTGGTTGTAAATCCGTGATTATAAGATGAAGGAAGGTTCGGAAATTGAGGAGAATAATATAAAGGGGAACCTAATAATTTTGTAGATATTGATATTTCCAATAGGTAGGGGAGTTAGATTGATGTGTGTATTAGAAGTGTGTTGGTTCCGGTGGTCCGGTTCAATGTGTTGTGCTGCTATATTGCCGTTAGTGTCATTAATGTTGGAGATGTTACAGTTAGGTGTCAAATTAATCAGGCCCACCCCCCAAATCTAAAAAAAATTCAACCGCTTTTTATACTTAAATTAAATATTAAAAATCAACCACTTATAATTAAAATAAATAAAAATTAATTTTAAATAATTTAACTTTTTATAATTATAAAGATATATATACTTTATTTTTTATTATTTTATTTAACTTTAAATATTAAATTAAAAAGTATATATACTTTTTATAACTTTTTTTATATATTAAGTAATTATAACGTTATTTTTAAATATTTAAAATTATAATAAATATATTAATTAAATAAAATGAAAATATAAAATAACGTACTTTTCCGATTTTTAAAATAGTTAATTTTCGTAAAGTTATTAACTTATAAATAAAAGTAAACGAAAAAAAAATCGGTTACCATACAAATTTTTAAAATTTGTATGAGAACTTAAAATTTTTTTCTTTTACCCGGTTTAAAAGCTAATAACTTTACGAAAATTAACTATTTTAAAAATCGAAAAAGTACATTTTTTATATTATGCAATTAAATTAATTAATTTTAAAACCATTTATTTTTTCGATTTTAATTCGTAAAGTTATTTTAATTTTAAAAAGTAGCAAAATGGCGATTTTTGGTGTGATTTGAGGGGTGGGCCTGATTAATTTGACACCTAACTGTAGGTCTGCTTGGCAAGATAACATTGTACCTACCTACCTAGCTACCTCATATGATGCCCATTAGGTTGATTTGATGTGACCCGACCTATGGGAAGGACATGGCTAGCCCTATCGATATGAGGAAAGGGAGTTTAGGTAAAATTTAGGAACATTGTGGCATGCTGGAGAACTGGGCAATTGATTGATAGAATCTCTCGGTTCAATCAATCTAGGTTAGTACATCTGTATTGAACTTGAAGTACATCAGAGAGTTACTTTCTGTTTTTGTTTTATGCTGCAACTATAACCTGGTTATGTATCGTGTTAAATGGCTATTAGCCTAATCAATTCATCTGCTACCTACCTAACTTAATACCGACCTAGCCAATCCTGTCGATTCTCTCGATGCGAAATGCATGCACGGAATATATGTAGGGCTCTCGAGAGCTGTCCGTCAATCTATTTTTGGGGAGGATGGTTTTTTGCTATCCCCAAGCTCGCATGCCACTAAACTTACATGGGCTCTAGCACAGATCTTCAATGCAACTATACCTACCCTGCATTCTTTTTCTGTTACTAGGTTGATTGCTAGGATTATGTAGTTTACATACCACGTAGTGTAGATAGGTACATAGGCACCTATGTTACATATAGTACACTAGTATGTAACTAAGACCCGGCATCTATATTTGGATTATGCCCTTGTTGTAGCCGCCGACCCCCCTTGTGAACTGCGGGGAGTAACCCCCGGGCTGTCGCTGGTTGGTCCCGAACGAGTTCCCAAGATCCAGTAGCGTGGTGAAAAGAAGAAAGCTCGTCACGACAAACGATAGCATCTGCAAGTGTCGGCACACAAAGTCCAGGGGCGAACGCGGTTAAACTTCAAGAACTTGTTCTTTCCTTTTTATTTCCCTGTGGATGATTTGCCCGGTTTGCCGGTCTGGACCCAGATTACCTAATTTCGCAACCTGCACCTGCACGGTACCTTGATACATACCTACCTGCTGCCATGCAAGTCCATCCCGCCCGAGTCACACAGACACACCACACATCATCATTATCGCCATCATCATACCTTAGTACCTATCTGACTTACACATGTACAACTTCTAATTGCCTGCCTACCTCCCATCGCACACCCGCCAACATGAGGTCAGGCCAGGCGAGGCCGGGGCCAGACCAGGCTACTAGTCATAGCAAAAGCAAATGAAGCCGCTACATATGTACCTTGGAAGAACAACACGGCGAACGCTTAGTTTCATGACTCCGAATATAGAAGCAAAGAAAAGAGAAAAAGCCAAATGAAACGCGAGGAACACGCAAACCCACCCTTTCCCCTCCATCACCCCACGAACACTTCGTGAAGAAGGGAACGTGTTGTACCTACATTAGCTCATGTTTCATGTTTTCTCTCTCTCGTCGTCCCCATGACCATGACCATGACCATGACTATGACCATGGTCACTACCACGACACAACCCGCACCTACACATATATTACTTACATGCCCCTGTGTTTTAACCGCCCTGCTTATTTTTATCCCCTCCAACGCATTCGTGACGTTCTAATCTATCTGGTGCTCTGTTTCGAACTTCAGATCGATCTCTCTCTTCTCTCTTCTGCCTTTCTCTCCGGGGTCATGCGTGGAGGTGTGTGGATGTGTGCGCCTGTCATTTCCGCTTTTGGCTGTGTTTCTAGATCTTCCGAAGCCCAGTGGTGATCAACCCGTGATATAGCTACATCCAGATATATCTATCCACCTGGGCCCTCACCCTCACTCCGCCTCCAGAATAACATCGTTTTTCGGTTTGAGGGTTGCTCAGCGCTCATCACCAGCCTCCCCAGTAGTAAAACTCGCCTGCTTGGATGCACTGCCTTCTCTTCCCCCCTTGCCGTGATCTCAACCAGGCAGCTCAGCTATCATCCTTTCTCCTTATTGAGGTGGGAGACGGATCGAGCCCATCATGTCGCTGTCTAAGCAACAAATCTCATCGCCCCTTGAGGCAGGCAGGTCGCTTCTCGATACTCACAGCCTGCCGTCCCATCTAACTGGGACACTGGAGTATATGTCGAAGAGGCTGGCAAGGAAGGCATTACACATCACACTCGTCGTTGTTAGGAACGAGTACCAACTTCCAAGCTCAATACCACCATGTGCAACGCCGACGTCTCCTCCAATAACTCCCGAATCCAGAGCGGGCTTCGCTTCGCCACGCTTCGCCTCGCCCATGACCGGGCTCAGACAATTAGTTAGAAGAGGCACGAACAGTTCTACATCGTCATCCTCTACCTCCGAAACCAGCACAAGCATTTCCGCACTCTCGTCACCAACCTTCTCGCCTGCGCCAACCGAATCCCTGGCTAGTCCACGCCGTTGGATTGTGCCCCCAACACCAGGGACCCCTTATACGCCCATGACGCCGCATACCCCCTACAGCGTAGCCACGGCTGTGACGTCAACCTCGGCCACATCCACAGTCTCGTCTTCGTCGTCTACGACGTCCCAGAGCCAAGGCAATGGCTTTGGTATCCGGCTGCTCTACACGAGCCCACTATCACTCAAGGCTGAGAGAGCCCTACGTGCGACGATGATTAAGGCAGAGCGTAAGTTCCGGCCTGGGGTAACTGGTTGGCTGTTTCCGCCAGTGATGACGGCCGCAGCCTGTGGGCTTAATCAAGATCTCGTGCGCCGCAGCATCCTACAGAACGAGGTGCTGTTCTCTTCTGAGGGACTCACACTCCTAGGGCTCGACCGGCTGTACACGTTTAAGGCTGCACTTGCGGCCTACGCGCGTTCGATACCTTGTCCGCCAGTCCCTTCTCCTTCCGCGCCGCTACATGCTCCGTTGTCAAGCCATCCCGTGTTATTCATTAATAGGGATGGAGGTGGCGATGGAAGCAATAGGAGCAGCAACAGCGGCATGACGACACGCCTCGAGGAGGCAGTTGACTCACTGCGGAGGCTTATCTTGCTCGCTAACAGCGGACGACCTGTACCTAAGGCGGACTTGTACCGGAGCTATGACTGGCTAGGTGTGAATCCGCGAGCGCTGAGTGAAGTTGAACGTATGTACCGTCGGGCGTATGGGGGCCCAGAGCGTAAAGGTCCATTCGAGGCCCCTACCGAGGTTGCTGTTATGGAAGAGTCGTTCCCCAAGCGGGAAGGCCAGGTGGAGCATGAAGAAGCGCACAAGGAGAAGAAGGTGGTAGACGAGAAGGAATTATCGTTAGTCCCAGAGACGCCGGTATTCAAAATTGGAGCGCCACCACCGCCCAAGTCTCCGCCTAGGGCCCAAACTACGCCTGTGCTGAAGCTCAATACAAATGTTCCTACAGTGGTGACCGCAAAGAAGCCGGATATGCGACTTGCTAGGACGAGGGTAAAACCCGTAGTGGGACTCAAGGCACAACCTTGGGAGGCACCTTGGGAGGTAGGAAAAAATACAGGGGCTATGCTTGATGTAGATCGGGATAGTAGACCACTTCACCGACGACATCAACAAGGAAACCGTCGCGATAAGTCACCCCATCCGGGCGAGGAGGTGGACATTGGCGATCTCGGTCTGGACCTCGAACTCGAGCTCGAGATCCGTATTGATCACGAGGATGACCACCATCACCATGATTATAGCAACAACAGCAACAACAAAAACAACTACGGCTACGACCGTGTCAATAATAACGACTACCACCGGCATCCGCGCTTGTTGCCGGGCCACACGTCCTCCATCAGCGAAGTGATGCTCTCGCCGTGCGAGAACCCCAACGAGGACGAAGAAGACGGCGGCAGCAGCAGACAACACCGCCTGGGACCCACGACGCCCAACGGGTACGACGATATCTCGCCCGTCACGCGCGGGGAGTGGGGATTCTTGTTCCAGGGCCTTGGGACGGGGCGCACGGTGGCGGTGGAGAGGTGTTGAAGAAGAAGAGTTTTTTTCTTCTGGCTTTGAGTATGGTATAGTTTAGTATAGTATAGCATGGTATAGCGATTGGTATGAGATTTTTATTTGGTAACCTATCTAAGTTTATATATTTACTTACTACCTATATATGACCTTGTTAATATCATACCTACCTATACTACCTGTAGTGTAGTCAATAAGAGGAGGAATAGCATGTTATGAGTACTAGCTGGCTAGCTAGCTTGACTGACTTATATATATACCTAGACAGGAAAGATATATTTTTTCTTCTTTCCTCTTGTTTGAAAGAGAGTGAGGAATTTGGATTAAATGATTTTAAGGGTGTATACCTAGGTAGGGGAGGGGGATATGGTATGGGATTCCAATGAGATAGGGATTAGGTTAGGTAGGTAGGTAGGTATGGAGAGTTTTTTAAAGCATTATTTAACTTAGTACTAAGCGCCAATATGAGCTTTTAAAGGGGATTGGTGGTTGGTGGTGGTGGTGATTGTATCTCCCGCTCTCGCATGTAAATACCTACCTACCTAACTTAGATATATATAAAAATAAAATCTTTTTAGTATGCGGAAATTTAGAATAATCTTGGGGGGGGGGGGGTTATTTTATTTTTATTTTTTACTGAAAAGTGTAGGCACAAATTATACGATCTTTCTCTGCAATTAGAATTAGGAGAGATTAGGTAAGGAAGGATGAAGAGACGACCGATGACGACGATGACGATGACGATGGCGTTGATGATTTAAGGATCGCTTTTGCAATCCCCTCTCCCCCACCCCCCCCTTTTCTCTCCTGAACGCCTACTACTTAACTTGCTTTAAAGTAGCCTAACATAACATAGATTATGCAGAGGAGGATGTCTAATTCATAGATGGCAGGCTTTTTGGAGGGGCAAAAAAAGAAAAGGATTTCTCTTTTTCTCTTCTTGATTATATCTCTCTTGTCTTTTCCCCCCTTTTCCATCGTACCCTGTTCTGCTCTGCTCTGATCTGATCTGACCTCGATCTGTCAAGCTCTCCGTTTGATATCGTTCGTATGGACTGTAATCGTGTCGTATACCTAACACATACTACATACACGCGCGTGAACGTCCTCCCAAAAACATAACCCCACACTCCGGCAACCCTATTCTTATCCCCCCACCCCCCATTTTAAAACACACACACACATATATATATATACATAATACACACATCACCGCCACCCGTACCGCGCGCCGGCCTCGCGCTGGGTGCTCCTGCCCTTGGCGAAGCTCTCCTCGAGGGCGTCGCGCTGGTTGTGGACCTGGTTGACGAGCTGGCGGAGGCTGTGCTTGCCGGGGGCGATGGCGCGGACGGGGTTGTGGCCGAGCTGGTCCTGCTCGCCGCTCGCGCGCAGCGCCTCGTTGTGCTCGTACTCGCGCGTCGTGTCGAAGCTGATCACCTTGGCGTCCGGGACGGCGGAAGCAGAGGAGGAGGAGGGCGCCGCGGCGCGCCCGAAGAGCTCCCGGCGCGCCGACGCCGAGAGGTTCATCTCCGTCGCGATCTGGTCGAGCGTGTTGGCGTTGGGGGCGGAGGAAGCGGAGGAGGCGTTTGCCGCGTCGTAGGCGGCGAAGGCGGAGGCGGAGGCGGAGGAGGGGATGTGGTGGTCCGGGGCGGCGAAGAGGGGCTCGTAGACGCTGTCGTGGGAGGGGCGTGCGGGTTCGGGGTCGGAGTCCGTGGATATGGAGAATAGGGATACTTTCTTCGGCGGCGCTAGTGTCGGCGTGTCTTCCCCTTCCTCGGCCTGTCTTCCCGCTGCTGCTGCTGCTGCTGCTGCCTTGTGTGCTTGTGATGTATCCGATGCCTTGGGCGGTGCCGCGGATGTGGGAGTGGACGACTTTGCGGCGGCGTTCTTTTTGGCGGGCTTGCGCGACACCGAGAGCGGCTTGAACATCAGGGGCTTGCCCACAAGTTTCACGTCCTCGGCCGCCTTCTGCTCGGCTGGGATGGAGGGCTGCTGTTGTGCCTTGGGCGCGGGCAGGTTCATCGTGCCTCCTCCTTTGTCGTTATTCGCGAGATCTGCGTCGCTGTCGTCGTTTGCCTCCCTGCTAAACCCCGGGGCGGCACCCGTCCTCAGACTGACACCTGGTTTCGGCGCATTCTTGACGGCGCTGCTGCTGCTGCTGCTGTTTGCCGCCGCCATCGCCGCGGGCTTGCTTGCGTTTTTGGGCGGCGGGAGAAGGGAATTGAAACCACTGAAGGCTCCACCTCCACCTCCCCGTGCTGCTATTCTCGCGCGCTTGGCGGGCGGCTCGTCGGCGTCGTTGCTTTCATTTCGTGCTGAGCTCTGGGGTAGGTTGACTAGGATCTTGCCTGGTCTCGCGCGGTCGACGACCTTTTGGAATGGTTTCTTGCCTCCGGCTGTTGATGACGGTACTGGAGCTGTGGGAGCGGGTGTGGGTGTGGGCTTGGTGACGGTTTCAGAGTCTGATTCGGAATCGGAATAGTCGACTAGACCCATGATGACAAGTTTTAGTTGCTGAATACCTAATAAGTAGTAGAAAGGAAACTTTGGAGGATTAAAGACTTGGGTTGGATTCAAGGATCCATACCTATAGTGTACAGTGGACCTAGAAGATGGCTGTGGCGTCTAGAAAACAACCGTGGCGTGTTACCTACTACATAAGTACACTACCTAGGTAGCTGCTAGGGTACATACAGTGGAAGTGACGTTGCGGCTGTGCCGCGCACCCCAGTACAGGTAAGTGGACCTACTGTAAGTTTACTAACTTTATTATGTAGCCTAGTGTATGTACAACTAAGCAGTAGCAGCTAGCATGGATCACCCCACAGAGATCGGCATAGCTCATACGCCCAGAAAGCAGTTTAGATCAACACCAGCTGCTTCGCAAGGCTGTTGGGGCTGAACTTCACCCCCCTCTTCTTCCCTTCTTCCCCCAATCGTATGCACAACCAATCCATCCCCATCCATATCCATTCCTTCAGAGAAACCATCTTGTCTCCTCTTTTGTATTCTTTCTTTTTTTTTAAATGTCATGGATGGTTCTTGAACACACAAAACGCAGGTAGTTTGCTGTTCTTGACGCCTTTGTGCCTCCAGTCGCACACCATTCATTCAGCATGTCATTGATACAGGTTGAGGAGTATGTACATGGCGAGAGCAACCTCCCACTTGTCTTGAGCTTAGTCTCGTGCTGTGTCGTGTGCTAGCTATGGCTAATCCTGGACTTCCCTCCCTAGTTTGGTCTCGTACCAACTGCGAACGAGCTACCTCAGCGAAGTGGCCGATGGTGTCGGCGAACGTCTCATCACCATCAACGATAGCTTTCTAAACACCGCACCCTTTAAAGTCGCTGGCTGGCGAGCGAATCCCGCCCATATCAAACGAACCCACTCGCCCCCCATACCCACCGCAATTGCCTCCGAATATTTCCAGGCTGCGCCCCGATCAGCTGGTCTGACTCTTGAAGATGAAGTCGAGGAAGGGGGCATGCTGACCGGCGGCGGCGGAGACACCCTGGGGCCTGGAAATGCCATCAAGCGCCGCCGCGAACGCCGCCGCGAGCAGATGGAAGAAGACGATAGCAGCGACCTCAGCGACGATAGCGATGAAGACACCGACCAGCGAGCCGCCCAGCAGATAAGATTTGCCAAGATGCCCGTGAGGAATCGCGCCGGATCATCCCCTATACAGTCTTCAAATCTACGACAAACTACAACCATGTCGCCCCCTCGGGCAGCCCCGGGGGCTAGACGGGGATCGCAGTCTGCTTTGGAAACAGTCAAAGAACGAGCTAGGCGAGATACCGTCACTAGTAGTGAGGTCTCATCCGAGAACGAGTTTGATGCATCCGGCTTCCACAGGCACAGGGAAGCAGCGAGAGCTGCTACCAAGGCGGTCAAGATACAAACCAAACCTATCAACGAGGAGGATCATGCCCGTCTGAGACGAGCAGATAGCTCTCTTCTCAACGAGGAAGAAGATGATTCTGATATGTCAGACACCTCCTCGGCATTCGTTGAGAGTGTCGATTCAGCTTCGATATTAGACACCGTCGAACACCCCACCGTTGGCGTTACGCCTGGCCAACAAGTTGTTGGTACGGTCCCTAAACAATTGCTTCGACAGTCTACGGTTCGGAAAGCCACCTCATCACAGCCACAGGTGCTTCATGCTCTTCCGCCTCCCCGGCCCATGAGCACCATCCGGCCTCTGAGCATGGTTCAGCCTAGGAGTTTATTGTCAGATGCCTTCAAAGCAAAGAAAACGAAGCCAGCTATGCCTTTCGACATGTTTGCTTCCCTGTCTGGTCAGGGCGATCCTGACCCTCTAAGATTACGCATCTACGCTCCGTTCTCCAAGGACCCTGGTACTCCATTCGAGGTACTAATAAGACGCAATATCCAAGAACCCGATGGTACTTTTAGGCCCGTTACTGTGGCGGAACTTATTGGCTTGAGTCTGTGGAGGTATCATTCCGAGAAACGTGAGCCTCCAGTGCCAGCAGACAAGCTGAACGTAAACTGGTGGACTTTGAGAATGGTGGAAGAAGGCGGCGAGGTCGATGACGACTTTGAGCCCCTAGATCGCAAGAAGCCTGTGAATTCCTTCACCACAGCCAACAACAGGGCAGCAAGATCACGGTCGGCGTCCAAGACCTATGATGACTTTGCATTGGTACAGGCATCTGAAGCTGCCTTTGCTGACAACCAGATTCAAACGCCCCAGTTCGAGCAACAGGAACCAGCTGAAGAAGTGGCGGACGAAGAACTTACTCCGAAAAACACGCCTCAGGTGCAACCTTCGCTATTGGCAGCTTCACAACCGCGCTCTAACCCTATTATCACAACTACCTATCGTATGGACACGCCATTAGCCGACAAGCCTGCGGCACCTACCTCTTCCCAACCAGCTACTCGAGGACAACAGAAATTCTTACGTGTTCACATACTTTCACCAGACGTTCCACACGGGCAGCTGGTCACTCTCGATGTAACAACCGACATGTACCTCGCTGAAGTCCTTGACCTAGTCTGTCGCAAGAGGCAGCTTGATAAGAACACTCACGTATTGAAGCTTCCAGGCTCCGGCGCCGTCGTCTATGTAGACCGGGCTGTCTCCTCTATCGGCAATGTTACGGACTTGGAGCTTCATCGTCGTCGATTCGCAACCGATGGTCCTCTCACTATCACCGGCTCTCCCGGCGGCTCGTCTCCCAAGCCTCACATATGGGGAGAACCCTACATGATGTACAAGGGAAAGAAGAAGCTGATGACCCCTCATCCACTCGCCCAGGAAGCCATGAAGCAGGACGAGGCCGGCAGTGGCAACGTGACGTACAAGAAGTACACGGTCTGGCGCAAGCAGCCGATGAGGTTTGTCGGGCTCAACGAACGCATCCTCGCGATCGACGGCGAGTACGTGTATATCATGCCGTCATCGGGAGGCAAGGCGACGCGCGAAGGCGGGAAGTCGACTACGGTCCACTTCAGCAACGTGGTCGGATGCAGTGTCTCGCGGCGGCATCCAACCTACTTCAAGGTGCGCACCATTTTTTTCTCCTCATTTTAAAATGCGAAACATCCAGTTCAGCTTAGCTAACTTTAGTTCTTTTTCCTTAGTTGCTCGTCTACAAGTCGACCGAGAGCAAGAGGTACGACTTCGAGGCTAGGAACACGCAAGAGGCGGCGGAGATCGTGCGCGAGCTGAAGAAAGGGGTCTCGCCATATCATAAGGATATTTAGCAGATTTCTGATTCTGGGTAGAGAATTTCCCCGAAGCACCTTTTCACGCAAGAGTCATTATCATCTTTCGCGTGTGACGGGAATAAACATTCCGAAATGACTTTTATATACCCTGTGGTAAAGGAAGTTGTTTTTGATTCATACTAGCTATCTAGGGTGGAGATAGATAGATATGGGGGTAGGTATGGATGGATAGGCGGATGGAGTTGCTCCGTAGGGCAGGTCCTTTGGGAGCTATGTAGGCTTAGATACTCAATTTAAATCTTGAGTATATTGAGAGGCAGTGTGGCGTGGATCTCTATTGGCGTGATAACTGGATATAGATACTGAACTACGGGACAATTTCTCTAGTACATCTACATCTAGGCACTTATTATCAATATGGAGTATTATAAATAACCTATTTCTTGTCGCAGCTGTCCTGAAAGGCAGGGCGGCGCACACCCACCACCCGTTTAATAGCTCCCTGAATAAACGAGGAACAAGCTGTCCATTCGAGTATCGGCAGTTTTCTTCTTTGGTGATTCCTTGATCCAAGACCGGGAAATCCATGGAGGTTCGGGATAGGCCAATGTTAGACATATATATGTATATCTTCCTCCTCATGCCCTTACCCTCAGATCCCTCGCATTCGCACATGGCTTATTTTCGTGCTTTTCATATTAACCTAGGTACGTATCTGTTGTATGTATGTATGTACCGCCGATCGAGATGCAAAGCGCGTAGATATATATATGTATGTATGTGAAGACAATTAAGAATCCATGTTTTGTTTTCTAATTAACGTTTTTCCATCGTGGGAGATGGAGGAAGATAATGGCAACAAGGCGCCCCCCCCTGCTCCCCTTCATTAATCTTCGGTACTGTGCATGACCGAAACGCAGACGTTGGCGAGTGAATGGCTCTCGATCCGATGCAGATTTTTTCTGTATGCACATTCCGAAGATCAATGTGTACGTAGGTGAGGCCAAGTAGATTAGGTAGGCATGTGTTTAATGACATGTTCACAGTCCCGAGAATAAGGACGGGGACACCCGGATGTACGGATTCTGGGGAGGCTGGCGGTTTAATTTCATGTCTTGTTTTTTTCTTCCTTACTTCCTAGGAGGATGTGGACTAGATATGTAGGTATACAGAGGATAATTACTACGTTGATATATACCAGGCAGGAATTGGAGATCCAACCAAGCATAGCTAACCTAGTGACTTCGAGGTAGAAGGATAAAGACATAGAAGACGATATATCTTGGTTACCTAGGTACCTACCTACTCTCTCTTGTTGAAGTGATATCATTGATGCTTATGACGGTATTATGCGAACATAGGTGGTAATATACCTACCTAGGTGGCGTACAAGGTCTGATACGTTAAGAAGCACATCGGTCCGTCTCTGGACATTGTGGCGATATTGGATCTAACCTACAATACAGAGCACCGAAAAGAGTTGAACTATGGAACTACTGCCTACTACTACCCTACCTAGGCCTGTCTACCCCAGTGGAAGTGAATTGAGCTGCCCGGTAATAGCTAAGCGAAGAATGTGAGATGAACGGTGATTGGTATGTTCTAGACAGGATAACATCATCTGCGTGAAACGGTGGTTACACATGGCGAGATGGTAAGCAGAGGGAGCGAGGATTCACTCTGAGATAGATTACACAGAGTTACAGCATGTACGACCTTGCAACTGCAGCAGGGGTACACATGTGTATGCAAGGTACCCCCTTGATAGGCGGATAGCAAACAAAATGGACTGGCTAGTAGGAGGGATTAGGGGGGGAGATAACTGCATGTGGTGTAAGTTACTAGTGGTTCGGTAGAGACGGGTACTGGCAGTACTTGGTGCGACGAAGAGGAAGGAAAGATGGACAGGCCAACAAGAGAACGAGAAGGCTTGGAAGGCCTCCCAGTATAATACTTATATGGGAACATGTACATAATGAATCATGGATGCATACACGAATGCCGTTGTCCATATTTTCGGCAGGGGAGTGAATAAATATGCCTATATAAATCTGTTCATGAGGGTGTCAGATACCTACCTACCTTACTTGACCTTAGGTATATTTTAATTTTACATCGACATCAGGATTTGGACCAGCCAAGCCGGGGAGAGCAGAAGAGAACAGAAGGGAAGAGAAAACAAAAAGTACATAATTTATTGCATCACCGTTGACCTGTTTAGGTAAGTACTTAGTACAAGATCAAACGACGTTGCTGTCGGGAACCAATCACCAAAGCAACGTCCCTCTACATCGACTTGACTTACATACCTACATGCCTAAAAACATACATAACCCCATACCCCAGGTACTTTCCTATTTTACCTGCCTGCTACCTGCTACCTACCTACCTACCTACCTACCCACCTAACTTACCTCCTTCCTGCCCGGAAACATACACACACGCACATACATACACAAAAACATACACACAGGTCCGGGGCTCACGTTGACGGGCAACCAAATCAATCACGCGCCAGAGGGGTGGGAAAATCCACTACAAAACCTGGAACCAGCTTCCCTCAACAGCAAACAACCTTCCTTCCCTCTCCCACTACACAATCTTCCTCTCTCACCTTCGTTTACCTGCACACTCAACAACAATAAAAACACCTAACCTACACATATCGTTCTCGACCACTCTTCACTGCGCCTGCTCATCATCAATCTTTTCTACTTACACTCGTTACTTACTACCTACCTCCTACAGAGACAAACCCACATATAGCAGACACACACCAAGCCAAAGCCAAATCTAAACCAGGACTGACCTTCCTATCATCAAGAATCGCCGTCGTCATCATGCAGTTCTTCAAGACCATCGTAGTCCTGGCCATGGCCACCCTTGGCATGGTAAGTTTCCTTTTCTACTGTCCTCATCTCCTCTCCTGTTCTTACCAGCATACTCCTTCATTCACTGGCCGTACTAACCAACATGTCCACTCTAGTCTGCTGCCCTTGACGTCGTCAAGAAGCAGGAGACGGGCGAGTGCACCTGCGCTCCTGCCACCGTCACTGTCACTGACACTGGCGTTCCTCCTGTTGGCGGCACCCCGACTTCGGTTCCTGGCACTACTCCAACTGAGACCCCTACCCCCAACGCTCCCACCCCTACCACTACTACGGTCCCTGTCTCTGGTGCTCCTTCTACTACTACCCCCGTTGGTGTCCCCGGTACTGAGAGTCCTTCTGTTCCCGGACAGCCTACTACTTCTGTTCCTGGCTCGGTCCCTTCCACTACCACCGAGCCAACTGGAAGCGCTTCTGTCCCCAGTGGCTCTGCAACCCCTAGTCAGCCTACTGGGTCTCAACCTCCCGCCTCGGGCACCCAGTCTGAGCCTGCCCCGTCTAGCACCGAGAGCGCGCCTTCTTCTGGTGCTGCGGCTCACCCAACCGGTGCTTTCGGCATGGGAGCTCTCTTCGGTGGCGCGGCGGTGGTGGCCATGATGAACCAGATCTAAGGGGAGGCAACGAGGCCTTTGGAGGGAAATCATAGAGGAATACTCATGGATGGGAAAATACGAGGATATATCGTTTGGCGCGGCATAGCCTCTACCCCTATCTATTTGATTCTTTCCTCATCCTCCTGATTGAGTTTTGTTGTTCCCTGCGGAGAAGTCTTCCTCACCACTTACCACCACTAATGATGTAGGCGAGCTGAATCTGGAGTTGGGCACTGAGATAGGTGTGCGCGCGCGAGATGATTGACGATCAATTCAGTAATGCATGTTCGGGGAAAAGGGATACTGGCTATTGGTTTGTACTTTACTGCAACTCGGGACTGACGGTGGTCGTTCCATTCCCATCTTGTGTTTTTCATCTTTGGCCATTGCCGTTGCATACCGCCTGGCAATGGCTAGGTATTTTCCCCAGCTATTGTCTCTCTTACGATCATCGTTTGGGAGGGAGTGGTACAAGGGGGGGAATGGCATGAATAATACTTTGATAGGATTTGCCCCTCAGCTTCTACGCTTCTGGTTCATTTGGCACACGCATAAAGAGAGAGGACAGAGGAATAATAAAGGATTTGTTGCAATACACACTGCAGATGGGCTTTGGCTTGGAGGGGTTTCTCATAGGACAGGAACGGTAGTACTCGGTCAACCGCTTTAGTTAATAATGATATGCTCTGATACTGACATCTCTTGTGCCTCTCCTACTCTAAGCTTTTATCACGGTGAAGCTCGATGTGACTCGTGTAAGTGACTTGGATGTAGTGTTTGTTGTTTGTATCGCTCGTGTGGGTCTTGACATTGATGTACTCCTTCCTACATGTGTGGATGAATTGAATTGGAAGTACATACCTACATAGTCATTTAGGTACCTACCTATAGGCTCTCGCTTTGTTCGGCTCCTGAAACCGACGAGGTTAAAAGGCGAAATAAGGTTTACGTCGGTAATACTTCCTCAGGCACACAAGTGTATGCAAAGACTGAGTGAAATTAGGTAACATACATTCAATACTAAGTTTATTGGTCACTGTACTTCGTGCTGTCATTTAACATCGACATACCCGCTCCTTCCCGACATTAAATGCTTACTAGGATTAGGAGGTTCGATAATATTCTAATGTAAATTTTAAATCCATACCTACCTATGCATGTATCTCTAGTATTTATTTTATTCCTTCTCTCGACTAGAAGTTAGATGGCTATACATCATGGTGAATTTTTATTTTAGCAAAGTATAGCGGTGATCACGTGATCTGTGAGACATCACATCACGTTCCATGCTTTCGCATTGTTGTGGGCCGGCCATTTCCTCCATAACGCTATCGGTGTTCGAATCGCGATTTGCTGTTCCTGGCTCTGTAACGTTTCGAAGTAGTATAGGACGACGGCATGAGGAAGGGATGCTGCTCTTGAACACCAGACAAAAACCATTGGGTCGCCGCTAAAATGAATAAGAGGGAGCAGAACAGCATCATGGGTAAGCCCAATATCATATCCTCCCCTTCCCCTCCCCCTCCCCCTTTCTTCCGGACTGGAAGTGCGCTTTGGTTGGTTGGTATTACGGCTTGGCTCCTGGAAAATTGTAGAGTGCTTCTGCAATGGGATGAGATGAGATGAGATGAGATACCGCGTGGCCATGGCTTCTCGGTGCTTGTTGGGAAGGCGACGCCTCCCCCCCCTTCCTCATAGTGGCCATATGAGGCTTGGACCATCATCGTCGCCTCGGACGACGAGACCTACCGGGCGACCGATGAATGGGTGCCTGGTGACAGATGTGCCTGGACGTCCCGTATTTAAGCAGCCATGGGGAATCCGCGATTCTTTTGTGGTCGGACTTTTTGGTATATATCACCACCACCACCACCACCATCACCACCATCTCCAGTCGACACCTGAAGATCGCAGATATAAGCACCATCGCTCAACACGAAACTGTCGCTTCTATTGCTTCCCACTATGGCTCCATCAAAATCCAAAAGATCTCGGAGGCTTGCCCCTAGGACTCGGGAGTCCCTACCCGAGCAGGAAGAGGGCGGTGTTATCCCGCCTGTTAACATAGCGGACGAGCGTGGAGATGTCAACAACGTCGACGGTAGTGATCGCAGACCCACACAGGTTGCTTCTCAGGAACTTGAAGAGGCCGCTGTCCCAAGGACCAGGGACGTTGGCAAGGCCGACGGCGACTCGGCCACGGACAATAGGGAAGAGAGCACTACATCGACGGAGGTGCCATCCTCTTCGGCCTCAAAAGATAGTCATATTTCAGAATCTACTGCAGCCGACAGCCATGACCTCGACGATGGACCCGTTGATCACCACGACGAGGGTGGCGATGAGGAACAACCCGGCCCCAGTCGAACCCAGCCACCGCCGGCTGAACTCTCGGAGGACCAGCTCTGGCAAAAGTTTGACATCGCTCTCAAGGTAGAGGAGGCCACCCGTGGTCCGCACCCGTTCAGTTCGTGCAAGGATCCCAGCCGCCCGACAAACCCATTTGCTGGGACCGCGCCTTCTCAGCCTCGACTTCGACCTCGACCTCAACTTCAACCTTGCTCGGTTAGCGCGCGCGTGCCACGCCGGCGAAGTTTGCTTGAACAGGTTCGCATTCACCCTCATTATCTTCCAGAGTGCTCGATACCGTCACCGCATTCACCACCCCGGCATTCATCACCACAACTTTCACCTGAAACACAATTACTACATATACCTGCATCCTCCCGCCCTCCCTCTGAATCTCAACCTCCATCCGCTTTACAACCTGCAAACGAAGCTTCTTCATCCGGATCTTCTTCTTCTTCGACTTCAGCTGCTCCGTCTTCGTCGCAACTCCAAGACGTTCTCCAAAACGGCAGTCAAGACGAGATTTCTCAAGTCTTCGCCGCCTTCGGCACTTCTATAACGCGACAACTCGCAATCTTTGGGTCTCAGCTTCTACTTCAAGCATCATCAACCGACAGCGACAAGACCACCAACATGGCGCCGCAACACTCCCGCAAGCATCCTAGCCAGAAGCGCAGCCGCCCAACCGTCAAGAGCCAGGCCCCAAAGTACGAACGTGCTGACCCCAATACCCTGTTAGACCGGCACAACCGGGCGATCGCGCAGATCCTAACGCGCTTCCGCAACATGGTCCTCGCTGCGGCAGAACCTCTACCGCAGAGCGCCATTGTCGAGACTGCCTCGCTCAATCGTCTGACTATGGAGCGTGAGGCCGCTGCTTTGGTGAGTTAATTGCCATGTCTTGCCTTGCCTTGATTCGTTTGCTATGTTACTCTCCTTTTACCAACGTATATGCACGTGCCCGTTACCTGCGTGATCTAGCTTACCTGCATGTCTCGCGCCGGCGATGACCATGTTTGCCCTCTGCACAATTACTCATCTAATCACCCGATTTATCCCTGATTTATTCTCCCTCTACCTATATTATCCTGCCTCACCTCCTCCCTTTTCCCCCTTAAATTTAAGAGAGTTCTCGCCCGGAAAAAAAAGAAAGGAAGAAAAAAACCAACCCAAGACTAACCACAAGGAAACCCTCAACAGATCACAGAAGTAGAAGGCCTCCTGGCCCTGAACCGCGAGATCAAGGCTCTCTGGATCCGCGGGCCCCTGCGCCTCCCGGGCGAGGACGACGGCCGCGAGGCCGAGATCGACCGCAAGGCCGAGCTCGTCACGAGCCTCTACGGCCAGATCGTCGCCATGAAGAACATGATGGCGGCCGACAAGCCGGCTGCGAAGCCATTGGACCAACAACAACAGCAGCAACAGCAGCAACAGCAACAACAACAATGATCCGGTGGGGACTGCGTAAATAAAAGTCTGACCTACCAATCTAATCGACCTTACCTACCTACCTAACCCTACCAAAAAAAATAACGAATAGGGGTGGAGGGGAAACAGGAATGAGGTTAACCATGATTGGGTTGGCTGGTTTTCTCCTTTTGCTTTTTCTTCGGTAAAGAATTTGAGAACGAGAATGAGAATGAGAGAGAATGAGAAGAGAAGAGTGGTATGATATAGTTGATGGGTTTCGAGGGAGGGAGCTGGGGCTGCGTGGGTTATTAAGGGGGATCATTATTACTACTTTGATTGCGTATACTACGGGAAAACGAAGATGAATACTAAAGTAGGAAGGGTAGGGGAAGAAGGGGGGTGGGGTAGGGGGAGCTCATGAATATAGCCAAAGCAGAAAGAAACAACAGAAAGGGGAGATAAAAAAATATTTGTTGCTCATGACTTTGTGAACCATTTCTAAGCTCTACGAGGGAAGGGGAAGGGGAAGAGGAAGGGAAATTGCGTATCATATATCTTTTTTTGGATCAAGTGTGAACTGAACTGAACTGAACTGAACCGAACCGGAGTAGGTTAGAAGTACCTAACACACATACTTGCATCATTGTTACTGATGATAGGTAGGTTGATCGATTTTAATTTTATATATGTTAGGTTAGGTTAGGTACCTATAACCTATAACCTCCCTCAATGTAAGCGGGTATTGGACTTTTTGTCTCCCTCTTATAATAATAATGATGTTTTTACACACACGAGAAAACCGTTAACCCCCTTCCCCCTTCTCCCCCCGCCCTTTTTTTTCCCGTTTAAATCGGAAGTAAGAAAAAAATAGATAGGCGTATAGAAAGAATAACTTCGCTTTCTCGCTTTTTCTTTTTCTTTCTCCCCTCTATTCTGTTTCTCAACTCTCTCTACCATACCATATATCCTCTCTTCTTCATCAATCTGATCTGTCTTAGGTATCTAGTCATCAACCTTCACCACCCTCGGCATCCTCGTCGCCCTCTTCGTCGCCCAGCTCCGCCTGCAGCTCCTTGGGTATGGGCCTGTCGTTGTCGTCGTCGGCGCTGGGTCCCACGCGCGTGTGCGCCGCCTCGAGGCCGCCGGCCGTGGCCCAGAGGAAGTAGTCCGACTTGAAGTTGTCGATCTGGTGGAAGAAAGTGTGGAATCTGGAAGAAGAAAAAAAAGAAAGAAATTTCGAATTCTGTCAGCGTAATCTTTCGAGAATATTACTCCCCAATGTTTATTTGCTTTTTTTTTACCCTCCACACCTTTTTTCTTCCTTTATACATCTCTCAAAGAAGAAGAAGAAAAATGAAATAAAAGTTACTTACGAGTTCTCCTTCTCCTCGAGCTCAAATATGCGGCGGTATATCTGCTCGTCCTTGAACTGGCGGATCTCCTTTTCGTAGGCGCCAAAGTCGAGGGGGGCGAGGTTGAGGTTCTCAACGGCGCGCTTGTTGTAGTTCTCGAAGACGGGGCGCTCGAGCAGGAGGCCGAGGCCGGGGGCCTTGGGGATGCTGATGCGGGCGGCCGTGTAGCTCTGGGCGACGATGTCGGAGGGTGGTGTGCCGCAGCGTGTCAGCAGCACGGCCATGCCGACCATCTTGCGGATCTGGTGCATCATGAAGGACTGGCCGTGGACCTTCAGCGAGAGCCACTGTGTGTCGTTGATCTGGGTCGGCTCCGGGTCCACGGTGAACGACTTGATCGACCGCTTCACCGAGGGGTCCGAGTGCCGCTTCTGCACCGTGTAGTTGTGGAAGTTCTTGGTGCCGATGTACTGGTCGAGCGCCTCTTGAAGGTGTGCTATGCGCCCAGGTGTCACCCGGTACCGTCGCTTCGCCGCGATGTACGCTGCTCGGATTTCCTTGAGCGCACGCTCTACCGGGCTGATCTCTTTCGGGTTCGGGGCTTCTGCGTTGTTTTCTGCATCCGTTCCACTCATAACCACTTCGGCTGGTGCTGAGGCTAGTTCTGCTGCGAGGCTAGAAGTGTCTCCAGCTTCTTTGGCCTTTGAGTCAGAGTCGACATCCATCCCTTGTCCGCCCTTCGATGATTCTGATGCAGCAGACTTCTCTCTCTCTTCCTGGGCGGCTTGCTGGTCATCGTAATCAGACATGTGCATGCGTCGTGCCACAGCTTCCCGGAGTTCAGGGTCCATGCGATCCAGGATGGGCTGGATATCATTTTTCTCCACCTCCGCCCAGTAGTCCTTTACTTCGTCCAGCCGCTTCGCGTATTCCTCTTGGACGCCTTTCTCCTGAACCCAATGTAGAACCTTCTTTCCAAGAAAGCTTTCGGGGTGGGGAGGTAGCAAGCAATAGCTGGGCATCAGGTATTCGTACCATCGCGAGTCGCAGGAATTGTAGCAGCTGAAGGGGTTGTTGGTTCTCTGGATACCCCAGACCCTGATCTGCGGGGGCAGTTCGTCATTGATCTTTTTGACGATGTCCGCATCTTCTATAATAAGCTTCAGAGATATCATGTTCCCAGCAGCGTGGACGCCCTTGTCGGTTCTGGCACATCGGACAAAGCTAGATTTTCGAGGGTCGGTGGCATTGGCTTTCGAAATTGCGCCGGCGGCAACAAGCGCAGCAAATATGTCGCCCTCGATTGTCTTCTCCTTGTGGTTGATCTGAAGCCCATGGTATCCCGTGCCGGAATAGCCAATGAAGACAGCAACTTTGCGCTTGGGTTTACGTTCCTCGGCGGCGATCTCGGCTTCTGAGAACTTTATGCTCATGTAACTCGGTTCGCCGTTTTCCTCGACTTTTCTACGCTTGCGCTCTTGCCATGAGTCGTCTCGGTTTCGCTTTATCTTGGGTTGTTCGCGGCTTCGAGCTAGTTAGCAGGCGTTGGCTTGGCTTGCCAGAGAGATGTGGTCGGGTCGGGATGAACGAAAGACTTACCTGTAATCTTTCCGGCTGAGCGCCTTGCGCTTGTCGCCCCATTTGTTGTTGTTCTTGTTATTGTTCTTGTTGAACTGTCTGTTCCGTCCTCCCTCGCGACGGTTTCTCCCCGCAGTGTCTGCATCTGACGAAGGGCCTGCATGGTCGGGAGGGTTTGTGGAAGGGTTCGGGGTAGGTATGGAGTTGTCGGATTGGTTAGAAGAAGTCGCAGGCAGGTTGCCGCTCGGCTGCTGGGCTGTATTGCTTTCGGCCACCATTTTGACATGTGGTGGTGGTGAATTCGCATTGTCCTGTACTGAAGCTTATGGATGGGAAGGGGAAAAAGAAAAGGTGGGTGAAGATGTACGCATTTTGGAGGAAAAGCCATGGCTATCAGCTTATCGATAAACAAGTTTGTGGGGTCTGGGTCTGAGAGCTAACTTATCAGTCTCCACTAGGCTAACCTACTGTGTATCCTTACTGTGTAGGTACATAGGTGGTTACTGCTTGCTATAAGTTATCAAGGTCTTCTGCGTTGTAAGACAACTTAGAAACTTCAATGTTAGATTTAACTGATTATATCTTAAGGGCGCTATCTACTCCGAAGCTAATAAGCTTCAATTGATGTTGTCAAAGGTAACTTGAGCTTCAATACAACTACCTAAGGTTACCTACCTCTGCGGATACCAGACCTAGGTATGTATTGTTTAAGGTTAATACAAAAGACACTATTTTAAAAACTAATCACCGAATAAAAGCTTTTAGCTATTATATTATCTTTTCTATCCAGTATCAAGAGATTGATTCTTGTAAACTACAAGTATCTATCTATCTAATGCAAGCGAGTACCCTGATTATATAGTAGCACTTAGTAAGTATACCGGAAACCCGGCTGGAAATTATCTTCCTAGCAGCACGTCAGCAAAATACTGTTGTTAGTTACGCAGGTGATCAAAGGTAGGTACTTACCGGGGAGGTTTCGAGTTCTTTCTCGCCCCTATCCGCCTTCTTGTTATCGATGTAGTATGCGAAATCGCACAGGCAGACTACGGCTATGATCAAAAGGCAGCATGCCATGCAAGCCCATAGCCCCGGTCTGTAGCCAGAAGCGGCATCTTGAGACCTAAACACCAGGCTACCAGCAATTCCGCCAATACCACCAAACCCTACCCACGTAGCACTGGCAAAGGCACGCTTCCACTGCCCGCGGATGTTGTTGGCCTGGTATGCCAGTGAAGACGGTATATTAGAGTTCGCTCCAGCCGCGATCTATATAGTTCCCATCAATGAGGAGCCCCTGTTCAATGAAAAGGGGCATATAGTGGGGGGGGGGGGGGGGGGGGGGGGGTTGGCACGGGAATGAGGTACAAAGGGAAATGCCACATACGAAGAATGAACCGAGATAGCGGATCTTGGGATCCGGGTGCCACCCTAACATAGGCAGTCCAATAAGACAGACTATCATGTTCCCGATGATGATAGGCCCTCGTATATGATAACGATCCCCTAACCATCCCATACCGTACATGAAAACACCGGCGACGGCGAAGGGGGGCGCGACAAGGCACTGGGAAGTGCCCACGTCGAAGCCCAAGCTCTCATTTAGGATGAGAGGCAAGAAGTAGGCCAGCGAGTAAGTGATGGTGGTGGTACCGAAAGCGATCAAGCCATAAGCCCTGTCGGATATCACTTAATGTTAGTCTAACTGGCGAAGTAAACACCATAACAACAAGCTTGTAGATAGCCAGGGGCGCCAATCTACTTGCGAATCGACAGCTAGGTATCCCCCTTTCCACACGATTCGGACTACGTACCAAACCTTCGGATCTCTACCTCCGCTCAGGAACTTGGATAACCGGAATTCCGGCGCCGCTACGTCGCCGCGGTCAGCGTCCACGCGCCGCACAACCCACGCGCGCTCCTTGTCGCTGAGGAACCTCCATGACTCGCGCTTCGAGTCGGGAAAGTCGACCAGAAGCCAGTAGCCCGCGATGCCAAGCACCGTCGTGATTATGCCTAGACGTTGGGGTTTCGAATGGTTAGCTCGTTACGATGCTCTTCATTCGAGAGGACTGAGCAAGAAGAGAGGAAGGAAGGAAGGAAGGGAAAGGGGGGTGGTGATGAAATCTCTTTATTGAGACCAACTCACCCTCGACTATGAATATCCATCGCCAACCACCTAGTCCGCCTCGTCCGGCTAGGTGTATAAGGCCGAAAGCGAGAATGCCCGAGAAGGCCGATGCCACACAGCCGAGGACGTAGAAGAGCGAGTATCTCCGGCCGACCTCATCTAATACGCTCGGTGTTAGCTAAGGGCTCATACCACCACTCACAGCAAGGACCAATGATGGTAATGCTTTTTGAGGTCTTACATCGTGTGTACCAGGTAGACCTGTGGAGGCGAATAAATCAGCGATCTATATTCGACAGAGCCAGTAATAATAAGAACTAAACGGAGTAAGAAAACGACCTCGATTCGAGACCCCATGCACGCATTACACCCACGAGTCGATGGTATCCATCCTGCGCGCCAATCGCGGCGAAATGGTCCCCCGGGGAGTGCGATATGGTTAGTTCCGGTTTTTTGTTCCAATGTTTCTCCCTTCCCCTCTCCCCCCCTTTTATTTTATTTTTATTTGGCTCTATAGGGGAACCCTGGAACAACAAGAAGATGAAAAAAAGCCCCCCCCCCCCTCCAAAAAAAAACCCAAATATAGGTCCCACTTACAGCAAGTAGACGCAAGAGGGAAAGAACCCCGCCTCGAAGAACCCCAGGAGGGCCCTCAGGGCGACGAGGGTCTCGTACCTGTCCGCGAACCCGAAGCCGATCATGACGACGCCCCACGCGAACGTGATGAAGGACAGGTGCGCGCGGGGGCCGACCTTGCGGACGATGACGGTACTCGGCGGCTGGAATACGATGTACGTGATGAAGAAGACGAGCGTGATGACCGACTAAAGCGTAGGGATGGAGGGAGGTAGAGAGAGGATACAGTGAGCTTGCGTTCCCTATCTTTCGTCTTGATCACGAGGTGTCCCATCTTGTCCCGTTCTGTCCTGTCCTGTCCTGGGGGGGGACGGGGGGTGAGACAACCCTACGGGGTCCGGACAGGCCCGGACCCTTCCCCCGGGCGCATATGTATGGATATATATATGGTATGGATGGGGTATATATATGTAGGTGTGTACGGAAAGGTAACAATGGGCAAACCACGAAGACTCACATATCGGTTCCCAACCAACTCAAGCTCCGGGATCATGCCGGCGATTGCAGCGGCCGAGAGGTTCGTCCTGTCCATCAGGCTGACGCAGTACATGAGCCCGACGGTCGTCACCAGACGGCGGTCGATCCGCCAAATGATCCTCTTGGCTTCGTCGGCGTCGTACTCGTCGTCCACCGCGCCCTGCTCCGACAGCTTGGTCCCATCCCGCTCGAGGTGGGCGACGTCATATTGCGCTTTCTCGCTGTCGTGATCCATGGTTCGGCCGGTTCGGAGGATTTCTCTTTTTTTCTCTCTTCTCTGTGCCAAAATATCGAGTGCTGAACGCTATTCGTGGTGCTTTTACTTATTGTCCTATAGAGCTGCAAGTTACCTGGGGTTCCCTTTTTTAAAAGAGAGAGAGAGGAGAGAGAGAGAGAGAAAGCCATGCCTAGCTTTCTCCTCCTTCTCCTCCTTCTCCTCATTATCCTCCTCACCAAGCCAATACAACGCTACCGGGATACTTTTAAAGTCCCTTTTTTGCCCGTCGTAGTGCGGAGAAGGGAGAGAGGGGAAGCTGAAGCTAAACTGGCTCTCTTGGAGTGGGCAAGATATGGCGTGTAGTACAAAAACAGCCATGCTTTGCAGGCCAAAGCGAATTAGACGGTCTAAGTCTGGGGGTTCTCTACCAAAAGATCACAGAGCCCGGATCCGACGACACTAATCTAACTAACGCAAAACTTCCCGTCCTTCCCCAGATATCGCGAAACAAGATCCGAGCTAGTACGCGTCCTAGTCGAGATGTCATCGCGGAGCCGAGATCGATCGTCACAGTAGTCGTAGTCAACTGACTTCCAAATCACAGCCACAGCTCACACGGGCTTGCCCAGCCGTTTTTTCACCCCAATCAGGGGAGTCATCTTATTCGGGGAATGCTGGTTGGAGCAAGAGCTGTGAAGATAGGTTCGGCGCAATAGCCAAAGACGGTCCTATCTCCCTCCCTTTATCCCCCTCTATGCCCGATCCCATCGATGTCCTCCGTCCTGTAATTAGTCACCACCACCACCACCATCCCCAAAAATATCTACATAGATACTAAAAAAGGTTCCTACTCGCGAAAGGGGATTGCGGGGGTGGATTTCGGCAGGATTTTGCCTTGGAGATTGGGCTTGGCGGCAAACCGACGGGGGCCCGGGAGGAATACCCCCGCTTTCCAGAGGACAGGGCGGCGGGAAGCAGCTGGGTAGGTGGATGGATGGGTGGATGACAAGGTTATGTCCGAGGTTATGTACGTTGATATAACGGTATAGCGCAAGGCAGGATGGCAAGGTCGACCTAGGTACGATTTAGGTAATGGTGGTACCTAGACTAAGGGGTCTGGAAGCGTAGGGGGATCCGTCCCGGCGTACGTATTTTTCCAGATGAAGACGAGAGAGTCGGGCCTTGTAACCCTTGTCTTAACACACGCAGGAATCAAGAGCTTTTTTTTTTTAAGAGAAGTATGAAATGATACAGAAAATATTAAAATATAGAAATAAAACCATGTGAGACTTGAAAAGGCCATGTGCGTGCTCGGAATGCAGGTTGGCCTGCTGTTGGTGCTGTGGACCTTGAGCATACACGGTCACATCCTGTGAGTCGCCGGTTCCAGATGTTTTCTATTCAAGTCTTGCATGTAATATATAGTTATAATATATACCTAGTCATAATATATGTAGATACCTAAGTATACATGTATGTGCATGTTCTTGGCTGATATATGGTCGTCTCCGTGCCGGTGACCCTCAGACAGGACATGATGATACCGTGTCTAAGGATAACCGGCCTCGAAACGTGATTCTGGACGGCTTCTCCGCGAGACACGACACGAGGGAAGCGGCCGCTGTCTGCCGGGGACGGCCTGTTATCGCATGGAGCCCCGTCCGCTGAAGAAGAGGAGGAAGAAGCTTTGTGGCGGTGAGGAAGGCTAAATCCGCGAGTCCTGGTTGGTGCCAAAATCAAAAAGAACATTACCACCCGCAGCCTATCGGAATATTCTTCTGGAATCTCGACAAATCGGGGCGAGCAAGAAAAGAGGGCAAAGAAAAAAAAGAAATAGCTATACTTCGTATGTATGCAGAAAAGGGGAGAGAGAGAGAGGAATGGGGAGGAGGTCGGTCGTATACCATGGTAGTTTACAAACATGTTCTAGCTTGTTCGCCCAATAACCCCTGGGGAGGGGGTCTGTCTCCATCGTGATACACACATCGCACACGCAAACGCACACATTATACACCATGACCCATGCTTGCTAGGCTCTTTAGTGTGTGCCCAGCCCGGGGCTGAATATGTAGGTAGATAGATAGCGAATACCTAACGGGGGAGAATAGTAAAGTTGGGCGAGTGACGCAGTGGCGCTTGGCCGAAACGTGCTCTCTATACATATGTACCAAGGCGGATTGGGGGACCGAGGGCAAATACAAAAGGAACGAGGAGATAGGCCGAAAAGGAAAAAAGAAAACCACTAAACCCTTACCCTTGGGTAGTTTTCTATTTTATTTTATTCCCCTCTCCCCCTTCCCAAAATCCCAGAGGTATGTATCATGTTAGTTCCCGCGATGCATTGCTGCAGGTGACAGGTCTGAAAAGGAAAAGGAAAAAAAGAGAGAAGAGCGTGTGAATTTCTCCTAAGGATGGGATGGGATGTAAATTAGGAAATCCTAAGAACACGCACCACACACACACACATGCCTACACACACTCTCTCTCTGTCTCTCGGTTCCAGACCCTTCTCCTGTCTAAGCTCGTTCAAGCATCGATCAGCGACCGCGGGCGATGCAGTGGTACCGGCTGGACAGAAATCTTCCGTTTTCAGACCCCTGGGCACTGCGTTTCGAGACACATTGGGGAGGGGCGGGAAGCGTTCAAGAGGGGCAACGTGGTGATAGGTGGATGGGGCTGGCCAGCATCACTCACTCACTCACTCACTTCAAGGACAGACCTGTCAACTTTGCGCAAGCCCACCACCACCTCTTACACTACATACCCACCATACACTACATACCTACGTAGGTAGTATACTTATTAGTATGCAGTGTGCCATGGCTTGTGGGGAGAGCAAGGGAGGGATATCCCCCCCCCTGTTGGAGAGAGCGGGCTAGGCTAGGCGGCACCAAGGGTCGCAAAACAATAGTACTTTTATCTTAATTGAACCCTTGCCAATATAATATGTAGGCATTCAGGAATTATGAGTGATGATAATGGTGGTGGTGGTGATAATGATAATGATGATGACGCTGCATGCGGGGTTGATCTGATAATTGATCATAGGTAAGTAGGTAGCATACACGAACTTTGCCTACTTGACATACATACATTAATACATACATACATTTCTGTTCATGAGACTGGGGCTAGGCTCTAGTTCAAGTTGTAAGAGTCCAATGGCGAGCTTAGTAGAGTCTTAGCAACTATCGACAACTCCTATCACGATGACAACAACTCGGTCAGGTGTCCTGCTGTGTAACAAGACTTGGTAAGTTTAGTATGTATTAACAAAATAAATTGACAACAACTACAACAAAAGAGAGGAAGAGAAGAGAAGGAGAGAGGGGAGGGGAAAGGACTATTCAGGGACTGGACTCTAACTACCTAGTGTTGGTAGGTTAGGTATGTCTGGCAACATGTAAGATCTAGGTTAGAAGACTTGGACAAATGATAACAAATACTACTCAGGCTAGTCAATACCGAAGGAATTAGTATGCATGGACTGCAGGCTATGGCACTCTCCATCAATGATATCAATAGTAGACTAGTGTAGTGTTGTTAGTTGCATCAAATGTATCAGGGAGAGAAAGCGGACAAAAAAAGACCATGCTTATACTTATCCCAAAGGCGCTATTGGGTGGCCTGTGATGCCCGCTGCGTCTGGTGGGTTTTCTAGAAACACCATTCTCACCTACTTCAGACTAGTCAATGCCGCCGGCAAGAGCTGCCGTTCCGGTTCTCCTCGGGTTGCGGCGCTGCGGGATTATGCAATCGTTTTTATAACTGCAATTGCCAAGAACCCTATATTTGATCCCGTAGTTCTCTCCTATGTGCTCCCAACAGGAGAATCCCAGATGAAGTTGCTGCCCCCCCCCCCCCTTATATAGGTGACATGTTCGGGAACGTAAGCATACGTCTGCGGCTGTTAATAATGCTGCTGCCGCTGCTGCTGCTGGTAATACCAAACAAACAAGAAACATATATGCAGGTGGTCTTGAGTTTTCTGTAGTACACCTAATCTTTGCCAGCTTGGCTAGATCAGAGATCTTCCCAGATAGCATAATAGTACCTGTCCCAAGGCCATGGGCATAGTTCAGGAGACAGACGCCGCGCTAACTGCACAGGTGGCCACAGAGTCTGATTCTGCTAAGCGAAGCGTCAGGCTCTCTCTATAGTCTCCATATAGTCGAGGGCCAGAAGCCTCGAGCTTGGAACGCTAATGCTAGGAGGGAAATGTGTCATGCAGATAGTCCCGCTATTGTGCCATCCTCTGCCCCCTTGATAGTGTTGGGATATGTCACGGAAACCCAAGAGCGAACAGGGAAAACTACTTTTGTCAGGCAAGATCGCCGTCCAGATGCTGCTATTATACTTACCTACATATGCGCCTCTAGTCAGATGTCGGGCCGCTGCCTCTCTATTTGTCTGCCTCTCTCGTGCGATATCGCAGGCCGACGTCATAATCGCGAGACACCAATCAGTTGTCTCGTCTTGGGAACCGTAATATGTCGCTTAGACTAAAAGAGGCCAAGTATAACTTCACCTTCACATGGAAAAAAAAAAAAAAAAAGGGGGACAAAAAAAAGGAAGTAAAGAAACGGTGACTGCCTGCACGTGGGACTATGCATCGTCAACCCAAACTACGGTCAAGTGCTTATCAGACCCTAGATTGGAAACCCGAAGCATGCTAGGTGTCTAGGTCTAGACCCTTAGTTGTAAAATAGCAGGAAAGGCACCACCACGTAGGGAGGTGAAAAAGACTTTGAGGTTTCCCACACCTAGGAGTTGGGTTATATAATCAGGATGTCCTGCTCACCTCACCAGCGCTCACACGTAGAGCTGCCTCCTCTCTCTCTCTCGTCTTAACTCGAAAGCTACACAGCATCATGGCAGACTATAAGATGATGCCGAGTACTACCAACGTCGTTGCCGCTCTGGCATTAGCCCTAACCCATATCTTCGGGCTGGTAGCGCTACATGGCATGCTCTACCGCGTTGGCTACTTCGGAGCTCTGCTCCAGATCTGGCGCGAGGGACCACACCACCTGCCGGACTCCTCGAACTCGATCCTCACGTTCTACACCGGAATAGGTCCTCTGGACAGGCTGCTGGCCCTAGCAAGCGTCATGTTCGCTAGTGTTACGGACGGGTCGCGCCCCCAGCTGTCGCTCTATGCCGTCCACTTTGGTGGTCAGTATCTGGGGATACTCGCCGTGATGATGATAGAAGGCTTGCGGGAAGGGAACAAGTCAAACACGTTTCGGTTGTAAGTTAGCTGGTTAACCCCCTGACCCCAACCCCAACCCCAAGACAACTACGTATATGTGGAGAGAACAAGGTAAATGCTGACAAGAAACACCCCCCCGGTACGTAAGTTTTTCTATATGGGCTTGTGCGATCCAGATCTTTAGCTACGGGCTCGTCATGCCGCTCTACGGCATCCTCCACCTGCTTACCTCGCGGGCCTCTCAGGTTTTCGGCCTGAACCTGGCAGAGTCGACCCGCATCGCACACCAGGCGAGCGTGAAGATGGTGCCCGAAGCCATGGTCGTAGGGTATATAATACCAGCCGTCCTGATGAGCGTCCCGCTGTTCCCGAACTCTCTCCACCAGTGGTTCGGCGGGCTGTGGCAGGGGTCGCCGGTCTGGGCCATGCTCGTGCAGAAGGCCTTCGCCTCGTACTACTCCAAGAGGCGCCGGACCACCAGCATCAGCCACCTCCAGTATGACCTCAAAGTCGAGAAGGCGGAGGGAGCCGCCGGCCTCGATGCCCCCCCGCCGCCGATGGAAAACCGAGGCTCGGCATACTTGCTGTCCAGAGTATACTCGTTCGCGTTCATATGCTGCGTTGCGTCCCAGCTGGGGCCGCTGATGGTCACCCTAGCCGTCGCGGTGTGCCCGGCCGCCTTCCCGCCTCACCTCCGCGCGGCGTGGGCCATGACCGAGGTGTTCGTGCCCCCGCTATTCTACGCGTCGGGGAAGATGCAGTCCATGGGGGCCGCGATGCACGGCTTCTTCCAGTACGACCAGTACGTCGGGTCCACGGCGGCCGTCATCTGGGCGTCCGCCCTCTACGTAAACTCGAGGAGGACGCCGCTCAACGGGAAGGGCTGGGTCCGGCTCGCGTTCGTGATCACGGCGTTCAGCCTCGGCGCGGGCCCGGCCGGCGCGGTGGTGTGGCTCATGTGGGAGAGGGAGCAGCTGTTGGTGTTGAACTATTAAAACTTTTTGAACGACTTGACTTTACGAAAGGGGAAAGGGGTTATGACGGTTACGACAGCAAAACTCGTTAAGGGAAAAAGGGAACCGGGCAAAAGAAAACATAACAAAAACAAAAACAAAACCCTATTAGATACCTGTTTAACATAGTTATGTTTTGAAGAGGCAAAGGGTTTTTTTCTTTTGGTTATTTTTGTTTTTGCTTTCTCTGCCAAGCGTAATTAGATGGAGTCTGGTTTTACTACCTACACTACAACAAGACATGGGATGGCTAACTGCCGGGGGGGGGGGGGGGGGGGGGGGGGGGGATCGTGTACATCTACCAATTTCACTTGGGGGTCTGTTTACGGATCTAGGTATAGATTTTGTTTATCAGGGTCTAGATTTCATCGTTCTCATACAGCAAAGTTATTAGTTCACTCCTGGCGGCTCCACACACCTGCACATCACAATGATGATTTCATCGTCATTTCTACTACCTACTCGACTGACCGCTACCTGCTCAAGGTTTCTGCTCTTGAGTATACGACACTATTATTAGGCAGAAGGAGCCCGAAGCGGTAAAAATAATAACTAATTATACACAGCGAATAGAGACTTTGTAGAATAGCTGACAGGGCTTTATATACCTATAGACACAATATCCTAAGAGACAATTGGTTATGGGTAACTTTTGCGCAATTCCTTTCGCATCATCTCGCCCTGAATATTTCATCGTGAAACAATCTATAGAATACTACGAACCACACCCCGCGAGAACCATATCATGCTTAAAGGGGACTTGTCACTTTCTAATTCTAAAACCTGGGTCTGGTATAAGACAACAAATCTCCAACTTAGCTTTCCCTAAGATGAATTTGTAACAATTCATTTAACTAATCACAACTATTCTTGGCCAAAGGTCAACTCTTCTCGCAGACTATCTACGATTTTACTGTCGCTAGTAGTCCTCTTGACAGTACAGTAGAGAAACATTGGTTCTTATATAACCTTGATTCAATCTCATACAAGTGTTAAAGATTACCAGATGCATTACCTAAGGTTAAGCCGGTAGTGTATCCTCAATTAGCCCGATAAATACATAACTACTGCTTATAACGATACACATTACGTTTTTTTGCATAGGCCCTAAAACGTACCTACACTATATTTACTGTGAATCCCATTTAGAGAAGATCATTGGTCTGTTGGTCAGTCAGTTGAGCATTAATCCCCGACCAGCCGTCACTGACATTGGCTTTTCTCTCCACCACCAACATCCAGTGGATAGAATGCCGGACATTGAGCATGTTGAGGTTAAGCAATCCCAGATCGCCGGTGCCGGGCGTGGGCTCTTTGCTCGCAAGGACTTCGCGCCAGGAGATCTAGTGCTCGCCATTGACCAACCCCTGGTGGCGGAGCCCGAGGTAGAGCGCATGTTGGACACTTGTGCATGGTGTTTCCAGCGTGGTGCCACCGATCCGGTGGAACGGGCACGGGCTGCTTCTATGGGGATGCCAACCGGCGTTATAGAAGTAAAGAGCTGTACTGGCTGCCGACGAGTCGGGTACTGCTCCAAGACATGCCAAGCGAAAGCCTGGAAGCGGGAACACAAGTACGAGTGCAAGATCTTGGCTCCCAAGGACCAGCCCGATCTGCCTGTGCATGTGCGTGCCGTGATCAAGCTCCTTGGGCGGCTGCAAGCGGACCCCGAGGGCAAGAACGGGAGCCTCCTTGATATTTTGAAATTCCGACCGGCCGGCGAGCCCAGCGCTCTTCACGAGTTCAGTCAGCAGGACCCGAAGAGGTTTGATGACTTCAAAATGCTTGGGCACGCGGTGTGGAAGTACTGCGGCGAACCTAAACTAGAGAATATGGATGCCCAAGCAGCATCTAGAGCCCTGTTGATCAATGTGCGTCTCAACCCACCCGGAAACGAGCGTCGACTAACACTGGCGGTTTGGTAGGTCATGTGCAACTGTTTCGAGTTATCATCCAGCCTAGATGACATTCATTTGGGTATCGGATTCGATCCTCTAGTTTCTAGTGCAAACCACTCATGCGGCCCCAATGCTGTTCAAGTCTTTAATCAACCGGAGACTATACTTAGAGCCATCAAGCCAATCAAAAAAGGCGACGAGATATTTCTCAAGTACACCGATGTGACGAACCCTTTCAGCGTGCGGCAAGCCGATCTGAAGAAGACTCATCTCTTTACCTGCCAATGCTCAAAATGCAAACAGGGTGCAGTCCTGGCCCAGGATACCTTCCTACATGCACCAGAAAAGTTGCCTAGCGAGCATTGCCAATATGCCGACAGCCTCATTGGCCGTCACGAACCGCAGCTGTCAAGATATTCAGTACCTGGAGGAGACGCCACGGCCAAGCGGCGACTGGCTATCCTGCAGGCGGAGGCCTTTACCGTGGCGGAAAAGCAGGATTCGGGCATAGAGGACATCCGCAAGGCGCTTCAGATGTGTATCACTTCGGGCATGTGGAGCTGGACCAGACAGCCAGTGCCGCGGCTCGCCCGCCGTCTGTTTGGCCTGTACCTGGACTCGGGAGAGCCGTACAAGGCGTTCCGCATGGGCATCAAGATGTACTTCGACATGGACCCCAAGCTCACGCCGCAGGAGTTCTACCCCGACCGGCTGACCCACGCCTGGGTGCTTTCCACCATCACCAACGTGCTCTGTGGCCCGGCACACCGGGAGGTCTACCAGGAGTTCGCGCAGGCCGGCCTGGACCTGCGCATCGTCTACTTCGGGTTTCTGTTCGACGTCTACGACCACCTCCCACGCATGTACGGGCGGGACTCTCCTCTCGGCCTGGTCGTGAAGAACACGTACGACCAGCTGATGGCCGGTATCGGCTTCAGCGAGTCTCAGCTCAGGGACACGGTCAAATCTGCCTGGCCGGCGTTGGAGGCGGTGGCACAGGGTCTTGAAGTAGCCAGCTTGTGAAGATATATCCCTGATGTTATGTAGTTAGGTAGGTAGGTACCTAGGTATGTATGTAGTGTATGTATGTAACCTTGGGTAGTTATGCATTAAAGCTGGATATTTCTGTGCATGGGTTAGTCGCATACGGATTACTGTATACATAGAAGTGGATACAAGTGGCCCTTGCAGGGTCCTTGGCTATGTACCTACCTAGGTATTTCTCGATATCGATAAGAAAGCAATCCAATCGATTACCTAGGTAGTAGGTAGATAGATGTCAACCTTCCCAAGTTCATTCCATGAATGAATGGGCTTGTCTTCTTTTCCTCCCCTCCTCACCTCCCTACCTACCTTACTACCTAACAACCTAGGTACCTAGACATGACCTGGCCTTGACAAAACACGGCGCACCCTCATTTGCGATGAAGTCGCCAAACAAACCCCCTTCTGATACCCTTCCTCTGTCCTGTAATTCTAATATCATCTAAGCTACCTACCTTGTTGCCCTTGGCTTTGTCTGCGCCGCTGCCCGGAAATAGCATCTTGAATCCACAATCACCAACCACTCATTTACACCTGCCCTCGAGTCGCGTAGTAGCATAAGGGAAGGAGGGAAAAGCAGGGATCCGATCCGACAACATCTCTCGAAATGGATCAGAACGCGCCTCCGACACAGATACGATCAATCGATGAGCCGGGCATCAAAGTGCCCCCCGAGCCTCTGCGCGCCCTGCGACAAGAGGTAGCCCAGCTGCTGGGCAGAACCTCGACCGCATTCCCGGGAGCGCAACCAGTCAGCTTCTCGAGGAGGCACCTGGATGAGCTGCGACGTGAGGAGTAAGTGCTACATGTCCTTCGCCCGAACCTCTACTACGCCTGGTTCCGTGCTAACGTAGCCCGTCTTGTCATCTCTTTGCCACAGCTACTACGTTTGCGAAAAGTCCGATGGCATGCGCTACCTCCTCTACCTGGCCGAAGACGAAAATGGAAACGAGACGCACTACCTAATTGACCGCAAAAACGAATACTGGTTCGTGAACTCGAGCTCGCTCCATTTTCCCCTACCACACAACCAGCAAGATTTCCACAAGGCCACCGTGCTCGACGGCGAGCTTGTCATGGATACCATGAGCGACGGGCGCAAAGAGCCACGGTACCTGGTCTTCGACTGCCTGGTGCTCGATGGACTGGTGCTCATGTCGCGAGAACTCGGCAAGCGCTTGGGCTACTTCCGCGAACAGGTCTACAAGCCCTACAAAAAGCTGCTCGAGGACTACCCCGAAGAAAGGCAATTCCAGCCTTTCTTCATCGGCCAGAAGTCTATGCAGTTCGCCTACGGCATCGAGATGATGTTCCGGGAAGTCATCAAGAACCTCAAGCATGGCAACGACGGCCTCATCTTCACCTGTCTCAAGACCGAGTACAAGCCCGGCACCGACCCCCACACCCTCAAGTGGAAGAGCGCCGAGGAGAACACGATCGACTTCGTCTGGAAGCTGCGGTTCCCGACGGCTGAGCCCGACGAGCGCGAGCGCGCCGAGGGCATAGTGGCGCCCTTCGTCGACTACGACGCCAAACCCACAGCCGACCTGCTCGTTAACCACGGCGGCGGCTACCCGGGCGGGTACCAGTATTTCGGGGAGCTATACCTCGAGGACAGCGAGTGGGAGGTGCTCAAGAGCCTCGGCGACCCGCTCGACGAGCGCGTCATCGAGGCCTACATGGACAGCCAGAAGCGGTGGCGCTTCTACCGCTTCCGCGACGACAAGTCGGACGGCAACCACATCTCCACCGTCAACAGCGTCATCGACAGCATTCGCGACAGCGTCACCGAGGAGGACCTACTACACGCCGCCAAGAGCATAAGGGATAATTGGAAGGCTAGGGAGCAGGCGCGCAAGCGTTGATGAGGATTAATGATCGAAGGAAAAAGAAGAAGAAAATTAATAATCTTTTTTAAAAATACGAAATACATCATATACAATATCAGGGCGGAAGGGAGGGGGGGAGTCAAATGGCAAAAACGTGATAGGGAAACGCGGGATGGACTGGAAAATAAAGAATAAAGACGAGGGGCAAAAGAACTAAGAAGAATCAGAAATAAGAACGAACGAACGAAGAAAATAAGTAACTACCTACCTAGGCAAACGAAGGGAAAGGCAAAGAAAGGGCTTATCTACTACTACTTAAGGCGCGATAGATACACATTGATGGACGCACAGCAGCAACGCGTATATTGTCATTATTATTACCATTATTTAAATAATCTTAGTACCCTTTTTTGGTTATTTTATGCCTTTCTCGTTTTTTTTCTTTTTTTTTCTTTTCTTTTCTTTTTTTTCCACTTTCACCTTCCTGTCGAGGCGTTTTTATTATTTTTATGTGTGTCTTTAGGTGGTGGTTTTTGGGGGCTTTTTAGCAAGGTTGGAAAGGGGGGGGGAGTAAAGTAAGTTCAATGCCTACATAGGTAAACAGGTAGGCAGGTAGGTAAGTTAGGACAGGGGGTGGGGGGGGGGTGGAAGTTTATCTGAGGCTACGAGTTTTATTTATTAATGTTATTTGTGGCTACCTACCGACTTCGAATAAACTGTGTGTTTGTTTGTGGTCTTTATATTCTTTCTCTTAATGTGTTTGTATTTAAGTAAAAAGCTTACTTTTATTATTATGCTTTATACGGCTATATATATGTGTGTGTGTGTGAATATGAGAGAGAAACGAGACCAGACCAGCAACTTTGGTTTTAATGGGCAAAACACTTAGGTCCACTTGCCGCATGTTAGGTAGGTAAGTATGCTATGTTATCGTGACATGCGCTGAGGTAGGTAGGTAGGTAGACCAATATAAGAAAATACCCACGCAAACGCAAGAAAAGAGAGAGAGAAAAAGACGGGCAGAATTTTACCCACAAAGACCATTAAATCCCCCCTTCCCCTCCCAACCTAATCAATATTCCTCTCTTTATAATCCCCGTAGAGGCAAAATGTATACTTAGCTAGCTAGGTAAGGATAGTTATATATGTATATATATATTTGTTTTCTGGTATTGTTTCATTTTCATACCCGTTCTTTTTTTTTCTTTTTTTTACGTGAAATAAAATAAAATCCTGCCTAGCTACTCCTACTCCTACTCCTACTCCCATACTATCTTCACTAGGTACCTAACCTCCCTAACCTACTCTCCATCCTCTCTCTCCCCTATTACCTTTAAACCCCTCTTCCCCCCCCCCTTCCCGCCAAAAAGAAATTCATTCATTACCCGACCCATTCTCTTCATCAAACCAGACCAAAAAATAAAAAATAAAGGCAAGGAAAAAAAGATAAACCCCAGAAAAAAGAAATTTCTCAAGACCAAGTCCAAGACCAAGGCGCACAAACCTCCATCCCATAAAAGAGAAGTAAAAAGAAAAAAGGAATTCTGGTGGGGGTTTTTTCTTTTTTAACGAATATATCAAATTCACTTATACATAAATTTTTTGTTCTTTGGGAGCAAGTAGGTAAAGTAAGAAGAAGAAAAAAAAATCAAAATCGAAAACCTGTATAAAGAAGTTAACCTATGCCTTCCTCCCATTTCCATCCTCCCCAACTGCTGTCCCCCCTTTTTGTTTTGGTGGGGGAGGGGTTTTTTTTTTCATTTTTTTTTCATCCCGAGTCTTCATCATCTTCCGCTGCCGCTGCTGCTGACCTCCTTGTCGATCTTGTGGGGCGGGTGGATGTCGAGGCCTTTGGCTTGGGAGGTGGTGCCGGTTTTGCCTTGGCTTTGCTTGTAGTGGGCGATTTGGACTTCGTTGCTGCTGAGGTAGTAGCAGCTTTAGTGGCGGGTCTGGACGGGAGACTCTTACTCTTGGAGGCTGCGGCTGAACGACCCCTCCGTCCGTTTGATTTAGGCGGTGGGACTTCCTCCTCCTCCTCCTCCTCCGCCTCCTCTTCCTCTTCCTCAGCTTCGGCTTCAGCTTCGGCTTCGACCTCAACCTCGACTTCACTTAGCTCGGAGTCATCTCCTTCTTCCTTGGAAGGCTCAGAATCTTTTCCCTTGCCCTTGCCCTTGCCCTTGTCCTTATCCTCATCCTCATCTTCGCCATCCTCTTCCATGGCATCGTTTCCTTCATCGACATCAGACAATGCCGAGCTTCCATCCTCTTCATCTTCTTCTTCATCCTCATCGTCTATGACTTTCCCTTTTTCGTCGTAGTACTCCCACTTCGCGACGCCATCTAACATGTCTTCATCGTCATCATCAGAGTCCCGCTCGATGTAAGATGAGTTCTTTGTGACCCGGCCACTACGCCTTCGGTCGGCAGATTCCGGTCCTGGGGAAGAAGAAGCTCTGGCCTTCTTCGATTTAGCAGAGCTCTTCGAAGACTTGACTGCAGGTCTCTTGGAGCCCTTTGCAACTTTAGATGTCGTCTTCGATTTGAGCGAGGTTTTTGATGAAGCAGCCTTCGCTTTCTTGTGGGCGGGCTGTCCTTCTGATCGCTCATCTACCATGCTCTTACGTTTCTGTACATATATCACGTCAACTCAGGGTGAACATTTGGGGTGACCGGGGGGCTTGCGTCCGTACCTTCTTTTTGTCCACCGACCTTATTAAGTCATCAAGAAGTTCATCTATACCTTCGGGGAGGTATTGCTTCTCTGCAATTTCTTGCGCAGCAGTGTGATTAGGGAGCGCTGTGTACAAACCCATAGGCAAGCCAATCTTGCCCGAATAGGCCTGGAAGCTCCAATTCTTGCGCTCTTGCCATTTCCTCAATAAACTTTGCGCCAAGTCGCTGATCACGTAAAGGTTCTCGCTTTTTGAGGGTGAGATGCCATCGCATGTCTGTTTCACGCGTTCGGCGTACTTGAAGATCATCCCAAAATTGGCCTCTGTAGCGACATTGCTTATGTAGTAAAAGAGATATCGAGCATGATCTATCAGCTCGTTCGCTTCAGGGCTATAATCCGGATGATGCGCCAGCAAAGAAATCAGCCTACCCATCGTAGCCTCCATTACGTTCTGCTTAGCCTCGCGGAAGAATCTGGCACGAGACCGTATCCACGTCTCGATATGATGCTTGAAGTCAGCATTCGGCTCAAACGCTGTTAGGAAAACGATTGTGTAGAATCTAGGTCGTAGCTTGTTCTGGACGAGGTACTTCTGTAGTTTTTCGATAAATCGTTGGCGGACCATCTGGCACGAATCCTGGGCTAAAATTGCTAGTTGGTTGAAATCCACATGCGAAAAGAGCTCCTCGAAGTGTTTAGAAGTACACAACTTCAAAAAGAGTTGACCGGCAAGCAATCGCAGCCGTGTCTTGTGGTATGTCGGCGTGTCCTTAGTCTTACACAATTCACCTTGCTGCTTCAGGAGAGTACGGAGTAGTTTGAATACCGGCACCGCGAGTTCCTTTGCCTCTGCGACATCCTGGACACCTCGGAGTCGGTTAACCAGCAATTTGAGGGCCCAGCATTTGACTTGACATTCTTCGTCGGTGTCTGCATCAGCCACCCATTCGGGATCGGACTCCTTCGCGTCGGTTCGGACCTCGAGTAGAACATTCTTCAAGGCCATATCGACAATCTCGTCGTTAGCATCGGCTGTCACCTTCGATGCTAACAGTTCCAGTTGACTAACTGCCGCAATCTTGCTAAGGAAGTGAGGCGAGTCATAACCCCATTTCTTCGTTATTTTTTGCAGAAGGTCGGTAGCCGATACCATGCTCTTCTCATCCTTTCTAGCCATCATTATATTGACCGCGTATTTCGCAGCTTTGGCTGGCTGTCCGTAGAGAGCATAATTCATCAACGCTTGAATGAACTTCCGGTCCTCTGGAAGTTCGGTAGGGTATTTCCTGGAATACGAGGAACAGGCCTTCAAGGTTTCCACCATCGCAGCGTCGTTAGGTTTGTCGGGACCCGGGGCTCCATCCACCAAGTCCTTGCAGAGTTGACCAACATGCGTTTTGAAAAGGTCAGGGTTGTGCTGAGATATTTCAGTCGTAATCTCCTGCGCAGCAGCTCCAAGACCGTCCTTGTCGCTCTTGGAGCAGTCGATAAACGTTGACAGGTGACTCTTGTTGAACATTATGTAGGCCGAACGATACAAAAGAGGCAATAGCGTGTCGAGCATATGTGGCTTGGTAGAACCCTGGACTCTCTTCACAAATTCCTTCACAGCCCTATGCATCATTTTGAAATCGCTTTCCGGAGATACGGCGAACTTGATGAGTTGGTAGCAGCGACGGTCGTGCCAAGTAGCAAAGTTATGTAGATCGGCATCTACCTTAACTGCATCTGGGAGAAACTGGCCCAGGTATCTGATTGTTGTCTTTAGATTCTGCTTGATCTTGTCCGCATTTTCTTCCGGGTTCCCGCCGTTGAAAGCAATGCATTGGCGCACTAGGTTTTCCAATACACGCGAGAACTGGGGTTGCCGTGCTTGCAACGCATTGAAAGCTTTTCTGGCATTCGTATCCAAGTCCTTCACAAGCAGTAAAACACGTTCAGCACGGATCCTATCCGGGTCGTAGGTCGAGTCACCGGTCGCTTGCGACTGAGAATTTCCGTTCGACTTAGACCCCTTGGCCTTAGGGGGTGGCGGAAACGACAACGGTATAAGACATTCAAAAACCACCCTTTCTAGAAGTACGTTTAGCTCTAGATCGTTAGCATAAAACGTATTAAATATCCGCGACGGGATGCCTGATAACGCAGAAACCACAGCCTCTTGACCAGATGCTATTTCTCCACTGGCAACAGCCCAAAGCTTGCCAAGGAGGGCCATAGCCTCCACGCGAACAGACGGCCTCTTATCTCGGCATCGATCTGCCAATGTGAACAGTACCGAGCCTTCCTTAGTGACACCCCCTGCCCCAGCCAGTTTGGTGACAACGTCGCGGAAACTAAACGTCTCAATAGCTTTTACAGCGGCTAGCCTAACTTTCTCGTCGCTGTCGTTGAGTTTGTCCCGTAACCCATTGACAAACGTTGATTCGTCTTCGCGACTAAGACCGATATTGCCAGCAGAGGTTGACACAATGTGGCCCACGGCTGTAGTCCATGCAGCTCGGATCAGTGGTGATTTATCATTCCTTCGACTAACGAAGTTATGAAATGCCTGAGGGTGCGTCTGGGCAAAGGAAAGAGGCGAAATAGGAGTAGTCAATATGCTAGCTGAAGGATGGTCTGGGACTTCGTCGTTCAGCTTAAGGGGTGGGTATGCGGCAGGATCAAGTACAGGGGGAGGGGGTGGTCCCGCCGCGCCAATGCCAGATATCATGTCTCCTAGAGTTTCGGTAGCTAGCAGACGCAAAGATGGGTTGTCGGCAGACAACTCGGCATCAACTTGGGGAACTACGTTCGGAAGAACAGATGGACATGCGCGCCAGAGCTCCCGCAGTAGCAAATGCGCTTTCCTTAATTCCTTGAAGTCCGACTCGGACGGTCCTGCGGGCGTGTCATCGTCGTCATCGTCATCCTTATGTCCGTTGGCATGACCCCCCTTTCCGGAAACATCCAAAATCACATCGCTAAAGTATTGGCCCACGTAACGCGCCATCTTCTCAGGGCACGAGTTGCAGACCGTCTTCGCCATAACGTAGGCCTCGGGCTCTTCTTTCGGTAGGAGTGTGGTCTGGCTTCCATTTGCATCTGCTTTCTCCCTATGCCCTCCGGGAGGTGCGGCTCTTAGGAACTGTGCCATTATAACATCTAGTACGGTCGGTGGCAGAGAAGGGCTTTCATCTACCAATGTCACCAGGATATCCGTCATATGAAACTCGACATCCTTGGCCACCTGTTCCCCCGAGGTCGACATCGATGAGCCGGAGATGCCATCAAAGAATGAAGAAAACAGCTGAAGCAGTAGATCTTCCGAGTTGGTGACTTCGTTTATCAAGAGGATACTCTTGACCTCGGAGAGAGAGGTAAGAACGTATTTGTGTTGGGTGTTGTATGCATTTGTCGGATCCCAGAGGGCTGGGAGGATGACTTTGACAAAAAGGGTGAAGATGTCCTATGGAACGCGCGGCAATTAGAAAAGGCCATCCTGGGGGGGAGGGGGATGTATGGATTAACAACTACCGTACCTTGAGTTGCTTGGGGGTAAAGGGTGCCTCAGGGGCACACAGCTTCAAGATGTCGACAAGACAAGATGCGACAAATGCCTTGACTCCCCCCTCCTTATGAGACAGCAGGTTGTGGGATGCGAGGTCCTTTGCGACTCCATTGAGGGACTGTTTGTCGACCGTCTCCTGGTCCATATCGACTAGCTCCTTCGATAGCTTCTCCAGGCGTCGCAAGAGCTCGCCGGTGGCAATTGGCTTTCCAGCGCGCCATGACAGCGGCTCGTCGAATTGGAGACTAACGAGCTCTTCCTCCATCTCCTGGTCCTCTTCCTCCGGGACCTCGTCCCTGTGTCGCGCCATTGTCCACTTGTGGCAGATCCGGAGGTAGTGGGTGCTCTGGGTGGTATTTCAGTGTGTCGCAGCAATGTACATGCGATCCCGTCTCGACGTGTCTCGTTCGTCTTTAGGGGCGGGGCGGAAGACAGAAGATGGTACTGCAGGCGCTGTCGATGCGGTCAAAACGTGCATTAGGTAGACAGGATGGGGGGGATGCTCAAAATGCCAGCGGGATGGGCGGGTAAGGAGGTCTCGTGATGGCTGGCAATATGGGAAATTCGGCAAGATAAAAAAAAAAGGTCGTGATGATAAGAGAGGGCGGGTGGTGTCGTTTGGGCGTGTGCTACGCGACGTAGAAATCAATCAAGATCCCAATCAATCATTTGGAACTTCTCGTGGCGCGCACTGTGGCTTTCTCGTCTGGGATCTGCTTACGCGCTTCACCCGAGGTGTGCTGATAAATTCACGCTAGGATCGCGACCGGGGAGCTTGGGCCACCCGACTGCAGTACTGGAAAGAAGTCCTCGGCCAGCTCGGGTACACACTTGTAGCATTCAGGTACCTTCCCACTTTCTGTTTTGTGGCGTTGGCCAGAAGCTTGGCAGTGTTCTAATCCCAACGACATCAACACCACCTGCATCTACCAAGTACACTATGTACCTACCAAGAATACATCCTCGTTCGTACTTTCCCCATCAAACATTTAATAGGTGACGATCCCACAACTTGAATGTACTAACGTGCCTGCCACTTTATCTGGGGTTACTTGGCATTGATGGATTTCCTCTGTATAAGTATGTACTAAGGGTATTTATTGTCTTTTACTAGTATGTATACTTGGCTCTTGACAAGTAGAAGTAGCAGACACGACAATTCAATTATTTCATTTTACCGTAAATAAAAGAAATCATGAACCACATACTTCTGTATAGGCTGTTTTATTAGCAGCAAATCCTCTTGGTTTATTTACATGCGAGGTTTTACCTACGATGTATGTCTGTATAGTGGATATAAAACCAGCTAGGTATTGCTATTATGTATATACAACTACCAGTCTAGGGCTATATCCCTATTATATATAATATATCATATAAACCACTACTACGAGAATCTTTGATCTCTGTTGTTCACTTGGCCTTCTTTCTGGTATTGTGGACTTAATTGCTGTGTAGCTCTGAGACTATACAGGTTCTCTGGTGCTATAAGAGGGGAGATGAAGCCATGGAGAAAGCCAAGTTGATATTATCCCATACTTATGTGCAGCAGTCTTCTATTTTGATGTGAGCAAAGATACATATTAACCTTAGTGAACTAGCCAATACTGGTTCGGTTATCATGGTAGCAAACAAGACAAAATGGGTATCATCAGTTGGGCATTGACAATTTCTATTCACAAGCACCTGCTTAAATTCACAAACTAGAAAGCTGCTATCTCTAAATTGTTTTATTCTATTGGCCTAAGCTCGATAGAGGAGCATGCCCATTTTCACTATTCTTTTCTTCAAGTCGTTTTCATCCTCCTCTTGAGCTTCTTCTTTTTCCTCTTCCTCGCCCATCTTCTGCAGATTGTGACTACATCCAAAGGTAAGTCTACTTCCACGCAGATGTATTTTCCCCTTCATTCTCAGCGCTGTCACCTTGACAACCACCAGATCACATCCTGGGTACTTTATATGTTCTGCCGTAGGACAAATACTACATCTAGTCTCAGACGATTTCCCTCCTACTTTCTTTCTCCTCGCCTCGCCCTTCTTTCTACTTTTTCTATTGCCTTTCTGTTTTTCCCCCACCACCTGAGCACCTCACCCATCACATACCTTGACTACATACCTGACTTACTGTGATATCAAAGTTTTGGCCTTTTCCAACCTTTGACACACTCTTGGTCAGCTTTTTTTCTTCTTTTCTCAGTGGGTAAATCCATCACATCTCTCTACAATACTGCTCTCCTCAGAAATCTGCCCCGATCTTTTCCACTCCGCCATTCTTGTTGTCCTCCTCTTTCTCTTGTTCACATCACCTGCACCATTTCTACTACTCTTCACCATTTTGGTTTGGTATTTCTTCTCTTCTCTTGCCTTACCTCTGTCTCTCTCTTTTCCCTTTTCTTTTGAAGCTCGCGCCACTCCTCCTACCAAAAGTCCTTTTCTCCCCTTCGCGCATTTCCTTTCCCAGTTCATCTCATCTCGCGTGCACTACCTCCACACACCAAGTCTACCTCTGTTAGTTACTCTCTTCAGTTGTTGCTAACTCCCATTCAAAGACACCCACCCAACACTTTGACGCAACAAGCCAGCACCATGGAAGACAACGCCAATGACAACCACCTGCAGGGCGCAGAGCAGCTTGAGATCCCTGACCTTGGCGACGGATCTGAGCAGATCATCTGCACGTCCTACTGCTCGGATGGTACCAAGTCTCCTGCAGAGTCTCCCATCCAAGTGCAGGTCCTCCGAAACTCTGGCGATGGTTGGCAGCCGGTCTACGAGGACATCGTAGTCCAAGTCTACTACAACCACAACACTGACGCAGGACCCCCCGTGAAGAAGGAGAAGGAGAAGAAGACGGGGGTGAGAGAGAAGCTGAAGAAGCGTAAGTGATCCTCCCCCCTCCCCCCTCCCTTTTCCCACCTTTCACCATCATGTCTTTGAAAACCTTCACCACTAACGCACCGTTGCAGTTTGCCCTTGGGTCAATCCCCTCCTGGTCTTGTTCCTAATCGGAGCCCTTGCGTGTGTGGGTGTTTTGGCTGACTATGCTGCTAAGCAAACGGGTCGATTCAACAGTAAGTCATTATTTTCTTGCCCTTCCTTGCGGTTTAGTATCGTCCCAGAAGACTTCATTCCGCACAGCATAAGAGCACCGTTATCATTGCTACTCTCCCCTTTTTCTTCTTCTTCTGTGACTTGTAAAACTCACAATTTCACAGGACTGGTCTATCAGCTGGAGGCCCTGAAGAAGAATGCACCCGACATGAAGATTGGAGACATTGATCTCCGCTCGTATGGTGTTGATAGTGTCACTAGTGACTCGCAGCATGAACTGGCTGGCCGGGTCATGCCCTTGGTCCCTCGGTTTCTGCCGGCTTGGAACATCACGTAAGCCACTATTTTCGACTTAGCACGCAGAAGTGTGCATATAAATACTAGACAGAGCTGAAGTGATTAATTCTTGATGTTATTAGGAACTGCACCGGCACTGGACCTCATGTCACCGTGATGCCTACGATTGGCTCTGCCGTTCTTGATTCTACTGCGCCCATGACCACTGGCCCCTCCTCTACTGTGCATCTTCTATCGACTGTGACCAAGACGATCACCGTCTCGGCTTCCACTATGACAGTTCCTGCTGTTAGCACTGACGATGGTGATGAGTACAGCACCACGACCACCGTGACCTTCCACCCGATTGTCACCTTGCATTCGACCATCACGGAGACGGAGGCAGAGACGTCCAGCACACTCACCAGTCCTGCTCTGACGGGTATCTCTGCTAGTGGCACGACCCAGGGAACCACTGTGGCCTGCTCGCCGACTACTGTTACTGTCACTGTTACCCAGGATGCCAACCCTATGACTGCCTCATCCAAGCAGCCGGACTCTGCGACAACCTGGAGTAGCGCAACAATGACAGAAGGAGCGACATCATCATCGTCGTCATCGTCGTCATCGTCGTCATCATCATCGGCAGGAGCAGCACCAGCAGGAAGTAGCAGTGGAGCAACCTCGGGAGACTCTAGTACCTGTAGCACTACTACTTATACCACCCCACCCTCCAGCCCCAGAAGCTTTTCCCCCTCTTCTTCTCCTTCTCCTCCTCCTCCTACCACCACCATCACCACCACCACAACTGCAACCCACACACCGACCCCCTACCACCGCAACCTAACCTCGACCTTAAGCAACACCACATCCACCATATACGTCTGGTCGAACTCGACCTCTGCAAACACCACCACCACCATCCTGGGATCTGCTTCTGCCTCTACTCCGTGGTCCACCACCGCAAGCCTCATCAGCACCGACGCCGCCTCGTTCTCGCTGACGTCCTTGACCGTCATCCCCGTGGTAACCGTCAGCTCGACCGTGACCGTCCCGCCGCCCGTGTCCACCATGACCTCGAGCACCGCCGCCGCCGCCGCCCAGCCGACGGTCATGTCTTCTGACGGCGAGGGCTCCAAGCCGCCCAGCTGGAGCTGGGGCAGCTCGGACGGCGGCAGCGTCGGCACCTGCGCCGTCATGGTGATCAGCATCGCCGTCGCCGTCGCCCTGTCTGTGGCTTGACTCCCTCCTCCCGGGTAATATCCCCTCGCGTTTTGCATTCCTCCTCGTAAGTATCCTCCTCTACTTTACTTACTTACTCCTACCTACTTCGCTATACAGACTCGTTTAAACCCCCTTCTCCCCTCCCCCCCTCTTAGTTCAGCCTATTCTAACCAGGGTATACCAGCAGACAAACAAACACCTCTTTATACCAACCGCACTGTCTTTCCGCTAAGGGCTACCTACTTCGACATGGATACGGTGCTGGAATGACCAAGGGATAGGTAGGGAGGAAAATGGGGGATTGATACTATATTATGGCAATGGCGCAGGATGGAGGGAGAACGGTTCTCAGCAACGGAGTTTATTGCTTTTCCTTTTTTTCTTTCTTTCATGATTCTCGTTACTAGATCAGGCAGTTTTTACTGTCATCGTCTCCCCTGCCTTCACAGGCCTTTTTCAGGGGGGTGACTTTACGCAGACCAATTGATACTACACTGAAAAAATTTCCTCGGCTGGCATTGTGATTTTTACCAAGTGTTTTTCCCAATTTTTATTTATTTCCTTATTTTCCCCTAATTATGTTTGTGGGCGACCTCGAACATGTGATTATCAATGTACTTAATACACACAGCACGTTGGGAAGGCGCGTACCCGGCAAGCGCTCCTTCTATAGTCAAACACCAAATATAGCAAGCATAATGTACAAAGGCACGGGTCCTAAGATAGGTGCATCTCTTGCACATAGAGTAGTACCTACTTCTATAATGCAACAACATTGGTAACATAAAAAAAAGGTACCTACCTACTACTATCTTACCTTGTAGGTACGCAATTCCTCTTGTACTTAGCTAGTAGTACCTACATAATTATTTACTGGTAGGTAGGATGTAGGTAGGTACTAATGTAATAATCGCACGCAATCTTTACTTCCACCCACCCCCTTTTCCCCATTTGTCACTTTTATATATCTCACAGGGCTTTCACACTAGGTTAGGCTAAATAATTAAGCCTTGCAAAAAAATGTTTATTCATTTACCGTCTCGACAGTAAAAATCCATACCATGCTGCGATTAAAATTAATACCACAGAAAAAACTCCCGACATTTTATCTACCCTGGGTATGTACAATGTGACATATAAATTTAGTACCCCTTTACTGCAACATGGCATCGAGACTCTCGCCCAGCACCCCCTCGATCCCCACTATCCAGCGGTGTGTCTCCCTCTCGACGTCCTCATCATCGTCATCCTGGAGCTCGCTGATGTACGGCAGCATCTCCGGGAGCATGGATAACCACTCCTCGCCCAGTCTGTCCGTCAGTGCTTGTTCGCACTTCACCACGGCAAGGCGCACCGCCGCTTGTTCTGATCGCAGGTGCTTGAGGAGCGTGCTGTTGAGCGCTTTTTGGTGATCCTGGGAATCCGCCGCGGCTGCGAGTTCTACTATGGTAGGGATCAGATCTGCCGTTAGGTCGACTGACGTAGCGTGACTGAATTGGGCAGTGAGTGCTGGTGCTACGGCGTTGAAATGAGCTGGAGCTTGCCAAAAGTCGTCTTGATCGTGCTCGAAGCACTTAGAGAGAGTCTGTAGTACTTTCCTCCAAAGTTCGCGGTCTTCTGGGTGTTTCGGGTTTGCTGCCGTGAGCACAGCGCTGACCGTGTCGATAATGTAAGATGCATAACTTGTGACAATAGACTTAAGGCCACCGAAGAACGATAGCAGAAATCCATAAACACTGACAAGACGCATACTCCTCCCTGTCGTGTCCTTTGCTGGCAGAGCCGACGTCCAGTCCATGAGTTGGGAAAATATGGGCCTGAATGCAGCGTCGTTTAATTTGTAAACCATCCTCAGTGCGACGTCGTTGATAATTTCTTCGACACGAGATAGATGCTTGATAAGGTCCTCTCCATTGTCGCCTTTCAAATGCTGCACACGGCGGGTATCGAATGCATTTAAGAAGATAGAAGAAAGAATTGTTACATTCTTGGAGATATCGGCCTTCGAGTGTTTGTCAATTGCGATGCCTAGAATATTGAGATACTCTCGCGTAGCCTAAAACATAGATAGGTCAGCTAATAATTTGCATGTGGTCGAATTGTTTTTCTCTTACCAGGTAACCTGAGTCTGTAGCCGAGACCCAGTTGTGCTCTAGAGCTGCGAACATGGTTTTGGCATCCACCTGCTTCGCAATGAACTGAAGGCATTGAAGACGAGTGTTATTGGCTTCGATGCTCAAGCTAGCTTCGGCAGATGCGTTCGAAACGGAAAGGAGTTGATCTAGGTACGTCCTGGAAAGCATGTATGGTAGGTATTGTGCAAGTGCCGTTATGAAAGCATAGCTTGCGTTGTGCAACTCCGGCTGCCGGGTCTCGGGCTTCATGCTTTCTGTCACGTACAACAGAGCCTTCGGGATGGCTGATGGGAGGACAGGGACGATGCCGTCCTGAAGCACATCGACCAATGAAGCCAGACATAATAGAGCCATGACACGAAGGCGTGTATCCTCTTGGCCAAGACATCGATCCCCTGCAATTGTCGACGCGGCAGCAGCGACAGCTTCGGGGTCTTTCTTTCCGTACTTTTCAGAAATCTTGTCGACGCACCCGACGGCGATGTGTTTATAGGAAATATCCTCGGATACCCTAATAATAGCCGTGAGCTGCGGCAAGAATGCAAGTAACGCGGCCCTGGAGTTGGCATCGCCCTGACTTTCCTGGTCGATTCTTATCTCGACAGCTTTCAAGACTTTCCGGCGCAAGACCGTGTCTGGCCGGTCCAGAAGCGTCTCGACTGCCTTGATAAACTCCCCAATCGAAAGCAGGTTCAGGAGCTTAGAGAGTGCATCGCCACATCGACTGTGCAGAGTTTTGTGTTCCTTCAACGAGTCCGCCAAACCTAGAAGATCCTCGAGCAAGCTAGAGTATAGCTCGCGGATCTTAGATGCTTCCATGTCATCTCTCTCGGTAAGCTTGCCGATCTGCTTTGTCAGCTTTCTGCTCGACAGAAGATGAGGAAGAAGGTTTAGTTGACGAAGCCCGATCTTTTGAGGGTCCCGGGCCCCTTGCTCGTTCGCGCCCAGCAGAACGTTAGAGAAACTAGGCGTAGGCTTGAATACGTCGGCGATGAGTTTTAGGAGCTCAATCAATGACTGTAGCTGGATTTCCACCGTGAAATAGTTGAAAACATCGGTAGCGAATGAGAAAACTTGATCGGTTGTTCCGTACATGTTTATGAGCATCGCTAGGAGTGCAAATAGGAACTCCTCGCTACCAAGGGTCTCCACAAGGGACACGAACAAACCTAGTCTCCGGTGTGACGGTATATGCTCGTAGGCGGTAACGAAGCTGAGGAGGAGTTCGGAGGCGCCTGCTAGGGGACTTATCTTGCCTCTCCGAAGTGACTGTATTAGTGGCGGCACAACCTCTTTGACGGTTTGGTTGATCACATGAGCAGAGTAATCGTCACTCTGGCGCAGGACTGAGCTTCCCATCTGCGTGAAGATCGGCATCACACTATTGAGTATCAGATCTGGGGCAACACTGGCAAGACTTGCTACCAGCAGAAGGGCAGTGCTCTGGACAGCTGGGCTTGACGACTTTTGAATGCAGTTGACAAGCAGATCGCCATGTCCACCTGTGCTGTCAATCTTGAGGTTCTTGTCGTCCTTGTAAGCGGGTATCATAGCTAACAAGCTTCGAAGGACGAGGTTCTGGAGATATCCTAGTTCAGAACCAACTATAACCCTAAAATGCTGTAGTTCTGAGAGAGCACTGAAAAGCGCGTTGAGGAGTTCCGGGTGCTTTTCAGGGTTAGATCCCTCAACAAGTTGTAGCACAAAGGTCACCTGCTTAAGTGCCGAGCTCACTTCCGCGGTAACTTGTGTATTGATTCCACGGTGCGCCTCCGATGAACTTGTTCGTCTTCGCTTGCCCGGTGGTGGCTCAGTAGCCATTTTTGCAGTTGATTGCAATGATTCAAGGAAAAATAAAAGAATATCTGTCGTGAGCTCAACGTTTCTCAGAAGATCGGCAGCTTCGCCAGAGATCGCGCTTCGCTCATCCGACCAATCCTTTTGTGACAACTTGAGCATCCGTTGTGCTACAATATATCTGGCATCCGATTTCATAGACGGCCATAATTTCTGAACATGTAGAAACATGGCGCGGAGAAGATTCGGCCTAGTGAGTAGCTCACGCGACTGAACGGTGTCTAGAATGAACTCCAGGCCATCTTTCTCATTTGGAAGCACAACCTCGACAATGTTCTGGTCTACTACCGACTCGTTGACATTTTCTTGTAAGCAAACGTTACTGGCGTCGTCAGCAGACAAGGAAGACCATCGTTTGAGCAATGGAAGGAGGAGTTGGGTACGAGATGTTCCCGATACACCCTTGACTTGGTTCAAGCATGCGAGGAGACGGAGCTTTAGGGTAATAAGAGGACTGTAGACGGTGTGCGAGGCCAAGAAACTCAACACAGAACGTCGCGTTCCGTGAGAGAGGTGAGTTTTCTTGGACTTCTCGGCTCCATCACTCGAGGTCTTTGAACTGCTATTTATGGAGCTCTGCAATATCTCAAGGATATAATTGGCATTGAGTACGCACTCTTCGAGGGAAGTGATTAAGACGGCGTGTAGAAACTTGCGGAAATTGTCAGGGGTCATCCATTCCAGAAGTTTTGTATCGTCGTAGAGGCCACTACGACCCCAACCATGCTTCACCGTCCCGCCGTCTTGACCTAGGGACTCATCCAAAACTATAATGAGATCCGCAGCAGCACGCCGAACCTTTTTAGAAGGATCATTTAATGCTGCAATACTATACGGTAGGATAGCCTGGAAGTCTACTCCACTGCAGTCATTCTCTCTGAGGCGACCTTTAGCTAGGTTTAAAGCTTCAACTCGAGCCAATGTTGGATGAGGCCCACACCAGACCCGCATGAGGAATGTAAAATAGAATGGGGCAATGCTCGCCTGATCACGCTGCAGGGGCGAGATTTTGTCGAACGCTGCGACGTTGGTTGGCTCAGGGAGGCTGGAAAGAAACACAGAACACAGATCGGTAAAAATATCCGATGAACCCGCTTGAAAGCATGAGACTCCCTCTGTGGTATTTCGGCTGATGACTCGTTGAAGAGCGGCCTCAAAGGATTCGGTAACCACTGCGGCGTCGTCTTCTTCCATTTCCACGTCCTCGGTAGGCTCCATTGGTAAGGCTCGTGGTCGAATCTGTGTGTCTAGTCGCATTTCTAGCACGTCTAGATCGACATCAGTATCGTTGATGGCTTGTGTAAAGACATCCTTGATTTCTGCCTCCACCTGAGAAAGGCGAATGATAGTTGACGCCAGGGCCTTGCGTACATGGCCTTGTTCGTCGACTTGGTCATCAACTTTATAAGCCACCAATAACAAAGATTTGAAAATGACAGCGGTCTGTTGCGCACTAAGGACTGAAGCCAACAGCAGCGACTCAATTATAGGGAGACCCTTTGTATCACCTCTCTTGTAGACTCGGTCTATCAGTGCCAGACACAAGCCATTCGCTAGTCTGCCAATTTCATGTTCCTTCCCTATTTCAGACAAGAGTTGAGAAAGATTATGGACTTTCAATAAAGCCCGAGTGACTTTTCCCGACATCTGTTTTGCGGATCGGTAATGAGAAAGCATAGCAAGGCAAACGATGCCAGGGCGAAGTGACTCCGAAGTCCATCCAGCAACAAGCTGTTCCATAAGAGCGCTAATGGCGGCATCATCAAGGTTCCCTTTTGCAACGAAGACGGCAATAACCATATAGCAAGCTATCTGCAGGCTAGGTGCCTTGGACATAACTAATGCGTCGCTGATAGTCGGCCCTATCTGCTGCAACAGATCTTGGTCGTTGCTTGCCTGAATACTACGTCGGCCAGATCGCATTCTATCGAGCATCCCATTGACGGCTTCAGTCATTATTCCACCCCAGAAAGAAATTAGAGCGGGATACTGCTGCTGGGCCCTGCATGTGTCTAGTGTGTACGTTGATATCGTGGAAAGGAACTCGGCATGGTGTGTGGCTTGGTGGACCAACACAGTCCTCGGCGGTTGGGTTAACGACTTGGCGTATGGGTCTAGGAATCTATAGACATGCGGAAGATCTCTGGGGAGGATGGAGAGAAGTGTCACAAAAGCCGGAATGGTGTGGTAAGGCAGGAAGGTCGAGATGAGCATGGCTGTATTGAATTCGTGGATCCTGCGAAAGTATTAGGAATATGCCTAGGAAAGGAAGTGTATAATGCGAGTCTTACTTGAATCTCCTAATAAGCCATTCTACGGCCTTTATAGCGGGCATCAGCCTCAGGCGCGCACCGACAAGCCGCAAAAAAGAGTCTATCTTCTTGTCAAGCTCTGCATTCTCTGCGATAGTCATCTGACTTCGGTCTTCATCTTGACTCTGCTCGCTGAACAGCGTAGATCCGAAAGGCGCAAAACTGGAGTCTAATTGGCATAGCTCCTCGAATCCCTCGTAACATATGCGATAGAGCGTCTGGAAGTTCTGGGATGCTGCAACTCGGGGCTCGAAGATCAACGACTTGGAATGGGCAGCTTTCTGCGCCTTGACATCGAGGGAGGACTTTGAACTTGCGGCTATCTTGGCCAGCTGCGCAGCCAATGTCGACGTCATCTTGGTGCTGTGAGCCGCAGCGTTCGGGGTTCCATCCGGCGAATTGGTGAAGGGAAAGGGAGATATTCGCACTCGAAGCGGGTAACAGTAAAATATTTCCAAGTGAAGACTTTCGCGAACTCCAAATTTTTGCGTTAAGCAGGTTCGTCCGATAAGATAAGAACTTTGCTAGTGTAACTACACCCGACTAAACTCTAGCCCCGGTAAAAAAAAAAAAAAAAAAAAACCCCTGCGGAAACCCCACGATGCACCCCCACTGACAATCGTTTTGCAGTAGTGTAGTACAACATACACTACCTGGCACCACCATCTTAAACTCGGAGCTAGGTAGTACGGCATGTACTAGCAACAGTAGGTAAGGCACTTACACACGAATTTTATTACGAAATGCAGTAAGACTACCTACTCGCATTAGGAGATGAGTGGGCACGAAGGCACGTAAGATAATTTGAAGGGTAACAAAGCGAAAGAGGGAAAAAAAAGAAGAAGAAAAAGAGGGTACTGGGTAGGTAGTATGTAGCTTCAATTCCACTCGCTATGATGGGGTTTCCCCGATTGGTCCCATGAATACCCGTCCTTCCTTCAAATTATTAATCAACATCTATTACAGAGACCCAGCAAAGACTCCGATGTTGTAGTTGCCCATCCTTCGAAGTGAAGATATTTCGGCAAGTCAATTTTTATTTCATTTTAGTTCTTTTTAAAAACGTGTTTCCCTACAAGTCTAGTCTAGTTGTTGTTTGTACCATAAATCCATCTAGCACTTACTTTTCCGTTGTCGTTCGAAAGTAGTCGTCGTATCTGTGTACTCTGAGGATATATATCTCGCAGTGTGTCACGGCCCCTCATTGTTTCCCACCACTTAGGTATATAGGAAGATGGCTGTAAGTGGCTAACTACTCACCTACCTAGTCTAATCTACCTAGGGTGCCTACCTATTATTTGCTTGATATGTAACACGAGAACATGGCTAATTTAGGGGAAATAAGAAACCGTATAATCAAGTTGTTCTCTTCGGTGACTCGCTCTTTGAGTACTCCAGCAAGGTTCGAGACGGCTTTTCGTTCCAGGGCGCTTTACAGGATCGTATGTTGTACTTCACACACCAGCTCCAGATATATCGGTATATCGCCTCCATCTAATGCTACCAATGTAGATTGTATGCGAGGGTTGGATGTCATAAACCGGGGCTTCTCAGGTTACAGTACCAAGAATGCACTGCAGTTACTGCCTCAAATCTTCCTCCCACCTTCGCCCGCGAACCCCAGGATCGAGTATCTTGTATGTACCTACCCACGTTATCTGATTCCGGTTCATGTCACTCAGGCACTGCCTAAGGTCACCTACTTATTCTATGGATTCTGACTTTGACAGCTTGTCTTGCTAGGTGCTAACGACGCTGCTCTCCCTCTTCGGACCAACACGCAACATGTCCCCATCGATCAATATAAGGAGAACTTGATCAAAATCATCACTCATGAGCATATAACAGCACATAACCCCAAAATTCTACTCGTTACTCCACCACCGCTCGACCAGCTCCGTCGTGAGGAAGTTGATCGAGCATATGGCCACGAGGAGGTGACTCGGCACGCTGCTGTCAGCGCCGCATACTCCGAAACGTGCCGAAAGGTCGCATCGGAGGTCCCCGGTACCGTTTTGATCGATCTCCAGAAGGCCATCATGGAGAAGGCGATTGCCCTGACACCGGACTTTGATACCAATGGTCCACCCTTGGGCCATCCTGGTGGCAAGCGAGGTGCTCTTGAGAGGTTCTTGCCAGACGGTCTGCACATGAGCGGAGAGGCGTACAAGGTGTTCTTCGATATCGTCCTGCCTCATATTGGACCTTTCTCGGACGACTTTCCACACTATCCCTCGTGGCGTCAGATGAACCCCGGTTCATTGTAGACTAGATACTCCCGAGTCACGAGATGATAACGTTGGGAAGACATGTATGACATATGTATGCCTGAGGGGTCACAGCAAAGAGAGTGGTGGAGTAGCGGAGGAAGGAGAACATTATGTAGGGCTCTAGGTAGGTAATAGAGCCGACTGACTGTTCGCCCATCTGCGAGGTACTGTCTATCCAGTAAATGAAAAAAATGAAAAATAATAACAAATCCGAAGGTCGCCCCTGTGGAATCAACAGCCGGTGGGATACTTGTCCCAGGGGGTCGTACATTATGGATTCGGTTCACATGACTAAAGTGACAATTTCCATCAAAAGACTATCTTCATAGCGTTGATTGAACCAATATTTTGGAGATCAAGGGTGGAGGTTAGGTCGAATATCCAGCCCGGGCAGCTAATATTAGGTATAAACTACACAACATGGGATTTATGTGCGTCCATTCCATGTATAAGGTATTTGCCTGATGCCCTTCTCATGCAATTTAGAAATTGGGGGGTTTTCAATTATCGATGTTGGAAGGTAGGTAAGATACTACCTACTATGTAAGTACCTAACTACTATGTACGTACATACTACATTTAGTAGACTCCATACAAGCCCCCACCCTTATGAGCAGCTAGGTACCTAGTGTACATGTCAGCACTCAGTAAATACTAACCTACAAGTTATAGTAGGTATAGGTACACAAGTATGTAGGTACACTATGTAGGTACCTATACTCGGTGCCGCTGTGGGTAGGTGCAACACACACATACACACGCACACGCACACACACACACACACACACACACACACAGGGTTCAGCTGGGATTTTAGCTTCCAATGGTTGTGACACGCTACCAAGTCGAAATGGTTAAGTACATATTGAACATAATACATACCTACATACATAATGTAACAACCTCTTCCGTACATACCACACCAAAACCCATTCTACGCTACAAATCGTAGCCATCATATCTCCTACTTACCTACCTACTCGAGGCCTCAACCCCCTTCGGATTTCTAAAACATTCATATTTGTTCTTTCCCATCTGCCACCCCTCCCATCTTCAGTTCAGTATTGTGTCATCCAGTCCTCCAATTAATCGCCACGCCCATCCGCTTACAGCACCTTTACTACCGCCAAGGTCCTTAACCTAATCCCAGGGCCTTCGAACCGCTCCAGCTGCATCCATCTTACATCCTGCCTGCCTCCCTTCTCTCCCTCCCTCTTCCTCCTCCTCTTCCTGTCCCTGTCGACCTCGATCTCTTGATTTTCACATTCGCCTAAATCTCTTCCTCGCACTCGTCTTCGTCCTCGTCGAAACCACCGTCTTCTCTCCTGCCGACGTCCTCGTTTATCCGTATTGACCCCGGAGTGTTGAATTGTTTTGTAGCCACCAGCCTTCTTCCCCACCCCAAGATTCACACCTGTACATTGCTCCGTCGACGCCAGCTTTGGTGCCTCTAGAAAGGCTCACGCCTTTATTTGGCGAAGTGTACCTATATAACCAACATCGTCAACAGCCACTAGAGTGCCGTCATTCCATCCATCAACCGACCTTCTGTCCTTCGCTTCATCGCCTCGCCGTATACTGCCGGAAGCCACTGTGTCTTGTCCCGAGTAGTTACACATTTTGGTATAACGTATTGAAACGCCAAGTTCGACGCCGAGAGAATCTGCCTCCAGCGTACTTCGCAAGAGACCACTTGGTCCTCTGCGATGAGGAGGAGGTGGTGGGCCTCATCGAGAAACGACTAGCAGTAGAGGGCACGGCAGCTCTAAACAGGGATTCACTACACGGTTGCGTCGGCTTGCCAATCCGTAATTGAAGTCGATGGGCGACTTTTCGGATACGGTTCAGTCCAATGATATGACCTGGCTGTCTGAGCTCCTTGACATCTGATTCCTCCGCTACTGTTAGTTTCGAATCACGACCAAGCTCCCTCGCAGGCATTTGAAACCTGGACCGACCACCCAGCCGCCCGCCTTGCATACTTACGCTAGGACGCTACGAAGTAGATCGGGCATGGATCCTCGCTTCCCGATCTCTCGAGACGAGCTTTACAGTGTCCAGATGGACGTCAAGCAAATTCAGATTGTGCAGAATAGCCACGCCGAAAGACTTTCCCGCTTGGAGAAACGACAGGCAGATGATGCCGCCATCAAGTCTGCCTGGAATTCACCCTTCCCCAGCGCGCTGGGGGGCACCCCGCAACACGGTTCGTCAATTCCCCCTCTCTTCCATTGGAGATGTGGTGCCTGTCATGCACATCCTAACACTATTCTTGACTAGGACCGATCCAAATGCCCCCGAGCGAGATGTTCGATGATTTCGAAGAACAAGGCCAGAACTTGTTAGGCAGCCTGCACCTCGATGCCGAAGACGAACCTACTAGACGCGGCGCTGCCTCCAGGGCCAATAGTGTGCGTTTCGACGAGAGTGCTTTGCAAGGCTCGAGCTGGGCACAGAACGGTCGGCATTCGGGCGATTTTGCTCCCATCAGACCTGGCAGCGGACTCGGTGGTCATGGCATGATGGAACGGTCGCTCTCCCACAAGTCTGATGGCAGACACAGCTCTGCAGGCCATTCGGTACACTCGGTTCATTCTCACCATTCGGTTGCCTCCGGCCGAGGAAGCAGTCTAGGTCTGGATACGACATTTACCCCTGGAGGCCACGAGGACGACTCCCCAATTGGCATTCCAGAGCCGCCTCCTGGTTTCTTCATCTTAGGTTCGGTGCCCTCCATCGTCCGGTGCTGGCTCACAGCCAACTTTGCGCATGATACGCTCCTATATGCGGATGTTTGCACCGGGTCACAGAAGTCAGTCCTCGAGTTCTCCCTCATCAAGGATCTAGACCTCGTAGAGGCTATCCACCGGGATCTAGATGGCGTTTACCGGATTCGACTCCACGTGTATCTCACGGAAGCTACGGTCTCTCATTCAAGTTCCCGAGGTGTAAGCCCAGCACCACAGATGCCAAGTATTGCGTGTACGTTTGAGGTGGCCGGTATGGATCAGCCCGAAAATGCCGATGCGAAGAGATCTATCCGTATCTTTATTGGAAGCGAGACTCTGAGGGAGCATTCTGCCGATGTGCTATTCTCGCAAAACAGGATGACGCTGTACAGCAACGAGCGGGAGAAGCTATCGGTACCATTCGTGCGTCCGGAAGACCATGGAACCTTCAAGAATATCCGCACGATGGCGGTATTTCCCGAGAAGCCCAAGCTCAATGCCACAGCTCGTCCTTTTGTTTTTGGTGAATCGAAACAGGGGGCAGTGACGAAGCCTACAAATGGTACTCACAGAAAGGGGTCACAAGACGAGGTCGAACCTCGAGAAGCTGTCTCGCCCTCTTCTGAGCAGGCATGTCAACAAGCTAGCACTGCCGACCCGAGCAACGTTTCCGAAAGCGGGGGTGAAAGTGAAAGGCAATTCAAGGAATCTGGTAGCTCTGAACCTACCTCGAAAGAGTCACAAGCGCCATCGACTGAAGCATCCGGGGATACCTCTCGCCGTCCTTCGGGTGCCGGAGGCATATGGAACTCGTGGCGTCAAGGAGGTACTACTAACGGCAATGAGCAGAAGGAGAATGCCCCGTTGAGTGGGTACCAACCTGCTGGGCGTGGCGGGCGAAGCATGAAGGTGCTGAAGCCAATGAAATCAAGCACTTCATCTTCAGCTCGAACAGGAGCGTCTTATGAGCCAGCGCCAGCGCCTAGAAGCAGTGGCGAGCTTCGTCGCAAAAGTCAAGTCGGAACTGAGGGATCTGGTGCTAGCATAATTCGATGGGAATCGAAGAAAACACCTCTGAGTACTCCAGAGCCCAAGACACCGGCAACAACTCGGGAGGTACGGAGTGCATCGGGCAGTCGTACCTCAGCGAATCCTGTCGGAGGTGCTTCGGCGTTTTCGTGGATGAACCCATCGAGCAAGCCAAGAACCCCGACAACGACCGCAGAGTGAGAGGCCGAACTATAAAAGAGCATTCATCAATGAAGGGGCAACAACTTGATGGCATGACTAGATGTGTCAAGTTTATTAGTCCACGCCGGGGATTGCCATTAGCTTTACGAGACAAGTAGTGTTTGAAGAAAAAAATCCAAAAGGAAATTAAATAAACAGAATAATTGCCCCCATGGAGAATGTCCCCAATGATGCAAAAAAGGGTCTAGGAGTTGAAGCTCATCGTAGAAACTCGACATGTTGCGATGATACTTATTAGTTGTAGACATGGCCATTTCCTCGAACAGAGCCGTTATGTGATGTGTAGCTGACGTGACGGCACTAAAAAAAAAGCCACTTCCAACGGGCACTTAATGACCGCATAGGGGGGTCTCACTAATAATTCGCTCAGACTGGAACCTTTCCCTATTTCCAGTACCTACCTAGAGATTACATACAACGTCGTCACTAATACATACATACATACGTCCCCCACTCACACACTCACTCACAACAATACTACCCTAGCATCGGTAGAAAAAAAAGAAGAAGAAAGAAATGCAGAAAGACAAGATCGATTACTCGCTGTACCTGGTGACGGACTCGACGCCGGCCATCCTCGGCGACAGGGATCTCGGGGAGGTGGTCGAGGCGGCGCTGAAGGGCGGCGTCACCTGCGTGCAGTACCGGGACAAGACGGGGGACACGGGCGCGCTCGTGGCGGCGGCGCGGCGGCTGCACGGGATCACGCGCCGCTACGGCGTGCCGCTGCTGATCAACGACCGCGTGGACGTCGCGCTCGCGGTCGGGTGCGAGGGCGTGCACATCGGGCAGGATGATATGGGTTAGTCGAAAGGGGGTTTTCTTTTTTTTTTTTTTTTTTGTTCTTTTAATAGATGCATATGGGCGTGTGTGTGTGGGTGTGTGCTGATACGTCGGATGTCTCTGTAGATATATCGTCGGCGAGGAGGCTCCTCGGCCCGGACGCGATCATCGGCGTCACGGTGAGCAATACCCGCGAGACGGAGGCGGCGTGCGCCGCGGGGGCGGATTACTTGGGTATTGGGACGGTGTTCGCGACGCCGACGTAAGTCAGGAGATGGAGTTTTTCTTTTATTGTTTATGTGTCTCTATTTCTATTTTAACTCCCCCCCCCCCCCCCCCCCTATTTTACGAGATCATAGGTAGATAGCTTGAAACTAACGGGACACTCACTCGTCATGCCACTAGCAAGGAGAACACCAAGAGCATCATCGGGGTGGACGGGCTCCAGCAGATCCTGCTGCAGATCGCCGCGGCCAGGTCGCCCGTGAAGACGGTCTGCATCGGCGGCATCAACGCCTCCAACGTGTCGCGCGTGGTGTGGCAGAGCGCGGGCAACGACGGCAAGGCCCTCGACGGCGTCGCCGTCGTGAGCGCCATCGTGGCGGCCCCGGACCCGGAGGCCTCGTCACGGGAGCTGCTCCGCCTCGTCCGGACCCCCCCGGCGTTCGCGCCACCCCCCTCCAGCCCCAACTGCAGCAGCCGGCGGCGGACCTCGTGGCCGGGGTCCCGGACGTGGTGCGCGCCGTCGACGCGGCCAAGCCGCTCTCCCACAACATGACCAACCTCGTGGTGCAGAACTTCGCGGCCAACGTGGCGCTGAGCGTCGGCGCGAGCCCCATCATGGCGAACTACGGCGAGGAGGCGCGGGACCTGGCGAGGCTCGGCGGCGCGCTCGTGGTCAACATGGGGACGGTGACGCCCGAGGGCCTGGCGAACTACTTGAAGGCGCTGAGGGCGTATAATGACGTGGGAGGGCCGGTGGTGTTTGATCCCGTCGGGTGAGTTTTGTTCGAGGAGTTTTTTTTTTTTAATTCTTTTTTACGCATGTGTTGAGTTATTTACATGGGAAAATTACTACTTATGTATTTGAAAAAATGTAGCAAGTAGCAAGCTAACACATGTACGCTATCGAATCGAACAGCGCCGGGGCCACAACCGTCAGACGCGCGGCCGTCAAGACCATTCTCGGCGGGGGCTACGTCGACGTGCTCAAGGGCAACCAGTCGGAGATCCTGGCGTGCATCCACAGCGCCGGCGCCGACGCCGACGCCGACACGGGGGTCCAGCAGCAGCAACGCGGCGTCGACAGCGGGCCGGCCGAGGCGGACACGCGGAAGCTCGCGCGCGCGATGGCGCAGCTGGCGAACCGCCGCCGCAACGTGGTCGTCGTCACGGGCAAGACGGACCTCGTCACGGACGGGAGGCGCGCGTACGCCGTCGACAACGGCCACGAGCTCCTCGGCGCGGTCACGGGCACGGGATGCTGCCTCGGCACCGCCATCTCGGCCGCGGTCGCCGCCCGCCCGGCCGACAAGCTGGCGGCCACGCTCGCCGCCCTGCTGCACTACAACATCGCGGCCGAGGTGGCGGCCGCGCGCGGGGACGTCAGGGGCCCCGGCACGTTCGTGCCGGCGTTCCTGGACGAGCTGTACGGTATCCGGAGGAGCACGGTGGCTGGGGACCTGGGGTGGCTGGAACGGGCGAGGGTTGAGGAGGTGGTGTTGTGATGTGATGCCCCGGGGGGGGGGTAGAGCGGAGGGAAGGGAAGGTGAAATAGTAGAATAAAATAACCTAGAGGTATAAGTGAAATGGACTCGGTCTAGTGTTCTGATAGGTACCTAGAGAGAGTGCTTAAGAAAACCATGCCCCTTTTACAAAACCCCCACCATCTCCAACGGTCTACTAAGTTATTGATTTGTATGGTTCTACCTACATACTCTATTGATAGTACCTTAACCTAGGTCAACTGGTAGAGGTACATTTAGTTTATCGGATATTGCACCAATTGAAATATCGACTAAACACATACCCGCGAACCCATTCTAGTATTAGATAAGAGGTACGGGCTTGGTGTTTAGGTTAGGTTGGTTGGTACTGTACCCAGGTTACTTAGACCGGTTGACCTATGGGGTGTTATGGAAATTGTATGATGGACGCGGACAATTCGATAGTCGATTTATGGTATCTGGAACTAATGCAGGGTACAGCAGGAACTACCCATTACGTAGGTCAGGAGGCTGGGTAGGCAGGCCTGGCAGGCTCTCTAAGGTTAGGGTAGGTTAGGTAGGTAGATAGAAAGGTTCGTTCTATGGAGTCCCGCTTAAGAGCACCTTACCTACTACCGATATTAAGGGACCTATGATGAAAGAAATACACCCCGCCCCCGCATCTCATCCGCTACCCCGCGTCATTTGTATGTATACTTGCATACACGCACATCGGATACAGCGATACAATATCCCGTCTCTCCGAGCTCCCTTTTTTTTCTTTTGCGTTACCGTCCCGCGTATAGCCCGGCATCTTCCAATGACCTTACATGGATTACTTTTAGGCCATGGAGGTACTTAACTACCTGGTCTTACAACCCCAGTTAGTCGAATCCCCAATCTCACATATATACCTATGTATACGACGTTAAGTTATTGATAACTCCTGTCTCTTTTTCCTTTTTTTCGTTTAAAAATAGAAAGAAGCATAATATAGGTACTACATACATACCGTAACATACATACATACGTACATATGAATTTGGCGAGAACAACGACTTTTCTATCGAATCAACGATCCCGACTGTTCAGATTTACCCCGCCTCCCTCGACGATTTTCACCTGTAAACCGACCCAAATCCCAGCTCGCGCGAGACTCTCATCGACTGCTACCATGGCCGACCAGCCCACGCCTAACCGGCGTCTTCGTATGTAAAAGGGTTTTTTTTCCTTGAGTGGCGGCAACTTTTATGACGATTGTATTATCGGAACTAACACAGAACCCAGAAAATCCCGCTTTATTGTCAGTCTATGATCACCAAGATGGATATCACGATATCTCTACTTAGGGGCCCTCATGAGGAACGACGAAAAAAACCAAAACGTGCTGACATTTACATTGGGAAAATAAAACAGCGTCTGTGACCTACAAGAAAAGTTCCGAAATGCTATCTGGCAGTTCGACAAGATGTAAGTATTATGTTGATCCTCCCATTACGTCCTTAGTTCTGGTCAGAAAGAAAAATCCAGACTGTCAAGAAAATCTTCACGGAGTTATGTGTTTTTGCTTTTTTTTTTCATGAATATTAGAAACCATCTTTATCTGACACAAGGGGGGGGATTTTTCTTTTTTTTCCCCAACCGAAACCTCAAAGAGTCCTCACTTCGCGGAAGGTCCTGCGCGCGGCGCAAGTCCTCAAGATACCCGTCTACGTGACGACGCAGAACGGCGCCAAGCTGGGGGCCGTCGTGCCCGAGATCCAGGAGCTCGTCGGCGACGCCGCCGTCACCGCCGACAAGACGCGCTTCTCCATGATGATACCCGAGATAGAGCCGCACTTCCCCCACGTGCTGCCACCACCCAGCACCACCACCGCCACCACCGCGGCGGCGGCGGCGGGGGCACGCAGGAGCAGCAGCAACCGCGCGAGGTGGTCATCGTCGGCATCGAGAGCCACATCTGCGTGACGCAGACGGCGCTGGACCTGCGCGCGCGGCCACCGGGTCTACGTGCTCGCCGACGCCGTCAGCAGCTGCAACCCGCAGGAGGTGCCGCTGGCGCTCGCGCGCCTGCGCGCCGAGGGCGTCGTCGTCACCACCAGCGAGAGCTGGCTCTACGAGTGCATGGGCGACGCGCGCGTCCCCGAGTTCAGGGACGTCGCCCGCGTCGTCAAGGACACCGGCCACGACACCAGGGCCGCCCTCGCCGGCCTGCTGGGCAGCAAGATCTGATGATGATGATGAAAACTTGAAACTTGAAACCCCCCCGCACCCGGCACCCGGTTGCATGGATGGATGGATGGATGGGAAGGTGGGAATAGGTTAGGTTAGTCGTTGTTGGTCCTGCTGAACCTGCCCTTATATCTATGCTCGTTGGGTGGCAGGGGGGGGAGACACTCATATCCTGTAAAATATAGGGATATAGGGTAAGGGTTACAAGAGATGAGGTTTAGAGAGGAGGAGGAGGAGGGGATATGCAAAGGCAGTAGTAAAATAACGGATGCCATGGTGCCATAGTGAGCTGTGTAATGGACATATTTTAAAAAAATCACAATAACAAGTTTATATAATACTTAGTGAAGACGCAGGCTATTGGGTTCCCCTCCCCCCTTTTCTATGGACGAATGAAGACTATAAATTGGTGTCTCACTATAGTGAATGTAGAACTGGCCATAGTAAAGCGTTGTTAGAACGGTTTCGGGGTAGAACTTCATATGACCTTAGGAATTTCATGCAGTCAACTCATGAGGCTCAAATTGTAACAAGTACTTTGGTAGGTTTAAGAATCACGATTTATCTTCATCAGATCAAACCCCCCAATTGCTGCTAGCAGCATTTCTACTCAATTTCACTCTGGCCATGCTACACTGGACATCTCTTAGAATTTGAGTCCCGTGAGCAGGTTCGAAATTAATGATTTCACGAGACTTACACATCATGACGATATAGACAGGTAGTCTCACAGATGCATAGAGCCAGTGTAGTTGAAGGCAAATGAGCATAATCCATCTCGTTCACGAGATGGGGCTGATTGCATTGATAGATATAGCTTATAGCTTGGCTATTTAGATAGTTATGTAAAATGCAAGGCTCCTGGACGATAGGGCCGATATGATATAAAATCATCGAAGTAAATGTGGTCAGTTGTAAAATTTCAAGCAACTCCCCTTCACCCTTCGCGCTCGAAAGAACGTGTTTCGGGTCTGATGAGCTCCCCTTTATTCATCACTCCCTCTCAGACGAGACTGAAGTAAATTAGGCGGTGGCGCTCACAGCCCTAGCCGAGTTCTGACTTTCATGTTCAAGCAGGGTTTCCATGAAGAGATTACTTGGTTTGGAAGCTTTAATTTGCTTGACAACTTGCTGGTCAATACCGAGTTGTTCATCGGTCCACAGAGGTTGTTCAGCACTAGCTTTAGCTTCGCCCACACCAATGAAGCCGCCCTCGGCGGCCCATTCAGATGTGCGCTTGATACCAAGCTTAGACCAAATCTCATCGACAGCGGCGACAAGTTGGTCGCGATATTCCTTAGTATGGCCCGGGGTGGGTGTGATTCGGAGACGTTCCTGGCCCACCGGCACGGTTGGGTAGTTGATCGATTGTACATAGATTTGATAGTCACTTAGTAGCATGTCCGAGGCCTGCTTTGCAAGCTCGGCATTTCCAACAAGGATTGGGATGATATGAGAAGGGTTGGGGATAACAGGGATGTCTCTTCGGTCCAACGCTTCCTTTACAGCGCGGGTGTGGAGCTGCTGGAGCCGTCTATCGCCATTGTAGCTCATTTGATACTCAATGGCAGCCCTGGCACCAGCCATGGTAGCCGGAGGGAGTGAAGTCGTGAAAATGAAGCCGGGTGCAAGCGATCGTATCATGTCGACAAGCTTAGCACTGCCAGCAATATATCCACCAACACAGCCATATGCTTTGCCCAGAGTGCCGGTAATAATATCTATACGGTCCATGATTGTTCCTTCAGGTCTTCCCTTTTGGTGGGCTTCAAAGTCAAGATGCTCAGCGACACCGGCACCATTTGGGCCATACATGCCGACTGCGTGAACTTCGTCTAGGAAGGTAATGGCGCCATACTTGTCGGCGAGATCACAGATCCCCTCAATAGGTCCAATGGAGCCACACATGCTATAGACAGACTCGAAGGCGATGATTTTAGGAACGTGGAGGGGCAGAGATGCCAATTTGGCTTCGAGATCTTCGAGATCATTATGTTTAAAAACGAGTTTTTTGGTGCCCGAGTGGCGAATACCTTGGATCATGGACGCGTGGTTCAAGCTGTCGGACAGGATCACACATTCTGGGAGTTTACTTCCGAGGGTTGCAAGGGTGGCATCGTTGGCCACATAACAGGAACTGAATACAAGGGCAGCTTCCTTGGCGTGCAACTTGGCGATCGTCCCCTCGAGTTCAACGGCGTGTTTGTTATGTCCAGAAATATTCCTGGTACCTCCAGCGCCGGAACCATATTCGTCTAGAGTTTCGTGCATCTGTTTCAAGACTTGAGGGTTTCTGCCCATTCCAAGATAATCGTTGGAGCACCACACAGTCACCCGCTCCTCCTTGTTCGCTCCATGGGCCTGAGGAAACTCCTTAGCGAGGCGGTTGATGTTGTTGAAGTAGCGATACGACTTGTCTTTGTGCTTCTTGTCGAGTTCTCCCTGGTAGAAGCCATTATAGTCGAACTTCGCATTCGAACCCGCCGCTCGGGCGATGGGGGCGGGCGCGTTGGTCTTGCGATTGGCGGGCGCATTGGGATGGTACTGGACTGTGGGCAAATGTCAGTATAAAGATCTCCATGTCACTCGCTTCCATTGGTCATACCACTATCATGGGGCGCAAACACAGAGCCCTCGACAGCCCTAGCTTCGTGGGGGCGGCTCGTATGGATTTTTGCCTTCCCCGTCTTAGAATGACCGGAGAAGTTTCGTAAGCCCGGCACAGCAGCTGAACCAACCATTCCAGACTTGGAGCCGAATCGAGCAGATTGGATAGCAAGAGCCTTTCCCATGACGGGGCAGCGCTGTCCAAGCAGCTGTAGCTTGGAGATGGTGCCACCGCACTGCGAGGCCTGGGGACGAGTCGAGGTCGAAAGCGCTCGGAGGGTGGCCGGAGAGGCCTGTTTCAAGAAGGGGCACATGGCCTTGGACTGACGAAGAACGGCATCCATCGTGGCATGCAGCTCTGTGTAGCCAGTCGGGTGGTCAATTGCAGAGGTTCAATGGTGTTGAAGCCAGAGGACAGGTAGTGAGTTTGAGGCCACGAATAGGTCACGACAGAATATAGGACGGATATAAGATGGATCGAGGATGGATTGATGACAGATAGACAAGAGATGATTGGAAAACTACCAAGGCCGAGGAAGGGCGGTTAAAGATACAGGGAGCAGTTTTAAATAAATACTTTCCAAGTTAAGCCTTAGTTATTATGCGAGCTCAGGTTGGCGAAAAGGTTAAAAAGAGGCGAAGGCCAAGTTATAAAGGCGATCACGTTTCATCAATTCACCCTAGGTCCGCAGGTTTCCTCCATTCGGATGTTCGGTGTCCCACCAAGACCCCACTAAAAAAAACTAGACCGCACTAAAGACCACCACTGCAGCACCTGTTACCCCGTTCTGGGCGTGAAATACCTATTCTCTGATTGGCCAATTGGCTGTGGTCTTACTCAGAATGGTATCGTATCATCTTAGGATCTGACAAACCCGGCTTAGAAGTCGTACGTACCCGTGCAGCCTCAAAGCCTTACCAGCCGGCCAACCAGTTCGTTAGTAATTACATGCCAGGTGCCCAGGTATTTATCGATCAAAATCCCTCCAACCTGGGCATGGGCAGGCAAAAAGCGCCGTCTCGGGTCCTTGCCGGCCTCCGTTTCTGTTGGGTTCCTCCAGCAATATGCTTGCCTAAACTCGTACGATACGCAACAGGTCGGTCTAATATCTTTCCTACATGATCCCCATAAAGTTCCCGATTGTGACAGTCCGAGCAGGGTACTTACCTAGGTATACGTAACAACGTTGGGAGTGTGGATGGCTGAGAGAGCTCTGCAGAAAAAAAAGAGAACAAAAGAAGAAAAAGGAAAAGAAAAGATCAATAAATATGTAGTAAGATGATATGTGGTATAACGCATGTAAATGTATAGCCTACTTCGCAGCGAATTGAACGGAAACAAAACCCGATACTAACTTATTAGTGCTGACTCGGTGATGTAAGGCATAATATAGTGTAGTACTGTATCTAATGCTCTAATAATTCGCACCACAGCTCCTAACATTATACCGTAAACGGGATATTGAATGACATACTAATATGAACCGGCAATAAGTACTTAACGCCTGGCCTCTCGGGGGTTTGATATAATTGGTTCTTATCCTCGAGTCTCTTTTATTTTGCATACTCATTACCATGTTCTCAGCTGTCACCAGAAACTCCGAACCTTACATCGTAGGTTAGTCAAGGTAACTCGGACTGTCAACCACTACTACATCAATAATGCAGCCGGTTACTTGTGTACCAATCTGAGCTAATATAGAGCTATCGATAGAACCATGGCATTTCATTTTGGATTTGATGTACCTAGTACCTACTTGCACCAACTCCCTTCATATTATTGATATCCAGTTATACAACATTAAACTCTTTAGGAATTGAATGTCGACTTCCCACCATGCTTTCCCTTTAGCAGTCGCGCATTACGCAAACCTCAGATGGGTAGGTATTAGAGAAGTCCACTCTCATTATAGTTCGTGCAATGGATATCAATATCAATTGTGACTCCTAAACACGGCAGACTGAGGTGCAACTTCTGTGTCAACAATGACGACTCTAAATAATGTTAACTTTGTGGATGGCCTAAAACACCTAATACCCAGAACTAGCTCTACTGCCATCGATGGACTGATTTCCCACGCTGCATTCCTCTGGGCTTCTCTGCATTACACCCTTTACCAGCACCTCTAGCAGTTTCCAATGAGACGAGCCCTGAAGTCTGAACAAATACGCTACTTGTCATTCTTCATATTTTGGATATACCATGTTCCAGTTTATACTGAGGCTTCTATCTCTTTTTGGCCTCTGGGTTCGCCACCTTGTCGATATCATCGACGGTAATTTTATAGGTCGACACCAACCACAGGTTCAAGAAAAGGACAAATATGTCCCTGAGGGTCTGAGGAACTCACACCCTCTTATGGCCATTGACCAACCTGGTAGGGCTCCTGGACATCTCAGATGCTGCTGTGGATGTAACCAAACCATATTAACAACTAGTTACTACCAGAGCTGGAGTATGCACGCCGTATGCTTATATTCGATTTCCACGACACTTCGGAAGGCTCGGTAGAACGTGCTGTAGCATATATCCGTCAAGGCCTCGAGGTTGCTTTCGATCACTATCCTTTCCTTACAGGGAGGTTGGGGCCCGCGGCGCATTATACCAAGGGGGGCCAAGTTCAGCTTAGGTACGGCGATAGCGGAGCATCGCGGACGATCACCCCCGCAATATTCACATGGAAGCTCCATGCGGAGAATGAATCTGGCCGCGACTACGCCTTTCTATGCGCAAGGGGCATGCCGGTGTCCCATTGGAAGCCCGAGGACTACTGTGCCGCCCCAAAAAGCTTCGACCTCGGGGAATGGCCGCAGGCTTTGACTATGCAAGCAAACTTCCTGATGGAGGGTGCCTTAGTTCTATGCCTCGCTTACCTGCCATATGTTGCGGATGACGTATCCATCCACCGATTCCTTGAGATATTTGCGGCTGGTATACGCGGCACTTCTATCACTCCGCAACCTAGTAGTAAGATGCACCTCGGCAGCTCGTTATGGCAGAAATACCTAAGCTAAATACTAAATACACGTAGGTATTGGTGAATATAAGGCGCCTAAACTCGACAAGTACATGGAATACGATCACACTAGGAATTACGAAAACTTCCCAGAACGGGAGTGCTTCGATATGCCGAGAGCAGAATGGGGGAGAAGTGTCCGTGGCTTCCAAGAAGCATTCATCTACACCATCCCAGCTGAGAAAATCGGGTCCTAGAAGGACAAGGTGAACCACTACCTGGAGCATGTTAGAATCATACGGAGAGTTTCCACGGTCGAATTTGTCTATGCCATGATCTGGGTCGAAATCACCAGAGCGAGGTATAGTAGCAGACGGGAGAAGCAGCTGACATACACTCGGTTTTCTGCAGCCATAGACACCCGTGACAGGCTGAAACCGTCTCTCAAGAGGTTTTACTTTGGCAACATGCTTGCGAGGGCCGTCGCGCAGTGTCCCGCTGAAAAGATGGTACCGCCCGGTCACGCCGCGGAATACGTGGATTGCGACGAGGCCATATTGTCAATGGCGGCGCTTCACGTCCAACACGCAATCAAGAGCATCGACAACACGTATGTCCGGCATCGAATGTCATCGCTAGAAGGGCCGAGAGAGCCACGCCAGGACTGCTACTACGAGGCCAGTGGGACCAAGGCGCAGTCCGGGATAGGGGACGTCAAGTTTACGACGCTCGAGGACTTCGGTGCCGATATCAACTTCGGGATCCCCGGGGCCGGGACAGACGGAGACGGCCGTCCGCGATAGATTCGCGTTCCCTGGGTGGCGGAAGCGGGAGCCGCGTGCATCTTGCCCAGACGCAAGGAGCTGGGGGCCGATTGGGAAATCCTCGTGTGCCTCGAGTTTCCAGCATCGCGCGAGATGCTGCGCCCTTCCCGGCTGGGCCAGTGGGCATTCTCCTTCACGCCCGATTGTGAACCTACAGGCTATCACAGGTACGGCCGCTGGTTTGGAAACCACCACGAGTTAGACTGATGGTGATGTGACGATGATGAGAATGAGAACTTGATAGGTAGGTAGATATTTCTTTCTTTCCTTTTTTGTTTCCTTTTTCCCCCTTTCCATGCTTGGGGATAGTTTAGTAGAGTAGTATACACACACGAGATGGATTAATGAAACGATACTGTGTAGCAGAGGGGGAGGATGGGGGTGGTAACTTTGTATAGCAATACCTACCACCGATTGCATGATAGCTTAGTATCAACAGCCAGTTCCTCGAGGCCTACTCACGAAAGAACTTTATTGAAAAGTACATGTTTACACATATTGAAGGTTTCGGAATACCAGACGTGATATGATCGGTTTTTCACTCGACGCCACTTGAACATGTTTAATCTATCTGAACTAAGTTAGGTATGTCTAGTGTAGTGCCGCTGACCTTCTGCATCGATCACGCGGTGTGGAAGTAAAACCCGGGGTAACACAGTCCTGTAAGCACTTGTGCCTGGCCTTAGCAGCTACTATGACCAGAAGAAATATTTAACTCGTGGGCAAGAGCCGAGTCATGGGAAAGCAGGTGGTGATGGGTAATGTAATTATAGTGCACATATCGAAGTGCACGTTATGCAGGGTTTTATAGTGGATCACTACACTACGAGGGGATCTTAGGTCATTTTGGGGAACACTCGGCCAATGGGCGTTGAGGAGTTGGTACTGGTGGGGCTTTCCTCAACAATCAGCTTTAGTGTATGTAGGTAGTCGTAGTGAACCTGGCAAGCACATACATTGATACATTCGATACACTGCACATAACTTCCGAGGCTCTCTACTACCTTCCACACATCATTAGCCAATAGCATAACCCAGCATAACCCAGCTAGGTACCTACCCTACTATTACCCTAACCTAGTGTAGATGCAGCGGAAGACCAAAAAAAAAAAGAAAGACAGACGGACAGACAGACAAAAAAACTACCTGTGTTCCTTTCAATACCTCCTCATCTCACATACTATGACTTTGGCCTAGGCTGGCTAGTAATCTATCTAGTAGTTACCTATCTACATAGTACCTACTCTTTTTTCTTAATTCTCTCTCTCTCTCTCACTCTTTCTCCTTTCCTAATAATAGGTGTTCATCGTCATCACCATCGTCTCTTTCCTTTTCCAACCAACAACCTGATCGATCATTCATTCTATTCCCCCCATCCTCATTCACCCCTCCCCCTCCTAGACAAGTCATGCTCAAATCATGATAATTCTTCTTGTCTTATAGCCCAACAAACCTTCGCCGAGATTGCCCCACGCCCGCGTGCGATCACAAGTCCAAGTCCCGTCTTAGTCCAGTCCACAGTCCACAGTCCACCGCCTAGCCTCTGTCTGTCCACCACCTGGGCATCGTTTAATTCCCAACGTGTCGCCCATGTATTGGCCGACATGTCCTTCTCTTCATACTTAACCTACTTTCTCGTGGGCTACTCGGCCCTCGTCATCTTCCTCTACATGTTGTCCGCCGTTGTTTCCAAAGCCGCCTTTGCGGCTCGTTCGCTCGCCGCATACCTCTCGCTAGTGATATGCGCCATCTACGGCGCCTTTGCTTCTATAGCCCTACGTATAGTCGGTCGGGAACAGATCGCGCAATGGACCACCGCTCGGGCCTTCAAGTACGTCATGGCTGCCACCACCGGCATCACCTTCGACATTATCGATCCTAAGGGCTACCTCGAGAGTGTCCGGCCCGCCGTCTTCATCGGTAACCACCAGACGGAGCTCGATGTCCTCATGCTCGGATGCATGTTCCCCAAATACTGCAGTGTGACTGCCAAGAAGAATCTGAAGAAGGTACCTTTCCTAGGATGGTTCATGTCCTTGAGCGGCACCGTCTTCATCGACAGGCAGAACTCCAAGGACGCAAGAGAAGCTATGGCCGGTGCTGCCAGGGAAATCCAGAAGCGCAAGCAGAGTGTCTATATGTTTCCTGAGGGCACCCGTAGCTATGCCAAGGAACCTGAGCTTCTGCCCTTCAAGAAGGGGGCTTTCCACCTGGCTGTCCAGGCTGGTGTACCCATAGTCCCTGTTGTTGCTGCCAATTACTCCCACGTTTTCCACATCAAGGACTTCGTATTTAAATCTGGGAAAATCCCCGTCAAAGGTGAGGTTACAGAAAAAGAAGAAAAAAGAAAAGAAAAAACAATTCTGTCGTAGAGCGAGGCTAACCTCCCTTCAGTTCTTGACCCTATCCCCACTACTGGGCTCACAACGGAAGATGTCGACGAGCTTACTCGCTCTACTCGGGAGCTCATGCTTAAGGAGATGGTCATGTTGACTGAGAAGGCGCGAAAGCAGCCAATTGCGATGCCTGCGCAAAGTGACGATGGTGTCGTCCACGCTAGTGGAGTAGACGCAACATTGTGATGACCGGCGCATAGCGTCAGCCGTGTGAAAGGCCGCATGCGGGACAAGCAAGCATTTTCTCATCGGCCCCATACGAGCTAGCAAGCAACATTTACACTTTTGATTCGGGAGGAGTTATGCAATTCAGACAGCACTGCATAATACATTGATACCCCTATAGATCGGGATGTGTCGATGTACCTACAGTCGAAATGGCTGTTCTGGCGGGCATGGTCACTGTTCGCATAATAGAAAGAGGGCCGGTCAGCGCTGGGTTAGAATAGAGAGATTTTCCACGCCTTGTTATGCGACGATTGCATATATAATACTTAGAACCAGCGTTGTGCCATAGAATATGCATTATGAGCTACGGTATGTTTTTGGCAGACGGGGGGGAGCGATTACATTGGGTTATTAGGTATAATGTACAGTATACATCGCAGGTCTCCGTTGACAGATATCCATCGTCAAGCCTTGCGTGTTGTTGGCAAGCTGACGTTGAGACCAACGGTCCAAACCCCAATGACAGCGAGAATTAATGCATTGAGACACAATATACAGAATTCAACCTCAAGTTGCAACTGTTGCGGCCTTCTCCTCTTTAGCCTAGATCTATTGAAGCACACACTAGCTGTGTTCAAGGGGGGTTAAAGGGTTAGCCTTGAATGTTTAGCCAATACCTACTCTCTCTCTAACTATCTTCTACTTAGGTTATATTGTCTCTCTCTATTTTCTCTTCGCCTCTCGTACTAAAAGAAGACATGTAGATATCGAATTGGGCTGGACTTGTTGAAGCATCCCCTTTACCCAAGCATGCTCGCAGCAGCACGTCAGTCCCCTTAATTCCGTCCGATCTCTAACATGGTTTCCCTAATCCTGGATAGGCACATATCGCACAATGCCGACGGGGGGATTATTGAGATATGGATTTCTTGGCATAGGGAAGAAGAATTCAGCTTCAAGGGATCGCCGAGCATGCCTACCTATTCAATAGTCTCTTTCACAGCCCTCCACCGAGCTATACCCCACCGCTCTCGCGAGATCCCCGAGATGGTGTATCGAACAGTGCCATCGACGGAACGATGACGCCGGTTTCTTCCTCCGTCTCTCTCTTTGCCGAGATGGATATGTATAGACCTGTTACTGAATGTGTAGACGGGACGACTTGACCTTGGCTTATGTAGCTGGGGCGATCCTTGCCTCCGAACGGCGATCCAAGCAGCACTAGTCTGAACTCTCCAACCGACTGGTTCACACATCGAGCGCCAGCCCGGCTTGTCCTTATAGCGCCCCTCCCCTTGTTGTGAAGCTTAGCACGGCTAATCTCTACCTAAGCTGAGCTGCGTCTACTTTCCCCCCCCCCCCCCACCAAACCGTTATCCCGAGATATGTATGATGCGATGCCGAACAGGCGCGCGAGACGTCCAGCTCCTTTCGTACTTACCTGGCAAGCACGGGGGGGGGGGGATGTCCTCGTAGGTACCTAGTCTATCATGGCTAACGGCCAGGGAATGACGAATCCCGACTAGATGGTAACTCGTCTCCTTTCGTTCGCACACACTAGTCGAGCTAGAGGTCGCCGACGAGAAAGACCTACCTACCTACGGACGAGGGGGCAATCTACATAGTTCAGACGACTACGTAGGCTGCCTTGACATGTAGTTCCCTTGCGTTGGTAGCCGGTGCCTCCCCGTCGCGGGCACAAGCACAAGGAGAGGGGGATATGTAGGTCGGCTAGACCCGCTTGAACTCCCGCTCCGCTGCTGCCGGCAGATCGGAGGCCTTTTTTTCTTTGTGATCGTGGGGAGGGAGAGAGAGAGAGAGGCAGCACGCAATGGAAGTGACATCTGTCATGGAGGGGGAGGTAAAGGAGGGGAAGGGGGGTTTGAACTCCCTCCCGAGTCTGCCCTCATCCCGTGGGAGGAGAGAGCTTGTGTCGTCGTAAGGAGGGGGCTTCTTCTTCTTCTTAGTCTGACACTTTTCTTCTATAAAACTCGGGGGTTGGATTCCCCTTTTCCATATTATATTTTTGGGTATGTACTTATTCCGTAGGAACTCAACAGCCTCTTCTTACCACGCAAAGCTCTATCAAATCTATCCCTCAAAAAAATACTTTTCTTCCCCCTTCTTAACTTTTCACTCCTCTTTGAACTTTGTGTGAAATCTTTACACCATGTCTTACAACAACAACGACAACAGCAACAAGGTAAGTTTCCCTTTTTCTTTTCCTTTTTTTTTCCTTCTTTAGCATATTTGACATATTCTAGACTACACAAATAGCAAGCTTAACGCAAAAACTATAGACTTACGGCGGTAGCAATAACAGCTACGTACGTGATAGCACTTAACTCTCCCCTCCCCTCCCTCTTCTCCTTTATATTCCCAGAAACTAATCCACCACCAGGGGGGCAGCAGCGACAACTACGGCAGCTCGGGGGGATACGTACGGAGGAGGGGAAGGGGGGGGTCGTGGTTATTAGATAGATAGGTAGGTAGATAGATATATCTCGATAGTGTGATGATGAAACCAGTCGAATGTGTGAAATCCTTCTTCCTACGATGCGAAGTTATAAAGGTTCATACATATGTGTGTGTGTGTGTGTGTACTCACGCTAATGAATGAATGAATACAAACTCCGACAAAATATCCGTTCCATCATGAGAGCTATGGGTTTGGGAAGGGGGAAGGGGGCATACTCGATATATATATATATAGTAAGTAGCTTAGCTACATTACCTTAGTAGTTAGGTATCTATGTACAGTCAGAACTAAACAACCATCTTCTCCCCCCTCCCCAAATCCATTATTCCCTCTACCCATCCTATCCCATAATCATCTTCCTACTATCTAGGGACCTATCATCATCTTATCTCCCCGCCCCAAAGAAGAAGTCGAAGACAGGGGGGAAAAAAAGAAAGAAAAAAGACGCCAGCGTAATCTTACAAGCAAGCTGCCCTAAAAAAAAGAAAGGAATAAAAAAGAGCAGCAGCCCATTAAGAAGAAAAAGAACCCCAGAAAAGAAAAAAAAGAGAAAAAGAAGTGGAAAAGAAGAAAATTACAAAAGTGTAGGTAGGCAAGTATTCATAAGTTCTCTCATCGATCTAACCTCCCCCAATCCCATATATTTCCTTCCTTCCTTCCATTCACTCCCATCCGTCTTCCCTCTCTATAACCTTATCCTCCCATCCCCTCCAAACCACCTCCGAATATCCGAGTCCGTCCTTCTCGGCCTATTACTACTAATACCACTACTACTACCCCCTCGGCCTCCGCTCTGGGATGTCCCGGCCTCCACGTTGTCGTCGTCGCCCATCCACTTGGGCTTCTTGAGGCCGTCGCCAAGGTCCTGCAGCCACTTAGGTGTGTCTATGGTGTCGATCGTGTTCTTGAAGCGGTGGCTCAGGCTCGTGAAGAAGTTATCGTCGTCTCCCCCTCCCTCTCCTTCTCCCCTCATTCCGACGCCGCGTGCTGCCCCTGGCCGCTGTTGTTGCGGCAGCCGCGGACCGCCTGCCGGGTTGGGCATAGTCGTGGTACGATGGGGACGTAGCGAAGGGGGTGCGCGCGCCGCTCTCGGTCCGTGCCCCGGGCACTGTGAGGATCGGGGCGGCGCGGGCCCCCTCCCGTGCGTGACGCGGCAGCGGCAGCGGCGGCCGAAATGGATGTGCCGTGGAGTTCGCGCTCGATGAGATCCCTGCCCTCACGCCAGGAGCCGGTGCCGTAGCCGGACAGGTTGTTCTCCTCGTCCTCGTCGGTGATATCGACGCCGAGGCCGAAGAGACGTCGGACGCGGCCATAGAGCCCGAACAGCGTGGCGAGCACGGGAAATAGCACGAAGATGGGGAATAGGTAGTCGAACCACTTGCCCAGGGGTGTCAGGTTGACGTACTGCCCCAGGATGTGGTAGAACGTCGTCCTCTCGTAGATGGTCGGCGACAGGAACGTGACGAAGTTGTACGAAAGCGGCACGCTGAGCCGGGCCACCTGCCCGGCGTACCAGAAGGCCGATTCGTGGGCCGTGTTGCGCCGGACGAGCGCGCGGCCGCGCCACACCTTGACCTCGGTCACGGAGTGGAGTGCCGCGGCGCACATGTACGAGATCCAGAGCGTGGCGATTACTTGACCGGCGAACCCCACGCGCCCGTTTTCACCGGTCCAGTGATGGACTACCGTGAAGCGGATCACGGATAAAGAAGGTAGAGCTGCCTTGACCAGCTCGGACCATATAATGCATACCGATGCTAACGCTAAGATCCCGCCGAGGAAAATACGGAAAAAAGGAATAAAATGACAATAGAGGAGATACCGGGTATAAGGAGTCAGGATGGTGAGTCTAGATAGGAAGGACGAGTTCGGGGACGATGCGCCAAAATCGAGTTTCTTCGATGCTGCCGAATCCAAAATTGCCTGGGTCTCCGAGGCGTCCTGAAGTAAATAATTCCACTCGTCGACGTAGCGGGATTTCGCATGCCGGGCACGAATTAGTTGGCGGGTTAAATCGGCCAAATACTTTTCGGTGATCACCGCGGGGATGATGCGACTATCGTTGTCCGGTCTTGGGATGACGCTTCGGGGCCGAGACTCGGGAATGTTACACATCTCGGAGAGCTCCTCGATCCAGTCCTGAAATTGCCTAGCACTCCCGGTCTTGCGTTTGCTTAGTTCCGACACCTGCACTTCCAGATCCTCCAGGTTGAGGATTGCATCTTCCATCTTCTCATACAGCCTCGGCGCTTTGGACTGGAGGATCCGAAGTCGTTTGCTCGTGCTTGCGCCTCGGATCAGAGCCCGCGGGATCGCGACAAGGCCGTGGCCCATCAGGTAAATAGCGAGCACCAAGCCCCAGCAGTAGGCAAGGGCCATAATCAGGCCCTTCAGGGACACGAACGACGGGCCGTAGGAAATGAAAAAGTACACCAGCCCGATGATGCCGAAACCTAACACGAGGGCATAATACTGGGCATTCGCGCGCAACGAGTACATGATGCGGTCTTTCGGTTCTCGATATCCGGCGTCGGAGTACTCGGCAAGTATCGGCAGTATAAACCTACATGATGTGGCATCAGTATGCGAGCCAGCCCGAGAGGCTGATGCGATGCGCGCGCATGTATACTGACCAAGTAAGAACGAAGGTTAACCAGTACGAGATCCTCCACGACACCAGCAGGGCTCTGTCTGGGAGCCATATGCCCCTCGTGGCCTCATCGTCGGTCGAGGCATTCGAGGCGAGGTCGATGGGAACCAGCAGCACGATGCTCGCGGGCAGCCATAGTGCGAAGAAGACGGGGACTAGCAGGTAGGCGGGCGTCGTCCGTAAGGGCAGATAGTATCGGAGGATGAGGAGAACGACGACGGAGAGGAGGAGGAGCGCGATGAGCGCGAAGACGATCGAGGGTATTGGCGATGGACTGCTCGCTATGTGGATCATCGTGGATTCTTAGACATGCCTATTGTAGTGGGGGGGAAAGAGACAAGAGCGTTGAAATACAATAAAATGCAACGACAAAGGTAAAAGGTAAAAGGTGGATGGGTGTGGTGTTACAGAGTCTGGATTACGTCGGACCCTGTAGACTTGCGAAAATAGCTTTGGCTTTGGCTTTGGCTTGCCTTGGCTGGGCTAGGCTCTGACGTCGTCTTGACTTCCGCGGTTGGTTAATTATGTACCTATGTACCTACACTACACGTACCAACTTACCCCCCTGTATCCCTTCGGCACGGTGGGTCTACCTAGGTACTAGGCAGTTCAATTCCCGTAGGCTGCAAGACAAGTCCGTCCTTATATAGTATCTGAGGTTAAGTATGTACGATGCATAAGTAAAATACTGACTGTTTCACTTATTCCTAATATATTTCTCTGCCATGACCTTTATCTGGTATGAACTGGTAGTAAGCGATATGAGTTTGTAGTATTAATGAGGATGCTTTGCAAATCTAAAGTTATGTTTGTGGTTTATCTACATAACTCCATACATCTTGTGCCCTTAATACCTCGAACGCTCTCTAAATATAGGTATTGGAAATATGATAAAACTAACACTAGAAATGCATGTTTGTTCTGCTACTGCGTGAATGGAATGTACGAGTACGTCTGGGCACAGGTATCCATTAATTAAGTGGTTAGGTACATAAGTCAAGCCACGCCCGAGCAGTGGCTTTCCCGCGAGGCTTGGCGTAAAAAGAGGCACCTACCTGCTAACTAATGGAGATACTTGGGAGGTACCTTCGTATCATAGTAGTGTATGTAGGTACAGTTCTTCCTACGATTAGAAAGTATGTACGGGCTCCGCCGCTTAGACAGGGGGTAGCTCAGTGAAACCAAGCTGGCCATTCAGGAAGGGAACCCCGGATTTTTTTTACACGGCTGAGGGAAAGGCCAGCTATCACTGTGATCACTAGTAGCTGCGACACTCCTTTCCACCATCACCTCTGGGCCGCCACACCAGATCGTTGCATTCCCATTCCCGTCTGTACTTCTCCTTTTCTATTCTACACACATATCATTTCTCCCAGTCTATTTTTTCTTTCTTTTTATTGGTTAACCTCCCGGCCTACGAGGGTCAACATCATGTGGTTTTCGGCCTTGTCAGCCCTGTGGCTGGCGGCGACAGCCTGGGCTGCTGTCGACCGTGGTGAAGATGGTAATATTCGGAGCATTGCGGTAAGACTTGGATTGTGTGCTGTCTAATTGACCTGCAGCTTTGGCTAAACAGAAATCATAGCTTCGCACGCATACCTTAAAGCAGCCCTACCTCGACTCCGATATGTCGAGCCGGTGGTACGATTTTGGAGGCGACACAGTTATCCGGACAGACTCGTAGGTTCTACAGGTTTACCCAGACCATACCGAACCCTGTGGTTGATCATTGTCTGGTAGATACATCCGACTTACGTCCGATCGTCCTTCGCAAAATGGCTGGCTATTCTCGCGAGTGCCCCTAACCGCTACGAACTGGGAAATCGAGGTTGAGTTCAAGATATCTGGCAAGAACCAATTGTATGGTGACGGCTTTGCGATGTGGCTTACCAAGGAGCGCGGGCAACTTGGACCTGTTTTCGGCCATGCCAACAACTTTGAAGGCCTCGGTATCTTTGTTGATACCTACAAGAACAACCGACCTGGCACGGTATTCCCATACGTCATGGCCATGGTGGGCGACGGCAAGACGTCGTATAACAAGGACAATGATGGAAAGGATACGGAATTTGCCGGCTGCTCTGCGCGGGGCATTCGGAATGCGAACATACCCACCAAACTGAAATTGACGTACTTCCAAGATAAGTCGTTGAAATTGGAACTCCAGTACAAGACCGAAGATGAATGGATCCTCTGTTTCGAGACGAACGAGCCGCCAACGATTCCTTCGGTTACTTACCTGGGTTTCAGCGCCGAGACAGGTGAATTGAGCGACAACCACGATATCATCTCAATCGATGCCAAGAATCTCTATACCACGGCCGGCTCTTCTACGCCGAGCAAGAAGACTCCCGGTAGAGGCGGGGCGTCGAAAGCGGCCCAGCAGAAGCAGGGTGGTAGCTGGACTTGGTTCTTCTTCAAGATCATCTTCTTCGCACTAGCTATTGGGGGCGGATATGTGGGTTGGACGGCATTCCGGACGAATCAAAAGAGGAGCCATCGATTCTAATCGAAGGAGCAAGGCTTTTCTATCTATTGGAGGTTGACGAGACAGAGAAGAGGTGGGGGCGGGGGTTGCTTTAGGTAGCCTCGAGGAAAAAGGGAGAAAGGGTCGTATATATCAACTGCATGTTCACTGTTGGATCCATGATTTTCGTGGAGTCTTTGCGATTTTCCCCTACGTGTCATGAGATTGGAGGCGTCAACAGGCTGCGTAAAAGAAGAAAAAATATCTCTCAGCACTCAATACATACATACCTCAGTTACGAAAGCAAGAAAAGTGTGGATATCGTGCTACACCTTGTCTTACATTTAGGTAGGTAAGTAGGTAACGTATAATACTTATCGGAGACCGGCAAGCTTCAAATTAGGAAAATCGGGTCGTATGGCTTTAGGTTGAAATGACTTGCATATAAAGAGGCAGGCAGTTGTACTACGTCAGATAAGTACTATATGTATGTAGGTAAGTACCTACCTACTAAGGTAGGCTCGGTTGATAAAGGTCATGTCTTCCAAGGATGTGGTGTGTAGATAATTTGTACTGAATCTTTAGTCTGTATCAAGTTAGGTACATACCAACATAATGGAAATGGAGAGGAAGATTTCGAACACCTGGAGGAGGGGAAGTAAGGATGTACATTGAGGACGTATATTGGGAATTATTAAATCATCCCCTTTATTGGTGTAGGTTACCTAGATATTATAGATGAAGGGGGAATTCATACATGTATGTTGTTTCTCTCCCGCAATACATAATCATTGATAATCGACCTCCAATGGAGCAAAATACCTTAGATACTAGACCTCTTCGCTTCTACATACTACCTAGGTGAGGTACCTCTGGTAAGTCCATTCCGTGTCATCTTTTTTTTTAAAACTCATTTTACCCCACGTCGATAGGCGGGCGGTTTCTAGGTATGTATGTAGGGAGCTTACCTCTAGATACCGCACCTCAAGATTTTGGATTGGGGGCTTTTTTTTCTTGAACCCACCCTCCCCCTCTCCCTTCTCCCCTCCACCCTCCACCCACCACGCACACATGGATGCGCGCACACTATCTCTCACTTACATACACTCACACACATACGTACACACCCAAAGTGATTATGTTCTAAAAACAGGACTTAGCCAATATGGATGTAGGTAGGTATGTATTGTCACGATCTTATTAGGTAGGTTTCCGATCCGCAATGACAACGATGAAACCCAACCGCAGAGTGCCTATGTAGGCTACCTGATTTCCAACCTGCCCTACCTTAGGTATGCATCATGATAAAAAAGGACCATTCGCCAGTCCCTCTCTCTTCTCCTGTCTCTCTCTGTATTTCTCTTTTCCGCCCCCCTCCTTCAGTCTCGGCCTGATATACCTTACCTTACTTCTTCAACTAGGTATAGGTCAGCCTTATAAATGACCAAAGAGCAGCCACATACACGTCTACGTCTACGTCCACACCCGCATCCGCATTCTCCTCAGGTTGGACAAGGGCAATTTAGCTTGCGTGCGTGTGAGGAGAGGGGACGAGAGAGAGAGGGAGGCAGTGGAAGACTCGCCTCAAGACCGACCAAGAACTTGGAAGATAAATTATGCGGGTCTTTCCTTATTGACCTCACTGACTGAATGATACTACCTACACATACTACCTACACATACCTAACCTAACCTAGTGTATGTTGTAAGGATAGCAGCAAGCAAACAGCAGCAACAGCAGCAACATCAACAACACCATACAACAAGTTCTTAACTAACTACCTAGGTTAGTCTATCTAGCCTAGTCAGCTGGTGAGGTCTGGCTGTTGTTATATGTCATTGGGTTGGCAGAACTTCAGAAGGGGGCACTACTTTATTAGCAGCCAAACCTTGCAGACTTGCAGAACCAGAACCAAGAACGGGATGAGGAGCGCTCGGCGATCTGAACCCCACCTTTTTTTAATCGATCAGCCAGATGTCTCTCTTCGATGTTCCTCACCTTTTCCGAGTTCTTTGTCTCTTCCCCCAAAAAGGGAATCCTGCGAAGCAAAAGCACGATCACGACCACGACCACGACTACCTACGACTGGGGCCACAACTCGATTCTTGCGTAGCAGACAGTAGACTTGTTTCTGCTGCTTCTGTCTACCTCTCTCCCAGCACCACCTTTCCTTCCAGCACTCCCCTTCCGCCAACTTAGTTCTGTCCACCCCCGAATTAGCGTTTCTAGCATTCAAACTTAGTTCTCCCCGCCCACCACCCCCCCAAAGTGCCGGTCCATCATCGTCATTCTCCCTCATCGACGCCTATCATAACCCCCTAACTTAACACCCACCTCCCAAGCTAGCTACACTTCTCTACTCGACTTGCCATGATACACTCCCTCAACCTAAGCTCGAACAACTTCCACCTTCAGCAGTCCTTTTTCTCCTTTTTTCTTGGATCCATGAGAAAAAAAAATTGACTGCAAGCTCTGAACAGACCTCCTACCTATACTTATTCACCTATTTTTACCTGAACTTGTCTACCGATCCATTGCGCCTATTTTGTCTCCGAAAGTGTCGTGCATCGATATAGAACTACCTAGGAACGGTCCAATTGGGCTCAGCCGGCTTGTTTGGGTTTGAATCTCTTTGTGCACAGCTGAAAGCGACTAGACCACCTACCTGTCTATCCAGGTAAGGTTACTTGGAATCCTACGTTGTCTAGCTGTCCGAAAGGGTTCGACCGCAAGCCACAGACTATCCATCTGCCAAGGTTAAACCGATTACGTCCTGTACCTCCAAACTCTCTCCTATTTCCGACTGCCATAATACACCGTAATTATCCCTCAGAGAGAGAGAGAGAGAGAGCATCGCACCGTTCTCTCGGGAATGTACCAGCTCCTCAGACACCGCTTGAGCTTTCCATACACATCTCCCCCCGATCACCTGCTCTCGAGCTCCTACCGCTACCGACTCGCCCACTCTCGAGACCTCTAAGTTCCGATACCGTGATCATATTTTTATTTCAATATCGACAGCTTGTTTGAAAAGAAAGGTTCGGCCTTGTAGTCTTAACGCATCCCTCCTCTGGCCATTGATCCTCCTGAGGGCTCTGCCTCTTGGATCTCCTATACCTCGTATCATATGCCGACTCTAGGATTCCTGAAGAAAAAAAGGACGAGGGAGGACAAAGCAGATCCTTCCTCTAGCCAGCCAACGAGCCCAGTCACTCCCGTCACACCGACATCCTCGAAAACATTCGAACGGAGCTCGCTTGTTTCCAGTCTCACCCAATCTTCCACCAGTTCAAGCCCACGACCGCAATCGCAACAAACCAGTCAAAGTCGAGAGAAACCAGCCTCGGCTGGTGGAGGACCGCAAATGAATCCGCCAGCCGTTCACCAACCCACTCCATTTGGGATTCAACCCACTCCTAGCCCGGGCCACCCAGGGACACCCCAGAATCTGCCGAGCATTAATAACCTAATCAATCTTCCGCAAACTGATGGTATGTGCCGTTTCCTGCCGGCATCATGACAGCGTCTAGTTCTCTATTTAACCCGAAAGTAGGTCATCATGGGGCCCCTCCGCAACAACAGGCGCAACAACAGGCGCAATCACAGGCGCAACAGTCACAACAGTCACAACAGCAAGCACAGCCTCAAGCACAACCCCAACAGCAAGCACAATCACAGTCTTCCGATGTTAGGGTGACGAAGGGCAAATACTCGCTCAACGACTTCGACCTACTGCGAACGCTAGGTACGGGAAGCTTTGGGCGTGTTCACCTAGTGCAATCGAAACACAACCAACGGTTCTATGCCGTCAAGGTCTTGAAAAAGGCACAGGTTGTCAAGATGAAACAGGTCGAACACACCAATGACGAGCGACGCATGCTCGCAGAGGTCAAGCACCCTTTCATCATTACGTTGTGGGGAACCTTCCAGGATGCGAGAAACCTGTACATGGTCATGGACTTTGTGGAGGGTGGCGAACTATTTTCTCTGCTAAGGAAATCCGGCGTAAGTGACTGACAACTCGTTTGTAGGATGTGCGCAAGTGTGCGTAGCTGACTGCTGACTTGCTCCCCTAGCGATTTCCCAACCCAGTGGCCAAATTCTACGCCGCAGAAGTCACCCTAGCTCTAGAATATCTCCACTCGAGAAATATCATCTACAGAGATTTGAAGCCCGAGAACTTATTGTTGGATCGCCACGGACACCTTAAGATAACAGATTTTGGGTTCGCGAAGCGAGTGCCAGACAAAACATGGACATTGTGCGGAACCCCGGACTACCTGGCTCCAGAGGTGGTTTCAAACAAGGGCTACAATAAATCAGTCGACTGGTGAGTACTTTTTGATCGTATTCTCGTAAAACATATGGGGATGGGCGTATTACTCATACCTTAACTAGGTGGTCTCTAGGCATCTTGATCTACGAGATGCTCTGCGGCTATACCCCGTTTTGGGACAGCGGCTCTCCAATGAAGATATATGAAAATATCCTTCGCGGAAAAGTTAAATACCCAGCATATGTCCACCCAGATGCTCAGGATTTGTTAGAACGGCTTATTACACCAGATCTGACGAAGAGGCTGGGTAACTTGTACGGCGGCTCACAGGATGTAAAAAACCATCCTTGGTTCTCAGAGGTTACATGGGATCGGTTATCAAGAAAAGACATAGACGCGCCCTATACTCCACCCGTCAAAGCAGGCGCTGGTGATGCGAGTCAATTCGACAGGTATCCGGAAGAAACGGAGAAGTACGGCCAGCCAGGAAACGATGAGTATGTGAAGATGGATCTGATCCCAACAACGGTTATGTTGTGTTACGTGCTAATATTTAAATAGATACGGCTACCTGTTCCCCGATTTCTAACACACCCGCGACATTGGGTACTGGCCCATTTGGTTTAAGAGCCTGGTCTCCTAGCCTCCTGTTGGATCCGTGTCTATCATGACTTAAGATTCGGCACTATCACAGCTGAATTGGTTTTCTTGGCAGGATTGTTCCCAAGAAGCCTATGCGAGGCACAATAAATGTATGGCTCCAGCTTCAGACTGAGGATTTGAAATACACTGAAGACAGCTCGCTAAAAGGAGGTTGGCATGGTTAAAGCAACTCGGCATGGAATGGGCTTTCTTTATGAGCATGCATTATAGTTTACAAGGCTTGTAGAGCCACTTGTGTTTTCGGGTGGTGTCACGGCCTGGGGGTACCTTGGGATAGGGCGGAGGGGCGAGGACAACTCGTCATTGTGTATCGTGTACTAGAGTATTCTCTACCGAACATGTGCATACAAAGCAAAAGTTATTTCTTCAACCTGTAGCTCCCAAAAAAAATCCGCTTGTTCAATTTGCAGCTAATAGGTTTTGGGGGTGGGCGGCTCGGTCGCGAGAGTGAGAGAGAGAGAACTGTCTTGTCCTAGGTAGTAGCGGGTGAGGTTGCAATTTAAGCAGCTTTATTGATAGAGCAGATGCGTCCATATTAGGTAGATAAGTACGACGTGAGATGGTTAGCCCCGCCTCTTTTCTTTCCTTTTTCTTTCTCTTTTTCCTTTTTACTAGAGTTCAAGGTTGCATACATGGATATTCATGTTAGCCTCATTCTATAACGGATTACCAATAGGAAGTCCTAAACCCCCCAATCCACGATACATCTAACTGAAACGTCCAGGTCAGGTGATATAACGCTTCCTATCACCGAAACATTCATTAGGTATGGATGGGGAAACAGCTGGTGGGTATTTGAGATAGGGAAGAGTCCTTGCCATAAATTCATGTGTTATTCTCCGCTGGCCTTATGTAGTGTACCTATGATATATCTCGTGGCTCCACATCTAGGCCTTTTTTTTTCTCCCACCCCTCCTTCCCTGTCTTTCTCCGTCCAACTGCACTAGAACTGTCGGTCTAGGTCCTCTGCTCCTGGACAAGCTTTCAAAGCTACCCGCCTCTTCCTTTCTTTAAATGATCCACTCCAATTTATAACCTATGAATTAGCCTATCCCGTCCCTCCTCTGCTTCTCTAGTACTTGTCATTTATTTAGGGGGTTTTCGATGGTGGACATCTCCTTGGTTTATTCTATTCTTGACTTGTCTGCTATTTGCTGCTGCAGAGACAACTCATTCGATCCAAGCTTTTCCTCCCTCTTCGTCCTGCACACAATACTAATCACGGGGGGTTTCTTGCATCGACTGTAAGCTTTTCTCGGCGGCAGAAGCACCCTTTTTGCGCCTCACATCTCTAATCTCGATCCCGAATCCTTGCCTACCGCATCTTATCTCATCCCGTACGACATTTCTCCAATCTGATGAACAAACAGATAAATGTTCTGAAGGGGTGAGACAGAGAAAGAACAAGAATTTTTAGAATACAAGACCATCGATTTTTGAAATATTTCTATAATCATTCTAGCCCGAGCCGTTTTATTATTCCTAGTGCCACTTATCCCTGCTTGGCCTTGTATCCTCTCATGAAAACAACTGAATAAGAGCCAGCCCGTCCCGACTAACCGTCAGATTTCAATATGGACGATTATCTATTTGATTACCATGTGAAAAGTTGCAAGACAGTTTCGGAGAAGACTAGTTACCTCGAAATATTCAACTATTCCGTACGTGTTGCTATGTGGTAGCTCGACATCTAGGTCAACAAAATCATCCCGATGCTAACCATTTAAATATATCTAGGATGGCACAAACACATGCGAAGAACATCCTCTAACCCTCGATGAGTTTGAAAATTTCCTCAGCCGTCGGGTAAGTGAACCTTCTTTTTTTTCTGTTCTTTGGCGCTTGTTACATTTACTACGGTTCTTGGTATAAAAAACATAGCTGGCAACTAGGTACCTACAAGATGAGGGGCGTCCACATACCAACTTCATCCCCATTTCCAATTGAGCAATGAACTTCAGCTACTATGCAACTTATAACACCTTAATTTGGATGTTAAGAGTTTCTAGTTGGCCTTCATACCTCTCCGTTGGTTGCTCCATGGGCGATGCTAATATGCATGTGAATGATAGGGTGCATTCTCCCCACCGAAGCTTGGGGAGGGTGTGAAGTTGTTGAACGGGATGCGGCTCGTGTGAGTATAAAACTGGGACTCACTGCCTATATAACCTTCTGACTGTGGGCAGAATCCAGAAGAATGCCGAACATAGGGATACTTTCGCTCCGGAAGTTATCTCTCTACCGCACCACCTTTACGCCTCAATGGTCAGGAAAATGCATCTTCCGTTTCGTGCCGTCGAGGGTAGCGGTCTCGTGGGCCCCTTCTTTTCGTGTGCTTATGATCAGGACGAAGACGATCCTCACCTACGTAAGTCTATTCTTGCATCTGAGTGGAATACTTGTCTCCTGATGATGGGAATCCTCAGGGTGTACTGGCGTGGCTATAGCTGACGTTTTCGATAGAGATTATCTTCCGCAAGTCTGATGTTCGGAAGAAAGGCAAGACACGCGGTTGGGAAATCATGCTGTCGTACTCGTTTAGAGATGGGATTACAACCGGATTTGTGAAAGGCACCGAGTCGTCGGATATCGTCAAATCTCTTGCACACCTGGTTGACTGCCCCTCTGAGATCGGACACCCACTTCTCCTTCCCATGATCATTCTCACGCACGATCTCTCAGCCAAGGGTGACATCCGACAGCGCAATGCCCGAGACTGGCTGCGCAGCCTCGAGAATGCTATCACCATGCGTAATGAGATAGACGAGCAGGACGCATATACGATTTTCGATGTTGATACCATCAACCGAGATCTGGTCGAGTGCCACTCGCAGGTGCTTTGGAAGCGCCCCCAAGCGTACCAGATAATCGTCAGCGAAGCTAAGGCGGCACTCAATAAGTTCACCGAACGCGTGCATACCGAAAGAAATTCGAAGAAGCTGAAGGCGCTAAACGAAAGCATGTCAGCGAGGTTGGATTTCTACCGGATCAAATTGACCGGCATGGAACACTACATCCATACGACGCTAGAAAGGCTGCACATCCAACGACAGGCTGTAAGTTTTCACCCTTACCCCCCCCCCCCCCTCTCTCTCTCTCTTTGGAGCCATAGATATCTGGTTTAGGAAAGGATAATTGACAGTTATGGTTATTAGCTGTACAATATCATGACACAGAGGGAATCGAAACTCAATCTCGAAATGGCGGCGCAGCAGAGGAGGTTGGCACACGCGAGCAAGCGCGACAGCACTGCGATGAAGACATTGTCCCTTCTCGGTGCTGTTTTCCTCCCAGGAACGTTCCTATCTTCCATATTTAGCATGACCTTTTTTCAATTCGACGTTCGTGAGTCGCCACTTTGCTATCCCTCATTTGACTCTTTATCCTTTCACTCCTTCTCTCATTATTTTTTTCGTGCTCCACTACTATACTCATTGATCATCGTTCTAAATATTGACGTCGACAAATATAGCCGATGGTAAAGAGGTATCAAGCGACCTATGGATCTACTTTGCAGTGACGGTGCCGCTGACGTTGGCCATCGTGCTGTCATGGTGGGCGCTCGACCACCACCGCGAAAAGCAGTACGCCGCCGAGGACGAGGACATCGAGAAGGGTATCGAGAAGATGGAGACAGACATCCTCGCCATCATGCGCAAGAAGACAATGAACAAGACGAGCACCTGGAACTCGGGCAACAGAAGTCCAGGCTTGCCCAAGGGCAACACGGTTTTCTTTGCCCCCGGGACCATGGAGAAAAAGCAGATATGAAATTCTGATTATTCACCACCCCCACTCCTGATTTCCTATGTTCTTCGAGCCGTTTTCGGTCTCCTTCCTAGGAGCTTCTAAAAAAGACATTTTTCACACACATGGCCTGGTTGAGACTTAATCAAAACGAAAGACGAAAAAAAATATGAATCAGAAAAAAAGGTTTTCTTTTTCTGCTGGATGAGCACCATTTATATATAATGCCCCCCAAAATATCATGTTGACGAGGAAGAGAAGAAGACAAAAAATAACATAATAGAATGGAATAATGACTTACGTCTATTGCGGACCAAGACACGACAGAGGAGGGAGGTCTTTGTAGATAGAGAATATTTCTGGAGGGCCGTTTTTCACTTTTCTTTCTTTCTTTTTTACGACGCCCACGATATATATGAACGATCACCAACCACCACCGTCACGCTTTTTTTTTTACACGCTCACCCCTTTTGGGGAGCCGATTCATTACGATATAGTATATAGAACGAAAACATATATACACACACACACATATATATATATATATATGGTTTTATATAGTATGGAGATGTTTAAGTCAGTTTGGAATCTCTGGCGAGAAGAGGGGAGGGGGGAAATGAGAGAAAGCATGATTCAGTTTCCTACGAGAAGGACCGCGAATCAACGGACCTGACAAGATATATGATTGAGAAGGGGGTTGTGTCTGGCTGGACCCAAATTAGGTTATGGGGGGGGAGGGGGGGTTAGGGTTAACTGGAGCGGTGGTCGTGGCTGGCTATAATTGAATAAAGATACGAATGCGCGTCTGCTCGCCTCATGTTGACTGCTTGCTTGCTAGTAGACCAACTTAACTTTGTCGTACCCCTTTCTTTTCACAGACTCCGCACCAACTCTCACTTTTCTCTCTCTCTCGGGATGAGATACCTTATATCTTACATTCCACATTGATATCGTTAAATCCCAACCCCAACCCTACAAGATAGATTAACCACCACCTCCTTCCTCTCTCCCTCTCCCCATTTCTTCTTCGCCCTCCTCCTCCTCCTCCCAAGAACCCCCTTAAAGCTTCGCCCCCGTCCCTGCCTTTCCCCCCGCCTCCCCCGCCGCGGTTCCCCCCGGAGCCAGCAGCTCGACCCCCCGGTACGGCACGCCGAGGTACTCGTACACGAAGTGCCAGCGGTCGCTCCCGAAGAAGGGCTCTCCCCCTCTCCGCCCTCGCCGTCTTCGCCTCCCCCTTCCCATCTCCCCCCCTTCCCATCATCTCCTTCCTTTTCCTTTTCTTCTTCTTCTTCTCTTCCCTCTTGTTTTCTCTTCCCCGTCCGCGTGACCCACAGCCAGGGCGCCCCGAACGCGCCCCGCGCCAGCGCGCGCTCCACGTTGCGCCGGAGCGCGTCCTTGAGCGCGCCCGAGGACGACGCCTCGCTGACGATGCGGGACGCGCTCGCGGGGTCGAAGAGGGGGGCTGGGGATGGGGATGGGGTGGAGGAGGGAGGGGAAGGGGATGGGGATGGGGAGAAGGAGGCGGGTACTTCGAGCAGGGCGGCGAGCAGCGAGCCTTCGTCGTTGGGCGCGCGGTGCAGCGTCCAGAACACGTGGAAGAGGTAGTGCAGCGCCGTGAGGAAAACGGGGCGCGGGTAGGAGGCTTGGATGTAGAGGAGGGCGCGGAGGGGCTTTTGGTTAAGGTTAGTTAGGTTGGTTGGTTGGGAAAGGAGGGGGGAGGGGGGGTGAGGGAGATGTTTTGTGGGATGTTCGTGCTCTTTTGTAAATATAGGAAATAAAAAAGGGAAGTCTACATTACGTAGGTAGGTAGGTAGGTAGGTAGGTAGGTAGGTAGGTAAAGGGGAGGGGAAATGAAGTTGACTTACCAGCATCGTCCGCCCTACTTCCAGGAGGTCTCCCGGCGGCGCGGCATCGACCAGCCCCACGGACTTGGCGGCACGCTGCATGTCCTGTCGGCCGTAGACGGCCTTCGCCGGAAGCGACCACGGCGGCTTGTTTCCTGCAGCATCCCCCCGGTTCCGTCCGTCAAAGTCAGCCTTGGATCCCCGGGGGCCGGAGCGGCGTGAAACGTGGCAGATGGGATACAACACTAGTGTAGAACGGGGAGCTACGAACCCGAACCAACATTGATGGCTCCTAGGAGGACAGGGTGTATTCTAAGTTTAAGGGGTATATATGTTAGTTCTGCGCTTGAGGTAGCGGTCACGGCCAGGGTTGTATACATAGGTAATGAATAACATGTAGCCGAGAAACTAAACTCACTCTATTTCAATCGAGTGCTGTTCGAACAACTCCTTGTTCCTCAGTATCTGTATAAACGCAACATAGCTGTAGAACGATGCTGGTTTTCCGCACCGTCGCTAGCTGTTAGTTGGGGGTGCTCACAAGACAAATCGCCGATGGGAATATCTGTGTTTATGTGTTTACACGCACCAATATCGAAGTAACACTCGATTCGACCGGGCATGGTGTAGGTATTATTGTTATATTGCAAGTAGATGATTTGAGAAAAGAAAAAAAGAAACTTGGGGGTAATTAGTAGGTATATGGATGCAGCGGTGTATGTATAAATATCAATACAGGCGAGCAATCTTAATTCAACTCGGACAGAACAACAACGGTTGAGTTTCCGGATATTTGTAAAACCAAGATAAGTGGTAGATCGAGGTATTGAGATAAGATGCCTTATGCATTATTGGGAGTATAGATACCTTGGTTAGTAAACAACCTCGGCTCGAGACTAACCCCCAATCCCCAATCCTCTCACCCCCCCCAATCTCCAACTATACCAACCCCAAACTCCAAACCTCCAAACCCCCTAATCTTCCTAATCCCACTTTGCTCTATCGTCGACTCTTTAATTAATCTTACCTCATCAGCCTGTGGTCTTGGCCCCTTAGCTACAGGTAGCACGACAGGACACTGCATGCTTTTGTAGTATTTATTGACTTTATTGTTTTCATGATCTACCAACTATGGGGGAAAAAAGAACTTAGCTAGTGTGCCTTAGCTGATGCATTAATGGGCCACCGTTGCCCTTTATACATGAAACGCATCGCCTTAAAAAAAGGAATACTGCAGCAACAACAACAACAACCCCCCTTGAACGCCTCAGAGTTGAGATATCGCGTCATCCCTCTACCGTCAAAGGACAACCTACTCCACAATAGCTGTAGGTACTAATAGGAAATAAATCACCGTAATGCGCCTTAAGAAGTCTCTCTAGCATTATTTCCTTGCGCGATATCCAGCCGTCTAGCTCTGAATCGTCCCGTCCGTGCCGGGTCTTGGCGGACCCGTGGCCAGCTTGCCCATGAATCCTGTGCTGACGAGGTTCATGGCGGTCGAGAAGGGGTCTGCGACTGACTTGTCTGCCTTCTGTAGGCCGGCCGCGGCGAATGCCTGCTCGAAGTCGCGCTTGATATCCTCAAAGTCCTCGATACCAAGGCTCACACGAAGTAGGTCGGCTGTATTGAGGTGTTCAGTTAGCCATCACCACTTTTCGTACTAGGAGGGGGGATAAAACACGGAAAAGGGGAGGAGGGGCGAGGGTATTTCACGTACGTGTGACGCCTCCCTTGATCTTCTCCTCGTCGGGCATCTGTTGGTGCGTCGTGACCCACGGGTGGATGATCAGAGTCTTGCAGTCGCCTACGTTGGCCAAGTGGCTGGCCATCTTCAGGTTGTCGACCACAGCTCGAACTTCTTCGACTTTTCCAGCCTATAATCTATGCGTTAGTACATAGGAAGAAGATAAGGTAGAAGGAGCCCTCGAACAGAGGACATCCTCCAGAATCTAGATACGTACCACCCCAAAAGTCAGCACGCCACCTGCTCCGTTCGGCAGAATCTTCTTCGCGAGTTCGTAGTCTGGATGCGACTTCAGGCCTGGGTACAGGACCCAGCTGACACACGGGTGGGACTCTAGCCATTCGGCCAGCTTCTGCGTGTTCTCGACATGTCTCTGGCCCCGGAGAGGGAGAGTCTCTAGACCTTGGAGGAATAGCCAGGCATTGAACGGGCTCATGCAAGGTCCGAGATCACGCATGCTATCCATGCGCACCTTGGCGGACAAAGCCTTGTTGCCGTATGTTTCCCAGAATCGCATGCCGTGGTAGCCCTCGGCAGGCTCCGTGAAGCCGGGGAACTTGCCTGAAGCGCTCCAGTCGAAGTGGCCACCATCAATCACAATACCTCCCATGCTCGTTCCGTGACCGCCGATCCATTTCGTGCAAGAGTGCGTGACGATGTCGGCTGTTTCCAGTCAGTATGCTACTAATAGTTATGTCATCATCATGTTGGGTTGGCCGACCTCCGAGCTTGATAGGTTGGCATAGATAGCCGCCCATGCCAAATGTGTTGTCCACGATTAGGGGGATGCCATGCTTGTGGGCAACTGCGGCGATCGCTGCGATGTCCGGGACGCTGTGCTTCGGGTTGCTGATGGTCTCGAGATAGATCGCTCGGGTTTTCTCGTCGATAGCCTCGTCGAACTTGGCGGGGTCGCAACCGACCACCCACTTGACGTCAATCTTGAATTTGCTCAGATAGACCCGGAATTGGTTGAAGGTGCCGCCGTACACTGTTCGGTGTAAGCTTGCTTAGTTCCAGTATACGAGATTATTTCACAGAGGATGGGACAACCTACACCAACTAGTGCTGACAAAGTTGTGGCCCGGCTCACAACATTGCGTCAACGCCATGAACTATGCAGAGCGTTAGCGGCATGGCCTTGCATATGCATAGTTCGAGGAGGGGGGGGGGGAGGAGGGGGAAGAAATCCCCGGGTCTCGTGATGCTTACCTGTGCTGCGTGACCCGATGCCGTCGCCACTGCTCCGACGCCGCCCTCGAGCATCGCCATCCGGTTCTCGAACACCGTGTTCGTGGGATTGCCCATGCGCGTGTAGACATATCCCTCTCGGGACCACGCAAATTTGCTTGCGCCATCCGCGGCATCAGAGAAGTTGTAAGCCGCGGTCTGGTAGAGGGGTACTGCTCGGGAGCCGTTGATCGGGTCGGGCTCCTGTCCACCATGCACGGCAATGGTGTCGAAACCAGGTTTCCTATCGCGGTTTTTCTGTCAGAGAAAGGGCTTCTTTTCTTGTTTGTATAAAAAGGATATCCTTTGGCATACCAGCTCAAATTGCTAATGGATCCGGGAGGCGCCATATCTGCGAGTGATACGAAGCTTTCGTTGGTGGTTGGTTGGTGGGTTGGTGGGTTGGAGGGATGTTGTTATTATCGTTGCTTTTTTGGTCTAAGTTAGGCAGTTCCTTGTCAAGAATATCTAGAGTTGAAGAAGGTGTACATCAAGCTACCGAGGCAACAGAGAGCAATGCAAACTTCGTTACATACGCCTCCCTTTAAGTAGTTCCTATCTGGCCACCGGCCCGTTCCTACCTATTCACTCAGTACCCCTCTTAACCTATGACTTGTATCAGTTATCAATCGGCAGAGCCGGTATCTCATTACCGTTTCACTGTGGCAGATAATCTCGCATTGCGGGATCGTCAGTTAATAGTCTGGGGTACCGTCTTACTTGCGGCGTTGCTGCAATGCCGCCTGCGATGTAACGACCAAACAAACCCCGAGAGACTCGGCGTCTCAGTCGGCAGGCTCCAAGGCAAATACCGCCATCCATGGATGGAAGAAGTATACTGACCCCACACTTATCTATTCCTCAATGGCTAGGGGGCCGCCAGCACTCGCACCCGGCATGTGCATTATAATGCATATTGTACGGGCATATCTGGAGCTACTGTAGACCCCGCCCATCAGCACCTAGATTGATGAAGAATGGATGCATAGTTCGGTTCTCCCATCATCCTATTCGTCAATTGGCTTCTACGGGTCTATGTATCGTCTCCCATGTGTGTCCGGACCAGTCTCCACGGCCTAGATGCCATGACCTGCCCTTGCTTCAAAGCCATGATGCCACCGCGGGAGTGCAACACCTCTGCGGGGTGAATTGGACAGCTCGTATCTCGTCTAAGCACACTCATTTAGATCTGCGTAACGGCTGAGCTAACGATCCACTGTGATAGTACTAAATATAGGAATCCTATCTACTCCCTCCTACAGTAGTCTCTTTTTCCTAGCTGTACTTTACACCCACCCCCTCTTCCCTTCTAGGAACTCTCCCGGCAACTCAACCAATCATTCATTCACCAGAAGCAAACGGTTCCAGAATCCCGGGCTCTGGTGCCGAGGCCTATGAGCTGTACCTCACGTGAAGTTGACGTTTGTACCGGACTTTGTGTTCACCGTCAACGTGCTATCGAAAATGGATCAGGTCAGCTGCCGGCCGGGCTCGAAGCCGATACGCGCACCAGACACGAGGAGGCTCCTCGGCTAACGAAACAAGACAGGGATGTAAGGGATTTGCAGAATATACTCACAAAACATCTGGACGGGAATAGCTCCCTACAGGATCGAAGTCGAGCTGGACGAACATAAGGGGTTAGCGTATCGTGCACGTTCGAGCCGCTTTTATCAATAGGTTAGAAGACTTCTTACCCGAGACTTGGTCACATCCGACATATCTAACTCGGCATAAATGATGTCCTCTTTATCCCACAGGGGCTCTGTAACCTGGGTTCCCAAAGGACCGGCTATAAACGAGCCACCGTGGTTTACGATGTCGTCAGGCTCCCATCTCGAGCCGTCCGGTTTCCGATCATGGTGTTCCGGGCCGAATGGCGGATAGTCGGCAGGGAAGTCGGAGACTTTACACATGGAATTGACGGAAACTACAAAGCAACGGCCTTCCTTGGCAATATGTTGCATAGATGCCGTCCAGGCAGGTAGGTCGTCCGCATTGGGGGCGAGGTAGATTCTAGAGACGCTGGTTAGAGAAGCTAGGCATCGGCATCGATTTTTCTGGGTGAATTCTCTCTAAGGTGAACCCTACTCGATTCCTTGTTGGTACAGCGCCATGCGGGCAGCGGGCATGTAGTTCTCCCAGCTTTGAGTTGTTAGCATCACCGTCCCAATAATGTCGATAGAAGAGGCGATTCACCATATCAATGTCCCAATTTTACCAATATCGGTTTGAACGACCCCAAGACCGTCTCCTGAGCCTCTTCCCCACACGAGACGTTCGGCGGCTGTTGGTATTAACTGTATATCCCTCCCTTTTTAGTGATCATGAACTCTAAACTTCACAAACACCAAGATTTACCTTTCGATGTTTCAGGAGCACCTGGCCATCTCGGCCGACTAGCAACGCAGTGCAGTACAGAGTGCCACCATCCTTTTCGATAATACCAACTTGCAAGTAGACCTGATTGGACTTTGCGGCGTTCAGTATCACATCTGCTTCTGGAGATGGCACTGCTACCGCCGAGTCATAGTATCTGGCGTACCACTCTCTCCCTAAACTATGGTAAGCCTCGTTGTCCCCATCTGTGGACCGTAACACGGTTCAGGATCAATGTACGCTTACCCCGTGGCTCCCGAGCCCCAATCGTTGCGTCGAACGCGTATCTCCACGGGTACGCCGAAATGAAGGCCTCACTGGTTTTGTGATAAGTGAGTTAGCCCGGCTGCCCGGCAGCCCCCTCAATCCTTCGGCCTTGTTTGCGGCGGTGAAGGGGGGAGGGGGGAAACAAACATGGTAAGCAAGCCATATAGCCCACTTTACTGCAGAGACTCACGGAAATACCACAAGATCAACGCCTCCCTGGGCAGCTTCTGTCACGAGTTTGGTCAGTTTCTCCAGACTTTGTTGGAGGTCGAAGGACACAGGCGCAGCCTGCACGACTGCCACCTTCACGGTGCGAGCAGGGGGGGCCATGATAAGGACTTGATGTTAAGAGACAATATTTTTAGATAAGGCTATCCAAGTCAACCCAAAATGAATCATGTCTGGCCTGGCTATAGACGACTTTTTGGAGGACGATATAAGAACTTCCGGGTGGGTCGAGTGTGGGCAAGAAACCCCCCTCCTGGACGAAGTTAGCTTAGTATAAGTATTCCCAAAACAGAAAGGGTGACAAGCTTCTCATTGCTAATCCCTACTAACAACCTTATTAGATCCCTGATGCTTCAGGGCTTGGTATGATACCAGGACCCGCTGCGGGTGCTTCTTGCTGACGTGATAGGTAAAAGCAGGCAGGCTGGAACTGGCCCCGTGGAGAAGTCTCCAGAAGAGTTACCTGTGTAGACCTAGCTTAGATGGCTGACACCCGCATACGCATACGCATACACATATCCACGCAGCTAAATTGATAAAAAGAAAATCTCCCGAAGCACCCTGGATGGGGATGGGGCCCTAGACGCGGATCGTCGAGCAGCATGAGCCGGGAATATGGGCAGTTTGTGGCCGCTCTCCCCCGTGGGGCTACCACAGAGGGGAAAGGAAAAACATACGACGCTAGACAGGCATACCGGGCTCGCATATAGTATGACGATAGCCTACTGCTCAGTCAGATCCCGAGCGGCATAGCAAATCCCGGTGGGGAGGGCCCAGGCAGAGGGGATAGCTACCCGAGGATCGGTGTTGTTGAGATGCCCTCTCCCAGTCACCTTACTCCCTCTTCTAGAGCTACGCCTCCCCCGGTCTCGAAGCTGGTGGGTCGTCAGATTTACTTGCTCCAGACAAGCAAACCGGCGTGGAGATGTGACAGTCGAAGTGCCAGCCCTCCTGCAGACGCTTCTTGGCCGGGTGCCCGGGTCGGGATGGCACGGCATGGGAGGCGTGTGTGGCGTGGACCGCGTCTGTGTGAGATCATTGCACGCTGGGAGATTTCCCCCATGTGCCAGATTACATATTGCTGGTACGTACCGGCCATGTGATAAAGAGCCTAGGTTGGATGAACGAGGAGTATTTGTGGACAAGGGCTGGGTTGGAATGAAAGCTTGCGTGGGCAAATCGATAGACCTGACCGTCGCTCCCTGAACTCCGCAAACTATTGCTCTCCTAAGGGGATACACGCTATCAACTTAGAACATACAGTTCTAGCCTGCTCTTTGTTTCTTACTGGTGGAATACTACCATGAATATGGCAAAAGCAAATTGTACGTTTAGACTTCAAGGATAACCGCTGGAGAGGGTGTATCATATCATATCATATCATACCGTATCATAGCAAGCTTAACTAACCAAAACCCATTGCTGTACAGTACTTGACGACTACAATCCTAACCCAGACAACTTCTATGCGGGCCTGATCAAGGGGCAGAAGTTTGCGGTGATCCCGCGCCTAGAGCTCGACTCTGGCGAGGTGCTCGAGCAGTGTCCCATCGCGTACAAGACCTGGGGCGTCTTGAACGACACGCGCGACAACGTCTTAGTCGTCTGCCATGCGCTCACGGGCAGCAGTGATGTCAGCGACTGGTGGGCACCGCTGCTCGGCCGCGGACGCGCCTTCGACCCGGCGCGCTTCTTCATCTTTTGCGCCAACGTCCTCGGCTCGCCCTACGGCAGCGCCTCGCCGCTGACGATCGAACCGAGCACGGGGAGCCAGTACGCGGGACACTTTCCGCAGACGACAGTCAGAGATGATGTTCGGTTAGTCCTGCCGTTCCTATATACTGAAGCCCCCTATTTATATGTGTGCTCTCTATCTTGTGCTACAATGCAAACATGCTAGATTCAGTTGAACTAATATCTGGACATTACCTAAAAAACAGGGCGCACAAGCATGTACTCGATGCCCTAGGCGTCCGCTCAGTTGCCGCCGTAATAGGGGGTTCTATGGGAGGCATGACGACTCTAGAATGGCCGCTATGTACGGCGCCGGGCTACGTCCGGAACATCATCCCCATCGCAACGGCAGCCGACCACAGTGCCTGGGGCATCTCGTGGGCCGAGACCCAACGCCAGTGCATATACTCAGACCCAAAGTTCGACGACGGATACTACGAGCCGACGCCGGAAGGCCAGCCTTCGGCCGGCCTCGCCGCGGCGAGAATGGTCGCCATGCTCACGTACAGATCGTGCGTCAGCTTCGACGCGCGCTTCGGGCGCAGGCCCCCCCGCCAGCAACAGCAGAAGAAGCCGCAGCCCCAGAGCGCCGCCGTCGAACCCCCCTCGACCTCCCTAGGACGGAGGTCCCCGTGGTCTCCGCCGCGGCGGCTCCGCAGCAAAAGTCCGACAGCGGCGCGAATACCACCGTGGCTAACTGTCATCATGGTGGTGGTAGTACTGGCGGCAGCGGCAGTGGCAGCGGCGGCAAGAAGCCGCCGCACGCCCGGCGCGACCCCTCCTTCTCGGCGCAGGGCTACCTGCACTACCAGGGGCAGAAGTTCGTCCGGCGCTTCGACGCGAACTGCTACCTGCACATCACGAACAAGATGGACGCGCACGACGTGACGCTGGGCCGGATCCCTCCCCCCACCCCGCTGCTGCTGCTGCTTCTTCTACCTCGGACGACGACGACGACGAGGCGCTCCGGACCGTGCTCTCGCGCGCGCCGCCCGGCGCCCTCGTCGTCAGCGTCGAGACGGACGCGCTGTTCCTGCCCGAGCAGCAGGAGAGGCTCGCGGCGTGCCTGCCGGCCGCGTCGCTCGCGGTGCTGCGCTCGTCGGACGGGCACGACGGCTTCCTGCTCGAGTTCGAGCAGCTCGGCGCCCTGATCGAGGGGGAAGCTGCGGCGCGAGTTCCCGCGCTTCTACGATGGTGGTGGTGAGAACGTCGGGCTCGAGTCGACCGCCACAGCCGTGGATGGTGGTGCGGCGGGGGGCGGGGAGAGCTTGACGGGGGAGATGGAAGGGGACGCTTGGTAAGATAGGGGAGGGGAGGAGTTAGGGGAGCTGGTTTGGTAATGCTAGCCTACGGAGATGAGAGGATTCTCTGACTCTACTGATAGGCACACGATAAGACTTTTACGAGTAGTTCACGATTTAAGGGATTTTTCTTTTCTTTTTCTTTTGGGCAGTCGAAGTTAGCGAAATAGTAATAGGTATACGGTTAGGCGTATAAATGGGTATATACAAGGTAGTTATGTAACAAACTCAGCTCGAAGCCATTCATGATTAGGACTTGACCTGGCTTAAACTTGATACTGTAATGTAATCTTAGTTTGAAGAGTTTCTAGGCGTCAACTTGAGGGAGACTCTACTAATAGGAGAAACATATTCCTAGCCAGAACCTCTGCATTTCTACACTTACACGGCATTTCCTTCCCAACAGAACAGACGGTGATAACCGGACCAAGTCCAGATTTTGGCTATGCTAAAAGCTCAGTTGGAATTTCACAGACTAACGTACGATAGGTGAGTTGTACCAATTCGGTGACCTGGTCTTCTGGTCACACGGCGAAGATGTCCGTGGAAGTGTCCTTCAGTACGATGGCCCTCGATCATACGATACCAGGAGACATTTGCAAATGCCGTCGTCCCCATCGCGACCCAAAATCCTGCAAGGGCTTTCTCATCTTAATATAGAGATTGTCGCCACGATGGCTCCAAAATGGTTTAGACAAACGTCAACCCCGACCTATTCCGTGGTGGTGGAGGATAAAGGGGAAAGCATCTCGGCTTAATGGGGCGGAGGATGCGCGCTAGGGGTCCCGGATCCCCTCCTTACAAAGGCCGGGCGGGATTTGGCAGTAGCGGAGTGGATACGATAGATACGTCGATTAGGCGCGTCTATTAGCGCTCTCTGCCCCAATCTTTGGGTGCCCCCCTTTTCCACGAAACATAACCCAGCCTAATCCCCTGTTTTCTGTTACGTGGTTTCGGAGACTCGGCTATAGGCCTGTTACAACAGTACAACATCTCTTAGTGCTATTGATCCCGGTATCTGAAGGTTCCGTGCTGTTGGGCAGTTCCAAACTTACAACTTACATGCGGATCAATGTACTTTGTTTCAATGTTGTCCCCCGAAAAAGGGACAGAAAAAGCTACCTACCTACTTGAGCTAATAAGTCAAGACAAGTCTCTTTCCCGATCCCCACCCCTTAATGTGGGAACACCAAAAATTAAAGGGGGGAGAAGGATGACTGTTCGACACCAAGTGAGCTATATTTTCATACACGTTGACAATTACGCAGTGGCAGTCGGAGCATGCCGAACACGTGCGTGACGACTGAAATCCCGTTACAGGAAGGCGAATCGTTTCGCTGTATCTGGCTGGTGACAATCGGGGTTGCTTCTTGGCGCTGGTATCTCCCCGGTTGAATCGTCCGAAATGTACACTAATAAGGGGGATGGATGGTGAGGACGCAGGGGCATTCAAAATGTCGTTATCAAGTGCAGGCCAGGTTCTCTTGAATCATCTATCACAAAGACCTCACACCTACATTCCTTTTCCATACCATACTACCTCTCAGTTAAACATACATTACCCCTAACGATGGGAGCAACTGTCGAGACCAAGCCCTGGCTAGTCCAGAAGTACGGCGGCACTAGTCTTGGGAAGCTCTTGGACACGATATGCAGCACCATCATCCCCAAATACAACCGAGATCATGACCTCATAATCGTGTGTTCTGCCCTTTCGGGCACACTGAAGGCTAGCGGTACTACCAGTCTCCTCCTGGAGTGTATCTCACTCGCAGAGTTGGGCATAGGGACCCAGAAGGAGCTGATACAAGTCATGGACTTGATCAAAACCAACCATCTCAATGTTCTGGACTCTTTCTTGCGCTCGCCCAAGCACTCCCACTTCGAGAACTACGAGGATACCACGACGAGCATCGTCAACGAGTGCGAGAGCATAAAGAATTTCCTGCTGGCAGCACAGGTAATCGGCGAGCTATCGCCGCGGTCAAAGGACCGGGTCATCGCTTTAGGCGAAAAGCTAGCATGCATTATTGTCGCAGCTTGCTTGACAAGCATAGTGAGAGCCCCCAAGAGCCTACCCATAAGATGCTAAACCAGATGGACTAAACGTGGAACGTAGGGCATACCCGCAAAGGCGGTTTTCCTTGATAACATCGTGGCTTCTGCCTTCGGAGCTGCGATACACGATCAACTGGCGGCCATGGAGCGACTGGGTTCGAGATTCTATCACATGATTGCCGATGAAATACCCAGATACATCCGGGATTGCGGACCAGCGATTCCTATAGTGACCGGTTAGTACTTTCTGCCAATCCATTGAATTGCTTATAGCATAAGCTCAAGATTAGTAGGCTTTTTCGGAATCATGCCGGACTCCCTGATCCAGACGGTCGGAAGAGGTTATTCGGATCTCTGTGCGGCCATGTGTGCGGTCGCCATGGGCGCGATAGAGCTGCAAATATGGAAAGAGGTCGATGGTATATTCACTGCGGATCCTAGAAAGGTGCCTTCAGCGAGGTTATTATCGACAGTCACTGCGGAAGAAGCGACGGAGCTGACCTATTACGGGAGCGAGGTAAACAACGACGAACGATTAATATTTCATCAGTAGATAGTACTCTAAGCTAATGTGCTTCAAGGTCATCCATCCACTTACGATGGACCAGATACAAGACGCCAGCATACCGCTACGACTGAAGAACGTCTTCAAACCAGACGGGCATGGCACCATAATCTACCCGTCGGCGAGCCCCCTTACACCAGGGAACCCCCTAGACAGTCTAGAGAAGTCAGGACTAGCCACACCACCCTCGAGCTTCATGCTCCAGAACGGGTACATCGGCGCCAAGCAGGAGCGGCGGAAGCCCACGGCCGTGACGGTGAAGGACGACATTGTACTGGTCAATGTCGTGTGCAACCGGAACACTAAGTCGCATGGGTTCCTGGCGCAGGTCTTCGACCGGCTGCAGCGCAACAAGATCTCGGTCGACCTCGTCGCGACGAGCGAGCGGCACGTGAGCCTCGCCGTGCAGTCCCCTCGCGACGTGGGCGCCCTGTGGCGGCTCAAGGAGGAGTTCGAGCGGTTCGGCCAGGTCGCCGTGGCGCGCAACATGGCCATCGTGACGGTCGTGGGCCACAACATGCGCAACATGGTCGGCGTGTCGAGTGAGTATTTTGTCACGCTAATGGTATAGGTTTTGAGGACGGTGTGGTTATGGCTGACAATTGTTGTTCAGATGAGACTCTCTCGGCACTCGCCTCGGCCCAGATCAACATTCACCTAATCAGCCAGGGCGCGAGCGAAATCAATATATCGTAAGTGATAGTAAAGGACATCAATCGTGCTTGTTCAGTTTAATGCTAATCTGGAAATGATAAGACTCGTCGTGAGCGCAGACGAGGCAATAGCCGCGATGAACGCCATTCATAGGGATGTGCTCCAGATCCCAACCCATAAGGAGCAGGAGGACAGGTTTATCCCCGGTAAGTCAACGGTTGCAACACCGGCTTATATGGCTATGGCATTGTCTGACAAGGATATTCTAGGCCCGTGGCTATACTAAGGAATGACAATATAATCATGAACTTTTTTGATGCTATTATGATGAAGCAAAGCAACTCCGATACCTTGATATGGGCTTTGGAGTTACGGCGTTCTCGAAAATCTTATTATACCTATAGTTGCGTATCAATACCAACAACCATCCATGGCTATATTTAGTATTGTAGCTATTGATGCTACAATTTGGTAGTCACATAGCTGGTTAACCCAGTTAGTATATAGGCTGATAAACTTGGAAACATATACTATACTAAAGTTCACACTAAACATACTATAATATCTAAGGAATTATTTTTTTCATATTTCCGTGAAGACGTGATCCAGATGGCTTACAAGAATAGCCCCGAGACCCTCAAAAAAACAACCTCGGCATGTATCGTGGACCCACCACCGAAAGTCCCCCGTTTGTTGCAAGCATCGTGTGTTAGCTTCGACCAATCACACTCTGTGATTGAGCTTAAAACCCCTCTTTTAGATTATAGATCCTATAACTGCATATAGTATCTGTATATTATCGAGTCAGTGGAGGATTAGTGATCCATCTAAGTTAGTCCTCAGCAACTCCAACTCAAAGACAATACACATTGCAATAAAAACCCCCGACGAGATATGAGAGAGAGAGAGTGTGTGTGTGTGAGACGATAATTTCTTCTTGCCTAACCTAGGTACCTACCTGGCATAGATTAGGTCCCTTAGATACGATGAGAGTATTTGATTTTACTCACACGAGCTGGCCGTAACTCCTAACGTTTTCGAAGCACACATATCTTACCTACCTACCCGTTAGATTTCACCTTGCCGAGTTGTGCACAGCCATGCCCGTCTCGAACAAGAAGGTCGCACTCGTCATCGGCGCCTCGAGGGGCATGGGCAGGCAGATCGCCATCGATCTCGCCCTGGCAGAGGATGGATACGCAGGTAAGCTCACTCACTGTATAGCTAGCTTCACTTGAGACGTTGAAGAATCTTACTCAGGTGCTTAACTTTACTACTGCTTGTCTAGTTGTCGTCGCGGCCAAGTCGACCAGCGACGCTAGCACCGCCGTGACTTTCCCCCCGGACCCCAACTCGCCCCAGTCCACCATCACCACCGTCGAGCGGGAGATCCGGGAGGCTGGCGGCGAGGCGACCGCCATCCCCGTCGACGTACGGGACTTTGAGGCCATCCAAAAGCTCGTAGATAGGACTATCGAGGTATACTACCCGATTTCCTCTTACCCCGTTCACCCGCTTTTCTTTTCTTTTCTTCTCCCCCACCCAAGTCTTTCACAGCCCCTCTCACTTCTCAACATTTTGAAGATGGGGAGAAGCCGAATCGCTAATATATCTCCAATGTAAATGTGTAATACAGAAATACGGCCGCCTCGACGCGCTGATCTACAACTCGGGCGCCATCTGGTGGGCCTCAGTAGAGGACACACCGATGAAGCGCTTCCAGCGTGAGTTTTCCCCATGACCAGTTTTCCCAAAGGGGGAGAATGAAAGCCCCCCTCTTTTCTTCTCTCCATCATTATCACTAATTAACCCTTGCACCATTTTCTCCCCCCCCCCCTCCCCTCTTCCACAGTCATGCAGCGCGTAAACCCCGAGGGCCTCTACGGCGCTGTGCAGGCCTGCCTCCCGCACCTGAAGGAGAGCGGCCGCCGGGCAGAGAGGGGCTGCGGCCGCATCGTCGTCGTTAGCCCCCGATCTACAGCCGCTTCTTCCGCGGCAAGACGGCCTACGCCATGGGCAAGGTGGCCATGAGCGTGCTGACCAAGGGCCTCGCGATGGACTTCCAGCGCCAGGGCCTCGACGGCGGCATGGCGATCACGAGTCTCTGGCCCGCTGTGGTACGTCCCCCCCCATCCCTCGAGCTTAAAAAACCCCCAAAAAACCCTTTCCCTTCTAATCCCCTCCCCCCCCCCCTCTCTGCCTAACAGGCCATATCCTCCGCCGCGACGCGCACCCTCTCCCGCGAGGCGACGCGGGACCTGCGCCACCCGGCCGTCTTCTCCGACGCCGTGACGGCGGTGCTCCGCGCCCCCGCGCGCGCCGTCAACGGCCGCCTCGAGCTCGACGAGGACTACCTGCGGTCCGACGGCGGCGGCGGCGTCGTCGACTTTGGGCGCTACGCGCTGGTGCCCGGCGCCGAGCCCCGGCGCATCAGTAAGTTTTTGTTATATCATCACCTTCCCCTTCCCTTTTTCCCTTTTCCCTTTTCCCTTTTCCCTTTTCCCTTTTCCCTTTTCCCTTTCCCTTTCCCTCCCAAGTTATAAAAAAAAAGTAGAGGAGAAAAGGGGGGGGGGGGGGGGGGTTACCCGCCGATTGGTTGGCTGACTTGGCTGGCTGGCTTATTTCTCTTATTCCGCAGTGCCCGCTAAGCTGCCGGATCTGACGGTCGCAGAGCAGGATGATGAGGGGAGGAGGATGGATAGTGTGGCGGAGAGGAGGGCGAAGTTGTGAAGGGTTTTTTGGGGTAGGTGGTGTGTGAGCAGATGGCTATAGTGTAGCACACGCACGCACATAACTTAGTATAATAATCGATACCTAGTAGTTGCGAGAGTTCAAGGCAGTAGAAAATCGTATTTGGGAATAAGTATTATGAATGGACACGCCGAGAATAGGAAATGCGATGACGACTGGTTAGGATTGGTTATACAACAACAGAATATAGCCAGGCTGGTGGCTTCTGGTGTATTGAAGAACCAAACTATACTATACTATACTATGCTATGCTATGCTACACTGTACTCTCAAGAAAATCACGGCAAAGATTTGATTGTCTATGTTCGAGTCGGTAACTATCTTTTCTCACGGTTTCGCCAAATTTGATTTCAAATTCCAGTCTCTACAAGCTGTCTAAGTAGGTATATAAGGGGGGTTAAGATTTCCGAGTTCCATGGACTGACTCTCAATATGGTACGTAAATACCTGGACACGCATCTCATAGCTAACAAAACCCCATTAGCCATCCGACCTCTGCGTATGGGACAGGACATTATCACACTCACCGCGATCACCTGATCCAAGTCGTACCGGCCCCCGCAGCTCAGTTGCGGGATCTGGGAATAGTTCTGCGCTAGCTCCTCGCGCGTGTTTTGTAGGATCTATACGGGACGAGAGTTTTTTTTTTCTCAATTGGTTAGTTTCACCTTGGAACAACACACGGAGAGAGCGCCCAACCTAGGGTTTTCACGAGTTGTGGCTAGAAGAGAGAACACGAGAGAAGGGGGGGGGGGGGGGGGGGGGGGGTTTCTGGAAAAGATCTTTTGAAAGAAAGAAAGAATCCTCACGTTAATGTACGACTGCTCAGGGTTCTCCCGCAGCGTGCGCAGGAACGCGTACGACATGGCGCCGGTGGGGGCGCCGGCGATGGACGTGTCGGCCGAGGTCTGGTCGTCGGCGCAGCCGGAGAACATCCAGACGTCCTTGCGCTCGTTCTCCCAGTGCTCGGAGAAGGTCTCGGGGGCGAGGCCGTCGTCATCTTCGTCATCGTCGGGACGGTGGCGCAGGCCGTTGAAGAAGTCGGTCGCGCCGCCGAGCAGCACCTGGCGTCGGCGACCTTGGCGGCCGAGAAGCCGCCCTCGAAGAACAGGTCGCGCGCCGCCCGGATCAGCCCCGCCCCCCGCCGCAGCGTGTCCACCAGGTCCACGTTGCCGTCCGCGTCCGGCCGGTACACGTACGGCAGCTCGCACGCCGACCCCGAGTGGCAGCAGTCGAAGAGGATCGTCAGCCGGCACGAGGGGTTCATGGGCGACACGATGGCCCTGTGCAACTGTTTTTTGGCGGGGGCCCGCCGGGTTAGGGTTGGATGACGAGGGGAGGGGAGGGGGAGGGGAGGGGAGCTTACGATGGAGCTGGTTAACTGGCCGTTCTCTGCGTAGTCAACGGGGCAGATTGTGTCTTCGAAGCTTGTTGCTGATTAGCCAACATGGATGATAAATTAGGAGGAGGCCCACGGGGGGTTTTTTTTTTGCCTTACCCAGATGGCCGGTCACCGTCCTCATCTTTAACCTGGGCTATGACAGATAGGTCAACAAGATGAGTCTAAGGTGCACGGGGGGTTGTCGTGTGTGTTCATATTAGGTTCAAGACTAACATCCGTGGCCAGAGTAGCTAAGCCAGAGGCTGTCTCCTGCCTTATTCCAGGTCACCAGCCACTTGATAGCAGCTAGGATGTTGGCCCCCGTGGGATAGAAAGGGGTACCCTCGTTCTCGGGAGCATCCGACATCATGACCATGTCGTGGGAGCTTGGCGAGAAGCCTCGGTCTTCCACTAGGAAGTTGCCGATGTTCTGGGCGTCGTTGATGCATCCCTTCAGCTCATGGTCTGTGCCGAAGTAGTTGATGGCGATGATGAGGGCTTTCTTGCGTGCCATGTTGCTGCTGTCTACCCAAACTCTGGAATAAACTATTTATGGTAGGAAAATAAAAAAATTTTTTTTTTTTTTTTTTCGAAAAAAGAATGAAAACAAACGCAAAAAAAAAGACCGCCAGCGGAATCAATGTTATGAATTGGCACTCCAACTTAGATAATAAATTGACAGTGGTAGTGGTGGTGGTGATGGCGGGGGTCAAGCCCATTGAGTTATACCAAAGCTTGGCAGGGACCAAATCCAGCCCGACACAGGGGAAACTCCACAGCCCCACCGTCCTGATACATACTACCACGCGGCTACCGGCTACTCTACTCTAGGTACGGAATATCCCGTTAGCTCAGGGACATTGCCGATCTATTATTGACTTTCTTTTCCCACGCGTTGCTTTCCATAGCGTACCTAGGTCTAGCACCGTTTTCCATAACCCCATGATGTCATTTGCGTATTGACGCTACTTTCGCCCCGTCCCAAGTTCGTTCATAGTTCAGGCTCCTAAACCTAGGTAACTTGGGATAAACAACTTTCTTGCCGATCTATCTTCAACATAGTAAAGGGGGGGAAAACAACAACGATTCTCTCCTGGAAAGGGGGCCGGAGGGAGAGAGACAGGATGATCACCGTCATCTCGGACGAGGTGCTGGACGCAGCACGGGAGCTGAACAGGCGCGATATCTGTCGCCTCGAAGCACAGCTCAGAAACGGAGCTGAGCAGCAGGCCCCCGCCGTCACCGCCGACAACGAGGACGACGACGAGATATGGGCCAAGTACGAAGGCATCGAGGGCCTGAAGGGCGCTGCAGGCCAGCCCATCAAAGTCGGCGGCTCGTACTACTCGTACGGGCCGTACCCGCGCAACCGGCGGATCCTCGCCGACGTGGCGCTGGCGGCGGGGTGGACGGTCGAGAAGGCACGGATCCTGGAGCGGCGGTGCGTGGCCAAGATGGCGCGGCACCTGAAGGACGTGGAGAAGGGGTCGTCGTCGCCCATGGTCGACCTGTCGGACCCCAACCAGCCGCGCATGGCCAACGGCCGCCCCTTCACCTTCCAGCACATCTCCTGGAGCTTCCTGCCGTGGTACGTGCGCGCCGAGCTCCGCGAGATGGACCCGGGCAAGACGGCCGTCGTCAAGGCCGCCGTGCTCGACCTCTACGAGGCCAACTCCAAGACCGGCAGGAAGGTGCTCCCTCCGTGCCCGGGGGGCCGCAAGAGCGACGCCCTGCCCGTCGGCGAGGCCGAAATCGCGCGCGCGCAGGAGGAGCTCGACAGGGCGGAGCGGTATAGCCGCGCGTTGCATTTGCGGTACGAGGAGAAGCGGCGGTATCTGTCCCCGGACGAGGTCAAGCGGCATATCAAGGCCCGCATCGGGTCTGGCAAGGTGTCGGAGGAAGACTTCTGCCGCGCCATAGACGTGACGGCCGAGGAACTCGCGGCGTTCATGGCCGAGCGGAAGCTACGGCCGCAGCATGAGAGCAAGGTCTTCCACAATGCACTGGAGTATCTGAAGCCGCATAGGCGGGGACGGAGGGGCCTGAAAGGAAGAGACGGAAGACGGCTATGATGAACGTTGGGCTAACGATGTAATGCATAGTGGCGTAAAAGTAGTGTTATTTGTAAGTGTGGGATGGTCAGATGTCGACCTTATATCTAGAACGTGATTATTAAAACAGATTCAGCACCTCTTGCTGCCAAATTTCGTCTCTCATGAATCTTTTAGGAGCTTCAACTTATTCATCACCCGCCTCGCCGCGTCTAGGCCTCCGTCTCGATACGCCGCACCGATGACTGCCTCCACGGTATCGGCTTTGGTCCGCGGGGATATGAGGCCGACTTGGCAGGGATTTTGATTGATGCATTCTGTCAACCCACTGTTGTCGCAGGCAGTCGCCAGTTGGTAGTTGCTAACCATGGCCCTCAAAAGGTTAGCCGTCGTGCCTAGGATATGCATCAGCACGTAGATACTCCATGGTTCACTCGACTAAGGGGGCACGTGGGATTGCGCGGACAGGGGGGGCCAAACATGAAATCTAGCGTTTGGCCACTAGAACAGGAACGAGGGCAAGGCACATGAGCCGGTAAAGGAGAGACGGGAGGACGGGTTTCACTTGCCGATGTCTTCACCGCGCTCGTAGCTGTCGAGGACGGTGACGAGGGCAAATACCTTGTCCCCGACGCCGGCGAGAGGCTTGTTACCCCCCGGGATTTGGCGACCGTTCAGAGCCGTGACATCGCTCCCTGGCGCCTGAAGACCTTCCCAGAGTATTTCTGGTCTCTTGAACTCATAGCCCAGGACCTTCTGGGCATTTATGACCTTTTCCGGGATCACGAACTTATCACTGGTGCTACTTGAAGTGATATCCCGTGATATGGGCCGTAGAGGAGAGACTGGAAGCTTTAGTAGGTAATTGCTTGGGCAAGCGAAGGGGGCGTCGTGTCATGAAATTTGTATTTTCAGCAAGCAGGCGTGGGTACTTACTAGGAGTCCCTCTACTTGCAGGTTTCCTAGCAGTAGTAGACGAGTATTGAAGTCTGCTGGATGGCCCTTTCAGGATTAGTCTGGTGAGACGAGGCTGACTCGCTCGGAAAACGTTGATGCAGATTCTATCTATCATGAGGTAGGTATTCTTGTTTAAGCGAGCGGATATTTTCACCCTCTGTGTACCTCTATGTCAAAGGTTATTCGTGCGATGAGTTGAGAGTGTCGATCATAGTTGGCCGTGGCCATACGGATTCTGCAGACTACTCAGGTAAGTAGATGCTATGTAGTTAGTAATCCTAGCAAGTCAACGATGGTGGATGCATTGAAGTTTCGCCATTTAACTCCGAAAATACTACGACTACTAGGCTACTTAGGTAAGGTCAAGGTAGTAGGTTACGAAATACAGTCACGTGGGATATAAACTATCCAAAGGGTACGTACCTAAGTAAGGTATGTACTAGCGACTCCCCACATATCCCGTCTGCAAACAACACGCCATCCTTGCTTCTTTCCTCAGCACCTAACCTACATAACCTCTTACACTTACAGCGGTAAGTATGGATCCGTACGGGTGGGTATTGGGTAGTATATGCGTATTGTATGCGTGAATGAATCGTGATGTGATAAGCAAGTAACATGTTAGTGCAGATAGTTAGGTACATGATCTTATGAAGGACATGAGTGTACATAAAGACCTGTAACCCAAAACAATACGATCCTTGGTCGAGAATACTACGGTACTTACCTACTCCGCGGAGTAAATGCTTCCCATTAAAAAAAAAGTTACTACTATGGAAGCGTGAGATAGTTGGAGCTCGTCAGACCGGCCAATGCAAATACCAGGCGGAGCCACCTCTTGACCAAAATCGGTACCTAGACTGTATGGTGGGGGGTGAGAAAGGGAAAAAGGAAAAGAAAAGAGAGAAAGAAGGAGAGAAATAGAATCCCGATGCATAGAAGCATTTATGATGGTATCATAGTATTTCTCGCAGCTTCTACATACGCAAGATGTTAGTTACTACACTATGCCTGAAAACACCTTTAAGAGTCCAGATTCTGTGGATCAGTTTTCCTCTGCAGTGTAGTAACCTACAAGTGTGACCCCGGAGAATAGGGGAGGGGAGGCGGGGTTGCGCAGAGCCCCGAGAGCGCTTCACGAAGGAAGGCGATCAACCCAACCCGATTTCTTTTTTATGCAACACCTGGGAAGCCGGTTATAAGATGGGCTCTACACTACCTACACGTACACACTGGCTCTATATCCGTCCATTCGATTCGAGCCTGAGCCCAAACCCCGGTACCAATTCCGGGGTATCGAATTGTGGTGGGGAGGTGGTAGTGAACAAGACCACGCCAGAAGAGGGGAATGACGACATCTACCTGGCGACAACGTGGTAGATACCTAAGGTTAGGTAGGTAGGTAGGGGGAGAGATGGTGGTCAGTTTCCATCAAGCCGTGAATAACCCTGGAAATGTCCATGCCGCCGTTGACTCGGGTCGGCGTTAGCAGCACCCCGAGCTTGCCACATACTAGATAGGACCTCTCCTCTCCTCACCGGCACTCGTAGGTACACTATCGTACCAACCAGAGGACACCTAGGTGGCACCATAAATGGCCGTAAAACCCGTGATGCCGAAACTATTACCCAGTAGGCCACCGGGTTGCTCTTCTAGATCTCTCTCTGCGGTACACTACAAGCCCGGCCCACAATCCTGGATCTCGATGGAGAGATATGCTCGACCCAAGGGCCACGCGTATCCTGCACAACGTAATCAATGCAGCAGTCGAGTCTTCTACACTAGACTTGAGCTAGAAGTGCAAAGAAAAAAAAAAGTTGAGAACGAAAAAAGAAAGGGGGGTTTAGAAAAAAAAGATCTCAGTAGTTATCCTGCTTAGCCTAGGTAGTAACTTATCACATTCCCAAACCCACCTCCCTCCCTCCCTCCATAACAGTGTGTATAGGTAGACAGCCCCTCGGGGTCCGGAGGACGAAGGACACGGAACTTTCGCAGTCTTTACATACCCAGTCTTGGCCCCAGAGGCCACACACGCATCGACGAAGCCAGGGTGGGGGGTGGGGGGAGCACTATCTACCTAGGTACTCAAGCCTGATCTTGGAGAACCAAGGGAATACCTACACTACATAAGATATATATACATACCAACCAAGCAGGGGCCCGAACCTCAACCTCCCAACCCCTCCTTTTTTTTCTTCCCCTCCCTCTCTCCACCGTGTAAATTGCTTGTCGCGTGGAAGAGAGAGAGCGCGTCGTGAATCCCAGTCAGTTGCCGAGTCAGTCGGGCAGAGAGAGATGGGTGGCCCCACGAAAGAGAGCGTGCGTGTGGGGGGGGGGGGGGGGGGGGGGGTTGAATACATAGTAACAAGCATCCGCGAACGGGGTCATCCGGTGCTGAATTCGAACGAACGAGGGGTTAAGCAAGTTCACGCTGATACACGAGAGGGTGTGAGGGGAAAAAGAAAAAGAAAAAGAAATGACACGATGAAGAAACGTTCAAGAGGCGAGGGAGGGCATACATAGGTAGATAAGTAGGTATTTAGCTGCCCTAGCGACATCATACTTTCAATCCCCAAGTTCCCAAGTCTCGCAGTGAGGACCACTTTGCCAGAGTGGAGGGGGCGCGGAACTTTGGGAGTAAATAGGTAGACGAACTTTTTCCGTATAGCATCAAACTCATAAGATTCAGTATACCCGATTCATTTTTTTTCCACGTCGGCGGCGGGACAATTTACCAAGTCCATTTCATTCATGCATGCATGCAATCAATCCCAGCCATATCCCTCCCTCCCGCCCCCCTTCTTCCCCCGAACCTCTTCAATCGACCTTGCAATGATGCCAAATATGGTACAAAGAACTCCTCCAAATCATCGATGAGATGAGAGCGTGCCTTCCCCCCTTCCTCCCCCTTAACTCCCCTAAAGTATATAAATACACTAAAGAACGCGCACCGAGATAAGAACACTGTGATCTTGCGACCAGTGCTGACAATTCCTCGAGCAGGGCGAGGATGGAGGACGTGAGAGGTTCTCGGCGAGGAAGGATTATATGTTAGGCGATGTGTAGTTTGATGGTACAGTGTGTTTTGTGTAAGTAAGCATGTTAGAGGGGGTGCCGTAATCTAGACAAGGTCCCAACAATGCGCAAACGAGTATTCAGAGCTTCGAGATATGCCGTCTTATAGAGCAGGCTTAGCCTCTCCGCCTAGGGCCGCGCCGACCTGTTGTGCTGTCGAGGAGCCGCCGCTGGGATTACCACCGGTAAGGATCTAGCCTGTCTGTCAATATCCACCGCTTTTTTCCCCTAGTCATGTGGGTGGGGAATCACTCGACGATGAGGGGAGTCACTCACCTCGCCGCCCATCTCGCGCATCTTCATTTCCTTCTCCATCTCGAGGACCTGCTGCTCCTCGGCCCACGCGAGCGCCCAGGGCACGCCTAGCAATAGCGCCGAGCTGCTGATGACCCATAACGTCTTGCCGCTGAACGACAGGACGCTCTTGATCGCGCCGGTGGTCGTGTTGAACTTGCCGGCGATGTAGCCTCGCGTCTGCGGCGGCACGATGTCTCTTAGGGCGTACAACCGCTCGCCAAAGGTCTCGTTCTCCGGGTCATAGTCGGAATCATCAGAGATCGACGAGTCTAGGTAGCACAATATTAGAAATAGCGCAGAATAGGGGAAAATAAAATAGGATATGAGTGCCATGGGAGTTCGACTTGCAAGGAAATATGCAGTGGTTTTCGCAACGTACCGGTATCAGTGTAATCAGCGTCATCCTCGTCCTCAGGTCCCGGCTGGCCCTCTTGGAAATGCTCATCGACAACCTCAGTAAGTTGAACCATTTTCTTTTTTTTTACCTCTGTAATGAATTTGTTTGATTGCTGAGTTTGCGGTGGTTCAGGGTTTGGTTATGCGACGAAGGCAGTGGTGAAGACGGGCTCCAACAGAAATATGTGACTGAAGTTTGATATCAACTGGAAGTGGGCGAATTCAAAAGCTTCTTCATCCATCAGAAAATTCATTGACTTGCAGGGATGTGCGACTAAGTACTAAGAAGTACTAGTATGGATCCAGTGGCACTTGGTGGCACGTGCCCATCGCTAGAATAGTTGATCCGTCATGACCTGGATGACGTATGCAAGATAATAAAGGATGTGGTTCGTGCGCATTTTCACAACAACCCCACCAAGATGCAATGATTGTGACATTAATGAACATCAATAGGTATCTATGGATCTAGACATTTTGAGATAGATCTTGACTCTATCATCTGAAGCCAGCTGGTAAGTCTCGAGGTCTGCATAGAGAACTTGACCACTATATATGTTCATATAGGTATATGAGTACCTATGAAATTGACAAAAGGATTTTCTTGCTTTAAACATAATATTGAATATTTGCAAAGAGAAAGAAGACTCAATATACACACATACACTTAACTACTGACCCTATTTGATACTTATTGGAATTAACTCAGAACAGCATTCCAGTCTGGCCAGGTCTAAGGCAGAGAGTTCAATGATTAATCATGTTTAATTAGGAGCCAGATTAGTATAAATCTTGTCTTATTGGAATCTGAACATGTCCCTATTCTATTATTTAAAACAATCCACATAGACATCATGGACCAACATCAGTCCTATTCTACCTCATCATAGATAGTGCCCTCGTGCTTCATGCTCACATTCGCTAATGCTTATCCGTTCCGTAGTACAAGTAATTGGAAAAAAGGGGGAAAAAAGGAGAAAAAAAAACCCCCGGGTGACTAATATGTATATCCGTCTGATACCCTTATTAGGCCTTATTTGATGGGGCGTCTGCAAATCTTATTCCTCGCCTCGTAGGAGGCACTCTAGGGGTATCATCGTCTTCGCTGTCGCTTTCTTCTACGGCACCACTGTCTACGCCTAGAGCCGCCTCCCTCCTACGCCTCTCTGCTGGTGTTTCGTTGGCTTCATTGTCCTCGCGGACACTGGCGAACGCTGCTAGTCTTCGCCGTCTTTCCGCAGCTGTTTCTGGTGCGTCGGTGCTGGCTGTGTCCTCCGCGCCGCCCAGATCATTCTTCGATCGGGAAGGTGGAGTCGGGCGAACGGGAGATGTCTCCGGTGACTTATTCGAATCCCGAGTACTGTCGCTGGCCTGTGTAATGTTGATTTGGAGGTCAGAAGGACCTTGCGCTCGTGGTGCCAATGTAGGCTGTTCTCTGGCGGCAGATTTCACATCTGCACTAGCCGTAGAGTTGTTGACAACGTCACGGCGAGTTCTAGCATCCAACTTTTGCACTTCTCTAAGAAAATCGTCCTTGGTCATACGTCGACCGACACCGCCGATCGTGAACCGTATTCCGCGGTCGTCCTCCAAATCGTCTCCTCGATCAACTGTACCGGCAACGGGCCCCTTCTTTCTCTGATCTGCCGCACCAGCTCGACCAAATCCGCCCCAACCGCTAAAAGTGGGCTTCGTAGTAGGTCTCACCGGGGGATCCTGTGGACTTGACTGCGATGATTCCCCGGCTTTGCCTTCCTTGTTCACTAAGCCTCCCATACCCATGTATTTCAGGCTCGATGCAACGTAATCTTTGCCATCATTAGGTTCCGCAGGCAAATCATATTTCTTTACAACTTCACCATCTTCGTCTTCAACAATAATCTACACCAATAGGTTAGCAGACCATAGCATTCCAATCATGTAACCTTTACTTACTGTGTTGCCAAACTGATATGCCCTAGCTGGCTCGTGCTTCCGGTCAGCCTTGGTTTTCTCTTTGCGCTTCTGAGCTTCCTCAACGCGCCACTTCCCAATACTCTTCTTGAGGGACTCATATGTCCAACCAGGCTTCTGCGTCTCCTCCTTGGCCTTTTCTTTCAGTTTATGAGTATCAGGGGGCGTGTGGTGTTCTTTTTTCTCCTCGACTGCCAACACTTGACCGTCTTGATCCTCAATAATAATATGATCTCCCTCATCATATACATCAATCTCAGAGCGCGGTTCTCCTTTAGGCCCACGTTCTTCCTCCATATTCTCTATATCCTTTTCTTGAATTTCTTCTTGTGACGGGCTAGGAGTGCTCTCTTGACGTGGTGAGGCAACCGGTGCAGAGTCAGATGGAGAAATAGGTGACGTGGGCGACATGGGCTCGAGTTGTTCACTTGTGCTTTTTCGTTGAGGGAAAATAGCTGATTGACTAACCGGTCCACCTGGTCCAATGCCGTCATCCCACTTCTTTCTGCGCCGGCGGCTTACCAATGACGAGGCGCGGCTCCCTGTCCTGCTCGGGTTATCTTCTTCACGTTGGCGTCGTAGGAACTGTCCAGGCATGCCGGTTGGTGGCAGTGTGCCCGGTGGAATATCTGGCAATTTCACGTCTTCAAAGTCCGTGTCAGACATAGTTCGTGCTTGCGACCGAGACTGGGAGGATATGCGCGGCAGGCGACTCATCCATGCCGGCCCATCTTCGGGGGAGGTGGTGTAGGACATGGTGAGCGAGAGGGTGTTGATCCGCTTGCCAAGGGTGAAGACTGCTACTGAAGAACCATGAACCAGGATAGAGGAGATGACCATGAAGGTGACGATGGGCCACACCAACAGTACAACATTGTAGTGCTCTGTACCGGGTGGTGGAAGCTCAGCTAAGGGAATCGTATGCTCAGTCTCTAATTCAGCACGCGCAAGTAACGCCACGAAGATCGCGCCGACACCAATAGGACCGAAGTGGCCAGCGAAAAGCGCCTCCCGCCATGTCTTGATGTCTGGAATAACCGGTTTCAAAATCATCATGATGGGAATCCGACGGAATAAGATGACGAAGATAGCCATCACAGATAATCGCCAGGCGGAGAGACCAATGTCGTGGTTGTTATACATCTCCCACGGTATGATAGTGCCCAGATAGACAAAGTAGGCCAAGTTAATGAGTAGATCAATAACGTTGGACACATGGGATTCTTCAGTCTTCTCACTGAACCAACCATCGTTTGAAAACCCAACACCAGCGGCGAATCCAACGAGTAGATCATCAACCCCGAGCATGCTACCGGAACCGGCACAGAAAAGAGCCAGGGTGAAGTAGAAGACTAGAAAGCTCTCGCGATCGATCAAATCGTGCTTCTCGGCGTATTTAATACCATGTCGTGCAATGTATCCGATCAGAAATCCGTAGACCGCGCCAAAGATACACTCGTACAGGATAGTGTAGACGATCCAATGGAAGGTTGTTTCTCTGGCATCTAAATGTTCCTGGAGCAGGTAAACAGATAAGTAGATAAAGGGGAAAGCCATGCCATCGTTACAACCAGACTCGGCAGACAGCAGATCTCTCAAATGCTTGGGCACTCGTTTGGCAAACTTTCCCTTACCCACAACCGAAGACGCAAGCACGGGGTCCGTAGCAGTGACACTAGCAGCAACGACAAGACTCTCGAGCCAACTCAAAGTCGGAAACAGCCACCAGATGAAGACACTGGTGATCAGCCATCCAAAGGTCATGACGGGAAGCAGCAAGAACACAACCGATTTCCAGTGTTTCTCCATGTAGTACTTGGGCAATTCGACACCGACGGCGAAACACTGGACGACCAGGACAATACGAGAGAATTCGAGGGTGGTGGCGTCAACATTGCCCCAGGTTTTGGGGTCGATGAGATTAGCAGCATGAGGCCCAAATATGACACCACAAAGAGTGGCTACGGTAGCTTCGCCTATGTACATGCGCTCCTTAATAACAGAGGAGCAGAGCATGAAAAGCGAGGTAAACCCGCCCAAGATGATGTACACCAAATGGGGTTTGGTGATGGAGAGGTGATCCCACGCCATGGTGTTGCCTACCAGATTGTACGCGCCAAACTTGGTCCGAGTTTTCGAGACAGGAGACTTTCGAGGGGGGTCAGCAGACCGCAGTTTATGGGGGTCGTTGACAGGGAGAGAGAGTATCAAATGGTGAGGCTCCGATCCCAGGAGAAATATGCTTGCGATGCATTCAGGACAGTGATGGCATGCCAAGGAGCTGGCAAACTATCTAGCACAATAAATCGTCTAAGAGGAGAAAGATAAGCGGGAAGAGAGCCACGAAGACCTTGAGTGCATCGTTGTCGTGGTCGTCGGTCGTCAACGTGCCGCGCGTGAACGAGGCAGGGTAGGCCTCAAAGGCAATTGCTGACTACCTAGGTATGTATGCGCACGCGTCTTACCAATTGAGCTAGTATAGGTATGTTATTAAGCAAGAATATGCGTAAGTACACGATGACGCTTTGTACAAGAGAAGAGGAAGAGAAAAAAAAGGAGGAATACCTGCGACAGGTATTGGGGGAAGAAAAGATGGAGCAAGATGCAGCAAATGCAAGAGATGCTGAAGGCGAGAAAAGATAGACCCAACTTTATTTTGAATTTTTCTTACGTAGGAAGGGACTGGCAGCATTTAACTTTTTTTTATTTTTTTCCAACAAGGTTTGTCCTGTTGACGGGCAACAAACCATCCTAGCACCATGAATGATGAGATTTAGGGATCCATCGAAGCTTGTCAGTGGGGCCGACAAGTGGGCCCCTGGCCCGGAAGTCTGGGGGGGACACCCATGGTGCTTTACTGAGCGAACAGTGGTCTTGTGATAAGGACTAACATGCCTTCGTACTGGCATGTACTTCAGATAAACAAAATCATGCGCTGCTTTAGCTTACCCATACAGCCTCTCCAGCTGGTCCAGATGTCAACAAAAGCCCCAAAACGGCAGATATGCAGCTTAGATCAGCCAATCAGAGGCCACCTTCCACCATCTGTTGAACAGATCGTCTTACCAGCGCTGCAGAGGCTTAAAGATCGAGTGGGGGGCAGAAGGATAGATAATCGCGGTATCGATGACATAAATCTGCAGTAGAGCGCTTAGAGCAATTAATCGTATGTTCATCAAAGTCACCTGGTTTCTTTTTTTTTCTTTCCTTCGATGGCTTTTCGTTTAGAACCTTCCATACCAATCCCTATCGTACAGCTACCTACGTAGCTACTACACTAGTATTTTCCGCCTCGGGTCCTTGAGGCTGATGGGGTATGGATCTGAATAGCTGCACTGGCAGGGGGCGTCAGGTTCTATTGGCCGCGACAGCGTTTTATCTCCGGGTCGAGCCATAACCCCTTACAAATACCCGTGGTCCTTCCGGCACATGGATTAGCGACAAGGCATTCTTGCCGGGCGCACATGGGGAGCATAGTAAGGCGATAGGCCGGCCGACGCATTCGTATTCTGGTCTAGACGCAGCTATTCATCCCGAGAAATCCCTTGAACATGCAGGTCAGGATAGCTCTTACTAGTAGGTTGTACGGTTGAGACCTGACAGTTGCAGTTTAGGCACTTTGGGCAAAAGAGAAGATCCAATTTGTATATCTTGCAGATGTCGATTAACCATGAATATGGGATGTGACTGGATGTTGTATTTAACCTACCTAAGTAGGTACCAAGTTGTCTATTAATATCTCCTTGGAGTAGATAGTGTAGATATTAGGTTAACTACCTAGAAATGTAGCTGATTAGGTTGACAGATTACTGTACAACTTGGAGATGGGCATTGATTGACACTCTTACAGTAGGTTAACCTTAGCTGCTCCATTACCATAAGATGTAGGTAGTGTATGATAGAAGAGGCGCAAGCTCTTTTTCAATAAAGCGGCAAGGGAAACTAAGCCAAATGCGGGCATGCACGAGCCAGGTACCTAGGTGGTACTAGGTGGTACTAAGTGATACACAGCCAGTAGTAGGTAATGTACAAGATTCTGCATCCGAGTTATCCTAGCCTGGCCCCGATGTTTTCCTATTCGACGCTTTCATCACTCCGAGTTCTGACATCGATTTCTATACATCAATTTGCGATAACACCACCCATCAACCCGTCCTGCTGCCGACCTTAGGCAGGTCCCTACGACTCAATTACCACCTACCACTTCAATCTCAGCATCTCACTACCCCAATCTGCATTTCCATCATCATTTTAGGCACTTCCCGTCCAAGTCTCCAAAAGCGCGGGGGTAAGGAAGAGGAGGGATGTTCGTCCGGCGTGCTCGCGATGGTGACTCGCGATGATTTCGTGCGTACGTGACATTTAGCCTCTTGGCGGCTCTAGAAGACCCCATGTCCTCCCCCATGTCCTCCCCCCATCTCATTACGTCGCCGTTGGCTGCCGGTGGCCTGGAAACTGCACGCAAAGACGTCACACCACTATCCACTCACATCTAAGCCTTTCTTCGCTTACACCACAAGCCCACCTGTATCACGCATGTCCAAGCCAGCCAAGTGCCTTCTACGGACTCGGCGTTCTGGGCGATCCAAAAAAATTCGGAGCCTGCTGAAAATTTCTTCACGGCTACCTCGCCTCTTCCCATGAATGGAATGGCCAAGAATGAGCCGTCAATTGGCTTCACGACAAGCTTCTCCCAAGCTTTCCTCCAAGCTCTGTCAGAAGGCATGGCGAGTCCCCTCCCCCCCTTTCCCCTTCACATTCACATCACAGTCTTTCCATGATACTGGGCCACGGCCTTCCGGGGTTCTCAGGTATGCGAGATACTACTTAGTGTACACTATAGTCCCAAGTGGCAACGCACTACGATCCGACGGTGGTTTGAGTTCCGACCTCACCGCTCTCCCGACTCCCTCACCGGCTCCGGCCTCACAGCGCACCGACGCACGTGGGGGCATTCCCGTTTTGGAGTCTCACCGTGACGCTGCACAGCCAACAGCACGGCAGATTTTTAAGGTCACGAGCCTGTTTCGACGTCGCTTTGTCTGCCAGCAGCAGCAAGCCTCATTTGTTGTCATCGACTTCGCCGATAGCGGTCGCTTACTGCATGCTTGTCGCCGGCCTTTACACTACAATGGACAACCACTCGGTTGTTCGGCAAACCCATGTGCATTGTGTCCCTTGCATGAATAATTATCATTACTAGCACCCAGACCAATCTCCACCGGCATGTTGAATGGTCTTCTTTTTTCTTCTTCCTTTCTTTTTTTCTTGTCTATGTTCTGTACGGGGCTTTGTTCATATTAGTTTGATTCTTATAAACCTATAGGAAGCTTTCAGTGGCCGCGCCCCAACGAACGTAACCATACGAGAACACATTGCGCCCGTGTTCTCAACTACTATACAGCCGAATAAGGCGTGACTAAATCAGTAATTTCCTCATCGTTCAAAATAATGTTGTCAGGAGTAGTATCAAATGGATTCTCAGGCTCGTGAGTAGCTGGTCCACGATATAAATGCCAACTATCGACGCCTCGGTGCTTCACAGCCGCATACAGGCTCCACCCGTGCTCCTCGGCAGCTCTCAAAATCCAGAAAGAACATCTCATTCCCAGCGATGTACTCTTGTCTTTGAAGCTATCGGGAAGGCAGGGTAGACTAATGCTGTAATACGTCGGCCACACGCTTTTCTCCTGCGTGGGGAAGAGATCCGACACGGCTCGGACAATGTCACCCGGCGCCCCAACCAGCATACACCGGCTTAGGGAGATGTCGACCGCCATCCACTCATGAGGTCTCGGGGCATGGACACTCCGAAAGAGAAATACATCGATATCGTCTAATTCCCATCCGAGACACGTCCTCTGTATCAGACGCCAGCCGGCATTGAAGAGGCGTTCGAAAACGCGGCTCATTAGCCACACGGAAGCAGATGGGTCGTATGGGCACGAGCTCGGAACCAAGCCGTGCCACGGATATCCTCTAAGTTTTATTTCTCTTAGACCCGCTTGATCGTTTTCACGTTGGACACCACCTGGCCAGCAAGATCCAACCACGTCTCGGACCACTAGATAGATCTCTAACGGGAAGCCTAGCAGACGCATACTGCATTAATTAATTAAAGGGCCTCTGTTTGATTGTTAAGACTTAGGGACGCTCACCGGTCGCCGCGATACAACGATAAGGATGCATACCCTTCTCCGGTCTCACGACTATTTTCTAAATCTTGCATACTTGGATGTTTATTCGTTGCCCGTCGGTTGCGATTTTGGTATTTCTTGACCACCTGCAAGCGCTGAAAACCGAGTACCAAAACGTAGCTCTTTTTGGAAGGGCAGCAAATGTTCCAGACCGCGTCGACACTTTTATAACCAGCCTGACGCGGACTACAGCCCAGATACTTGAAATAACACCACAACTGACTGTTGTTGACCGGTGTGCTTCTTTTTTCATGAACTAAGTACTACTCAATAATATTCAATCGACTTCATAGAGGATATATGCATGGGCTGTCACCACAACATGCTCACGGCTGTTTCCCTACATTTGTTGATTCCTGTTAACAGTGATACAGCATATGAACCATACCTCCAGTTGAATATAGGCATACAAGTCGTCCATTAATACCGTCAATATTTGTAGTATTAGTAGCAGTTACACAAGATTCCGAGTGTTTGGTAGGCTTAACTCTGGTTGGGCATTTTGCATACATCAGTACTACCTACCTAACGTTCTGACTGCTACCGTGGGATCTGCCGGCAGGTAAGGGTTAAGTACTACCTAGAAACATGTCATCACTTGTGACAATAATGAATCTCATGATTTGAAGTGATGAGTTTACGATCATGCGATAGTTCAGAAAGTGATAGCTGGCTCGTACGTGCATCTTTACCAGTCAGTGCCTAAAGTTTCAATCTGCAAAACATAGGTAGGGACAAACCGGTTCTGTGTTGCCGCATGGCATGACTGGTGGATAACTCAGTAGGTTGGTCACTTCGAAACCGATACTAATAAAAGAACCCTTCAGGTCTTGAATCGGTATTACTCATCTTGCTCAAATTGACTTAGAAGCCTAAGAATTGAATTTCATACGCTGCAAAACTTGTTCTGATAAGCTCCAGGTGCTTTAACCATTAACCATATGAGAATCACTACGTAAGGAGGATTATATTGTTTATAAGCTTTTTATTGACGGGAGTAGGTAGGTAGTTAAGAGATTAAAATGGAATCATATAACACCTTTTAAAGGATCACTTACCTATTTAATTCTGGATGTCCTTTTAATATTCTCGCTAGGCTCACATATAGTTTCAGACTTACATTCTATACATTGTGTAATTTATTTGTATTCTTGGTTCAGTAGATACATAGTAGATGAATAATAGATTGTAGAAAATCGCAGCGTACCTAAGCTTCGATAATTAAAACCTACTCTAATGTCTCACCGGAGATTCAACCGTTTGAAAATACATCCGAGATCAAATTAAAACGAGAGAAACTTGCCGTATTGCCGCACCAGTTTCGAAATCCCTCGCTGCTAGCTTTACGTTAGTCTCGTTCCCACTATACTCTGATGTCACTGAATATAAAACCCGTATTAGGGTTCGCGGCGTAATTTAGGTATTTATGTACATAATAATCCTCACCCTTGCGCCGTGCCGCGCCGCGATCACGTATGTATGTATGTCAATGTATGTATGTACCCCGGTCGGTTCGACACGGCTCGAGAACCTAACTTTTAGATTCCATACCGCCGGCCCGGAGTGGACCAGTAGAAACCGCACATCCCTTACATCAACTTACCTTACCTCCACGGAACACATCCACTATGACGAACCCTTTCTGGCTACGGGCGCATCGTCATCCCCTCTCCGACTAACCTACCTACCTAGTCCCTCTGTTTTCCCTCCCCTGGCCCCTCCCTTTTCGCGGAGGGGGTTTTTTTTTTCCGTAGCCGCGAAATTACCTAATATTTAGACCTGGAGGAATGAATGAAATTCGACCGGACATAGCGTAGTGTAGTGTTTTTGGCTGACGAGGGGATGATGGCTATGAGGGCTCGTGATGTTATATATATCTAATGATACGAGATTGGTTAGGGAGTAGAGAAAAGAGAAATATAGTGCAATTTTACATCTCTCTTTCATATATCTCGCCGCATCCCTCTTCATACTTTCGTCCCGGCCAACCTGCCCTTAGGGCTGACCGGTCCACGAGGTCGTATCCTCGCTGCATCATCATCATACCGCCTTGCTCCCAGGCGGCGGTGGTCCGGGCCGGCGAGGCAGATGTGTATATCTAGGATACGTGTGCTGGTATAATACCACGGACGAATGGCCTTTGTTTATACCAAACCACGGCAATCACCATTCAGACCCGAGAAAAGGGAAGGCTGGGGAAGCAGAGTATTAAAATAAAAGTTAGACAAGGTAGGCACCCACGCATAAAAACCCTCGGAGTAGCCCTATTCTCGCGCAGCGCTGTCCTCTAGCTATCCCAGGGCCTCGTCGTCTGAGGAACCCCTACTGTCGCCATCGTCATACGCGCTGATTAACTTTTCCCAGTTGCTGGCCGACACGACCCCCCCCTTCTTTTCCTCCGTCATCCTTGCCGTTGCTGGCGGCGACGAACTTGACTCAGAGGTAGCAGCCGTCGGTGGCGGGAGGTCTGATTCTGTTCCTGTAGCCTACTTCTGGTGAAGAGAAGTCGATAATCGCTGGCGCCTGCTGGACCGCCTTTACACTATGGGGAATGCTGTCTTGGGAGTTGAGAGCGAGAAGACTAGCTAGGACAAGAAGGTTTCGCTCTTGAGATGGGATTATAAAGGGATTATTGGGTATTAAAGAACTGGCTAGATCACTCACTGAGGAGCTCGCGGATCCGAGGAGGGAAGCACTGGTATTACGGAAGTGCTGCTGTCGCAGGGATTGTCGGCGGCAGAGGCGCGGGAGGGTGTGAGGGATTTGGGTAATGTTCTCTCTTTGTAAGAGGCAATAAGTCGGACCTTATTTCCTTCCTTATTTAATACACGATAATGCGAATGAGGATGAATTCTTGTATAATACTCCCACTATTCTAAACTTCGAATATGGAGAATTGAGATGCTCTAGATACAAAGGCACTGAAAAGGGGGGGAGACTTGGCACAGATACATAGAGTATAGAAATATGTGTAATTACTTAATCATCAGAGTACCAAACACCAGTCCTAGTCTCTAATAAAATTGGCTTGCGCCTACTTATCGGTAGGTATCGCCATAGAGGATCAGAATGGTGGGGGTGGGTAAGAACGAGGTAATGTAACTCAGATCTATAGTATGTTCGGCAGATATACTACGAAGTCTGTTTGCGGGGTAACAGAGACAGTTGCCTCCGCGAAGAGCTCGAGTGATACCCTCGGTAGAATAGGAGGGTTATGGTAATAAGGTACCATAGTTAAATGGCGAGCAAGTGAAAAAGAGAATGAAGAAAGTAGAAAAATAAAAAGACATGATATGCATAAATGATTTTATTACAGTCAACTAACCTTAGGTACTTTCTGAGGCTAGTCTAGTTAAGCTATACCGCACCACTATAACAAAATCAATATCTATGTCGTTCTCAGACGAAGCGACTTCGAGCGTACCGCTCCTCTCGGAGAAGCATTCCGGCATCCCGGATTACCTCCTCGAGAAAGCGAAGGACGCGAAGGCGGATGTTTTCAACACGCGAACCAAGCCACAGGGCCAAAGAAACAGGCTCCCCGTCATTCCCCAGGGGGTTGAGGAGAATGCATTCTTTGAGGCCATTGGCGAGCTTCGCGAGCAACTTGGCCCGGAAAATGTAGAGATCAACGACAAGCCATTGAAAGATGGATGGTAAGCCATCCGCCCTTGCATCTGTTGATTGCCAGCACTAATTGGTAAAATAGGTATATGGAGCGTGAGTTGACGACACGCTTTTGTTGGCTACTGACTAAAACATGTCGTAGATCCAAATACCCATGATATGATGTATGTCCTCGATGAAGAGGAATTAGTTGCTTCGGCGGTGGTGTACCCTAGCTCCACGGAGGAGGTACAAAAGATTGTGCTATGGGCGAACAAACATCTCATCCCTATTTTCCCTATATCAATGGGCCGCAATCGTATGTATACCATGTACAGTGTGGCAAAATGAAAGTAACTTCTCTGACCTTTGATTAGTTGGATACGGCGGCGCAGCGCCCAGGGTCCGCGGCTCAGTTGTCGTTGACCTTGGAAGACGGATGAACAAGATTCTCGATATCAGCCCGGAGGATTACACTTGTCTCCTCGAGCCCGGCGTCTCGTTTTTTGCCTTATATGACGCGATACAGGCTCAGGGCTATGATCACCTCTGGATCGATGTCCCTGACGTCGGTGGGGGATCTGTCATCGGCAACACTGTGGACAGGGGCGTGGGTTACACGCCTTACGGTGACCATTGGGCATGCCATTCCGGCTTGGAAGTTGTCCTCCCGACAGGAGAGGTCATTCGCACGGGAATGGGAGCTCTCCCGAACAACAACACGTGGCAGACGTTCCCTTACGGCTTCGGACCATACTCTGAGTTAGTATTTTCCAAACAGCCCACGAGAGCTCCTGAATGCATGGCTAACGGGTTTTAGTGGCATATTCTCGCAGTCGAACTTTGGCATCGTGACCAAGATGGGGATGACCCTGATGCCCAACCCAGGTGGATACGAAGCCTTTGTAAGTGGCATTTGAGTCAGGCGAGACGGAGAACAGAAAACGCAACAGCGCTGACTTACAGGGGAAACGTAGATGTACACATTCCCCAAAGAGGAAGACCTCGCCCAGCTGGTAAGCATCCCCTATTCAGCGCATGTCTCAAAGCATCACACAGGATTGACCCGTCTCGAACAACCCGCAGATCGAGATCATCCGACCCCTCCGCATCAGCAACATCCTGGAAAACGTAGCCCAGCTCCGCCACGTCATCCAGACCATCGCCGTGCGCGGCAAGCCGCGCAGCGCGTACTACGACGGCGCGGGGCCCATGCCCGCGGACGCGGTGCGCCGCGCCGCGGCCGCGACCCCGACGGGCGACTGCGCGTGGGTGTACTACGGGACGGCGTACGGGCCGCCGCACGTGCGGGCGCACAAGCTGTCCGTGATCGACGCCGAGTTCCGGCGGGTGGCGGGGGCGCGGCGCGTGGACACGGGCGCCGAGACGACGACGACGACGACGACGCTGCCGGCCGACGAGTACTTCTGGGCCCGCGACCGCGTCGCCGCCGGCGTGCCCGACATCCACGAGCTGCGCTGGGTCAACTGGGTCCCCAACGGCGCCCACGTCGCCTTCTCCCCCGTCAGCCCCATCCGCGGCGCCGACGCCGAGCGCCTCTTCCGCCTCGCCCGCCGCCGCCACGACCAGTTCGGCATCGACCTGTTCCCCGCCTTCTGCGTCGGCCTGCGCGAGATGCACCTCATCGTCGAGATCGTGTTCGACCGCGCCGATCCGGAGCGTCGGGCTGCGGCCTTGGCGTGCCTGCGCGCAAGTGCGTTTTTTTTGTTATCCCCCCTCCCCCTTTTATTTTTATTTTTCTCTTCTTCCTAGCTAGTCCGGCGAGTCTTGACGCGCGATACGCGATCTCGAGAACGAAGGGAAGATAGTTATTTGATAATGTCAAATTACTGACTCCATGTGCTGCTACAAAAAGTGATCGACGACGCCGCGGCGTGCGGCTACGGCGAGTATAGGACGCACCTCGCGCTCATGGACCAGGTGGCCGGCACGTACAATTGGAACGACGGGGCACTGATGAAGTTCAACGAGAAATTGAAGGACGCGCTCGACCCCAACGGGATCCTGGCCCCGGGGCGCTGCGGCATATGGCCGCGGAGATACCGAAACCGCGGGTGGGAAATGACCAAGGCTAGTGGTGAGGGTTCGGAGGGGAATGGCGTCGGCCCCCTCCCTCCTCCCTGAGGTGGGCCGCCTTAGACATGAAGTAAATCACTTGTGCCCAGTAGCCACCCTCCATTGAGATCAAGTCCCTGAAACAAACTTCTCAGATGACTCCTACTTAGAGTAGCAATAACCAATATTATTGAGATATGACTCTTCTTCTCCCTCTCTCCCTCTTCTGTCTACAGGGATGGCTTGGTGCTGTCCTTCTGGAACGAAGATGATGTCCCATGTGCTTCCCCAACGTCGACTCCTTACCAGGTAGGCATGATGACAATAAGGTGTTGCATTCTTGGTAGATGATGCAATAACGGCACGGGGCAAAGTAAGGGATCAGCTGCGGCACTAGATCGACTAAACCCCTAAACCGAAACGTAAAGTTTTATCGAAAGTTTGGTTGCCGCCGTGGGGGGAGAGGGTTTTTGTTACGAAATTAGCCCCTTCTAGAGAGGCCGAATCCCACGGCATGTTTGGAGAATTCAAGCGAACCTTTTTCACAGATAAATAGTCGTCGAGGTTACAGGAAGTTCTTTGGGCTTCTGAGTCAGCATATATTTGCATCGGTGCGACTCGGTCTACGCAGATGCTTCCCCTCAATGCAGCCGTCTTCGTCTTCGTCTTCGTCCTCGTCTCCGACTCCGTGGAACTTCGATATTGACAGGTATATAAATCGCTTTATACCACAACCTCCATGGCATTCGATTCCTTACCCTCTTGCCTATTTTATGGGCTATCGCAGAGGCGATCCTAAAGTCCGTGGAAATCTGCTGGTCACGCTCTGGGCCTTCGTTGGAGTCTTCTGCAGCCTGGTGCTTATTCAAGTTATAAGCGACCAGATCCCCGACGTCGCAGACCATGGCCTATCTATAATAGCCAGCTTTGTAAGCAAGTCGAGCCCACGTAAGATGGATGGACACCGTTCTTATTTGATGGAAATAGGGGGCCGCTGCCGTTTTGCAATTTTACGCGATAGAGTCGCCGTTTTCCCAACCCCGGAACTGCTTCTTCAGCCAGATCATGGCATCCATAGTAGGCGTGTCATGCTGCAAGCTATTCACCTTGAGTCCCAATTTCGAATCGATCCGGTGGCTAGGAGGAGCCCTGGCTTGCGCATTCACGGTTGCACTCATGGGGCTGACGAAGACAATTCACCCTCCGGCCGGAGCCACGGCGCTTATAGCAGTCATAGATGACGGGATTACAAGGGTAGGTTGGTTTTTGGTTCCTCTGGTAATACTGCACTGTAGTATTATGCTCGGTGTCGCCCTCGTTTTGAACAATATACAGCGCCGGTATCCCATATATTGGTGGACTTCCGACGATTTGCAGGGGAGCCAGGCACAGAAAAACGATGGTCTATCGCTTATAGAAGAGAAGGTAACCAGTCAGCATAGGGAAGTGGTTGTTACCGGGAATCAGATCATCATCCCCGACGGGGTGATGCTTTTGGATGACGAGAAGATTGTTCTTCAGCGAATTTGTGGTAAATTATAAGATATGTACCTATATATGGTGGGAGAATACTATTTTTACGAGGGAAGGTATACATCCAACCTAACCTACCTAGCTATAATAAGGTGAGACAAGTGTTGTTTACTGTCGTATTATCATTAAGCCTAGTGACGAGACATATATGCCTATGTCACTGAGCCTTTCTGGCTCATAATAGCTTGACTCCGACTGCATATAGTAATTGTATTAAATAGTCAGCCTATTTAACGTCGCTCACTATGGTGTTATATTCATATTTCATAATCGACACTTGGTCTACGTATATCTCTGGGTAATCTGTGTTCTGAAGGAATCCAGACTGTTGGCCACCCGAGCAGATACATTATCCCTACATCTCCCCGCCGTTATCAGTCCTACAAAGTCTACCCTGGGCATCCTCCACCCATTCCTCGCTCCCCACGGCCGCTGTAGCATAGAACAAGGAATAAGGATCGTATTTTTTCTTGATCGCCAGAAGACGCGGGTAATTGGACCCGTAAAACTGCTTTTGCCAATCCTTTTGTGCGAAATTAGCTTCGTTCAGGTATGTACCGGAGCCCGGTGTGACAGCTTGGAGGGCCGGTATAATGTCCCTGGCGAGGACATTTTCACGGCGCTGCATCTCGGCGCGGGGGACGGTCCAGTCCCACGGTGCCGTGGCGATGGCGTGAAGGGCAGTAGTGCGCCATGCAGGGAGCACCGCGTTGTCCGCTACCGGGGATACGGCTAACGACTCGCTGCCTCCTACACGTAGCGACTGCATTAACATAACGAACTCGCTGCCGCTCGCCGTGTCACGCAGTACCTGGGTTAATGCGTCGTTTTCAGCTGCCTATACGAGAATAGAATTAATTACGCTGCTCCTAACTTGAGTAGAGATGATCAAGGCACACATACACCAACAATAATAGCGAATCCGTCCAGCCGAAACTGCGCCATTATTGCCAAAGCGCGGGTGTATAGGTCGAAAGAGTTAGGACAGCATAGGCGACGAACCGTTTTATAAACGATATCTGGAGCTTTGATTTTATGCAGGTAAGGTTACGAAAGATCCCACGCCCCCTTACCGTGTTGTGTATTTATATGATCAGAGGGGGCATACCACAGCAACAGGCGACAGATCAAAAGCAAGGCACATCACGAACGAATTGTCCAAACGGGTACTGTGCCAACAATAAATCTCGATCCGTCAAAATCCCCATACCAAGTACATGTAAGGATCATATGGCTAAAACCAGAAACTACATGTCACCTCATCACAACTAAGTTAGCAGACTAGGTAGTGTATATGTATATTGATACCCCCGCCGTTCGCGCCCCCCTGCATCACACCTCCTTACATCACGCCTCCTTATGTGTAACGTGCGATTAGTGAAACGTATGAAAAAGCTGGCCTTGAGATGGTACCTACACGCTATTTCGAAGCTCACGGAACGGGGACGTCGGTCGGAGACCCATGTGAGGCGAGGGCTATTTTCGACTGCGTTTGAAGATGTTTGCTCCTTTCCAGTCTCATTATAATGTTCTTTCTCTCCCCCGTCATAGCTATGATAGGAATATCTTGTACTAAAAGAAAACCAGCGGTGCGGTTAAAGGCAATATAGGTCACTTAGAAGGCGCCAGTGGCATCGCCGGGGTGATCGAAGCGGTCTTAGTCCTCGAAAAGGGCATACATAATCCCCCAGAATACGAATTTTGAAAAGCTTAATCCTAAGATCAATGCTCAGACCTGGGGTCTTCACGTAAGTAAGTGCAACGGATAGCGTCACGCGATGTTCCATGTACTGCCTATCAACCCCTATTTCTGTTTCCATTTTAATCTAGTGCGCATCTTTGTGACATGTGCTAATTCAGTAACGATATTTCCAGTTCCCCCAGGAATGCTGCCCGTGGCCAACCCAGGGTCTCCGGAGAGCTTGCATCAACTCCTTCGGATACGGAGGTGCCAACTGCCATATTGTGATTGATGATGCCTACCGTTACATGCAACTCGGGTCATTATCTGGTAAACACTGTACAATCATATCTCCACCGTGTGGCGACGGTGGAGTGTCGTGTTTGCAAGATGGCCTACCCTTGGTCGAAAATAGGCATTCTATATATTCTTATCTCAGAGCGAACGGACTCGAATATGGCCCTCTCTTTCAAGGCGTCCAACAGCAAAGATGCAACGAATCCGGAGAGGCGACCGCAGAGATAACACTATTCCCATCGCCTAATCGTAAAAATTATTCCGATGAAGAGACTATCATCCATCCGATATCGTTAGATGCGATTTCGCATCTTTTCTTCACTCTGCTTACACGGCGGGTGGTTCTCGCGCTATGACAACGAGCGTACCCTCTCGAATAAGCTGTCTATGGGTGGCGAATGGGGGCTTGAGGAGTCCGAAACGCAAATCCGTGATAGCTTGCACGAATATTACGAGCACCACGAAGCGCGGGTTCTCCTGTGAAGGTGTAGCTCTCGATACTGTTCATCTAGAAGAGCTGTGCCTATGGTACGAAGGGCTTGAGCTAACTAATGTGACCAACGCCCCAAGCCGTTCCTCCTTCTCTCTTCCAAACCCCAAACAGTTCTGTATGAACATCGACAGCAAGATTGCTTTAAACATGCTGGTTCCTGCAGGACTAGATTCTGTGTTGCAGAGGCTTCCCCCGCATCCAGAGGTGGATCAAACTTCGGTGTTTAGAGACATAGAGATGCTTATTGATTTATCTCTCAGGCATTTGATTTCTTCAATCGATCCAAAAAATATTTGGCCAAGATCATCCGTGGCGAGGGCACTATTGGCATTGGGCTCGCTACTATTCTGCTCGCCGTCGCAGCATAAAATCTCATACCGACACCAATTCTCTAGCGGATGGTGTTACCCAAGAACTCGAAGCGCTATGCAATCGCCTAGAACATGTGAACCATGTTAGTCGACTATATGTAAGCGCTTGCCGCAATCTCGTGGGGATAATGAATGGAGACGTGAATCCACTCGAGTTCTTGATGCAGACGGTTTGCTAAAGAACTATTGAGCGGAGATTGGCGGTTACAAGTGCGCTCAAACGATCGAGGCGAGCAATCTCATCTCGGAGCTTGTTATGAAAGGGGTTTGCATACAAACCCCCTGTTGTGATGCTGCAAATAGGGTTTCCCTGAGGTCCACGTTAGCATCTTACTTGGAGAAAATGCCCCCCATTAAAGGCTGTATTCAAGCTGCCATGGTCATGACAGTAAGTATCTACTATGGCGAAGAAGGCGGGCTGCTCTGGACTACTAATCATTATGTTTAGGAGTCAATCTTGGATCGCATGGACTACACGAGTTGGAAAGCCGCGACAGACCCTAAAGTTAAGGCGTCATGGAACCTCCATGCAGAGCTCCCTGAAGGTTTCGATCATTATGCTATCATCAGTTATGGGCATTCTTGGAACGGGATCGCTTGCCGGCTATAATGTAGGTAATACGTATCAAGATGCTCTAGCACGGTACCGGGTCACGCAGGACGAGCGTGCTGCATCCCTCGATATCGGTGGTGTTGTGGACGGCGGATACCTGACAGGACTTGACAAGTTCATTTCTGGTATGCGGCGCGCGAAGGAATTCGTACCAATGTGTACCAGGAAGGTCTGCGCGCTGCTGGACGTCTACTGCGATCCTAATACCACCATATCGCGCGAGACAATCAGCTGCCAAGCCATCATTGGCATTCGACCCCCGGCATACTGGAAAGCAGGGCAAGCTGTCCCCTGGACTCCGAAGCTGCCGAGGCGGCTAGTCAGGTCTTAATACAGCGCGTGTCCACTTTGCTAGGGACTGCTACCGACCGCATTGATAAGCAGAAGCCAATGCACTCATATGGCCTCGACTCTCTGTCAGCGATTGACCTGCGTAATTGGGTGAGAAATGTTTTCAACACGAGACTTGCCAGTCTTCGAGTTTCTAGGAGGGGTGAACTTCATGGCGGCAGGGACTCTAATTGCAAGGGGGATGGAGAAGATGAGGAGATGAGGAGACACGGATGAGTATGATCCATGTATGTAGTGCAGCAGAGTTGAGACTCAGTATACCTACATATCAATGTAGTTATGTAACCGTGATGACATATTTTTACCACCACCTTATATTTATTGTCATGGTCTGGTCGCCCGCCATAGATCTCATAGCCGCCAGCTATGGGATTCTGATACCTTTTTGTCTAGGTAACCCATAGTAGGTTTTCCTTATACCTTGGGTTTATCATGTTCGTGCCGGTGTGTTGCCGGGGGATCACTCTCTCAGCATAGCAACTCAACTGCCGAACCAGTATGACCGGGATCTTCCGGAGAGAAGGGAGCGGGGAAAATAAAAGACTAGAAAACGATTGCTATCTCCGAGTAGCAGTTTTGTTGGTTAGTTGGTGTTATAATGCGCAAGGCAAGGGAGAAGGACCCGCCCTTGCTGACCACCCCCTTTAAGGGGTATAAGGGATGAGTACCTAGGTAGGTAATGATTCTTTCTCCTTCTAGTATCCCATTGGTGACAACTTGTGATTCTACTCAAAGAGAGACTCTATTGATCCTACCTTACTGTAATTGCCGTTGATTAAACTCGTCATCTATGATGCTCAAATGAAGATATCGTACCCAAGTCCACATCCAATGCTCGTATCTCATCCGCGTATCAGGTTAGAAAGATCACCGCAGACTGCGTCACGGAACTCGCAGCAAGCAGCACAATGATTATCCCACACGGATTTAATTAGCTCTCTTACGCAACTCGAGACTTGTAAGTTAGACTTGACCAGGGTATGAACAGCGTACATTAATATTTACCAAACTTTCAATGGTCTTTGTAATACCAGATACGACTTTTGCGTGGTATTAGACGCAGTGCTACTACTACAATGTAGGTAAGATGGCGGGGTTGGGCATAGATGCGTCTCCCCGCCATCGTTGAGCCTCAGCCTTCGGCATAGATCTATAACCGAGCCAGCGGCCCGTCTGGTCTGACGACGCCCAGGCACGCCGGGGTGATATCGGAGATAGCGTTGCATCCCGTTAACTGCATGCACCTCTTGAATTCGTTGTACATGATGTCTAACACTTTAGTTACCCCGGCCTCTCCGTTATACTAACCACCAGTATGGTCAGCGTTTTGAACGTGAAATTATCCCCTTTCAGAGGAGAAGGGGTTAACAAAGGGGGGGATTCCATCGTCGTTCTAGGTACTACTTACTGCCAAGCCCCAGATCGCGGGCCGTCCTATCCAGACACACTCGGCCCCGAGGGCCAAAGCTTTGAACATGTCGGTACCGCTCTTGATCCCCCCATCGATATGGACTCTGATCTTACCCGCCGCGGCTTTCACGCACTCGGGGAGGACGTCGATGGTAGCAGGGGTTTCGTCGAGCTGTCTGCCACCGTGATTGCTGACTATGACCCCATCGCAGCCATACTGCACCGCGAGATGGACGTCTTCGGCCGTCAGGACGCCCTTGATCCAGATCTGCATCTTGGTCTTGCTCCGGAGCCAGGGGATCTCCCTCGCCCAGGAATGCGCGTCGGAGTTGAAGGAAGTAAAACCGGCATCGTGCGTCTGCGCGCGGATGGCCTCCGAAGTCCTCTCCAGCATGGGAAGATGCAGGCCCTCGGGGATGCGGAAGTCGTTCCGCACCTCGTTGTAGCGCACGCCCAGCACGGGGCTGTCGGCCGTCAGGAGGACGGCGGCGCAGCCCGCGGCCTCGGCCCGGCGGATGATGCGCTCCTGCGCGCCACGGTCTTGCATGCTGTAGAGCTGCATCGCGTGGGCCAGCGGTCCAGCCTGGAGGCCGGCCGCCCGGATCTGCTCGACCGAGTGGTTGGCGAACGAAGACACGCCCATGTGGATCCCCCGCTTCGCGCACGCGCGGCTCGTGGCCAGCTCCCCGTCTGGGTGGGCCATGGCCTGAAGACCAGCCGGCGAGACACAGAGGGGGAAATCCACGCGCTGACCGAACAGTGTCGTGCCGGGGTCGGCCTTGGACACGTCGACGAGAACGCGCGGCCTGATGCGATACTTGGAATAGGCTGTCGTGTTCTCGCGGACAGTCACTTGCCCGGTTGAGCCATCATTGTAGAAGTCTGGATGCGATAAATTGTAGATTATTAGTCTATGGCTTGTTGGATTTACAAGATAGGGGGGGTTGGCCATACCTGCATGTAGCTGTGGGAGCTTGGACGTGGCGATTCTCTTGACATCGTCAACGCACAAGACAACATCGTCACGAGCGTTAGATTTCCTGGCCATCTTTAAACCTTAGATATATAGATAGAGATATTCTGTTCGTATATATTGCGTGTGCTTATCTTATATTTTTATTATATTCCTTTCTCCCTCCCTTAAGGGCCTCGGGCCTCGGGCCTCCCCCGGTTTCGGCTGCCTGGAGACTCTAGGCGGGGCATTCGGGTCTCCGATATCTGGCTTCCTATACCTTAGTACAGATCCGGCTTAAGTCCGTCTAATGCACATTTCCTCAATCTAGAATGAACATCTGGTGGATTGGCTTCCCAACCAACCAGCCAGCCAGCCAGCCATCGCCACCACGTCTTACGGCGCTGATATATACGAGGAAATCTAAATTAGCATGCTGTGATGTATGTTTTATCGGGGGGGGGGGGGGGGGGGGCTTTCTTCTGAAGTAAGATAAATAAATAAATAGATAACATTTGAATACAGGTATTCTAGATATATTATGTACCTATTTCGGGTCTGTTGTTCCTCTTTATCCCAATTCATGCTATAGTGAAGACACGACTATCGATGCTAGCAATATGATGTAAAACTCCTGACACTCTATAATCCGAACCCCTTCTCATTTCCGTTCAGCTCGTACTTGCTCAATTCAATACCCCGTTCACCTCCTCCTCCGCGGCCTTCTGCTGTTCCATCTTTCTCTCGGACTCCCTCCTCCACGTGCCGGCGAACCTCCACTGCACCGCCACCATCAGCACCGCGGCCGCCTGGACGGCCGCGCAGATGGTGAACGCCAGCCCGACGCCGATCGCGCCCACGAGGGGCATCACGAAGCTAGTGCCGGCGGCCGCGGACAGGCACCGCGCAAGGTTCAGGCTTGCGCTCGCGGCGGCGCCACGGTCCGGGAACACGTCCACGAGGTACGTCGTGACGACCGACTGGGCCGACACGGCCGTCCACCCCGTGATGAAGGTCGACGCTATGGGCACCCCGATGTGCACGCGCGCGGGGAACTGGATCGTCCAGCCGAAGAGCAGGATCGACAGGCACTGGACGAGCGAGAAGACCGGCACGAGCCGCAGGCGCGCCTTCTCCAGCGGGAACGGGTTGTCGCTGTTGTTATCGTCATCGTCGTCGCCGCCGCCCGCTGCTGTGTCGGACCGCGCCCGCGATGCCGAGTGCTTGGCCTTGATGCGGCGGTAGTCGTGGTCGAGGATCTTGCCCGTAACAAGAGTTCCTACCATGGAGCCCACGCCGTTCGCGATGAAGGTCAGGCCGGTTTGCGTCTCGCTGAGGCCGTAGCCGTCTTCAAAGAGGGTGGACATGGCGGTGATACTCATCTGCCAGACCGCGTAGTAAATGGCGAGGAAGCCGATGATAGGGGCTGCGTGCTTGCTGGCGAGAATGCGAAATGGCCCCGTGACGTCGACGCGCTTTCTAGCCCCTGGCTGCAGTGCGGCCACTTCCCGGTTCCACTCGATCTTAGTGGCCCTCTGGTAAACGCACAGGGGATATCTGTGAATCAAGTTAGACGGCTTCAAGCCCCCGTTCGCTACAACCGACCGGAGAGTCTCGGGCAGCAGGAGTATCAACAGGAGCAGGAAAGCGCCGCCGTAGATAGCCAAGAACGTGAAAATCCCCCTCCACCCCAGAGACCCTGCCAGCGCGCCTCCGATCACCGGTCCAACGGCAACCGGCACGAGCAGTCCAGCCTGGAAGATCCCCATGAAGCCTCCGCGCTCGGCACGGGTCGTAATGTCCCCGATGACCCCCGAGCCGATCGCGATGGTGCTCGCGCTTCCCGTGCTCTGCAGGCATCGGAGCACGACCAGGGTGGCGTAGTTCCTCGTCTCGGCGAGCCCGACGCACGCGCCGAGGAACACGACGAAGGTGCAACAGTACGCGACCCGGCGCCCCTCAACGTCGGACACGGGACCCCAGAGGCTGGGCGCCAGGGCCTGGAAGACAAGGTACGACGTCACCGTGAGGTTGACGAGCTCCACCGAGACGTCCAGGTCCCGGGCGATGGTGGGAAGCGCTGGGAAGTAGATGTTCGAGGAAAAGCCTGAGACTGCGTGTCCTAGTAAGCTCACTTTGTATGCAGGCAGGTATCAAAGTACACCTGAAGGATATTCCTACATACAAGTCGCAGCAGTCGAAACGATGAGGATGATTAGTGCCTTCTGTCGCTTATCAAAGATACTATATGGCTCTTCCGACGCTATTGGTGGCACTGGTGGTGATTCTTTTAATTTTCCATTTGATTCCATGATAATATCTCAGATTATGTGCTCAAAGTGCCTCAAATACTTGGAATCATATGTCTGAAATATGATGTCTTGAGACCTCGAAGGTTTGCCTGCCACATACGCCGGGGCCGGAGCTGAGAATAGGACACAGGCGGGGTTGAGAAAGCTCAACTCGGAGTACCGGGCCAATCACAGCACCTTATCGGAGTTGAGCTTTCGGGGGGTCTAAAGGGGAGCAACTTACGTCTTGAACGGGCAGTTATAACAAGAAAAAGAATGGATAAAGGATTAGATGATTCTGAAACATTATAGTTAACTCGCTGCTTTTCCTGTTATGATGCTTGTTGTACTGGTCCCAAAATGACCTCCGCACCGGAGCTTGCCAATGGCACCTTGACTTTCGGCGCAAACCATGCCGTCCTTAACTTGGACTTTATGGCTGTTCTAGTAGACGCTATTAAGGAGGCACACGAGGGACAAAAGTTTATCTCCAGTTGCTCTCGTTGGAATAAAGCAGTCCACAGGAAAGACTCACATCCTCTCACAATCTTTACGAGCCTCTTCTTCAGCCCCGGGGAGCCCGAGTTGGCAAGCGATGCCCCATTTAGAGAGCTTCTCGCGGGAGTTGTTATGAGCACGACCTATCGCTTATTCGACTTGGACGATAATATTTATGTCATTTTAGACAACATGTTGGACTTACCTCTCGAGGACCATTCGGAATATGCATAATGGTGGACTCTTGTAGCGAAAATGAATTTGAAAGTAATATCAATTAATGAGGCCTTGGGGAAACTAGGAGAGACTTAGATAATACATACCTCGGGAATCTTGGTTATAATGTCCTTTCCAGATTGACTGAGCTAGCTTTTCTTTTTTTCTTTTCTTTTCTTTTCTTTTTTTTTTTTTTTTGCGAGTGGTTGCAGACCGAATTTAGACCATTATTATTCTGCTATGACAAAAGTCAGCCACCATGCGTACAGCTAGTTACCGCGTATAGCATCGTGCCAAATTCGTCATGTTTTCTAACCACTGGTCCATTCTGCGACGTCTTTCGAGAGCATTTAATTCATCTAAGTCTTCCCTAATTGGCCAGAGTTCGTCAATGTGGAGGCCTCCGTTTTCCCACTCCGTTAGGTGAGCGTTATATGCCGTTTCCCACTCGTGTCGCGTTTCTGCCCTCCACAGAGATTTCTTTGATGAGACGGGTAATCCCTCTAGTTCAGTGCCAAGAAAGGTTGGAAGTCCGTCCTGAGCCGAAAGTATGCTGTCGAATAGGTACATAGTGAACAGAGTCCGCCGTTTTGACTCGGCAACTATCCAGGCTTCCCATCGCGGGCGGGCGTGCTGTCGTTCCGCCATACACATGACCCCCTGACGGCTACTTAGGCACGCCGGATCTTGGAGACTTGTCATTGCTTGCCGGAGGAAAGAACTCGAAACCTGGCCCAGTCTGAAGAAGAGAACCATGGAATATATCAGATACGTTTGAAAGGCGGCAAGTAGAGTTATTTCGTCGTATGTTCCGTGCTACTCGTAGAGGCTGCCCATCTCCCTCTGCAACACGTCCGCAGCAACAGTCTCGCTGCCCGGTAATGACGTCTCGCAGACGCGAGCTAGGCTTAGGTAAGTAGACAATGGTGGTTTGATTGACACCTACCCCTCTCGTTTGCGAAGAGTGGATAAATGGCGGGACACCACATCCCCGTATGGTGACGGCCGCATACGACTTCAGGACCCCGTAGACAAAAGCTGTAATAGTGGCGGGATACTCCTTGATCTTCTGTCCGGGGTGTCGACAAAGGAGTTTAGCCACCGGTTGCTAATGTCGTCCACGTTGATAGGGCTGAAGAGCTCAAGTCCGGAAAAGTCAAGCGTCTCTGAGCCTCCGTCCCGACGAGTCGTAGCATTAGACGAGGAAAGTGTGTTCTTTGACACCTCTTCATCATGATCTTTGGTGCCAGTTTTACTAGAAGTATCCACGGCCTAGACTTGAGGATAACTGCAAACCAGGCCCCTCAGCTCACACCTGGTGCAACCTCTTGGTTTGCGATCACATTTCGCCTTGGCAACTGAGCACTCATGGCAAACCTTTATACGGGTAGTGGCATATCGCGTGGTCCTCATGTAGAAATGGGAGTCCGAATTGAGGTTCCGGTGCTGATAGGGGTTGATGAATATGCCAGCCAAAGGGAAGGGGAGGTTATGTAAGTGAAGGTTGAATGTGAATCGACCTTTTTTGTTTCTATCAAATGAGACTTTATTTGTGGGACACGCTATACGCTATGAACTCCCAGCCAATCAAATCCAATGAATTAATACTTGATGACTTATCATGGTAACCACCTCCACTCCCGGTCCGGCCACTTTCCCTATCGGGGCCTCCCGGCTCCGACCCTCTCCTCCGGACCGGCCCTTCCTTCCATTTATACCGGAGCTGGTGTTACCTAACCTACTCCTTTCTTATACTTGGATATAACAAAAGTCTAGCGTATCTCAGTTGCATGCGTCCCCCCCCATGACTGCATATAAGCACTATCGCTCCGCACCATTCCCTCACATGTTTTCATTTCTTATGGACATCTTGATGAAAACCAACCACCACAGTTGAAGTTCCCGATTTCTGGAGTAAATACTAGAATACAGTTATATAAGAACAATTACCTAGTTTTCTAGCAATATTTTTTTTTTAAAAAAAAAATGCAGAGGATCTATGCCTTGCTACCGATTCAGTAAATATCTTCTCAGCCCCGATCCCTTGTATTAGGCCCCTAGCCCTGACTTGTGGTGTGTTTGTTAAATTCTGCTTTAACACGAACATTCCGATAAGCTTGTTAATACATCCATAGGTGGGTATTTATATTATCGTGACTTGGGCTTAGCACGATAACCGATTCCGTTTTCTTCGTCCCGTTTCCCAAACATCTGTTGCTTACACTGGTGGCTGATTACCGATGCCGGTAGTGATACCGCATTCGTACCTAACAAAGTAAGACTTCACTCTGACAAGCATTTCATATCTGCACTTTACGAAATATTTTCGCAGCTCGGTGGCAATTTGTCCCGATATCGTAGAAACAGTAGGTTAAAAGATCCCGAAATTACATCCGCTGGGTTCAGCTCGCCCGGAACAAAGCAAATGTTCCCACGTATTAGTATATGCCGGGAGATTTTTCGATGACGTCCGCACTTAGGTTCATAACTCTCCAACCCCAGGGTTGCATGTTTCGTATGGATAGCTAAGGAGAGAGCTTCTAGTAGCGCTGCTGTGTGCTGCCATGCACAGTGATGACGCACGAGTAACACACAATTGCGACACCTTACTCGCCACTCACGGGAACCCTTGCTTTGTTTTCTGAGGGGCAAGAAGTATAGCTACAAAAAAGGATTGACAACGGAGCTAGAAGGATGATTGAAGGCTAGGTACATGAGCGCCTCCCCTCCGCGATAATCTCCCTAGACCCATACAAGAATGATGGGTCACACCATGAAACACAAAGATGCAACTCCAATACCTAAGATGACGGGAAGGATGCGGAAAGCTGCTCCCGTGATGGGCTTTGCTTGCTCGATCTCGTACGGGAAAGCGGTTCATAAGCATTCATCTACCCTGCAAAAGACGCTAATCTAGGGATCTACACATTTGTCAAGGACGGCAAAATGGGTTTCCAGCACTAGCTATCGGGAACTTCCTGTATCACTAGTGAGTTGGACCGGACGATGCCGCCTGACAAGCACTCGACTACCAACAACTATCGCTGGTATTCCCGGTTCGTATGGATTCAATCCGACTTACACGCAGACAGACTGCATAGGTAGTGCATTTCTGTGTACATATAACAGTCGACTTCTATTATTGTTATGCTTATTTCCCCACTACGGGGACCTTGCTATCCTGGTTTCTAAGTGGGCCCGAGACTCTTCCTTGTATCATCCCATGTCAGAGGGTTGCACCCCCATTGGCAGCCTGCTGCTTTGCTTCGCCGCTAACATCGTACGGCTTCGAATAGAAATTCCATGTTTTAAAATGTTGCACTTGGGATGGTCACATGCCAGGGGGAATGCAGGAGGCCAATGGTATGGCATAAAAATTATATTGTACCGAAAACACTGTAGCGATGTTGACCTGACAGTACTATGTATTTAGACTGGTAAGAATATAACTCACCCCCGGTCCTATTATGATAACGACTGAGTTCATCTAGCAATCCAGGTTAGGTAAAAAAACTAAACCCCGGCGAATGACATGAGGATATCAAGGAAAAGTTGATCCGATGTTCCAGACCAAGACTCATCACGGGACGTCCACCCCAGACGTCCCCTCAGAATGTGCATAAAGAATGGTAGGCCGGGATTGGACAGAGAGATAAAGAGTATATCCATACTGAGCCGCTCAGATTGCCTCTTCCGTATACTTGACCCTTACCCCTTTAGTATTGTGTGCCGTCTCGCCCAGAAAGCAATCCCGCACGATATCGATATCACGCTCTCGGATAGTATCGTACAATTCGAGGTTCTTGCGACGGAATATTGACGCAATGACCACGTATAATTCGGCATATGCGAAGCTAGAGCACAGCATGTCAGCCGCTATCCAATTTATTGGGGCTGATGGATTTTTTTTATTGATTTTTTGGTTGGGGGGGGGGGGGGTGGGGGAAGGGGACAAAGCTTGGCTGGTCTGTGTATGTGATGATGACACTTACTTCATACCGACACAGACACGATTTCCATGACTGAAGGGCACGAAATAGCGGTTCAACATATCGATGTTTGGGTTTGATGGTAGCCAACGCTCAGGGAGGAATTCGTTTGGCCTTTCAAAAATTCCTGGGTCGTGAAGAATATCCCGCGTTGACATGCTAGTCGGGGTCTGGACACGAGGCCATGGTAAGCGGTTTAGTGCTTCTATAACTCCCGAATATGCGAGAATATTTCTGACGGAGGAAGACTTACGCCTGCCGGGATGATCCATTCTTTATATTGGAGTGGCTTATCTGGGGATACGACTGGAAATCTCGAGGTAAAGAGTGCCATAACTCTCAGGCTCTCTTTGATTACAGCCGTCTTTTTGGAATTTTATTAGCAGGGGTAGCATTGAGGGAAGAAACGCGGTAGTGATCTTACCAGCCATGGAAGGCGTTCTAATTCTCTCACCGACGGCCTGGAAAGTGGATCAGGCATAACCGTTAGAAGCTCTTCTTTCAGCTTTGGTAATACAGTGTCCTTATTGCTCAAGACGAAATACGTCGCTGCTGTCATAGCCCGTGCAGTCGTTTCCCCCCCTGCCCCTATCAGAATGAAGGCTTCTTCAGCCATACGACTGGGAGTCTTTTCACATGGAGGCAGGTTATCATTAGATAAGATCAACTGGAATACGTTTGGAAAGCCCCCGGTTTTATTTTCGTCTTCTCCCTGCCGGCCGTGAGATTCGATTTCCTTGATGGCCAGATTACTCATGTCCTTTTAAGAAGTTCACGTCAGTGAATTTGTGAGATAGGGAGGAAGGACCTGGTGAGATAAAGCTCTTACGTGATGCGAACCCGCTATCCCTGACAAGTCATGTAAGACTACGTTCATGATCCGTCTCGGCATTTTCAACACATATCTAAGCAACCATGTGAAATGCCTTGCCACGAGAGTCCATTCAGCCGAGGCACCGATACTCCGACGCCATTGAACAGCCCTTTTTTCATCCTCGAGGAGACCACTGGGTTGGCCGATTGAATACGAAAAGATGTTTGAAGTTGAGTATGCGAGGTAGTTTGTACGGACTTCGGCAAACCCATCCCGATTTATTTGCTTGTCCATTAGATTAAGTAAGTTTTCGACGTGGTCATACATAACCGGTGTCGCGGCAGCAATTGCAGACTTTGAGAACATTGGGTTTATAGCGGAGCGTCGTAAACGGTGAAGGTCATGCTCGACCGTACCAAAAGCTAAGAAGATTTTTTTTAGTATAGACAAGTCCTATAACATGAGCATGGACTACTCACCAGCTCTCGGAGTGCCTGCTATCCATGCAAACGGTGCGTACTTGTTTCGTTTCCCCTATCTAGCATGAGCAAGTACGTGAGACGTAGAAGCTTTAAGTTGCGTACATGTGCTGGGCCGGTATATAATGTTCCTAGCCACGTCGAATCACGGACGTGGATCTCATGAGGATTAATTCGAACAATGGGGCCTTTTTCACTTGTCAGTCGGTCGAACGTGTGCTCTGAATAGGTTGGGTTTATACTGACCGTATTTATCATGCATTTCATTGAGAGAGTGTATAAACGTGCCCCCTTTCCAAGGATTGAGGTCAACAAACAACTCGTACAATTCCGTGGCCGCAGCGAGTTTAGGACCCGGGAATTTGGCCAGAGGGTGGAAGTAAACACGATAAATCACCAGTGCTATTGGGTACAAAACCACAGTCGCAACGAAAAACGTCCAATACACTTCGGGAGGCATAGTTGTCGCGCAGCCACGAGCTATGGTCAAATATAACATTAACGAATTGAAGGTAATATCATAAAATAATAAAATATTGAAGAGGAGGTTAGAAGGAAACTGACCTAGGAGTCTGTCATGGGGGGGGCTTTCTTTAATATTGCATCTGGCATAAGAAGCATCCTTGTAGAAGTAAGGGGGCAAGGGGGGGGGGGGGGGGGGGGGGGGGAGGGGGGAACGTGATAGTCAATGTGAATCGTACTATATACTCCGATTGTAAGAGGGTTATAGTCTGCTGACAAGTTGAGGGAAAGAGGGGTCTAAGCAGTTTTCTGTTGTAATACATGCATACAAGGTCACATTTCCTGCAATTTAGCGTGATGGCGACAATAACCCAACATTGAATTGTAAGCATTCTGGGGATCCCCTGGGGAGCCCCTCCCCCCTCTCCTGTCCACCATTTGATGTTACTTACCTTGCCACGAAAACGTTGCCTTCTAGATAACACTTATTATGTAATGCCCATCTTACTCCCCTACTATCGCATAGCATATGTATGCGTTGCATTCACATATATAAGTAGCATAATAAGGGCTAATTGCGGTTGCAATTAGCGTTCGCTTTTGCCACATCTGCAATATATATTCATCATGAAGTTCGTCAGACTTGCGATAACTACATGTAACTCACTAAGTAAGCCACATTGTAATAGGTCGTCGTTCAGGATGGTTACAATTCTCACGCGTTGTATTCTGCTCAAGTATCGGCACACCAAGACGTATGAAAGCATCTAAGCCTCTAAACCCGGCTTCCGAGGACAATGTTTCGGGTATTATACGGGCGACCTATTAACCTAGTTTAAAGGATTCCCGGTCTAGTTGACATGAATTGTTTGCCCCAACTTTCCGGAGATTATGTAAGCCCACTCGAATGTATTATCTTGAAGCTTATTCTAACTTCCTAAGTAAACACTCTATACATAATGGTACATTGATGCCTCTGTTTGCTCTCAGTTGGGGATGGGACTAGCCCTTACTTATGCGTGCTTAGGTCGCCAACAACAACATAAGTCATGCGAGCTCGTACGGAGACTTGCTGAGGACGAATGGATTCAAAAGATGATTGTTTGCCCCAATACGTAATTAGATAGTATCGAAAAAGCGATACCGCTTATGCTGTGCTAGCATAAACGTGATATATATATATACTCTCCGCGACAGATAGGTAATGCAGAGGCTGTGTATAACCTAAAGGGATAAATCGGAATAAGCACATCCGAGCGTTGAGATTTAAAAAACTTTACTGATTCCTCGAAAACTTTTTGGCTTTGTGGCTACCTGATCATGTTGTGGAACAGCTTCGTAAGGCTTAGACCTGTTTCAATGTTCCATATTCAGCAAGCCCAAAATAGATTACGTAACCAGATTGTTGACTTCGTCTACTCTACTCAGCACAGGTCGGATACAAGAAAAGACAAACATAAATATAAATATGTATTTTGCTACAGTCCCGGTATGAACTAATTTGAGTCTCTGCACTTTCACACAAACTAAGCAAATTGAATAGTATGCCTACTGATATAGAAATGGGAGGGGTTTATGGTTCTAATTGAAAATCAAGTTCCCGTTATACCTAATACACATAATTCCGTCTAATTGTATATAATCCTAGTTTTTCTAATAGTCGCGACTTAGAACACCACTGTGCCATTCAAAGGGCGTTTATCGGAGGGGTTTGCGTGGCACCCTTTGCTAGCCGCTTAGGCTACATCATTGAAATTCAAGGGGCTCAAGTGAGGTAGTTAATACACTTGTAGATTCTAGAAATCACATGAATAATGCATATGGCCATATTTGTTTCCAACGTTCCCGAGAAAGCATGAGTTAATTAAATTTCAAGCAGGGTGCTCAAGATTCTTCCGATCATTCGCGATCTTGTAAGTAGTCTTTTAATGATATATTTCCCCTTCCAGGAATGACTTAGTTGATGGTAAGATTATAGTCTAGAACAATGTAATAGGTTAATTTCAAGATGCTCTCTGGTGAGATGTAACTGGAGTTGATCATATAGGTAGGTAATAATCAACAAGTATGCTTAGAGCATTAGTATACTTTACCTCTTATAGCAGACGATGAAATTTCTCTATACATAGTATTATGAACTAACAATACAATATCTTAAGACAAGTTCTTTTGAATCCCCCTGTCACTACCTTCAGACACTGCAATCATCACAGCTGAAATATCCTTGGTCACAATAGAAGTGCGTTTAAGTACAAATTAATTAAATGTTTATTCTAATACATGTCATGCGGCTTTATCACCCCCCAGAGCATCCTGTATACCACCTAGGGTACCATGGCGCAAACCTTCGCAAAGAGAGCAAATAATATTGTTCCGCAAAGAAATAGAACTAGAAGCAAAAATGCCCATCTGCTTACTAGGTATAAGATACCTATCATCGTAGTTCTTAGCTCAGCTTGTACTCTCTGATCCAATCAGCAAAGCACAAGCTATCACTCAGCATAAGGTGGCAACTATATCACTATCACTAATTACACCAATTCTGTTGCATCGTAATACTACCTTCTCATACCAGTAACGATAGGATTAGATCTCGTACGGATGCTCTATCACAAAGTGACACGGCTATTCGATACCATCCATTATGCACATCGTGACTAGACATCACGACTTTCCCCGACAAGTTCGACAGGAAGTGCAATACTAAGTTTACATCTATGTATTATTTCACCTATGTTTGCCCCTTGCCAATACTATTACTTATATAGCCCTTGTTTAGAGAGATATACACTCTAAGAGAGGTCCCGCTTCTTACATTATTCATCCTGTGTTGTGTTAAGACTCCAATGCGGAGAATGCTTCTAGTATAGTTGATATTAGACAACCTGTTAGAGTAATTACAGATAGATGAATTGTTATTGGAACCACCCAGATTATCCCGGGTAAGGCACGTTATTGACAATATTTAAAGTGCAGGAGTCTTGAATAGGAAGGCCGCTTAGTGTCAAGTGTGTCAAGTAAACAAGAGAGTGCACAATGGACCAGGAAGATAAAAACAAGCGTCTACTATCGGATGGAGAATAATAGCTAGATAGCTCCCCTGAAAAAGCCTCATCTTGTAGTGTCCATATTCTCCGAGTAGCCTCGTTCTAAGCACGTCATACGGGGTCTCGTTCTTCCACCTCCAGGGTCAGTTGACTCATATACATATCTCTAGGTTAGTGATGTTGATGTTGGTCTTATCTTACTCTTAAAAATGGTTTTATTATTTATTCTTCTTTCAGTGCCACTCTAACAGTTGGGTATGACTGGAGGATTCAAGCACGCCATTATAGAGGAGAGTTTCATCTTTGACATACACAAATAGATTCATTCTTAAACTTTGCAACCCCTATTCTAGTTTCACTAATACTAAAGAATTACCTGATACTTAGAAATATTATGGACTTAAATTAATGACCTTAATAAGAGTTGGTACAGATGTTCTAAGGAGTAGGGCTTTTAATAATAAAACTGAAAATGTTGGTCATGTAGGCAATCTATGTCTTATTAATACTTCTTTGTGTCGGTAAGTACCTAGGTAGTCAACAATGTCACGATGCTTGCTCATTCCGGAGACAAGATGTAACCCCGCTTTTGTGGCACACCAGAATTGCTGCGAATGATGGAAACGCAAATACATGTGGATGAGACATGTTGGAAAGAGTACAAAGAAACCCATGGTTCGTAAAGAGATCAACCTTTACGCTATCCATAATTCTAACCCAGTTTCCTACGCACCGGCAATCTAGCTTCTTATTCAAAGATTCTCAAGAGCACCTATGAATTAGGTAATTTGACACGTACAGAGCATTGCTTTCGAAATGAGCCTGGACACGTTCACGTCTCAATCGGAAGTTTTCCAGCGATCTATCCAAAGAACCTGGGAACTTATCCGAAGCTTCCGCGGCGATGTGGAATGGGCCGCAACACATATCAACACTATAAATCCTAAATCAGGTTCAGGGAGCCAAGAGGTTGTGGAAGCGACCCCATCGCACTACCGCCCGCTCAGCAGGTTTGAGCGGCTACCGGAGGAAATTCACATGCACATCATGGAGTGTCTTGACCACGAGAATTTGTATCGACTAAGCCAGACGACAGCACACTTCTTAAAACTCTCCTTTGACTCGACATTTGAGGCGGACCCAAGCTGGAGAGCTTTCAGACACACAGTCGACGGCCTAGGCGAGGGACCGAGACGACGTATTCTAGGGGGAGCGAGTGTGCGAGAAGCGGGGCGGGTTATCTTGGACTCACCCGAACAAGACGGGCCATCTTCACTATTACCCTCTTCCCATGATCAAGGCGACGGAAATTATTTAAGCGAACAGAACTCCCCGGAAAAGCGACGTGTAGTTACTTTGGATGGGTCAGACGACGAAGCAGAAACTATGCATTCGTTTATGGCCAAACAGTATCGATAATAAACGCTAGGTTAGCTAACTACCCATAGCTGGTCTTAAAACAAGGAGGATATTTACTAAGAGAATATGATGCTTTCTTTTCTCCAGCGTCTTGAAGAAAGCTCGCCTATTCAACCTAGGGGTGAATAAATATATTTTAGCCTAAGCCCACACTTCTGTATTATGTAGCACTATTTATTCTATGTCAATACATGCGTGTGAGCTATGTTGTATTGAGAATTGGATAATCATATTGATAATACACCGCTGCATTTATATGCTATATATATCTTTTTTTTCTTTTTTTTTCTTTTCAACTCGTTCTTCTTCTAGGTAGAGGGTTCCTTAACTCCAATAAGGGAATAGGGGAATAGGGGTAAATACTGGGGATTGCTAGCGCTACTCATTGACAAGCGTCTACTAATATTTAATACCAATATAAAAGATTCGCAAGTTAAATAAATGCTACATTCTAATCAGTACCAACGTTAGATCAAGCCCAAGGCATGTCTAACGAAGCACTATATACATGCTCTGCTAGTGTAGATCACAGCCTTACAAACTGGAGATGCCGACAACGCAGCACCATAATCCAGGGGCATTTCGATACTATAGAGGTAATCAGGGCTTAATTTCACACACTCTCCGGCGATAACACCGCACAAATGTACACTAAAGCCACAACAGATGCATGAATTGAAGGATCACTCGTATAAACACTTGGAATAGATCAAGAGGGAGTATAGATTATACCAAGGAGAGTACGTATCAACGATGGTTTACCACGTGGGACCGTGGGGCTTCTTCGGGTCGTGATAGGTAGTACATTAGATAGAATCATGTCCTCTGGTAGTCCACCAATCGGATCCAGATTGCCACTTACACGGACAAACTTTAGGAATTAGAAGAAACCTGGGACCTTCGCTGTCGGTCCTGTATAGTGAACATATATACAATGTGGAGAAATGAGTCCAATTAAACTTAAGCCGGGTATAGTTCACCAGGTTCCTACCCATTCGCTCTCACAGGTACCACAACCGTCACAAAAGGGAGTTTTAGTCGGCCACTATGGCGCTCTGTAGCAGTATGCTGGTAGTAGTGCGAACTTGGATGTATGAATCCGATAAAAACACAAGCTCCTTGTGTACATGTTTTCTTTTTCTTTCTCTGCGCTATTCTCTTAGTTCTATTCCTGGCTGCTGCTCTTTACACAGAGGTCACTTCAATATCCGTTCAAGGAACTATGAGCTGCAACGACAGAGTCCGCATACCACATTGAATCCTATTCCAGCCAGATGAAACGATTACAAGTCTTGGAAGGTAAGAGGTATATCCTCGATGAACCTATACGGGTATTTCTTTGGGTGTGTCTAGAGCCCAAAGCACCTGGTAGTTGTAGCAGGGCAAAGTTAAGTAACCGCAAAGGTGCCTTGGCTGTCAAGGAGGCGGGCTAAGGCCCCTTAAAATCAATTTATCTCAAACTAGTGTACTTCGTGCTGTGGCTCATTAAGTACACTAATTTCCAAACGACATGTCGCGCCCCACCCGTTTTTCTGTTCACACACACACAATTTTCTGTTTAACTTACATTTTTGCAACTTTTTAACATATTTAACAATAACTTAACTAATTTACATTTTTATATAACAATATATATATAAAAATAAAGCTTACGTTAATGCGCATATAGCTATATAATTTATTTTATATAAAAATAAAAATTCACGGTAATATAAGCAATAATGTTATTTTTATTATATGTATAAATTTTTATTACGTTATATATTACCCCGCGTCGACGCGGTACCCCGCGTTGTAATTTTTTAATAAATTTAATAATAACTTAACTAGTTTACATGTTTATATAATAACTTATATATAAAAATAAAGCTTTTTTTAATGCGCATTTAACTGTATAATTTATTTTTTTAAAAAACTATTAATTAACTTAATAAATAATATTTTTATATTTTTTAAGTTAATTAATAACTTTTTAAAAAATAAATTATACAGTTAAATGCGCGTTAAAAAAAGCTTTATTTTTATATATAGGTTATTATATAAACATGTAAACTGGTTAAGTTATTGTTAAATTTATTAAAAGTATAAAAAAAAAAGTTGTGTGTGTGTGAACAGAAAAACGGGTGGGGCGCGACATGTCGTTTGGAAATTAGTGTATATGGCTAGGGATTTTGAGGTCTCTGATTTAATTGGTCAGAGACTTACTGTTGCAGGGATATAGTCGATGCCAAGATCTCAGCTCGAGCTGGTTACCAAGTAGCTTATAGTGGTTGGAACTGTCTATGCGTCTCTGCACCTAGGCGGAAAATAAAAGGAGACGAGCGGATAAACTAATACTAGTAGGTTGGATATCTTTAGCAAGACAAAGTCTATTCCGCGATGCAACCTCGTATGAGGCTGTCAAATTTCCGGCCCAGGATGGCTCGCACTCGAAGCCACAATCGTGGAACTCTGCTCGATAGGAGACCTTTATACATTAGGTGCAGGTTGGCAGGCTACCTAGGTACAAGCTGTATATCAGGATATGTATAATCCGGAGAAGATACTGGAGACAGCTTTCTGGTACGATTTTACTTTGCACATTTCTATCATGATGATATATCTATCTATCTATCTGTGGCGATGCCGTGATTCATGAGGACAATACGAGCTTAGAATAAAACGCAAAACATACGTTAACACGCCGCCAAGGAAGCGAGGAGTTGAATCTTGAGAGTTGTCCCTTAGAACGTCCATGAAGAATTCTAAAGCGTAGGGGAGAAAAAAAAATCATATCTCAGCCTTGGCGATGCTTCAGAGAACTGGAGAAGTTAGCCTCATTCGGCGTCAATGCCGGTCTCCACTACGCAACCTAGGACCGTTGTAGATAGTTATGTGGGATGGAAGCATGGCCCAATCCGAGATTACATTCGGGCAGCTCACATACCCGAGCCATCGGGTCCGATCTGTTCTAGTGACGATGGCTCTTCATCCAATCATGGCCGCCCGTCTGTCGCATCTTCTCCGTCGATGTTATATTTGGGTAAAACATAACCAAAAGGGGGAAATGCGATTTCTAGATCCTCCTGGGTTATTGCTGGTGGATATCATATCATGTGTACCGAACCACTCGACTTATCCCTTGAGCCTCGAGTTTGCCCCTGGAGGAGATGGAGAGGAAAGTATAAAACATCGATCTATCCTCTCGAAGATATTGGAGTTTGGCACCATCGTCAATCCTACCAAGTCTTCATCGTCTTTGCTTTCTAGCTCAGTTCATTCATTTAAGCAGTGCTTAAACATTCTTTTTCTCTTTCAAAGCAGGTTTAGAATCTAATTTACCACTCTTTTTTATATACACTACGGAGCTTTTTAGCACTCTCTCCTACCATTCAAGATGCAGTACCGATTCGTTCTTACCAGCGTTGCCTCTCTGGCCCTCGGTGTCAATGCTATTCCTCAGCCCCAGATCACCCCGGCCCCGGCCCCGGCTCTCAAGAAGCTAGCACTCCGGGCCAACGTGCCAGCCTCGTCTGGCAGCTCCGTCCTCAAGGAGGTTAAGACTATTGCCGCTGGCGAGACCTTCGATGGTGGTATGGTCATGTTCGATCGGGGTGTTAGCTGTACCGGCCAGTCTGAAGGTGGTGATTCGGATGCTGTCTTCCAGATCGAGAACGGAGGTACTCTTTCCAACGTCATCATCGGTCCCAACCAGGCCGAAGGCGTCCACTGCCAGGGCGCCTGCACTCTTAAGAACGTGTGGTGGAGTGCTGTCTGTGAGGACGTAAGTGAATCCTCAACTCCTTGAGTTGGTGATCATAGCTAACAGCCGCAGGCTTTCACCATTAAGAACCAAGATGCCGGTGAGACCACCTACATCATCGGTGGCGGTGCCTTCGGCGCCGAGGACAAGGTTCTGCAGCACAACGGTGGCGGCAGCCTCGAGGTCAGCGACTTCACTGTTGATGACTTCGGCAAGCTCTACCGCTCTTGTGGAAACTGCAAGAGCATGTATGAGCGCCACGTCACTCTGACTGGAATCACTGCTTCTTCGGGCAAGTCACTCTGCGGCATCAACTCGAATTACGGCGACACCTGCACTATCACGGACAGCACTGTGACCGACGTCAAGGATATCTGCGTCACCTATACCGGCAACAGCAGTGGCAAGGAGCCTACGAAGAATGGATCCGGAGCTGACGGCACTTATTGCATTTACGATGAGTCTGAGCTCTCTGGTTAAACAAGCCCCTGACTCCATCGTAAGCAGAGTCCTGATATCACGTTTGCGGGAGCAAAAGCAAATGGAGGAGGAGCAATATGAAGATGATGAATCAAAACATCTAGGAAACCGCTGGAGTGTCTAAGCTGACCGGCCTTGGTCAAACTAGCCGATTGACAACATACCTCAGGAGTCGATTTTATTTCTTGTAAATGCGCATTTGAATTCCTGTATATATAAATAGCATACATAGCCTTGCGAACATATTCTTTCCCATTTGGTTCTTGACACCCTTATTGACGTCGTACCTAGACCTGAGCTCGAGTGATTAGGTATCGCTAATTAGGAGGACTTTCTCGGTTTGCCTGGAAGCTTCTACGATCAGTATTCGTGATCTATGTTATTTGAATCAGTAGAACATATATATGTTAAACATTCTTTAAAACCAACGTAATAGGCTTTCAGATGCTGGGTATAAGTATGCGTATGGTCGTTCAATATTTCCTATCGTGAACCCCATACGATATCAGATATCCCTCGGCTACCCTTCCTCTTGTTTCCCAGGAGATTCGTTCTAGGTGGGCAATTACACAATGGGTAAGTAGGCACCTACATACCCAGGTAGGCTTGAGGTAAGCAGGTGCAGGAGTTTAGCAAACTCTGTAGGTTAAATCAATCCAAGGTTTCCTAGGTGATCATTCAATGAAATTAATGTAAATAAACCCGGTGGACGTGTTTCCATCATTCAACACTCAAGCCAAATCTTCCACCATTCCCCACTGATGGGATTTCTTCCGACGGGTTGTTGAATTCAAGCACCTGTGCGTTCGAGTTCATTCACTCCATGCAAACAGCGAGGGATATGGTATAAATATCTTGTAAGGAAACCCCCCTCCCCTCCCCCAAGCTCGCAACTCTAGTCAACATCAACCAATTACCTACCTCACTGGTACTGCCCATCAGTCACTGCCACATATAACCTCACTCTGAGACTGGGATCACCCCGCTTGCTAACTCGAGGAAACGATTCAGACAGGTCGTCTCTCGTCAACACCATGGACCAGTCTCAACAGCGAACGCAGCCAGCGCAGGCTTCACAGCCTACTCAGGCAGCTCAGCCAACGCAGACTACGCGAGCAACGACCATGCAGCCATTCCAGGCCGCACAGCCAGTACAGACCGCACAGCCGTCGCAGACGGCGCAGACGACGCAACCAATGCAACCGACCACGTTAACTCAGTCCGCTCGACCAATCCACCCAATGCGATCGGTCCGCCTGACCCAACAAACTCGTCCAGCTCAATCGACTCAACCGACATCGACCCAGTCGACCCAAACGCCTCAAGCATCCCAGGCAACCCGGCCAACCCAGACACCTCAGATAACTCAGGCGACCCGGACAACTCAGGCAACCCAGGATTTCTATGGACTCCAGATGCCCGGATCATATCAGATAGTTCATAACCCCGAAGATGCATGGAGTTCCCCCATGCCCCGAGTCCCGCAAGCCCAGCCGCAAACCCAGCCGCAGTCTCCGGCCGTTTCCAGCTCCTATAGCATTGAGACCCAACGAGCCCTGTACACCGGCATCCTGGCGCTCGAGCAACGAACCCGGGAGGACTACAACGCCGTGCTGGGCCTGTTGCAGGAGCGGGAATCCAAGATCGACGTCCAGCGGGGCAAGATTGCTTCCCTGCGGGTCCGGGTCGAGTCCTACGAGGCCGAGATTGCCGCGCTGAAGGCGGTCCTCGAGGGCCAGGAGAGAAAAGGACCCGACTCCCGCGGGCCCCTCATGAAGAAGGTAGGTTACTACCAGACCTCCACCTCCCTCTTACCAAGTTTCTTAATTATCGAGGGTGCTAACACGTTCATGTTTCTTTCTTCCAGATCGAGTCGTATGTGGCCGATGTGTTTTGTCTGTTGGGTCTCTACCTTCTGTTTCTCATCTTCTCAAGCCTTTCGTCGCTGGTGGCGGAGCATAAAAATGCGTAGGAAAGACATCGGGGATGCGCATGGCTCGAGGCTACTCAACACATGACTTGCATATGTGTGAGGAACGCGTGAGTTGTACGTCGCAGCGATGGCGTTCTCGGACTTGTCATAGTGGGACAGGATGCACACACACAAGTTGGTCTAGGACTGCTTAGATGATAGTATCAAGATACCACCTACATAGGTCCATGACAATTTCTGGCAGACTATCAGTGCCAGTGTACACAATATGTTTAATCGTGGTTTCCTACAGTGATCATGCCATTATTAATGATATGTTGCCCAGAAAGGTAGAGATCCGTAAAATAAAATATATCATACTGGTAAAGAGTATTGTCATGTTGGTACAGTTGGCAGCCCGTTGTCCCAAGCCTGAGGCAAATCCGCCATCCTTAAAAATATTCCTCTGTCTAAACAAACCATTGTACGAGGAATTTCATAGTTCGTTGACAAAATTATGTGCTTCCAGATAAATCAAGTGTCCCAAACGGGAACCTTTATTCCATAGGAGATTCATCCAACTATCCAGGCCTTTTCCCCCCTTCCTCCACAAACGCCTAAGTACGTTTGTTAATGTCCAGAGGCATCATAATATAATTCAACCAAGAGATCCCATAGGGATAAACACACCAAGCGGGACAGTCCAAGCACAGGGATCCGTAACTTGAGGCTAAACAAAGGCCAATTCACAAGCTAGTAATTATCTTGAGTAAAAACGTTACGTTTGTGTCCTGGGCAGATCAAGTGAAGCGTGGATATAAACAAATACACCATTTGTACTAATGAGGTAGCAAACCCCGTATGACGTAACTCTACTTCATTTGTTCTATTTAATGCTTCGTAGGTAAATATGTGTATTTTTTAGAGTTTACCCCCGAAATGTAAACATTCAATCAATACAATAGATATTAGCCCCTATTCTTCCACAAATGGCTCCACAGTATTCTCCCCTTGCTCCCAATGATAACCTCTTCCTTCTGTTTCTGCTATTATATAACGGTCTGCGCACAGGATGGACTATATATTTCCTTCATATGCATGGTCTGTGTGTTTTAACATTCACCTTCTTATTGTTGGGCCTGGGCTTATTGTAGTCAATTCCATGCCACTTTTGTTTGGGGTATTTAAACCTGCTATCCCCTCCTTCTCCAGTCCTCATCTTGCTTCCTACACCACACCCATTATAACACGTTCTGCTTTGACACATTAGTCAAGGCCCTTACCGACGCTCACCACTCATCTACCTTGGAGTCTACTACCAACAACCATCCATCATGTCTCAGCAAACCAACCCTCCCAAGGCACGTACATATATTACCAACACTTTCTTTACCTTGTTGTATCCCTGCCTGGAGACCTTGTCATGTAGCGAACATCTATCACAATGCCCTCCCTCTCCCACATCCTCATGCCATCCATCAGCCGGACCTCCAGTCAACCTTCATTCCCATTCATATTCTTCGCTCCCCTACCCCCGGCTTCTTACATGTTTCTGTTTTTAAACATTTGAAGCTCTGGTGCCAGTTTCACTATACAGCATTATCTTGGGCACTCTGCTAACAAATGTAACAGCCAACCGTTACCTCTTCGGAGGCGTGCGATAGCCCCCAGCCTCGTCAGCGTACCGCTCACTCCAGCTCTAATGGTAACAGCAACGGCAACGGCAACGGCAACGGCAACGGTAATGGTAGCAGCAGCAATGGCAACAGCAAGCACACTGGTCACATTCGGCTTCCAGGTACTGGTATCGCAGCCGAACACCCCTCTTCCACCAGGGTAAGTAATCCTCGGGACCAGTCTCGTAGCCTCTCCTCCCCCCCTTCTCCCCTGCGGGGACGGGACAGCCAAGCTAAGATTCGACGCCCCAGCTCCTGCAGAAAGTCCTCACCAACAACATGCTGAACGCGGCGGCCGAAGCGTCGGCCCGCCGCGACGGGCACGCCGCCGGCGGGGGCCGCCGGGCGAGAGCAGCAGCAGCAGCTCCGTGGGGCTTCTCGGCGACGGGGCCCGCATCATCGCCGAGCACACGACGTACCTCGAGACGGCGACGGACCACATGAACGTCAGCATCCGGGAGATCAGCTGGATCGTGAAGCGCGTCGAGGGCTACTACATGACCGCCATCGACCAGGTCAACGCCAACTACCGCGACCGCGCGCGCGACTACCTCATCAAGGAGGCCGAGCAGAAGGCCCTGCTCGGGAAGAAGGACGCCGAGATCAAGTGGGTGAGTAGAGAATAGCCCAGTTAACTCCCCTCCACCCAAAAAAAAAACATCTTGTTGGAATTTCTTTTAAGAGGAAAATAAAATAAAATCGGCGCATCCGCTCACATTTTTTCTACAGCTGAAGCGGGGTATCGCCGGTCTCTTGATCGCGATCACGTATACGGTCGGATTGCTGGGGTGGCGCTCTCAGGCAGCTAAATAGGTGGGCACGACGATCCTGCTGGGTACGAAGTGATCAAGTGTTCTTGCTTCACCTTCTCCTCTCGTTCCGTTCCGTTCAACCTGAGCAACGGGGGTGGGGGTTTCCCAAAGACCCAGCAACTAACCTAGATGCCAGCCTATTCTGCGTGGAGGGGGACACCTATATATGTCATGGAGCTCCTGTCATATCCGCGGGGGAGTATTATAGTCTGCGGAGAACGGGATAGCTCATACTGCCTGTTCTTTTTCTTTTCTTTTCTCTTTCCATTTCCTAACGTACACCACGGTGTTTTTTATATATCATATCATAAATTAAGATTCACTTCTCTCCTCTATTTCATCCTGCCATTCCCATGCTATGGTCGTGTCAAATGATGTGCAATGGGGCCATCGTCATAACTTCACTTCCCGTCACCGAGGTAACCTTCAAGCCATTAACTCCTTATACATGTTCAGGTTAGATAAAATGTTTGTACTAAAGAATCTTATCACCCAGTCAACCACCAGCACCATAGGAGACAATGTTGTAATGCATAGTCCAGCGGGATGATCTCATTGTAGAGCTAACCTCCCGATAAAAAAAAAAAAAAAAAGCAATCTTCGCTAGAAACGCAGCACTATTCCGACACTGATTAAAGCCCCCAACGCCTGCGTAACTATTTCCCATTCCAGGGCCCGAGATAGGTACGTAAACTGAATAAAAAGAACACCCGCTCTACGACACCACGACCCAGGTAGATTCTCAAAGCAACCTCCCGCTTCTCCAACCAGCCATCACCTACTGCGCTACCCACACACACACACGCACACAACATATTTACGTCCTAATTACCTAGGTATTTATAAGCCGAGTGCAGTAATCGCTGTTGGAATATAGGGGTTACCACCCCACTACACGGTCCTATACTAACCTACCATGTACATATATATATATATAGGCCTACGCCCACCTACCAGACTCTCTCTCCTGGAACTAATAAATACACTTCATCCCATCCCCTGCCTCACATTCGTCTCATAATCAGCACTCGCAGCTCGCCTTCTCGCAGCGGTCCGTCATCCAGCCGGGCTCGAGGCCCATCTCGGCGCACAGGTCGTTGTTCTTGAAGACCCGCTTGATGGCCTCGAAGTAGCTGACGTCGGTGCCCTCTCCCTTGCCGAGGGTGACGTGGTAGTAGTAGTTGCCGTTTCCTGGGGTTATTTCGTATAGCATGTCAGCCTACCTAATATACCTACATAAAGGGGGGAAAAGGGAAAGAGGGAGAGAGAGGGAGAGAGACTAATTCGGAAAGGGGAAGGGAAGAAAGTTCCATCGCGACAACGACGTACCGTTGCTCCCGTGCTGGATGTTCCCAAACTTGGGCGCCACCAGCTCGTCCGTCAGGGTGCTGGTGATCTCGCTGTGCCGGTCCAGCTTGGCGTCGTATTCGAGGAACCAGCGGTTTCGCTGCTGGCCCTTCCAGTTGGTGTCGATGCCCCCGAAGGTGACCTTGGCCTGGGCCTGAGCAGCCAGTGCGAGGACGGAGGCCAAGGTAGCGACGGCTTGGGTCTTCATTTTTAGAGGATAATTAGGTAGGTATGTCTGTATCTAAAGTAAATGTGTGGTTTCTCTTGTAATCAACGGAATATTAATTATAGTACTATTGTTTATCTAAAGAAAAGGAGCGTGTTGGTGCAATTGTTTCTCAGGAAGCAAAAGACTCGTGGTCTAATCTACATATAATAAACACATTCCTGATTGTTATGGATTTTCATGTGGTCTATCGTGAATGACAACTTTCTCCCAATGTTCCTCCATTCTGGTGATTGCCAATGATGACACTGACTCTAAGGCCATGATATCTGCCTGCTGTGCCGTTTTGATGCTCTTTATAAGTAGGGCTGCTTAGGAGGGAGGATTCAGGTCAGCTAAGTTGTCTATTTAACAGTATTCAGTTGACAGACCAAACAAGTAAGAGTCTTACAAAGTCTTATTCTACCAATATAAATCAACTTGTATGATTTGTTGAAGTCACGTCTTCTATGTGGCACAGCAGAATCGAGCGTGTGGGTTGAATATCAACATCCACGTCTTGAAGGCTTTTGTTGTTTTAGATAGCATTTCATGGAACGCTTACATTAGGTAGGATCATGCCTCGCCTTATATTGCGTCATATTCTCCAACTAAGCTAGTCCATGCACCAATTGATACAATTATTAGCAAAGTGTGTACAATTCTGCCGCACTTTAGAGTAAGCCACAAAAGCCTAGATATGGAGTTAACTGGCATTAGTAGTGTCAGCGATCTTAAAGGGATTTCAATACACATGATTATTGACTTAATGTTACCTTTTATCACTAAATGATCTATTACAGGTCTAAATTTATTTTAAACTCGGTATGGATAGATAATAATATTTTATAGTGTGCAGCAGGTATGCATGGTGATAAGCATATATAGGATATGTTTACACTACTAGCCATACATATGACCGTCTATCTAATGCGTATATGCCCCTCTCAATCTATATCATTTAAAATAGCTATATATGTGTATATGTTATGGCGGTTAGTTGGCATCATGCCTATTGGTATGTATTTGCTCTAGGTGCGGATCCACATCTACACAGACCCGCAAATGATGTCAGCCCGGAGGGGAGAGGGACAAAATAAGGAGGGGAGGTAAGTCTTTAACAAAGAACCTTTTGATCTGGATGCTGAGAAAATAAGACGGCACAAAGTCGGATGGCTCGGAATATATATACCTAGGTCAAGGACAGACCATATGAATCTAAGCAAAAGATTTCGTCTGTTCTTCGGACCAATCCCAGAACTTCTGGGCGATACCAGTGCCGCCTTCAGATTCTGGCTTTGACCCAAGAAGCAATGCGGGAGCAATGTCACCGAAACGACCCCATGGGACGACTAGAACGCGAAGGGGTTTTTTGTCAGCACGCATACGCAATAAGCCATAAATAAAAGGTGAGCTCTAGACAGACTTACTCCAACAACCAGACTTCTCCATCGTAACCTCATCCGAGAGGCCCGCAAACAGCTCGGTGTAGGCACCGTTGACCGGCGGATAGGTCACTGCCTTGCTCACAAGCGACTCGAAAAAGCCACAGTTACGGTATAGCTCTGACCTGAGATTGCCGGGGTTCATGGCCTGTTCGACAATAGCACGTCAGTACATCTCTGTCAGCGCAGTGCCGTACCTATTCCTCCTGCGTGGTATGGTCGGAGGACGCCGCCACGGCCAAGACATGCTACTCACCACACTGACGATGCCATCGTCGCGATGTCGCCGCGCATATTCCGTCGAGTGGTAATAGTTCCCCGCCTTGCTCACGCCGTACTTGTAGGCGTAAAAGATGTCTCTTTTGTAGTCGAGATTGTCCAGGTCGACGCCACCGGCAACAGGAATCAGCAGCTCGGCAGCCGAGGACGCCACCCAAAGCACGCGGACGCTGTCTTTAGGCGCCACCTTGGCTGTTTCAATCATGACCGGCGTGAGGAGTTGCGTAAACAGGAAATGGCCCAGGTTGTTAGTCCCCAGCTGCAGTTCGTATCCTTGGGCCGACTTGCTGCCGTGGGGTGGGAACATGACACCCGCGTTGTTGAAGAGCACGTCTAATCTGTTCTCTTTGGCAAGGAACTTCTCGGCAGAGGCCTTGATAGTGGCCAAGTCGCTGAGGTCCAGTTGCAGGAATTCCAGTCTACCCGTCGAGGAGGGGTAGGCCTCTTTGATGGATTGGATCGCGTTTTGAGCCTTCTCTTCATTCCTTGCAGCAACCCAGACGACGGCGTTCTTGGAGTATAGGATGCGAGCAACCTCTTTGCCAACTCCGGTATTTGCGCCAGTAACCAGGTAGACCTATGATCCGAACCAGGCCAAGTCAGTGTTGAGGGTTCTTGGTGTCCACGAAGCAGATAACCTGTCGGTGAGTTTACAACATACCTTGGTTGAGAGATCTTCTGGCATGTCCTTTTCCGTATAGGCGGGAGTGCCTGGGAACATTTGGCTGAGCGGCGATACGTAAGGCATTTTGAACGAGGTTTCAGGTTGCTTTCTCAAAGACAGTCTAGTAGTAGTATTGACTTTGTTAAATTCAGTTGGTGCATTAATTGATTTATTCAATGGCAAGGAGAAACCCAGAAGCCTTTCTCCCAGGAACAACTCATGAGATTTGGCTTTACTATGCGCTTAGGGGTCAGTGCACCGAGGCCTAGCCCAAGTTGGATGCTGCCTCGTGAATTAGTGGGTGCAGCCTACCTATGACGATACCTACCCGCTAAAGAATGACGTAGGTTAGATATATCAATACCATACGCACTAAGTGTAGCACTTCATAGTGGACCCATTGATTAGGTAGACCTATCCACTTAAATCATAGGTTATCAAGTTGTTCGCATGTCTGGTACTCCGAACTTCAAAGTACATCTATTTCAATGATTAAAGTCCCGCTCCATTCTAACTTCAAGCTAGTACTTCTTATCTTTATCTCCCGCATCAATACCTAGTAATAAGTCATTATTCATTCTTTTCTTCTCTATTTTTTTCTCTTCTTTTTTGCCGAAAGCCGTCATCCCCTGGGTGAAGCCGCACGGCTAAGCAGCAGGGTCGAGCAAATTGTTGGTATTAGCATCTCAAAGTATAGTTTCTCGACGCATAAGGAGGTACCTATGTATATGAATGGATCATACATCAATGTGATAGATAGCCTATACATTTAACTCGCCAAGACTGGTTTTTCCTGTATCACCTAGGTTAACCCACTCTACATATAACATGAACTACATAGGTCAAGTACTACCAGACATATCAATGTCAACATATATCCAGACTTAGTTACCTTGCTATTCGACAACCCCACATCGATGTATTGATGTAGAAAGATGGTTCTCTACGCGAATAAAGTTGTTCACAAGGCTAATACAGATCAACTAAGGAACGCCAGGCATGCGGTATTGAACATGTTCCACTGCTAAAGACATCTCTAATGGTGGGGTTGGAGGTAAGGATAACCCTACTATTGAAAAAGTCAATACCACCATCCCTTCACTGAACAAAGATAAGCACAAACCTCCAGGAATACCATTGCGTAAATTCTACTGAATTGGAGATTTCAATGTTGTTGGAGAAACCGTTCGACATACATAGTAGCATACTAGTAAATGACATCTATAGCCCCGGCTATGTGGACTCCCAGCAACCCGGTACCCCGGCACCCCGGAGTCCGCGGTCTTCAATTCCAGCGGACCCTTGCATTAGATTGATACTACCAAGCATGCGGGGTCCTCGACAACTTCAACCACGAACCGGCAAGTATCGAAACCAAAATAGCTAGGAGAGCTTGGTGGAATCGCCATGGTGGCAAACTGTCGTTTTGTTACGAAAAATCATCTTGTATTAGTAGGCAACTTTACCTACATAAGTGAAATTTGCCCTGATACCTGTGCCTAAAGAACATCATGCTTCATCTGAACTACCGCTACCACCGGTGCCACCTAAATCGACTATCGAAGAATATTGCAGCTTAGAGTATCCATTTTCGAACTGGCTTAGCTTTGAATTTCATATCATAAAGTAACCTCTCGATCCAGCCACGCCACCGACATCAATTCCAAACCCAAAGAAAAGAAGAACTTGTAATAGCAGTAACCTACAATTCAACAACTACATGACATGATTAACAGCATTCCACTACATGGTAACACACATATAGTAATAGACCCAAAATAGAACATTGTCTTGGAGATTATAGCAAGGAATCCATCCCTTGGGCTTTACTACTACATATGTAGTTTCTAGTCCGTGGGGAACTCCGCTATGGCTTTTGCAACTCAAAGTAAATTTGTCTTAGTTTCCGAGGCTCGGGACGAACAACATGGGTGAAACGGAGCGAGCTGCTCTAGCTCAAGCCCCGGACGTGTCGGGGATCCGCTGAATAGGAACGGAAACGCCAAACATGGCGTATATAAGGGAGGGAAATATCCATACTCAAGCCGGATTCAAAAATCATTGTCACAGCCATCCTATGAACCAATCATTTCTGCGTTAAGTGAAGCTGGCACTATTTAATCGGATTTGAATATCTCCCGAGTTGTTCAGCTCAATTTCAAGTTATAACACGACTACACCGTCACCAAAATGGCTGGCAACGGGAACATCTCCTTTGATGGTGAGTAACTTGAGAGCCCCTTAGCTCTGCCATACGATCATGCATCAACATGCATCGAGACAAAATGCTGACAGATCGTACTCAGACTACCTCGGTCTCACCACCTGCCTTGTCGAGTGGGCTGATAGCTACGACAGCAAAGACTGGGACAGACTACGAAAGTGCATCGCACCAACGCTCCGGGTAAGTTCCACAACGTCCCCCCTCCTCTTCTCTACCTACATATATCTCTATTCTCCACAACTATTCCCAACCCTAGCTAACGCACCACCACTGGGCCAAAGATCGACTACCGGTCCTTCCTCGACAAGCTGTGGGAGGCGATGCCGGCGGAGGAGTTCGTCGCGATGATCTCGAGCCCGGCGGTGCTGGGGGACCCGCTGCTCAAGACGCAGCACTTCATCGGGGGCAGCAAGTGGGAGCGCGTGTCGGACACGGAGGTGATCGGCGTGCACCAGCTGCGGGTGCCGCACCAGCGCTACACCGACGCGACGCGCGCCGCCGTCGCCGTCAAGGGCCACGCCCACTCCACCAACACCCACTGGTACCGCAAGGTCGACGGCGTCTGGAAGTTCGCCGGCCTCAACCCCGACATCCGCTGGAGCGAGTACGACTTCGACAAGGTCTTCGCCGGCGGCCGCGACGAGTTCGGCACCACCACTGCCGCCGCCGACGCCGCGAAGGCGGAGGGCATTCCTGTGAAGGCTTAGGTTAAGTTTCTTTTTATCTTTGGTTTGGTTTGGTCCTAGGTTCTACCATAGAAAGCCCTACCATTAGGATACCACCACTACTGCTATACATGAGAGGTTTAGGGGGGGAGCAACGGTGAGCGAGTTCCTAAGGATTGGGTTCGCCTAGACGGAGTTCAGGTGGGGTTTTGCGGTCTTTTCGTTCCTTTTTTTTCTTGCCGCCTATCTCTGTATCATCTATTCTTGAGCTCAGGATCTGAAACTTTTGGGGGTCGGTGTTCCGTGTGTAACGGGGAATGGTATACCGCATATACACAGGTACTATTAGCAGCCACAGAAAGGTCATCTTGCTATTCTAAACAAGTATGTGTTAGATGTCTGGGTTATCTTCATTAATCAAATCAGTAAAAAAAAAAACATTTATCATCATTTCGAGTCCTGTATACGACTTCAAATTTCGAGAATTTGAAGATGTGAATTTTCTCTTAATTGTTTTCAAGGGAGTCTCTATAGTTACAGGTCTACCAATCACTCGATCTCTTAAGTCTGTAGTCCCCTTCACACTCTCCTAGCACAATCCGAATCAAAGCCTGAGGCGGGCTTCATCCCTGTCTCCTCCCGTTTCTCTAGGACACTCATATCCTACATATGACATGAGCAAAGCTACACCAGATTGGGTTCTTCACAAGCCACTCACGCAAATTCCAATCGACACGCCATCGAGGTCTCACATCCGATTCATTAAGCCCACAGCCTAGGTAGTCCTACATGATCCTGCGCCACAGGACGAGGAGAACAACAACAGTATGAATAAGCTTGCCGCCGGATTCAGCAATCATCTACTATAACACTCGGCTAATGCGCGTACTTCTAACTAGGTAGAACTTGATCATCAGTCGGCTCTCCGTTATAAGTGACTTCGTAGATCCCGTCCGTCAGGGATCCCCTGATCAAAGGTACAGTGGGGGGACAAAAGTTTCGACAAAACCCACTTTTCTCACCAAAACTCACCTATTTTACATTAATATATCTTTACATTTTTATATTAAACTTAATTAATAAAAATTAGTTTTATATTTAACTTTATAAATTAATTAAATTATAAAATGTTATTTTAATTAATAAATTATAATTAATTATTTATAATTTTTTAAATATTTAACGTTTTTATTATAAAATATTTAAAAAATATTTAAAAATAATATAATTATAATTTTAAAATATAACTTTATATATTAAGTTTTATTTTTTTATTTTATATTTAAAAATATAATATATTTATATTTATATATTTTAAATAAATTTTAAAATTTATTTTTTAAAATTTAAAATATTTTTATTTTATAAAATATTTTATAAACTTTTAATTAATTAATATAACATATAATTAAAATTACTATTTAATAATTTTTATTTTATATTATAATAATATAATTTTTATAAATTTAATTTAATATAAAAATGTGGAGATATATTAATGTAAAATAGGTGAGTTTTAGTGGGAAATGTTACGGGGTTAGGGGTGCGCGGACTGTTACGTTAACTTTCCTTGCATTATATTATAAATACTGCAGTTTTTAACACTGTATTAAATTAAAAAAAATTAACTTTTTTTACTATTATATTTTTAATATTTTATATGTTTTACTGTGTATTTTTATAAACTGTTTAATAGTATTTAAAGCAACTTTATTATATTTTTTTATAAACTATTTAATAGTGTTTAAAGGTTTTTTATTGTGTTTTTTTATAAACTGCTTAATAGTGCTTAAAAAAAAATTTTAATTGCAAGTATTATTTAATATTTTAATAAATTAATAACATTTTTATTAAAATTTAAAGTTTTATTTAAAAATATTAAAAACTTTAAATATATATATTTAAAGCTGTTAATATATTTATATTTAATAATAAAAATAGTTTTTTAAATTATTGCTTTAAAGCGATTATTTATTAACTACTTAATAATATTAAAATATATTTATTTATTAAAGCATACGTTTTTAAAAAAAACTTAAAGTTTTTATAAAATTTTTATATTAATATTTAAAACGATAATATATAAATTTTTAAAAAACGAGATTTTTATTATATTTTATAAAACTTTAATAATTATTTAAAAAAAATAAAAATAATTTATTAAAGTTTTTAAATAAAATTTTTAAAAAATTTTTAATGCTGCTTATAAAATATAATAAAGTTATTAATTTATTAAAAAAAATTTAACATTAATAAACTTAAACTTAATATTTAATTTATATTATAATATATTAAAATTACGTAAAATAAAATTAAAAAAGTTTTTATAAAAGCAATTAAAACGTAATAAAAATTTAAAGCAGTTATTAAAATATAAAATTAAATTTTTATAGTAAAAAACTTTAAAAAAAACTATAAAAAAAAATTAAAAAATTTTTTAAACTTTAAAAATAAAAGTAAAAAAAGCTAAACGGCATTAAAAACAAAAAAGTAAAATTTTTTTTAAACTTTTTTATTTAAAATTTTTTTTAATTAAACTTAATTTTTTTAAATTAAAAAATCTGCACACTAAGCACTTTTAAAAAAAGCAAAATATTAAAAAAAACAAATAATAAACCCTGTAAAAAAAAATTCTTGCTTTTAAACCTTATTAAAAATATTAAAATTATTAAATATAAAAGTTTTTATAAATAATAATGCTTTATTGCGTTAATTATTAATATTTATATATAATTTAAACTAATAGTTAATATTTATTATTAAAAGTTAACGTAAAAGTTAAAAAACGTTAATAAAACGTTAAAATTTAACTGGTATTAAAAAATAATAGTTTTAAAAATTTAAAATAAATTAATTTAAGTATTTAAAGTTTAAAAATTACCGTTTAAAAATTTAATTTATTGCCGAAAAAATTAAAAATAAGCTTATTATTTAATAATATTATTTTTTTTAATTAATTTAATTTAAATTTAAAGTAAACTAGTTTAAAAAAAACGCAGCGGAAATTTAAGTTAATTTTAATTAATGTTTTTAAAAAAAAACTGTTATATAATTTTTTATTAAATTTACCTGCAATAAAGTTTAAATTTTATAAAAAAAATTAAAGTTAATAACGTTAAAAACAGTTTTAAAAAAACAGTTTAATATAATAAAATATATTGCTTATAAAAAGTTTAATTTTATATATTATAATAAAAAAGTAATAAAGTTAAAAAAACTTTACGTATAAGCAATAAAGTTAAAAATATTAAAAAAAGCAGTTAAAATTAATAATTAAAAAATTATTATGCGGTTATATTAATTAATTAATATATAATATTATATTATTTTTTTTATTTAATTTTAATATTATTTTTTTATAAAAACTTATTAATGTTATAAATGTAAAAAAGTTAAATTAACTTAATTAAAAAAAGTTTAAAAAACGCTTTTATAAATAAAACCGTAAGTAAAATTAACGTAAAAATAAAAAGCGCTTTTTAAACTTTCGCTATTTTTAATAAAAAAAAAAATAAAATGCAGGTAAAAAAAAAAAAAACGCTAATAAAGCATTTAATAAAAAATATTAACTGCTAGCATATAATAAATAAAATAACTTTAAAAAAGTTAAATATTAATTAAAAAAAGCATTTTTAATAATAAATAAAAAAAATAAAAACTTAAAATTAAATTTTTTAAAATAAACGAGTTTAAAAAATATAACTTTAATTTTAATAATAAAATTTTATATTTAAAAAACTTAATTTTAAATTATTAATATTATAAGCAAGTTTTTAATTTTTTATAAAAAAAAGCGTTATATTAATTATTTTAAAAAATTAAAAGTAATATTATAATATATTACGTTAAAATAAAATTAAAAAGTTTTAATAATATAATATTAAATATAAGTAAACTTTAAATAAAATAAAAGTTATAAAATTTTAATAAATATTTATATTTTAAAATTTTTATTTATTATAAAAACTTTAAAAATATTATTATTATAACTTGTTTAAATATTAAAATAAGTTTAAAAATAATTAATAAAAACTTTTTTAAGTTTTATAATAATATAAGCGTTAATAAAGCGCAATAAAAAACTTTAAAAAAAATAAGTAATATATATATTAAAGTTAAAAAGCTAGTTAAAAAAAGTTTTTATTACTTAATAATGTTAAAAAAGCAACTTATTATAATTAAAATGCAGTTTAAAATATAATTATTACTTATATTTATTATTAAAGTATTATTTAAAATAAAATTTATTTATAAGCATAAAATAAACATTTTAATTATTAAAAAAATAATAAAGTTAAAAAAATATTAAAGCGTAAAAGTCGATATTAGTTTTTATTTAAAAAAAAATAAAGTTATATTATAAATAAAAGCTTAATAGTAAATAACGCTGTGTTTAAAAAAAAATATAAAGCTTTTAATATTGCTTATAAAAAATTTAATAAAAAAAAATATTATTTTATTATTATTATAAACAGTATTATTAAAAAAATAATTTTAAAAAACCGCAAAATAATGCTTAAAAACATAAGTTAATATTTAATTATTATTTATAAAAAATAAAAAATAAGCTTAAAAATTAAAGTAAAAGTTATAAAAATTACGCGTTTTATTTATTATATAAACGAAAAAAATAAATTATTTAAAAAGTTTAAAGTTATTTTAAATAATAAAATAAAAAGTTAAATTATTAAAAGTTATTATTTTAAAAAAAGTTAATATATTTTTAATAAGCTTTTATTTATTTAAATACTGTTAATAAGTTTAAATAAGTTAAAAGCTTTAATTAAAAACTTAAAAGTTTTTTAAAAAACTATATTAATAATATAAATAATTAAAAAAAAAACTTAAATAAAATTATGCAAGTATCGGCTAGTAAATTAAACTTAATTATATTAATATTAAAAACCGATAAAAATAAAAAACCTAATATAAAAAAAAATTAAAGCTATTAATTATAATACGCTTAAGTATTAAGCGTTTTAAAAACATATTAAAATAAACTATAAAAACCGGTATATATATAATAAAGTATAATTTAAAACATATTAACATGTTTTAAAAAATCGTTAAAATATACTTTAAAGTATAAAAAAATTAAAAAACTATAAATATATTAAAAAATAACTAGTTAATAATTAAATTAATTTTTAATTAATATTAATAAAAAATCGCATTAAAACTATACTTATAAAAAATATAAAAACGTTAAATAATTAATAACACTTTTAAAGCACTTTATTAGGTTAAAAAAATAAACTACGTAAAAAAATTAATTTTTTTTGTTTTTTTATACTTTATAATATAATATATTATATATAAAAAATAAAAAAAATAAATAATTATTAACTTATAAAATATTAACAGCATAATAATTTTAAATTTATATTTTTTATTTAAATAAATTAATATTATTTAAAAACTATAAAAAAAGCATTATATATTTATAATAAACGTTATAAAATTTTTTTATTAATTTTTAATATAAAAAAAATATTAAAATAAGTTTATTATAATAAGTTATAAAAAGTTAAAGTAATTAAACGTAGTTTTTATAAATTTTAAAAATTTACTATTTTACGTTTAAAAATAAATTAATAAAATATTTTAATTTTATTAAAAGTTTACAGTAATGTATGTTAATAATATTATAATATTTTTAAATAATGCTAAAAAACATGCGGTTTATTTATTTATAATATTTAAATTTTTTAATAAAGTTAAGTTATTTTTATTGCTTAAAAAGTTTTTTATAAAATATTTTTTAATTTAATTTTTAAAATTTTAAGTTAATATTTTAAAATTAAACATAATAAAAAAAAACTTAAAACTATTAAGTTATTATAGCTTTTAAAAACTTTTAACGACTTAAAAATATAAATAAAATTAGCTAGTTAATTTTAATATTTAATATTATATTTTATTTAAAAATTTAAATTATTAAAAAAGCTTAAAATATAACTATTAAAAATTAAAAAAAAATTAAATAAAATTTAAAGTAAATAACAGTGTAAAGTATATATTAAAAATATTAAATTAAAGTTTAATTAAAAAAAATTATAATCGTTTAAAAACGTATAAAACGGATTTTTATAAAAAACTATTTTTATTTATTTTAATATTAAAAAAAAATATTTATATAATTAAATGCTTTATAAAAAAGCTTTAAAATAATATTATTTTACTTGCAAATAAAGTATAAATAAAATAAAAAGTTAAATATATTAATTATAATAATTAAATTTATTTTATATTTAAATAAATATATTATTAATGTTAAAAAATTATATTAACTTATTAAATTAAAAGTAATATATTTAATATAAGTTTATAAAAAATTAAAAATGCATTTAAACTTAATAAAAGTACTTTTAATAATAATTTTAACTAATTATATTGTTATTAAAAAAAAATAAAACAATATAATTTAAAAACTTAAAACGCAATTAAAATTAACTATTAATTATAAATAATTTTTATTTTTTTTAATAATTTTAACTTAAAATTTAATATATTTTAAAAAAAATTAATATAATATTAAACGCTTTATTAAAACTACTTAATTTTTTAATATAAAAAAATCTTAATAATAACATATTAAATAATATATTTTTTATTTTTATATTAAATATAAAAAAAAATTTTAAGTAAAAAATACAAAAAAAATATAATAAACTATAATATACTCGGTAAAAATAAATTATAACTAAATTAAAAAAAAATATAATATTAAATAAGTTTTTAAAACGCTTAATTTTAAATTAAATAAAAATAAGTTATTATATTTGCATGTAAAAAAAAAAAACAGCTATATATTTTTAAAAATTATAAAAAATTAATATTAAAAAAATATTATAATAATTACTTTTATTAAAAAATTATAATAATATAAAAAAAAGTTATTATATATTATTGTTTTTTTATGCTTAAAAGTAAATATAAAAATATATTAAATATTATTTAATATATAAAAATATATAATTTTTAAAATATATTTTTAATAATAAATTAATATTAATTAAAAGCTTGTTAATATTTTTTTATATTATTATAATTAATATAATAATTAAAATATTAATTATATTATTAGTAAATATTTATTAAACATGCTTTAATTATAAAGTTTATAATTATTTTATAAGTTTATTTAATAAAACGTTATAAACTAGTTAAATTATGCTTAATAAAAAATCGTATAGTAAAAAAAATTAAAAAAAAATTATTAAGCTTTATATATTTTTAATAAAATAAAAAATATTTAAAGTAATAATTAATAATAAAAACATATACTTTATTAAAAAATTTTAATATAAAATATAAAAAAAACTTAATATATAATTAAATTTTATTATAACGTATTATTTTTAAAGTAACGGACTTTTTTAAAAAAAAACTAAATAATTTAAATAATTTTTTAATATTAAAACTATATATATTTAAAAAAACCGTAAATTAAAATAATATTAATACTTATTATTATTTTTAATAATCGCATAATAAAAAGTTTTAAATATAATTTAAATAAATATTTAATTAAATATAATATTTATTTAAAAAAACTTTTAAAATTTATAAAAAAAAAACTTATTATTAAAAAAATATATTATAAAATAGCGCATATTATTAAAGTATTAATAGTGCACGTAATAATTAAAAAATATAATGTTAAAAAGTAAAATAAAAAGTATAAAATAAGTTAATAAGTTAAAATATAATTATATAAAAAATACTAGTTAATATATATACTTAATTAAAAAATAAGTTAAAAATTTATAAAACTTTTTTAAATAATAAAAAAATTTAACTTGTTAACATATTAATTAAATTTTAATAAAGTATAAAAAATATATTTAATATTATTTATTACGTACTTAAAACTTATTAACACGTTAAAAAGCAATTTTTTTAAAAAAAAAAATATTAAGTAAAAATTAGCTTATTATTTAAATTAAAAAAAATTGCTTATTTTTTAAAAACTTTTACGAGTATTTTAAAGTAAAAAAATTAATAAATTAAAAAGTAATATGTAAAAAAGTATAATATTTAATAAAATAAGTAAAGTTTAACGTAATATATAATAAATAACACTTTTAAAATATATTATTAAAAATTACGTTAAATTTAATAAAAAAATATAATAAAAAAATAAGCAATATTTTTAAAATATACTTTTTTATTAAAAATAACGTTATATAATTAAAAAAAAATAAAAACGTTTTTAATAAAATTTTATAAACTTTTAAATACTTTTTATAAAGCTTAATTTAAATTAATAAAAATAACGCTTTATATTTACTAATTAAAACGCCGACTTATAATAATAAAATTAAAAAATAAAGCTGCTAATTAAAAAAAAGCGCAAATAACCCCGCCGCAATTTTAATAACTATTAAAAATAATTTAATTATAAGCTATTTAAAAAAAAAAGAAATTATAAAAAATAATAAATAAAATAAAAAAATAAAAAAATAATAAGTAATTATAAGTATTAATTTAATTAAAATATTAAGCATAATTAAAAAGCGCTTTTTTATAATAAATAACGCTTTTTTATTTAAATAAAATAAAACAAAAAACTAATTAATTATAATTATGCCGTTAAAAAAAACGGTAATATTTTTTATTATAATTTAATATTTAAAAACGCGTAAATATATTAAAAATTAATTAATAAAAAAATTTTATTTATTATTTAAAAAGTAATTAATTAAGTATTAAAAAAATACTTTTTATTAGCGATAATAAGTTATTTAAAGTTTTTTATAAATTTAATATTAAACTAAATATAAGTTAAAAAAGTAAATAAAATAAGTAAAAAAAAACAATAGCTTTTTTTTATATATTTTAAAAAAGCAGTTTAATTAATATAAAAGCTTTGTTTTTTGCTATTTATTTTTTTTTTTTTAAACTTTTTACATATATTTTTTTTTTCGCTCGTTTTTTTTTTACATATATATATATTTACTTAAGTTTTTTTCTATATTATATTGTTTTTAAGTATTATTTTTTTTTATTTTTAAGTTATATATTACAGTTAACTTTTATTATAATTAATTATTATAATTAATAATTTTATGTTTAAATAAATTAAAAATTTTTTTAAAATTTTCTAATTTATTATGCACGGTTTAATTTTAACAGAAATTAATAAAAATATTTAAAATACTGTTTTCGCCGCTTATTTAAACTTTTATAACGCTTAATTTATTACGTAATAAAAACGCATACGATTATAAATTAATTAAAATAAGTTTATTAACGTATATAAAAATTTAAATAAAATAGCTTGTAAAAATGTTAACTATTTTAACGGTTTAATTAAGTAAAAAATTGCTAATTTACTTTATTTTTAACTTTTTATTAAACGCTTTTAATAAAACGAAAAAAAAAAGTTAAAAAAAATTTTTTTTTAATTATTAAATAACGTTATTTTTTATAAATTACTTTTAAAATTTACCGGTTTTAAAATAATAATAATAATAATAATAAAAATAAGCTTGTTTTATTAATGTTAAATATTAATTAACGACTATTTTTATAATAATTAAAATAAAAAATATAAAGTTTTTAATTTATTATTAATTTTTAATTATTTTAATTATTTAAATAAATAGTTAATAATAATAAGCGGTTAAATAATTTATAATATATTACGTTTTTATAATTAATTAATATAATTAATATTATTAATTTATTAAAAAGTTTTTTTAAATATAATTTTTTTTTTATAATAATTTAAATTATATAATATTATTAAAACCTGCAATAATAATTTTAACATGTTTATTTATTAAAAATTAAATTTATTTAATATAATTTAATTTTTTAAATTAATTTATAAAAATTTTTATATTTTATAGTATATTTAAACGTAATAATTTTTAACGTTTTTTAATAACTGCATTATTTAAACTTATTAACTATTAATAATTATTATAATAATATTTTATATTTTTTTTAATTTTAAATTATTATTTAATATAATAAAAAATATAAACGCTAACGTTATTAAAAAATATAAATACGTAAAAAATTTTATTAAATATATGCGTTAATATTTATAACACGTTAATATATTTTTATAAAATATTAATAATTATATTATAATAATTATTAACGTTATTATTTAATAAGTTTACGCTTTAAAACTTTATATTATTTTATTTTTTTTAAAAAGTAAATATAAGTTTATTAACTGCCGTTTATTTAATAATATAAAAACTTTTAAATTTAAAAATAAAAATAAAAAAATAAAATTAACATTATTTATAAAATTACTATAAAAAGCATAAAATTAAGTAAAAAATAAAAAAAATTAAATAAAAAATAAATAAGCTTATAAAAGTATAAACGGTTTTTTTATTAAAAAAGCAATTTATTGCGTTAATTTTTTTTATATTATATTATAAATATTATAGTTTTTAACATTATATTAAATTAAAAAAAATTAACTTTTTTTATTATTATATTTTTAATATTTTATACGTTTTATTATATATTTTTATAAACTGTTTAGCAGTATTTAAAGTAACTTTATTATGCTTTTTTATAAACTGCTTAGTAGTGCTTAAAAGTTTTTTACTGTGCCTTTTTACAGACTGCCTGGCAGTGCCCGAAGGGAATCCCTAGTTGCGGGTATCACCTGGTACCCCAACACGGACCACGTGAACCGGAAAGGGAGTCCAAATTGACTACGAAGAGAGAAAAGGGAAGGAGAAACTAACGGGAGCACCTGGGGGCGCTGACCAGCCTATATACATGCGGGCTCCGCACGTGACCATGCGGAGTCGGTGATAATCCCTCACCTCCACCTGCTGACTGGTATGGCAGCAGCCATACCGTCGACCCTGGGCCAGACCCGTGACAGGAAAAGTGGGTTTTGTCGAAACTTTTGTCCACCGACTGTAGCAATGCTTGAATAGGAAAGTGGAGTGGAACATGACGATCTGTGATTGGCTCCCCAGAACAAGCTCCCTCCAAATGCCAACTTCAATTCCATGCGCGAAATCAAATGGGACGATTGATGCCCCTAACGAGAGCTATTTGCAACTCACTTAATACAGATCTTTTCTTTCAGGCCAACTTCGTCCTTTTTCTCCAAAGCCGTAGTTGCCTAGGTTAACTCAAACATGGATGCTCTCATCCGTCAAACGAGCGCAACAATTCACACGCGGAAGAAAACACGATCACCCAGAAATATACATGTACCAAGAACCGCGTCATCGCCATGAGATGTCTAGTATTTATATCAATGTACATACAATGTGTCCGGCTTTCCCCCTCTCCTTCCCCTTCCCCTTTCTTCTTATCCAAAATCCAAAAAAGAAGGGAAGTGGGAGAGAGAGAGAGAGAGTTAAGCCCAAAATTTTAAGAAAAGAAAAAATCAATGCATGATAATGCCGGTGCAACAACAAAAAAGTTATTCAAACCCCCTTTTTGGAACAAGAAGAAAAGAAAAAATAATGAAGAAATGAAACTAGGTTATACAACCTTTCCGTCCTCCTCACAACCCCCCATCATCTCGGACTAGGCACTAACATCGCTCAGTGCCCATGTCCGTACCCGTGCCCATGCGCGCGCCTGAACCACCTGCGCGCGGGCAACCCTGTCGACGACGTCGTCGTAGTCGCCTCGGCGGCAGCAGCGGCCGGGTACCCGGTGCCGAGGGGCACGGTAGCCGCGCCGGTGCCGTAGCCTCCCGCAGTACTACTACTACTACTCTTACTACTAGGGAACGGGGGTTGCGGCTGCTGCTGCTGCGGCTGCTGGCTAGCAGTGACGGTGACGGTGGCCTGGGCGACGGTCTGGGTGACGGTGGCGTAGACGGTGGAGGGCTCGACGCAGGGACACGTGGCGGGGACTTCGGCTTCGGTGCCGGGGCTAGTGCTGGGACTGGGGCTGGGGCTGGCGACGCCGTAGTTGTTGCCGCCGGGCTGCTTGGCGCGCGTGAGGGACTCGGTCACGGTCGCGGTCTTCCGGTTAGTCAGGGTCGTGGTGGAGTCGTCGTCGGGCTTCTCCCCGGGGGCGGCGGGGGAGCTGGTTATGGAGGGGTAGGCGCTGGAAAGAGGGTGGGGTTGTTAGTTACGAGATACAACAGGCAGGATCTTGGGAGGAGGGGGGGGGGGAAGAAGAGAAGAGGAAACTTACAATGCGGAGGAGGAGGAGCCCCCGACCACGGACGACGATCCGATCGCCAGGGTGCTGGGGGTCTCGCTCATCGAGTAGCTCGGCACGTCTCCGGCGGGGGCCGAGGGCTTGGGAGCGAAGTAGCTCGTGGCGACCGAGCCCGAGCCCGAGGACACGGAAGCGGGAGGCTGCTGCGTGATCGTCGCGTACTCGATGACGGTGGTGAAGTAGTTGCCGAGCGTCAGCGTAGTGCGGGGCCTGCTGGCATTCTGGTACGGGCCGCCGGAAGCGATCGCGGCGGTGCTGGCCGTCATGCCGCCCGTGGGGTAGTACGTAGGCGTGGCCGGCGCGGGGGTGTCGATGAAGCTGATGGTCGACGTGATCACCACGACCGAGTTGCTGAACGTGTTGCTGAACGTCACGGCGGCCGTGGTGTATGACGCGGCTCCGGCTCCACCAGAGGCGGGCGTTTGGGCAGCCGCCGAGGTCTGGTCCGATACGGGGCATACGGTGGTGGATACAGCAACAATTTCAGTCGTGACTGCGCCAACATTGGCAGGGCAGTTAGTAGCGCCTGGAGCACATGGTGTGACTGTATAGATGTTGGTCGCATAGACAGTTGATGTGGTATACGATGGCACCACCGCCACGGACGACTTTGTGGGAACGATCGCAGAAGAGCCTGATGCAGGAATTGCGGAAGAGCTGTAACCTGGTACCGCTAGCGTTGACGAGACCGCCGTGTAGCTCGAATCAGAGGGCGCTTTGACGGGCTGGGACACGGCTGGCTTGGTTGACCCGGGCACGGCTGAAGATATGTTCGAGACAGGGCAGACCGTAGTGTAAAGCGCTACCTTCTCCGTCGTAACCGATCCAATCTTCGACGAGCAATCCGCTTCGCCAGGTGCGCACGAGCTAACTGTGTAGATACTACTGGTAAAGACAGTCGACGTTGTCATGATAGTCGCAATTGACATAGTACCGTCCGCCGGCGCGCTTGAGGCCGTTGGGTATGCCGCTGGTCCAGTGCTGAGAGGGACAGCAGACGACGCCAGCTTTGTCGTCGCACTTACTGCCGCCGCTGACGTAGAGTTGAAAAAGCTCATGCTAGAACTGAAGATTGACGATGAGGTGCCGGCAGAAGGCACAAAGCTAGGTGTGTAAGAGCTTCCGGGGACCGATGGCGAGACAGCTGATGTAGGATATGCGGATTTCGAAACGCTCTGGGAAGTAGCATATGCCGTCGAAGCAGCACTAGTATCTGCAACTTGGACTCCTCCGCCGAACGTCTTTCCATCAAGAATAGTTTGGGTGACTGGGCAAATAGTAGTGTAGAGTGAAACCACTTCCGTAGTTACTTGTCCAACGGGACAGTTCGTCACTGAAGGGGCACACGACGTGATAGTAACAATATTAGTTGAGTAGACTGTTGACATGCTGGACGTGACAATCTCGGTACTGCTAGTAAAGGTGCTTGGCATCGTCTCCGGCTTGGGACTCGATGAGGTCGGTACCGCTTTGGTGGAGTTGACGGCTGCAATACTGCTACCAACAGAGATACTCGCGGACGCTGTGGGGTATGAAAATCCATTTGATGCAGTTGCCTTCACAGATGAAGAGCCCGATACAGTTGCCTTTGAAGACGAAGAACCCGATTCAGTTGCCTTTGAAGACGACGAACCCGATTCAGCCACAGAGCTCACTATAGCAGAATAGCTCGAACCAGTAGACTTCGGCTGCTCTCCGTCTGTGACCGGAGATAACGTGGTAGAAACGGAGATCAGTTCCGTAGTGACTTGTCCAGTTGGGCAGTTCGTTACCGACGCTGGACAAGACGTAACTGTATAGATTTTAGTCGAATAGACCGTGGATATTGTGCTTGCAGTAATGCTGCCCGTGGCAGTTGCGGCGCTACTCTCCCCCCCTGACGATAATGATAGTGATGCGGAAGCTCTACCCGAACTAGAAGATCCCGACGCAGCCCCAGTCGCGGATGATGATCCAGGGACGCTGCCGGGCCCAGATACACTACTAGGGATCGAAGTAATGTAACCGAAACTAGAAGTTGGATATCCGGATACCGACCCGGATGAAGACTGAGCAGCGGAGCTGGAGCTCTTCACACTAGGGGAGGAGCTAGAGCTACCAGGTGTACTTTGACTACTCAAAATACCAGATGTGCTCTGACTGCTCGAACTTCCGGAAGCGGTGCTCTGGATACTCGAGCCTACCGGGCCGCCACTAGTAGAGTACGACCCAGAAACGGATACAGTAGTAAGGCTCGAGGCACTTCCAGAACTCGAGGTGCTAGCCTTCGACAAAGAAGACTGCGAAGCTGCAGATGTAGTCTGCGCCCCGGTAGCCGCGCTGCTGCTGGGGCCGAGGATATAGGAGCTCAAGCTGCTTAAGATGCCGCCGCTAGTAGACGCTGAGCCCACGGGGTATCCGCCAGTGCTTGCAGCGGGCGTCGTCTCTGCCGACGTTGCCGTCTCGGTAACCTTCGACTCGGATACCGAGTACTTTGACGAGGCTACCTCGGCGGCTGATGACGAGGATGCCTTGATAGCAGACGAGGCAGATGAAAGAGACGTGGCGGCGCTTGGCGAAGCAGGTGACGGCTTGGTCGAGGCCGGTACCCCGTCTGGCGTGGACTTGTCAGATACTGGGTAACCGCCAGGCGAGTTGGTCGACGAGGGCTTGTTATTGCCAGGCGACAAGTCGCCTTCGGGAGAGACGGTTGGAGACTGCTTGTCAGACGATACGGGATAGCCACCTGGAGAATTAACTGGAGTCGTCTTTGGGGTATTTTCGGTGTTGGCGGCCGTGGCGGTCGGGGTGTTGACGGCAGGTTCACTAGCGGTTGGGGTGTTGTCGACAGGTTCACCAGCAGTTGGGTATGCTCCAACGGCTGGGTCTTTCTTGACAAGTTCTGCTTGAGGCGCAGCGCAGCCATCCTGGATCTTGTCGATGCTGCCGATCGTTCCGCTCTGTAGTCTGTTAGTGTCGTGCTAAAATGGGATTTGGAGGGGTTCTTTCTACGTACTCTATCGTTGTACTTGTATTGGCAAGCCGGGTACTTGTTCGTGATCTTGACGCTCTTAACCACCATTGTGTAAGGTGCCTTTGCCGCATCGGTCTCGCCGCCGGCCCATTGAATAGTCCAGAAGTTGTTACCAGGATCTCCTCCGGCCCAAAGACCCAGATGAAGCTTCATGGGTGACTGAGGAAACACAAAGCCTCCAGGAGTGTCCTTGGCCTGGACACTACGAACGACTTTATCATCCACGTACCAGTCCATGTGGGTTTCATCCCACTCAACCGAGTACTTGTGGACTTCCGTGGTTGGGTTACGTACATCCTTCTGGTAAGTTGCGGCACCATCCCACATCTTTCCGTGGGCGAAGAGGTTGGTCTCGACCATCGTCATTCCGTCAGGGGGCGGAAACGGCTTCTCCCCGAACTGGTTGCCCGAGAACTCCCAGTCGATCTCATCTTGAACATCAGACCACAGCACTGCGCTGCTGATGATTCCCTGGCCCGGGGCCACTTGCATTTCGACATCGTATCTGCCTCCGAGCATGTAGAAGTCAGTCCACATACTGGGGGCATCGCCTTTCTTCGCATATGTGAACTCGGCACCATTGGGACCAAAGTTGACCACTTCATCACTCGCGATTATCCAGTTTTCCGGCGGACCTGTTTCCTTGGTAAAGTCGATAAAATAACTATCTTGAGGCCAAGCCTTGTTCGGCGGACAATCTGCTTGGAGCGGGTTGCAGTCGGGCTCGAGCTGAGCGTTGACAGCCCGGGCTGTAAAGCCCAGGGCGGTAATTAAGCCAATTATTCCTCTGTTTGGCATTTTTGATTATTATGACCTAGCAAGGGTCTGTAACGATTTAATGGTTGAGATATCGTTGGTAAAGATCACCAGCAAGCACAGAAATCCAGCGGCGCCGACTACCCATATCAACAAATGGGCAGATAAAGACTCATTGTCGTTATTTCTCCTCGATCACTATGTGACAATGTCAAAGCCTAGTGTCAAAGACATCCTTAACCCGCTTCCCAATCCGGGTCCGAAGGACATTGGCCCTTGAGCTCACACCAAGGATGAGTGGCCTCCCCTTCAAGTAGCTCTTTTTGTTTATTCGTGGAGCGGCCATATTAAAATAAGAATAGAATAGTCCTTTCAGAGAACTGTTGCCAAGGAATGAAGTTTCACATGGCAAATTCAAAGATGGTATATCAACCCTTTGAGTGTCTTGGGGTACCTTTGTGTCCAACATAAACGAAGAGTGGCCAGTGTAATTTCGGCTCGAGGATACCGATCTTGTAATTGTTTACCAATAATTAGATTTTTCTTTCTTTCTTTCCTTTTTTCTTAACAGTCATCGCTCTTTGCTCTCCTTCGCCATGGCTTGGATATTAGTGCAGGGCAGTCAGTATCTACCTAACCTAGTGGCAAGTTCATAGGGGGGACAAAGACAATACCCTTTTTGAAAGCAACCACTTACTATTATGTAGGATAAGAAATTCTAGAGGCCTATTGAAATACATACTGCCTATTATGTAGTGTCAGTTTCTAGTAACATGTATATCTATATTTGGTTGTACGTAGGTACCTCCATATGTATTGATGAAGCTTTGAAGATATGGGCTGTGATTGGTCGAGATAAGACCATGTATGTATGTACCTATGTATGTACATATGTGGGTCTGGTAATGCCTTTCCTGGTAATACCCCGGTAGAAAAAGCCGTCCCCATATGATGTATGCATCTCGGACACGTGCTCCTCTGCCCTGCCGTATGCAATTACGCGGTAACAATGGGCTGCCGTGACCCGGGCAGGCCGGTGCGAGGCTAACTGCTGCAGTTGCTTGTTCCATTAGTACTACCTGCCAACCTGCCAACCTGCCAACTGCCCAATGGCCCAACTCCAGTACAAAGTTCCTGCCCTGCAGGGCCGGGAACACACACTTTAGAGAGGTAAAGTGGGGGGGGAAGGCAAAGCTGAACCCTTCCACCTTTCCCCATTGACAAAAAAAGAAAAGAAAAAAGAGAAGCCGATTCCGCCTCAATCTTAATTTTTTTAAGGCTTCCTTTCCCCAGGCTTCCAACCCACTGCGCCGTCGAACGACCGACCGATCATCTATCTTTTTTCTTTCTTTTTCTTGGTCCAGTCACTCCCACCCTCATTCACCCCCCTCTGCCCCATTTACCCTCCTCCTCCTCCTCCTTTGCCGTTGCACATCTCTTTGGACTGCTGCATTTTTCGCGTATTCATCGCCGAGCATTCTTGTTCTGTCATTCACCTTCACTCTTCCCTCCCCTATAGTATATAATATAGAGGATACCTAACCCAACCTAATCCGGTGTTGCATCTATTTGTACTTTGAGTCAATACTTAAGTCCTTGGTCCACCTTCGCTTCCTCCCGCAACCCGAGCCCGCCGAACTGTCAAACCATGGGCATCTTCAGCAACAAGACGAAGCTTAAGGCTGCACCTCAGTCAATCCGCGTGGAGAAGGTCGTGGTCCCGAGCAAACCGCGTCCGGCCGTGGCTCCCAAGAGCAGCACCAACAGCCTGCGCGCGACCTCGAGCCAACTATCCTCGTCCTCGTCGTCCCGCCTATCTCCGAACCCCCGATTGTCGCGAACCAAGAGCGCGTCGCCTTATCCCTCATCCTCGGACGAGAAGCGGGTCGAGCGGAAGCGCAAGGCTGTCACCAGTACCCCGCGCGATTCTCCCGCCTTTGGCAACGACTCCGAGTCCGAAGAGGAAGATGGCGACCCCTTCCGGAAACGAGCGCGTCGCAGCGATTCGAGATCGATCGACCTAAACCGCAAGTTGCGCCATAAGAAGGCTTTCGGCGATGAGATCAGACATCCCCACATCATCCACGCTGCTGATATCGCCTCGGTGGCCACCAAGTGCCCGCCCATTGCCGGTGCGAAGGAGGATGAGATTGCGATCGAACTACAGTATCCATCACGATGTGCGCGCGAGAGGTAGGCTCATCGGACCGGAATCATAGAGTTTATTGGCTGTGCTAACGACAAGATCTAGATATGAGCTTGTATGGCAGAAAGATAAGATCGATGCTGTCAAGGACATCCTCTCCACTGTAGAACTCGTCGCGGAGACGTACCTCACCGATGCCGACGCGCGGCCATTTATCGATCACAATTCTAGCTTCAAGAGACAGATGGAGCGAGCTTCGAGCGAAAAATATCGAGATGTTCCTCTCTTCAGGACAGCCCTCAGTAACTATAACAACAAGCTATTGGAGCTAGTGGAGAACGGCACTGTGGCGAAGAACCTCGACAAAATCCACCATCTACCTGCCAATCTCGTTTCCTTCATCCTCACCCAAGTATACGACCGTACCGTCGCGCCCAAGGTCGAGATGCTCACGAAATACGAGGCGGGAAGCGACAACGTATACGGAGAGCTGCTACATCCATTCGTCACCAAGATCCTCGTTGAGCAGACCAAGATGACTTCTGACCAGGTCTTCATTGATCTTGGGTCTGGGGTAGGCAACGTTGTCCTCCAAGCCGCCCTCGAGATCGGCTGCCGGAGCTATGGATGCGAGATGATGGAGAATGCCTGCAACCTCGCCGAGGCGCAGGAGAAGGAGTTCAAGTCCCGCTGTCTGCTATGGGGTGTGTCACCTGGGAGGGTTCATCTCGAGCGAGGAGACTTCCGCACCAACACCAAGATCATAGAGAAGTTGAAGGAGGCGGACGTCATACTGGTCAACAATAAGGCCTTCACGTCCACCCTCAACGATGCCCTCATCAACATGTTTCTCGACCTGAAGAAGGGTTGCAAGATCATATCCCTCAAGTCCTTCGTCCACGATAACAAGACTGCGGTCAACGACGTCGCGACTAGCATCCTCGAGGTCGAGCACTACCGATATCACCAGAACTGGGTCAGCTGGGCTGCCTCAGACGGTGACTACTACATCTCGACAAAGAAGTGATGTATATCGAGTACCCCGACTATTTCTTTTGCGTGTGTCCGATTGTCACGATAATCTGAGGAGCCCAGTTTCTTTTTTTTTTCTTTTCAGCCGTGAGCTTTTGTCTATAGAACGGTAGAACGAGGAGATAGAGACACGATTACGTCAGGATACCCTAGGGGCATTTGGGAGAAAGGGAGAGAGACAGAGAGACAGAGAAGAAGGGAAAAGAAAAAGTGTAGAACGAGCGAAAGACAGCGATGCCGGATACACTTACTGTACAAAGTAATTAGATGTAGCGATACGATACCATAGCATTTGTAATGCGATTCCCTTTTTTTTCTTTTCTCTTTGCCCAAGTCCCTGTTCTTTCCCCATCCCACCTCCCAATTTCCAAAATGACGCTTGTTTTCTTGTATTTTTATTTTTTTTACTAGGAGTCATCTTCGATTCATAGGTGATTCGTTCTGGAGGTTCATAGCATCCGCCTCGTGGCCCATCCTCTTCATCCACCGGTCTACCAGCTCCTTGTTCTCCGCCTGCACCCTGGCCGCCTTCTGCTCCGTGACGTCCAGCTGGATGTTCAGTGTCAGGTTGTCGTCTTGTACGTCCTATAACAGAGCGCGCGCATTAGCAATCTTTATCATCCGACTAAATCAAACCAAACCAAACCAAACCACGCCCATCGTTTAATCCCCCCCTTCCCAATACCCCCTAATCCCATTGTTATTTTTTTTCTTCCTTTTCCATGCCCGTCTGGGTATACGCCTATTCGCCCACCAACATCGTCTTCAATATGCAGTAAGTAAGTGCACAGCCGTACCTTCAAGAGCTTGTTCTTGCCCACGAGCTCCTCGTTGCGGTCCTTCAGCTTGGAGGTCAGGGCGTTGCGCTCGGCGATCAGGTCGGCGATGCGCTTGGCGTCGGCGCGCGCCTTGGAGCGCAGCTTCTGCAGCTCGTCCTCCGCCGCCCGCAGCTTGGACTGCAGCTGGCCCTTGGACCGCAGCGCCTCGGCCAGGTCGAGCCGCATGCGGGGGTCTGCCGTCGCGGTCGGGTCGGTCTCGGCCGCGGCCGCGGACGGCGGCGGCGGTTTCGAGGTCTGGGCTGCCTGGAGCAAGGCCTTCTCGGCCTCGAGGGCGGCGATGCGGTCTGCTAGCTGGGAACCTAGGGGACGGAAGAAGAGAGGGAGAGAAGGTGAGCTATCAGTTACGAGATGAAGGGTAAGAGGGGGAGGGAGGGGAAGGCAAACGAGGGTAGGGTAGGCGGATATGTGGTAGGTTTAGACTACAAACGGAGAGAATGGAGAGCCGCCGGTGTGCATAAGATAGATGTAGAAGAAGTAGGACGGAAAACTTACAAGCATCCACGAGGTCCTTGTTCACGGGGTTGTTCCGCTCTGCTTCTTGCAGCGAGGTCAAATACTCATCTCGCCAATCAGGCATGATTTCCGTGGGCAAACCAGCTCTCTCTGCGTCTCTCTCTCTTTCCCTCTCTTCTTTCTACAGGATATACCTTGGTTGTCGGGACGGGGGTAGACAAGAGGTCTACGGCAATATGCAATCAGGTAAGGAGAACGAACGAATGAACGAAGTATGTAGTAGGTAGTAGTGAACCGATTAGTAGTTGGAACCTAAAACGTGGGGAAGATGGAGACGACGGTGAATGATGTTATCGAACTCTCTATCTATCTACCTACATTATAGTGTACATAAACTTACGGGTCTCGTTTACGCTGATTCGATCACCTGCATTAACTCTTTTTTTCTATACTTTTGGAGGGGCAGGAACAGCTAACCTAGCTCACCTGCCAACAAAGACAAGGCTGACCGTGTATACCCCACACTTAGCCCCAAACTATATGTATCCGAAGCCACCTAAAGGGTCCCCCAGCTTAGCCGTTTAGGTACGCGGCGTGCCATCCCTTTTAACTGGTTACTAATCACATGTCTTGGCAATGGAAATCATCTTCGATATAAGACAACCTCAATACTTATAACCTAGAACCTGAGATCCTGCGAACTCAAAGGTTCAGATAAGACTATTTGCTAAACTAGCAAATAACATTGAAGTATCAGACAGAAACATGCCGAAACACTTTAAACATACCTGTTTACAATATGTTTTAACCCCGAAAAATCTAAATCAACGTTTCGCAAAGCGGGCCGAAGCCAGCCAAATAGATGTTCAGTTGCAAGTTATTGTATGGGAGGTAGGTAGTTTGTGGGGGACAGGTTCCCCTTTTCTTCACTTAAACTTCATCAGAGGAAAATGCGAGTAGCGAAAAGAGGAGAGCAACGTTGCCCTATACACAATACGAGGTACGGGCCGAGACGAATATTAAGTCGAGAAATATAGGCAAAATGCAGCAGGGCGTAAAGAGTAGATACCTGAAACCCACAACGACCAGATAAACAACCAATATGCTGTATCAAAGTCGTACATTAGCATCGTCATCATGATTAAGACACATACATCCGCCCCCATGCAGCCAGGTCCCAGATAAATCCAAACCGGCAGTTTGAGAAAGTCTCATAACCACCACCACAGACCCGAAAGACAAGCTGTCTAAAACCCAACAGATAGATACCTAGAGATAATATATATATCAAAAAAAACACTGCGGCGGATTCTGAATCACAGGATCGGACACATGTTCCAAAAAACCCCCACATTAAACAACATTGTCTAGACCAACCAACCATGCGAGTTCTCGCATCAGAAAACACTCGGAGGGGGCTGGATCAGCTTAATATCCTCTTCTCTTCCTCTTCTGCTCTACCTACCTACCTACCTACCTACCTACCTACCTACCGCATGCAGTAGCAACCAGAGAGGTCTGATTAGCATCCGCCCATATGCATACATATGCAGCAGACCGAGACACGGGCGGGAAGAGCCGTTCGAGGGCCGCGCTGGGCTTCGCTGGGCTTCTCATCTGGGATTTGAGCCAAATTTGGGAAAGTTAAAACAAAACCAAAACCCCCGCCATATATAGTCCAGAAAACACGGGGATTTTGTTTCTTAAGTCCTCGCCGCGAGTGAGATGAGGAAAGGAAAAGGATAGAAGTGGCTAGGTTAGTAGATACCCATTATGATATCTAAGGAAGAATGGCCGCCCGTCTCGGCCCGTGTCCAACTTCACTTTCCTAGGTAGGCTTGTAGAAATATCACTAACCTAACCTAGCCGTTTCTTCGTGACTTACTGTGTCATCGGCCAAATCCTCCAGGAACCTGTAGCAACAGTGTATTTATTTAATTATTCAGTGACATTAGGGGGCAGGGAGAACAAATTCGTATTTTTTCCAGTTCGAAGCAAGTAACCAGCAGGAGAGGGGGAGGGGGGAAGGATCTCGCTCTCGTTGTGATCAACCTTTAATCTTTGCTGCTATACGAGATTTTTTTGTCTTTTATATCCCTCCCTCCCCAAAGTCCTGGCATCGAGGGACAAAGTCTCGGCTGATGGCCGCCGATGCCTCGTTGATACGAGTCTATCCCGGGAGGACATGTACGTATGCCCCCCTTTCTACTTTCAACGTACGCGCATATGTAAAGCAGCGGCGCGGGAATCCCGCTGACTATAACAGGTACTCTTCCTATATTAAAAATTACGTTGCAAAAAGGATTGTGCATGGACCCACTAATATTAAAACGCACTTTTATTATTTCTTTATTTAATAACTTAATAAATAAAAAATCGGAAAAATATACAATTAAATGTTTATAAATATTTAATTATTATATATTTTAATAATATAAAATGTTTAATTTAATTTAATTTATTATATATTAAAAATAACGTTATTAATAAATATAATTTTATAAACTATTTTATATAAACTATATATACAGTTATAATAAGTATAAAAAATATAAAAAATAAAATAAATTATATATTAATTTATTTTAATAAATCTTTATTTAAAATTTAAAATTTTATATTTTTACGATTTTTTATTATTAAGTTATAAAAAAGTAATAGTAATGTGTTTTGGTGTAAAAGTGGGGTATGCACAATCCTTTTTGCAACGTTTGTGTAGCTACTATGTAGGGATCGTGGCATTAAATAGCTACCTAGTCTAGACTTGCTAGTATACTTTCATAAGAAATACACGGTGGTTGGTGGTTGTTTACGAGCCCCCTCCCCCAACCATCACGGCAGACGCACACGCAGCACCAGACCAGTAACATGGGGGTTGTTCGTGTAAGCAGCAGTTCATGACGCGCCACGGAGCAGCGGGTAGGCCAAACACCAAGGAACTCTACACTAGAGCAATGCACGGAGAAGATATTGTCGTCAGCTCATGATGGGACTTGACACTAACCTACGGGGGCACCGAATGGGGGGCACTTAATTTCCTCGCTTCAGCTGAAGTTCGAGCGGCGCCGTCGTCCCTAGTAGGCTGCCTCTCGCAAACGGGCCAATAACGGCTCGTCCCCGCAAGATATGGAATACGCTGTGACCGTCGGGCGACTTGATAGATGTTTGTATGCCCACGTAGCCAGGGGAGGGGGGGGGGGTGTTGGTCGTCGATGATGATGACCCCCGTGTCTCCGGATCCCCTGGAGAACACAACCAGCCGGCCCGGAACGCTGTATTGGTCTGCCACGGCAACTTTCGGACGGGTGCGCAGACCCCCGAGGCGCGTCGCCGAAGCCGGTCCGATATGCGCTGCCGTTGCAGAATTGCTTGGAGCCGAGGGATCTGTCTTCCCAGCAGAGGAATTCGAACCCATGTAGGTTAGTGGATTTGCGGGCTCACCTAACCTAGTGCGTAGGAGAACTTCTTGCTGGTTTAAGCACCTTTGATAAAGACGCCGTTATCCGGCTTCGTTGAAGTACGGCCTAACTCGACGAACCGATTGTCCCACCCCCACGGAACACGCCCGGAGGGCATCGGCGCCGCGGTCCAAGACCACCACCACCATGAATTTCCCAGTGGGGTCGGCAATAATCCCGTGTGGATATGGCTTGTCTTGGAGAGTCGCGTTTGGACCCGGCTTATCCATAGAGTAATGGAAACTCTGCGGTTCAACTAGGTTGCTAGGGTCCGAAGTGCCGTAGAGCCGAGACAGTACCTCCCGCCTGAATGGGCCAGCCCTGAGCGGTTATCGGGAAAGAAGGTAGACTGCGTTAGGCCATAGTCTGTAGTTACATGATATAGTATTGATAGAGATTCTTTAGAAAAGAAAACTAGCGATCCCACGTTGGGGGTAGTATAGGCCGCATTTGCGCAGAAGAAGAACATGTGCCCGTCTCCTTCTCAAGATCCAGGCAGACGGGTTTGTGCCCACAGTCCAAAGATGAGGCAACTAGTACCTCCAAGGATTAGCTGACCGCTTCGTTGTCGTCGAATCTGAGGCGAAACAACGGCCCGGCATAACTTGCCGCATATAAGTTTCTGGATATAACCAGGCATGCGCGACGGCTTGTAAGCGCTAAGAGGGTGTTGCACTTCATATTCGCAAATCAGAGTATCAAACATCGGATGAGTTAGGATACCGTTGCTTCCAACGGTAGATGGGGACGGCTATGATGGGTTGGTTTTCAGGACTGATGGTTGCTTTTATGGCGTCTTTCATCATGAAAACGTAAGGGTTGGTCTGACAGTTGTCGCGGTTTGATAGAACCACATCTAAGAAGAATTGCTTGGCTTCGGCGTCGAGAACTATAGGTCTGACGACGACCAATATGACGAGGTATCTACGTAAACAACATCGAGGCACGATGGAAACCTGTAGGTGTAAGCTGAACTTACCGGCTTCTTAGGTACCTAGGTAGGCTCTAGAAAGCCATGGGGTCGGAAGCGATGTTAATTATGAATGTATAAACAAACATGCATAATTTAGGACACGACGGACGAAACGATTGACGACACGATTCGGCACTCGGAATTGAGGAGTCGATGTTCTGACCAAGGTTTGACGATGCTAGTGTAGTTATAATTTCGATGAGCGTAGTCAATCTGGGGTAGACGATAACCTTTTTCGATTCTCCTTTGATCTTTGGTCCGTGCAGGTCTCTATTTATGGATAGGTAATTCAAGATTCCCATGAGCGATTTGGTATCAAACAGACGGGCTGCGGCTCAAAATCTTTAGCTTTTCAGGAACCGAAGCTTTGCAACTGAGACAAACTTTACGAAGCGTTGGAATTCTTAATGTGTCACATATTAGGCTAATAAGGTTAGCCTACTATATGCCTAGTCAGGGTTAGGAGTATTTCCAGCTGGCAGCAATTGGCAGCAATACCTAGTTGGGCGAGGTCCCCCCCTCTTAGCCCAACCTTCACTAGGTAGGTTACATACCTAGTGGTCAGGGGAATCCCTTCTTGTGTTCACCATGAACTGGCTATGTACTACTTTTAATATCAATCTCCTACGTGCCTCACGTACCGGCAATTACCTTGAATCCAAGGCTGTCATTGAGTCAATTGCATTGCTGAGCCCATATGATACAATTCTTGACAAGTATTTGAAAATGCAAACACCAACTAGGTTAATAAGTTTGACGACAACCCTTGCTCTACGACTAGGTAGTGTAGGTATAGCACTTCCTGAGCGCATTAATTCATAAAGCACTTGCATTATGTACTAGTATCTCACTCCCAAGACGATCAAAGGATTGGCTATATGTAGCTTGGGATCGTAAGATAGGCGTCAATCAGAACCTCGATAAGCTTACTTGCTCAAGCGACAAGGCCGCCAACCAACGCTTATCGCTCGGTAGATTTATTTCAACCCATGTCGCAACAGTTCACAGCTGCCGGGATCACCTACAGTAGTTCAGGCTCGGAAATCGTTCTCAGTCGTTCCAGGCCTGCAAGCCAGTCGCCCTGAAACCGGTTTTCCCCAAAGCGCACTTAGACTGCCTTACTTGGTACATATATCCTTATATATATGTGCACCTGTATATATGTGTTTATATCTACTATGTAACTCAACTTTGCAGAGATTTGCACGAACCTAGCGTTCACGTTTCACTAAGAAATTTCCTCTGATCTGATGTGACATGGTGAGCGGGCACACATGGATTGGAGAGCTATTACCCGGATGAACCGCCAAAGGTACAATGCAGCGGGTCGAGAGGTCTGAGAGAGCAGAGCAACGATCGGGGAGAACCTAGTAAAACTTTGTTTTAGAGAAAGGAGGGGGGAAGCTTCAAGGTCAGGTCGTCTGAGTTGCCCGATCGAGGTTTAATAGGATGCATTTAAACGCAGGGATATGCGGTGTACTGGCCTAAAGCGGCGCGATCCTTTTAGGAACCCGGCAGAAGATTTTCACAGGCGCTAGAACGCAGCACGAGATGATAGACAGGAAGCGGTGGAGCGCGAACGGCTCTGGAAGCCCACGAGCAAGATGCCAAAAGATTCCTTTCCCACCTGGAGCGAAGGAGATCGCATACCCGAGTTGGTTACCCCAACTCCTCCTCCTCCTCCTCCTCCTTCTTCTTTGTTCCTCTTGCTCCTCCATTAGACATCGGAGACTGAGGATGCCAAGAGGGAAATCGTACCGTATGACTCCTGAGTGCCGGCCACTAGGCACGAGGCAGATAAGATTAAACCACGGTTGACGGGATACCCATGATGAGTTGTCAGTTCTGGCGCATGGGCAAGCCCAGAGTTTGGAAATGAGTGTGCGGCTTCAATGCCCAACCGGACTAGAAAGCCCAAGGCTGACGCGGTCACGTTTGTCAGGCGGAAGGGCTGGAAGAGTCGTACACAACCACTTTAGCTACGTTTGACATACACTATTTGTGGTATGGATGGGGGAAGGGAGGTGAGAGAGAGGGGGGTGTCGACGGTTCTATGTAGCAGAGTCACCGGATAGCTACACTAGCCTTGTATTGATATAAGTTACTTTCCGAACCAATTACTTATTATTGTCGGCTTTGATACATTGATGTACAAATATTGTATGTAGATGGATGGAATAGGTAGGTAGATAGATATGTATGCTCATACCTCGGCTTCTCGAGTCGAGATATGTCAGGCGGGCAGACAGACGGACAGAAACAGACAGATAGACAAGCTTGGAAGAAAACCTCCAGTCCATTTGCGACCTTGGTACATAGGTTTGGCCCCAATTTGGAGTGGTTCAACTGATGGGTCTGCTAAGTGTAGTGACCGCTACTAGACCTGACGATGGGCCGAAACTAAGCAATGGATAGTGATGTCATTTTTTACATGTGGGCTAGACACGGATCGATAAAAGTCTAGACGGTGTGAGATGCGAAATTGACATGGCCTGAGCACGCCATATGTACATAGTGTAGGCAGTAGTAGCAAGATACATATCAGAAACTCCTGGCGCCGCTCGTATCCGCAGATATGTGAAGAAGTAGTGTAGGCGCAGGTATGAAATGCATATAGTACACAGGTAGTCTGTATATTGGTGTCGCATTGTCTTAGGAGAATAGCGCTGTTTTCGCAGGAGAAAAAAAATCAAGTTTGGCCGAATCTATTTTATCGACTACTAGTTTGGGGGGGTGGTTGATCGAGATCACGACATAGCTCGGAGATGGATAGACATATAGATAGACAAATGAATAAACATATGAATAGGTAGACAGATGGATAGACAAATAGCTAGATAATGAAGACAGACATGTTCTGATAAACCACGACTATGTATGTCAGGAGGCCTACCTATTTTCTACACTACACCAAATAGTGTATGTGTAGTTCATAGGCTACTAGTATTCGAGAATTATGCGTGCTTTTTAACAAAGTCTAGTGTCGGGTTAAGTAGATAGCTGAAAGAGGAAACGCCAAGACCAGAAGACGTTAATTCGCGAGTTCTGATTGGTCCGACGCGTGTCCGAGACAAAAACAAAACCGTAGTCGCGTCTTCGCGTTCCAATCAATGAATTCGCTTCTTCCTCAACCTTCCAATTCTCATACCATGCGGTTTTTCACTCCCAACCAATCGGTTTCCGCCCCCTCATCAATGTTAAACATCCGCAACATCACACAACTTATGTGAATTTTTGGCCACATCACGTCTCACGAAGAGGATCAGAGGGGAAAAAAAAAGTGCGAGAATTGTAGGAGAGAAAAAAAGAGTTAAGAAGAATTGAGACCCCGAATTTGGAAGGAGAGACAAAAGGAAAGAAGGAAGAAAAAAGAAAGAAAGAAAGAAAGAGGGTGGTCCAGATGTGATGGAATTCTGTAGCAACACTTCCAGTTCTTGTCCACAAGCCTAAACCCAAGAAAAAAAAAAGGCCCTCCCTTTTTTCCTTTTTTTTTCTTTTCACTTTTACTACCCTAATTCAGATCTCGATCGACCTTCCAACTTTCCCACAACTTACACCACTATTACTACACTTATTCCTGCTTACCCGGGGAAAGGAAAGTTAAGGTCGTTTGCATTCTTTACTTTTTCAGAGGTTTTTTTTTCCTCTGCATATCGCACTGCTCTGCATACTTCGGAATCTGCACTGCCCATCGGCCGTGGGGTGCTCAGACCACTTACCAGGCCCAAGATACCCAACCAGAAGGCCGGTCAAGGCTTGGTCGGGCGGTCCATGTTTCCCCCACCCGCGCTAGGCTCGTTCGACATTCCTTGCAATCATCTTCCAGTCGTGTCAGCCCACGGCTTTTCCACCCAATCCTCTGCCACGGTCACTTACACAACGCTACCCCACCGTCTCCACTTTGGCGCATCTTTTGCTGAGTTGGCCAGCTCCAGCTCCCTTGCAACTTTGAACTTGATCCATATCTTCTCGTTTTCCCACCTGGACGAGCCTGGCTTGCCTGGCACCTGGGGGGGGGGGGATTACAGGGCTTCTATCACTGGCTGGTTGGCTTGGGATATACGGGAGAGCCACCACACCACACCTTCTCTGACACACTAAACCTGCATCCTATCTATCTATCAACCATCAATCAATTGACAACCACAACCATAACCGCAACCACTACTACCACCCGACCTTGACCTTGACCTTTTTCTCCCCAGACTTGCCGCCGTCGCCTTGTTCTTCCCATTCCCATTCCCATTCCCATTCCCACTCCTTCTCCCACTTCCACTTTGCACTTCCGCTCTCTCCCACCTTCCCCTCATCTCGCTTCCTATCCCCAAACCCAATTCTAATTGTCGTAATTCCCACTTGTGCTGTCGCCCTTCCTTCGCCTGCGAACCCTCAAGTCCGCCCGCCGATGCTCTCTCACACTAGACTCTTGATTCACTTCGCTGTATATCGTCATTACAACTCGCGCACGGCGAGTTCACATCTAAGACCTTGACCGACAAGAATCGATACCCATCGCGCCACACTTCACCCTTGCTTCGCGGCTCCACAGCTAATTAAATTCACAAACCTGACGGCCTGACCAAAGGTAAGTAGATCGCCTCTATCTTCTGCTAAATCTCCCCCATCGTCATGCAGTCTAGCTAGTGGAAGTCTCGAAGCTGCCTAAGTTCCTAGCCAGAGTACATTATAGCTTGCTCCTCCACCATCCTCCCGTTACCTTGTCAGCTGCATGTGAACTAACATCGACAAGCCTGACAGCTTGTACGCCAGTATCACGATAATTAAATATACTATTTCGAGTAATCGCCGGCCACCATGGCCAAGCCATCGCGTTTCGCCGCCGCCAGCGAGCCGCTGCACATATACCAGGATGAATACTTCGACCAGTCAACACCTTCTATAAGCCGCGCCCCGATGCCTTCGGTGGACAAGCCGAGCTCCCCGCGGAGGGCACTCCAGAGTTCCGACGGGAATGCCGTCTTCCATCCCCCCAACGGCCAGGGAAAGCAGCAGTCGCCCTTCAAGCCCGCAGCGCGCCCCCACGCGTCGCCAATGACCCCTCTCAGGTCCTCGTTTGGAAGCAAATTGAACTCGGTACCGATATTACCACCGACTGCGAATGAACAGATGACCGATTCGATGCAGAAGAAGCAGCCGCTGATGTCGAGGTTCAAGGCCGTTATGCAAAAACCGTCGCATATGATGGACATGAGTGCGAGTTTCGAGAAGGAGAATGTTCACCCCACCATATTCCCGTCTGCGAATGGATTCAGCCTGAACATTGAGGAATACTATCAGAAACCACCCGGCAAGCGGGCGTTGCTCGAGGCCGCCCCAATTAAGGATTCAAGACCAGCAAAGAAAGCCAGAGCCGATGAGCCTCTCCCGCCACCAGACTCATTCCCAACTATCGTCGACGACGGTACCAAACCCGGTCACAGTTATGCGCAATTGATCGGAATGGCCATTTTGCGTGCGCCCCAGCGGCGGTTAACACTCTCACAGATCTACAAGTGGATCTCGGACACGTACTCCTTCTACAACGCCAATGACGCAGGTTGGCAAAATAGCATTCGGCATAATCTGAGTCTCAACAAAGCCTTTATCAAGCAAGAACGCCCCAAGGACGACCCCGGGAAAGGCAACTATTGGGCTATCGAGCCGGGTATGGAGCAGCAGTTCATGAAGGAAAAGCCGAGCAGGAAGGCCAGTGGGCCTGTAGAGAATGTTCACGTCATGTCTATGCCCCCGCGCCTCGAATTGCTGCCATTGGACCAGACAACCTTCCATGACGGCCTCCCCTCCTTGCCGCCCGTTCTCCCAGCCCAACCCAGCATGTTTCCCCAGGAGCCCGTGCCTGCACAAGCGCCAGCTCGTCTTGCGCCGGAAGTTTCATCCGACGCTACCATCCCGTTGTCTGATAATGCTGGCTCTGAAGAGCAGACTGGTAAGGCTCGAGAGCCGGAGACCGCTCTTGAGACCGGCTTGTATTCTCCCTTGCCTGCTGCGATGCATTCATCACCCCCTATTCCGCGCCGTTTGGAAAACCAGAGCAATACACCACCCCCAGTCAAGAGGGAGCCCCTATCATCTGCCTCCCGGAAACGTACCCACAGACGTAAGCCTGTTTCTATGGATGCTACGGGTTCGGTGGATGATAGTGGATACATCTCGTCTCTAGAATCTTCGGTCATGCGTCCCAACCAAGCTGGCCGGGTCCACAGTTCCGGAACCGACCGCCCACGCATTAAGCGCGGACGGGCGGAAGAAGAGATTGCTCGGCTCAGAGCCTCATCATACGACAGCCCTACCAAGAGTCGGTCCTTCGGTTTCGTCCCGCCGTCCTCGTCGCCTCTGCGTCATACCAACGATAACCATATGCCACCTCCACTAACACCTGCCATTAAGGTGAAGTCCCCTCCCAAGCCTCCGGCCTCTGTCTCGCCGAACACCAACCTCCGCATACACCGGGACAATGTCCGGCATATGCTGAATTCGCCTCTTCGTCGTGTTAGCAACATAACGGATGACACCCTCCCCTGGAGTCCAGCCTTTCACATGGACGACTCTGTCTTCAACTTGAATGATTTCACTGTTGATCCGCCCGACTTTAGCATTTTCCAGGATGATAGCCTTGAGGCTTACCTTGCCGCGGACCATGGTTCGCCTCTCAAACGTTCAGCTAAGAAGAACCGCCTAGAGCGAACCCAGTCAGTCGGCGCTCTTGGCGAGCTCACCAGCTCTGCTTCGAACAAGTCGATCACCTCCGTCCCCTTCTTCAAGCCCCCTACCCCTTCCATTGGATTGACATATGAGTCGCCGAGCAAAGCGTTCGAAGACATGTCTTCGCCCACCAAGCTGTTCTTGCAGTCCCCCTTAGCTAGTGTCAAAGGCCACACGAGTCCTAGCAAGGGTGATTGGGCAGGTCTTCATGACTTCTGCGCACCCAACTTTTTCGACGATAGTACGGAGGACCCGGGCATGGATATCCTTCAAGGCTTCGAGAAGATTGGCGGCTCTCAAAATGCTATCGGATCTTCGAAGCCTTCCAAGCCTGCCCTGGGACGGAGCTACACCACTTCCTTTTAATCATCCGACACCGAGGAGCTTACGTGTTGCGTGCAATCACGCTTCGCTGTGCGCTAACGACTTACGACTGAACGAATTAATTGCACCATCGACCTACTGTCTTCGGAATTGCTGCCTTAATGCTCGCACGCTATAGACCTTACCCCGCTACGTTCACGCCTCACGGCTTTCTTGTCTATTGTTTGAGATCTTAATGATGCCACGTGTCTCGAGTACATACCACATTTGTTGTTGCTACAACATATCGCCCACCGGAATCTGGGGTTTCTTTACTTTTTTTTTTTCTACTTCCTCTTTTTTACACCATCGCTTGGTTCGGTCTGCCTTTGTTCTAGAGGGTACCCACGTCGACGAGTCTGCGTCGCACCATCGTTGATTTTTCCTTTTCACTTTGATTATACTCTGTTTTACTTTTTTATTTTCGAGCAAGCAAGCAAGAGCAAAGGCGTTGTGTGTGCGATGATAGGTGGTCTGGAATTTGAGGGTAAGGGATAGTGGGGAGGGAAGAACGAAGGGAAACAAATAGGAAACGCATCTGGGAGGCGTTTATTTTTCACAAGAGCCCTCTTTTACGAAACAAGGAAAAGGTTTTTGCTTTTGATTGTGTTTTCTTGTATTGTGTCGTGAGAGTGAGAGAGAAATCAAAAGGCGAAGAAGAGAGAAGATTATTTGTCTTGTGTCGTACCTGGATAATTGTCTTGTTGGTCATATTGATCTTGTTATAAGGAATTGATTGATTGATTGATTGATTGATTGATCGATTGGGTTTTTACCTACCTACCTACCTATAACCTAGGCATAGCAAGTAACAGCAAGGTTATGTCAACCTAAAAATAAACGTGGATTTCTTAGGAGGTGATAGAATTTGGCTGTTGTTTTGTGTTTTTCGTGATTCGTGCTTTTAGATAACTTTGATAACTTCTTTACCTAGTACCTAGCTGTTGTAGTCTGCCCCGTGAGAAAAGAAAAAAAAATAGCCAGCCTAGGTATGTAGGTCGCTCGTCTTGACTTGACCTTTTTTTTTTTTTTTACTTCCTTACGTACCTACGTATGATTATTTCGTTGTTCCACTTGGGACATGTATGTAGGTGTTGTATATAATCCTTTTTTTTTTTCCTAGGTAGGTACCCACGTGTAAAAAGGGGGAGAAGGGGAAAAGGGAGGAGGGATGATAGATAGGATAGGATAGGATAGACAAGTTACATATAAGAATACTTAACTTACTTACTTACTAGCTAGAACAACTACCCAACCCTACCTACGTACCTAGCTAATCGAAGAGAGAGAGAGAGAGAGAGAGAGAGAGAGTTATTAGATACAGACCTACTTGACAGACCTAACCTAGGTATACATATATGCGAGAAACGCGTACTTACTACCTCTAGTTCTTCGTAAGACGGATCCATTGCCAAAAAGATTCTGTGTTTCTTTCATCCACCGGACATGTGGTTACTTATATGATCCTTACCCCCCTCCCTCTTCCTCCCCAGGTACCTACCTAATCTACACGTACAATATAAAAAACTGCCGGACATGATATATATGTGCGTGTGTGTGCGTGTGTAAAATATAGGGGTATCATATATTTACTACCTCTCTTCTCTTTTTCTTAGTTTTCTTTCCACTTCTGCGTTAAGCTATATCAATACATGTAGTCCTCCGAGGCATCAATGTAGTAGGTACGCAGGATATAAGAAATAGCCTCCTCCTCTTCCCTCGAAGAACTAGTCAAGAAGGTGTGTTACTTGACACATGTCGATGCTGTCTATATCGCGGGCACGCGTATGCGCGAAGAGTTAGTCAGACCAGCCTATTCCTAGTCCTGAGCCTCTCTCCCCTCCGGCTTCCATAATATAATAATAATAATAATCTCCTCAAAAAAGTATAGCCCAAACATACCTAAATAATAAAATAAACCCCCTTTCTCCCTATTCCCCAAGACGCCGAAAGATTGAGTATAAGGACCCCCCCCCCCCCCCTTTTCATGTTATTACTGTATTTTGAACAGGATTGCTCCTTACAACTCCTCGCTCAACGTTTCTTTTTCGTCTTTCTTTCTTCCCTCTTCATACCGAAGCTGGATACGAACTGAGCAGCGAGTAAGAAGAGACCCCATAGTCACCATCACCATCACCACCATCATCATAATCATCGCCATCTTTCTTCCTCGAACACGGCCATAGTACCATTGCTGTCGTGTCTGGTACCCCTTCTGTCGCTGCTGTGGCTGCGGCCCTGGACTTTCTTGACCCCTAGTAGATGCCCATGCGTGCGGCCCAGCCGGCACCCTTCTGATTGACGTTGATCTGGTAGGGGAAGGGGTTGGCTTCGCTCGTGGTGATGGGGGGTATGTGGTCCTTGTGCGAGTTGACGCAGGTGACGATCTTCATGGCGGCCGTGAGGAGGGTCTGCTCCATGGCTTTGCGGACTTTGGCTCGTTCTGGAAAAGGGGGGGTGTGCGTTGGCGTTAGTGATGTCATTTCTTTTTTGTAATCTGCTCCGAGTAATGGGGCTACACGTTCTCTCTCTCCTTCTCTCTCTATGCTTTACTTCTTCATCTCAAAATCGTGTCCGAGAGACTGGTACAGAGGACGGAGGAAGAGAAAGGGGGGAGGGCAAAGAATAAAACACTCACCACTCTCGGTCTTGGGCTCTGCGACCGTAACCTTGACAGTCCAGCACTCCCAGCATACCTCCTCGTCGCCTCCCCCATACGCAGCGCGCATGTACCATGCCTTACGGCGCTTCTTCTCGAAGAACTGGACCGATATGTTGCCGCGACCGCCGCTTGTGTTTCCGCCCCCTCCCCCCAGGCCGCTAGCCACGCGCTGCTGATGTTGTTGCGGGTGTTGATGGTGCTGCTGCTGTAGCTGCTGCTGGGAGTGGGTGCGTTCGGCGTCGAGTTCGCGGGCTAGTTCGGCGGCTCGCCTTTCGATCATGGTGTCGAGCTCGGCGTCGACGACGTAGGGCAGCATGATGTCGAGGACCTCGCGCGAGTGCGGCGTCAGGGAGGGGAAGAAGCGGTGGAAGAATATGGTGTGGAGGATGCCTGTGGGATTAGAGAGGCCATGAGTATTTTCAGACGTTTCGCCATGCCAGGCACATCGACGTGGATAGGTAGATAGATAGATAGATAGGTAAATGGAATCAAAGGGACGGCCCAGTGCGGGTTGCGGGGCATGCGAAGAGACAGGATGGGATGGCTTGGCTGGGTTTGACTGGCTGCCTTTGCCTCCTACTAGTAAGTAGGTACATGATCTTTTTTAGCTTACCTCGGACGACATCTCGCACTGAGGCAGGATCCGCAAAGGCCTCTAATATGAATTCCTGCGGCCTCTGAGGCTCCATTTTCAAGTTCAGGGGTGTCGGTGGTGGTGGTGGTGGTGGCATGTGTGAAGGGAGAGGGGGGGCGGGTCAGGTAGCAATCTTTTCTGCCTCTACTCACTTCCCTTCCGTCCTCGATGATTATGGTGGAGGTAATGATGAGGATGATGACGATGCTTGGAAGGAAAGGGAGAGGGAGTTCAAGGGAGAGACAAAAGTCAGAAAGAGATTGTTTGTTCTTCGTCGCTTGATCCCGACGTAGTGTAGGTTAGTGTAGTGTAATGTAATGTAAAGGTAAATTGTAGTGTAATGTGGAAGTGGAATGTGGTTTGATAGGCAACCGATCTTATTAGCGCGTCTCTGGTGATCGGCCTTTGAAAAAAATGGAGGGGTCGTTTGGAAAGCTTAGGCAGGGGGGAGGTGGTAGGTAGGTGTAAGGTTAGGTGGGTTGTTGGAGAGGGGGAGACAATACCTACCTGATAGGTTATCTACTACTACTACCTAACACCGGTAGTGTAGATGCTGTACTTGTGAATGACCAAAAGCTTGGATGACCTACTTACACTGACAACTTGAAACCAGGTGAGTTACGGAGTACTACTAGGTACATACCTACTAATGTACAGACATACAGGTGTAACTCAGGTGCCCGCTGAGATCATATGCGGGTGGGCTTATTATACGTCATACCATTCTCATTACAGCTGGACAGGACAGGACCTGCCCGGCAGACCTACATAAGAAACCTCAAGCCACAGAGGAAAAGAGATATGTGGCTTGTACACTTCCTAGGTTAAGTCGGGTAGTGTAGGTACATCTGTAGGTAGCTCCACAAGTCTTGAAGTCCATCCACACACACTCCCCTGTCCATGTTAGTACTAAGGTTAAGTACTCTAGTACATCGTATGTACATAGCAGTGTACATTACAATGTCGCGTGCATGGGACCGAGGCACACGTCAACCCAAACCTGTTGGCTCAAAACGTGCCAGTGAACAGCTCATAGGGTGTTTTCTGAACCTTTTTGAGTTTAAGGATAGAAGAAGGGGCCCAATTCCCAAGCCTCACATGTCCAGACGTCGTGTGTCGCACAGACTGTATACCAACAACTCGTAGCTGAGGGAACAGTTCGTCGTGTTCCTGCAGCTCTCCCCAGTTTTCCCACAACAACATGTTATCAGCTACACGGCGGTGGTTTCGCCGCAATCGAACCCCCATAGCCATTGGCGTCGGTGTCGTTGGTGCTGGCTATCTGGCTACCCAGTATGTCCTGAACAAGATCAACGATGCGCGCGAGCGTATGAGCAGCGATCGCATCGCCAAGGAGAAGTGAGCCCTCCTCCCCATCCGCCGCGAGCCCTCCCCCCATTGACGAATAGCTACAGCCTGCGCCGCCGCTTCGAGCAGAACCAGGAAGACTGCACCTTTACCGTGCTCGCCCTACTGCCCACCGCCACCACCAACATCCTCGATGCTATGAACACGGAGAAAATCACGCTGGAGATCCAGCAGATGAAGAGCTCCAAAAACATGCGCAGTGGGGCATCGACTGCCGCCCCCCGAGTATCGCCGACACCACCCTGACCGAAGAGGAAGGCAGGAGCATCGTGAGCTTTCAGAGTGACAGCGGCGTCCACGCGAGCCAGGTCAGTTTAGGACCTCCCACCGCCACAGGCGATGGTACTCAAGACGACGCCGCCCAGTCTGTGCCTAAACCGCGGAAAACGAAGAGACAGCTGTGGGACGACCTGACGATAAGCTGTAAGTGCTCCCTGCTGAGAGCTCCTCCCAGGGAGGAATAGATACCACAGAATAGCCTCTTCTAACTTTGCACGCGTCTATAGCTATAACTCGCGCTTTCACCCTTGTATATACCCTCGCCCTCCTCACACTACTCACAAGAATCCAACTCAACCTCCTTGGCCGGAGGAGCTACCTCTCTAGCGTCGTGTCCCTCGCGACAGGAACCGCGCAATCCACGATAAGCCTTGAGAATAATGATGATGACAACCCGGAACACGCTTATGGGAGCGATTTCGAGACGAACAGGAAATACCTCACTTTTAGCTGGTGGCTCCTCAACCGGGGCTGGACAGATCTGAAGCAAATCGTCGAAAGAGCTGTGCGAGAAGTGTTCGGGCACTTGAGCCCGCGCGATCTAGTCAGTTTCGACACGTTCTCGCAACTTACGATGGAGGTTCGAAAGAAGGTTGAGGGAGGGACGATCGCGGGCGAGAGGAATTCCAAGTGGTTATCCTTCCTGCTACCCCCCACTACCTTGGAGGACTACGTGCTTAAGGAGTCAGGGGTCCTAGGAGATAGTGCCATGGCAACCACCGCGTCCCGGACAGAAAGGAGCACGCCGCCGCCTCTGTCGGCATCATTCGCTTCTACTTCATCCTCGACGACTCCGACTGCTCTCCGGCGCCTTCTAGACGAGACCTCGGACCTCATCGAATCACCCGCCTTCTCACACGTCCTCACCCTCATCCTCGACGCCGGCTTCTTTGTGCTCCTGAACAAGAAGCTCCTCCCCGGGGCCTTCGACATCCCCGCGGCACCACCGAGCCAGGACCCGGCCGCCGCCGCGACAGAGCGCATGGTGGAGCTCGAGCAGCAGGGCTCCAAGGTCGTGCTGCTCCCCAAGATCCTCTCGGTGCTGACGCGCCAGGCGCACACCATCGGCAACGGCATGCCCAACGAGTACCTGCAGGAGATGGAGCAGGTGCGCGACCTTGAGGCCTTCGCCGCCGTCGTCTACTCGAGCAACTGGGAGAACGAGATCCACCAGGAAGAGCAGTTCCGGGACCAGGAGCACCAGCAGCAGGACGAGCGCCGCAGCACCATCGTCGGCATCGGCGGCGGCGACGAGGAGGACGATCGGAGGGGAGGCCCCTCGGCTAGCCGGTCGACCGTCTACGTCGGCGGCGGCGGCGGCGGTGACCCCACCGGCGCGGGTGCTGGTAACAGCAATAGCAGCAGCCTAGGCGCCAGCGAGATGCTGAGCAGCAGCGGACGCACGTCGCAGGTCTCGACCGCCCTCGGCGGCGAGGAGAGCATGGTCTTCCTCGACCCGCTCTCGCAGGCCCCGTCGCGGATCCCGTCGCAGCCGCACTCGCAGACCCAGTCCCAGGCCTCTTCGTTCGAGACGGCGTGGGAGCGGGCGGTCGACAGGAAGTAAAGTAAAATAAATAAAAATGGAAGGGGGGTATGTATGTATGGAGGAAGAAGAGGAGGAGGAGGAGATCCGGGGGGGGGGGAGGGGGGTTAGGGAACGTATGAAGGATGGATGGATGGATGGGTGGGTAGGTGGTTTTGAAAACTTGATAGCTTGGAAATGAAATGTCACACATGTCACTGTTACTTACTCTGGGAGAGAGAGGTGAAGAGGTAGGTAGGCAGGCAGATAGGGTGGTGTTGTTTGTTTTGTTTTGTCTGGCTTTGGCTTCCTCCCTCTAAAAGGTTTAACGTACGATTTGTTATTTACATATACACGCGATTAAGGATGGGAGAGGTGTGTGAGTGTGTGGATATCGAATCTTAATTGTGTTTCTTTTTGATTTATTTTTTAAAGGATTGGGGTTTGTCCTCTTTTTTTCTTTTTTTCTTTTTTTTTTCTTGGTTGAATGAAATGGGTAGGTACACCTTATTAAATGCATTATTATTTACATCACAGATGGATGGGTGGATGGGATATGATTTTTATTTTATTTTATTTATATATATATAACCTTACCTACCTACCTACTTACTTACCTACCTATACATCTCTCCTCTCTCCTCTCTGTCTATCTCTCTCTCTTATATTCTACCAATGGAGGGCGTTTTACCCCCCCTTTTCTTACTGCTGCTGCTGTTGTCGTTGTTGGTATCTTATTCATACCATTATTGTTTTTTTTTTCTTCCGATTGTGTGTAGTGTTTGTTGTTGTTGATGTTGGTAATGGGGAGATGTTGTGTTGTTGAAAACGGACAGATAACCTACCTACCTACCTACCTGTATTTAATAAGTAGGTAGAGCAGGGCCGGGAGAAGAGAGAGGAGAGAGTAGGGAAAGAATGATCCAATGGAGACAGGGGGGCGTTCTAATTCTTTTTTTTTTTTTACCTACCTACCTACCTATCAATATAGTATATACCCATCTTTCATCTCTACTAGATAGGCTCAAGTATCGGATTAAGATACGTAATATGTTTTTTTTTGGTCAGTTTAACCTATTCATGCTAATTCTTCTTTTTCTCTTTCTCCCCCTATTGGAATGCTGACTTTATACTCTTACAAACTTCGTGCTCCTTCCTCGTTTTAGCCCAAGCCCAAGCCCAAGCCCAATGCCCGAGTCATTAGAATCGTGATTACGGCTCCTATACATGTCTCTATGTCTCTCCTCCCAACATCTCTAATCAGTTCGATAAGACTTGCCACATTTCTAGGTAGATTAAGACAGTCCTTGCTCTTTCTCTCTCACCCGCCTGTGGGAGGAACCATGACAACTCACAGCCTCCCGTTCCCATACCCCATATCGATAGGTATCTCCCGCCTGCTAGAGCGATCGATGATACTTTGCACCCTCCTACATATCCTCTGCTCTCTATGGCGCCTGAATTCCATGATCCATGATCATGCCGACCTCTTATGATGCATCATTGCCGTCCCTTTTGCCTCTCTAGAATTGTCTATCTTATTAGGTAACCCTCCCGAAAGGCCTGCGCATAAAAATATTAGGTATGTAATGGAGTTCTCCCTCCCTTAGAGACGTGGTTCTTTCTTGTTGAGGGTCAATTCGTTCACATTAGTCCTCTGATGAACTTATCGAGGCCCATCTCGAACATCTCGTTGCGCACGCCCTCGCCGCCCTTATGATCCGTGGGCGCGAGCGGGTTCTTGACCACTATGAAGACAAGAAAGAGCACACAATTAGCTAGCTAGGTTCCTCACTAGGTCACAAATAAAATAAAAGTAGATAAAACAATGGGATGGAAGGGGGGGGGTCCTAAAGAAAAGAGAAAAAAACTCACCATACTCGACCCAGAGGTTGATGTAGATCTGGTGGAGCACGTTGCGCATGCTCAGGGCGCCGGGCTCGGTCAGCATGGCGAAGCGCAGGTTCGTGGGGGTCTCGTAGTAGTGCAGCTTGTACTGGGAGGTGCGGTAGCTGATGAAGGCGTCGTCGTCGCCGCCGAGCTTGCGCACCATGTTCCGCAGGCTGAAGATGGCGCCGAAGATGAGCTTGGCGTCGTCCGAGGCGCGCGCGCTCGTCATGTGGTAGTTGCCCGCCCGCGCGTTCGCCGCGGCGGCGGCGGCGGCGTTGCTACCGTTGGTGAGGGAGGAGGTGGCCTGGTGGGACGGGGCCGGAAGTTGCTGCTGCTGCTGTTGCTGTTGCTGCTGCTGCGAGGAGGAGAGCTGGTGCTGATGCTGATGCGAGGAGGACGAGGAAGAGGACGGGGGAGGCGGATGCGCGTTGTGAGAGGAGGACGGGGGCGCCGGGTAGTGCTGCTGCTGCTGGTGGGCTGGGGCGGCGTGCCATAGCTTGGAGTATACGCACTGGGCTAGAGAAGGGGGGAGACACGAGCGAGAAGTGGTCAGCTAAGTTCGTGTGCTGGGGAGGAGGAGGAAGGGATGGAGGTGGGATAGGACAGGCGGAGCTTACTATGGCGGTCGAAGATATAGAGGGAATAGACCTGGATGGGCATGGCGCCGGCTTGTAGAGCTCACATGCCCGTGATTCAATGGCTACTGACGGTCGCGTTCTCGGGAACGGAAGGGGGAGGGGGGTGGATATGTTGGAAGCAAAGTCGAGTTCAATGGATCCAACTTGAAAGGGACCAACTTCAAGGAGAGATAGGTACTTAGGTACGTAACTAACCTTACATAACCTACCTAAATTACCTAATATTGGGGTTCGTATTAGAGAAATGGGTGGTGTCGTTTTAACTAGTGTATGTAAGCTAAAGATATTAGTGGATCCTCACCGTTTGCTCCTTTCACACCCCCAAACTCCCTACCCACCCCCTGTCACCCCCCGTTCCGGGTTTTTTATACTTTGAATCTTTTTCTCCATCCTTGGCGCTACCTAACCTAGTCACTCACTCCCCTCTCCCTCCTCTCTCTCTCTCCTTCTCCAGCCTCACCTCCACCTCACCTCACCTCACCTCACTTTTTGGACACGGCAGAAACGGCACATTGCCTACCTCCTAATATCAACTGCCTATCACTCTGGGCAACCAACACGGGTCACGGCACTGCATATCCCCAACGCATAACAGGTTGGTAAAAACGAAAAGAGTACGGTTGGTTACCTACATACCTAGTAACCTACACAACTAATTTGGAGCAACACAATTGTTTTGTATATACCTACCTACCTATACATACTTAACCTACTAATAATTCCTCTTGCAGCGTAGCAAAGAAGATGACCACCACCAACTTGGAACTCTGCCCATGCTGATGATAATGATGGTTCAGCTGTTCAGCTGTTCATGGGTGTTATTAGTAGTGTGTATATACATACGCATACACTACACACAGCTTCCACCTGCAGGGTACAGGTCGTTATCGACACTACCCTGGCAGCCCTGGAGCCCTGGAACCCTGGAGCCCTGGAGGAGGGGCACTGCGCGCTGCAGCAGGGGTAGTAGTGGCTGGCTAGAGCCTGTGATTCGCTGGTTTGGTGGTTTTAGTTGCTGGTTGGGCTGAACAGCCTTTTGTGATGATTCGAGAGAATCTGCCGTACCTAATCCTAATCAGAGAATCAGTCGGATGAAATATCAGACAAATCCAATCTCTTCCAAGCTTCTTCTTCATTTTCTTCATTTTCTTCTTCATTTCTTACCTTCTTTAGGGGAAACCTACCCCCCGGTAGTACTGGACAAACCACTTGTACTTATTTTCTCCTTTTATTTCTTTGACCTAGACCCGGACGGATTCTAGGTATAGTCAGTCAAGAGACAAGCAAATCCGTTCGATCGACAACACCCCTCGACGTAACCATGGTGCAATCAACACCCCCAGACTCAAGTAACAATGATGGGCAGCCCTTCAACACTCCGACTCCCGCGAGCACCCAGAGCTTGCCTGCACCCTCGCCTGATATCACCATCCAGCAGGTCGATATGCCCGCAAGACCATCTCTTGCGCCCCACCTGTGAGTTGAAGACGGAAGGAGGAAGGGTAAAAAACAAGCGTACAGACGGTCGTCTTGTCTTAGCCTTTGGCTGCTACGTATGAATAGACGGAGGCTAAGACCGTCCCTTAGATCTGCGCCACCCGCAGCACCCCATTTCCAGAGCCCCTTGAGACATCACCGGCGAACCCCCTCGCAACACCGGGAGATCAAGGTAAATACAGACGTTGATCCTTCTTAATCACGTCACACACCTGGGTTGACTCGTATCGCGCCATAGGAAACTCTCAATGCGCGAACAGAATACACCAACGACGAGAAGGATGGTAGGTCGCAGCAGACCATCAACCAGTATATCATCCGCGAGGAGATTGGAAGAGGCTCCTACGGCGCCGTACATCTCGCTACCGATCAGTTTGGGAAGGAATATGTAAGTCCGTATCGCCAAGCGTGGATCTCCAAGATGCTTGGCAACGCTATTGGATGCTCAGTAGTTGCTCATACCCATGTAACAGGCTATCAAGGAGTTCTCCAAGATGCGCCTACGGAAGCGTGCCCAGTCCAATATCCTAAGACGCCCCGGAGGAGGGAGGCCCCAATTCAATCCGGGCCGGTCTAGTTGGGCCGCCCATAAGAAGCAGCTCAGTCAATATGAAATCGCTGAGTCCAAAGATGCCCTATATCTGATTCGCGAGGAGATCGCCATCATGAAGAAGCTCGACCACCCCAACCTCGTGTCTTTGATCGAGGTCCTGGATGATCCCGAAGAGGACTCGCTATACATGGTCCTAGAAATGTGCAAAAAGGGCGTTGTCATGCATGTTGGGTTAGACGAACAGGCAAAGCCTCTTGACAATGAGCATTGCTGGACCTGGTTTCGCGATTTGATACTTGGCATCGAGTATTGTGGGTTGTTCGTTCCCCGACAGCTTGGTTTGATACTAACTAGCCACCTCAAGTGCACCACCAGGGAATCGTCCACAGGGATATCAAGCCCGATAATCTTCTACTCACAGAGGAGGATGTGCTGAAAATCGTCGATTTTGGAGTGTCCGAGATGTTCGAGAAACCGGATCAAATGTTGACCAGCAAATCCGCCGGCTCGCCTGCCTTCTTACCACCAGAACTCTGCCAAGCCAAGCATGGCGACGTGTCGGGCAAGGCCGCCGACATATGGTCAATGGGAGTGTGTCTTTACTGCTTTAAGTATGGCAAATTGCCTTTTAACGGTGATAATGTCGTCGAAATGTTTGAGGCTATCCGAACGCAGGAGATCCCCTTGCCTGAGGGCGAGGACGAAGATTTTGTGCATCTGATTACTAGGATCCTAGACAAGAACAGTGAGACGAGAATCACCTTGCCGGAAATCAGGGTACGTAATTCTTTTTTCTCCCCATGATACATATAACTGGCATATACTGACTTGAATAGAATCATCCTTGGGTAACGAAAAGGGGGAGTGACCCTCTCCTGTCAGAAGAAGAGAATTGCACAGATTTAGTGGAGCCCCCAAATGAGTTAGAGGTCAGCCATGCGTTTACGCGAAAAATGGACCACCTCCTCTGCGTAGTAGGTGGAAACGCCGTAAGATCGTATCATTCTCAAGGGTCGCTAATGCTTGAGATAGCTCCGAGCAATTCACAAATTCAAAAGTCTCACCACTCGAAGTAGAGTTACGACACCGCGTACCCCTCGCAATCTTGAGCTTCCACGTACTCTTGAGCTTCCAAAAAAGGAAGTCATTTCAGAGGCCCCAGAGTTACCGATCGCCTCGGACTTGCTTTCTGAAGATCATTCTATTTCCCTCCATAAATCGAATGCTGAAGAAGCAGCCGAGCTCATCAAACAGCGCAAGGCTTTCCTCGCTTCATCAGAGCGCTTGACGAGATATTCGAAACCTTCATCCGAAGTAGGGGGGAAGGAGCACGCCCAGGACTCACCAGAGCGGGCTCCATTATTTCTCGGCATTGGTGCTGGTGGGTCTGACAACCACTCTACTGAAGCTCCTAGCGAGACTGTGTCGGACTCCCCCACAGGGATCGATTTTGATGTCTACAACCGCGCCTTTGAGACCGAGATCAAAAGGATTCGATCGGATAGGAAGAAAAGCCGTACTCGGACTTACATGACACGCCATCTCGGCGAGAAAGAGGTGGACAAATACGCTGGTGATGAGTGTATGGTCATCGAGACGGGCAAGTCCCTCATATCGAACGTCTACACACATGGCTCATCAGCTGTATCAAGAGGGCTGGATCAGGGATGCGAATGGAGAGAGAAGTTTGACACGAAGAGAAAGGAAAGCCAGGAGGGGGCGAAGAAAGCAGTGGATACCGCTAAGGAGAAGACTAATAAGTTTGCTGACTTAGTGGTTTCGATGACGAGGGATTTGAAGGAGAAATCCCCCAGCTGAGGACATTAAGTCATTGCATCTACTGTTTCTGATGACAGCACACATCTGAAGGAGTAGACCGGGGGGCTGAAAGGGGCTATATGTCAGTCAGGTCAACCCTATACAGAAAGAGTGCAGAATTAATCACGACAACGATAACTAAGGGCTAACAGATACCATTATTTTTTTGCAAGCGGGCGTTTTGGGCTACGCACCTACTAAGGACCTGTCTATCTCGAGATGAGAAAAGCGGATATGCGGAAAACAGAACAGTAATATTCAAAAATATTCTAACATATGGAGGATCTATGTTTTCTTAGCTCCTCTTCTAATAATATAAAAACATCGTATGTATAAATCAATAAATAAATCAATCATTTGATACTATATTGATTTCTTCCATTCGCCTCGTTTATTGCGGAAAAAAACACGATGGATTGGGGTCATTGGTAATTAGGGGATGGAGGAAACGGGGGGGTGGGGGGAGATATACATTGGTTCACGCTTCCTTGATAATGAAACTTGGAGCCATTTACGAAACACCATAGCTGCTGTCCTGTAGCATTTTAGTCTACGAGGTCTCTGGAGACGGTGAGCTACTACGCGATGTTCTACCCCCTAATATATATATACATATTCAGACAGAGAGGACAATGATGCGAAGCAATTATTTTTAACTAAAACACTGGGTTGATTGGGTTATAATGCTGTGAGGACTCTGGTAATAGGGGATAAGTGTATATATGTATTGTGTTGACTTCACATTACAAAGAGAGAGAGAGAGAGGTATATGTAATTCAACAAGCTATTATACACTATTTGTTTTTTTTTCACATTTTGAGTTTCTCTTAGATCAATTGGTATTTCCCCTCACTAGAAAGCTTTTTAATTAACGAGGTATGATGGCTGGGAGGGAGTCGTAGACTTGAGTTACTACACTCTAGTCACACTCACATCAACTCATATATCTAGAGTGTATGGGGGTCGGGGTCGTTTCTTCCTATTCCTAGAAGAATATATTTGATTTCTCTTTTTGCGTTCTTTTCTTTTCTCTTCTCTTCTCTTCCACCACCCTAGTCCCACTTTCACTAGGTATGTATGGTGTTATCGAGAAGTCGGTGGTGGTTGTAGAGGAATAAGGAGTGTATGTGTGCGTGTATATATATCTCTTAGCGCAAGAACTTTTGTCGGGACTTGTTTTCTATAGGGATATTACAGAGCAGTGGATACTCAAATGACTATAACGCGTTACATGGGATGGTAGGATGCTGATAGGATGTAGGTAGTTAGCTTTACCTACTATGTTCATACAACCTTTTTTTTAAAAGGGGGAGGGGAAGAGGGACAAAGTTATAGTTTCTAGAAACTACCTACTCACTATTCACGTAGGAGAGCTATTGTAACCGCCTAAGCCCCAAGGTTGTAATAGACTTTATCTCGATGGAAACCCATAACACGGTATTAACCGAGTTATGTAACGCATAGAACTCTTTCTCTCTTTTTCTCGATTAGTTCAAACAAGAGAGCCCTCCCCCCTCCCCGGGATAGTTCATCTAACCCCGAATATCATAGAATTACGATGATGAAGAGGGGGGGGGGGAGGGGGAACAACATATCATGAATGAGAAAACCGTAGGAGCAAGTCTTCATGAAGTCTCTCTCTCCATATGATGTTATCGTTTGTTTTGCTGAGCGGAGAGATCGGATGTGATGGAGAGGTATGTAGTAAGAATGTCAAAGCTCTCTCTTTCTCTCTCTCTGTTCGGCCCAGGTAAGACAAAAATGCTAGAAAACTCTACAACTCGACATTGGCCTTGCTCTTTCTTCTTTCCCCCCCCAAACATAGGTAACTTGTGTGAAAATGACCAATAGACTCGCCTTCCTGACGCACATGTTTTGCTCGTGGTTCGAAATTCGATGGAGAGCGTAAGACACGACGAGGCGGTCTCGGTTATGGCTTTTTTTGGGGGGGGAGGGAGGGGGACCTTACATGTATGCAAGTATGTATGTACGTACACGTACATATAGTTGCGGGATTATACGTCGAAGTGTGCTTGGTTATGTTACGCTATATTCCATCATTTCCCTTTTCTTTTTTCTTTTCTTACTTCTTACAGGACTACCCATGTTTGTCTTAGAAAGGGGTAAGAGGGAAAAAAAGATGTAAGGGGACCGACCTTCTTCTCTCTTTCTCGAAGGATTGCCAACGTGGGAGAAATGATAAAGTGCTCTCGAAATGTGACCAGTAACCTTTTTTTTTTTTTTGCGGCTTTTTATTTTATTCTTATTATACTTTCTCGTAGTATCTAATATAGGTAGGTAATCCCATATTGACGGAGGTTTTCTTCCAGCTGCAACCTATCTACCTTCGAGTCGAGACAAGTGTCGATCTCGCTAACCCAGGAGATACTAAAACATGGATTCCTTTAATATATCTGATATCAGATGTTGGGGGTTTTGACTCTCCTTCGGTAGGCTGGGAATGAGGTAGTTCCGGTTGACCAGAGACAATAGCCACAGATAGAAAAGCAAAAGGAGAAAAGAAAAAAAGAACAAAAAAAGAAAGAAAGGCAAACAAGAACAGAGAGACAATAAAGCAGAGAAGTTTGTTGGCTATTATTGTCATTGTGAGTCCTACTCTGAGACCCTTCCTGCTTGTCTAGCCAACGCCCCATATGAGCGCCATAAGAGCCTGACTTCTAATCCATCAAGGTGTAGGGCAGGATATACGAGGCTCTGGGTGGTGTCACACATTAGCCAGATAGTGATAGCATCGAACCGGGGAGGCGAAAAAGAGATCTCACCTCGCCTCCACTGTACACGCGTACCAGTTTCTTTTTACCCTCATCAGCAACCCAGACGACGATGAGAAGAATGCCGATCAACGAGTTACCGCGAAAGAAAGGGGGTTGCGTCAATGGTCACTGAGACAACGAACGCAGCTGAGAGAGAGAGTAAAAAAGCATGCGCCACTTATTATCTATCTAACCTTAGGTACGTGTATTGTAAGGCAAAGTCAACGGACGGAGATACCTCCTATAGGGGGTTTGGCTGACGTACCTATGTAGGTACGTCTTCGATGGTGGTGATCAGAGCCACTTCCCTTCCATCTCTTCACGATACGTTATCTAACCTGACATTACATCGTCTACTCACACATGGTATTATTCACTTCACACACAAAGAAACCCCCAAACCAGATCAATCACCCCCCTATTCCACGGGCCGCCGATCCCTCTCCTCAAGCTGCAGAAAAGACTCAACCTACCTACGTACATCTGCATTACTAATCGATCGATCCTCTATATTGCCGTATTTGGTATTGTAGGTAGCCAGTCCTAGAAATCCCGGGGGAAGAGGGAGAGAGAAAGCCAAAGCAAACCAAAACCAGACTACTGAGCAGAGAAAGCCCCAAACCAGAACTGGGAAAAACGAAAACAAACCGGGAAACCCCCCCCCCCCCCCCCCCTCACTTTTTAGTGTACATAACTCCTTGTTCAAACTCAGTAAATACCTAAAACATTCCTTCTTCCTTCCCCGTCCTTTCTCTCCGCAGATCTACAAAGGGGGCTTGGGTTAATTATATATATGTAGTTAGGTAAGTAGGTATGTAGGTAGGTAGGTAAAAGTGCCGCCTCTCTCCTAGGTTACCTACATTGGATCCGTATAAGTCTGTACCTACCTACCTACCTACCTACACGCCTCAAGCCAGGTAATATCCATCCGTCCCATACCTAATCTACCTACCTACCTACCTACTTATCTTACAAGCATTCGTTAACCCGGTAGAATCTCACCAGCCTAACTACTAGGTAACCCGACGGGCTACATACATACATATGTACCATTAGATCAAGGCGCACGCTAAAATCTACATACCTACATACCTACGTGCTGCTAGGTAGTCACAAGCAAGGTACTTACTTACAAGGTGTGTCTACCTACCTAGGTTTAGGTAAGTACCTACCTAGGTATGATGTAATCGCACCGATCCCTTCCGCCCTTTTCCGCCCCTCCTATCTGATCACATACAACCTAGGGACAAGGTATTTAAGTCTCCCACTACCTACATACTTACCTACTTTACCCCCCTTCATTAACGATCACCAGACACAAAAAAAAAAAAAGTAAAAATAGACAAAATTGTTTTTTAAATACCCAGGGTTAGGTAGGTTAGGTAGGTTAGGTTAGGTACATTCATAGTAAAAAAAAAATCTTCCCACGTGCGATCCTAGGTATGCACGCGAGGAAGGGAAAGGAAGGGGGGGTCCAGGATGTATCAATGTTTACCTACTTCGATCAATCAATGTAGTGTAGGTAGGTAGGTGTCTAAGCAGTTTAGGAATTGTACTCCAGCTTTCCCTAAATATACCTTACTGACATTGGTAGGTATTGATTATTTTATTTCCCTTTATTTCCATGGTGTCGGGTATCCAGCGACCTCACCTTCAGTTTATTAAATCTGCCAGAACCTTTTGGTCCCAGTCCCCAGTCCCCAGTCCCAGTCCGGTTTAGGCTAGGTTAAGATGTTGTGCTTTTCAAATATTCTTGGTATTCTTATTCGACGCACCAGAACTCCCCCCATGTTCTTTTTTTCGGTACTTAAGAAAATAGGTAGGTATAGAAAACGAACATACCTATTTTCTAAACAAGCTCTTTCTTTTTTTTTCTCTTGCCATTAGCTTAGGTAATGAGTGTACATATGTATCTAAAACAGAAGGGAATAGAACCAAAAGAAAATTGGATGGCTTAGGTGTATTGGACGTATCCGTCCATCTACCAAGCAATAGTCATACCAGTAGTAGCATGGAGTAAGAAGTAATATAAGTTTGATGTCACAGGACTGGCTTAAGCAAACACCGTGAATATATGTACATACCTCCAGACCTGTCTAGATCTAGCCAGAATCAATATCGTCCTCATTCACTGGCCCATCTAGCCTTCTTTTCTTTTCTTTAATATTTCTCTTATCAGACAGATTAGATTAGATGTCAGGCTAGGTAGGTAGGCTGTCTACCTGATCTTACACGTACCTTACCTAGGTAGGGAGGTCGATATCTATTCACTGCCCTTGTGAGATTCCAGTCCATTCCATTCCGGGGAGAGAGAAAGACTAAGCAGGTAACATGGCCAGAAAGTCAAGGTTGTAAGTAAAACAAAAATAAATATAAAACCAATCACAAGATGTGGCATTCTGCCCTCGTGCTCACCTATTGCTTTACCTACCAATAGGAACAAGAAACCAAAGGTCTAGCCATCCCACCGCCAAAAATACCAAGATACCCTTTTTTTTTCAACGTGTTTATCCTTAGTTCGTGCCTGTAACCCCTTTTATTTTTAGCTCATACCTACATATTTACTCCCCGAGTAAAAAAGACATACATTAATTGGATAGCCAAGAGCGGGTACATGGCGAGCATAGCATACCTAGTTATCCGCAACTAATCCATGAGATTCGACCAAAAATCCTCGACTTTTCGTTGGTCTTCTCTCCTGTCCAGAGATATGGTTCTCTCTTCCTGAGAACAGGGTCGCGTTTGCGGCTTTTTTCATTTCTTCCTCTTTCTCTTGCTTTCTCCTATTATCTAGGATCCAAGTTCAGATCACAAACGACACATAAGCGCGGTAGGTTAGTTAGATGCAGAAAAAAAAATAGCAAGATAGCGAAGCCGCGCGCCATAGCGAGGCCATACACGACCAGGAAAAGGCGAGACTTGGCTGTGGGGCCACCTTTTCTAGTTATGTGTAGTAATGCCCCCCCCCTTCCCCCCTTTTTTTTCTTGTGGATGAGGAAAATGTCCTTCTCCACATTTCCCCCAGATTTTCCAGTATTTTAATCAAATGTCCCCCCCCCCCCCCCCCCCCCCTCTCTCAAAACAAATCGAATACTACGTTAGATTTCGGTGTGGGTGCGTGTTGTGCACTTGTGCGGGATCGGGTCGGCGACCAGGTGAGTAGATAGGCATCTAAGATCTACGACCGCAGGCACGCAGTCAGAGGTAGTACCATATTTGCCTTTGGTGAGACACGTCCAGCTCTTTGGGTTTCTGTGTGGTTGCACAACTAATATGAATGATGCTGGTTGCTGGGAATTGTGCTGTGCCCTCGTCCTGTGCGGCTTTATGTGTCCGTTTCGAGGAATTAATCTCAATGTGGAAATCCCATCCGAGAAATCTCGATATAGATGATGGATGCGCTTGTAGGCGAATGGCAATGACAATGGGGTAGGCAATCCCGTCTCTCCCTCACCCCTCCCTCTCTTCCTCTCCCACCACCATACATAAGCGTAGATTGATACCCACGAAAGGAGAACTCTGGCAGGAAGCGGACAGATTTGTATCCAACATCCGGGTGGTACCCACTTCACGGCCGGGTGTCGGGCTCGTTTACGAACCGTTTCCCCGTCAGCTTTATATGAGAGCTAAAGATCGGAGCTCCTCTGTTGTCTTTTGCTCCAGAAAAAAACAAGCTCGCCAATTCAAACTATTTGGCACGCAGGCGACCGGTAGTTCCCGCAAAGATCGTCGTGGCTTATGTAGTCTGAGACATCTTGGTCCACCGTATAACCGACACTTAGCTTCGGACTGGATGGAGATAAAGGGGGCGTTACGCTTGTGATAGTCACCCTCTTACAAAGCTGGCTATAAGCTGCGAGTTTTCGGGGAAATTTTGTGCTTGGTCGTCGGGGCCTGCCACAGGTCTATACCGCCTGAAAAGCAATGATCCATTGAGAGATAAGACGGGCTGCCCACTCGCCAGTTACTTAGGTAAAGGCTCGGTATGGTGTTTGCATAGTTACGTTCGGATGTGGGCGGGCAGCGATCCGCGTCCGAATAGGCACGCATGCAACTCAGCAGAGGATCGACACAGGCTTGCAGTTCCAGACATGTCTTTTGTCAGCTCTATCGGATCAACCTAGCTACATGCTAGCGAGGGGCCTTGGCATTGCTATCTGGCTGTTCTTGCTTGGTGCATGCACACCTCCTGTTACTGTCAACGATTCTTGCCGCGGTTGTTGCTGTTGCTGTTGCTGCTGTTGCTGCTGCTGCTGCTGCTGCACAGCGGCATAGTGCAGCAGAGCTCAGGGGTTGCTGCAGATCGTAAGACAGCTGTCCCAGAGGGGACATGACATACCTGAAGGCAAGGGCCAAATGGCGTATCGATCCCTGTCATGGCGTGAAGAGGCGCTTCACCGTCAACGCACAAGTTTGATAGAGAAACATAAGAAAGAAAAGAGAGCAAGGCCTTGCAGAGGTCCCATCTGTCAAGAAAAAGGAAATATACGCCGAATGGTGGGATTGGAGGATCACACGTATACATATACCCAACTGGAGTAGGGAGCTCGCAGAAGTCTAGACATTGAATCCTCGTAACCTGAGTGGGTATGAAGTGTTCGAGACGTCAATGCACCCTGGAAGACATTCGACACGAGAGAGTTCGTTCCGGTATGAGCACGTCACGTCACGTCAGCTCGAACGGTAGATGTAGTTCGACCAGGAGGTTATAAAATGTATCGAGACTCCCAAAAGGGACAGCCGGAGACCCTAGGTCAAGATTAGGGATTTCCATAACCTAGTAGGGTAGTACGCGCATGCTTGTAGATCACATCATAATTATAGAAAAGCAATTTGTCACGGGTTCCCAGACTACTGGGTCCTTTGCGATCTCGTCCGGCTTGGCTTAATAGCTTGCAGACGACAAGTCATAGCCTTATGTTGACTACGGCAGCAGGTGCCGAATACATTCCCCCCCGATATACGATGTATATGGCAGGCAGAGCAACCAGCCAGCAAGCCAGCCAGCCAGTCCGTCAGCCAGTATAAAAAGGGATGATGGGTGCAGCATGTAAGTTCGGTGAAGGTGGGGTGGAGCTGCGGATGGATGGGTTGTTGAACGAAGGGTGAAGGGTCTAGGGCTAACGTTGTGGCCTCGGACGCGAATCGCGACGGGGCAAGGTCGAAAGGCAACGAAACAGAAGCAGCATAAAGAAATAAAAGTTCCGGGTATGCGGGCAAGGAAGCTGTTGTGTTGCCCACTTATCAAACCTGGCTTGCAGCTGGAGAAGCTTGGAGAGGATAGCCGACCGACTGTTCGTTCGTTCGTTCGTCCGTTCGTAGTGTATGCAGCAAGGGGGGAAGGAGGAGGAGGAGGGGGGGGGGGGATGGAAAAGGGTGGAAAGGGTGGAAAGGGTGGTGGTGACAAGACAATAAGTGAGAGCGAGAGCAGGACATCTGCCGGGTAGCCAGACAGCCCAGAAAGCTTGCGCAATGACAGATCATCAACGCGGCGCATCTCGGCGCATTTCTGCCGCACCAGGGCAGACCAGGCCAGGCTGATGATATCTGATAGTAGGTACAAGCAGGAAAGAGGGTGTCAGTGTGAGGTGTAAGTGCGAGTGTAAGTGTGAGTGTGAGTGTCAGTGTGAGTGAGCGTCGGCTGGAGCGGTGAGGAGAGGAGCGGTGGTGAGCAGCCAGAGGGACAATTGACCTAACTGAACTTAGCAAGCAGCAAGTCATGTCATGACCATCTGAGATGGTCGATTATCAACGAGTACATGTAGGGCTGGGCTACCGTAGGCAAGTTAGTATTGTAGTCGCGGGGTGTGTCAAGACAATGCGTGATCATGGCCAAACATATGCAGGTGATCCAACAGGTCGACATTGAAGTGCCGAGGGCCAGAAATGCCTCATACAAAGGATGCCCATGCATGGCCATTATGTAACGTTCATATTGTTCTTAACTTTTTTTTTTGTTGAAATCTTTTTTTGGGAGGGCAGCTTTACGATATTCCCGTGGGCTACTGTAACGAGTTAGATTAGGGTTGCTTCTTTTTTTTCCTTTCTTTTTTCTTTTTCTTCTCGACCGCCGTTGTAGTTCCAGGCTGTGGTTGTATTTGTAGTTGTTGATGTTAGATTCTGGAGCGGTGGAAAATTATTAGTGGCGAGTAGGTATGTAGTTATGTACTGTCCACTATGCACCAGCAGTAAGTATGTACAGTACGTACCTACCTATTTGTTTCGGCTCGGCGTCGTCGGTGTTGCGTGCCTCTGTGTGGTGCGTGTAGGTATCTGTGTGGAGATGCGCAACAAATTTGAGTTTGATTTGGTTGTGGTTTCGGTAGATAAGTACTTGTAGGACATACAGAAACTAGTAGAAGTCGCTTTCTGAAACCACCTACCTCGAGGGAAACAATACTCCTACATAACTCCCCACATACCTGGGTCCTGACTCTATAACATTGAACTACCTAGTACACAATAGATGTCTGGTATTATAGTACGTTATGTTATCTTTGGAATGACTAGCCCAACCGACACATTAAAGGCCGGAATGAAGCAAAAAGAAAAAAGAAAAAGAAACAAGCAGAGGATAATAAGTAACGGTACTCGGATGCATAGTTCGAAAATCGCATCGCATCTCGCTAAAAAGGGGTGTCGGGTGCTATGAGGCTCTTTGTCAGATGATCTCGCGGGAGCGCATCTCAAAGTACCGTAATAATTACTCGAGGGGAAACATTTAAAGATTGAGTAGATCGTGTGGACAAGCCAGCTAACCTCCCACATGCAAAGGCATTCTGCTCTGGAACCCTGCGTCTGAATTAACTGGTAACGAGGGGATGACGAACCAGTTATGTACCTACAATACAATACACTGCACTACACTACACTACCCGAGGTAGGGTGTGGTTACCGTATTTAGTAACATTCTCAGCGCTGCATACGGAATATTAAAAGGTCCCGTCTTGACATGCTTACGTGTGTTTTCTCTCTGGCAGATCTCTTGCTACGTTAGCTTGTCTTCAAATTTAAAGACACGAGAAGGAAGTACGAAGTAGTAGTATCCATAAAAGAGAACAAAGAATATTCAAACCTACCTAGGTAGGTATGCACTTACACATCTGCTCGATATTAATAATACATAGTTGACGTTATGTACATATGTAGGTAGTACACTTGCTTTATGACTTACATACATACAAGTGATGTACTATGTAGGTGTAACATACCTGAACAGGCACATATGTACATAGATTAGCAGGTGGTACTTGACAGGTAGCCAGAGCCGGGAGGGGGACATTGATTGTGTAGAAAGACTAATTCTTATCACATTAATGGATGCTGCGCTGCTGCATCACCAAAAGTCTCAACTGTGGAATAGTTGGTTCTACACTATACTGGCTACCAACGCTCCCAGAACAAAGAAGACATTGGAACCTCCAGGGCTCTGGTTGGAATTTTCATCATTCCTCGCCATCCATCCCCGGCCTTACAGCCATGCCATGCCCAAGTTTATGTACATATGAGGTATGTACATATGTATGGCAATGTAAATGTAGGTACTGTACCTTAGGTACATGTCTGTAAGTTGTGATTTTTATTCTCCCCTTTTAAGTAGAACTGGTATAAGTAAAGTTCTTGCATGCTGTAATCTGTAATGTAGTTCAATGTATCCATGTACTGATAATCATCATCATTGTTTCACCGTCAAGCTTTCCGTCATTATCTCACTTTACTGCATTACTAGTACTAAGTTGCCACATGGGAAAAGGGAGAAAAAAAAACCCTCGCTGGGTCTGGATATTTCTCGATCCCTTTTTCCCCCTTCTTTTCTTCCTTCTTCCCTTTTGCCCTCTTGGTTAGCTTCACGCGTACTTGGCATATACTTCAAGTTTGATACAACTACTACTTAGCTGGAGGTACAGTAGCCTATGTAGTGTATAAGTTGCCGGACCCTTTTTAATCCCCCTAAGGCTCGCGCCCCCTCCTCGTCTCTTTTCCAATCATCCTGTCTGCATCTCGTCTCGTTCATCGAATCCAGTTGTGCCAGTGCTGAAATGCGTATGATCATCTCCACCCGATCGGCCTGGGTTTCCACGAATTAGTGCCTTCGTCTCTTCCTTCTCTGGTACTGGCATCTGACAATGACCGTCTTTAATTGCTCGAAACGGAGTCTTTTAGAGCGTCACCTATCCCGCCTCTAGCATTTGCTGGAACCACTCCAAGGTTCCTCCCGCCGATTACCCGACCATTAAACATCATCAAAATCGTCATCGTCGTCATCACAGTCGACACAACAACCACGGCACGGCACCGTAATTCCATTGACCTCTCTACTAGCCACAATTCGACGTACAACCACTGCCGCCGCCGCCACCGGCCACCACCACCACCACCACCACTACCACCATTATTCATTCACTTTCCCGGTACAGGCACAACAAACAAACAACTGCACGCACAATCAAACACATAAAATAACCTACTATACTCTGGAGCAAGGCAATCTTTTTCCCCTTCTTCTCTCGCTCATAGTTCCTGCGCAATTACTACTAGCCTGCGGGGTCCCTCGGAGTAAAACAGAGAGGGCGAGAAAGAGAGAGAGAAGAGAGAAGGCAGAGAAAAAACAGAAACAGAAACAGAGACAAGATCTAGACAAGAAAAGAAAAGAAGGGGGGTATAATTGAAATAAAACGACACTACACAGCACAGCACAGCAACAAACCCATACCAACCAACCGGAGAGAAGAGAAGAAGAAAAGAGTTTGGAAGAGACACAGAGAGAGAAGAGAAGGGGAAAAAAAAGGAAGAAGAAACCTCTCCCTTTTTTTAATTCAATTTCTCGATCTGTGTCTTGTTCTTGTTCTGCTGCCTTTTTTTTTCTATTTACCTATCTTATTATCTTTTTTGCCCTCTTTTTTTTTCTTTTCTTTTTTTTTTTTACCGAGACAAGCACCTAAAGAAGCTTGTAAAAACCACAACACAACTCAAGTTAAGCTAGGCCCTAGACTTTAGGTACTTGTTCTAGCACCCTTAGTAGCCCATTTGGCGCCTCCCCACTCCTTGTTACCGGAAACTACAAATTCAACTCCCTCCGCTTCCTCTCCTCCCACACTTAACCCCCCCTTCTTCCCTTCTCTCGGAGAGTTGCGAAAAATTCTGATCCAACTCGTCGCTGGTTTGTAATTCGTTATCAGTGTCGCCAACACTTGGGCTTAGCCCACCCAGGCGATATTTCGCCGCCAACCTCGTTCAGCTTCATCACGTCCACTCTGCGATCAAGCATTCACCTCCGTCACCACCCCGCTGCTCCCTCCCCTTGTCGCCAAGTGAACCTGGCTTCACCCCAAAATCCGCTAGACCACTTTTTTTTTCTTGTCGAGGAACTCCCACCTCTCCTTGTCTGCGCCATGTCGAACGCTTCTGAGAAGACCATTTCGCCAAACGCCTCGAAACAGTCATCCATCAAGTCCGTCGAACTGCCCTCGCGATCCCCGAGCCTCAAGCCCCAGAATGGCCAGCCTACCAACGGTACCCTCTCGCCGCCCGACGGTCAACCCAAGCAACCTGAAAAAGCGTCAATCAAGGACCGTCTGACCAGAATGTTCTCCAACAAGGATGACCTGCCCAGAGCCGCCTCCGGCACTGCAGTGGCTGACCTCTCGCAGCCGGGGAAGCGGATGATGGCCAGTCCTGCACCTCCTTCAGGTGTGAGCACGCCTGCCAAGTCCTCGAAGTCCGCCACCGTCGCCAGACCAGCCGCACCCGGTCGCAAGCCCTCCACCGTCGAAGTCCCGCCTCCCGCCAAGCCCATACATACCCAGAGATACGTTGCGAACCCCGACGTACCTGGTGGCCACGAGCATCATCTCAAGGGCAGCAAGCGGCAGGAGAAGCTGTCCGACATGTGGAAGACCCTGCTTGGCAGGAAGCAGGACCAGGTCCCGGATGCCGATCTTTCCCTGGTGTCCAGCTGGGTCGACACTCTGAAGCAAGAGAAGGATTCCCTCGCGGGCGACAAGAAAGGCGGCCCCAACCAGAGCATCACCCTCGTCGAGAAGTATGGCAAATGCCAGGAAGTCGTCGGCCGCGGCGCATTCGGCATCGTGAGGATATCACATAAAAAGATTGAGAACGGGGAGAAGCTCTTCGCCGTCAAGGAGTTCCGGCGCAGGCCGGAGGAGACGGAGAAGAAGTATAGTAAGCGGCTTACCGCGGAATTCTGCATCTCGTCTTCTCTGCGCCACCCCAACGTCATCCACACGCTGGATCTCCTCAAGGACCAGAAAGGCGACTATTGCGAAGTCATGGAGTATTGCTCCGGCGGTGATCTCTACACGCTCGTTCTGGCTGCCGGCAAGCTTGAAGTCATCGAGGCAGACTGCTACTTCAAGCAGATGATGCGTGGCGTCGAGTACATGCACGAGATGGGGGTGGCCCACCGTGACCTGAAACCGGAGAACCTGCTGCTGACCTCGCACGGCGCGCTGAAGATTACGGATTTCGGCAATGGCGAATGCTTCCGCATGGCCTGGGAGAATGACGCCCACATGGTGTCGGGCCTCTGCGGCTCGGCGCCCTACATTGCCCCGGAAGAATACATCGACAAGGAATTCGACGCTCGCGCGGTCGACGTATGGGCCTGCGGTGTGATTTACATGGCAATGCGGACGGGCAGGCATCTGTGGCGTGTTGCCAAAAAGGACGAGGATGAGTTTTATGAACGATATCTCGAGGGTCGCCGCGACGAGGAGGGCTACGGTCCAATCGAATCGCTGCACCGTGTAAGTTGCCTCCATTGGACCCCTTATGTTACCCCTTTACCCCAATTGCTCGTGTAACATTCTGACATGGAAAATGGCATGTGAAGGCCCGTTGTCGCAACGTCATTTACTCTATCCTGGACCCTAATCCCTCTCGACGAATCACCGCCTCCCAAGTCCTAAAGTCCGAATGGGGTCGTGAAATAAAACTATGCAAGGCCGGCGAGGAAGGTTTGTAGTTTTTGTAAAGAGACCTCCGTCCATCTATTGCCTGTCTTGGCCTCCTCCTTTAATGTCTTTACACTGTACACACCATGACCTAAAGCATCCATCCATCTTCCTTGTTGTGGAAGCTGGCATCACGAGCTACTAGGCTACGATCATTAGCTTTCCGGCGCATGACGACTGAAACACGGTTCCTGCTGCAAGGAGTTTAGGCGTCTTTTTTTTTCTGGTTAAATGCTTTATTGTTGTTCTCTAGCCCTCTTCCCTACGGCAGCCTGCTTTACTATTGTTTTTTCTTCTTTTTCTATTTGGCATTTCACATAAGGACTTGACGCGCACCAAACAAGACCAGTATTGCGCCACGTAGCGCATCGGCAGGATAGGACATAGATGCGCGCTGCGCACTGCGAGTGAACCGAAACAGTCGGCTCTATTTTCCCTTGTACAAAATGTATGAACTCGCATCATTCTCCTGAACGCATGCTAAAGACCGGGACGGCAACTGGGCGGGCGGCTGGGCGGGTTTGGGGGGTGGTTTATAGGTCACTCGTTCGGTACGCCTGGTCAGGTACAGATGGATTGACGAATGACCATTATATTTGGTTTCTCCACGTTGTGTGAGAGGGGGGGGAGTTGGGAAGGCTTCTCTGATTCAGAGTAGCGCGATGGTGAAGGAAGGGGTAGCAGAGGGGAAGAGAAATGTTCGATGGCTCAAGTTTTCGTATAAGAGAGAGCGAGCCTCCGTCAGGTAAAACCAAACAAAGAAATCATGGGGAGTAAAATATTCAAGAAACTTCAACACAAGACCCACTCATCCATGTTTCTACCTTGGCAGGACAGAGCCCAAAAGCCTCTAGAATAGCCCTTTTTCTCTACCTCTTTCTCACTCTCTCTCTCTGCTTATCTTCTTAAGTACGCCGGACCTTGAGCACATGCACTGCTCTCTCCCGTTGTATTCCCTAGTATCTCTCCATATTCTTCTTCGCCCCCCTCCCCCATGGAGCAAAGTAGGCCTCTGGTAATGGGAAAGGGGGGGAGGAGGCAAAAAAGGTGTATAGATATAACAACCACCATCATTTTTTTTCTCTCTTCCCCCCCTTTTTCTTCTTCTGTGCTTTAGGTTCAGATTAATTGCTTTTACTTGCTTCAATTCTCGTCTTGGGAGTAAAAGGTTTTTTTTTAAAAATTTCCCCCTCTCTGCCTGCCCTCCTCCCCCCCCTTTTTTCTCGCTCACGAGACAATATATATTTTTGGTTTGGGGGGTTTTTTTAAAAAAAAAATTTTGCTTCTTTATTATGTAGTATGTATTACTATTTGTAGAATTATCTATATAAAATACGCATGCGGTTTCTGAGGTTGGGGGGTGGGGGGAAGGGGGGAGAGAGAAGAGAGGGAAGGCATGGGAAAACTTATGATGATGAATGAGGAGGAGGATAATGAGGATAATTATGTACTAGTAATATATACAATACGATACGATACGATACACACACACACACACACACACATATATATATGTTAAGTACCTACCTACCTACCTACTTACTTACCTAGCTAGGTACTTACTTACATATATCAACGTACAGCTTCACGCCATTCCTTCCTTCCTTCCTTCCTACTTCTTCTCCCTGCCTGCTTAACCGTCTTCTATCTATCAATATGTCCCTATCCCCTATTTCTTTATTTCTACCTACCTAGGTAGGTACTTACTATTAATTGTTATGTACCTACCTAACCTACCTACCTACCTGGCTTTTTGACCTTTATCTTACCTTTTTGCATTTAATATTAAAGTCAGTCAGTGTATTTGAAATTTTTTTTTATTTTTTTTTACAAAGTTAGCTAGAAGTTGTTCAAGTTCAAGTTCAAGTCAAGTCAAAAAGCAAACAGAAAAGAAACTTCCTCCTACTACCCGGACTGTGGACTGTGTTATTAGTCTCAAGTGCTAAATGTATCAGTAGGTATAGGTAGGTATACTTGTAAGTATTTTGAAGTTAGGAAGTTGCTTCCCCCCTTTTTTTCCCGCTACCCTCCGACCTCTCCTCTCCCTCAGGTTTACTAGGAATCCCTATACACCAGAGACAACCCCCCCCCCCCCCCCCCAAACAAATAAGCAAGATAAAAAAAAGATAAGCTAGGCAAGGTATGTAACTAAGTTATCGAGAGGGGCAAGACGGTTAAAAAACCCCCAAAAGAAGAAGGGGGGAAGGAAGGCAGGTGGGGGGAGGTAAAAGCATACCAGACCTACCCACCTAACCAACATATATTTTACGCCCGTACGTGCGTATATTGATGTGTATGCTAAAAGGAAGCAGGAAAAAGCACAAAAAACGCTTTATAAGTACCTAGGTAATTAATAATCATCACCATCTGTCGTTACCTACTTAATTATAGCATTTGAAAGTAGTACCAGATACAAGGTTAGGTAGATAAGTACCAAGGTAAGGTAGGTCAGTCAAGTGGACATATCAATATGCCCCTCAACCCCCCTTAAACCACTAGGCTAGCCCAGTCCAACAAATCATCATCACAATATAATACCTTACCTACCTCTTTCACAGCAGAACCATCCAACAGATCATCATCACAACACCCTTAACACTCAACCAAAAGAAACTTGGATATATATAAGATAGATACCTGACAAGATAGACAAGATAGATAGATAGATATGGATATGGATGGAATATGTCATAGAGTCATATTATGTATACACCAAGAAACCCGTTCGACAAGGGGGATTTTGACATTTGAACTTTCTTCTCTTCTCTCTTTCCTTCTTCTCTTTAACCCCCTTCCCCAACATAGCTCCTTTCTCTCCTAATTCTGTCAAACCCCTTTCAAGTCCCACCTATAGAAAAACGGGTTTCTTGCAGATAAGTTACACGCGCCTCACTTCCTCAAAAGGGTGGGGGGGCCTTTCTTTTTTTTTGTCCTTTTCTCTCCATCTGAAATATTCGACAGTGAGAGGTAGAGAGATGATGATGAGATGAAAAAAGGGAAGACCACATAAAAAATAGACTTGATATACTCCGTTTCCCCTCCGACCCCTCCAGTTATGCGCGTTCGCCCCAAACCCCAATATTTCCCTTTCCCACCAAAAGATTCCTCCCAAATATGTGAAAAACCATCCCGCACATTAACAGAGATAACCCCATGAGAGACGGCATGTCATCTCCTGCATAGCTCTTTGAGATGATAGGAAACGCCGCCATAACTACTACGCTCCTTCTCATGCTTCGCAACGAGCAACATTGTATTTCAAACGTCGCTGCGATGGCAGTGCCTTGCTATTGAATTGCAAGCCTGATACTAGAGCCATAAACAGCCAATTACTTTTCTGTTAGCCCCCCTTGACCTCTTGAGGTGGTAGATAGTACAAGACGTTATATCCCTTGCAGGTTGTCCATTACCCCATGTGAGCTGTCTGTATTGGAAAGATAAATTTGTCCATATGCATGAAATCAGCAGGCCGAGGGATAGAAAACTGCAGACACAAAGGCTAATGCTGCTGTCGTGCAATAAATGCATCATTGTTTCTAGGAGGGGGGGGGGGGGGGGGGATCCGTGTCGAGGTTATACATCGCGAAGGCTGTAAAAAAAATACGTCGTAGCATGACATCAAGGTCATGATAATATAGGGGAATTCCTTTGCCACTGCCACAAAAGTTGCTAATAACTAGTTTATGAGTGGAACAAGTCCCACGCTCTCTCACACAAGCGCAGGAACTCTTCACGCTTCTGTCGTTGGGTTTCCGGACTATCCCGACCGGCGCCGAAAGGTCCTCTCCGAGTCGGCGCAGGCCCATGCCCAAGGGGTGGGCTCCCACCCTCTTCATACTCGGCTCGAGTCCGGCGCTTACTCGTACTTCGGGTGCCGTCATGGAGGGCTCCGGTTCTCGGCGATGGTGGGGTTGGTGGCTGATGGCCTGTGTAATGCACCAGCTTAGGGAGCAACTCAGGCCGGCCTCCGGCTAGCTCGTGCTGGGCCTCCTCGGCAGATTTGTACTCTCTTGATCGGCCGGACATGGGCGGCTGCGCCGAGGGAGGGTGGCCTGGTGAGGCCAATGGGCCGTGGCTAGAACCGGGGTATAGAGCACGGCTGCTCTGTTCGGCATGCTGAGAAAGTCCCTGACTAGCGAAGACATCGGAGATGGGAGGCAACCGGTTAGCTGTCTGGTTTGCGGGAACATGATGTATATGCGATGTGCTCGATAGGTTCGAGGGCTGGTTCGCAAGATGCCGCGTGAGGGGTTGGGGGTTGTGACGGCCGGTGAAGGTCTGACCTAGAGGCGCAGACTGGATAACCCGCTCCGTGGCGAACTGCTCGTGCGAGGGCGCGACAATGCTCAAGCCCGGAGGGGCCTTGTTTCGCCTCGACATGCCGGGCGTCTTGGCAGCGAATTGGCTGATGGGATCCTTGTCCTTACCGTCCGGACCATCTCCCTTGGCGGACTGCTGCTGGAGTCTCGCTTCGATGATGCGGCGCTGCTGTTCTCGGACATTCATACTCTGCTGCAGGTGCTCCTTCATGACGGGGTCCTGTGTGACGAAGCCGGGAGACAGGCAGGCTAGGCCCACTTCCTGGATGCCGAGGCCGTCTCTCGTGCCCAAAGCTGGCCGTGCCGTGGCAGCGCCCGAGCCAGTGATGGTGTTCTTAGAGAGATCCAGCTTTCGCGGACGATGGCGGGTGGTCGGGAGATCGGGAGATCCAGGTTCTTTCTTCACAATGATCTTGGGTGCAGAGCCGCCAGACACATTCCGGGCACTGTACAGAGCAGTCAGCGAGTGCGCCTCTCCAACTCGGAAATGGGATGGAATCAATCAAGAGCAAGCCCACCAGCTATGTGCGGGGAGAGGGAAAAGAGTGGCGTGCACAATTGAATTGAACAGAGACATGAGACTTACGCAGAGGGTGGTGAGGACTTGGTGTGGTGTGCGGATGCTGATCTGGTAGGACTGTGGCTGTTGGGACGTGGTGCAGACGAGAGATTCGGGGTGGCCGAAGGAGGTGCTGCTGCTATTGCTGCTGTGCGTGGAACAGAAGGCGAGGGTACCGTTGTAGCCGCGGCAGTTGAGGCAGCACTGGTGGCAGGAGCCAGTTCAGCATAAGCCGGCCTGTCGTGAGGAGCCGGAGAAGGGGCCATGGCAATTGCTGCACTCATCGTGAAACGACCTGTCGGCTTTATCGTGTTGCTGTGGTGTTGTTTTTTGATTCCCTCCTGCGGTGGGTTTCCGCCAATCCGCCTTTCTCTATTCGGTCGGCCGAAAAGAGACAGAAGAGAGAGCGTGTGGTGCGTACGTCGCCGTGGATGGCAAACCGACGAGCCAGAGAATGGCGAGCGAGCGAGTGGGTGGTAAGAAGGGTGTAGCGTATTAGTTCGGGATAATACAGTGAGGGACACCGGGATTCCTGATCCTCGTTCGCAGCTGATCCACTACTACGTGCACTTCTGGGTTGCAGATAGATTCGGTGTCCGGGATAGCCAACTAATCAATTTCTCCTCCTGGGGGGTTGGGTTTTCCTAATTCTTTTTTCCCTGGGTTTCGGTATTACTCTCCTGATATAGAAGTCGTTTTTTTTACTAATCGCAAATAATACGAACAGATGTGGGAAATAAGTTGGTTTTCTGGTTGGTGGGTCGGCGTAAGCAGGCGGCTTTTTTTTCTTTTTTTCTTGCTGCTTCTCTTGTCGCACCTCCTACTAAAAGAGAAAAGAGAAAAAAAAAGAAAACCAGTATCTCCTGAGCTGGTTGGTGTCTTCGGCGAGGATCCAAATCGGATGTTGCTGATGCTGATTGTATCTCGAGTTGGAGGTACTGCAGTGGGGCCAAATGGAAAGGATGGGCTGGAGTTGGCGAACGGGATGAATTGATTAATCGCCTGTCGCTCTTGGAGCCTCCCCTGAAAATCGGGTCCCAATCCCAGTCGCCTGATTTCCCCTACTGCAAGATCGTATTCTGCAACCAATCTGGATTGGACCAGACTCGACCCTTTTTTTTCTTGTTCTTTCCTTCTCACGTCGACATGAGAAAATTAAACCAACGAAAAGAAAGAAAAGAAAAAATGCCTTTCTTTGCCTGATTCCCTTCTTGTACTTTCCTTGCGCGGGTGCCACTACAGGATGACAATACCACTGTAGCGCGTTTATGAGATGCGTCGTTACACAGCTTCGACTGCGAGGCAAGAGAGAAGAGACAGAAGAAGGATATCCCACTAGGTCTGCGCGCGTGCGTGCGTATGTCTCTTCTATCTCAATCCTGGATATATAATAGGTAGGCTTGGAAGGCAAAATACTAGGTAGATGTGGCTGAATAATGGACGATTCGATGGAACGGCACAAGACTCGATCAAATAGACAGGAAATGTGTGACGGGGGGGTGGCTAATCGGGTTTGTTTCTCGCTTCGCAATGGGCTTTTGTCTTTCCGCTAAATAAATACTTGGACACAAAAAAAAAGAGCAGGCAACGTATTATAGAAAATTAGGAGAGGATGGGCGATGCTGCAGGTTGTGCGAAAGGAGAACTCGAGGATGTGGAAAAAAGGGAAATGGAAAAAGAAAGAGAGAAGAGTTGGTGGTTGTGGTAAAGGGGGGGGAGAAGGGAGAGGAGACGGAGGTTAGAAGGTTAGGGTAAAGAAAAGGGTGGTTAGGAGCCAGGAGGTAAGGTTAGAGAGGCAGGTAGGTTGATGCGGGAGAGGGAGGGAAAGGTAGAAAAGGTTTCGAAGCCGAGAGGGGCACTGGGTTGGTGTCGGATGGTTTTAGAGGTTTCGTCGTTTTGCAAAAAGACACGAGTAGGCAAGACTTTCTGGAGCACAGACGAGGGAGTGCCCTGTAGCTTTCCTTGCCAGGGGACCCAGAGAAGAGAAGAAGAAAAAAAGATAGAAAAAAAAAGAAAATGCCCCCTCTCCCCTCTCTCCCCCAGAGGGCTTCTAGAGGCTCTAGCTGCCTAGTCGTAGTGGTTGTTTAGTGGATGACGCTAGTGTCCCAGCTAGAGCTGTTTTTCCCCTCCTAACCATACCAACTAGGTAATTATGAAAGGGGAGGCGGAATATCGAGTGACACAGTTTTGTGTGAGAGAAGTGTGGGTTCTGGAGGCCTTGGCTCCCCTGCGCTCTCCCCCCCTGGTGATGGTTAGGTGACTTCATGTTGCACCTTGAACTTCCCAACCCGAGATGTGAATGACAGAGGATGGCAGGAAATCCAGCCAATCCTAGCTTATAATAATAACAATAATCATGATAATGGTAACGGTCACGACGACGACGACAATGACAGCAATAAGAGCAGTAAGTGATAATAACCAGAACAAGAATAACAGAATCAAAACACCCACCTGATGTTTTGTAAGCCTGTCAATGTACATACTAGCAACTATCTTAGGTTGACTCCCTTCTTCAATCCTGGACATGTTGCATGTGACTATGTACCTAACCATAGGTAAGGTATGTATCTTGGGTTATAGGTGAGTATACATAACTACATCATTGATATGCCCATAGAATTTTTGTATTATATATATTCCTTGATACCAGACATACTGACGTAACTGACTGGACGTTATCGAATTGATTTGTGACTGTGATTGTACGTAAACCCAACCCAAATGTAGATATCCCCAGTCGTAAATGTAAAATGACCTGCTAACTTACGTGGTGAATATCAATATAAAACCACCTAAGGCGGGCTGGTGGTAAAAGTACCTAGGTTTCTTCTCAAGTGGGTAAAAGGCTGCGCCTTTACGTGGTAAAATGAAACGCGCGAACAGGCTCCCAAGGACTTGCAATGATGAAAGATCGTTTTAGCCTGACAAGCCTGACATTTTTTTTCTCTCGAAGAAATATGGAGACCCCCGTCTTTTTATTTTTGATCTTGTACACTACTACTTCTCCTCTTCCTTCTTCTTCCCTCTTCTCTCTTTTTTTTCTCTGTTCTCTCTTTGCGTAGTAGCCCGTGAATGAGGTAGATTCAGTACCTATGTACATTACTATGTTGTAGTAGTGTAGTTGTAAGTAGTAGCTAGGTAACATGAAGGTATGTTATATATGTACTTACTCAGCATAGGTACGTATGGGATTCTTCCCACACACATACCTACATACACAAGCCACCTCTCCCTACCCCCCTTCCCCCATTCCCCCCGCCCCTAGTCCTCCTCTAGTAGCGCTCCCCCTGGACTGTTTTACATTGATGCTAGTAGAAAACTTGCCTAGACAGGGACGTTAAGCCGTGCATCGTCTCTTGCCAGGTATCTCTGCGTGATTGGGTCTCGTGTGGTCGTTCGAACAATTGGCCCTGTTGCAGATACGATATAGACTCGACGGGCCACCGAGGCTTCCTACATAGCACTACATAACGGGCTACGAGAGCTCGTGTGTGTGTGTGCGTGTGTGTGTGCGTGCGTGCGTGCGTGTATATACGTATTTAGGTATTTAGTACGTATGTGTGTGTGAGTGTGTGTATCTCTAATCACGAACTATTGAAAAAGGAAAATTAAATACATACTAAATGAGTGGATGTGTGTAAGTAATGTGGTGTTGTTGTATATGTGCCAATCAGCAACTCCGGTCTCTTTTGCCCGTCACGTTTGCTGCTCCTAGATTCCAACCCGCCTATTTTCATTCGTCCACTCATGCGACACAACTCGCCGAGCTGCTTTTGCCAGACGTTATCGGATTTTGATTTCGATTTTTGATTTTTCCTTTTCTTTTCCTTGGATGTCACTGTAGAAATGCGGACCCCACCCGCTGATGCATCCCAACGCAACATCATTTCAGGTGAATTCAGGTGAAGCTGTTGTTGGCCTCCACAGGGCCAACCTATGAGGAGGAGAGGAGAATATGTACCTAGCCCTACCTAGCAAAGGGAGATCCCAACGTCAGTCAGTCAGCACCGCAAGACAATAAAAATAAGAAAATGAAAAATAGGGAACATGTGTCAGTGACTCATTTCTCCTTTCTTCTGCCAAGTGGTCGGTCGGTGGCCAAAAACATAAACGTAGCATTTGCCGTTCATAAAAACAAAACATCAGATGAACGGAAAGAAACCATTTTCGAAAGAAAAAAAAACAAGAGGAACCGGACGTAGGATCGAAATGGAATAGAAGACCGTTGGTATTCGAATTTTAGCGCCGTCCCTTTTTGGGGAGGTCTGCTGCATAGAGTTCCACGCTAGCTGGAGCTGTCGTTAGAAAATGTACAGGGGGGTCAAGTCTTTTCTTCTTCTCTTCTCCTTTTTCTTGTACCGCATGGGCCGCAGCTCGTCATCTTCAATCTTCGCCATTTGTCGTTCATCATCAATGAATGGACAGCTGTTATGTCATACGTAACAATGCCAACAAGAGATGTACACTATCGAAATATTTCGAGTCTGTGTTTCTAAAAAATGATCATCCCCTCCACCACAAGCTACGTATGTACAGCAGCCCGTGGAATATTTTGTGGTCTCTTGGGGTCGCCGCACATCGGCATGGGAAAATCACGGTTCACTGGCCCGTGTCCGACTGACTGTCGGGCGGGAAAGATCAACATGGCCGTTTCAGTGCAACACTTTTTGCCCACGATCAGCCCTTCCGGTAAGCCTGTAGGCAGGCAGCTCGGAAATCTTGGGAAGAGGGGTTGTTTGACGTCCCTGTCGATCGCTCTCCTTGCTGCTGGGGAACGTGGGAACAAATGTAGGTATGTATGTGGTGTACATCCACAGTCGCATACCTATACCTACTCAGAGGGCCAAAGGGTGCGAAGGACCCTTGTCGCGAGGCCCTTTAGGATGGCAACCTTACGTTTTAGCATAAAATTTAAAGAAGGTATACAGGTTACGGGTTAATGCAAACTCTGTATCGAATACATGCCGTCGCGTAGCTGTTGTGGCTCAAGATGAAGCACTCGAGGTCACGCGAATCATCTTGTTGGCTCGAGGTTCATGCGTCCTCATCACCGCTCCCATTTTCCTCTCCCCTCTGTTCCAGACCAAGGGGGAGAAATCTTTTCGAGTGAGTAAAAACAAAAATCTTACCGTCCCCTTCGAGAGCACATTCGAGACCTCGGCACACATGCGTGCATATGTAATGTACTACATACATGTGTTAGGTATGTAGGAGGTAGGTAGATAGATAGGTCGGTAGCTTGGGATATGGGGGACGGATTCCCGAAGTCCGCTGCAAGTCTGATTGCCAAGGTTGCAACATGGAGCAATTCGCTGACCATACGAAAAGAAACGAAGAGCATCAATACTAGTTGATGATCTCTTCAGATCGTAGCTGTGCTCGCAGGGAAAGAAAACTACCTTACCATGTGTATGTATGGTTGAGTATATTGCCGATTGCATCATTGTCTTGCCTTTTTAAGGCCCTTTCCATGGATGTGGAATGTGTGTGTATGTGTGAGTGTGTGTGTAGATATATAGATATATACGTGCGTATAACTAGGTATCTAATACATAAATGTAGGTATTCCCTTTTTACATCTACTAATCATTTCTTCGTTCTATATACACTAATAACATCATGTAGCCTCGTGAGAAGCAGCAATGAAGGGTGCACGCCCGCCCACCCTCACGAAGCTAAACGACTTCGAGAACTATTCAAGAGGATTGCGTCGGCCAATTATGATATGCCTCCAGGGGAGGCGTCGGCGCTTTGAAACACGCCTCGGCTTGCCCATGTCCAATCAATCTGGATCATAAAAAATTTTCTGCCTTTGCTGTGCTTTCTCACCGGTGATGATTCGCGACAGGGTCGAGTCGATCTGAGGCCAGAAGGGGGCATTTGATAAACCACTAGCCTGCGTTTTACCTATCCCATTTTCTCCTTCGACGCCGACCACATGCAGGTCATCATCATTACTGTCGTCATTAGTGTTAGTGAGTCGCTGTCTCACAGCACAGGTCGAATACGAAATCGGATAACGCTTGGCATCGCGATCTTCATTCTTCTTTGGCTTTTGTCTTCATTTACTATACCAGATGTATACGAGATAGACGGATGGTGCTTGTTTCGATATAAAGTGTGTGTATCATTGACCAGACGTATAAAGCATGAGTATAGGCATCTACCTGGGTACAACTAATCCTAAGTATGTTAGATGCAGGCACTTCCCTTCTGAGTCTAGGTAAGCCCTAATATTGAATGAATACCTACACTAGATCAGTGACTGATAAGTGAGTGCATCATGTAAGATTACACTATGTATAAGTCGTGCAATGTCATTATGAAGGGTCACATGCCGCATTGTAACCTGGGGTGGAGGGGGGAGGGTTGGTTCATTGTGTGCGTCTCATGAGCCAGTCAGGTCTCGAATACCCCGTACCTACATTAATGAATTTGCTCGAGAAGAGAGAGATTTAAAGATGGCTATTGATACAGCATGCGGTAGTATACATCATATGTGCCCTCCATGCAGTATTTCAAATCAAGTCGTATTCATATTCTCCCGGGCCAACGATACACTTGCCGCGCGCCAATCAATCGATCTATCGATTTCCCCTTTTGGGTCCTGGGTAACAGTCGTGTTGGTGATTGAGCTGGATTATTCAGAAGATGCATGGCCGACTTGAAATCGAAACCATTGCCTGCTCGAGTGAGGCTCAGCATTCCCAAGCGCTCCAACGCATTAGCATTCGAGGCTGAGTTTATTTCGTTCAAGTTTTATTTATGCTATAGTCTACCAGATGCTTATCAATCTACCTACCCTACTTTATGCCTTCCATGTTCAATTGATGTTGCGTATAAGATGTATACGCTACAACTTTCTCTTATTCTGCTTCTCCCCGGTCTGGCAAGACGTCAGTGGTGTAGATACCTTCCTAACCGGTGTCCCATCTGATCACGCAAATCGCTTGGACGACAAGTGTTCAATATTTCCAATATTTCCTGCACCTCGGAAATTTTCATATATATATATAAATATATGACCTAGGTAAAAACCGGGCTGGTCTAGGAAAACCCCAGTTCCGTATCGACTTAATTGAAGGTCATTGCGCTGGAAAGAAAAGTGGCAGAAAAAAAAAGGGGAGTGGAGGGTACTCGACTGCATGGTCGTGGAGACCCTGCTCTTAGGCTGTTCCGCTAAGCTGGGTGGGTTGGCCAGTGCAACTTTTAGTTGCCGAGTGCCGGTCCCGTCCACCTATGGGCTACTAGTAGTGTACTATGTACTGAACCTCAGCACTGCAGGTTGTGGGCGCTGAGCTGGAGCCCAGGCCCCTGCCCAGGTGCTGGACACCATCCAGTGTGGGGGACGGCTGCGGAAGAACTAAACGCCTTTTATCGCAAACACCGATTAAGTGAATTTTTATGTTATCATGCAGCACCAATCAATCCCAAGGATTCGAGAATACCATTCGAGATTCCATATACTTAGCGCCGCCAAACATTGTTTCCTATCTACCACCTATCATTCCATTAAGGACACACAGATCGGCTTCAATTAAATCACAGTGCAAGTTTGTGGAAAGGAAAAGAAAAATGGCAGGCAAGACTCGGGCACGTGCCGCCGAGGCAGAGGAGGTCGACCAGGCCGACACCACTATGGAGGATGCCCCTCCCTCGGCGCAAAAGCCAGTTGAGGGCCAAGAGGATGGCTCGGCAATGCAAGACGAGGCAGAAGAGAACGACGTCATCGGGGAGGACGAGGAGGAGGAAGAGGAAGAAGAAGAGCCCCAGAGGGTTAGAATTGTAGGTTTCACAGTAGGACCGAGAGACATGAAACGGGAACTGATATTGATGAATTCCCAGCTGCCGGGATCGACTGAAACAGCCGCTTCCTTCGAGTTCCTGAAGGAAGGGCACACGCTCGGGAATGCTCTGCGCTATATTATCATGAAGAAGTATGTCGCAGCTATTCAAGCCTCCATGAGATGTCATATTGTTGGTAGAGCTAACGAGAAACCCAGCCCCGATGTCGAGTTCTGCGCTTACACTATCCCTCATCCTTCAGAAGATAAGATGAACCTGAGAATTCAGACATATGGTAAAGCCTCCTATAATTGAAACATCGGACGATCTGTTCCTGGTTGCTGACTCAGAATCCAGACACGACAACGGCCACAGCTGCGTTGGCGAAGGGGCTGCAAGATATTGAGGATCTTTGCGACGTGGTTGCGGATGAGTTTTGGACGCAACGGGACAATTTCAACGCGGCGCAGAATAAGTAGCTAACAAGAAATATCAACGGGCTCGGTATGGCAGGCAAACAAAAAACGTAGGGGACGGTATAGCATTCTTCGGCGTTCGGAGTAAGATAGACGACCTCCTTAAGGGGCACTTTGCTTTTCATTATACTATGTACAGAACAGGGGATGATACCCATATCTAATTGCGGCCCTGTCATGCAGTTAGTATAAGCTGCTTGTGGTGTCAAAAGATAGCACGGGTGAACTCGCCTCAAGGAATCCCTTCATGAAGTTGTCCGGCAATCTATCGGCTCCTCGGAAGTTTTCTTCGGGGAAGTATGACATGACGTGCGTAGTCTGCTTCCAGAAGTTCATGGTTTCCTGTATTATACCCCGTTAGCCAAGCACCACCACCACCTTGAAAGACTGTGTGCTGTCTTGCACTGGGCCACGGGGTTCTCCATCAGGAATATCGCGTGACTGACCTGGTATTCGGCGTTGTTCTGCATCAGAAGGACATCGACCACGGGCAGTTTGTTCACGAACCGGTGTCGCTCGAATTCTTGTCGCATTCGGGTGCGGATTTTAGCGACGGGGAAAGGGATCGAGTACATAGTCTGGATCTCAGGGGCCTACAGATCACACTAGTCAATCGGAGCTGCAATAGAACCACAAACAAGAACACTCAAAGGGAGTAGGTAAGAGATATATAGCTTGAAGGGCGATGAAGGACGACGCACGGCTCTTATCCATTCTCGATAGGCCGCAAGTACTCGTCGCTTTGCTTCGTTCCAATCAGCCGCTGGGATTGCCGGTTAGCTCTGGCGCAACTCTCTCAAGCCAGATACACTCACACGTTCGCGTTACCCGCGCGAATTGGGTGGGTGTCACCGGCATGGTGGGTGGTTGTTCTGCTTCGATGCTAGAGGGTAGGTCGAGGATCATCAAACCCGACGTCAAGCTCCCGCATGTCTCTTGGTGGGCGGAAAGTGGGAAGTCGAGATGCACAAGCCACAGTTTTGCTTAGTCAGCGGGGTTTATCGGATCGGTGGCTCAAGCTCCAATCCCCAATCTCTAATCTCCAATTTCTCAGCCTTGCCCCACTACTACTAGTCAAGACAAGACGAGACGGGAACGCATAAACGCATCCACTGAATACATACGTAGGGTGTACCTACCTGTCTACCTACATACCTAACCTATTAACTAGTACTTACTTCAAGTATAAGACGAATCACCCAGTGAGCAAAGCAGATCAAGGGCCCTCCTCCCTGAAATAAACCCGAGAGAGAGACAGAGAAAAGAAAAAAAAGGCCAAAAAGAGAAACCGAGAAAGCACAAAACAAAAAAGAAAGAAACCATGCCCGCGATCCGGACGCACGCGTCGCGGCAGAAGAAGCCGCCGGCCGGGTTCGACGACATCAGCGACGACCTGGAGATCTTCGCGATCAAGATGAAGGACGCGCAGAACACGCCGACGAGCAACGTGCCGAAGCACCAGGCGCAGTGGCCCATCTTCCAGATCGCGCACCAGCGCAGCCGCTACGTCTACGAGCTCTACTACGAGAAGGAGGCCATCAGCCGCCCGCTGTACGACTGGCTGCTGAAGAACGGCTACGCCGACCCCATGCTCATCGCCAAGTGGAAGAAGCAGGGCTACGAGAAGGTATGTTATGTGTGTATATATAACAACTTTGTCCTGGTTTTTTTCTTTTTTTCTTTTCTTCTTCTTCCTGTCGTTCGGCTATGGATTGATTGATTGGATCGATCTGCTAGAAAAGGAGGTGAGGATTCAATATGAAAAGACCGAGGCTAACAGTTTCTTTTTTTCTTGGCTTAGTTGTGTTGTCTGCGCTGCATACAGACAAAAGAGACGAACTTCCAATCGACGTGCATCTGCCGGGTACCGAAGGCGCAGCTGAAAGACGAGCAAGACGTACAGTGTGTAAGCTGCGGCTGCCGGGGCTGCGCTTCCAGCGATTAAGGGACGATGGTTTCTCGGGCTGTATACGTATATGGACAGGTCTTGAGAGTTTTGCATTATGGCGTTCAGGAAGGGAGGAGGGAAATGCTCGTGGCATCTTAATTTGGCCCAGACGCAATGGTCTTCATCACGAACTTTTTAAAGGGGGTTCTCTCTGCAGGGTATGGCGTTAAAAGGCAGAGATTATTTTTTTTTTTACAACATGTCTTCTATTTCATGATACCACATTCTTGGCAAGGCCAGCGATGGGTAGATGGAAATTCAGGTTATCTACCAAAAAAAAAAGAATTTTCCTTTTTCTTGTCGTAACCGAACTTTGTTCTTTTTGCCCCTAAATATGTATACCTGACCATTGGCATCGAAATATCGTTTTATCATGCAATCTCGTAAATTCGTGATATATCCTAAACTCGTACGCGCATCGTCTCATTGTTTGGCAAACCCTGCCTTTCCCCTTCCACGGCCAAATTTTATACTTGGAGGCACAAATTGCAACGCCGACATCGCACCAGCTAGGTGTTCCATTTCAACATCTGGTACAGGTTTCTGATAGGGCTTCTCCAACGTTTGTTCCGAATCCTGAGCGACCGTCGTTTTTGGTTCCTCTGCTTCCTCTGGCTTGGATTTCTCCGGCTGTTGGAGACTTTGTCTCCTTGATGTTGCAAGTTTGGGGCCACTAGTCGTAGTTGCTGAGGATGACTTCCGTCGATGATGACCTCCGTCTGCCAGCAGGGAGTGTCTCCCATCAATGCCGTCCTTGGTGACGGCAAAGAAGTAGTTCTTGGGGAACATGTGCTTGTCAATGAGATGGTTACGCCTCTTGAAGGGTGTTCTACATTTCCGGTCACATCCCTCGACAAAACATGAATACTACCCACAGATCAGCAAACCTGACCGTCTAGTTATCATCATGGGACTCAAGGGAACCCAAGTCTCCTTACTTACCGTATGCTCACCCTTCTCTCTCTTCACGGCAGCAAAGACATCGTGGCAGTCCTCAAAATGGACATTCAATAGATGTTCAGAAGGGAAGTTCTTCCTACACTCGACACAGCGATTCGTGTGGGTTTTACTGTAATGTGCTTCATATTCCCCATAGGTCCTGAAGGACATGACCTCCCGGTGCGGTGGCAGAGAGCATCGCATGGCTACGTCCTCGCTGGTATCAACGGCCGACTCGTCGAGCTCGGCGATCTTGGAAGCGGGAGGTCCTGCCGGTTGGGAGGCTACACCAGGGAACAGTCCGACGGCAGGGTCGGGGGATGCTTCTCCTTCTTCAGGCTCGCGTGAGCGCTTCATCTTTGTGTCAAGTCAGAGGTTTGCGGGAATGGGGCAAATTTACATTGAGTGAGCTGCTTGTTTTCGACAATCAGTGGCCCGTGACCTTAGTTTTCGGTAGTAGCACCTCAGTTTGACGTCGCGAAGGGTCTCTTCGGGATGAAGCTCGAAAGGTTACCTAAGTAGCAGACACGGCTTTGGAGGTGTGGAGTTGTGAAGCCTTCTTAGTTTGCCCTCTCAGCAAGGTTGGAAGGTTAGAAGTTTGAGGTTAAGTTGGGTTAGGTCAGGTTAGGTGATAAAGATAGGCATGTAATTGGAATCGAAAAGGATAATTAAGTACATAGGTAAGGTTAGGTTAGTAGCACCTTGACGTGTATGTACCGTGCCTGAAAGTATACCTAAGGCATGTGCTTCTTCTCTTATGTATGTACGTACTTTGTACCTCTCTGATAGGGCTGGAGATATATACCACCAGATGCTCTCCTCAACCAACCGGGAGAACAGATACAGAGAAGGAGAAAGCAAATTGTGGGAAAGTAAAAAGGAAAATTTTTAATTTTTCTTTTTAAAATTTAAAATAAATAAAAAGGACCACTTCGATGAACATGAGTCTGACTTATTGGTCGGGTAGCCAAAGTTGAAAGAAGAGGGAGTATCAATAATATCCATCGAAGTTAGTTAACCTACTTGGTAGGTACTACCCTAGGCTAAGGTATGTAGTGTAGTGTAGATGAGTTGTTCAGAGACAGATGGCGGGGATTCCAATGTACACTAGGATGAAAGCAGTGAATAAATCAGAGTAATAATATGTACTACACCACGGGCGCTGCAATGAAATGACCTGCAGTGACCGTACCGTACCAAGCTCGAAAACGTCAGAGGCGCCTAAACCCATCGCGGTCTAGTAGTGAGGGGTTCCCAGTACATAGTGCAGACTTCTGTGTGGTTGCAGCGGTCGGGCTCCCCTAACCTTAATTCTTTACAGGCCGTGACTTATACTGAATGGATAATGGATATCTTCTCAATCGTCGTCCCCGTCCTTCGTCCTACTCCCGTTCCGTTCGCGAAACATTCTTCCACTTACCACTTACTCACTTGCTTCACTTCCCCATCGACACTTACCATTGCCAACCAACCCAGTCCCGTCGCAGACACCATTCACTTTTGATTTATTGTTTTTCTCCTTGTCTTGTTGTCTGTGTCCTACAGCATCTTACATTCTCTGGTAGCCATCATCATTAACCTCTCGCTTTCCTCCGAATCGTTTTCTGTGCCCACGAGTTAGTATTCGTGTTCTGCCTTTTTTGCCCAAAGTTTTTTTCTTCTTTTTTTTTTTGCTCTGGATTTTTATTTTTACCTACGCAAATGTTCCCCATATCGTCATACGAGAAAACTGCCTCTGTCTCTGTCTCCGCCCAAATCTCTTCCCAGGCACATCCTCCACCTTTCTGGCCGAACTATGGATTTCCTTCGCGATTTCGCATCCAGTCCGAGTTCGTGTGATCTACTTTCTTGGCTGTGAGCTTCTTGCGACAAGCTCCCAGTCAGCCCACCAACCACCATTGCCACCATCACCACCACTATCACCACCGATACCACTACTATAATTCGTTGCGCCGCCCTGGCCACCGCCCGCCATCATCCACCTTACCAAGCTCCCGCCCACCCCGACTACCTGCATTGCGATAACGCCTCTAAGCTGCACGCCATGGAGAACCCGCGAGATATAGCGAGGGCAAGTTGGGGGTATGTGTCTGGTCCGATGCCGTCCGTCGCCCGAACCTGGCTAATTGTATTCGTCTGTGCAGGGAGGCCCAGAAGGTCCGTTCCGATATTCTAGGCAAGATTGCAAGCCTGAAGAAGGAACGCGGAAACATTAACTACACTACTCGGTTCGAGGAGGTCGAACAAACCATGGCCGAGTGATTCTCGCCCGTATTGTGTCTCTTGCCGCTGCAACGCTAATCTTGCTGTCAGATTTCGCCTAGCCTGTATGCAGGTCATATTCCATGACTTTGAGTACGCCGTCGACAAGAAGGTCGAGCATTCCCTTTGGCAAGCCCATACTTTTCTGAATGGCGAATACCGGAAGGTCATGGGCCGCCTCATGGCGCAAACCCAGGTCGTACAAAGACGCAAGCTGGACAAGTTATATCGAGCTTTTCTGAAGACCTCCGAGTCCTTTTATCGTGTCTATATACAACGGCTGTCCGCCCGTTTCTATATTCCCGAGTTGCGACAGGCCGCTTGTGGCACCGAGCTGGAGACCGCCGAGTCTTCCACTGACGATGTGTCCCCTCCAGCCCCTTTGCGCGCCATGGTCTTAAAGTCTTGCCAAACCACCTTGGTTCGTCTTGGTGACCTAGCTAGATACCGATGCCATATCTCGGACAAACTCTCGAAAGCGACTTTTGACAAGGCCTTGGATTACTATGGGCTAGCTAACACCCTCGACCCCGAGGACGGCTCTGCCCATCACCAAACGGCTGTACTCTACCAGCTTCAGGGGCAGCATCTTGACATAGTCTACCATTTTCACCGCGCAATTTCTATCACCAAACCCCACGAACTTGCGCTTGGTAACCTAGAACGAGAATTCCGCGGTCTGGAAAACTCCTCGCATTCTAAAAGGGGTCCCGTCAAAGACCCTTCCGAAGCCATGATCACATGGTTTGTTCGACTACACGCCTTTTTCTTCCAGGGGGAACAGTTTTCCCAGCAGTCCGAGTTGGAAAAAGAGGTACTCCACCGTATGGAAATTGCGATGAAGTCAGATAGCTCCGAAGCGGTTTTGCGTAAAATGATTTTAATTAACATCGCGGCTTATGATGTTGCTTCTGAGAAAGTGAAGGGTAGGTGCTTAATTGGTCATTGACTTGCGGCATTCTGCTAACTGTAATTTGTAGCGTCTTGGACAATGACGGGGTCTCAGTCGTGTCAATTCCTGTTGCGATTCAACGTTTGCACGATTCTAACCCTCCTACGCGTACTCAAAAATGCTATGCGAGATGGACCTACTACCGATCCTGATAGTGGCAACGAGGGTGACGATGGCGAGGGCATTCTCATGTTCAATCCGGACATAATGAAGCTTTTACCGCTCCTCCGTATCTACATATCTTGGATCTACGTCACCAGAGCTGACCTTGTCCAGTATCAAGATTACCTCGAGCCGTTCGTTAGGGACGTTTATAGGCTCCTTGCAGATACCATCACGTCGCTTAACACATATGTTGACGAAACGAAGACGGTATCCCCGTCAAAATATCTATTACCGGAAGATACAGAAGCCCTAGGTCTTAGATCACTCTGCGATCGAAAACTACCATTATTCCTTCAGGTAGATGGCCACCAAGGACCTAATCCTTCGAAGAGACAGAAGATCCGGAAGCCTCGTCAGATTGTCTTCGGTCGGCAATTCAAACCTCAGACAGAAGCAGTCTGGCGCATCAGAGACATTGTCTATTGTGGAGTGTTTCTAGCCGGAAGCGCAAAATTTCCACTTGCTTTGACGGTTGAAAATAAGGACGGACACGATCTTGAAAGATGGGTATTTACGGATGAAACCCCTGCATCAGTTTATTCTGACGAACTTGGAATGGCACGCATACTTGCCAAACTTAGCCTTGGCGATTTCAAGACAGCACCCGAAATTCCTATACAAAAGGAGATCGGTTCGGTGCCAGTAGAAGGAATCTCAGGGCAGCCAATTCAACCGCCCCCGAATCCCCTAGACGATATAGTTCCCAGCCCTGTTGTGCAGGTTAATAAGGGCAAATCGCGTGAGAAACCTCAGGGGACATTTCTGGAGTCTGATTTGAGTAAAGATAACGAGATGATTAACATGGTCGACAGCCTTGTTGGCCCGGAGGACTCTCGTACTCAAACAAGTCAGGCTCACGGGGAGACTAACTACGGCATGGATTCTTCTACAGCGAATGAAATCTTTGGACGACTTGATGCGAGCCCAGCACAGCCATCTCCTGTGTCTAGAGCTATCCCAAGCCTTCCGTGGGACTATTTCTACACTCCAACGCCTCATCGGTCCAATAGCCAAGGTCAAAACCAAATGATTCCTTCCAACGATTACGTTCCGCGAAGTGCAGCGGCCCAGCTTGATGGGTTTGATTCATCATCTTATCTAGACCACCTTGATACGCCATACCAGCAAGCCGCCAATGGGTCTTTCGCTCCTAATGCCCAGTCTCAAATCCGACGCGGTAGCAGAGTTGACGCTGTTTACCAATCAAATGGCCTCCCTAGTGCTTTCAACAATAATAGTACACTTGGGTCCCTGGAAACATCACGGAATGCAGTCCTTGATAGTCTGAATTCCGCTTTACGTGCCCAGCATGGCTTTGCTCCTAGCAAAGCCGCACCCTCAGAAACACTCCCGACTCGGACGCCATGGAGTCCGACGCGAGGGCCACGTTCCTCCTCAGAAATGTCTAGCTCCTCGTTCCCCATAGCCGTTGGTTCTCCCAAACTAGGAGATATCAAGAACCCGGCCGTCTCGACCTTCATGGAACGTTCGGGAAGCCAGCGCGCTGCAGCAAACATGCAAAGCCCTATAGGGCCACCGGGACAAGGCCAACTCGGAGGCGGGGAAGCAGCCCCTGCTGGACCATTTTCCAAGACTGTCAGTCCTGTAATTAATAATTTCGAGTTCCATCGAACATACGGCCAGGGGCGGTTGAGTATCGGCGCTCGGGAGGACATGCCATCCGGGCCGTTCCAGCAACAGTATTCCTCCTGGCTACAGGAGCATCCCTCGACAAGCAGTTCATCGCTTGCCTTTTCGCCCTCTAGTAGCCTCTACGGCGGAACGCCCATAGCCGCTGCCGCCGGTGGCCCTACACACACCGTCGCCTCTAACGGCAATTTCTTCAACGCCAGCACTCCGTACGGCAGGCTTGGCGAGGGGATGAATAACAGAGACGACCCGACACACTTCCGCAACCAGCTCAAGGCTGCCACGGGCAGCTCGCAGCTCTCTTATGACCAGCAGATCCTGCAAGCTGCGCTCCTAGATAGCACTAGAAACAAGCAGCGCCCTAAGTGATGATTCGCTACTAGCTAACCTCGTAGATTCATGAATTTCACCTTGGTGGCTTTCTGCGGGAAATGGATACCTCAGACCTGGAGAAATGTCGCTACCACTGAAACCTTCACCAACTTCTCACACAATATGTGCGCGCGCATGTGCGTGCGTGTGTGCGCGTTATCATGCCTCTCATGTCATGTTGCGTCGTATTACAGAAAGACGGGATCGCACCTTGCAGAATGGAATCTCCAACGGTCCGCTCCTTTGAATTTGCAAGGCTAATTTCTGTTCGGATGCTACATGTGTGCGAAGCTTAAAGGGGGGAAGGGGGGAGGAGTAGGGAAAAGAATGAGAAGGATGGGAGGAGGAAGAGTATCGGGGGAGGATGGTATATGGGGGAAAAAGAAAAATTACCATCAAGGAAGGAAGACATGCGTTCAGGAGGGGTAGGAGAGAAAGGGAATGCAGAAATGAGTTGAGCTAAGCTATGCTGCGTAAACTGGAGACGAAAACCCAATTTCAGTTCCCGTTCAGGTTGAGGTCCAGGATCCTGTTTATCTTGGTATTAATGAGAATGAGAGAGAAAGGGAAGAGAGAAATCAAGTTGAATGTACTAGCCTTTGCTCTCGCTGGCTTGTTTACTTATCACTAGGTTGGCCGAAAACGATTACAAGAGAGTAGGTCTATTGATGCTTATATCATGAGATTGGAATATTGCCATGGCTTTAAATTAATAGGTTTTTTTTTAATGCAAAATAGATATCCTTCGATAGGTACCTATCGAGGAATAATTCTATAAAGCAATATGCTTTTCATAACATCTGCATTGTAAGGACATGGGGCTTGGGGGGGGGGGTTGCCGTCACACATATACGTCGTGTGGTCGAGGTCGTCCTTCGCACGGCTGTCGTGTCGGATACGACCTAGCCGAGCCCGTCGTAGACAAAGAGTGCGGTCTATGTCCAGATCTGGAGCGACAGTTGACCGGGTTTACCACGCTTGTGATTTTCCCCCTTTCCGTCGATGGTGTAAGTAGAGCCGAGCAGCGACTTGCCGTTCGAGTCCGTGGCGGTCGTGCTTCTCAGGCGGTTGAAGTCGTCATACTTGGTCGTACTGTCATAAGAACGTTTACCGACGAGATCGAAGCCAACACATTGCCCGTTGCTGTGGTTGACGGTGCCGTGTTTGTATATAGGTCTACGTGTCTCCTGCTTGCACGACTGGCTTGATACCTCTCCAAACGAGCCGTATTTAATTGTCCGCGACACGCCAAAAACGTCTGTCTGCGTCACAAACGTCTTTGACTTGAGTAATACGCGCATCAGAGTTGTAATCAACTCTCTACCGAGCCCGGACGGTAGGTAGTCTCGACGAACTGACCAACGTCATTCATCGCAAGTCAAACTTCACTTCTGACCCGTCGTATCGCACAGTTTTGCTCAGACCAGCCATTGGCGTTGTTGTCTGCTTGATAAAGTCAGCACCAGAAACATTCATCTCTGAAGCTCGCTCTGCTGACCAGGTTACCGTATTCATGATATTTGCCAGTGGAGCGTGTAAGACAATGCCAGATCGGGTCCCCAGTACGGTTCGCGTTGTTGAAGGCTGTTGTGACGGTTGGGAAGATGTACGCGGCGGTTCGGGCTCCTTGGGCGATCGGGATATCATATTCATACTCAGTCTGGTAAGCTTCTACAAATCTGTCCTAGTCTTCAAGGGAACATTTGATTTGTTGGATAGGCAGATGGTAGTTGTTGAAATACGTAGTTGTCCTAGCTATCCCGTTTTCGTCGTTGTCGTTACTTGTCCTAGTTACACCGTACCTTGTCAGAGTTAGCAGGTAGCTCTTAGATAGTGAGACTCGTGTGCTTTACTTGTAGGACAATGCTCTTCCCTCTCCATCCATCGGGGTGTCGGTAACCTCAGCCAATTTCAACCCGATGGCGGCACCAGTGTAAGTGTTACCGCCGGTGTACCCTCCCAGATCGTGCGAAGTGCTGTTGTATATCATATTCTCGGAGCCCATTTGGTAATGGTTGTTGACCTTGGACATATATTGAACGGATCCTTCGGCATCCAGGTATCCAACAGTACCCCATTCACATCTTGACGAGAGCCCAGTAGGGTATGTGATTGTGGATAGAACCTTCAATTTACTCTGACCAGGGGAGGGCTGATAGTCAAAAGTCGTAGTAAGGTCTGCAAGGTCCTGAATGGTAAGGATCCCATCTTCTGAGAAGGTGATCTTTGTGTATGAGCCTGTCGGAAGCCGAATTCTCCACTCTTGGAACTCGTGATATTCGAAAGTGATTCTCTGTTCCCCAGGAGTCTTGGACGATGTCCAGAAGCACGTTTTGTGAGCCGACGCCACCATCGGCCCCCTGAATTTAACTGTGGTAAATGAAGTCACCGTAGATATCTTCGTTCTGTAAGGGCTTGCCTTTAACATCAAAGTACACCTTAGATCCGTCAACTTGGTTAAGCTGATAGCCGTACTGGCCAGGATGTCCTGAGGGCAGATCTTGAGGGGGTACGATCTCCTCGAACTTGATGCCATGGTTGTTCATATACTTTAGACCAGAAGCACAACCAGTCTCGACGAAACGTGGCTAGTTCGATGTCCTCATCGACTCCAGATACTAATGAGATGACTAACGCCTCTGTACAGCTGCCCAAATTCACGGACGTGTCTGGCATAGCTCCAAGCCAGTCAAGACTTACACTGCTAGCGTCGCCTACTCGGGCTCTACCAATAGCCAGTGGACCACAGGACCGTCCAACTCGGATATCACCCTCCATGATCAGAGTCCCGGCACTACCTAGTGTCTGCTCTAGCAAGGCACACCGTGAAAACACCTTCGTCGAGTGGTCTAACGATACTAATGCTCGTCTATATGTGAGTATTATCTTCAAGCTGAGCTTGCTTCCACGTAACTAAATCATATAATTATAGCTTGTGTTCACGCCCGGGGCGGTAGGTGATCCGGGAAAGCAGCCTCCTAGGCTTCGCCAAGATGGATCTGCGTTGGAGGATGGAGAAACGGACAAGTTGAGGGTAGTATGTACAAGCACGGGAACTTTAGATCTATCAATGTAAATCTGGGGGCCCGGGGCGAATGGTACGGCAGGAGGGGTGGAGCATAAGAAAGAACTAGGTATTAGTGTGTAATACCTAGTTGGTCAATTTCAGCAGAGAAATTCCTTAACTCGTCGTCTCTTCCATTCATCGTAATATCGTAACCCTGGTGTGCTTCCGCATGATTACCTACCTACAAGGGAAAGGGAGCTTGTGAGGCCTTGGGAGGACCGATGTCATGGGAACTCAGCCTCAGACTTACACTTCACGTTGATGTTAAGGTTGACCTTAAGTATGCAACATTAAACACATTCTATAATTTATAAAGCGGGGCGGAACCTTCCGCTTTAGGCTCTTGACTTACCGTTTCATCTACTCAGAGGCCTCGATGATTGGCTGCTCAGGGTTTCGCCCGTCTTACTACCTGAGTCTTTATAGCGACCAGGGTTTGGGTTAGGTTAGGTCTGGTCAATCTATTGAGCTTATACCAGCCTGGCCCACATTGATAGTAGCACTAGGTAGTATCAAATTAATACACTTCTTTTCCTTTCCCCTTTTCACTCTCTCCCCTTTTCACACTACCACACACTTTCACACAACACAACACATATCATCATACCACCATACCACCGAACGGATTACTCCCCGTAACGCAGAAGCAATTCTAAGTGTTACATGTCTGAGTTTTTGCAACTACTGTGATGGGGCGCGTACATATGAGCTATCACTCCCCTTCGGGAGACTAGACTACACTGTTGAACCAACTACTACTAATACCCCCCTATAACCTAACATGAAATCATAAACATCCAAATTCCTTTACCCATTGACATGGCTTAGGTTAGTATAGTTTTCCTCGGTCTGGTTTAGTCAACATTAGTTAATGAACCTGGGTAAGTACCTATGTAGGTAGTTTGATACTCTCTCTTGCATACCTACCTATCGAGCAAAGCCCTGCCTCAAGCGAAATCAGCAACAATTGAACCACGCCCTCCTAAAAAATGAACGCTCGAAGAATGCTCAAACACCTATATTATACCTAGGTGCGTACGGTTAAAGATCCCAGAACTGCAACTAATACCGGGAAGTGTACGCTTTTGAGAAAAGTAACGGATCCAGGGCCAGTTCTCCCCCGGGGGGGTTGATGACGGGGGACGTGAGGAACGCTGTGGAATTTATATTAACGCGGTACATTCTAGCAAATTATATACCTGTATATACAGGACCTTACCTATTAAATAAAACTATCAGGAACAACACCGCGGAGAAACAAGACGGATGCCACGACCATCCATCTAACCCTCACCTCAACCCCGCGCCCATCCCCATTGGGCATTCTAACCCCCCCCCCACCCCCCACTCTCCGGCTCCCATAGTATGTATGTTACGTATTTATATGTGTTTATCAGTCTCACGCGGGAGAACATTCGACGCTTGCCTCTTCTTTCCAAAATGCCTAGCATATACTCCCCATCCCCATCCCCATCCCCATCCGCCCTCCAATTCTTTGTTTTTCAATGCCGTCCCATATGCACTTAAGGCATTAAGGGGAGGGGGTGGTAATTACCTTGCCGTCTTCTCGTCTCGGGGAGACCAGCCCTTAATTGAGATAGTACTGGTTTAGGTTAAGGGTGTCCAGTGAAGGCATAAAGAAACGTTCCCGCCTACCTGTGGAAGAGAAAGCCGTGGATAATAATCTAAAAACAGTGAGATCAGGATGAAATGGGTGCGTTATAGTCACAAAAAGATCTCTTATTTCTTCTCTCTCTCTCTCCCCCCCCCTTTTTCTCCCCTTAGTCAGGCCAGAAAAGGGGGGGAGGGGAAGTGATTAAGTATTAACATCAAGTAGATACAACACCAGACAAACAAGAGCCTCCTACTCCCATCATCCATCCCACTTCCACCATCGCATTGTTTCTCTTTGTCTTTTTATTTATCTCTGCCTATTTGTTCGAACCGTGGCACAGTTTCTCCAAGCACTAAAACTTTTGCTTTGAGTTTAAAAAGAAACATATGTAGTCTCTATCAATACCTAAGCGTCCTCTATAAGCATTTATCACCACATCAATTATCGAAAATTGGATCTACCTAGATAATAAAAAGGACAAGACCCATCAAATTAGCCAGAACGATACCCGGCCTTGAATTACATTTTAAACACTTGGTCTCTGTCTCTGCTATCCACCACGCCCATCTTAAAGGCCATCCATACCTAACTGAGTATCAATCCAGTCAATAGTCTTTTTCTTAAGTATGTATCGCTTAATGCTGTACAATGGGAATGCGACCCCATGGGAATTCGTGGGGTAAAAAAAAACGGCATGGAAATTTGTGTAAATTTTGAGTTTACCACTTCAACTATTCTCTTTCTCCTTAACGGTATATTTGTTTATTGTCATTCCAAAAAAAAAAGGAATTTTTAAAAAATGGTACAAGCATTGTAAAATTGCAAATTCTCAGAAAATCCTATGAAAATTCGTAAAAACAAATTGTCTCTATAGGACGTAGGAATTTCTCTATGGGAAGGAAATCTATAGCCTTATTATCACTTGGAGCCATGCGCTAAATTATTCACATTGAAAGAAAGCAACTCTTGAAATATAGAATCTTTCTTTTCTTCTATTCTTTATTCCATATATTGAGCAAGTATATGAGAGTTGGTGGTGGCTGGAGAGACAATTGCTTCATGTCCTTGTCCCACGCAACTTGATTGAAAATGGGTTATGGAAATCGAAATCGAAAGACGAAAAAAAACATAACACATATGATATCATCCCAGTTGTTGAAACCCAGAAAGCAAAAAATGATTTGGCAGGGAGAAAGTCGGAACAGCCATCTTTTCTCCCCTCCCTTTTCTTTTTCCTCTTCCACGCCTTCACATATACAACACACACATACCACCTACCCATCCATAATGCTTTGCCCACATCCCAACCTTTGAAAGTTGATTTGAAGATTCTTTTCCCGTCTTAAGAACGCCGAGTTCCCCGGATCCGTTCCTCCCCTTTCTTCCTTCTGTACCTTTTAGGTACCCCCTTTATTTCCTTTGCGTAATGTTGAGTAACGTCAAAGTGTGGACAAAAAACATTGCCGCAAAAATGCATTTTAATCCCTTGAAATCATGCCATGCCATGCAGTAGTTGAATCATTATATCTTTTTGTCTCTCTAAATTAACCTCTCCAAGCTCACTTCCTCAACTATTTACGAAGAGGGTTGGTAGGTCTGCTTGGGGAAGGGGTACCTGTAAAATAATTGTTAATTTCAGCAAGCTTTAGGTGTCCAGATAGAGCCGTAAAGGAGAAGGGGGGGTTGGAGGTAATGAATGCGCAGGGCAACCACCAGACTAAAAAAATAATGATACGTAGAATGTGGAAAGGCAAAGGAGGGGGATCAACTTACGAAGGACCTAACTCCTGGATACTCAGACGAGCCAGCCACTGGCCCATATCGACACAGCTGTCGAGGGGCTTGCCCTGGACGAGGCCAGCAACAAAGCCACCAGCGAAGGCGTCGCCAGCGCCGTTGGTGTCGTTAATCTTCTCAGCAGCAATCTTGTGTACGGGGTACTCCTTGGTGCCGGTCTCGCCCTGGACGGCAACGATGGTGGGCTCGGTGCCCTGGGTGATGACAGCCACACGCGGCTTCTTGGTGTTAGCCTTGGGCAGCTCGGCGAGCGCGCGGGCAATGCCCTTGACGTCGTCGGTACCGCAGGCGAGGCCGTGGGACTTCGCGTACGCGGCCGCCTCGGTCTCGTTGCAGATCACGTAATCCCAGTACGGGGATGACGCATCCAGAGGGTCCTTGAAGAACTCGGGGATGAAGGGGGCTGATATGTTCACCACGAATGTCTTGTTGTTGGCAGCGGCCTCCTCGCCGAGGGTTTGAATGGCCGGAGGGCAAACTGTGTATGTATATTAGTGCTGGGCTTGAGGTTTGGATAATAACAGACATACCGGTGAAATGGTAACCGCCAACGTAGTAGAACTCAGCACCCTTGACCAGCTTCCAGATCTCTGGGCTCTTGAGATGGTCAAGGTCGTAGTGATTGGCAGCAGCCAGGTCGGTGCAGAGACTGCGGTTGTGTCCGGTGATAACAACACCGCAGCGGCCAGTGGGCTCCTTAGGATCGACGCGGTACTCGACGCGCAGACCGACCTGCTTGACGGCGTCTTGCAGGATCTTGGCGTACTTGTCGTCGCCAACACCACCTAGGTAGACGACACTGTTAGGAGGTAGAATGTACGAGGCACCCCGGGCGGTATTCTGGGCGGCGCCACCAGCGATCAGCTTCGCATCGTAGTTGTTCAGCAAATCCTCGTACAGAGGGAGGTGCTTCGGCTCGGCCAGAATGGCGTCGTTTGCCTTCAGTCCATACTTGTTCAGCAGCTCTTCGTTGCCTACAGCTTGAATGTCTGTTTCGGGAGAGATTTGCGGTCGTGTATGTTAGCCAGCGGAGCGGAGTACGGTATGGTGTATATAGAGGGGAGGGCCCGAAGGAGCCGACAGGAAAGGGAGAGGGAGGGGGGACAATTCGTTCGTGGGTTGGATCTTGGGAATATAGGACTCGAAGGGCATCTCTGGATTTGTTTCTATCCTCTCATCCAAGAGATATAGATAGCTACTTGGTAGGTCTGCTGCGGGTTTATTCCTCCCAAGCCAGGGGAGAGCGGGGGATTGGAGCAAGTGGCTTACACCACCACCCACTTGGTATGGTTGTATTGAGAGAGCAGCAACGCAGGCAATTCTTGTTAGGACTTTTTTTTTTGGTACGTAAACTCACCAAGCAGAGGGTTCTCCAAGCACAGGAGAGCGAATTCCTTGTTGGCGGCCATGGTGGGCTGTGATGGGGTGTGGTAGTATAGGTGGTGTTGGTGTTGGTGTTGGTGCTGTTGCTGGTGGTAAGTTGTGGTGGTGTTAGTGAGAAGAGGACCCTTGTGGCGGGGGAAGATTTTATAAGAGGAATTGATAGTGGGGTTGATAATCTTTTTGGTGGGGGTTATCGCAATCGAACTGTGGCACCTGGTCAAGTAGGAGCAGCTGCGACATCGTAGAGGAGGCAGGAGCGATCTGAGTAATCCTGTGCGCAGGATTCCGGGGTTAAAGGATGCGAGGTGCGACATTATTGCTTTTATTAAAATAAATTGAAATTAAGTAAGGTTGGAAGCGTTTTAATAAGGTATAGACGAGGTACATTTGACTGGAAGACTTCAATCTACCTACTTACGGGGAAAGTCGAACTTAAATGTTGCCATTCCGAGCCGGAAAAAGGGGTTATCCTAGACAAATCATTCATCCACCCGGAACATCAAATCATATCGAATGATGGTGGCCAAAGAGTGGCTCTCAAGCTATCACCACCACACAGAACACACCCACCACATTATCACGATAATCGTCATTCATCCACCCACACGAGACTTGTACCATGCGTGCTCGTTTTGTAGGTAGTCTTTTCTTTTTGATTCGTCATTTGCATTGTTTGCGTATTTTGTTTTTTAAGCCTCACACGTAGCTCTAACGCGCACAGGTAGGGGAGAACATGGTAGAGAGAGAGAAGCGGTTATTCTCTTCCCTTCCTGTAATGGGGGAAGCCTTCTCATGTCCACCCTACTATAATAAACCCCGATCACTTTCACAACAAGAGCACTCAAAAGAAAAAAGTGCAGTAGTAATTTTTTTTGTTCTTTTGGTGCCAGGTACTTCCCATTGAGCCTATCTCATGTCAAGCTCACCAGTACCACAGATGCAAAAGTGCAATCAAGTAAACTCCGACCGCCTTGATGAACCATGACCTGGAGAAACAATCTAGTCCTTCGTCTTCTGAGTACCACGCAGCAGACCCGTTCTTCTCGCAGCAATAAGACCCGCCTTTTGACCCTGTGCCGCATATCTCGAGATGGTCGAAGCCTTACCGATATGTTGATGGTTACCCTGTGCGAGCGAACACGTCAGCTATCATGAACGACACCATATATTATTACCGTAGAATATATCATCGTAGCACTTACACCACCGTGAGGATGGTCGACGGGGTTCATGGCAACACCACGAGTCTTGGGCCAGCAGTTGCGCTTGACGGCGAACTTATGCTTGGCACGGGAGGCCTTGAGGAGGGGCTTGTCGGTTCTGCCACCACCGGCAACGATTCCGATCATGCCTCGCGACCGGTTGCTGACAACCTTCTTGGCACCCGAGGGGAGCTTGATGCGGGTCTTGCCCTCATCAGGGTTGTGGCCGATGATGGTGATGTAGTTGCCCGAAGTACGGCCCAGGGTGCCTCGGTCACCAACCTTCTCCTCCACGTTCGAGACGACGGTACCTTCGGGCATGGAAGCAAGGGGGAGGACGTTGCCGACGGTGAGAGCGGCGTTCTTGCCGGCGTAGATGAATTGGCCCGTGTACATGCCCTCGTTGGCGATGAAGGTCTCGGTGATCTGCTTGAACTTGTAGGGCGAACGGAAAACGACGCGAGCAAGAGGCGCACCACGACCAGGGTCGTGGATGATGTCCTTGATCACTCCCCGGATGTATCCATGGCGTTCGGCGTAGTCGAGCGATCGGAACTTGGCGGGGGCCTTTCGCAGGCGGGTGTTGGCGGCTAGACGAGTTCACACACCGGTAAGCAAGGCTTTTTCGGAGATGGTGCTAGGTCTTGCCTGTTGCAGAGAATAGAGAGGAGAGAGTAGAGGAGAGACTTACTGAAGATACCGCCTTTACCCTTTCTCTGGTTACGAATCTGGAATTTGGGACTTAGCAGCCGTCTCAGATAGTCAAGCAGCGCAGGTCTTTTTGTCTTACCACGCGACCCATTGTGCCGGTCTACTGTGCGCAATTCGCGATGTTGAGAGAGAAGGAGAGGTTGAGGGGGTTGACGGGATTGACGAAATGGAGAAGGTTTTTTGGGCTTGGAGAGGGTCCGAAATTCGTGAGCCGATAATTTTCCCTTGGATGCACGCGAGTTTGTGTGGGTTGACCCGTGCTCTTTTCTCTCGCTTTGGCCCTAATCGATCTTTATTGGCCTAAGGCATACATACCTACTTTATGTACCTAGGTACATCCCTTGAAGACAAGCCACAGTCCAGCCACAGCTGATGGAATCCGGACCTTTTCTTTTTTAAGTACCGTGCTACTACCCAGGTAGGTACTTACCTACATAGGTAGTAAAGACGCGCGCGCACCCCTGCAGGATTACCTAGATGATCCCTCCCAGTCTCACTCATTATCCAACCCTCTCTTTCTCTTACAACCTTCGCGCGCTGTGCCAGAATCTTGACCACCTTAGAACGGCTTCCGCTGAACTTCAGCCCTTCTCCCACCAACCATCTTTCCTTATTACTTCCAATCCTTCTTTTCCCCTCCTTACCATTCTTTTTCTTTTCCCCAGTTGGTCTTTTTTTTCTTTTTAATTTTACAATCTACATACCCATTGAATCAACAACAACAACGACAACAACAGGAATAACAACCCTTGATCGCATCATTTGCCATCCGCCCTTCGCGCATTCTTTTACGGCCGTGGCCGTACATAATCAATCAATCACTTACTCAGTCCACCTTGCCCTTCTTCCCACGATCGTCACCACATCTTATCGATACAATGTCTAAACACGCCACCGACTTCGAGAAAATCATCAATGCCGGTATGTTTGTCTATTGTCCTCCATCCTACCGGTCGCCCCAACGCAGCCTTGTTCCCTCTCCGACAAATCTTGTGACGGATATGGGCATGGGCATGAGTATGGGCATAGGAACAATGGGAACAGACACACTAATATCTCAATCACGTAGGACGGGAGCGGAAGAAGAACGAGGCCCTCGCCGCTCGGATCTTTAGTAAAGACAGCCAGCGACGAGCGAGCGCGCCTGGGAAATCCGGGTCCGGTGGTTCGTTAGCCAGTCGAGTTGGTGTAAAGAAGGTATGATTTTCTACAAACGCCACAGTGTCCTGGAACCGAACCGTGTATACTCATACCCCCGCGAAGCGAGTGTCATCGGGAGGACGCATCCCAGCCGGCAATGTTAACGGGGACTGGACGCACGACCTGCACAACACCAAGACCAACACCCACAACAACCCCAGGGCGCAACGTCCCCAACCGAATTCGTTGGCGGCGCGCATTCATGCGCCGGGCACTACGTTGCCCAAGCCGAGACCCGGCCCTGCGAATGCACGCCCGAACCGTGCAGCCAAGCTCGCCAATGCTTTCGACCGAACCTCCTCTTCACCTTTTGCTGCGCAACAGCAGATGAATGTGAACACGCCGGCGCAATCGACGGGGCATGGCATATCGATTAGGGGCCTCGCTGGTCCTTTCGTAGTGATGGCGCAGAACTTCGCACCAGGTACGACGGCAGCTGACATTGAAAGTGCCATGACCCCTGTAGGAGGACTCGTCACCAGCTGCCGCTTGGTCAAGACTCACCCACTCGTGATCGCTGAGATAGTACTGGAAAGCAAAGAGGGTGCAGATCGGGTGATCCAAACATTCAATAACCAGACAGTAAGCATATATTTGGCTGTTTCTGCTTTTGTCGGGGCGTGACTAACAGAAGTGGTGATAGGCCGACGGTAGAACGCTGCATGTCTACCTCAAGCCAGGTGCTGTTTATAATCCCATGCCACCGACGGGCCCGCGCGCGCAGCGCACCAACGAGAGTAGAGTGGGCAACAATGTTATTGTTGATGGGTCCATGGGCTTCGATGATCCTATGGATACGACGACTCATCATGACGATTACTCGAACGGGGCGCTCTACAGTGACAACATGGTGCCCAGGAACCAAGCCAATGGCATGAACGGCAACAATAGCCGCAGAGGACGAGGCTTCCGTTCTGGGAGATAGGACTCTCAGACGGTAGGCATTCGGGATGAATGGTCGATGAACAACTATCACCATAATTACAACGCCTACTAGCTACCTCCCAACGAATATCCTGTCTTGAATGCAAAGGGGACGACTAGGCATGCAAGCTACATCAGTGAATAAGGTGACGGGAATATTGACCGGTGGATACTGTACCGTTGAGTGCGGGAATGAAAATTATGAAAGGCTATTTCGGTATGAAAGGAGCAGCAAAAGGCGGAAAGAGCAATAGAATGGGGACATCAAGAGGGGAACGAATACGATCATAAAAAGTCCGTAACCTGTTCCTACTTCAGGGGTTGGCATCTTTGCGAGCATGACCTTGGGATGAGCGGGTGCCTTTATCGGCTCCCGGTGCAGACAGGTCACTCCAGAGGCGCCTCTTCTGCGTGTACTATAAACACCATGTCTCTATTTCCATTTTCACCAATGTTTTAGGCGAAACATGAGGGGGCCACGAAACGACCGTATGGATTTGGAGATAGGCGAAGCACCAAACAAGCAACAACGGGCAGGGAACGAGGGGGGGGGGGGGGGTTAGGTTGTTAGTATGTACTACAACTTGAATCCATACCTACATCCATCCATCCCTCTCACCCAACGACCGACCGACCTACTCGGCCTAGGTTAAGCCCGAATGAAAAGAAAAAAAAAATCATTGTAGTGGAAAAAAAAGCACATACATAGTAATGCTAAATATCATATTAAAGAAGAAAGAAGAAGAAGAAGAAGAAAAAAACCCTGCAATCTTGAAATTTCTGGTTGTAGTATAGTTATAATGTATGTGCCTAGGTATTTTTGCCTCAACATTCACATGATTACATACTATACCTAGTTTAACGTATCGGGGTCATGTACCACCATCTCATCTTATCCCTCTCGTTCCCTAAACCTCCTCTTCCTCCTGCTCCTCCTCTATTCCCCCTTTTCTCCCCTCCCCTCCCCTCCCCTCCCCTACTCCTACTCTTCTCCCCTCCCCTCCCCTAACCTTACCCTACCCCTATCCGTCTCCCCTCCCTTCTCCCTTCCCATCCATCCATCCATCCACCCATCCCCCCAAATCCAGTCATTACTAGGTAGGTAGGTATATAAGCGGGAAAAGCAACCGGAGGAGTTTAGGGGTGGGGCGGGGGGGAAGAGAAGAGAAGAGAAAAGAGAAAAGAGAAAAGAGTAAGAGAAAGAGAAAAACTTCTCCTTGAGTAATAAGGTAGGTTAGGTTAGTCACTAGGTACCTAGAGTATATATATATAGGTAGGTAATAAAGAGAAAATAGGCAGAGCAGAGCAGAGCAGAAAGTGAACATGAGAGAAAGAGAGAGAGAGAGGAGAGGGGGAGATAAATAAAACAACCAAGCTAGAACCTCCCTCTCCCCCCCCCCCCCTTCGTTCTTTCTTTCTTTCCCCCTTTTCATAGGTCACTCACTCACTCACTCACTCACTCGCTCATTTGCTCATTCCATTCATTCCATTCCTCGTGTGTGTGTACAATTCACTAGGTATAATTCACTAATCACGAACCCCCTTCCCCCTTCCCCCCCTTTTTCTGTCCCTCCTTTTCTATCCCTCCTTTTTCCTTTCCTTTCCATCTCCCCCCCCCCCCTCCCCCAACACACACACATTAATACACCCATTACCCATTATAAACTTTATCTCTCTCTCTCTCTCTCTTAAAGTCTTGATATGAGAGTCCGATCCGAGGAGAGTCGCATGACAAAAACTTATTAAAAATAACAGCCAGAATGAACAAAAAAAGGAAAGAAGAAAAGAGGTTTCTCAGTAATAATACCAACATAATAAAAACACATTCATTGTTGGGTCAAAAAAATACCCCTCTCATATATTTCGTTCAGGGGTTTTCTGTTGTTGGCATCGTTAAATTAGCGTAGAAAAATATTTTCTTTTTGCTTCTTCTGCTGGCTTCTTCCCGTCTTTTCTTCCCCTTCTGCGTGTGATGACTTCCCTGTCGCCTCCCTATCCACCACCCATGTTAATAAGGGAGGAACAAAAAAAATTATACTAATAAAAGCCAGCAGAACACAGTTAGACGTATGGCATGGTAAAATAAACAAGTTAGGTAGGTAACGTTTAGAAAAAAGAAAGGGGGACGAGGATCCAGCATTGATCAATTAATCAATCATCCATCATGTCAATTCATTCCGATTCCCCTTTCAGCAGCAATAGTAGCAGTAGCATCGGTAACAAAAACAAAAAGCAGGGCCACCATTCCTTTCCTTTCCTTCCTTCCTTCCTTCCCTTCTCCTTTTCTTCCCTCACTGCTACCATCCACCTGGGTTTGTTTGTGTATAAAACAGCACTGCACATCTCCAGGGTGTGGTGGAAAGGGGGGAGGGGAAGAAACAAGAAAGGAAGCAAAGCCACTGAAAACAAGTAGAGCAAGCAAGCCCTTCCTCCCATACCATACCAAACCCAAGATATAGAAAGAGGTTAGATGTGGAAAAAAACTCAAAAACGCAGAGCCATCGGAGACTCGCCCTGTTCTCATGACCACTGCCTTCGCTGACATGACCTGCCGGGTTGTTTACCCTCCTTCAGACAAGGCGATTGATTTCCATACTACCATGTCAAATCAGGAATACCACCCCAAGCAATTTTATGGAAGTTCACCGAAGCGGCCCATTTCCCGGGACTTGAGCAAATTTGTTCCCAATGTATGTGCAAGCCGTTTTTTATCAATCTCCAACCGTGCTGTGGAATGGAAAAAGAGGGGAGGGAAAGGAAAATTCCATGAGAGAAGAAAAAAAAATCTAGTGTAGTCCCCATCCTTCTCCCCTTCCTTATGTATCTTACACGTCCCACCCCCAGAGGCCTCGCATCGTCATTGTATATGTATCATTCGGCTATGTTGGGTGCCGTATCTGCTGCGAGGCCACTACACGGATGGGGGTGGTCAGAGAACTCTGAGCTCACATGAACTTGGTCGAATTCGACCTGTGGGTCATTCTGGTATACGTACGGCACAAATGCATGTGGTCCTACTCGAGGATTTATCTGTCGCATGGAACCTTCTCAGTGCCATGGGCTTTGTCCGCTGAAACCCTCTTCCAGTGTCCGTTCCTCTAGGTTTCGGATGAAGTCCCTGTTGCTGCGGGCGCCACCCCTCTGTGCGCGGCTGTCTCTCCTGCCGGCAACCCTACCTGCTCCTGGATCTGCGAGCACCATACCATCAGCCGGAGGAGGATAGTAAGCCGGACTCGGCTGCAGTCGGATGGGCTGGCTTGGGTCTAGGTGACTGGCTACTCTTTGGATGGCGGCGGGGATGCCACTCTGCTGTTGGTCCATCGTGGACGCCCGCTGCCGCCCGGCTCGGACAGTAGCTTGTTGGTACAAGTTGGGTTGCGCAACGCCGGCGTAGTTCGCAGGAGGCATTTGTGCTGGTGCTTGGTTCATAACCATTTGACCGTAGGGGGACTGTTGAGCCCCATAGGGTGGAGGCGCACCGGCGTGGCCACTTGCTGGAGGGTACATGCCATTATTTGGATACATCGGTGGCTGGCCATGTGGGGATGGAGGATACTGGTTCGCCTGCATCGCATATGCTCCCTGAGCAGCTGCCTGCGCCTGTGCTTGTGCCTGTTGCGCCCTTTGTTTGCTCAGTTCAGCCGCCTGCTGTTGCTGTTGTGTTCCGGGGGCCGGTGACCGGTTGAGGGAGCTAGACTTCAAGTTCATCGGCGGCACGAAGGGGCCGGTGTACTTCTGCTGAGTAATAAACGGGTGGAGTTTCGCCTGTTGAGGGGACCACCTTTCTAGGGGGCTGATCGTCAATAGACCCCTTACGAAATCAATAAAAGCAACTCGGTTGTTCATTTCTGCAAACGCAAAACATGTTAGCCCTACTTCGCCACGTTGCCACGAAATACTAACCTCGATCGATTTCGCTCTGCTTCATGTTCTTCCGCGGCATCGGATACGACTTGATAATGTCCGGCAGCGTATTCGCTTGGAAGTACTTCTTGCTAGGTTGTTCCTTCGTTCCACGCTCTCGAGAGTACTGCTCCATACTCTTGAGATGATACGTTTTCCGGCCGAATTCGTCCTGTCTCTTCTCGAAGAAGTCACCAGCCTGCTTGCCTACCTCGATCATCCAGTTCGGTGGGTTACCGAGCATCTCGACGATTCGGGATACCTGGTTGTATTCCGAAGAACCCGGGAACAGCGGCAAACCTAAGAAAAGCTCGACTACGATGCAGCCGAGCGACCACATATCAATCGCCGATGAATACGGGAGGCCCAGCAATACTTCGGGCGATCGGTAAAACCGTGATTGGATGTACGTGTAGACGGTCTGCCGCTCGTCACAAGCCGAACCAAAATCGATAATCTTGATGATAGGGCTCTCGAGATTCTTCAGCAGGATGTTCTCCGGTTTCAAGTCACAGTGTATCAGCCGGGCCTTGTTGAGGAGAGCTAGGCCATTCAGCAGCTGCTGCGCGAAGACACGCACGAGCGTTGTGCTGAGACCTCGGAACTGGTTTTGTTTAATGAGTTCATAAAGGTTAACGCTTAGTAGTTCGAATACTAGGCAAAGATGCTGTCGGTGGATAAATGTATCCTTCAGCCGGAGTAAGTGGTGGTCGTCGTTCTTGTCGAGCTTTGTGTTCAGCTGTAGATGCGTTAGCTCGGGCTCCACGGCCGTCTATCAAGAATTAGGCGCACCAAGTCTAACACAGAGACCTCCATCATGCTCTGGTTGAAGTACGCCGTCCGGTTCTTGATAACCTTCACGGCCACAACCTCCTGAGTTTTCAAGTTCTGGCACTTGACGACCTGGCCAAATGTACCCTGCCCCAGGACATCGAGAATAAGATACCGATTTCTAAGCAAAAAAAGGTCAGTATTGCATGGCAAGAGCGCGCGGGGAAGTGAGGCATAGAACGCACTTGTGACCCGCTTCCTCCGAGCCCAGAATATCGTTAACGTATAGAATATAATCACTGTCCTCATTATCATAGCCATCGTTCTTAGTTCCCTTGCTTGGTTTGGTAAGGACTCGGCGGGGGTTCCGGGATGATTCGTATTTAAAGTTGGGGTTACAAATGCGATATGTCGCAGGCAAGTGAACGGTAAGAGCTTGCAGAGGCTGGAAGAAGAAAAAGAAAGAAGGGTTAGACATATTCAGCGGCGAGGGGGAGTATAGGTGGGAGGAGCTAGCATACACTTATGAAACCGCCTTCGGGATTCGCCCGTCGGAACGGCGGTTGCGAATTGACCTTGGGACGTAAATCTGTGGGCGCCCCAATCTTCTTGAATTGAGGGACAGGCTGCTTCTCGGCAGGAATGGTCACTGTAGGCTGAAGTGGTCTCCTGGGTGACTTGGGGTCGTTGGCGTAGGCGCCGTCCAGAGAGGCCACGGCTGAAGACGGGTAATTGTCTTGGGCGTTCGCGTACGACGAGATGGGCGGGAGCTGGGAGCCCTGTCGGCCATAGTAGGGACTCGTGGACTGGTAGTCTCCGCGGGTCGGCGACTGGCGCTGACTATGCGGCGAGGAGAACTGGCCTTGAGCAGTGGACTTGGAGCCGTAGGGTGAGGTTGGCGATAGGACCTCCATAGGTGAGTACCGCTGGGCGGCAGCTGAGGGCTCGGGAGGAGAATGCAGAGTTGGGGGTCGGGCAGTGGCAAGGTGAGACTGGTGGTGCGGCCGCATAGCATATTTGATTCCACCGTAGGGGTCGTGGGCGTCCTGCATGGGGACATCGCCGTTTCCATCGCGTAGCTGCGGGGTGGTGATGGGCGAGGTCGCGCTAGGTTGGGGAGGATGCGAGTATTGGTCGTACTTGAAGGCGGCGCCTTGCTGAGAGTATTCGCGACCTGGCGTCATCTGGCTGGTGCCATTGTACCTTCGAGAAGCGCCGGCGGCGTCCTGGTAACCCTGCCATTGATCCATGGCGCTCCGAGGGAGGGAGAGGGTATTTCCGAAGCAGGTAAGCAGGACAGGCCGTGATGCGAAGAGGGAATATTGTCGGCGGCGGCACTTCTAGTCACACACGCATTAGTTGCAGGGCGAGCGTGAGCCTTTGCTCACTCTTGGTGGGCTTTGGCTATAGGCGGGGGATATGTAGACGACGTGGTGGTTGTCTGCTGCTTTGATAGTTGGGCCGGGAAACAAATATAAAAAAAGAGAAGAGAGAGAAGTAGACGGAAGTTGGAGGGGGGGGGGGGGAGACAAGGATGCAGGTTCGGGCACAGGTGGCCCCAAATACGATATAAAGGTAGGTTAAACTGTGGAAGAACTAGGGATTCATGATCGAAGAGTGGATAATGGAGAGGAGGGGGCGAGCCTTTCGGGTATGTGTGAATACAGTAGGAGGAGAGGAGGCGTTGAACACAAGTAGATAAGTCTGTGAGAAGACCCCAGAAATCAGGTGTTGGTCGTGATGATGAGTGACGATGGTGGTATTGGTATTGGTAGTGGTAAATGGTAGTGGTGTGGTAGTAGGTAGTAGTCGAGGTAATAGTAGTGATAGATGGTGGGTAGTGGGTGGGTTTGGCGGGTGACTCTACCAAGAAAGAGAAAGAGAAAGAGAGAGAGAGAGAGACGAAAAGGAAGTCGTTGTCGTCGTCGTCGTAATAATACGTACGTACGTAGTTAGTAATTAAACTTAACTAACCTAGTAAAGTACAGACAGACAAAACTGACTGACTGACTGACTGGGACAAAATAAATCAATAAGGATAGGTCAATAGCCCAGCAGTAATAGGTGACTTCTCCAAGTAGGTAGGTATGTAAATGGATAGACAGCACCGGCACCAGCACCAGCACCAGCACAATTGGGGTGGCTGCTGGATAACGTCAGGGCCTTCGGCAACTGAGGAATTACGTGCGCGGGCGGGAGAAAGAAAAAAAAGGTGGGAGAGATGGAGGAATTGGAGGGGACAAGACTGGTTCCAGGTTGGGCTCAGGTGGGCTTAGGGAGACAATCATACCTGACTAACTTACAAGGTTAGTACCACTAACCGCCTAAAGGTAAAATAACTTGCTTACCTTAATTACTAGCTATATACAAAGTTTCACCTTTTCTCGTTTCTGCCTGGCTGAATGTTTGCTGCCCCAGCTTCTCGTAAGTACAAGTTACTAAGATGTAGTCTGTCTTCAGCTATGTCTACATTATATACTATCTGCTCTTTCTCTCTATCCCGAGGTCCTCCTACTTTTTCTTTTTCCTTTTTCCTTTTTCCCTTTTCCTACCTAATTAACCCACCTTAGCCTCGGGTCTAGATGGGCTAAGAGGATTCGAGCCCAAGTCTAAAACTATCGCCAACAATAAATAGGCATCTTGGCTTTGCACTGGTTCTTTTTCTTGTTTATAGTAGTGATACCTACATACAGATAGATTCATCATCTTCCTTCGCACAGCAAAATAAAAACCAGACATACTTACATACGGTACCTACTATGTACCTACCTACCTACCTACCTACCTAACGCTACCAATCTCGTATTCACATGTACATGTACGCCTTCTTATAGGATAACAGCCTGCGCCTCTCCACGTCCTGCTGGTCAATGGCCCCAAGTCTATCCCACAATCGGAGGCAAGCCCTGTTTCGTGGCTTGACATGCGAGATCTTGCCTCTAGTACTGTAGAACCAAAGAACCAAAGAACCAAAGAACAATAATATGATCCATCATCGGAACTGGTAATATCTTTGTTTCGCATCTTCCAACAACATGTTCCCGGCCGGGTGGTCTTTTTTATATCTCTTTCTATTTTTCTTTGCAAGCTTCTTCATCCAGCATAACCTTGTTATGCCATCATCAGCTTTAAGCCATGTTATGAAAGTATTGATATTGTATCTAACCTTACAGGCAAGCCAGGGTATACCTTACCTTCTACACAACCTACTGGTCGTGCAAGCGCTAATGAGCTGGTAGTAATACTACATCTCTTATACATACAATGCACATTACTTATGTAGGTACCTAGTACTACTACCTAGTACTCATCATCTATAAAGCTTTGTCTACTACATAATACCATTGACTACAGAGATCTATTCCAAGGCACATCAATAACTCTTGGCCCTAAACAACAGTATCGTGATCACATGAAACCAAGAAAAGAAAAGAAAAATAATAAAAAAACCTAGCCTCGGGAATTTCACGGTATCTACCTACTATAGCGTTGTGTTCTTCTGCTGCCATTTTGCGCTCTGTTGTATCCGAGAGCCGATCGAGTGGCGACCAGAAAATCACACTTGTTGGCTGGAGGCTGAACAGCCTGTAGGTCGTTGGGCACGATCAAAATCAGCCCGCTGAAAGCCCAATGACGCCAGATCGGACATGGATTGTCCGCTTGGGACTTGTCACGCTTGTCGGATACCAGACGTCGCAGTTAATCCAGGAGGGGTTCATAAATGCAACCCGTCTGCTTCATCTTTGGTTCGCATATTGGCGAGCCCTCTAGGAAACCTGTATGCCACCTCGTCATTCTGAACGTCAGAAGGGCAGCTCTTTTTTACCCTTACCGGGCCAGTGCCACTCCTCCTCCCCTCTCCGAAGCATGGCTTTCTAGCCAATCGTCAACTCGCAATCTCTCACCTATCCAAGATCCAAATCCAGGTAGTCCTACTAATCTTTCATCCCCCATATCACCATCTTAATCTCTGCTCAAAGCCCTGACCACCGGGCCTCCTCGTCAGTCTGCATACATACGTACATCTATTATCCATGGATTTTTCTTCTTCTCCCAATTCAGAATCATTTAGTCGCCTGATACAGTTTGGTTTCGCCTGTTATTGGCTTTGAAAAGAAAAGAAAAAAATGACCTATTCCTCGTAGGCCGCATGAAACCTGTTCTACCGCCTAGGCTTCGGATAAAGCGTTTTGACAACTAATAGCACCGTAACTTCGTGAAGCCCAATGCGAAATCATTGCGGCTGAATCAATAAATGCTTAAGAGGTATCAAGAAAGCGTTGGAAAGGAAATGCCAAAACCTTTTTCAGAATGGAATCAAAAATGACATGAGCATAATAGAGAGAGAGCTCGACAATTTTCTTTTTTCAGAGATCCGAGATGAACATCACAACCACAAACCTGCAACCAAGAAAGAAAAGAAAATAAAGGAGAGAAAGAAAAAATGACCAGAAAAATGGGATAACGTGAATCTAGAGATATTTTCCGGTTGCCATCACATCTTTCCACCAGCATACCTGCTCTGAATCTGGGTGTCGCTGGCCTGTCTGACCAACCAAAGATCGTGCCAGTAAATCCCGCTATTCCCACCTCCAGATCTTTTTCTTTCCCCTTTTTTTTTTGCCCGAAATTTGAACGCATCGAAAATCATGAAACGCTACTTAATCCATTCAGTGCCTATCCTTGGTAGCTAGGATACGGGCTGTTGAAATTCTGGTTAGGAGGGGGCTGGGTCCACGGCTGGTTCGGAGGCTGCTGACCACGACCGTAGCCTCCAGCACTCGGGGGGCCGCCGTATCCCATGGGCTGAGCTCCATAACCTGCAGGGGATTGCGCCGGCGGACCGCCATAACCTTGCTGCTGACCTCCGTATTGCCCTACAAAGACATTAGCACTGCATCTTCAGAACAACCACGTCTCTGTACGACTCACCTCCGTACTGGGGGAAGTAAGTAGATGGCGTACCCGGATATGCAGAGGGCTGGGCACTCTGTGGACTGAATGCCTGCTGGGAAGGATCAAAACCACCAGCTTGATGGTTATTAGGAGTCTTGTCTTTGCCCCACTGCCATAATGTTAGTATCCTGTTCTCTAAGTATATTTGATCGCACCTGTGGGACTTACGCTGCACTTCAAGGGTCTACCATTGACGTTGTACCCATTCAATTGACAGATAGCCATAGCTGCATTCTCGTGGGTATCCATCTTAATGAATGCAAAACCACGATCGGCCTGGAATCGGGACTCTGTCACATAACCAAAGTTCTGAAATAGAGGCACAAGATCGTTCTGTGTTGTGTAAGGGGTCAAATTCCCAACGTAGCACGTTGTCTGCCAAGCAGGGGTTTGGTTCACGATCATATCGTAACTCTGGATCCCGTGAGTCGGGAAATGATGATGGCCAAAAGGAGTCGTCGGCGTCAAGCCCATAGCTTGCATCGCCTGCTGCTGAGCCATGGAAGGCTGTCCTTTCTGGTTGGCCCAATTGCATCGAATAGCACGGGAGCCGAGCCATTCGCCATCCATCGAGCTCAGTGCTTTCTCCGCATCGGCGCGGTCTCGGAAAGCTACGAAGCCGTATCCACGAGAACGCCCAGTCTTCATATCCCACATGACGCGAGCCTCCGAGATGGTACCAAAGGCAGAAAACGCCTGCAGGAGGACCTCATCATTGACCTCGTTGGACAGGTCGCCAACGAATATATGGAAATGGCTGGAGGTGTCCTCCTTGTTCGTCGTGTTGGACTGGTAGGCCCAATTCACTCGGATTTCCTTCGGTGCCTGTTAGAATGGTACTATGGTCAAGTTGCAATGGCAGGGATGGACCTTACCGACTGGTGGACACGCCGTCCGTTCAAGGTCTGCATGGCACGTTCAGCTGCGCCGGGATCGTCATACTCGACGAAGCCATAGTTGTAACCCTTTGCCTTTCTCAGAGTAAGCATTTGGTCAATATGAAATGCTTTTCATAGAAATAGTTGCTTACGTTCTTGTCGGGGATGATCTTAACATTCTGGACGTGTCCAGTCGTCTCGAAAATCTGGCGCAGCACGTCCTCGGTCACACGGGGATCAAGGCCACCAACATACAGCGCCCGCTTGTTAGGCTCGGGCGCAGCACGACGTGGGAAAGGTCCACCGCTGCTGGGGGACATGACGCCGCCCTTGTCGACGGCAGACATGGGGGAGGTAATGGCAGTCGGGATTGGGTTCGTGTTCGGAGGGATGTGGAGGGGCGGAGGAGGCATGTGCGCCGGATTCGCCTGGCCATTCTGATTGTTCTCAAACCCAGGCGCGCCGGAATTCGGCTGAGGGGGGGGAGGCAACTGAGTGCCGGCGGAAGGACCAGTGTCTGCCATAATAGCAAGCGATCGGTGTAGGCTGCTCGGCAAGTGAATGGTTTGTGCGTCGTGATAGAATGACGGTCGCGCAAGACAGGCAGAGCGGCCGCGACGATGCAACAGAGACTAATTGATTACTTGGGAAAAAAGAAACCGGTATCTAGTGCAGGTAGAGAGAAGTAGGAGACGGCCGTAAGTGATTTCGTCAAGAAAAGCTCGCTGATTCGGAGAGTCGTAGCGTCGTTGGGTCGTGGAGAAAAGGAGGTGGGGTATTTGAGAATTTGAATCCTGTTATCCGCCAACCTAGATGGAGATGGAAATGGAGATGGACCGATCAAGAGTCGCGAATTCGCAGGAGGCGATTCTAATGTACTTGTACGTAGAGCAAGCGGAGATGTGCGCAACGACGATGGGAGAGGCAAGCCAGAAGAAAGAGGGTCCGGAGAAAAGACCCTGAAGGGAGATGAACCGCGAACCAACGATGATGACGATGATAAGGGAAAAGCTGAAGCAGAAGAGAGGTAGGAAAACGACTAAGAGGACGAGGACGAGGACGATGACGACGACGAGTAGACAAGAACGAAGATGAGATAGGAAGAAAAAAAGGAAACTGCCCTGAAAAGGAGGAGTCCCCCGATTTTCAACACACACGGCACCGACGATACGTGGAAGTTTTTCGCACACGATCTAGGAGGATGGAGGAGAGAAAGAAAGGTTAACAAACGGGGGGGTTCTACTAAATGCGGCGTGGGATTGGGTTTTTTTCGTTGACTAAGTTAGTAGTAGTACCAGGCGGCACTAGGTGCTTAGGTGCTAGCACAGGTAATTGAATGGCTAATGGCGGAGAAAGGCCTTGGCCGGAAAAGGTGGGGACCTATCGAATCTCTAGTGTAGGTAAGTAGGTTACCTGTGAAGTAGTAGTATGTCGGGTATGTGTATGTAGGTATGTAGGTATGTCGATAGGCATGGTAAATTCATTAATCGAAGGACGAACTGGTGGCTAAGTAGTAAGTTGTAGCTAGTTGCACCTAGGTACATAGGTACCAAGTCGATAATAAGAAAGTGGGGGTATGATAAACCTTTAAAGGTATGTATACCTAGTCAAGTTTATGCAAATAGGGGAAGTGATTAGCTTGAAGTTCCAATTACCAAGGCTGTAACCCAACCTATCACATTAATTAGTAGGCACACAATACTCAGTAGGTAGTACCTAATATGTATGTTTTTATAACATCAAGATGCTTAGGTAGGTATATATCGTAATTATATACTTTAAAGATACATATTTATCTTCATAAATGAATTAAGCAGCCAGCTTATGCTGAAAGACTAGGTAGGTAACATGTAGATTACGTTTCCAATGAATACCTTTACATAAACTCTTTGAGTTGGGGTTGAGGGAGGGAGGCAGGTGCATGAAAGCAGCACCAGTAACGTATGTAAAGTACATCAATACATATAGAAGTTTGACCGGCCGGTACCCGCAGGACATTGACACACGGCGCGTAGGTACCTATAACAGGAACTATGTAGGTATAACAGGAACCTACATGCTGCCAGTTTGCAGACACAGAAGTTGTCTCCTCTCCTCAACTGAAAGAGCTAATGGTAAAAGGTATGGCACAACCCTAGACAGTAGTAGTATATACCTACTACTTAGTACCTACATACCTTCCTTTCTATGTATGCTTCTACTTACATATGTACTTATGTACTTGCATATCTACCTACATAAACCCAGCCTCTAGACATGCATACCCATAGCTTCCAGGGCAAAGAGATCTATCTGCTGTCCGACCCCCCCTCTAAGACAACTAAGCATACAGGGAGACAGTATGCGATCGAGCTAGGTACATACGGAGTAACACACCACATTGGGCGGCCAATGAGTGCTGCATTTGACCCCCTCGGTCGCTATTCCCGAACAAATAGTTGTCAAATCAGGCCAAACCAGATCAGAATTCCTGACCAGGCAAGCAAAAAGAGCTTCAATACCTACATTTTGTCTAGGACACCTCGCGAACCGGAGAGACCCTCCAACCGAGCTGCATACCTAATTCACAAGGTTAGGTTAGGTTAGGTTAAGTTGGGCTAGTCACTCACCTTTATGTTTCTTGTACTGTCAATACAATTTGATAGAAATAATACAATTGGCCCCCCTGGGTGTCTATAGGTATGATATGAATATGAAAACCAAATCAATTTACAAGCATAGCCGTATCTAATTGCCGGTTGTTATGCATTCGTCAGTCAAGTATAATGAGGCTGCCGGCAAGATATCATTTCATGCTGGTAGGAGGTAAGTAGCTTCACAGAGACTCGTTTAATACATATCTACTACTAGGTAATAGGTTACCAGCTGGTAAGGCTTTGGGCACTGCATCCAATCAGATTTTCAGACGATGGGAGAGGAACCTCCTGACCCCTGCAGGTGGGGCGGATCGGTTTTGTCACATTCAAGCCATCCAAACCACAGCGGCTCCATAAAGTCATAAAGTACGTACGTTGAAGGTAGAGCTTGTTTTTTTTACTTTACTACAACCACTGCAGTGCCGTGCCTAATGAAACCTTAATTCGGGGGTCCACTGGCGGTAACAGGCAAGCACCACTACCGCTGCACTGACACTGACTTGCATTGTCTGTTGTCCAACTTGAACTTCATTCCACATTCATCAATCACCAAAGAAAGCCTCTCAGACTTGCATGTTTTTCAATTGACCTAGGTTATCCTTTTTTCCCATCCCCATTGGCTTTATATATAGATGAGCTTGCCATCTAGACTCCCCATAGAAGCATTTAATAATCAGCAACGAGACGATGGCGACGACAAATACAAATTCCAACGGGGATCCCCTAGAGATCCTACATCAAATGCACAACGAAGTGGTATGTTGTTCGATTCTCTCCCTCCTCCCCCCTTCCCCTCCCCATACAATTTAACCCAGCAGTAGAGGTGTGGCTAACACGGCCATATAAATAAAGCTGATCCAAATGGGGAAACATCTGAGAAATTCATCAATGAAAGATGGCTCGAGAAACTTGAGGGAACCCAACGAAGCAATTCGGCAGAAGACAGCAAGTTGCCTGACAGCATATCATTACGCTTTAGATGATATCGAGACCGAAATAGTAAGTGATTGCTATATTTCCTCACTAATTTTGGGCTTGAAGCTGATTTCCACGTCAGATAAGGGCCAAGTCGGTCTTGTTACGAGACCTGGAAAAGCTGCGCGCTGCTCGGGTCCCGGCTCCCGTGGCCGCTCCCGCTCCGCAACCCGTGGCACCACCGGCTCCAATGATGGAGATGCCATCGGCTGCAGCTCATACCATGAACGCCTCGTCGTTCGCGCCCAAGCAGGAGAGCAAGACCGTCGCGCCCTTCCCCGACATGGGTATGGGCATGTCTGCCGACGTTGTCGACCTGACATCTCAGGACAAGAAGCCCTCGCCTCGCGTCCCACCTGGTGCTCTGAAACCGCCCCATCCTCGCGCAGCTGCACCTGTGAAAAATGAGGTTAAACCCTCACCCAAGCAGATGTCCAAGCCTATACCTGCTAAGGTAACGCCGGTGCCACCGCCACAGATTCCACGCCTACACCCCCCGCAACCTACTGCCGCTGCCGCTGCCGCAGCTCAGCCGAAACCTCAACCAGCCCAGCCAATGCCATCAGCCCAGCCGCCTCAACCAACGCCGGCGGGCCAGCCAGCTAAAGACTCTTCCCTAGACTCCATGCTGGGCCTCCCTGGCAATGGTACAGGTGGCGAATTGACCTTCACAGATATGCAGTTTTCCCTTGCGCCATCCAATAATGACTCGCAAGGGGCACCGCCCGCTCCTATGCCCGAGTTTGAGATGACGACCTTTGCGCCACAAGATGGCAATAAAGAATTGCTATCCATGGCCAACTTTAGTGCAGACGGTGCCGCTGCCCAAGGTGAAGGGGCAAACAATGCGAACAGCAACAGCAACAGCAACAACACGGCCTCCCAACCGTCAAAGGGTGCCGAGAAGCCGGAGACGAACCTCGACGATTTGTTTAACCTGGACACTGCTAACGGCGGCAGCGATAACATGTTTGACCTGGGCAGCGGCGGCGTTATAGACAGCACTTTCGACGACATGTTCTTCGCCAATAACGATTCGGACATGGGGGGTCAGTTCGATGACGCGTATTTTGGTTCTTAGATAGGGCTTGAAACCCAAGGAAACTGTCGTTGTCAACTTGGGGTAGTTCAACGGATATCCAGTCATGGGCCTGGAATATCAATATGCCCTCTACGCGCGGATAGGAGTTATAAAGGCCCGGGAGGGGGCGATACACAGGGCTGAGGAACGATATTATTATTAGCTTACTGTTTGTCGCAGATGCCTACAGAGTCGGTCGACGGTTCACGTACGATCAGTGATATCCTTTTCTAGGGGGTTTTTTTTTGTGCCCCTTCCCCTCTCTTCTTTGGGATTTGGTTCTAATAAGGTAGAGAGAGCCGTACAACAGATACAGGACTCTTCGTAGGTCGGAATTCCTTAATATTGATGCACTTGTATTGCCTAGCTAGCTAGCTAGATTGGGGGACGAGGAGAACGGCATCGGCATTTTCGCGATCGCCTCTCACGCAGAATAGAGCCCTAGCCAACCACTTTTTCTTTTTTTCTTTTTTTTTTTGGGGCCGAGAGACTCTTTGAATCGTCGCTGTTTCTACAAATGTGATATGATAACTGGGAAATGTGTAGGTTACAGTGAGGTAGGTACCCCTACTTATTTCATGTAGGTTAATTAGAATAGAGGGAGGGGAAGGGGGGGCTTTTGGTTGGTTGGTTGGTTGGTTTCTCCTACGATTAATGATGGACAACGACAATCAAATAGTAACAACGGTAAAGGAGACTATAATTGGCTACCTAACATTACCTACCGATCTTATCTTGCACGGCACAAAGAAGCATGGGAGGGGGGGGGGATGGTTGTTTTTTTGCGGGAGAGGGGGAAGTACGGGAGGAAAACACATGTAAGTGTAAGTATATAGATAGGTGCGGACTTTTGTCTAAATACTACCTTTTTCAGGTGAAATTTGTTATTAGTACATGTTACTATTACATAGCACACCAACCTAACATACTTTATCACGAGAGTCTAGATTCCTCTTTCCCTATTAAAGAGACCAAACTGGGCAGTGTATTTATAGACAAAAGTGCCAGGCGTAGCTAGAGCTCTATCTACATAGGTATGTATAAGATTACCTACTCTAAAGTTCACGTATCACGTGACGGAAGGGAGTACAAGTGAACCGTTCAAGATGAAAGTAGCCCCCTAAGTACTGATACATAGGTAACCATAACAACGCGTCTGACCTGACAACAGTAGATATGTACCTGGAGCGAAACCTTTGTGGGCGGGGATATAACACGTCCATGTTGACGAGGAAGGCATGACAGTGTTTAGGCAGAAGAGAGAGGGGGGTGAAGGGCTGGGTTGTTTTACCTTGGAAGTGTCTCTCTGGGTGGATGAGGCAGCGCGGCGATGGAATGATCCTGTATAGATTCTCGGCAGTGTACTCGGGTTAGCATTCATTGTGTATATAGTCATAGTCAGTGGGGAGACAGGGAAAGGGTATAAACACTTACAGCCGCCTGGGGGCTTCTCGATCAGCTCATCTGGAGCGGGTGCGGGGGGTGTGTGGTGTCTTGTGCGTGTGTCGATTCTCGGATGTTTTGTTGCTGTAGAGACTGGGCTGCTGGGTTGTTGTCCTGCTGGGTGGTGTGTTGTTGCTGTTGCTGTTGCTGGCATGTCACGTATCGTAGGGTGCATCGTAAGATGCGGATGAATAAGTGTACAAAATGCAGCAAATAGCGGAAAATGGAGAAATAGATAAGAGATGTTTTAATATGAAGACTTCATATTAAGATCAACGAAAAAGATAGGAGATGGGGGATTCGATCGAATCCGAATCCCCCGTCCCTGTACACTTTACCAGGTGTACAGGCGAGAACATCGTGTGAGAAGAGAGAAAAAAAAATGAAAACGAGTATATATCTTTTGGTATATACTCCAGAAACGAACAAGTAGTAGTAGTTGACATAGGAGATAAAGGGGAGAAAAAAGAGACATAATTACCTTGTGGTGGGCATTTTCGAGTCTTGCCGAGGACAATCAAGGCCTTTTTACTTCAACGCTGCCCAGGAAGTGGCCGGTTTTTACTTCCAATGCCAAGCGGAAGTGAGCAGTTTAGACCCTCGCGTGTCTACTCAGGAGGGGAATCCCAGTTTTACTTCGTGGCGCTCTAGAAGGGCCTTTCGCGCGCCTATGCGGCCAGAGGAGGCGGGGTGCAGTTTTACCTCACCTTGGTCCAGGAGGAGCGAGGCCATTTTGCTTCATTGATGCCTAGGAAGGGGACACTTTTACTTCCCACGCCCAGGAAGGGACCGTTTTACTTCTCGGTCCAGCCGAAGTGGCCCTTTTTGTCTCGTCAACTTGGCCAAGGACGGGGCGGGCCAGTTTTCACCTCTGATAGCCAGGAGGAAATGCCTAGTGAAAGGTGTCCGAGTTTAAGGTCATGCTCAGGGACCGACTGAAGCCCAGTTCCAGGTGTCCGAGTTTAAGGTCATACCCAAGGACCGTGTGTGAAGGGGCCTAAGAGGTAGGAAGGGGAAGGTGGGAGGGTGGACATGTCAGGTAATCGAAATGAAAATCATGTGAGCTGTCATTGAGGTGGCAGACCATGAAGGTATTTCGAAGATGTGGAAGGAAGGTGCGAGATGGGAGTTGTGAAGCACTGCGTGGGAAAGTTAGTGGCGAAAAAAAAAAAGAAAAGAAGAAGAAGTACGAGTGGTGGGGGACGATGTCGACATAGGAAGAGGAAGAGGATAAGGTGGGGTGGGCGACGGTATGAAGGTAATAATGATGGCGATGGTGTGTGCAGGAAGCAGTGGTAAGATGGTAGGAGGAAGGGTGATGGTGGTGGAAGAGGGGAGAGAAATGGGAGAAGAGGGAAGAATGAAGGTGGTGGAAGAAGTAGGAAGAGAGAAGTGGGAGGAGGGAAGGGTGGTAGTGGTGGGCAGTATTTAAGTAGATGCAGAGGTGGGCGAATGTGGTCAGGGAAATTAAATGTACTTACCAAGAAGAAGAAAGATGAGGAGAGAAAAGATCCAATGGAAAAAGTAGTAGTAGTAGTGGTGGCGGTGGTGGTGGTGGTGGTAGATGGTGGGAGGAAAGAGAAGACTGAATGTGTGTATTGTGTGTTTGGTAGATGTAGGAGAGAAAGTGAAGGAGGGAAGAAAGCAAAGGGGGGAAAGGTCTGCCTTTTAGAATGTAGCAGTCTGCACCAGAAAGGTACTTACACTCCGCAAAAAAAAGAGACCTCACTTTTAAGTCACTCTATTGTCCACCTATTAGGTTAGTAGGTTAGGTATTGTACTATTGTACCATTGAAAATTTTATTTTTCCTGAGTTTATCACGCGTCAGGTAGTACTACTAAGGTGGTTAAGTCTATCGGAGACGTGTGTTGCTGTGGTGAAGGACCAAGTTGGCGGGAGAAAGGGGGAAGGAGAGGGAGTGTTTGCTCGAGGGGGCGTACCCGAGACGCGTACCCAAGGCGCGTACTTGCCCTCCTTCAGCCAGAATCACTTCACCCCATGGGGTCGTCGAGCAACCGAGGAAAAGGTACATAGTTACCCATCTCTGATGCTTCCAACGGCGAGGCTACCGTGGTGGACCGTAGCAGACCTGCTAAAAAAGGAACGTACAAGGTGGCTGGGTAGATCGTGAAACGCATCAAAACTCTATGGAATTAGGTTGGGAAACGCCGTTGAACATGTAAGTTAGCTTTGACATATCCACCAAGGTACATGGCATATAGGGGATATTTATAGATTTTTGTTGGGCGTAGACAAGCTAAAAGTAAAAGATCCATATGTACATACCTATGTACAGAAGCCACATCAAGTAAAGGGGACAAAACACACCACGATCATTGGGTGAAAACAAGATTTAATATTCATAATTACCGTACTGGCATAGATGGGTATCTCAAGTATATACATACCGACCCAAGACCGCTAGCTCCAGGTCCTCCTGTCTCCGTAAGTATCATAAGTAGATATGTAGGTAGGTGTCTAAATACATATTCAATATACTATCATCTCAATAAATATATCCTTTAATAAAACAAGTCTCCTATATACAAGAAGAAGGAAAATTTAACCCGCCATATCTTAGAACCCCCTTTCCACCCCCTCTCCCCCCCCCTTTCCCGAGTAGCGTAATAAGACAGCTAGCTTAAAAGTACCTAGCCAACGTAGGTAAGAGCGAACCAAGCCCAAGCTCAAGGGCCCTGCGTGACCTCGAACATCGGCGCCAGCAGGGCCGTGATGTTCGGGTTCTTCAGGGCGTTCCAGTCCTGGTCCAGCAGGCCGTAGCCCTCGACGTAGTCGACGGTGCCCTGGCGGACGTAGTACGAGCCCTGGAGGGCCCAGAGGGACCACTCGGCGTCGTTGCCGGTGACGTACTCGCGCAGGCACTCGAAGTACTTCCAGTCGTCGTCGGCGAGGCCCTGGTTGGGCCCGCCCGTCATGCCGAAGCCGAACTCGGACAGGATGAGCGGCGCCGTGTACTCCTTGCCCTGCTCGAGCACGAACCCGTCGAAGAGCCCCCACATGTCCTGCAGCAGCGGGCAGTTGCCCTTGGCCACCGCGAACGTCACCGTGAAGTCGTACGTGTGCCACTCCCACACGTGCTTGCCCGCCCAGCCGGACCAGTCGAGCGGCCCCACGGTGCGGATGTGCACCAGGTCCGTCGATGACTGCGTGCCCCCGATGAGGATCAGCAGGTCCGGGTTCGCCGCGTGCACCCGCGTCGCGCCCTGTCCCATGAAGTTGTACCAGTCCTCCCGGTTGTTGAACGTGCCCTGCAGCAGCCACTCGCGCACCTCATTGCGCAGGCCCATGCCGATCACGCCCGGCTGCGAGGCGGACCACGTCGCGATCGCCTCCAGCCCCTGAAGCCACTCCTGTGTCTTGAAGTACCGGCTGTTCATGTCATTGTAACCAAACGCCTCGTCCCACCACCCATTGCCGTCGTCGATGTTGCCTATGCATTATACGTCAGTCATCTAAGGTTCTAAGCCACACCCTAGCGTAGTATTTGCTCTCCTTTCCAGAGATACATAATCTCTCGAGGATCAAAGAAATACCGACGAAAAATAATTAGGAAAATAGGTCTCAGAACTTACAGCACCAGCTAGCCTTACTAACATGGTTGTCCAAAATCGTCATGACATTCCTCTTCCACAGAGCGGCGATAACCTCCTCGAAGACGCCGCGGGCCGTGGCGTTAGCCGCGAAAGGGTTCTTCTCAACGACCTGTGCGTACATGCCGTTCATGTCGTCGACGCTAACACTGGCGGCCTCGGCAGCGCTGGTGAATGTCTCGCCAACGGAAACGTCCGGGTTTAATGCATGGTCGATCGAGTACGTCAGGCGCACGCAGTTGAAGCCCTGCTGCTGGACGAGGTCGGCGATGCGGTCGACGGATTGCTTGTTCAGCCCCTCGGGCAGGTTGGTCTCCTGGTGGCCGGCCCAGTTGACGCACCGCAGCTTCACACGCTGGCCATCGGCGTCGAGGATCCACCGGCTCGATGTGGACAGGGGGAGTTTCTGGGCCAGGGATGTCGTTGCGGCGGCGGCGGCGAGGAGTGCCGTGGTGAAGGAGAGCCCCTTCATCATGATGCCTTAAGCTCAACGCGGCAGTATACCGTGGAGGACCAAGGAGAAGACGCTGATAGATCTACACTATAGATATATATACAGAAGAGCTCGGTGATGTAAGTACCCACAGAGAATTATTGTCGTGGGTCCATCTATATAAGGATCGAGGGCGTAATCTTTTAGAAAACAAAGCAGAACGCAAGCCAGCAACAGGGTGGCCCGGAAAGATGAAACGAATTATATATATACACGGGAATATGGGTCGCTCAGCTATATCTAGCTTACAACAACTTGGGGGTGATAAGAGAAAGTCACACGAGCCGGGCTATATGGCATTGACGCCGCGGACCACGAAAAAGGGGTCTGGAGTGGACGACCAAGTAAGCAAGCAAGCAGCCGGACAAACAATAGAGCACAGAGAGAGAGAGAGAGAAGACACCTGAATGTTATATAGAGACATGACAGTCAAGCGGGCAAGCTCAGGTGAGGAGAGCATAGTAGCTAACCTAGGTAGGTAGGTCCGCAAGCGAACCACAGAGGGGGAACGTGTATGGGGTGGCGGCCAAGATGGTGTATAAGAGGGCGGAGGAGAACAATACAAATCTTACCCTTACCTATACTGCCAGACGGAAGACCCTTGAACGTCCATGACGCGCGCCCGAATGCAGGCACACGGCACCATACGCACCCAAATGCACCCCATACCACATCACTTTCCGAAATTATACCCTACTATATCTCGCATATAGGTACCAGGGGTTGGTTCCTGACCTAGTTAGCTCCCCACATGCACGCATATCAGATGTTCGCCACAGAGGGAGGGCTTGGGGAAAAGTCAAGGGAAGGGTTGCCCTAGGTACTAATAGAAGAAAAAAAAAAAGGGGGGGGGGGGGGGGGGTGGAATGGAAAGACACCTAGATAGCAGGTTAGTAAAATACCTAGTGATAAGGGAAAAGAAGATAAAAAAAGAAGTTGCATCTTATGCTTGGCCCACGAGGTCCCCTCTGCCGTCTGCTGCCCATCATTCGCAGATTGTTCGACGGCGGAGCTAAGGCTAGCATCCCATTCCTAAGAAATAATCTAATCTCTGGAGGGGGGCAGGCTTCGTTCAAATCATCTGAACTACTACATACCTAGCTATCTATCTCCCGGCGCGCCACTCAGGTACCGACTTTGCACGATCGGATTTTGCCATGGCCCTAGACCAAATCGCGCACCTACCTAGGGGACAGATACTGGGCGTAGACAAGACGTGCCAGTGGCTGGCGGGAGCAGAGCGAAGGACGACGAGGATGCATTTGCCGTGCCGTGCATATGGCACGTCCCATGCCCAGCTTAGCTTGCGGGCATCGGAAAGTTGCTCCATGCAATGACAACCACTTGCTGCCCTCTCGTCCCTCCAGTGAAGCCAAGTCGTAGGTAGGTAGTATACGCATGACCTATGGCATGTGATTGGGCGGCTGAGACTCGTGGAAGAGAATGAGATATGCAGGACATGACGGGGCTAGACCGGACCTGCCTAAGCCTCCTTCCAAGGGTAATGGAATGGTGGTATGCATCTTGAGGGTAGACCGAACCAAGATGCCTTACATAACAATGTCAGAAGATGGTTGGTTACATCCATAGGTACAGGTGGGCAACAAATACAGCAACATGGATTAAAGGAACGAAGTGAGTGGTGGTCACAGTTTAGGTAGGTACTTAGGTAGGTAGTTGTTCGGATTACGGCAGCGAAGGAAACCGTTGCCAAAGATAGTTCGAACCAATCAGCGGCACTTATCCGTTGTACCACATACACTACCTACATGTACCTAGTTGTAGGGTGGGAGGATATGTAACATTAACGCCCTAAACCAACCTCTGAACAAGCCCAGCCAAGTTGAAGGAAGGCGAAAAGGATAGGAAGGAGATAGCAAAAAGAAAGAAAAGAAGAAAAAATGAGCAGGTGGAGAAACACAGCTGTACTCCATGGCCTGACTTTCCTTCCTCCAAGCAAGACATCACAGCACGCGGCTGCCCCGACTTGAACAGATGAGCACCCCTCGCTGGCCTTATGTGTATCTACCTACCCACCCAGTGAGGTCTGCCTTAGTGTATAATGGGCAGGTACCTATGTCGGCCACAATGCCCGGGCCGGCTCCGGTCCCTGATAGGCTGCCACCCCCCTGTCCAGGTGGTACGTAGGTAGTAGCGGCGGGTGAGCTTAAATAACGTTTTGCCTGAGGCACGCGCCCGGGTTACACACAGTCCATTGGTTCGTTCCCGAGTCTTGGAGGGGTTTGATTGTCTTTTTATTATTCCCTCCCTCTCTTTCTCTCTCCTTTGGTAGGTGGATAAGAATAGGAGAGAGATTTAAGAACTAAGATAGATTGGTAAGGTGGTAAAGGCGAGAAAGGGAGAGGGAGAAATTAGTAGTAGAAAGCTGTGAGAGAAGGTCGCGACAGTGTTTAATCACTATCAGTTTATACACTAGGTATACGCTGGTTTAAAATTCGCTACCTAGGTACATGCCCAAGTATGTAGGTATTTAACATTTCCACTCCATGGGTACCTACATGTAGTACCCTGCCATCTTTAATGTACCCCACCTTTTCTATAAGTACATAAGGTAACCAACCTCGATGAGTTTTTAAAAGTCATTTTAAACCTTAAAAAGTTCCAGTGTTGCGTGAATGTTTTCCTTGTCTCTTTCTCTTTTTACATGAGCTATTTTTACTAGTTCAACATTAAGGACAGCTGGATAGCACATGTACACATTGTAAAAAAGTCAACCGCAAGTCCCAGCATTCGAATTACACCTGCCCAACCTATAAAAACAACCATCACGGGGTAATCCAAGTTAGGTAGGTCAATAAGAATAGGTAGGTAGGTAGGTAGGTAGGTAGGTAGGTAGGTAGGTCAACAAGAATAGGTCACGAACAGATCCTTTGTTTCGTCTGCGTGCCCACAAGACAAGACAACCCCCCATGGAATCTACCTAACCTACCTACTCCTTATTAATGATGTTATTAGTCAGAGGCCATACAGCTGAATAAGTAGAAGTAATAAGTTGGAAGTAGGTACTTCTAAATACAGTGATATCGTTTGATCGGACTCCCGCCTCTCCTCTGCCGGATTTCCTGTCTCCGATCGAACATAGTAGTAGCAGTACGACCTACTAACCCACAGATACTTGCCCTGCCCACTTTACAACGTCAAGGTTAGTAACTTATTAGCTTGTTTCAACCACCTAGCTAAGTATCTATATATATATACCTCCCTTTATATCACCATCGTTTCCCACTTCACCCAACCAAATACCTACACCATCTTCATCTCTCTCCCCTTCGTACAGGTTAAAAGCTCCCGTCCAGTCCAGTTCAACGGCACCTGTGCTAGCCGTCGGGTAGCACTGGCATTGGCATTGGCATTATGATACATTCAACACCAACCATATTACTTCCATTTCCCAAAACACCAGACACCAAACAAACCCAAACCCAAGAAGAAAAAAAAACCCTCCCACCTTCTCCTCTCCCCCGGGCCTCTCCGTTTTCCTCAAACCTTTATTCATTTATTTGTTTAGTCCTTCCCACCTTTTTAGTGTAGGTAGGTAGTTGTCCCCCTTACCTTAAAAAATTTTTTTTACTTAAACTTGACCTCCCATAACTTTGTCTTTCTTCTTCTTCTTCTTTTTTTTTTCTTTTTTCTCTCGCTTAAGCAACCTAGATTAGTAGGTAGGTAGGTAGGTAGGTAGGCTCAGTAGTAGGTAGATACCTAACCTCAGTTCGGTACAAGACCTACACCACACACAAACATACACGCACACATACACGCACACATATCTATATATATACCTATCGCCATCAAAAACCAGCAGCCCCTTATAAGAGACCTCCAGCTAAATGCCTTTATTATATTAAACCGTACCTACTGTACTATACTGCACTATGTATACAGTACTGTACGTATATACATTTGCCTTTAACATCATCAAAAAAGACATATTAAGGCAAAAATACCTAAATAGTATGTAATAATAATTGCATATGCATATATATTATAATACCCCCCTTTCCCCTCCCGTCTTCTCCTTCTCCTTCCCCTTCCCCCCCATCCTCCAAGTAATCTGGGAAACATTAAAACTCCTCCTCTTCTCCCTAGTCTTCTCCTTCTCCTTCTCCTTCTCCCCTAGGTACAGCCCTTCCCTTAAAACAAAATCCCAATATCATCAATTCATCATTTCGCCCCCCTCACCCTTCCCCTTTCCTCCCTTCCTCCCCTCTCCTAAAAACAAGACTATATAAAAAAAACATGAAATCAATAACTACCTAGGTAGGTAAGTAAAATGGATGGGGATATATAGAGTTATGATAAAAAAAAATAAACAATAAGAAAAAGAAAGAAGAAAAAAAACAAGATAACAAAAATAAATAAATCAAAATATCTGGTTTCGATTATTTGACTCCTTGCAAGTCCTTGTCCTATCCTGTCTTGCTTCGCTTTGCTCTCTCTGCGTCGGGGTCTTTCCCTTTCCCCTTCTTCTTCCTTTCTCTCTCTGTTATCGTGACGATTCGTAAAAAAAAAAAAAGGAAATTAGCAAAAGAAAAGAAAATGCTTGTGTTAAAAAAAACGAATGATAAATGGATGAAGAGGAGAAAGGGAAGGGAGAGAAAAGGAAAAAGGAGAAAAATAATTTCCTCGATTATATACAGTAAGCTTAATACTAGTCCTTTCTCTTCTTCCTCCCCTTTCTCCTACTTTTCAACCTTCGACCTTAGTTTCCTCTCCCCCAAAACCCCCAACGGCTATTCTGACAACTAGTACTCGTATTTTGCTCTGCTTTCCGTTTTCCCTTTCTCTTCTCGTGGATGATGTTTTCGAGTCCCAAGTGTAAGGAATAGCCTTTTCCCTTTCTTCTGATTCCTTCCCTCCGCACGTCCGTACTTTATCATGACGTAACGTACTTGTCCGGGATCCTTTCCCCCACCTTCGAAATAATTCTTTAAGCTGCGCCTTTGATCTGATACAAAAAAGCTTCGTTCCTGTTTCCACCTGCAGATCCCAGGGTATCAAATCATACCTTGCGTGTTGCTTTTTTGAAAAAATGAGAAAAAGAAAATGATGTTGTCGTCGTTGTAGTGGTAGTGGTATTTTACTCTGCCTCGAGAGACAGGGCCCGTGGTCATCGAGTTGCGGCGGTAGTGGTCGTTGTTGCTTGTGGTGCTGGTGCCACATTGCCTGAAGCAGCTGCGCGTGCTTCTAGTTCTTTCCGCTTGGACAGGAGGCTCTTGAAAGCTCCTAGACAATGAACTAGTGTCTCTTCGTCGTGTGCGCAGAACCGATACACTCTCTCATCCGTGATAACCTGTAGACAGTGTAGTTTTGTCTTGCTAATCGGGTCAATGTCTACCACATTGACCACCGTCGACAACGCTAGGATAAATGAAGCCGTATACTCGGATTCGTCCTTGTAGAGTATGAGATTCCGCGGACGGAGGACAGCCCAGCAGTTCTTCCACTGCTTGACACCTCGTTTGCCCTTGAGGTACCAAAGCCAACCCTGCCAGACGACACGGTCAGGGTCATGTTCGAGGTTGAGGCCGCTCAGTTGGCTCGCGTTTCGGTTTCCTAACATCGGTCGATCCTTTGCGTTTGCATCTGTTGCCGAGGCAGAGCCTGACGGGGTTCTACAGCTCTCGGTCGAAGGTCCGTGGGCTCGTTGGCCCTCGACGTCGGATAAGTCAGACTGCGAAGCTAGCTCGTTTCCAGACAGACCGGAGTAATCGTGGTGCGATAATCGCCTTGCACTAGAGGACAAAGCGTTCGATACCGGGCGATCGATGGGCTCTGGCGAGCTTGATAACATCCTGTTGCTAGCTTGTATTATATTCCGGGCTCTCTCTGCCCCGTTCTTCAGCATGGAGGCCGGGGCGAACGATTGCCGACGGACGACAGGGCTTGCTAGAAACATCTCTTCCTCTTCCTCCTCAATCCTGGCCTCTTTCCTAATCAGGTCGATCCATTCTTGCGCATCCGCGGCGGTGGGGGCTTCGAAGTGAAAATTTCTGGCTGGGGAGAACAGGCCGAATAGGTTCTGACGCTTCTGCTTGGGGTCTTTGAGAAGGGTGACGGCGGAGAGATCCGAGAGGTACAGCTTGTGTCGAAGTTTGCTCTCCTTGTCCGACTTGTAAATGGAGAGCGCATTGGGTCTCAGGACAAGAAAGACGGACTTCCAGGTCTGTCAAAGAGACCGTCATTTAGTATATAGGATTGACGTAAACAGCGCAGATTGGCAAGGGATGGCGTAGCAACCTACCTTCGTCTTTTGGGTCCGTTTCTGGACATAGCCAGACTTGATGACGCGGTCGAACTCGAAGCTCCCGTTCTGGGTGACTGGACTTGCGGCTGCCATGGTGGTGGCTTGGTTTCGGAGACGATTCGCTTGGGAGTTTGCTGGCACGGCCATCGCAGAGGAAGAGATGCTCAGTGTCGCACCGCGACCTGGTAATCTAGTGCCTGAAGTGTCGGCGAAGCACTGAGTTGCCGTCTCGGCCATAATCGAAACTAAGCGATCGCGCGTGCGCGATGAGGATTTTATGTACGTCGCGATGGGCGTTTATTATAATTACTGGATTAAAAGAGCAGACTTTTTTTCTTCTTCTCCTTCTTCTCCTTCTTCTTTTTCCTTCTCTGTCCCTCCCTTACTGTTTGGCCGGGGATCGGTTCTCGCTATGATAGGCTAGGAAATGAAGGGTTCGAATAGCGTCAGGCAGTAGAAGAACTCGAGGTGTTATTAGAGCTCGCAAAGCTTGGCGCAGGCGGTTGTTGATGCCGTCGAGGTTGAATTAATAATTCCGACTACGTGCGCAGTACGTCTGCTGCAGCTGGGAAACACGTTACGATGCTATAGTAGCGAGGAGAGTACTGGAAAGGGGCAAGTGAGACTTTTGAGGGCGCACCCGCATCACCGGGTCAGAAGTCACCGATGACTATGGAGTGACAGAGGGAATGAGAGAAAAGGGAAAAAAAAGGAAAATTCCACACGTTCGAGGGGGGGGAATGATATTATTAGCTAGCGAGAGCAAAGAGGGAATATTCGAGACGCAGAGTCAGTGGAATGGAACCGAATGCCCCTCGCCAATGAACAGGAAGAATTCAGTTGCCGCTGAGGAATGGGCTGCAGGACAACACCTGGAGTAAGCTACTGGCTTCGAGGGATCGGCAAGGAGTCGTTGATTATGCTGCCTCTGCTGCATGGATAATTTCGCAGTTCGGATCGCCCAAGTCGCAAAGTTGCCACCCCGTGTAAGCCAAGCAAGGCAGGTTGTTCTTTTTCTTTTTTTTTTCTTTTTTCTTCTGGTTCTATATCGAGAGAAAAGAGTGCCAATATGAGGTATGTATGTGTATGTGTACGGGTACGGGTATGGGTACGGGGGGTGTCGTATGTGTGTGTGTGTGGGTTGTGGGATAAAAAGGAAAGTGGGAAGACAAAATAAAATAAAATAAGAAAAGGGGGAGAAGGGACTTGTAGATTATGTGCGTAGCTGGTGAAGGAGGTAGGTTTAGTACATATTTACTTTATTTAAGCTTTGGGATAAGCTTGGAAATTTGGTGTACGTGTGGATGGAAAAATGGATAAATGGAATGCTGTAACGTGAGTTGATTGGGGCAAAGCAACGTTGATGAGACAAAAGATGCGATAGCAGGTACCCGCTGTACACTACTGTACACTACTCAAGGTCCCCAACTACCTACCTAAGCTTTAGTAGTAGGTCTGACTGCCGGCTTATCACGAAGAGTCCCTAAACATAAGTCTTTCCACTCCCCCCGAAACCAGCGCTAAGAGCAGGCCCTAAAAAATTGGACCTACACTAAACCAGAGGGCCAGTGCCAAGTCGTTTCAGGAGCTGCGAGTGCCTGGTAGATAGACTCGTTTCACTCGCCAAAAGACGCTATCTGTTTAGATTGCGGTTTAAAGCAATAGCTACTACTAGCACATGTGCATAACGGCCATACCTACCTAGCTTGACAACAAGACATTAGATTACTACCTAGTAAACCAGGTAGTGTACATAGTGTAGGTATGTATTTTAGTACACTATATATAGTACTAATAGCTCTCTTCAGTCTGTCCACTCGATGACCCACCCACCGCGTATTCATAATAATAATAATAATAATCGCATCGTATGTACACCACCACCACCACATAAGGCTGCAAATCATTGGGGCCCCCATAATGTGGTGTACCATGTTTTTTCTCTCTCCTCCGCAAGTGAGGTCCCTGGGGAGGGAGTGGTAGGTAGATAAGGTGCTTGCTTACCTCTTACCTGCCACGTCATTGTTGACATTTTACCTGAATAGACGGACCTATCTATGTAAGTATGACGAGAGTTGTAAGTACTGTAAGACATGGAAGTCAGTCAGTCAGTAAGTAAGTAAGTAAACAAAATATGTACATGTAATAAGACCAAAGTTGAAGCTACTAGGTACTCTACTCAGGTCATGACGTCGGTGTTTAACAAGTCGAATAGGTAAATATTTGCGGAATAAGAGAAGAGGAAGAAAAGGTTATCCAGATACTTACCTAGGTAAGTATTGCAATATGTAAAGATTTGTCTCTGACAACGCCATCCATGTGTCATATGCATAAAAATCAGTATAACGCAATTATTGGACAATACTGACTGGCTCGGGATTTTATTCTATTTTTAATCTAAATAAAAGCCGAATGTCGTTCGTCTAGATCCGAAATACCTAACACAACATAGACTTCCTTATGCAAAGACCTCGTTCACTGTCCAACATAAACAGGCTAGATAGGTAGATATCTAAATAAACTAGACTTAAGCTAACAACAACAATATAGCATAACATCCAGTTGGCAAATACCATAACTATACAAAGTAATGAAGGCCTCACAGGTAAATTCGTACCTGGTCAGTTCCAACGATATACCTACAGTAGGAATATTTGATATGTACAAATCGCTTTCTTCTATTCCGTCACTACCTGATACCTGATACCTGATATCTATGTATGAGGAGGGGTATCATCACCATTTACCTTAGTATCTACCGAACCTAACCTGCGTACCTATTCCTACATACATACATATCTAACCCACACGTATATACAAACCAAGAGAGCACCCACCATCATCACGATAGCTCAGCTCTCTCTATCCCTAAGCCCTCCCTTTCTCTTTCTCTTTCCCTTTCCCCTTCCCCTTTCCCTTACTCTTACCATCCTCCTTTGGCCCCAAGACCCTAACCCCCTTTGCGCTCCCCCACACGCTATCGCTCACCTTCCGCGGTATCTTCCGTCCGCGCAGCCGCTGGTCCACGAGCCACATGCCCACGACGAACTCGGTCTTGTCCAATGTGCCCCTGCCCCGCCTATCCACGAGGTCCCACACCTCGGCCAGCTCGTCGAACGGCAACCGGCTGCGCCCCCAGATGTCGCGCACCACGACATTAGCCACACGCTCGCTGTCATCACCGCCATCGCCTTCCCCTTTTCCTTCTCCACCCATTGCTTCCGTGTTGTTGTTCTGGCCGTTAGAGAGCAGGTACCCCCGATTACTTGCCCACACGCCCTCGTACCTCTTGCGCTCGCGGGGCGTGATCTCCTCTCTCCAGCGGCGACGGGACCCCTCTCGGTGCGCATGCTTGCCCTTGCTGCCTAGTTTTCCAAGGGATCGCCGTCGGGCCCGTGATTTCTCGTCCTCGTCATCAGACTTAGACGGTGGCTTGCGCAGCGTCTGTCGCATGTGGGCCGCCCGCTTGCGCGCAGGTGGGGGCGTAGGGGCGCGAGAAGGGGTGGTGGAAGTCATGCGAGCGGATGCGAGGGAGCCCGCGACGATAGCGTTGGTGAGGGATTCCAGAGGAAGATTCGAGGCGTGAGAAGGCCTGGGAGGAGGAAGGAGAGACCGCATAGATGCTGGGAGGCGGAGAGGATCGGGGGTTGCAGGGCGTGATCTTCCGCGACGGGGGGAGTCGGCATGGGTTGATGGTGCTGATGAAGCAGACACAAATGTATCATTAGAAGAGCTGGATGAAGGCCTTTTTGGTAGAGCCGCCGTCGCGTTTACCAGGCCCGCATCATCAGGCATGGTTGATGTGCCAGGCACAGAGGTTGGGCGCCGTGGTTTGGGTTTCACGGGAGGGGGCATCCGGCTCTGGTTCGTCAAGATAGCTTCGCTGGACGTCTGTTGTAGGTTCTTTACTGTAGCCGCCCGTCTTGGCTGGGGTGATAAGATGACCGTTTCTGACCGACTGATAGTTTTCGGTGGTGGCGTCGTAGCACGAGGTTTTGTTCTTAATCCAGGAGGTTTTGCATGCATCGAGATATCAACCTCGCCCTTTGAACGTGCTGGGGGTGGAGTAGGGGGGCGTCTCCTTGACTCAATGGAGGTTGTAGGAACTTGCCGAGCATGTTCGCGTTCCGCCTCCTTGACTGATGCTGGAGGAGTCGCTGCTTTCTCCCACGCCAGAGTACTAGCTGATCTCGAAGGAGACGTGTCGTGCTTAGCAACAGGGCTGAGTGCTCTAGGGGGTGTTGCTGGCCGTGGATGAGGCTTCGCCTCGGTCAACTTATTGTTGGCATTTGATCTGCCAATCCCTTTCTTGACGGGGTCCGTATTATCTTCCCCCCTCTCAAACATCGATATCAGAGCATTAGCCGAAGGAATGGGACTTGTATCGGTCGCTATATCAAGGCTCGTCGCCGAACTGGCAGTGCTGTTGGCGCCCACACTACCATGCCGGCGCCTTCTACTGGCGGGTTGGGCATTCTGTTGAGACTGGGCTTTCGAGCGGGGACTAGGGCTCCCGGATCTGCTGGCGGCAAGGGTCGCAGCTATAAAAGATGGCGATCGTGGGTCAGCCATTGTCTGCTTGGGCGGGGGCAGCAGATGATGACTTTGTGGTGCGAAGTGTGAGTGCTGTGTCAGCCGCTGGCTGACAATCCCTGGCTCAACAGCATAGGGAGTGCTGCTTCCACCTTGTACACTGCTACCAGTCGCGTGTTGACTGAGTCGGGCAGCTTGCGCCCGAGGAGGCGAGCTCGAAGGACTGCGGTCTCGCGATGCCGAAGTGGCCGCAATGAGAGCACCATTGTCGAGGCTTGGCAGGGAAGCTCTGGGAGTGATCGAGGGCTGGTGCTGCTTGGGTACCGGCGACCTCTGGAAGGCGAGGGAGGCACCTCTTAGGGCGGCATTGTAGGCAGCATCGTTGTGAGGTGTAGAAGGGGTTGACGGTGGTCGGCTGTGGTTGTTAGGGGTCCCTGAAGGGTTCATGAGTCTTGGTGGTGGCGAGCAGTACCGCCTGGCTGGGAGGTTCGAAGAAGTATCGGTTCATTGATTTATAGACACACTCGGCTTATCAGTATGTCTTGTCGTTAATGCACCTTACGCGTAGGTACTTAGATTCTATCACGTCTTTCTGGTTGGGTCCATTCTTAAATGGAGGACTGGATGTAATGGAGGATTGAATGAATCATGTAGCTGGGAGAACACATCCATGGCGCAATAACAGGTTGGATTAGATCAAACCTTGGAACCTAGTAATATGTAGGTAGTTGGTTAGGTAATTGGAAGCTGGGTTGGTACACTTAGTACTAGTGTAGCAGGTCGTCACTATGTATAGCGTAGCGCGGTTGCTTCGGAAGTACCACCATACGCGCTAAATCTGACAAGATTCAGGGGTTATTCGCGTCTTGGGAGATCGTACATGTACATGCAACTTAGTACTGGATCCACTCAAATTTCATTGGTTGGTTATAGAAAATCCAGACCTCCTTTTTTTCTTTTGTCTTTCAATGTTACTCCTACTACTAGTGTACAACACCAACTATATTATGCAGACTTGATCTTAATCCTCCTTCTTCTTCTTCTCCTTTTTTCCTCTTCATAAAATACACACACACAATCAAGGCGGAAAGGAAAAAGACATAAAAAGTGCATTGAACATCGGAATTTTTTTTGTATTTGCTTTCTCGAAGAGGCCCCCCTTTTTTGCTGCCTCTTCTTCACTCGGAACGACTTAGAAAACCAGAGAGAGAGAGAGAGAAAGGGAAGTTATAAAAACATACACAAAAAAAGGACAAGAAGCTATAGGTACACCTAAACGCCAAAACGGACCCAATCAACCTTACCCCCCTCCCACCTCCTGCCTTGACCGGCCTCCCTTTCCCCTCCCCCCCCCCTTTGCGAGTATGTTCAAAACAAACATAGAATCCACACAATTAGAAGAAAAGAAAAAAAAAGGAAAAATTACCAAACGGGGGGGAAGGCGGGCACAGCGAGATGTTTTTTTTTTATATCATCCCTCTCCAGTAACCCACCGTACCCCCTCCATTGGACAAGACTTATGGTGAGATTTGTTTTTGAATCCTTGCGAGGAGGGAAACCCCATCTCTCGACCCAACACATTTTTATTTTCTCGTGTTGCTGCGATCGAGGAAGACGGGAAAAAAAAAGACATGATGCTTTTTATAGCCAAGTATAACAAGAACCGAAAAAAAAAAGACAGGTAAAGGAGAAGAGGTGCAGTAGTAGCAGAGGGAAGTAGTAGTAGAGAGAGAGAAAAGGAGAAAAGGGGCTGGAGAAGCCATTATTTAATGGAAAACATAAAAGGAGAAAAAAAAGAAACCATGCAAAGTACTCAAGGCCGGCTAAAGAAGAAGAAGACGTTATAGACATGACCCCCCAAAATCAAAGCGCCAGCGGTAATTCCCAAAGGCGTTCCGTGACTCGTAATCATATGTGCGTGCGTGTGGGTGTGTGTGTATGTTTTGTGTGGATTAGGAGGGTCGGTAGATTTTTAGCATGACAACTCGGAATCTCATGATTCGTCAAGGCTGTTTTTTTGTTTCCTTTTTCCTTTTTTTCTTTTTCTTGTGTCGACATGGTGATTTTTGCTAATCATCATCATCATCTCACATGGCGTCCTCGTCGGTCCACTCGCTTCCCGAGATGATTCGGTTGCCCTCGGCGTCGACCACGACATGACCAGCATGCATGGCCGGGGGGATCCCCCGTTGGCGCTTCATCTGGGCCGCGGGGTGGTTGTCTTCGGGCGTGAACCGCCTCCCCCTCGTTGCCCGCAGCTTCTGGTAGTACGCGTCTGAAGCGTCGGGCTCGGGCTCCGAGTTGTCATCGTACGTCTCCCAGTTCTCCGAACCCGAGATCTGTGTAGACGAGTTCGAGACCTGTCGGGGGGGAGGTGCCTGCGGGTAGGCTGAATGCGTGAACTGCTTGTTCTGCACAGACGCGTGAGACTCCTGAAGATAGCTCCGTCCGTGATTTTGAAAGCTTCGGTCGTCATAAACGTCTTCAGGCGGCACGGCCCTGACGTTGATGCTAGACCCAAAATTATCGTTTCGGTACTTGTTGGTTGGAGTCTCAAATTCTATGGGGGGAAGCAGTTCCCTCATCTTGGGAGGAGGTGCTCGCGTGATCGGATGACCGGGACGCAGCGTGCCTGTAGCCCTGGATTCCGGCCGTTCGGATCCAGGCCGTGGGCGCTCAGGGGAGTTATTTCCAAACTTGAGATTTGATAGAGGTGCTCGTGCCGGAAGTCTAGTAGGGCTTCCTCTGGTGTCCCTCATGGTCTGGCTAGCGGGGGGTGGTGGCCGCCTGATAGAGCCATTCACTGTGGGTGTCTTTGATCTGGGCACAGAGGCTGTTCTGCTAAGAGTGGGATTTGACTCGGTTCTGGTGATAACAGAATTTGATCGAGTGAGTGTGCCCGATCTCTGGTTTTTGAGTGTTGAAGGCGGAGGTCCTGCGGGTGTCTTCGACCGCGGGCCTGGGACAGGCTTGGGAGCTTCTAGTTCTAACTGGTCGAGATACCTCTCGCCATGGACGAGGAACGGTCGTCCGTACTCGTCCTCCCACTTCTCCAACATCTTGGACAGGTCAGCAGCGATCTTGGGAAGCTCCTTGGCAATGCGCTTTCGCATCTTCTCCTCGCGCAGCAACTTGCCAGGATCCCGCTTCTCCCCCTTTTGGCCACGCATCATGAGCCGAGACGCATCCTGACTCGACGCAGCCAGTTCGTCCCGTTCCTGAACAAGTGTTCGGTGCTTCTCGATAAGGGCTAGCGTAGGCGCACGCTGCTCCCTCAGGGCATCGAGTCGAGCGATTTCCCGCTCGTGGGCCTCGAGCAGTGCATCACTATAGACGTCAGAGAAGGCGGGAGTAAACTCGAGCATCTCATCCTCAGAGAAGTACAAGGCATCCCACAACTCCTGGAGCTTGTAGCGCGCATCTTCTACAAACAGGTGGAGATTCTGGCGCTTGAGCTCGTTCAACTTTGTCAACTCGTCTTGGAACTCGTTGATTTGGCGCACACCACAGCCGCGGTTGTTGTTCAGGAAGGCTTTGCGCCGCGACTCATCAACACCGAGCTTCTCCCATAGTGCCTCCACAGCCGCCTTAAGATCTCGGAGGCGCTTCTCGCGGTTCTTCTTCTCGTCGGCTAGCTTGTCTCTCTTACTCTTGAGCCTCGACAGATCTTCCTCGTGCAAGCCAAGTTGTTCAGGTGCATCGCGGTAGTACTTCACTATAGCATTATCGGTCTGGGCCTGGGGTGTTCCCAGCTCAGCCCATAGCTGGATGATGTTTTCGCACAATGACTGGACGGTCTCAATTCGGTGAGTGTACTCCTCATAGACTCGAGTGAACTCGTTATCCAATTTGTCGACATAAGAAGGGGACAGGTCGAAGGTCGGGGGGATCGATTGGTTGGGTCCGGTGGGTGGCAGGGCAATCTTGACGAAGGACGGCTCGAGGTGAGAAGAGTAGGATTCCAAGGCTTGGACGAGCTCTGCATGCAGTATTTGGGTCAGCGTGACTAGATCCATACTGTGGTGTTTGATGAGGGAGGGAGGGGGGGGGCAGGGACTTCACGTACTTTTAACCTGCTCAAACCGTTCGCGGTGGAGCTTGGTAACCTGTGAGTGCCTCTGCTTCAAGGCGACTAGACACCGGTTGAGGGGGTATGTGATCTCCAGGTCGTCGTCGTCGGAACGGTAACTGTGTCGCGATCCGTGGTCGTCGATGGAGGCCTCCATCTGGCGAATAGAAGTGATGATGCGTTCTGCTTCATCCACCATATCCTTTTTCTCCACCGCGACGGCTTTGACTTGGTTGTTCAGGGTTTCGGACAGGGCCGCGAAGAGCTGCACCGGGGTGTTGTTAGCACATGTGGGACAGACACAGACAACCGACTGCGCTCTGTATTCCGTCCGGGACTTACCTCTGTCTCCCTGGCCTCGCGATCATGGTCGGGAACACCAATCTCGTCGAACAGGCCATGTAGTTGGCCGATGATGGTGTTCACCTGCTGAGAAAGGTAGCTGGCATCCATCGTGGATGGATTGGTTTAGACGACGCGCAAACGGTGCAGATGTTTCCCTTTTTCGTTTTCTTTTTGTCTTCTCCTTTGGATTGTGTTCGTCGACAGAGTGTAGGTTAGGTGAATACCTAACCTAGGTAACGAGTAACAGAGGGGAGTTTGGGGTTCTAGTGTCTTACGGCCCAGTCATTCGGTAGCTTGCGCGTAGTCGAATGACGGTTGAGGGGCAGGTTGGTTGTTGCGCTGGAATGCGAACGAAAGAGGATGTGGTGTATTTTTTTTTTGTGTGTGTTCTTCTCTTTCTAGTCAGGACGGCGAGAATGTCGCAAAGGTCAAGCGATGCATCGCAGGCAAGAAACGGTAGTATTGCTACGAAGTATGTCGTGCGCATTCGCTTGTAAATGTCGAGCAGCTGCAATGAAACTGTGCAAGACGCGCCTTGGTGGTGGAGGGAGGGGGAAAAAAAAGTCGAGCGGATCAACAATAGCAAAGAGGATGGTTAAGCCTATTATTCGCATGGAAGCGCTCGGTGAGTTTAGCCTGGCCGCCGGGAGGTGTCGTACAGTCCGTCGCTAGGGCAACGACCCGATATAGAAATCCATCCCGCCTTGTTTCATCGAATTTCATGGCTTAAGACGCCCAGGACGCCCTGTGTGCCCCACCCTATTCTCCACCAATGGTTCCACTGCGCTTTCTTCAATCGAGAAGGTTTATCGATAAACACCATGTCGGCGCCAATCAAAACAAAGCCTCTTGTTCCCCTCCAAGGTAAGACATCCACAGACACGCTCGTCATCCCGTAATTCCCGTCCCCGTTGATCTGCTGCTACACTACACTACACTACCTACTGACTTACACCATACTTACCTACACTATCTATCTCCAAGCCTTCTTGACTAGCGTGGTCTTTTTTTTTCTGCAAGCTGTTTACCACTTCCAAGAAGATAGGCAATTGTTGGTTTCCCATGTTGCCCTACACTAGCTTAGCTTATGTAACAAAACAAGTAGCTCGTTGCCATAGCTCCCAGCTCTTGTGTACAGACTATAACACATCCACATATTACCTATATATCTGCGTCCTATGTTTCGACTATATCATACTATAGAGCATCTAGTACAGAAACAATGGAAATGAAATAGTTAAGACTCGGTAGTCTTCAACATATCCCTTGCTTGTCTATTATAGAGTCTTAAAGCGTGTAGGTAGGCTAGAGTCGTGCTCTTTCTTCTGGTAATCGTTAGCGGTCTTGATATATAGAATGTTACATGAATTGAGACTCTTTTAGCCAAGTATTATGGAGTATGAGCTCCAGCTTTCAGCTTGCCAGTGTATGTTACATAGCTACAACAGCAAGGTCACTAACCATGGTCGTCGCCATCACCAGTAAATATCCGATTATTTTTTATCTCTCTGTTTTCTACTACTTTATGTTGTGTATCGGGTTGAATACCTATATAATCTGCGGGCCGTCTGGTATGCACATTCCCGAACAGTCCTTCGTACTAAGTACTACCACACCAATATATATTACCGGTGATGCATGTTTCCATCTCGCCGCAATATTTGTTTCTACATTTTAAGTCAACATACTATATAGTACTTCCTAATTATCAATTTACCCCGGAGAAAAACAAGAAGCAAGAAAACAAAACAAAAAATTCCCCGTGGACCTAAGTTGGCGTCGCAACTATCGATCCAAGCTAAAGCTCCCTTACTCGGAGGGAGGGGAGGGTCCACTAGGTTGACACTACATATCAATGTATACAGACTAACTTAGTAACATTGAATAGAATAATCCCCCGGGTTACATGACACTACATATGATACGAGGTAACAACGCCGGGGGGAGGGAGAGAGAAAGAGGGAGACAGAGACGACGATCTCTCTGCAAATTGTCACCACAGCAGCGAAACAAATTTCTGATGGAACAGGATCTGCTTCATGGATCATCTCAATTTTTTCTCCCCTACACTAGTATGTGCTAACCTATGTAGTACTACTAATAGCTAGGCGTGTACCTAGCGTACATACAACGACGACTTGCTTGCTATACCTAGGTAGATGATATGATGTGATAGGCGGCACAGCAGTTTTTGACGATACTGATACCTACCTACCTACCTACATGTTATATTATTTCACTTGCACTAACCTACATTCCCATGTCCCTCCCGAAGGCTCTGTTCTCGCGGTCAGACATTCTTTGGTTTTATTAACACTAACTTAGTGAAGTCCAAACGGCGGATCTACATATACCTACCTCTTATACACATCTCTACTACTACTACCTACCCGACCACGGGCGGCTGACGCTCAGGGTTTTTCGAGCGTCGGACGTTGGGAAAGAGGAAGGGGGAAGAGGGGGGGGGGGGGGGGGAGCCTTGGCGAAAAGATCGGCGCTCGTTCGATAATACATAGCACACACAAAGTCCCGGCATCCCTTTCATTTCGGGCGCTCTCAGCAGACGAGTGGTACATACATACACACACACGCACACATACATACATAGGTAAATAGTGTAAGTTAAGTAAGTGACCTGGGTAATATCCATCCCACGCGGGAGTTGGCCCGGGGGGAGGGGGGGAGAGCGGAGGACGTAGACCCAGCCTCAGCTATGTATCCATCCACCATAGCGTCGAGATAGTAGCCCTTGACATCCTGCATCTCGACACCCCCCCCCCCTCCCCTCGGCGAATACATACACTCTAGTACTTGACCATGTCCGTCGTCGGGCCCTCTCCGCGAGTAAGTACTTACTTATCCAGGTCCCACAGCTCCCCTCCGGAAGCCGGGCCCCGAACCTCCTCCGCTCCACCAGCTCCGCCCACCTCCCCGTGTACGACAGACACCGTGTCTCCCCCGCGATATTTTTTCGTACACGACCCCCGTCCGGGACAACCCTCCTCCTCCCCTCCCTCTTTCCGACTAATAATTATAAACCTGATTTGTTATATATATATGCTTTATCAGGATAAGCAGGTCTACACTATAAAACCAATAAAAACAATGCCATCAGGTAAACTATATATATGGATATCGATCGGTTGCATGCCTACCTAACTAAACCATGAATTTTCTCTCTCTCTCTCTCAAAAAAAAGACCAAGCGTATTCTAAATATCATGTCATAGTAATGAAGTAACAAATATTAAATTCGATCAATTCCTAGACTTCCCCTTTCCTTCTTTCTCTCATTGCGTAAAAAAAAAAAGTTCACCCCCGTGAGCATCGCTAACACATTCTTGTGTAAGCTAAAAGCGCTGGAGAGACAAACTGCTCGAAAAAAGGGAGTACATACAAGACAGCACACTTGTCATACAATCTGGCGAATCCAAGACTTTACAAAAGCCTCCTAAATATCTATGAACCCCATCGTGATTACTAACTATTCCCTCTTTTCCCCATCAGGCCTTCTTAGCAATTGTAGTTATCGCAAAGCATGTATTCTACCCTTAATCCAGTACACGACCTGCTACCGAGGCAGCACTCTTATCTTTGGTCTGAGCTTTCTTCAAAGTCTTGCCCATCTGGATTTCGCTTAGAAAGGCAGCAGGCCGGCCGCCGGATGGCGGAGCTGGCATGTCACCGGCGGGAGGTGGCGGCGGAGGAGGGGGAGGAGCACCCATGCCTGGCATTGGAGGTGGTGGAGGTGGTGCTGCAGGTGCTCCCATATCAGGCATAGGGGGAGGCGGCGGCGGGGCTCCCGGGCTTGCTTCCGGCATCGGTGGGGGAGGCGGCGGCGCGGCTGGTGATCCGCCTATCTCATCATTTGCCGGCGCCGGGGGCTGAATGGCCCCGATGGGACAGCCGGTGATGCTCTTGCGGACTTGTCGCCCGTGGCCGATAACGGCCGAGGGGGGCCCATAGATCCGAAGAGCAGCGAAGCTAGCTGGGCTGCGCCAGCAGCTGGACGATCATCGTCGGAATCGGAGTCAGACTCGTCGTTATCTGATCCCCATTCATCATCGGTATCGGGACGTTTCCGAGAGATTGGACCGGTAGGCTGAGGCATGATCTGAGTAGCTGGTGCCGCAGCCTTGCTTTCTTGAGTCATCCGGTGGAAGGGGTTAGTAGATACCTCAGGCTGAGGTGGTGGAGGAGGGGCGGGCGCAGCCGGCGCCGTTGCTGGAGCTGCTGCTGGAGACTCCGAGGATTGAGACAGCATCCGGAAGTATGGGTTCCGGCTTTCGGTCTCTGAGGATGGACTTGTCACGATGGTAGGTGGAGACATAGCCGGCGGGGCTGGAGCCGGAGGCGGGGTGGCCTTTCGTTCCAATTCCTGGCTACCAACCTGGCTGCCACCGAGGGTTGGCGTAGACGCCTGAGGCGTAATCTGCTGGGGTCCCTCCTCCTCATCAGATGAGGAATCCTGATCCATAGCCTCAAGTTGTCTCTGGAGTTCAAGTTCTCGTTGGCGTGCAGCCTCAATCTCGGCTCGCTGTGCAGCCAATTTCGCCTCCTTTTCTTTAGCCTCAGCCATAGCTGCCTTCTTTTTCTTCTTTTCCTCTTCCTTCTTCAGCTTGCCTTGTCGAACTTGCTCTTCTAACGCCTTTAGGCGAGCAGAAGCGGCGTCGCGCTCCTTCGCGAGGTCATCTTCCTGTGCCCTAGCCTCGTCCCTACCAAAAGTCAGTTCTGAAATTGGCGATCAAAATAGCACAGGTACTTACTCCATTTGTTGCGTAGCTTGCCGTTGCTCCTCGTGCTCTCGGGAGAGGCGCTGCTCTTCTGCTTTCCTAGTGGCTTCTTCTTCTTCAGCCTTCTTCGCGGCGTCATCGTTCTTGGCAACCTTTCTCGAAGGAGGCGGGGGAGGCTTCTTGCCTTCCGTCTTGGTAGCGGGGGGTGGCGCACCTTGCTCATCGGCAAGTCTCGCCTGCCGCTCAGCTTCACGGCGCGCATCTTCTTCCTCTGCCTGGCGAACCTTGGCAGCACGTTCAGCCCTTTCCCGTTCCATTCGCTGCGCAGTAGTCTCTCCAGGTTTAGAAGGAGCCTTAATACCAAGGGCTGCCAATCGTTCAGCCATACGTTGCTCTGCCTGTTGCTTGATAAAGGCAGCTCTCTCCTCCGGAGTCTTATACGCAGAATAGGACCCACCGCCGGGAGCCGGTGACTGAGAACTTGGTGTAGCAGTACGGGATGCCACTGACGGGCTATCAGTACGTGTTGGAGGCGCCTCTGCCCTGACAGGCTCAACAGTAGCAGAGCGCCCGCCACTGCGATCCTGGGCCCTGATCCGGGCAGCTCGACTGGACCGTTGAAGGTCGAAAATGAAATCACGGACTTCATCCTCCACACCGAGAGCATCCTCCCATCTCCGTTTCTCGTGCTCATTAGCAGAGCTCTGGCCACCTTCTTTAAGGCTATCCTCGATGCTCCGAGCAAAGTCCCTCACGCTATCCTCAACGTCCCGAACCATGCGCTCATTGTTCTCCTTTTCAGTTCGAATCTTGAGGTTCTCTTCTTCTAGGCGCTTTGGCGCATCAGAATCGTCGTTACCAACATCTACCTTCTTTCCAGTCAGAGCCGCAGTCCTCTGCTGCATCATAGCCTTAGCTCTGGCCTTCAGACGGTCAGACTCGGTGATTGCGCCGCCCGGCCCGGTTCCAACAATATTCAGAGCGCTGCCTGGGTGAGCTTTAGCATCCCTGAGTCGGAATAGCTCGAGTCTAGCATCAGCAATAGCCTTTTCGGTCTTTCTCACTTGAGATGCCAGTTCAGGGATTTTGTCCGTAAGATTTTGAAGCTGGCGCTTCAAGGCTCTTCGTTCAGCTTCCGAATCTCCGCTGATAAGAGCAGCATCCGGATGAGAATCAATATCATCCTGAATTCTGCGGATACGACGGTATAGCTCCTCGGCCTCGCGTCGGTCACGCCTATCTAGAATATCGTCCTCTTCTGCAGCCGTCTCATCTTTGAAATCCATAGCATCGAGAAGAACTTGTTTTTCCTTGATCTTCTTTCTCAGCTGGTCCAAGGTCAACTCATCATTGGATGCCACAGACGATGGTGAAGAGGGTCGCGGTGACACGTTGCCAACCCTGCGACGAGCACTAGACCGGTAACCAATATCATCGTCGTTATTTTTAAAGACAGTCGCATCCTTGCGCCCAGGACTCAAACCACCAGCAGTTCCTTTAAACGAATGACTCTTCATGTAGCTAACACCCGTCTTCTGGGGAAGTAAGGAAGCCCCGGATGACTTGCGGTAGTCGGATTCTTGGCTTAGCATGGATTTAATCGTACCTAGTGACTCGGTGAGGTTTCGGGTGGACGGCGGTACGAGCTCCGGCGGGAGAGTATTAGGAACAGGGTAGCCATTCAGCTTCCTATAAATAAGATGCATAGCCACGGCAAACTCATCGAGGTTGAGGCGTCCCTTATTCCCGTTATCAGATAGCGTCCATATACGTTCGAGATCAGCCTTCTCCAGGCCACTTTGACCCATAATCTCGATTGCTTGGTCTCCTCCAATAAAGCCCTTGCCGAGGCCATCCCAAGCCCGGAATAATTCATCGTATCGTTTCTTTTCGTCCTTGGTGATAGCCCAAGGAATAACAGCATTACCTGCCAGGCCGGCTGTAGTATAATTCTGTTGCTCTCGCCCAGATTTGGGCATCATACGAGCTTGTAAAGCATCGATATTAGGCAGGCCGGTTGCAGGGGCGTTCACCAAGCCCCATTGCCCAGGGATGCCCGTGGGTTGGGCATTCAAAGGCGCAGCACTTCCCGGAGACAGACCTCCAGCGAAACCTGTGGGCATGGGGGGCATCGGAGGCCTAGGACCATTGTATCCCGTGGGTTGGGGGTTCATGCCACCAGGGAAGCCGGTTGCCTGAGGCTGAAGGCCTGTCTGCTGGCCTAGGAATCCAGTCTGTTGATTTGGGAATCCAGTCATCTGGCTTTGCAGTAGCTGAGCGTTGGACGGCTGGGGGGGCTGGGGCTGCGGGTGATGTATCGTCGGGGGTGTCGCAGTATTTTGTCTTGTAAAATCCGAAGCCCCCTTCGTTCCTCCAGCACCTGCAGCAGCAGCTTCTTCCGCAACACTAAAGCTTATAATATCCACCATGCTAGAAACCTCATTCTTGATATTATCAGGCAGGCTCGCCGGCAGTGGCTTGCCAACTAACTTCAAATTGCAAAGGTACATGGCGAGCGCGAATTCGGGGAAGTGTAATTCGCCTGACCGGGTCGTGTCACAGAGGGTCCTGTAATGCCTAAGTTAGATGGTAGTCTACCAGCAAAAGAACCAAGGGATGCCATACCAAATATGCGACAGAGAGTCTCCATCCAGCCTCGACCTCAGAAGCAGATCCCGCGCTTTTTCACCAGACATTGTCATCTGACCTTCGCCAACGGCCGACTTGAACAGCGTCTCAAACTTGCCTTGATCCTGGGCCGTGATGAAGGACAGGCGAATGTTCGGGATCTTGACCGATGGCTTCTGCGGCGCCCCTGTTGGTTGCGTATTGGCGCTGCCTGTCTTGAAAGAGGCAGCCATGGCACTAAAACCTGTCGGTTGTGCCTTTAACGATGGAGCCGGTGGCGTCGCAGACGGCGGAGGTTGGATGGACGGGGCTGCGAAGGTATTTTGGGGCTGTTGCGGCTGCTGCTGCTGTTGTTGTTGTTGTTGCTGTTGCTGTTGCTGGTACTGCTGTTGGTACTGTTGCGGTATCTGTGGCATCGGCGGCACGCCTGTCTGGAAAGGCTGCTGTTGGGGGGCCTGGCCGGGAAAGCCTGTGTACTGAGGTTGAAGGTTCGGGGGTGGCTGCTGGAAGGGCATCCCCGTTGGCTGCGGCTGCATGCCTTGCGCGCCCGGAAAGCCGGTATACTGCTGGTTCAAAGGAGCTTGCCCGAAGCCAGTAGGTTGCGGCGCGAAAGGACCGGGCTGTTGTCCCGGCTGTTGGCCTGGAGCGCCCATACCGAACGAGTTTCCATACTGCGGCTGGGAGCCTGGACGGAGGCTATTGCCACCACCCAGGTATGAATTGGAATTGGAATACATAGATTAAGGAGAGACTTTTCGAACACGTAGGAAAACAGAGAAGATCGAAGTTGGAACAGATAAAGAGAGCGACGAGGCCCGGCGATGGATGTGGTTGAGGTCAGAATATCCGTCGCCCCCGTGTCGTAGGGTTGGTTGGATGACGAAGCTCAGTCGAGAAGCGCGGAGGAAAGAGTTGGAAAGTATGGATGTAGGTAAGGTCGGTTCTGTAAGTAAAGTAGACGGGACCGAGACAAGGAGTGGCTTGGCGAGTTGACTTGCAATTTAGGGGGGTGAGATCCATAGCCATTTGGTACCTTAGGTAGTACATAGTACCTGGTCTAAGCTTTTTTTTTTACACCCAATAGCTGGCACAAATTGATACCCGTCCTGCCGCCCAATGCCCCATATCATAACTGCACTGACCACCCCACCATTTCCCGATACTACTAGTGTAATAAGCAAACTGGCTGGCTGGATGTAGGTATGCACCCTTCACATGTTCATAATAAAAACAAATAGGAGAGCTCGTAGTATCCAGGAGATGCACAGACATTGCAGTTCCAAGCTGTTGATAGACCGATCTCTAATTATTCTATTTTCCACATACATCATGTAGACTATATGCATGTATATGTGTGTGTGGGCGTACGTATCTACGAACCAGTTAGATAGTATTATTAGATATTAGTCTAGTTAGCACTAGCACTCGCACTCGCACTCATACTCATACTCATCAATACTCACACCATTCCGTGTCTCGTGTGTGTTGCATGCAGTCATCAAAAACACATGGCAATGACGATCTCATCTCAGAGGCCAAGCCAATTATCCTCTCTTCTTCTACATCCTGGTTCCACTTATAACTACTCCTTCGTCTCTGTTCTAACTGCCAACTGCTAGTCTTTACATTGCCATAATCATCAATTATGTCTTTGCCATCGTCTCAAAAGAGCAATTCATCTTGAACCACTTGTCGTTGAATCAGGCACAGAATTGCGTGTTTTTCTTTCTCATCTGCTTTGGAGTCTTCAATAGCTGGTCTTGCAACCAGCCGGAACCCTATTGCTTTACTGAGCTGCTGACGTGGGGAACTGGTCGGCATTCTTTTGGGCCCAGGCCTGGAAGTCCACAACCTTGGTGGCGGCGGCGTAGGCTCCGGATAGTCCGTATTGGCTGGGGATACCCTCGATTCGGTGGGTCGAGTTGATGTTCTTGACGAGGACGATTTGCCAGCAGGTGGCAGTTCCCTGTCGCGAGGCAATGGTGGACGCAGCCAAGAAGTACTCCCAGATCTAAACACACGTTGGTTAGCAGGCAAGCTCAAATCAAACATCGGTATTCACTTAATACTTACGCGGAACCATCGCTTTCCGTACTTTGCCTCAACCTTCTCACGGTTGGCCATCCAGTTCCTATACCAGCGCCAGAGAGTAGCAGAGTAATGAACACCAATCGTGTCGACTCCCTTAACCTCAAAACCAGCACCCTCAAGCTTGTCCGTGACGAATCCAAGAGGGGTCGACGCGTCGGCACCCGGGAAGACGTACTTGTTCATGAACAGACCCCAGATGAGATCCTCGTATTGCCAAGCCTTACGAAGACCGGCGATTTGCAGGAAGAAAACACCATCATCGTCCAGCATGTCATAGACCTGCTTGAAGAAGGAACCCAGCTTACGAACACCGACGTGCTCAGCCATCTCAAGACAGGTGATCTTCTTGTAACCGCCCTCGGGAACCGGGATGTCCCGGTAGTCCATGCATAGAATCTTGCTCTGCTCCTCAGGGATGCCAACGTTACGGAGAGCCTTGTTACCCCAGGCAGTCTGGTTGCGACCGAGAGTGACACCGGTAGCGTTAGCACCGTAGTTGACACTGGCAAAGCGAGCAAGAGTACCCCAGCCGCAGCCAATATCGAGCAGGGATTCGCCTTGTTTGAGGTTGATCTTCTCGCAAACGATGGCCAGCTTGTTGTCCTGGAGCTGCTCAAGAGTCTCCTCCTTGTTGATATCGCTGATGACGCCAGAAGTGTAGATCATACGGGGGCCCAGGAACCACCCGTAGAAATCATCACCACGGTCGTAGTGATCACGGACCTGCTCCTCGTCTTGGTCAAGTTAGCCTGCAGTTTCCTCCCGAATATGTCAAAGGAGACGACTTACCCTGGCTTCGCGAGTGCATGATAACCTCAGGCATCATGCCGAAGAGGAAGTACTTGCAAAGACCCCAGGTGAAGCGGAAGCTGGCCCAGTCATGTCGGTATTCCAGGACCTCGAGGCAGTCACCATTGAAGTCGACGTCCCCGTCAAAGTACATCTCGTAGAAAGTCTCCATGGGAATCTTGTTCCGGCCATGGTACTTGAGCTTGTCAGATTGCTTCTTGAAGGTGAGGTAGTGTTCGATGGGGCGGCCGGGGTATTTGGCCTTCTCGTTCTTGCGGGGGCTTATGGAAGAGATGGTCAACCAGAAACCAGCCAGGATGGGAATGCTAGTAAACAGGGCAAAGAAGAGAGTAGTCTTCAGGCCACCGCCGACCTTCCATGACATCCACATAGGCACACCACCGAGCAGAGAGAACAGGAGGGTGTTGGAGAAGCTGTCGGCACCCGCCGAGTCGGCGGGGAGGGGGCATTCTTAATGGCCGGGTACTAGAATACGCAGAACAGCGTCTTGTCAGCAAAGTCTTAACTCGCAGCGAGGTGCATTTTCTAGAGTCGGAAAGTGGTGATGATGATAATGATAGTAGCAGTGGTAGTGGTAGTAGTAATGGTAGAGGTAAAGGAAACGTAAGCCACAGCAACTCACCGAGGTCGTTCGCACACCGCAGTCTTCAAACTTCTCGAAGGTGGGAGTGGGAGCTTTAGGAGTTTCGATAAACTCGAACTCGGATTCACTCCCGTTAACGCTGTGAGGCTTGGACATGGCGAAAGTCTGCAGAGCCAACTGGTGTTGGCAGAGCGTACGTAAACCTTCCAAGTTGTGCGAAAGAGAAGAAAAGAAGAAGAAAAGGAAAAAGAGAGAGAGAAGGAAAGAAGAAGTAGGAGAAAAAGCCAAAACGTGTGGTTGCTCGAAAGTTTTCTTGGAGACAGACCGCCTTCCTCCACCCCCAAGTCCCCCCCTCCTTTGGTCGTAGGTTCGTTACACTACAATTACGATTCCATTGGACAATTGCTGTCTCTGAGTGGCTGGCAGCTGGGGCTCTCTGGAGATCCCTGGGAGGAAGGACCCTGAAGCTCCGTCTGTAGTGGAAAGCTAGCACGAGCTAAGGGACGACAACGTGCTGAATTCGCTGTAATGCCCCACTGAAGCTAACCTACTAGAGGGCGGCCAAAACGGTCCCAACGCCAATCTCCTGAATCTTGGCACCAACTCAACAATACACCTACACCTAGGTACTTATGTACTATTTACCCGTTGCAGAGAAGACACATGTGTCTTCTTCTACCTAGTTCAACTTCTTTTTGTCTTCTTGTTCTTCTTCTTCACCCTAGCTCTCGCAAGATATCTAGGTTACAGGGGTTGTAGCCTCTATTAATTTTAAAAGACTTTGATTGGGAGGTTTCTTTTTTCCCTTTTTTCTGCCATCTAAACTGCAGATCCCCAATTCGATCAACGCTACGTAACGTACGTGGTCAGAAGAAAATAAAAGGGGAAGGGAGAAAGGGGCGAGGAGCTGAGAGGGAAGATATCGGGGAAAGAAAAGAGAATAGGTGTGTATGTACCTACTACCTAGGTACATATGGCAATGCATGTTCTTGCCAGATCGAATGTCAGTTGACCTTAGCTTAGAGCGCCGATGTTACGGTGATGCTGTAAGTGCCTAGGTACATAGGTAGTATATCATAGGTATACACTTACTAAGAGAAGAACATCTCTTATATGCAAAATCTAGGTACCAGACGTACCAGACCTACCTAGCTGTAGCCGAGGAAGAGAACATAGGATGCAGGTACATTAGCTGTACCGTTCATTGGTACATGTAAGCCAACGTACATGCAGATAGATACTACCTACATACCTACATACATTAATATATAGGAGAGGCCGGTTTGATTGTCTGATAACGAACTTGAGCACCAACCAATCACATCAACAGCCGAGACTTGAAAAGCAATTTTTATATGTAGTGTACACGGGGTATTTCATGTTGAACTTATATCTTAGAGGACACTGCCGATAAGCTCTAGGTTCTTTATATTGATTATATTTTATGAATATGGGTAGCACTGTAGATAACTTAAGTAGCTATACATGTGTATTCAACAGACATTCACTTATACCGGGGTTCTCGAGCTAAGGGCGGCATGTTCTAAAAGAAACGTTCTGCTTATAAAGGTCACCAATACCGATAGATGTGATGGTTACGTAGGCATTCAATGACAACAGGAATTAAGTAGCCAATCTTGCTAATTTAGGTACTGATCCAAATACACGTCTGAATGGTCATGATAGTGATCAGTAGAGCTTGCTTTGCTCCTAGGCATAGTAGACGTTTGTTAAGTATGTGTTGTAAGACTATTACTCCTAGCTAGGGGGTTGAGTAGGTAATACTGCTTATAGACTTGCTGGAGCAGAATGTTCCAAAAAGAAGAGTCAAAAATAATTTACATGGAAATATTTACAGGATAAGCAAAATGAATGACATTGTGCCATGAATATTCAAAATGGTCTTTATTCTCCCTAGGACTTTCTCTGTCGAGTTGATTAATTGCTTTAGCATTGGTGGACCGTCACAGCTGCATCTAGAGTGTCTATACTCATTTATAGCAAGCTTGAAATACTTGGGGATCTCCTTTGATATATCATCCAGTATGATTTTCTACAGAGAGTAAAGTCCAGTAGTCAAGAGTAGACATAGTAATGTAAGGAGATAAGAATCAAGACAAGCAAGCCCTTCATATTTGCTATATTATGAGTACTACTATACGCAAAGTGCTGCAGAACAAGTTTATATGCACTGAAAAGACTATCCAGCGCACCCGTGTGATCATGGAACTATATGCACTCTACTATACATCATCTTATTGACTCGAGACTGAGCTTCATCTCGCCCCTTAACTCGTATAACAGAACCAGCAGCGGAATGTATGTGACGACATAAAACTATATCGTGAATATTGAGCTACATTTTATATTTAAGCACCTACATAGGATCGTATAGGAGCAAATGGAGGACATAAGTTGCATGCATAAACGAAAAGAAAACGCGGTATGTCTAGGTTACTCGTTAGACATCTCGCTAGGCCTTTGCCCCTTTACATGGTGTAAGTCTGCTATCCCCCCCAACACACACACACACACACACGCACGCACGTGATTCAACCACCTACCCCAAAGAGCTGTAGAAGGTCCGGGCTGTTTTACTAAAGAAAAGCCTCAAGAACTAGGTAATTTAGTCTACGAGGTGGCCTTTCGACGTACACCTTCGTTCGGCTTTCACCTCCCCATCTGACGGGCTATCCCCCGAGACCCGGGGGGGTTTAAGATATTGTACACCCTCTGGTATTCATTCATGCGACCGCATCAGACACGAAACAGCCTGGCGGAGCTAACGCTGCCGATGGAAGTAAGTAATCTCACGGGCTATAGAACCACAAGCAGTCTATAGTTTTTTAGCCCCGAGCATCGACGGAAGCTTGATTCTGTCGTAAGGGTTCTACTAGGTAGCCAGATGGCGGGAAAATGAGGAAAGCCCCGTATTCCTGTCAGACGTTTTTTATTATCGCGATCCGTCAAGGCCTGGCAATAGGTATCTGTTTACCAGGGAAGCGTGTCTCGATATTCTCGGGATAGAATCAGATACGGTGTTCGGTCGATGGAAGGAGAAAAGCCGGCTGGGATGTATGTATATATGATAAGAACTCGCCTGTGAGCCACCAAAAGGTTACACTCGGTATGGCCGAGGATATGAGAACAAGGTGTTATCCATCACAAATAGAGTTTTGAGAGAGCTTGGTTTGGGCCGTTTCTGGCCAAAATATTAGTCAAGGTTAGGTACACGACCGCGAAGCATGTTGTTGCAGACTGCTATGATAGTAGAAGCCCTCGCGGTTTTTTTCATACGGCAACTAGAAGTATTGGAATCTATGGGCATAGATATCGAACATATGAATCCGACTGCGTGAGCTAATAGATGGATAAATATGGACGGAAGTCGTGAATGTAAGTAGATATTATAGATACAACCGGTATGGGCATGTTACTCTGCTTACGATCCCCTGTCCCGGGTCATGAATATACTCCGGTCACATAATTGACTTTACCTTAGCCTTTATATGGACGTATTCTCAGGTTCCACCGCAGGCCCAGACCCCGATGGACTGGAGGATCACGAGGAGATAGTGAGGAGGCAAAGACACGTATCTGATTTAACATCCCAGTTCTGTCCGCCATGTCTGTGATAGCCTCATGACGCCTAGCTAACATCTATTCTAGGCAGATACAAGAACTTGCAACAAGCCACCCCTTACCCGTCAATCTTGCAACTCACCAACAGACCCCTAAAAGTGATGGATACTAGCTTTAGCGGGAACGAGGATGCTCTCAAGCACCAGCTGGATAAGACTAGCGATGGAGTGACCAACGTTACCCCTACTCATATGAACGTCATTCAAACACACAAGAACGACGATGACATGCCGGGCATGACCGACGGGGCCAGAGCGGCTGCGAGGGCCGAGAAGGAAATGACGCTGGGACAAGCCCTGAAGTCGTGCCGCAAGGGGATTTTCTGGTCGCTGATATTCACGAGCGCGATCATCATGGAAGGCTTTGACCTGGCCCTCCTATCGGGATTCTACGCTTTCCCACAATTTCTGGTATGTTCGATGCCGGGCCATCTTTGCGTATCTAGCTACGATGTGACACTTCTAATACGGGAAGAATAAGAAGAAGAAGAAGACGAAGATAAAATAACAATGGAAACAGGAAGCATATGGCGAGAAAACCAAGGACAACAAATACGAGCTTCCCCCGAGCTGGCAGACGGCGCTCTCCGCGGGCGCCACGATAGGCCAGATAGCCGGCCTGTCGGTCGCAGGTCTCGTGGCCCAGCGGGTCGGGTACAGGAAGACCATGATCGGGGCCCTGGTCTTGATGATCGCGTTCATATTCATCCCCTTCTTCGCGCGCACGCTCCGGGAGCTCTTCGTCGGCGAGGTCATGCAGGGGATACCCTGGGGGTCTTCTCGACGATGCCGGCCGCGTACGCGTCCGAGGTCTCGCCTCTCGTCCTCCGCCCGTACATCACGACGTGGGCCAACATGTGCTGGGTCGTCGGGCAGCTCATCGCCGCGGGCGTGCTGAGGGGCTTCTTGGCCGACGACACCGAGTGGGCGTACCGCGTCCCGTTCGCGCTGCAGTGGACCTGGCCGGTCCCGATCCTGGCGCTGATACTCTTCGCCCCCGAGTCCCCCTGGTGGCTCGAGAGGAACGGGCAGTCGGACGAAGCCAGGCTGTCGCTGGGAAAACTGACAGACTACGACGAGGAAACCATACACCGCACAGTCGAGCTGATCAGGCACACGATTGCTGTTGAAAACCGCCGTGATCCTCACCAAGAAGCCCGCCATTCTTCTGTTTGGTCCAGGGCCAGAAGCATCCTGAGCACATACGCCGAGTGCTTCAGGGGTGTTGATCGTCGCAGAACCGAGATCACCTGCTTCACGTGGATCAGTCAATCGCTATGCGGATCGAATCTGATGCCCTTCGCACCTTACTTCTTCACTGTCGCGGGATTAAGCACCGACCACGCATACACTCTTCAGTTGGTCGGCATGGTTCTGGGGGCGCTCGGTGTCATAGGCGCGTGGTTTCTGATGAACTACACTGGACGCCGGACTCTTTATGTCTGGGGGCTATTTACTCTTTTCGTCCTACTTTTAACGATGGGTTTGCTGGGTGCTTTTGCATTAGCAAGCCGAGGTGCTGCGTGGGGGATAGCGGTCTTGGTAGGTTTCCTAGATTTTGGTATCATGTTGAAAACTATGCTAACGACCAGAGCAGTTACTGCTATACATTGTTGCATATGACTTAACGGTCGGGCCTTGCTGTTATTGTATTGTCACTGAGATGCCCTCTACTAGACTCAGGGCGGCGACAGTGGCTCTAGCACGGATATGTTACAATGTGTGCGGTATGTGTCACCCGAAGAACCATCTTAGTGCTAAGTGTACTAAAATATAATAGGTCTTTTCAGTGTGACCATGAATCCTCGAATGTTGAACCCGCTGGGTTGGAATTGGGGGCCGAAAGCAGCCCTACTCTGGGCCGGACTATGTTTCTTGTGCTGGATATGGGCATTCTGGCGCCTCCCAGAACCTAAAGGTAGGAGCTATGGTGAGATAGATGTTTTGTTCCAGGAGAGGACCAAAGCGAGAGATTTCAAAAAGCAGCGTGTAGACCAGTTTGGGTCTGTGATTGTAGATGCCAAGCTACCCAGGCTGAGCCAAGGCGAACTGGGAATTGAGAAGATGGGCTCAGGGGGGCACTCTTCATAAGGAGCCTAGATTCCCGGTCTGATACTTGTCATCAACAAGAACATACGGATACATCGGGAGGCCTAGAGATATTCTAGCTAGATATCCCAGTGACAGCCGACATCTTACGGTACATGTGGCATCCCTCGGGCTTGTAATTGATCCCCGGTACGGGGTCTGGCCATCTAATAACACAATATCTTCATTAATTAGTTAATGGATGTGATATTCTATATGAAGTACTGATGCGTTGACTATACTTACGGGACTCGAATTACGCATCGAATTTGGCAGAATCCATCATATAAAGTGAGCACCGTAAAGACCACTCGGAGAGGGAGGGAACGTAGTGAAAGGTATGGAGCGTTGGCCGAACCCCTTATGTATGTAGTTACCGTGTAAGAATGCACATAGGTAACATCTTGTTTGAGGCTTTGGGTCTCGAATGATTTATAGGCATTAACGGATTCCGATCTTCTCGGAAGAAAACCGCCTGACAATTTGGTGACTGCTACGCTGACGAGCGATCCCTCTCAACCACGATGCCGATGACTATCCCGATCTCGATACCGATCTCCATGCCTGTGATCGTTACTATTAGAGCCCCGCTCTCGCTCACGCTCACGCTCGGATTTGTAACTGTCTCTGTGGCGATCGTCTCGATCTCGTCTCTGCTTCTCGCGATCTCTCCTATATTCATCCAGGCGCGGTCGACGTTCCCGGTAGCCATGTTTTCTAGCCAGTTCCCCTTTCCTGATTTCCTCGTCCTCCTTGGAGCCTAATCCCATGAGGTGCGGCCTCCTCTTCACTTCCTTAGGCTTGGACCCTGTGTCTTCGCCTTTCCAGCCCATTCCACGTAGCATCGCGGCACCAAACTCCCCTTCTGGTATTTCACTGTATTCCTCTATTGTCGACACCTCCGCTGCTTCTTGCATGGCTCGTTTATAAGCGTCTTGCTCCGACATCCCCGTAGCTGAAGTTTCCCGACCGCCTTTGATGATAAGGTCTTTTGCCGGGTCACGTTTCTTCCCAAGGAGGGCATCGATAGCATCTTTGTCTTCATCCGCAGGGGGTAGCGGACTATGACCTTGCGGTTTCATTTCTGAGGCTGCCGTAGTGGTACCCTGGTCTCCTGGCACATCGGCATCCGGCTGTGCTGCTTCTTCCGCCGCTAGCTTCTTTGTTACATTCAAGCCCCATTTAATTTCCTTGTCTTGGTCGGCGGGTTCTGTATCCTTGGAAATGCCTTCTTGAGGCTCGTCGCGTCGGGGATTTCCTGCGCCCCTTTGCGCTCTCAACTCAGCCTTCCAGTCACGATTCTTATGGCCACCGATCACGTATGGGGCGCTGGCGTGTCCCGATCTCGAGGCCTCGCCATTTCTTCGTTTCGCCTCGCGTGTGGGTAGATCGGCGCCAAGCGATGTGATAACCTCATGCCTGCCGGTATCGTCGTCATCATCCTCGGACTCAGACTGATGGTTCAGTGCGTGTGGGCGCTGGCGCTTTCCTAGCGATGAAGGTGGTTGGGACTGGCCCGACTTTCTTGTCGCATTGGTAGATTTTGGGGCAGATGAAGATGAGGCGCCAAATTTAATAGCTATGCGCGGTGCTTGAGAAGAGGAAGCGGATTCAGACATGTTGGCATTTCAATACCGTGGTGAAGCAGGCAGGAGATGGATGGCGCGTAACGTACTAGGTTAGAAAGACATGAGTTGACCTGAACATACCTAGTATGTGAATCCGAGATGGAGCTAAAAAGTGACTGTCTGGGCAGGACATCTACCTAGTGTACACTAAATGACCGAATACCCACATTACGTCAGCCACTTGCCTAAGCATCTAGGCCAGCACAACCTTATAAATGTGGCTGGCTCAGATGGTAGACTAGATAAGCTGATAAGATAAGCAAGTTACTAGTTGGCAGGACTGGGTGGCCTTTTTACTTTTAAATCCGATTAAATCATGTCAATACAACTTACACTACGACCTACCAACCTGCAAGTTGCATACCTACCTCGTATCGACCTTATCTAGGTTCAATAGATTCAAATAGCAACTAAGCTAACTAGTAGCTTGAGCTTGAGATAACATCAAATAGCACGTCAATATCAATTCAGTTCCTATACTTATAGCTCTTTGAACACCCCTATGTAGGCACCTACACCTGGTATGTTTATATTTGATCAATTCTTTATGTTACAATTTGCCGAGTTGTAAAACATAACAATGATTCTTCTACTTGTACGAAAACGGATTAGGATATTGTGCCTTGATTTTAACTACCTACAAATGTAACGAACAGAGTATGTACTCGATAATGATTCAACATTAAGCGCCTCTAATTTGTGGCCTTGCATAATCTGTATCGAATCAGTCTACCTCCAGCTACCTAGTGCTACTACCTACATACCATGTAGCTGATAGGATAATAACTGTACCTAGAATTCTTGAAGTTATGAATGGTGTAAAAGTTACTAGGCTACATGACAGTTACTTAATTCCATACCCCCTACTTTGTATCTAACGTGCTACACACATAATGATTAACTATCCTACTCGATGGCACGATACTTTAATGCCAGTTTTGCAAGTACATGTAGGTATGTAATACATATAAGCCTACTAAGTACTAGTGTCGGTCACTCACAAAGTTACTTTGTTCTTATTACACCTTACTTACTGATTACCTCTGTGAAGGCGTCAATTTAAAGCACTTTGGAATGCCATGGCAATATATATTGACCCGGACATGCATATGTAAAGTGTACATATGTAGGCTGAGCGCTGTTGTATGCTTTCCCTCGTAACCGTTTGATATATTGATTTAATGTCTCATTCCGGATGGGATATTTGGACGCGTGATGTTGAGATCAAATACATGTATTCTAAATGTATACATATAAATTGGTGCGAAGGTACATGTAGAGCCTATCCCTCTCTGTTTGCAGCTGGCTGGCTATAAGAGAAGACTTTGTCTATCTCATTTACATCACGAGTTCGCGTCCCATCATGACGTGTCAATAAATACATACCATCTTCTATTTCAATGTTATAATGTCAATTATATTGTTATATTCGCAGTTAGATAGGCTTGATTTGTTTTGGTACGTTGATGCAAGTGGACTTTAAAGACGTGGCTTGTAAGCGTAGAAGGTTAAAGAGATGTAAATCTACCTAAGGGTAGCGGACTTCACTGAAGGTAATGGATGGAGGGGAAGAACATTAGCGTGAGCTACAGTAGGTAGGTTAATAGAAGGCTGGTAGAGATATCAGTGATTCACTATTCGTAGGAGGTACCTTGGGACAGACCTGTACGCAACAACCAGGGCGCTTTGGCTGCGTTCAACAATGTACACTACATATCAAAGATAGGAAGGTACATACTTCAGTACTGTACCCGAGCGTCTGTTCCCTCCCCCACCTCCCCCTAACCTTAAGTGCAATTTGGCCTAGCAGCACCATCTACGACCGCCGAATCTCCTGCCACAAAGGCTACCAAACTGCTTCACCGGGCATCGTTAAAAAAAAAAATCCTACAGCCTTTGCATCACGACAACAAATTTTCATTCAATTCGTGCACCACCACCCCATCAATTCCATCTCTGAAAAGGTCTCTACCATCTCCAGAGACCCCATTAAGCTTGGAGAGCCATCCGTTTTCATGTAAAACGGATGTCGCAGCCGCCGATGCTATGACTGAGGTCGTGCCCGCCGACCGCACACGGCTTCTGCAATCAAAGCGGGCAGAATGCAGGTGAGAAATATACCATCAGATAGAGCTCTTTCTTCCGATACCAGTGATATATTTTTCGGCGTGCTGACTGGATGTAGTGCAATCGCACGGTCGCGCAAGAGAAAGCTATGCATCCTCTACGAGGTCGCGGCTAGTCCTGATTCCCTACCAAAACGCAGTTTCGCGGATCCCGACGCGCAACCTACCAACCCGGCCGAGTCTCTGTTCCTAGAAGGCTGTGACATCTTGCAGTATGTCTCTGCCATCCACCTATATAGCATTTGACCTGTTCCACTACCATCCCGTCCTGTGTTGTCGTCGGCCATGAGATTGGAGTGTAAGGATCTTCGAACCCTCCAAGTGCTAACTGCTGTTGCTTGTAGGGGAAGACGACTGAACGAGTTGAATATTCCTGCACGACAGAAACCACGTCCTGAATATGTCCGACAGCCTACACAGACGGTAACCTTTGCGCCGAACGAGAATGTTGTTGTTCCTGCCCCTACAAAACAAAATGCAACCGTTATTCCGCAGTCGATAGTTCCGCCGCCGCCAGCTGTGGCTTCGCGAGTGTGTGTTGATGGAGCCTCCAAGATTGTTCCTCAGCCGGAAACCACTGGAAGTATAAAGCATTCCCACGCCGCTTTCTCTACGGAGCCTCCTACCGTACCATCCACCAGGCCAACTCCGGTTCCGGCAACCAATGAGCAGCTCAGTACCAAACCCCAGGTGGAGGATTCGAAGGAGGAAACTGTGAAAGACAACAAACAGGTTGCAGTCCCTCAGGTTGGAGCCAATTTGCCAGACAGTGCACCGAGTTTACCGCATCCTGGACCACCCCAGAACCTTCCAGGCACGCCGCGAGACATTGGTCCTCTGCACGCAACTCGTCAAGAGCAAGAACAAGAACGGGGACATGGTACGCCGATGGCTGTCGACTCCCCATTAGCCAGAGAACCCGAGACAGTTGGTCCTTTGGTCCATCCGTCTCCCCAGCCAGACATGGCCCGCCAAATCCCGACCGATGCTTTATCATCTCCAGGATCCACTGCTCAGACAGCAACAACACCGGCTGTTCTCGATACATCAACAAATACTAGTCCCGATCACGAGGGGGCTCCGTTTGTCGGGAAGATGGAAGAGAAAGTTGAGAGCAGGAGCATGGATAGTTTTTCTGCACCGACGCAGCCACGGAACGTTGTGTTGGAGGATGGATCTAGATCTGGACCTGGATTGGCTTCTGCACCTGCAAAGATTCCACTGAAAGTTGAGGCCCCATCAACGAACGACTCGTCGAGGGCGATGTTGGAAAGGCTGGCCGGCATAGGGAGGGAGGAAAGCGGCAACCAAAACTCAGTACGGCGAGAAAATGCGCAGCTGCCTACAATACAAACTGCTGCAGCTGGGCACGACGGGAGAGTGCCGGTGGTTGATGGTTTAAGGGATGGGAAAGATTCATTGCGCACTCCTCCCGAGCCTCCTGTTCTACCTACAGATGTCTCTGATGAATCACCACCGAAGATGCCTGAGGAGATGAATATTGATACTGAGGACGGCAAGGATATAAGTACTCAGAGCATGGCTACTGAATCTGCAGCCTTGAAGAGTCCCGTCGGCCTGGTTAAGATCCCAGAGCAGCAAGAATCCTCCAATTCCCCAGCTACCCCGTCCTCAGTTGCTCCCCAGCAATTGGACCATCGCACAACTGAGGGCGTCACAGATGTTGCCTTGCAAAAGCCTGTCTCTGAGATTCTAGGAGCAAGACCAAAACCATCACCTGCAGAGTTGTCCTTGACCCACGCAACACCTATCACGCCGATATCACAATCCTCTAAAGTGCGTTCCCGGAGCCTGATCCAAAAGGCCAAAGCTAGAGAGAAGAGCAAACTGGCTACTGTGATATTTGGCAAGCAGCCTTCGCGTGCTACGGATTCGTCCAAGTCCCTGGTACAGAATCGGTCGAAGCCAGGTCAAATCCCCAGCGATGACTATTTCACGCCGCTCTTTGTCAGCACATTTGCGTCGAGCTCGAAATGGATGAAACCTCTGGATCAAATTCTGCACCAAGCCCACAAAACCGTCTCTACTCCGGATTCCTACACGCAAATCTTGGACCACCAGGCATGCCGTGTATTGCGGAGAGTATATCACCTTCAGCATGCTGATAAATGGTCACTACGGCAGCCCAAGCGTTGCCCTGAACCCATCCGCCAGCCATGCCACTGGGATGTGCTGCTGCAAGAGATGAAGTGGATGAGGACGGATTTCCGTGAAGAACGAAAGTGGAAAATGGCAGCGGCACGCAACCTTGCCTATGCTTGTGCCGAATGGGTATCTGCCTCGGATGAAGAACGTATCTCACTGCAAGTTAATGCCGTTATACCGCCTCTTACCTCATTAAATAATGAGGATACCAATATGGAAGATTCTCATGACCCAGAAAACCATCCCACCCCGGATCTCATTCCATCGGCTGAATCTGACTCACCGTTAGAGCCGGATGACGATCCAGATGATAACATCCTGGACACTGTTGCGCCTGCTGCTATATTTGCTTTGCCAGATAACGATGTGGTCTTTTCGTTCCGTCCGTCACCTACCACGGACCGGCTGCTTGAAGAGCTTCCTATGTATGGATCACCACTGAAAGTACCGAAGTCTGATCTGATTGCACCGGAATATGATCCCGATGCATCATGGAGACGACCTGCTCTTCCCCTTAGCAGATTTGTCGAAAACGAGATGGAACTGACTTCAAACGTGCCCCCTCAAAAGCGAAGCCGATACCAGTATACCCAGGAGGATGAAGATGATGATGAGGTGGTGTTTGGCGGCGATAGAGACTCTAACGTTCAGTCCCATCTTGGTCCACAGAATCCAGGTGTAGCGCTGTTCCGACCGGAGAATAAGAGCATCAGAGATAGACTTCACGCAGGTCATCAATTCAGACCTCCCAACGAGCACACGATGCCCTTTCAGACATTCTACGAGTCGCGGAGCCCGTCTCAGTGGATGCAGTCTGAGGATGATGAGCTCAAGAGTCTCGTACGCGAATACTCTTATAATTGGTCCCTTATATCTACCGTCTTATCCTCGAAGTCAATGTTTGCGTCTGGTGCCGAACGACGAACGCCCTGGGAATGCTTCGAACGTTGGGTCATGCTCGAGGGCCTTCCTCATGACATGCAAAAGACTCAGTACTTCAAGTTGTGGCAAAATAGGATTGAAGCAGCACAACAACTTCTCAAGCAACAGAACCAAACTGCACAGCAACAAGCACAACAGCAAGCACAACAAGCTGGTCCCAATGGTCCAATTACACCCCTCCCACGACGTCGCGTCTCTCAACCTGTGAAGGTCGAACGACGACGCAACCAGAAACATCTGACGATGATCGACGCAATGAGAAAGCTGGCCAAGAAACGTGAGACCACAGCGCAGAAGCAGCAGCATGCCGCCTCTCTCGCTGCCATGAGAAAGGCGAATGAAGCGCCCCAGCCGAGAGCGCCTTCGAAAACTCCCAGGGAATACAGTATCATGCGCTGGGAGCGGGATCAGGCAATGGCCGAGAGGCTCGCAGAGAGGGTGGCTCTCCAGCACCAACAGCGCCAAGAGGCACAGCGCAGAGTAGGTCCTATTGTCAATGCTTTAATGAACAATACTAACAATGATTTACAGGCGGTCGCAATACAAAGAGCCCAGCAGGGTCAGGCCGCTCAAATGGCTAATGTGTCGAATGCTGGTCAAATGCCACAGAATACACCCCAGATGGCGGCTTCACATCCTCACGCGAACCTTGCCCGTGCTACTGCCGCAAACCAGATGGCAGTCAATGGTCAACCACGGCCACGCATGCCTATGCACGCAATGCCAAATGGAACGGGTACAAACCACATGGCTGGTGGGCTCGTACCGCCAATGCAGATGAATGGATCTCCCCAAGTTTCAATGCCTGTCGTAAATGGTCAGGCTCAGATGGCTATGCCAACCTCTAACCCCAATTACCGAATGATAATGCAAGCCCGGGAGATTTCAGAGCAACAAAGGCGGTCGGTACAGATGCAACAAGCACAGCAGCATCAGCAGCAGCATCAGCAGCAGCAGCAGCAGCAGCAACAACAACAACAAGCACAGCAGCAACAAGCACAACAGCATCCTCAACAGCATCCTCAACAGCAGCAGCAACAGCCACAGGCTCAGCCAAACCAGCAAGGGAACACGACAATGCAAAACTCCCCGCCGGCTATGCGGGCTGCTATCAATGGTATTAACCAGAAAAACTATCTCAACAATGCGCAAGCTATGATGGCCTCGTTTAACACCGCCAACGGATCGGGAATGTCAACCCCTCCTGGCACTGGTTTAAATATGTCTTCTGGTCAGGCTGGGTCTCCACGTCCAGCGACTTCAATCCCACAGACTCATCAGACATACGTCTTGCAACTTCAGCAGATTGAGAACCATATCAGACAGAACAATCCAAACACGCCTCAAGATGTGATCCGTAATATGGCAACAGCAATATTGACGAATCGTCACAACAACCTCACACAGTCAGCAATGAATGCCGCTGCTGGGGGGCCGGGTCAGGCAGCAGTTGCATCCGGTCCTCATCAGTATGCCCAGCTCCTGCGAGCCCAACAACAGCAACAGGCGGCGGCGGCAGCACAGGCACAAGCACAGCAGAATGCACAGCACCCTAGAAACTCTAGTGGGAGTGCAACACCTACGCCTCCAGTGCCTAAGTAAACGATATGCTAGGCTTGCAATTTAGTAACTGCTGGCTGGGCACCGCCTTCAAGGTGATTTAGAGGTTGATGGCCATAGTATGGCATTATTGGCGCAACGATGTTATCTTGCCACCCTTGGCCCAGAGAGCACGGCAATGGCTCCAATGCAGTGTCAAGTCATGACCAACCCATATGACAGAAAGGTCAGTCATGATTTGTATGCGAGCTACATTCATGCCCATTTGGGCTACAGCACAAAGCTAACCATCCCGACTTGCAATGAAGTACGCATGGAAAACGCCACATATATTTGTTAAGCGGCCTCTATCGATAGCCTAAACTAAAGAACCCTTTCTACTAGTTGGTGGCCATTTGTTGGGACGTTGTCTCATTATCGGGATCATGTTCCGCAGGCACTTTGCCATGAACGTGGTACCAAGCCAGAAATAATCAACGATGGCTCGGAAATGCATTGCTGGTAGGACGCCTGCATGCATAATAGCTCCATCAGGCTTGTAGGTGTCGACATCGGATCCCTCTCTAGCCACGAGGACCTACAGGAGTAAAACGCAGCAGCACCGATGATTCGGGTGACTCAGTGTCATAGGCATGGGCAACATGGTCTTTACCAGCACTGTAGTTTGTTTGGCGCCGGGGTTCATAGACATTTGCGGATGAAAATACGTCTGCTATAGAATCATGTACATACCTATATCTCAAGATGGCCGCATAACGGTATCAAAGAGATTGACCATGAATATAATACAATGAAGAATAATGATGTTACGGCATGTGATTATCATATACCTACTTGAATAATCCTTTGGGCATGTTTGGTCAATCCGAGGGGTGGATTGTGGTACCACTCCTTTTCGTTCTTCTAGTGACTCCTATAACCTAAATCCTTATACCTGTCTGCTGGGTTTCTTCATGTCCGAGTGGGCATGCAGTTCTAAAAAGTAAGGGTGTGGGCCCGCTTTCTAGATCTGGGATATTATTTGACCGCAATCCGGAGGTGCCCCATATTTGATAAGATGACCCAGTTTATTTTTTATCTTGTACTAGAATCTCAGAAGCTCCCATCGCCAGTAAAACTAAAACCGAGGAAATTTTTCTACCCAAAATTTAGAAAAGTCCATTGAACCACCTTTAAGCTAAGCTACATACGATGGGAAAACGGAAGCGATCCGATGAGCCTACAGGCGTCCGAATTCAAGAAACAGGGACCGCGAAGAAAACGAAACCCTCTGCACCACCTGTAAACGGACATAAAACCCCATTGACTATACAAATAGTCGCTGGGTCTTACGATCGCATTCTGCACGGAGTAACGGCTTCAATATCGGAAGACGACCAGGTAGAATTCGCAGACACTTTTCTCTTCAATGCGCACACTTCCGCAATAAAATGTCTCGCCATCTCTCCTCCGTCCGCGCCGGAGCCCGGGAAAGGGCAGAAGGTCATGCTAGCTTCCGGTAGCAGCGACGAACGGATCAACGTCTACAACCTCTCGGCGCATCCGCCTAGCAGGAAAAACGAGGATGGTCTATCGCTGGTGGCGCCGCGGAAGATTTTAGAGAACCCCAAGAACCGGGAGCTGGGCACGCTACTACACCACTCGTCCAACGTGACGAAGCTCGTATTTCCTACTAAGTCGAAGCTCATCTCCGCGTCCGAAGACTCCACCATCGCCGTTACCAGAACACGAGACATGTCCCTCCTATCGACTATAAAATGCCCCATACCGAAGCCCCAGGGCCGGCCAAGCGGCGACACGGCGGCCTTTGGGGGAGCACCGGCTGGCGTCAACGACTTTGCTGTCCACCCGAGCATGAAGCTCATGATCAGTGTTAGCAAGGGTGAGCGATGCATGCGGTTATGGAATTTAATGACAGGCAAAAGAGCCGGCGTGCTTAATTTCAGTCGGGATATGCTACAGGAGGTTGGGGAAGGGAGACATTCGACAGGGGAGGGCCGCAAGGTCGTCTGGGGGACTACGGAGGATGGGGACGAATTCTGTGTAGGATTCGATAGGGACTTGTTAGTTTTTGGCATGGACAGCACGCCGAAGTGCAGGGTCATGCCAGAACCAAGAAGAAAGGTACACGAGTTCTGCTACGTCCTGACGGACTCCGCCAGTGACTCATCATTACTAGCCGTATCGACCGAGGATGGCCGGATTATGTTTTTCTCTACCAAAAGCGAAGACTTGACCTCGAGCAAACCAAAGGAGGACAAGAAGACCGAATCGCTCCCCGTCGCCAGGTTTATTGGCCAGGTTGGAGGGAAAGAAGCTGGTGTCCAGGGACGCATCAAAGATTTCACTATATCGAGAGTTCCGGATGAAAAGGGGAGCCATTTCGTCATCTCCACTGGAAGCAGCGACGGCAAGCTTCGCATATTCAAACTCGCCATGGCGGAACTCGAAGAAGCGAGGACATTCAAGGCCCCGAAGCAGCTGGGAAAGTTGCTAGGCACGTACGAGACGCACAACAGGATTACGTGCGTGGAAGCATTTGTGATGATACCCCGACCGGAAGGTGTAGAGGAAAGCGAGGATGAGTTTGAGGATGTTTCGAGCCAAGAAGAAGAAGAGGACGACGATGATGATGATGATGGTGATGACTAGTAAACTACCACAACGAGGGAAAAAAAAATTCTAATCTTGATCACCTGGTGAGAATAAAACGAAAAGCGATAATACCCCAATTCTCTTTTACCCTCCTCGTAGGTAGTTAGTGCATTAAAATCAAGCGTCTACCCAGAGCATCTAGAACACATGGGATCAGAACCTATGGCCTCCCATCCTCTAATTAGATAGGGCAAAGGAAGCTACTGCTGTTTGTGTGTGGTGTGTGGTGTGTGGTGTGTGGTGCGTGTCCATGTGCTTGTGTATATGACACTAAACAACCAATAAGGGAGATGGCCTAGGAGGAGGAGTCGAGCTTTGTCCAGCGTTTCTTCGAGTCATTACCTTAGTAGATACATTACATTATCCGGTACCTACTAGGTTAGCCACTACTGATCGCGTGTATTTAAGTAGGTAGGTAGGTAGGTGCACGCCTCCCCTTCCCCTCCTCTTCCCTAGAATGGAGGTCTCAAAAGACTTCATCATCCGTCCATCCCGGGGGCTCATCCATCCATCTACTCATTCTGGTAAATTCGTATAGCACACAAGTCACATGGGGAATCAAAGCGGGGAGTCGGGGGGAGGGAGGGAGGGAAGGGAGGGGAGGGAATATACCTAGGGAAAAGGCCACCACCATAGATAACTAACCTAACTTACATTGATACATTGATTGATTGATACATATTATATCTACCAAGTGCCGATATACTACCTACCTACCTACCTACCTAGCTAATACCCTACCGAAATTGATAGATGCTCGTGCCGCCTCCTCCTGTATGGAGATGATAAAGATGGATAGGTAGGTAGGTAGGTAGGTATGTGAAGGTGGTGGGTGTTTAAAAGTAGTTAAGTGAGAGAGAAGAGGAGAGGGCGGGGGAAACGAACCGTGTACCAGTTATTTGTGCTTGGCGTTGAGACATGCGTATAGGTAGTAGATAGGCAGGCAGGTAGGTAGGTAGGTAAGTAGGTTAGGAAGGTTGGTATGTATATATAATGGACACATGATAGGTATGGATGGATGGATTGTCTCTCTCTCTCTCTCTCTCTCAGTGTGTGTGTGTGTAGGTGACTGGAGCTACGGCATTCAAGGGAGGGAGGGGTGAGGTATAGTACTTATTGACCCAGGCTAGTATGTATGTATGTAGGTAGGTATAGGTATGTAGATCTTATCTCTAAGGTGGAAGGATCGGAAGATTTCATCACAGATCAGTAGATTGATTTTCTCTGAGTAGGCCAGGTACCTGATGGAGGGTAGGTAGATCCTTTTGGGGGGGTGGCAAAAGGGGGGGGGCTTCTCCCTTTCTTTTCTATATTGTGGTGAACGCGTTGTTATCTTACCTCTATATGGAGTTTTGTCATCTCTATATACTAATCTCCTCGTTATCAATATATCTAGGTTAGTGCTATCAGATAGACTACTAGAATTGGAAAACGTTCTCAACCTCAACCCCAACCTCAACCTCCATCCAGTTCAATGGAGCCCGCTCAACACCGCTCTCCAGTGCGGGCGGGCCCACATCATCCATCATCGGTGGGCGGGACTAAGGTTGTCCGAAAGCTTCCTAGCGCGTGGGTGCTAAGTACTTATCCACAGAGAGAAGCTAAGGCAACTCAAGTTGTGGGGTAATAGCGAATCAGGGGATGGGGGAAAAAAAGAAAAAGAAGGAAAGGACCTGGGAAAAAAAAAAGAAAACGCTCACAAGCAGGTCGACAGGGGGAAAGAAGAATGGAGAGCCCCCAACCAGTCACAAGTCATCGGATTACAATTCCCTTCTGACCCTAACCTCCACATATAGGTAGGGTGGGGAAAGACTGAGGGGAGGGAAAAAAAACCCTGAAACCGCACGCGCGCGGACGAGGCATGTGATTATACTTTACCTAAATGCTTATTTACATGGTAGGTATTAAGGTAGTGGCGTCTTCGCAGGAAAGACATACATCAATGGACACAACATAGTAATAGCTGAATATTAATAGGGGCTGTATGTGCACACAAATATCTAAGGTTAGATACTTACTACATCTAGGTAGTAGTGTTTAAAATGTTTCTCTGTGTTTTGGGGCTATTTGCAGGGAGGTTCGATACATAGATTAACTGAGACACACACACACACACACAAGACGATGAGACAACGCGCACATGCCCACGCATTATAGCGTTGGTAACTTACCTACACTAGATACTTACCTACTACCTACCGATTGTCTTTCCTTTCTGGTCGTGTTCTGTTTCTGCCTATTTTTGCCCGTGCGTGCTGCTGCATATAGGTATATGCCACAGCGTTAAGTACTATGCAGCCGCTTGAAACCAGTAGCAGAGATGATCGTCCCTTGGGACGAATAGACCCTTAGGATATTGTTACATTATGTACCTAACCTACTACTACTAGTTAGCAGTCTTCTTTGTAACACATGGACGGTTATAGTCGGGGCCTGGGGTTATTTATTACCTGCTATATTGAACTTTAAAGTAGGTATTAATACTAGCTACTACTACATACCTACTAGCAGTGTGTTTTAGTTAATTCTTTCTTTTATTAAGCATATTAATGTGTTTTACTTATGGTACAATAGGTAAGTAACTTTAATTTTCTTTTTTTACCTATTAAAAGATTGTCGTTTTCTTTTCCTTCCTTTTTTTCTCTATCTTCTGCCCCCTCCCCTTTAGCTTCGACAATGTGGGTAGTGCCGGGTATAAGTTAGCAAGGTACCTGTTTTAAACTCTTTCTCCTCACCTGTTCATCTAGCAAATTCATCATCATCTTATAGGGAGGGAAGGAAGAGGAGGAGGAGAAGGAGCGGGGAGGGGCAAGGCCGATCCGATTCGGTGGGCTGGAGGTGGTAGGTAGTACAAGGTAGGTAGGTAACCTATGTACCTATTAGTAGTTATGTGCCGGTAGATGGTGATTCCCTATGTGTGGGTGTCCACTGTGGAGAGACCTCAGTGGATATTTTTCATGCGCGGGCGCGGGGGGTTGCGACCTACCTACTACCGACCTGCAGCATATCGTCGTTCCGTCGCTTGGCGTTTTCATTTTCAACCTTTTCCCATTTCTCTCAAAGACACATGCCCGCCGGGCCAGCTCAGCCCAGCCAGCCAGCCAGCCAAAAAAAAAACTACTACGTTGGCAGTTTTTTGTTTTATTATTTCGAACTCTTCGTATCTTTGTTCTTTTCATATGCATGCTTGTATGTATGTATGTATGTGTAGGCGTGTGTTGTATATGTATGTAAGTATATTCGTCTAAGTACTCACATACTACCTGACCTACTTACCTTCTATTCCATATATTTTACTTTTATTCATCCATTTCTGTCCATCTTCCACTCAATCTCATCCTCAACCCCCCCCCTCTCTCTTTATCCAAGTCCTCGTCTAAATTCAAATAGTATCCTCCATCTTCCCAATCCAAAGTTCACCCTCGTCGTGTATTCCGTAGTACTAAGCACCTTTTTTATTTATTCCAATTCTTCCTCCATCGACCCCGAACTGAACAAAAAAAATCCACTCGGTGCAGTGGCGCAGAAGAAACACGCCTCGGTTGATCCACCCTTTCATTGTTGAACCAGCTTTTCAAGGACAAGAGAACAATTTATTATAAACTTTCCCGTGACCTGATCCGGTCGCCATTAGATCGCTTTTAGAGTTGCAATTGATTACCCGAGACATTGAATCCAGGGCTTTGGTGAGGAAAGGGGCATTGTTAAAATTGCTACCATTACGTCGAGCTCCACGTCACTTCTCTCTTTCAAAATCAGCTGTTTTCCCTCATCTTTCGATACACCACAACCGACTTCATAACCAACTTCACCACCACCACCAACAACATAACAACCGCACACCAAACTTGCCATCTCATCTCCAGCTTTAGATACAACAAAACAACAACAAATACTAGACATCACTTACCTTGAGTAGGGAAAACACTATACCATGACCGATTCTCCAAACGGACCACCGTTGTATCGGCCAGTTCCGCGCCGGCCCTTCGGTCCGAACCTCAGAGACCTCACACCTCCAGACGATGACTACTTCTCCTCGAGCCATGCTCCCCAGTCAACATTGAACCTCGAGACCCTGAACTCAAAGTTACTAGACCCTAGAGACAACAATGCCTTCTCCGAATCTGGCTCTATCAGCCGCGCACAGTCTGTCATGAACCTCACCAGCTCAACATTGATGGGCATATACTCTCCCACAACGTATGGTCCGGACAGGTTTTATGCCCCCGGTGATGAGCCGAGCACGCCCTGGGGCACTGATGCCGAGACGCCCGCGGGGGCCCTCAGCGCAGAGGACCCCAACTATAAGCTGTCAAAAGAGAGAGCTCAGCCCATGCGCCGCCGTTCCTCCTTACATACAGTCGCCCGGCCACCGCCGTTGTCTAATTCCGCGTCCATATTCCACCTGGGCCTGCGGGTACTGGTGCTGTCTGGGCTGGGGGTCTTATATGGCCTACTGGCGGCACAGGTGCAGGACACGCATAGGGCCGCCTTCCAGATGGAGACCATATCCCAGGCTACGCGCCTCGATTGGCGGTACATGACGTTTTGGGGCATGTCTGGCATTGTGCTGGGCAGTCTGCTTCCCTGGATTGACGGCGTGTGGGAAGGCATTTTCGGGCAGGATGTGGCAGTCGACGAGTCGGCATCGGAACACAGCATGGGTGCGGACGCGGCCGGCAAAGAATCGCCTAGCACGGACTGGGCTCTGGCGATTAGGGGTATTGGGACGTTCATCGGGATCGCTTTTGCCATCGTACGTTGTTTTCCCCCACATAATCTGCCTCGTGAAATCATCGGCTACCTGTTCTCCTATAAAAAACCATCAAATTCTAACATATTGTGTGCAGCGTAAACTCCCTTGGGACTCTACTCTCCAGCTCTCCCTTACGCTGGCCCTTGTGAACCCGGCACTATGGTTCCTGATTGACCGGTCGATGACAGGCTTTCTCGTTTCCTCGGTCGTCGGTCTTGTAGGCTCGGGCACTCTTTTGGGGCTGAGCCCGGAGCTTGTGCCAGTCCCCACGGCTGTGCATTCATCATCGTCGTCAGCGGCGGCTGCAGCCTCCTCGACATCCTACGGGGCATCATACGGTCTACAGAACGATTCGGCCAACGGCGTCGCTAGCGTACAGACGATCTTCGGTGGCCTCGCGAGCCAGGAGACCGTCGCCACGGGTATTTGGATGCTCAACGTACTCTTCTGCTGCTGCGTCTGCTTTGGGAACATCGGTCGCTGGCTGGCTGTGAATCGGTCCGCCACGGGGAAGGGCAGATGGGGATGGGGAGAACGCCGGTGATAGGTGTCGCAGGGGTGAATTCTAATTGCGTGTTGATGCTTGCTTGCTAAAAAGATTTGTCTTTCTTTCGGTTTCCACCGGTCTTACCATGAACCATGTATGACACGTTCTTGGTGTGTACAGATTTTTATGATGCAAAAAAAAGAAGGGGGGAGGGGATAAAAATAATTGTATCTTGGGTATCAGGTCTTCTTGGGGTTTATTCCACTCTTTGGGTTCTTGGGACGGAAATCACGGAGTCCAAAAAACAAATAGCACGGAACGAAATGGAATGCAACGGATTGGGGAAAACGGGAACGACGTGCTCACACATATAAAAAAAATTCAGCAAGACATTTTATGATATGGGGTCGGATTCGATATTGACATGATTTGATTTTCACTATAACGGGGATATACATTGACTTCTTTATCATACAATATTATTGGATAGGTTAGCATCCACCGGAGCGATAATGGGAATGAGAGAGGGAGAAAAGGGGGGAAAGGATGGGAACACCAGAAAAATCGCAAGGGGGGGGAGGGGAGGGAGAATAATTGAAAGTTAGACACGAGGTTCGCTGTCTTATTATTCGATGTCTAATGTTTAAAATAGATGAAAAAAAAGGAAGGGGAGGAGAACAGTGGACTGATCTTTGCGTCATTCTCGCTCTCCCGATTTGCTTCTTGAAATTTTCAACGGGATAGAAACCTCGGGGTTTTTTTTTATTTTCTCTCTGCTAATGAGTGATGAAAACGGGGGTTTACGTTTACTTTCTCTTCATGTTCATCTTCCTTTTTGTTGTTGGAAGAATGGGAAAAAGGGGGGGGAAAGGGGTTGGGTATGGAGTATTGTGTAAGAGATAAGGGGGATGACGACCTAGGGCAATGGGTATAGGTATTTTAACTCGGGGGAACGGCACATATCACATGTAGATAGAGATTATATATCAATATAACGTTTATGTCAAGATAAAGTGCTGCTGGGTATAAGAGGCGAAGGAGGAGGTGGGAGTAGGGAGAAAGGGGGAGAGGGGGGAGGGGGGAGATGATGAGATAATGTGGTGTTTACGGTGATAAAAAAAGAAGAGACGAAAAGAGCGGTGGGGATAGAAGAACAAGAAGAAGAAAATTGATGGTAGATGAATGCGGGTATAGGTAGGTAGGTAAGTTGATGGGGAAATAATAAATCGTATGTTGTTTAATTTCTTGGGATATGGGGGGGAGCGGAGGTTTTTATCTAATTTTTCCATGTACCCGCGCGAATGAGAGGGAAGGGAAAGGGGGTCGGGGGAGGGTTAGTTGGGAGGGAGGGAGGCAGGGAATAGATAGATAGATAGGTACCCGAATATCTGTTAACTTTACTTCAACTTTCGGGGTTGTTTTATATAAGGAGGTATTATGTTCGCACCCGTTGTCTGATGTCGGGTTGCCTTTGGTTCCTGGCGACCTTGGACTTGAATTCGGACTTGGGACTTGCTCTACGCTGCCTCGGTTGTCTATACCGCGGTCTGAGGGGAATGGCGTAAAGAGATGGGGTGATGTCCTAAAGCAGACATAAAGGGGGAGGAAGTGTATCAAAACTTCCTATCTATTCATTGGGGTTGTTGACCAGTTACTTTTTTTCTCATAAAATAAAGATGCGTTAGATGGGGAAAGGCAGAGATCGATGCTAGGCACCGGTGTCATGGAATCGGGGATCCGGGATGGGTCCATTTAAGCGTCACATCCTTTCGGGGTTGAGGCTGAATAAAAAATAAGGGGGAGTTAGATACCAGAGAGAGTGTGTATGTGAAATAAGATAAGAATAGAAAAGAGCCGGTACATAGTGGCCGGAGCTGCAGGAGGTAAGCTGTGTGTGTAACAAGATAAAGTCCTTAGCGTGCCGTTTCAATGCAGATTGCAGCAAGGGAGGATGAATATGTACATATCTTATAGCTGACAGGTTATTATATTGTACCTTCCTTTTTTTTTATGCGGTGGGTTAGGGGAGCTTGGGAAAGATGAAGAAAAAAAGAAGAAGAATAGCAACACTGAAGTTAGTAAAGTAGACGTATATTTATTCACTTTTCTCATCTATAAATATCTACCTATCAGAGGACCGGGTTTGTATAGATGAACCTTCTTTTTCCCCTTCCATTTTTTCTTCTTCCTTTCTTTGATCTGCTATAGGATACCGAGTTTCCGGCTACCCTAGATCTAAAGAAGCTAACAGCCAAATTCCTCCCCAAACATCTAAAGGATGGAACATCCACGGCTTGCGTGTCGCGGGCTTAACGCGCCCGTTCGCTGTTGGGGTATATACTTAGTCGCCTGTTCAGTAGCGTCGATTTCCAGACCTTCCGGCCTCGTGCGAGGATCGATAGACAAGCGCCGCCATCGCGGACTGGGCCTAGCTGGGTTTGGGCGATTGGGAAGGGGGGAAAGGCCGCGGACAAAGGGGTCTGTCTGTCTGTCTGTCTGTCTGTCTCGAAGGGGGAGGATCCATGTAGACTAAATACTAGGTAGCTTCTCGTACAGATACCTTACGTACTACACTCTGATGTCTTGAAAATACGTCAAGTTAGGTGGATATGTAGGAGATAAGTAGGTACTAGGTACGATCTCGTGGTGGTTTTCACTTTATCGGGTTTGCTGGGTCTAGGTACATGGATGACCATGTGTCACGTGATACGGGTTCCACGGATCGTGCCACACCTGAAGCCTAACCTTAGCAAAGGTTATGTACATAGATTAACTTCCACCCGGGTACATTAGCTGATACTTAAATTTATGTACCCTTGATGGTCAGGCAGACGGACCTCGAGAGACACCAGAAATTGGCATTGAGGTTACGTAGGTAGTGTACTATTGGGGCTCTGAGGGCTTGGCCTTTAAAGCATCAATGGAGATGGATCATCCCGATAGTGTAGGTAAGAGCCGTTACCTACCGCATCGATATCAAGGGATCATCACTTGTGTGACGTCTGCCACATGGATTACGTAAATTAGTCATATCCAAATACACGCGTTAAGTGGTGGAATGTTTTTGATCCCTCTCGAATTCTTCGATGCATAGGTACATTAGTACCTACCTGTAGGATAAAGAGCGATGATATGTTCAAGTTGGTAAGACTTGTAGGTAGTATCATATCCACATTACACATAGGTACATACTACTAGGTTAGGTAGGTACCTGTATATTGATGGTACTACTACGTTCCTACCTAATTGGTGGGGGTTACACGCGTTTCCACTGCTCATGCATAGTATGTAGTAGAAGGCCAATGGGCGGCGGATCCCATGTCAAGATCGACACTCCACAGTTGCGCATATCAACCAATCAGAGGCGGAGAGGTCATGCTCCATGACCGTTGAAGTACCCCTACGACGTCAGGACTTTTCCTAATTGCACCTTGCCCGACCAGGCCATGCACACCCTTCCGTCCTGCCAACACGGACTGGAGCCAGATGTATGATGACTTCGACATCTTTGACCCATAATGTCTGCGCCGTTAGCAGCTTAGCACCAAGTGATTATACAATATATACACCTACCTATATATAGTATTTGAAATCCCTCAAAAGGATCCTCCCTGCACGCTCTCACGCGTCCCAGCTAGTCCTTACTACTAGTTACCCAAGTTCCTCTAATACCTACACACCTACTACTCCTACTCCTACTTCCTGAGACTACAGCAACTACAAGACAAGACAACCAACTATGCGGCCAGAAACTGCTGCCATTCACTATCCCGACACTGATCAGTTCGTTGTCAAACGCTCCCTATCGCATCCCGTTTCAAGATTCCTTCATTAGAATATATCTCTAACCCGGTCCGCGCTCATCTGCTACGCCACATTTATGCCTACTTCTCTCCCACCTAATATAGTCAGAGTAGGTTAGGTACTTGAGGCTGTGTGGTGCTTAGCTGGGACGGGACGGAACAGGTCAGGTCAGGTCAGGCCAGGTCAGGACAGGACAGACGCCTGTAAACATACCAAGGAGAACTTCTCTTTCTCCTTCTCTCCCTCCCTCCATCTCTCTCTCTCTAAACATATCGGCATCCCATCACTATAAAATAGCCAAGAACACGCATTCACACATATATACCGGATTTTTCATGTCCTCCATCCGGGCAGACGTAACTTCATCGGAGCTGCCCGCTTCGACACCTCCCGACAGCCCCGTCTCACAGCCGCATGCCGAGAAGGAAGACGTCTCAGTTCCTAATCCTGCTGCCACGGAGCGGCCGCCGGCAGCAGCAGCGGAGCTCCTATTAAACGCCGTCAAGGATGTCCGCCAGATAATTCGGCTTGTCCAGTGCCAGATATGTTCCGATATTCTGCAGGAACCCACTACATTACCATGTGGACATAGCATCTGCAAGCGATGCATACCCCAGACCCACGTTAGAACCAACATCTCGTGGCCGGCAACCGCTAGTCGCTTGCAAGGCTTTATCTGCCCAATCCCCGACTGCGAGAAAGAGCATGCCGTCGGGGATTGCGCCCTAGACGTCACACTGAATAAGACGCTGGCTATCGTCAAAACCACGATTGAGTTAGAGCGGGATGTGACCGGGTCTGCAGAGGTGTCTACGCACATTCACGTGCAGGATCGTTGGGGTATTGCAGGACTGTCCTCGCTAGAGGAGACGGAGGCTGAATCGAGAGTACTGAAAGGTGGTCGTATCGTCGCGACCTATACGTTAGCCGAGCTCGGCAAGCTAGACTATAGAAGCGAAGTGTCTTACTCATCTGTAGGAGCCGGTGATGATGTTGTTGAGGCCGTTGATATAGATGTCTTTACGAGATTGAAAGAGTCTGTCAGGGCTGAGATGGACTGCCAAGTCTGCTATGCGCTTTTCCTCGATCCAATGACAACGACATGCGGGCACACGTTCTGCCGCAGTTGTCTCCAACGAATCCTCGACCACTCACATTTGTGTCCGATATGCCGGCGCCGTTTGTCGATACGGGCCCAGCTTGACCAACACTCGTTTCCCTCTAATGAGCGACTATGTAAAATTATCAATGGCTTCTGGGCTGACCTAGTAGCAGTCCGTACGCAAGCCCATAGAGATGAAGAGCGGTCTAATAGCGAAGGTCTCGACACCCCGCTTTTCGTATGTACTCTTGCCTTTCCATCGATGCCTCTATTTCTTCATGTATTCGAGCCGCGTTACCGCCTGATGATCCGGCGAGCAATGGAGGGGAACCGGACTTTCGGCATGGTCCTCCATTCTATGCCTTCGGCACGGGGAGAGCCGAATTTTAAAGAACTAGGCACGCTTCTCCGTATCGTCAACATCGAGTTCTTTCCAGACGGGCGTAGTCTGTTAGAAACTGTCGGTGTATCCCGCTTTAGAGTGACGCGGCATGGGTGGTTAGATGGGTATATCGTCGCAAACATTGAACGGCTTGATGACATCAGCGTGGCGGAAGAGGAGGCCATAGAAGTGTCTGAGACGACGCGTGGGAGTGGAGTACGAGAGTTTACTCAACAACCACGACTATTAGAGCTAGCAGAGCGTGAAGAAACGGCACAACCTCGATCACCGCCTCCATTATCGCTAGGTGACCTCGATACCATGTCCACTAGGGAACTGGTCGACATTGGGGTCGAGTTCGTGCGCAGGATGCGAGCACAGAGCGCCCCGTGGCTAACGGCACGCACCCTAGCCATCTACGGCAATTGTCCAACCGACCCTGTTGCTTTCCCTTGGTGGTTAGCAAGCATCCTACCTGTGAAAGATGAAGAAAAGTATAGGCTCCTCGGCACTTCGAGCGTTCGCGAGCGCTTGAAAATATGCTGTCGATGGATCGGCGAATGGGAATCCAGCAGATGGTTAGCAGTTTCGTCTCTTTAAATCCATCATACCCTTCCCCTTCTCCCCTCCCCCTCTTTCCTCGTTCCGCTTTATGTTGGTCAACCTCATGCATCTCCTACCTTACGAAAGGGATATTTGCATGGGGAGGAAGAAACCGACTATGAGAAAAATAATCATCTCTGATTACACGGGCGCTGAAATTCTTTGCACTGCAGATCAAGAGGATCTTCTGATGTTGACGGGTTGTTCCTTGCACTTTCTCACAGGTCCCTCACTGGCTGCTTCGTCTTATGACATGCGGTCATCATCCACCTGGCCGCCCTAGCCTTGGCTCTGGTGGCGCTCTGGTTATCGAATTACAGGAGGGGATAGCGGTCCCCCTTTTTCTGGATCCTTGAAAGATATATGAATATAGAATAAGCCAATGAATAGGATAAGGGGGGTGGGGGCTTTTTCACTTGTTTAAGACATGGAGGTTCTTTTGGAATGGCGTTTTTCATAAGAGAGGAAGGAGAGAGCGTTACTTACTTTGTTTTGTTTACATCGTGATCCGTGGATCTCTGCTCGTTTTGCATCATCATCAGATTATAGCATCTCATGTCAAAAATCCATCCTCGCTTACTGCTACTACGACTATCACCAACCACCAGCATCATTATCTTCGTCATTATCATTATCATGTAATCGATACCACCGAAGCGATTAGCTAGCTATATTTCTAGAATATCGGGTTGTCTCTTTGTTTTTTTGAGCTCCATGATTAAACCCCCCCCTCCGCCCCCCCTTTCCCCCTTTTCCTGTTGTCGCATATCGCCATGATCTGCCTACTTACCTACCTACCTATACCTGTATTTATTGCTTAAAATATCTATCTATCTACCACATACCCTTAGGTATTTTTTTTTTAGCTTTCTTTGCTCTGGCTGTTTCTGGTAGGTAGATAGTATGAAGTGTGTAGTGTTTTGATTGGGGAAACGAATACCAGACCGGTATCTAATCCCCTATTTTGTCATTGTATATAAAGAAGCCAAAATAGAAAAAAAAGCACCCTACATTTTAGAGGAAGGAAATAAATATCTTAATGTTAGGTATTAAATATTATAAAAGACGGTGTTTATAGAGAGAGAGAGAGAGAGAGGCATAGAGAGAGAGAGAGAGAGACATAGGGAGAAAAGGGAAGAAAGGGGAGAAAGGGAAGAAAAGAAGAGAGTTATAAGCGTTTTATTAGGGGGGAGGGGGAGAGGGTATATATATATATATATATATATATGACATGTGTACCAGGGGAAACCTACCTACCTAATCTACTTAATTTCTGTCTTGCAAGAAATATCTACGTGGTTCTTCTTATATCACAAAGAGCAAGGCGTTGTTAAAGGGTTTGGTTTTTGGTGTTTCATAGAAAACTTTTTTATTCTTAATTGATTGATTAATTACCTAGGTACCTATTAAACTCCTTAAACTTTTCGTTGGATTCACTTTACTTGCGTAGTTCTCCTTTTTTTTTTCCCTCCTGTCCCTGTGCCTTTCCCTTTGCTTACACGAGCAGGAGGACTAGGTATTAGGGGGTGCAATCCAATCTATCTCATCCTGTCGCACAATCCGTTTATCCTACTCAGACAATGCCATGCCGTTCCATGCCGTGAAAAAATACAGATGAAAGTGAAATATGCAAATTGGTGAATGGTTTTTTTTTAGGTGTGGATTTTCTGGTTTTGTTGTTTCTCTTTTCTCTTTTCTCTTTCCTACTGCTTGGTTTCTTGGTTTCTTGCTTGCTTGGTTGCTTGCTTCTACACATATAGACTGTAAAAAACCCAGTCTGTAGAGCAAAGCCGGGAGTGACCGTCATGCTTAGGTTAGGTGCTAGGCGACAGACAGACAGATAGACAGACGGCATGTCCTCCTTTATTTACTGGTTGCGAGGGGATCTTCTGCGCTTCTTGGGTTCGGGCTGGCTGTCCTTGGGGTTGACATTGATGATATTGGTACTGTCGGCGTCTTCAGCTGCAGACGCAGACACAGACACGGCAGCAGCAGCAGCGGAAGCGCGCTTGCGCTTATTGCGACCAGGAGCCTTATGATGTCCAGGATCAGCAGCAGCAGCAGCAGCAGGAGCTCTGATTAGCTCCATCGCCTCCTCCTCCTTGGCCCTCTTCTCTGCCTCTCTGGCTGCCTTCCGGGCTTCTCTGGCCTCCTGGGCCTCCAGGCGGGCGATGTAGTTCCGGAGTCTGCGCATCTGGTTCTCGCGCCGGGCGTGGAGCGCGCGGAACTTCTTCTGGTAGATCCCTCGGGGCACGTGGTGCCCGGTCTCCATGTCGTACACTGTTTTGGAGGTGGTAGGTATATGTGAGTCAGTAATTGTGCCGTATTAAAGGGGGAGGGGGAAGAGAATAGGCAATTATGCGGGGTTGGGAAGGGGTGGTGAAGGACTTCTGGGAATCAACTCGACTTACTCAGGGTGGGTAGGATAGCGTCCATAACGTCGAGGGGTCCGGGCTGGTCCTCGCGAGTCTTCAGCGAGCCACGTGCTTCATCTAGCTCGAGCTTTCGCACGTATCCCGAGTTGTACAGGGCGTTGAGATACTCGAGCAGCGACAAGTAGGGCCACCAATGGTTGATAGATTCGATGCTTTGCCACCTGACACAGTCGTCAGAGGAGTAAGTGTTTGAGTGGTTGCTGCAAGTGATTTTATCATTGCTTATTGCCACCTCGATGAGTCGCTCCTCTGTGTCTGTGTCCTCTGACCATCTGAGACCCATCACTTCCATTTCAAAGGGGTCGTCGTCGGTACAAGGAGGTAGGGGTCGGGCCACGCTGTTAGACAACGTGATGTTCTGGGCTGTGACTCTCTGAGTACGGGACCGAGTGCGTCGTGAGGGCTCTCCTCCCAAGTAGCCGTATCTGGCATTGGGATCTGCAATTTGTTTGATGCGGAGTTCTCCAGGAAAGTCGACGTCCGAGTTAAGCAATGCCTGCCACAGTTTCTTCTCGGTAATGGTGCTTCTGAGGCCTTCGCCGCTCCTGTCCTTCTGTTTAATGTAGCGCTGGTATTGGGCATAACGGTCTCTGAAATCCCGGATCTTTTCCAACACGTCCAACCTGTGATTTTCTCTCAGATTCTCGAGATCGCGCAGGGCCGGTTCAGCTGCAAGCTTCTCCTCTGCCGTCCATGGCTCGTGGTAAAGAGGAAGAACCCCTATTGTGTCAATCTTTAGGGCGATTCTGGCACCTGGCAGAGACCAGAGACAGTTCTTTTTTGCGTCACCAGGTAGATCAAAAGAGGGTGCCAAGAGAACCTCCATAGCTTCATCCCACCAAGATTCACTTCTAATTTCGAATTGTACTGTTAAGGTCTCCAGGTTACACTGTGATAGCAATGTTATGTTATCAGCAGTGATTGGGTCCTGACAAGTGAGGTCTATGTGATGATTAAGACGTCGACAGTCCACATTAATCACGATGTGCTTAATAGCCTGACGCCTTTGTGGTGTTAAGGAGGCCAAAAAGCTGTGTATCTGGGATTCATAAGAAAAACAAAACAGGTGTAAACCGTAGAAGTATTTTTCATTCACCATGTTGTAGAGAGTCCAGCACGTACGCAACAGTTGATTGAACGTCAGGCGCGGCCCATGTATCATAGGTACGGAAAGTGTCTTGACCTGATAGAGTGATCTCATGTTTTAGTTATTGCTCCACCATGTTGGGAGGGAGAGGGAGAGACCAAAAGGGATGAGAAGCAGGAACATTTAAAGGTATTTTAAACCAGCCTCTGTAAACAAAACAAGCAAAGGAGTATACCTAGGTAGGTATGTACTTACAAAAAACATGTTAGAATGATCGCTAATTTGCTTAGGCCAAATGCATTGAAGATCGCCAATGGCAAACTGGATGATCTTCTCCAAGATCTGATGTTGTAATCAGCTAAGCTCTTTTATATAGCAAAACAGGGGTGTATTTGTTTAACGAGTACAACTTACCTCACCAGGGAATTTGAAGAGCCAGCTCTCACTGTTGCGTTGAGTTATTCTGTAGTTAGGGTGGCGCTTGCTGGCATCGTGAATGGGCTCTTCATCGACTTGGGTGTTGTCGTTAGCACCTGGGCCCGCCGCGGTAGTCGAGGAGGCAGATCCGACATCTGGCAAAGCCGGCAAATCTAGCAGCTGAGGGTCCAACATGGACAGTGGGAAACGAGATGGGGATGCCATTCTGGCAGACATAACGCCAAAAAGAATAGGCGTAGATGTCGGCGATAGTAGCAGTTCGCGAATCTCGAGTATGAGGATCCTGAATTGAGTACTCCAATATTGATCAAAAAGTGCCACAGGCAGATGTGCCAATGCGTTGATGCGCTGATGGCAGGAATGGGCAGTAAGATGGTAGGTAGGCAGGCAGGCGGGTGAGTGAGGGTTGACGAGAAAGAGAGTCGACGGGTTTTAGAGGAGGGCGACGGAGATCCAATAGGCAGATTATGTTTTTTTAATTTATATACTCCCAAGTCCCAGTCGGCAGAAATGAATGCAGTTTGGTTAGGTGAATGCTGCTCGACGCGTAGGTCCTGGGGATGAATTATGTTGGAGTTCTCGCGACTGGGCAGTGAATGAATGTGCGATGAGGGAAATAAATATAAACGCGACAACAAACTTCAGTAAAAAGTTTTTTTTTTTGTGTCCCAGGCGTAACTTCCTTTTACGATGAACAGTTACCCTCTGAGTCAGAGGGGGGGGGGGAAACATCAAGAATAACAGGAAAGAGCATTACCAAGAAAGCACGTCTGGGTACTGGTAGTTGCCCCCTATTCACCCCTGGGACCTATACAGACATATTAAGCCCTGTTTGCTCTTTGCACGTATTTTGAGTAGAAAGCAACATCTGGCAGTGTATCATGACTCTTATATTTTTGGTGCAATGCATATGTCATTACTCTTCCTAACAATAATTCTTTGGCAACTTTGTCACTGTTGATGCCTGTATGTATACCTAGTATTTGAAGATATTGGCTCACGAGGATTACACGTAGAGGTCACTTCCCAGTACTAATCTTCCAGCCAGAGTAACATCATATAGATGTATAGTTACTTAGCAACACTTGAAGCCTTTCTTTTGTGTTTACATTACAATATAATTGTTCAAGAGGTCTGTATTGATATGTGTGAAGATGCAGCATATGGTCTCCTGGACTGGAGGGTTTATTTAGTATGTAGTAGGGTTCTAGTGTACTTGTCCCACTCGAAGTCAAGTACATAGGTACCCCCATTTACTCCCAAAACCAATGAAATCGTCAGGAAGAAGAGTAACATGTACAAATATGGAAGTCGAGTAGGAGTCTGTCCAAGCTCGGGACCCTGCATGACAACAGCTGATAACCATAGAACTTGGAGCTCACAGGATTGGCTGCAGTATTATTCCCTTATCTTTTACATGTTACTCTCTCTCCCCATATGTTACCTTTTCATGTACGTACCGCGAATTGTATATTCGCGAGGCGGGGTGAGGCATACCTTCACTCGCGGGCTACCTACGTATATGCCGGTCTCGTAAGATGAAGCAACTCACCCAGTCAAGTCATTTGAGGGAAAGAGAACTTCAATTTGGCCAACACCAGATTTTAACCCACCCCGAATGCTTGGTAAAACCTCCACTGCTATGGATGATGACTTCGACCTCGTAGTCACCAAAGGTCTCTGCGTGACCGCCGCAGACATCGCCCCTTTCGACATCGCAATCAAGGGCGAGAAGATAGTCCTGCTTGCGCCCTCGGGCTCGCTGGAGAAGGCGCGCTCGAAGCGCACCATCGATGCCGAAGGCGGATATGTCATGGTACACACACACGCGCGCAGCCTTTGCACGCACCCTCCCCTCCTTTCTTGGCTAAGAAGAGCAGCCGGCAGAGCTACTTACTGACACCGATCCCAGCCCGGGGGCATCGACGCCCACGTCCATCTACAAGAGCCCAGCCTGTTCGGCAAGGGGTCTTCGGCGGACACCTACGAGACCGGCACGCGATCCGCCGTAGCCGGCGGCACCACCACCGTCGTGTGCTTCGCGCCGCAGGAGAGGGGCCTCGACTCGCTCGCGGCGGCGCTGGCGCGCGCGCGCGAGCTCGCGCGGGGCAGCTGCTACTGCGACTACGGGCTGCACCTGCTGGTGGGCAACCCCAGCGCCGCGGCGCTCGCGGAGCTCCCGCGGCTCGCCTCCGCCGAGGAGGGCGTCACCTCGCTGAAGGTCTACATGACGTACGCGGCGCTGCAGCTGCGCGACGACCAGATCCTCTCCGTGCTGCTGGCCGCGCGCCGGAGCCGCCTCCTGACCATGATCCACGCCGAGAACGGCGACGCGCTCGGCTGGCTGACCGGCCGCCTCGAGGCCGCCGGCCTGCTCGCCCCCAAGTACCACGCGCACGCGCACGCCCCCGTCCTCGAGTCCGAGGCCACGGGCCGCGCTGTGGCGCTGAGCGCCCTCGTGGCTAACACCCCTATCCTGCTCGTGCACGTGAGCTCGCCGGCCGCCGCGCAGCGTATCCGCGAGGCGCAGGCGGCGGGCGGCGGTGGCTGCCGTCCGGTTTTCGGCGAGACGTGCCCGCAGTACCTGTTTCTGTCGCGGGAGGACCTCGACCGCCCGGGGTTCGAGGGCGCCAAGTACGTGTGTGCGCCGCCACCGCGGCAGGGGGCGGCAGACCAGCGGGCCATCTGGGACGGGCTGCGCGACGGCACCTTCGCGGTGCTGAGTTCAGACCACTGCGCGTTCCGCTTTGACGATGCGCAGAACGGCAAGAAGGCGGCGTGTGTCGCGGAAGAGGAGCCGCTCGGACGCTTCCGGCACATCCCGAACGGGCTGCCGGGGGTGGAGACGCGGCTCCCGCTGATGCTGTGCGCTGGGCGCCTGCCGCTGACCCGGCTCGTCGAGGTGTGCAGCACCAACGCCGCCAAGCTGTATGGCATGTACCCGCGCAAGGGGAGCCTGATTCCGGGGGTCTCGGACGCGGACCTGGTGGTGTGGTACCCGGAGGGCCGGCTGGGCGAGTTCACCCTGACGAACGCCATGCTGCACCATAATGTCGACTACACGCCGTACGAGGGACGCGTGCTGAACAACTGGCCGCGGTACACGATCCTGCGGGGCCGGGTGGTCTGGGATCGGGACGGGGGAGGGATCGTTGGGGAGAAGGGCTACGGGCGCTTTGTCAAGCGCCGGGAGAGCTCGCTCAATGATGTCTGGAAGACGGTGGAGGAGGAGGGGCCATTCGATTTAGAGAAATTATGAGGATGGCATACTTCGTTGTTCCATAATGCCCATTTCCCTGTTGTTTCTTGGAAATACGCTATTGCGATTTGCGAGTGAATGCAGCAGAACCCCTCAACCCCTATTCAGGTAGAGTCGTTGATTTGAATTATCATACTCAACCCTGAAATTATTTCCAATTGAAATCTATCCCATTTTACCTAGGATACCAGCTTAAGCAACCGTTTTATAGATCTTAGGTCCCACAGTCCTTGCAATAACACAATTAAAGAAATATATACCTACCCACCAAGAGTGAGCAGGATTATGACATCGAAGGAAGTGCAAAATGGTATTATAATTAGACATCGGGGTATTTCTAGTCGCGTAATCTCTATTTTGCACGTTTGTGTCTCGCATCGAATGTTGTCACCTAGCTTCGAGGCGAGTCCTTGTCCCTCTCCTGACTAATTTCTTGAATTATACATAGTGATGTCTGTATGGGATGGTGTTAACCGCGTTTACTTCGAAGCTTTCTGACGCTGGTTTCGTGTATGCGTGGATATACTGCGATGAAGAAGCGACATTGAAACCAGTGAGCACCCTAATGCCTGATCACTATCGATGTCCTATGCATTTTCACCATTCGCCTCATCGTTCATCTGGACGTCTTCTTCCGTAGAGGCATCATGCCCGTTAACACCATTCGTCCCCTGAGTTGGTTTGTAGATAAATTGTTCAAGTTCTTTGTATGTTTCTTCCAAATCGTCATTTGTTATGACCGTATCGTAAAACTGGTCAGATTTGGAGTGTTCAATGTCCTCTTGGGCAGTCTTTAATATGCCCTGAATCGTTTCTTCGGCCAAGTCCTCGGACTTCTTCAATCGAGCCTCCAGCTCCTCTAGATTGGGAGGAGAGATGAACACGAATCGTGCAGAGTATCCGTTATCCTTGGCCATCTGTGTTCCCTGTAACATGTTAGTTAAATTGTAGAGAAATTCCAATGAAAAACAGCTTACCTCGCGATCCAACTGGATTACAGGAACTTTACCGGCTTCTTCCATAGCATCGGCCGTCTTTCGATTTGTACCATAGTCAAAACCGTCTTGATTGCTGAATTCGAGAAAGTAGTCTCCATCTAGTATGGTGTTGAAGGCTTTCGAATCAACAAAATGATAATCTTGGCCATTTACTTCACCCTCTTTGGGGCTCCGCGTGGTGTGTCGGATGATCTTCCCAAACACCCCTTTCTGCCTGTCCAGAAGCATTGAAACAAGTGTGGATTTGCCAACTCCTCGTGGCCCACATAGGATGATTGGCTTCATGTCATCGGGACGCCGCCCACTATTGGTTTCATCCTCTTGGGTTTCCTCCGTATCAGATTGGTCTTGGAATATTGCGTCGATATCCTGCCAATCATCTATCTTGCCGAATGCGGACAGCTTTGTCCTTCGAGCAATTCTCAATGCCCTCCAGGTTTTACTGGCCTTCGCCTCCAGTATCTGCAGCCTTTCTTTCTCATTTGTTGCAAAATCAAGATCGAGATTGTCGTTTTCTATCTTTTTCTTGAATTCTGAAAGATCCGGAAGCCGCCATCTCGCCGGGTCCTTTAGCTTCTCCATGGCTGCTTCATTCTCTTCTTTCATGAAATCCAAAGGCAGTGAGCCCATAGGCGTTGGCCGTAGCCTCTTGTTAGTTGCCATACGCCTGGCACTGGCTTTCGCGCCATTGAACTCGGTAGGCGAGACTGGTGGCCTCTCGATTGGTGCGCAGTTCTCAACTTTCCAGCGAACCCAGCCTTTATCTCTTGAGATAACACTTTCTACTACACGAAAGAAGAAGTAGCCATCTGATTCAGCTTGTATGTACGTCGTGATTCTATCTTTCATGTTTCTTGCCCATTGAGCCTAGCATCTATTAGCATGTGAACATTATGAGTACCATAGAACGGCACTTACATCTTCATCCCCAAGGTTCTTATCACCATACACCACAGATCTATTTTGTGGAGTGATGTTTGCGATCTTCGCCCTAGCCTGCGGAGTAAGGGACAGCAGGAAATCTAATATGATGAATGCTTGAATGAGGATGTGACGTCTGAAATACAAGTCACCGATCTATGTACTTGGTAAGCAGCGTGCAGGAATATGTGTGGAGCGGAAGTGAGTTTCAGCATACCTCCAATTCGAAGAGCTCTCTGCTGGTTAGATACTTCGGGTTATTGTTGCTACTGCGAAGATCGTCCTCTCCCTCGGGATTCTTCCTCTTTTGAGGAATAATCTTGTTCTCTTCGCCACCCTTCGTACTTCTCTGGAGCTTCTCGACCATCTCAAATGCGACCATAGTGGCCTCCATACCTGCTTTGAATTTCGTGAGCTGGGCCGTGTCGAATAACGTCGTCGGTTGGCTGAAAAAGTGTTGCAAGGACCAGAAGATGGGATAGAGCGCATCAGTATCTAGTGGTTTCTCTGATGCTGGCTTGTTCTTTGCATCGAACGACACTGCCTTGGTGGTGGGCTTGGATTCCTTCCCGCCATCCTTCGGAGTTCCGACTTCGGCATCAACATCCATCTTATCTGCTACATCCTCAGACGTATCCGCAGTCACTTCGAAATTGGTGACATTTTCGACATGGTATTCACCACGCAAGTTTACCGAACTTCTGTCGCCAAGCGGGAAGCTCTGGAACATGAAAATGAAGACGCGGCCGCAGAACGCGGCATCCTCGGCGCGCGATAACCGGCGGAGGAGATCGTTGCAAGATCTAAGAATGACCAGCTGTTTCTGTTTCATGTTTTTCGCGGTTATGCGTTCTCTTCTCGACTCGAGGAAATCGAATATCTTGCGACAGCCGTCGACAGTCTGGCTATCGAGAAGTTCCTCGACCAGCCAGAAAAGGAGAGCAGGATCGCATTGTTCGCTGTCGGATAGGACGGATAAGAAATCGAGGAGGTTCCAGACTTGAACGAACTCGGGCGAATCGATTGAGGTGCTGGCCTGGGGAGGTGGTCAGCAGTAGGCAAAGAGTCGTGGTTCCTGTGTCGCTCACAATTAAACCGCTGAAAACTGTTCTTGCGGCGGTTTCGACGGCGGCATATTGACGGCCCCTTTCAGATACGGCATTTTCGGACTCGTAGGTAGGAGAAGCGCAGGGAAAGATGGTAGGGATTCGGACGAGAAAAGATTCGAAATGGGATTTGGTGAGAGGCGGTTCAATTGTCGCTGTAGGCTTGACGGACTGTGCATGGTTCAGGGCATCATTTAGAAGATTTGCAAATGCATCGACTTGGGGAACTTCGTGTTCCGGGTTTCTGGCCGAAGGCATCGTGAAAGCTTGGGGTGCGTCCGTTGTTGCTCGTTTAGTCGTGAAATTCTAGTGGCGCGACAGGACTTGGACTGCACAAGGCGGGAATGCGGACGTTGCAGTAAATGAACGACAGGTCTGGAGGGGGTAAAGGCTTGCGCATTTTCAAGTGTCGAGCATGGCGGGATATTTTTTGGCCAGCGTGGTTGTTCGTGGCAAGTGGCGGAGGTGAAGATGAAGGTGAAGGTAAATGTGGTTGGTACGAAGGACGAAGACAGCTTTGTTTGCGATTATTTGGGAGAGACCGAAAGGCTGAGCTTCCGAACATGCTGCATGGGTCCTTGCTCTCTGCCTGCGCTGACCGCCTGAGGGTTTGGTGGTCGGAGATAAAAATAGGAAAGCTAGAGGTGGTCTTAGCGTGACTACTGCATTATCGATAAGACTAGATCCAATTTATTATTGCTCAATAATTCAGCGCGGACGGAAAGACGCGACGAGGCTGAAAACAAATGCTTGCGCCACAAATCAAGTTCTAGGTTAACCTTGTACTCCGTTACCCGTCTCAGCTCGGTCCCAACCTGGAAATTTCATTGATACTCTGGAACTTCATGCGCCGTGCTTGCTGAGGTCCTTTCCCCCCTCCCCTCCAAAGCAAGCTTCGGCACTACCCAGATCGATCCCGGCCGATTCTTGCCTCAACAATGCCGACCGCGAAACGACTGAAGGGCGGTGCCAAGTCCAAGGCCCACGAGAGTCAAGCAGCCAGACCAACTGTGGCCGATCTGGAGGGCGAGACCGAGTTCGCCCAGCTTGCGAAGCAGCATTGGCTGAAGCCCACCAAACGCACCACCAGAGTCAAGGTGAAACCCGATGTGCTGAAGAGGGATATATGGGATGTGCTGGAGAAAGATGGCTTTCCGTACAAGTCACTGCTCGTCCTTGAAGGACTCCAGACCCTCGAAAGGTGATTAGAGACAAATGACTGCGTACCGCGCTCTGCTGGTCGTGGTGATGGTGCGTTAAGGACGTCTATGCTAATTTATCTTCCTAGCTATCTGTGGCCTGGCTATTCCGAGGATTCGTCCAATTTCCATGTTCTCCTCATAGCCTTGATCTCCAATGTCAAGGCCCGGGAAAGACTGGAGATATGGTCTATCTTCGAAGACCGGCCCGCCGACTTCTCGAGCCTGTTTCGTCGTATCCTTTCCATGAGCCTCGATCATACCCTCTCGTTGAATATCCGGACACACCTCCTTTCCTTCATTACCTATGCCTTCCAGAGTCTCGACTGGGCCAGTGTCCGGAAAGAATGCGCCCCGTTAGTCTCTATTGCTATCTGGCACAATCTTTCCTCCGAAGCAAAACGTGAGACTAGTCTGGCGCAGACAGCACAGCTCAAGAAGGCGTGGAAAGCTGCAGGCAAGCGATACGACTCCGCCGATGACCAAACTAAGGCGCGTATACGCTTTGAGAGAGCTTGGCTGTACTCTTTGACTCTAGACTTTCTTCGGTTGCTTTACGATGACAAGAGAAAGGAGGACCATATTCGGTACTGTGAACGATTTGTTGAATTTATTACCGACCTGTTGAGTCAGCTTCCAACCCGACGATATGTCAACACTTTACTCCAGGACTTACATGTACTTCCTGCCTTACGGCTTTCCCCCACCTTCAACGACGAAGATAACGGGTTGCTTCGCGACCAGTACGCACTGCTGAATCACTATGCGTACTTTACCATTGACGACCAGAATGGATCTCAACTTAGCCGTACGGAAGCATACGATCGGCATTGTGCCAAGCTCGCAAAGCTTCAGCGAGTTGCCCTACGCAATTTCAAGGATAAACTCACTGTTCTGGCTTTATCAAACTATGCTTCGATAGACAAGAGGAGTGAGCTGGAAGGCCTCCTTGAGGTTCTTACAGATGAAGAGCTCGCCCAGCTAGCGACTCTTCTCGAGCTTAGAACCGAGTATCCCGAATCTGTGAATGTTGTCATTGATCGGACGTTCTTGATGGAGGTTTTCCTGTCTACTTTTGAGAAGCGCAAGACATTCCAGGAAACCGCTCGTGACATTAGGATTCTTCCGACAGAAGAGAGTTTGTTTGATCAAAGCCTTTTGCGAACAGATAGTTATGACGGGTCGCGACCACTTGCGCTTCCTAAGCTAAAGCTACAATATCTTTCGGTCGGTGATTTTCTTTGGCGTGCGTTGATTCTCTATCGATGTGAGTCGTTTTACGGCATCAGGAAAGATATCAGCGATGCCGTTAGACGGCTACAACCAGAAGTGCGAAGATCAGGCGACACTGGGTTCAAGGGTTTTACCAAAATGGCACTTCCCATATCCCGGCCATCGATACTCGAAGTTGTCCCTGCATTAGTAGGGGATGATAAGCCATCCACGGTCCGAGCAGAGATTTCCCTCGACTTCCGTCGGCTTACTGACCATATCCGAAGAGAATGGGATTCACTTCGGCCAGATGACGTGGTTTTCCTAGTTGCTGTGGATGCCTCCGCGCCAAATCCTATCACAAGTAACGGCGGCAATGCTCTTTCTGAAGCTCAGAAGCTCGGGCTTGTCTCTGTTCGCACCGCCGAGATTATCCAGATCATGGATGATAAGGGCAAGTCCATCAGGGATCCATCCGCCTACTTTAATGGCCAAAATCGTTCACAGACTAGGAGATTTCAGTTGAAGCTGGACGCTAAGGTATACAAGGAAGACATGGAGCGAAATTCAAAAGGCAAGCCTGACGTATATGAAAGGATCAACCTGATCGTTCGACGGAGTGGCCGCGAGAACAACTTCAAGCCTGTACTTGAATCAATTCGCAGCCTGGCTCTCTCAGATGTACCACTCGCTTCCTGGCTACATGAGAATTTCTTAGGCTACGGCGATCCAGCAGGCGCCACATATAGGCATTTGCCGAACCGTATCAATAAGATTGATTTTAGAGATACGTTCTTAGACTGGCAACATTTGGTTGCCAGCTTACCGGGCAAGACCATCGAACCAGGTGACGATGTCTCTGGCAGTTTTGGCCCGCCATATGTCCTCGAGTCGATAGACAAGCCCCCGGAAGAGCTGCCCACTAAGCTATCCAAGAAACGAAGAAGAGATACAGAACCCCCCCTCCTGGCCGAGGTAGAGACATACAAGGTCTCTACGTATAAGCCCCCTAATTTAGGCCCTTATCCTATCGACGCCCCAAAGCTAAACACTATCCGCTTCACACCTGCGCAGATAGATGCGATTATATCCGGCACTCAACCAGGACTGACTGTCATCGTTGGCCCACCTGGGACTGGCAAGACGGATGTGGCGACACAGATCATCAATAACATCTACCACAATTTCCCCGAGCAGCGGACACTTCTAATAGCCCATTCGAACCAGGCATTGAACCAGCTGTTTGCCAAGATTGTAGCCTTGGATATTGATGAACGACATTTACTCCGACTAGGCCATGGTGAAGAGGAGCTTGATACTGAAGGAAACTTCAGCAAGCACGGCCGGGTAGAGTCCTTCCTAGAAATCAGAGACCGTTATCTTAAGGAGGTGAATCGCCTGGCTGCCAGTATAGGTGCCCCCGGTGCTCATGGAAATTCTGCTGAGACTGCAGGATATTTCAATTCGGTTTATATCCAGCCATCTTGGGCGAAGTTCACTGAAGTTGCCCAGGCGGAAGATTCTACGACGGCGGATATCGTTCAGGCATTTCCGTTTCATAACTATTTCTCGGATGCTCCACAGCCTCTATTTCCTGCAGACGCCGATCGCGAAGCCATTCTAGATATAACTGACGGGTGCTATCGTCATATATCAAAGATTTTCTCAGAACTTGAAGATGTTCAACCCTTCGAGATCCTACGCCGCGACCGCGACAAAGCAAACTACCTCTTAACTAACGAGGCTCGCATAATTGCCATGACCTCAACTCATGCTGCGATGCGGCGCACTGAGATTGCGTCTCTCGGGTTTCACTATGATAATGTGGTGATGGAGGAGGCGGCGCAAATCACCGAAATCGAAAATTTCATTCCGCTCGCCATGCAGAAGCCCCAGGGCGGACAGATGGCATTGCAACGGGTTGTACTTTGTGGTGACCATTATCAGAACTCCCCTGTGATCCAGAGCCTTGCGTTTAGGCACTACGCAAACCTCGAACAGTCCTTGTTTTCACGATTTGTCCGATTAGGTATACCAGTAATTACGCTTGATCAACAAGGTCGTGCTCGCCCATCCATCGCAGCTCTATACCAGTGGAGATACCCAAATCTCGGGAACTTGCCCCACGTCGAGAACCAACAAGAATTCCAGACTGCAAATGCTGGCTTTAAGTACGACTATCAGTTTATCAACGTGCCAGATTACAAAGGACGTGGCGAGGCCGAGCCGACCCCTCATTTTATTCAAAACTTGGGCGAAGCCGAGTATGCAGTTGCGCTCTATCAGTACATGAGGCTCCTGGGATACCCTGCGTCGAAAATTACCATATTGACTACATATGCTGGCCAACGGGCTCTTGTAAAGGATATCCTGAACCATCGATGTGGGAAGCATGAGATATTTGGTTTGCCCAAGACCGTGACAACAGTCGACAAATACCAGGGCGAGCAAAATGATTGTAGGTATCCCTCGTCTTACAACCAGGAGTTTACACACTAATGGTGGATAGATATCATCCTTTCACTCACTCGAACAGCAAGAGTCGGTTATCTGCGAGACATCCGACGTCTCACCGTCGCTCTGTCTCGTGCCCGACTTGGGCTATACATTCTAGGTCGAAGAGAAGTCTTCGAGGCATGCTATGAGCTTCGTCCCGCGTTCGAGCTACTTCTTCAACGACCAGACAAGCTAGCCCTCGTTACCGGGGAGATGTGGCCCTCACAACGGGTTCAAGCAGAAGAAGAGGGTGCTACAGTACCTGGCGAGGCCGTCATGGAAGGTGTAGAGCACTTTGGACAGTATGTGTATGAGATGTCGGTTGTGAAGATCAAGCAGGTTCGCGCCGAGCTAGGCCTACCCGAGGAAGACGATAAGCCCGCCGAGGACGAGGAGATCCAGTACATTGCCGAGAACGACGAGGACGAGGACGTGGAAGAGACAATGGAAGGCGAGGAAGAAGAAAGCAAGGAGTGAGAAAAAAAAGCTTCCCTTTTTTTATATGAAAACGTGTTTCATGCTACGATACCAGACGGAGATGATGGCAGCAATGCAATGCTAATATGTACCTACCTACCTAAACTAAACTAAACTAAATTAACCTAGATACATATATAAAAGGCTACTACTTGATAACCATGATGGCGTCTCCCGGGCGTTATGAAAGAGAATGGATGTAACGGTTGTCCTGGGAGAACTGGAATTGATAATGAATGGATCCCCTTGGTTTACCTATACACCCGCATCCCCCCTTTCTTTTTACACCTGAAGCCAAAACAAAAAAAAATTTACTAGGCAGGTAGGTACCTAATAGGAGGTAAGGTAGGTAGGTAGGTTAGGTAAACCCAGGTCTTTTACCTACCTAACCAATCAACCAGAGAGAGAAAGGTTCTTCGCCGAAACGTTCCTTCACCGCATCATCGTTCGTTTTATATCTTATCTCACCGAGGTAGAGTATGTGTAGAAAAAAGGGGAAAGGGGGAGGAGAGACATACGTGTGTATGTATGCATGTAGGTTATTACATTTCTTCCGCTTTCTTGGGGGGAAATTGGTAGAGGCAGAGAAAAAGGGGGAGGGGGATGGGGGGAGGGAAAATGGAAGAAGAGGGTAAAAGCTTATGTTTAACTGCTCGTCAAGTGACGTACGTGTTGTAGGTAGGTATATAAAGCATTGGAATGATGGATGTGTGTTTTCTTATGCAGGATGGATCATATGTAACATTGATAGGTAGGTAGCGTAGGTAAGTATGTAGGTCAACTGGGTATAGTAGGTACATAATGTATAGGGGAGCTGGTCAGTGGGGAGAAGGGGAAGGGGGAAGGGGGAAGGGAAGGGGAGGGTTATGTAAGTATGTATGTACGTTGATGCGGTGTTCGCCGGTCCGTGTTCGATAAATCTGTTCCTTTTTTTGTTTTTTTTGTTTTTCTCTTTTTCTTTTTTCTTTTTTCTTTTTTTTGCGTAAATTTGTGCGTGCGTGGCGCGCGTTTCTTGCGTGTTGTAGCACGGCATAATTGCTTAAGTACCTATCCGTCTACTTACCTGTCGACCTACCTAGCTTTCAGGTCTACCTATCATGATGTGAAAGATTAGGTAGGTGGCCTGTACTACCTACCTATATATATATATATGTAATCCCATCGCCCTATTCTCGGTGCTCTAAGCTGGGAGCAATATGTCCGGGGCGATGAAGTGATTGTGTTAGAACATCTGCCTACATGCCACCTCGTATTGGTCGTGTGTAAATACTAGTCGCCGGTGAGAATGGGTAGTAGTAACCTAGATGGGATGCACCAGTTCAGGTATTTCCTCCTCCTTATACTATTGTAGGGCTGTTATTGGATTAAAGGTAGGTATGTATGTATGTATGTATGTGTATCAGGTCGGCTGGGTAAGTCCAGTCCCGACTATCAAATCATGATTATGCATAATAAAGTGCGTGCGTCGCATGGCGGTATATATCTATGTTAGGTAGAAGATAAATACTTATGTATGTAGGCAAACGAACCCACGACCCTACGAACGAACAGATGTACGAATAGAGGCAAACAAATTGAAATATAATAAAAAGGGGGGGTTAAGGGGGGGTTGTTAAGGGAAGCAAACAAATTCCACAGGTGAATGAAACGAATCCGTTACATTCCGAGATTATGGCCGTCCCGTGTTGCTTAGGTTAGGTAGGTAGGTAGACAGAAAAAAAGAAAGATAGCCCCTGGTTAGAAAAAAATAAAGTGTCAATCAAGTCTGAATGAGAAGCTGGAGAGAGAAGGAGAGATAGAGAGACGTGTCAAACCCCCTCCCCCCCCCTTTTTTTCTTCTTCTTAGTTAGCAGTAGTAGTTGCTGCAAGCTCCCGCAATAGGTGGGGTGGTCTCCCTCTCTATCTCTCTCCTTCCCCTATCATGTTCTTTTTTTTTTCTGGGCATCGTGATTGTGGTGTTGTCTTGCGCTACAGCATCCGGCACATAGATATGGGCTTAAATCTAAAGTGTATATTTAGGAAGATTTATACCCTAACCAGATCAATCACTACATAACCTAATACATTGATGTACCCATGTACATAGCAGGTATGTTCTTGGTGAGGGAATGGACATGAGCATATAGGGGGTATTTGATCAGTAGTAGGTTTGGTTGGTAGGATATAGTGCAAGGCTAGTGTAGTGGTTACTGCCTCATATGGTTATATGTCTGTCTATACGATGTCTTGTTCATAAGTTGGGGGTTTAAAAAAGAAATAAAAGCACTATGGCTTGAAACCTTTTTCTCTCTCCCCCTTTTGCCACGCCAAGCTTTTTTTTCTTTTTCTAAAAACTTCTCCTCTTAGAACTCATAGATTTTCTCGTTGCCCTCGATCCTTTCTTTCTTTTATCTTTTCTCGGCTCTCTCTTAGTGCCAAATGTGTGTCGGTGGTGCCCGACAGGTTGCTACTTACACTTTGTACTACTACTACCTTACTAAGGTAGGTACTTCCACTTTCTAACTAGCGAGGGTCGGACACGGCGAGAAGGCGTTGAGGTCATTCTGCATCGTACTAAGGACCGGCATACCTGTAATCTGCCAATCGATAACGACAGCGAGCCTTAAAATAGACCCCAAATTCTTCCTTTTCATTTTCTTTTCTCTCAAGGCTAATAGTACGGTCTCGTGCGAGCGGCTCTGCGGACACGCTAATGGAAAGCACCCCTCAGTTCAATTGATAGGAGGACGGCCGATTTTTGGCTCATGGCGATTTTTCTTTTAACTTTTTCCTTTTCCTTTTTCCTCCCCCTCGCCCCTCCCAAGATTTTATCTTAGGTAGGGCATGAGTCTTTTTCTCCCTCTCTTCTCTCTCCCCTCGCCTGTAAACCGCCCTCCCCCCTAACCTACTAGCTTGGTTCTATGCTAGATACTTTTAGGTAGTAGTACCGATCCAATATACACGCTAGGTTAGCCATCTTATGTTCCCTACCTTGGGTGTATATACTGGAGGTACGTCCACCATGTTTATTCGCCCCTACCTATTAAAACAATTGAATTTGAATCGCGGAGGTACAAAGCTAGGCATACAACCCAACTATTTGGGCGCTACCAATATTATCGTATAATCTGATTTTATTTTCTTCCCTTATTCGTAGTATGACTCAAACTCCCCCAAATCCTGACTCCTCGTGCACCCATGGTGCGTTTTGGTGTATGCGGGCTTTGCAGACAGGCTGCATCCTTAAGGTTGGCGCTGGAGAGAGGAGTAAAGGGTAAGATAGGGTAGGGTAGGAAGGTAGGCAGTTTCTCAGGGTAAGTCGGGGGTCGATGAAGGAATGTGACTGGTGGATGCTACTAGTTGAGGGGGGCCCCTCACTGTTTCTTCGCACTGGTATCGCCTATCGCCTATGGGGGATGGATAGCTCAGGTGCCTTGCCTCGTGAGGGAATTCAATGTAGGCAGGTTAGAGAATTTCTACGAATTTCTCCAAATTGAAACCCTAACCCTTATCGTTCGATTTGGAAGCCCAGCCAGTCTTCTATCCTCCGTCTACAAGGCTTCTTCCGGTGGAGATGCCGGTACTGAGACTTGGAGGCTGATTACCTACATGGTCTCGGTAAGACACATGTATGGGTGCGGGTATTTTTGGAACTCCTATTGCAGCTGGGATGTATAAGAGACTAGGTGATTGTTGCGATGCCCCCAAGAATGGGTGATCGATGTTTATTGTCATCCTCCCCTCCTCTTCTCTGGGCGGTTTACTGATGTCTATTCAGACTCCCGAGTCCATATGAAAATCGCTAACCTTCTAACCTACATGGATATCTTGACTGACTCTATTGAGAGGCGTTGGTTGACATCGCCTCATCTCCAATCATCTCATCCAGTAGATGCTCTCGGTACTCTGATTAAACAATAGGAATGATTTTGGGCGGCTCATGGTATTTGCTACGTTTTCTTCCCAACTAGGTAGGTAAAGCAAACGGTAGGGTAAGGATAGGGCAGCCTCTGAATACGAGGCAAAACATCGCAGGTTATTTCCGTAAGCTTGGGATGACTGAGAAGTAGAGAAGGGAGGCGGCAGAGTCAGAACTACGTCACATAACATATGACCATTAGCCTGTAAGACCAGTAAACATAGATTTTCATCTCTTTGCCACTTCATGTCGGCGTATGGAGAGACAAAGCGACCGAGGGTTCCCTCCAACAACCAAAGGAGATGGTCGAATCAGATGCTGTCCGCACACTAGCACCTTTGCCTTGGTAGCTTACGTGTAGCCCTCAGCCTTGTATGTGTAGATTAGTAGCAGGCTTGTTCCAGCCCAATAGTCACATGAGCGTGTTCGAGAAGAAATCGTGTGAATATAGGGTTGTACAAACGATCAGCGCCATCCCAAGGGTAAGAAAAAAAGATTTGCAGCTGGACGACCCGGCATTGCAGGTGAAGACGAGTTGGACTGATTGGTGATAAGAATTGGGGTCGCACTTGAGTCGAATCCTGTATCTCCCGTATGGTCTGGATGAAATGCCTTCCGCTTTAGGGTGGGTAGGCGTGGTAAGGTTGATAATACTGGCTATCGGAAAGTCTGTTCCCATCAGTGTGTTAATAAGACAGGCAGGTTCTAGACCGCATCTGAAGTACTCAAGTCACCAACTTTGCGTCCCCCTTTTGACCAATTTGGGGCTAGAACTAGGTGAACATGCAGTTAACTGACGTACATGATCACCCAAGCGTCATGGTGCTCGCCTTTCCCTGGTTGTTGCCTATATAGGTTTGCCGTGTTTCAAATCCATCTAAGTAGGTAGGGTGCTTCTCGTCGGTGCCATCGTAAAGAGGCAACGGAAGGAAAAGAAAGGGGCAAAGAGATTACCACCTATCCTGGCGCTCATAGCCTGCTACCTTTCCCTGCAACGATGCTTGCGTAAGTGTTATCTATGTATAGGGGAGGGAGAGAGAAAATATATGCAATAACTAGAAGGGAAGAGGGTGGTGATGGTACTCAATACGTGCAAAAGCAGGGATTGGTAGATCTGTGCTACTACGTTCTAATATAGCGGAATTAAATTGTCAAGCGTCAAGCGTCAAGCGTCAAGCGGTTAGATACGCCTTGACATCTAAGGGGGGGTTAAAGTACGTTTCGAAACACAGCATCAATGGAGACCACCATAACCATATTTTCAACAAGCTGGGCATGAATTGGGCAATTGGGCTTAAGAGAAACCCCAAGCTTGAAACGAGCGCGGTGGGTTTAGTGTCATTGAAAACTTTTGAGAAAGCTTATACCTCATCCCCCATATTTTCCTCTTCTTCTTTGGCAGTATTTGATGGACACTGGCCTAATTGGAAACTACCTGCATACTACATAGGTAGGTAGATCAAATTCATAAAAATATAAAACTTTAAAGAGGATAGATACTTTGTATTAGGTAGATGCCTCCCCTGGTTGCATTGAATGCTGCAATGTAATTCTATATGTCAATTCGTGGCAGGTTAGGGTATGTCCGGTATGTTACCTACGACTAGTGATTCAATATCATGATAACTCCATATGTATGTACCCAGTACTTACTTATCTAGGGATTAGGTACATAGTATGTTGAATAGGTTAGTATACTGGGCTTATACTTGGCTAAGAAGTTTCAACAAAAAAAAATATGAATAGAGAGAGAATACATTTAAAAAGACAATTGGTAGTGTCCATTGTTAGCTTGATTAAGCACATGCGTTGATTAATGATTAACCTTCTAGTACCTACCTACAATGTATATTGATCAATTAATAGGTACATTATGTACCTCAAGTAACAACTAAAGACTACATAAACTAAGAACTTTACCACAATGTATAACTACCTACACTACATATTAACATACCTAGTACTTTATTTATTTATGTACTCAGAATTGGTGTGACTGGAGTGTGACTGAAACCAGCATTATGACAATTCACCGTCAACCCACATTGTCATAACTGGACTTGCATTGTCTGCCAGGCCGAGTGTCTTGAACACTCGTGGTGGGAGGCGATTACCTACATTTGATGTAGCACTTACACATCCATCACTTCATCTCGTGCGAATGGTCCGGAGTTAGGAGACAAAAGCGGACCACACTTTAAGGGATAAGGTTATTGACGGATAATGGGTAAGAGGAAACTACTACTTACCTACCTACCAATTGATTTTTAGCATGAGTGAATAAAATGCATGTGAGTTTTCTCTGCAGGAATTGAATGCACCAAGAGATGGCACCACGCATTGTCTTTTTTTTCCCTTCTTTTTTTTTCTTTACCCCCCATAATTCTGCCTTTCCCACACAAACCAACAAGGTAATCCGCCACGCAAAGCCCAAATAAAAGCAGGTAGGATGGTAATAATAGACACATGCCTAGGTTAGCAATCACTTATTTTGTAGGTATGTAATAGGCATCAAGCTTGTCATTCACTTATTTTGCATACACTGCTGGAATCATCTGGAATAAATTTAAACGAAAAGGTAGATAGGCAGGTACTTAAGTGAATAAAAGTTAATACATGGAATAAGTTCAGCTGCTGAATCAGTACAGTACATAGTGTAGGTGTGTAGGTAGGTACATACATAAGGTAGAACGGGCAGAACGGGGCGTAGAATAGCGAATTGGAGAGGGTGAGGGGGGGCAGGCCAACAAAGGTTGGTTTGTGCAGGTGGTTTCTGGCTGATGGGGAATGCCACTTATTAGGTACGCAGGCAGGCAGGTAGACACAGCGGTACATACATAAGGTTAGGTAGAGGTAGCACAGGATGGGATGGGACCAGTGAAAGCTGAAAGTATGCTCATGTGATTGAGTACCCTTCCGGCTTTCGTAATGTGAAAAGGAACTTTGATCTGGGGAAGAATTTAATTATGGAGCATCGACCATTCACCCCGGTTTTTTACACAGTAGGTAGCAACTAAAAGGTAAGCATTCACAGCAGCCCAGTGACCGGCAGCCAGCGACCAGCGCAGCAGCCAGCATTTCCCCCCTTCCACCCAAAAAATTTCCATCATCTATTTTTTTTTTTCCCACCCTCTCACCACACATTTTTTTTTGATCATTGATCATCACCCATACACGACCTTAGGAAGCACTCCCACTTCTCCAAGGTCGTTATTTTCCCTCCTCCTTGACACTATACATCGAGGACGGACATCATCGTATTTCTCTGCATTGATTTACAGAGAATACTCCCCTCTCCACTCCACTCTAATCGTCTCCCTCGTCAAGCCACGACAAGCGACCCAACGCCTGCGCGCTGTAGCTTTTGTCGTCACTTCACCAGGACTCCTTAGACCACGATCCCAGCACCACCACCGGATTGCTGCGATCCCCTTGAGTTGACTGCGACAGCACTCTTTTTTTCATTCCTTCTCCCGACAGATACCCCTCGGCCCCTCTCCTACCGGCCTCTTGCCCCCATCTCCTCATCGCCAGCCAGCGGAACCAGCTTCGTCAAAGACGCCTGGGTTTTCCGTTCCTGTCAATCGGAGAAAAGGTTGACGACCGCTACCTAATTTAATTTTTACCCTCCATTTCCGACAGGGGATCGCCTTTCTTTCTACACAATACCACCCTCGACCTGCTGCAGCTTGCTCGACTCGGATTTGACATTCGATTTACCGGCTGGGCTGCTACGCGATTTGGTTTTTCTTTCTTTCCCGACTTTGTGCGCGCGAAAGAGCGAGCCGGGCCTTATCCCTCACCGCGAGAGAAAAAAAAAGGAAAGGAAAGGAAAGGAACATCCCTCCATCCATCCACTCATCCATCCCCTCCTCGAGTGCTACCACCACCGACAAACCGACAGCCTCTATCAAACTCACCATACTGTCACTTATGACTTCTTCAGTCAATCCGCAAACCGCAAATCCGGCGTCTAACAACTCCGCGGCCGCTCCGACTCCGTCATACGCTTCTGCTGCTGGTGCAGCAAAGAAGCAGTCGCCCGCTCCAGTTGTTGCGACCGGTTCTCACCAACCTGTTGTCGCGGCCGGGTCCTCTGCATCGACCTCGCACCATGCAAAATCGTCGTCCGTTTCGCCCATGAACGGCCGACCTAATATCATGCCCGCAGTTCCTGCCGCAGTGCCAGGAGCTCCTCCCGTTGCTCACGGAACGTCCAACATGAATGGACTATCAGACCATAGCCATAAGAGTTCTGTCACCATGAGCGCGAACGGTCCTAACAGCCATTCGGCCAACGGTGGCTCTGTTGGTAACAAGATTCAGTTTGGCTTTCACTCCCCAGCTCCATCACACAGCTCTCCCCAGCCAGGAAGTGCCCCGATCCCAATCCCCGGCCACAAGGATCCTCGGGTTACTGATCCTCAGAACTCGCCGTCCCCTATTCCACCGCCATCCGCCAGTGGTGGTCGGCCCCCTTCAAGCACGACCCAGCAAGTCAACACTATGACTTTTGGTAGCTTTGGCGGTGATGCTGAAGTAAGTTATACACAACCCCTATTCATAGCTAATCCCTATGCTTGGCTATTAGCCCAGCAACTACCGGTGGATGCTAACCTCAGAGTGCAGCGCCCGCATATACGAACCCCCTCTGCTTCTCACGAGCATAACACCTTAGGTCCGCAAAACACGCAGCATATCCGGCGCGGTTCGAATGTTAGCGACATTAGCAACCAAGCTGGACCGCCACCGGGTGGTATGGGCCGAGGCAACTTCCCCGGCGGTGGTCGAGGCCGTGGTGGGTATAATGGCTATCAGCCTACCGGCTACCCTCCTAACTACCGAGGAAGCCAAGGCAACCAGGGACGGGGTGGAATGCCCCCGAACTTCGGCAACCGCCAACAGCCGTATGGCACACCGCCCACACACCCACGCAGTCCTGCTCCCGCTGCCGCTATGCCACAGCCACCTACCATGCCCCCGAACATGGCACCGAACATGCCTCCGGGATCCATGCCGCAGTTCTATTACCAGCCTCCTGCCATGGGCCCTGCACAAGTACCACAAGTATTCACCCCTTCCCTTAATCCAACTCATGACCGCACATACCCCAAGAACAAGAAGAAAGGTGTCCGCCGTGATAGCGAGAAGTACTCGAATCACCACAGACCAGCAGAGCCTTTCAAGAATGAAGATCAAGACTTCAGTCAGAAATCGAGACGCTATAGTAAGCGTTGGGATCAGCGAATTGTGGAAAGCGATTCGCGTCGAGGTGGCCAGTACCCTGTGGACAAGTTGGAAACATCACCCACGGGTCCACCTACGATTCCTCTACAACAACCCTACCCTGTTGCCCCCTCATTTCCCCACAACATAGGTCACATAGATCTTTCACCTGAGAGTGGCAACTTTGACGTGTGGCTGACTAGTACAAAGCAGAACTTCTACCCAGGTCATTTTGACCCTAACATGAGACCAGGCATACCTATGCAAGGTTATCCAATGTACCCCCCAATGATGCAGGGACAAGGCCAGTCCCCGGTTCCTGCTTATTCACAACCCTATGGCCCAGGTCCCTATAACCCCCCTGGCGGACAGCCCATGTCCCGCAACTCCTCTCAGGTATCCGTTGATCACCGACCTGCGTCCAGTACTGGTCAAACCCCGGTTTCTGTTGCTTCTCAGGGCACCCCCCAACCTCAGCATGCTCAGATCAAGCCTGCAGTTGTCTCCTCTCCCCAGTTCACCCGGCCGGCTAGGGGAAACGCTGCAATCACCATAAAGAACCCGGCTGGCGAGAAGCTTGACTTCAAGCATCTCAAAGCGCCTCCTTCCCCTGCCCCCACAAGCCAGCAATCTAAGACGCCCCCCATTGTATCGTCTACGCCCACACCCCCTCCAAAGACATCGACTCCCAAGTCATCTGTTTCTAGTCACGCCCGCGCTGATAGCGCGGCGAACTCGAAGACCGCGGAGGAAGTCCGAAACGAGTTCAAGGAGAAGATGAAACAGGCTGCTGGTGGCGATAAGGCCAAAGAAGAGGAAGCTGCCAAGCTCGCTGCCGAGAAGGCTGCCGAGGAGAAGGCGAAAGAAGAAGAGCGGTTGAAGCTGGAGCAAAAGGCTAAAGAAGAGGCCGCTGCTGCCGAGGCGGCTGCCAAGGCCGCAGAAGAGGCCAAGGCTAAGCAGGAAGCTGAGGAAAAGGCGAAGGCGGAGAGTGAAGCAGCCAAGGCTGCAGCCGCGAAGGCAGAGCCTCCTAAGCCTTCTGACGAGCCTGACGAAGATGAGATGGAGCGTATCATCCGCGAGATGGAGGAGGCTGATGCTAAGCGTGAAAAGGAAGAAGAGGAGCGGCGCGAGAAGATGGCAGCCGAGAAGGCAGCCAAAAAGAAGGCCGAAGAAGAGGCTAAACTAGCTAATGCTGCTGAGAACGATCGTAAGCTCAGGGAAGCAGAAGCTGAGATGGAACGTCTGGAAGAAGAAAGGGAGCGTAAGCGTGCAGAAGCCTCCGCACCAAGTGTCCATGATCTGCTCCAGAAGCAAGGATCGAAGCAGCCCGAGGACAAACCAAGCACAACTTCGACCAGTGAAACCACCACAAAACTGGCCAACTTGACCCTCAACGACAAACCGTCTTCGGCCCCTGGTGCCAAGCCCAGTCCTAGTGGGCGTCGACCAACGCCGGCTGCCCTCAACTTGGCTCCCATCAAGACTAATTCCGTCGAACCCCCACAGCCTAGCGCTGCTCTACAATCCCTGAAGACGGCTCGATTGCTTGATGTTATCAAGTCGGATATCTATCCTCCCGGCATTCAGTCACCCAACCCTGCCCTGAATGCTGCTGTCACTAAGAAGGGAACCTCGTTCAAGTATGACCCTGCGTTCTTGCTCCAATTCAAGACGGTCTTTACCGAGCAGCCATCCCTTGACTTCCACCAGCAAGTCAAGACCCTGATTGGAGAAGGCGATGGCGGACGATCTAGCTCCGCAAGGACACCTGCAGGTGGTTCCGGTCGACAAAACTCTAGAACTGGTGCTCCCGGATTCCCTGCTATGGGTAGTTTCGGTGCTCCCGGTGGCAGAACACTGCCACCTGGAACTACATCGGCACAACGATTCGAAATGAGTGATAAGTCAATGTCACGGCCTCCTATGAACCCAATAGCTAGCTTCCAAAGACCTGGTGGTGCGTTCCCAGGTGGAAGTCAGATGAGCCGGACTCCATCGTCGTCGAACATGGGTAGCATGCCTCACTCCCCTCGACAGGGCAGTCGCCGGAATGCCAGCAAACAAAATAACTTTAGTGCCAAGGTTGAAGCACAGGCAGCTAAGACTATGCCGCTTACCCAGGGCATGAAGATCGAGGCTTTGAGTACCTCGACGACAGGATGGAAACCGCTAAGTATCACCAAAGCACAAGCTGCTGCCGCTACTCCGGACGGGCATCTCGACCCAGCAATGGTCCAGAGAAAGGTGAAGGCTGCATTGAACAAGATGACCCCTGAAAACTTCGACAGGATTTCGGACCAGATCTTGCAGATTGCTGCCCAGTCCAAGGACGAGACAGATGGCAGAACTCTCCGACAAGTCATTCAGCTTACTTTCGAAAAGGCCACTGATGAGGCACACTGGGCTTCGATGTATGCCAAGTTCTGCAAACGTATGCTGGAAACGATGAACCCAGAAGTACGGGACGAGAACATCAAGGATAAAGCCGGCAATGTCGTTAGTGGCGGTGCTCTATTCCGCAAGTACCTTCTCAACCGCTGCCAGGAGGAATTCGAGCGTGGCTGGAAGGTCTCCCTCCCGAAACCGGAGGAAGGCCAAGACAAGAAGACTCTTGAAGCTGCTATGCTCTCCGAGGAGTACTACATTGCTGCCGCCGCAAAGCGAAGAGGTCTGGGTCTAGTCCAGTTCATTGGTGAGCTTTACAAGCTGGGCATGCTTACTGAACGTATCATGCACGAATGTGTCAGGAAGCTCGTAGACTATTCGGGCGTTCCGGACGAAGCAGAGATCGAATCTCTCTCCAAATTGCTCCGCACCATCGGTGCTAACCTTGATTCTACTGAGAAGGGACGTCTGATGATGGATGCCTATTTCCAGAGAATTCAAAGCATGATCGACCTGCCTGAACTACCTAGTCGACTACAATTCATGTTGATGGATGTGGTTGATCTACGAAGGGCGGCCTGGGTTTCAAAAGAGGCCAACAAAGGTCCAAAGACCCTTGAAGAGGTGCGAGCCGAGGCCGAGGCCCAAGCGGCTCAAAAGGCTGCCGAGGCTGCCCGAAGCAACCAGAGAGGCGGACCTGGACGCTCCCAGATGGGCCGCGGCGACAACCGCAACTTCTCTTCTGGCTTCCCACAGCCTACGCCCAACCAGGTCGGCATTGACGACCTGCGTCGTCTCAAGAGCAGCACTAACCGGACCTCGAGCGGAAACGTCACTCTTGGACCAATGTCGATGCTTAACTCACGTAGCAACAGTGGCCGTCGCCTAGGCCCCGGTAGCTCATTGAGCCGGGGCGCTGAGGACTCGGCCGCCTCATCACGGACTGGAACTCCCCCCGTGAACCAGACGCAGAGCAGCACCAACTCCTTCGGGTAAGTCCAAATAAACCATACATGCATCTATTTATCTACTTCACTGTGCTGACATCGCCACAGTCTTCTTGCCAATATGGACTCGGATCATCCAGCCTCACCGCCATCTACTGCGGCGTCGCCTGCTCTAGCTAAGGCCACGCCGGAAACTACAACTTCTGCTGATAAGGAGAGCGGCTGAATCATTCGTTCTCCATATTAGTAGACACGTATTGCATTTGTGGCTGCATCATCGTGCATAGACCCGGACATAGGACTGCGCTTGCATTTACGGGGGGTTCTTTTAAAAAAAATGTGTCTTAAAAGTTTCAGGTTTTCCCTTTTCTTTTTCATCATTATGATACCTCGCGTCGGATAGAGCTATTCTCCCACGACCTGTCACCATAAAGACGTCATTTCCCCGATTTTCTTTCCTTTTTACTTCCTCCAAGTCGTGTTATTGTTACATTTCCCCGTGCTTCGAACCAACGTCGTTCGATCACAGGACTGTTTACAAGGATGTCACCTCGTTATGTCAGCCCGGTGCGACTCCTGCGGGGTTCCGCAGGTAATGGCTCGCGTCAAGGTAGCAGGGCAGGGATATGATTGATGCGAAAATGGTTCCCCACTACGAAGGGATTGATGGAGGCTACATCTACTGCTATGAGACCAGGAGCACACGAAACCCGTATGAACGAGTCATGCGGAAGAGAGGGTGCTCAGGACCGGGAAGAAAAACCAAATGGACATGGTGTTGTATTTGTTTGATGGCATCTAGGTTTTGGGTCATGGACTTGACCGCTGGCTATAAAAAAAAGCCCCTCGCTAGCGCTTTAGTTCGCAGAACACTGGTTGAGAACGTGGGGGAAGGGGAGTTTAGGACCTTGCGCTACTCGGGTGTCTCTGGATTGGTTGTCGGCTGATTGAGGCCCTATAATAAGTCTTCGGACTTGAGCGCCGGAGGCACGCGAAGGAACCCTAGAGGCACGTTTCGTAACCTGTATACTGTCTTAGTTCTTAGACACAACAACCAGTGGTAGTTGCGAAAATTTGATATTTAAAAAAAGATGTCTTGATGTTGTGTCTGTGATATTTGTTCTGAAGTAGGAGGCCTGGCAATCGTTTGATGGAGATATAAGACTGTACCTCATACAGGTCCATATGGCAACCCATAAACGGTAGACAAAGACTCAGTTCACGAGCTATGTAGTATGACATATAACGTGTTATAGGATCTATTCATTTGAATCGGCCAAAGCTGTAGAGAACAACTCCTATAACAATGAATAACAGCCACATTACACGTACGTACCAGTAAGTACCTAATATGTAGTAGATAGCTAAGTTGGGTAATAGGTGGGTAGTTAGTAATAAATGCCTCGCCCCACGAAAAAAAAAAAAAAAAAAAAAAAAAACCACCACCCGGGGGGGGGCCTCTCTTCCCCCTTTTCCCTAACTACCTACCTAAACAACTTATAAATCAACCAATCAACCAATCAACCTTGTTCCAGAGGGAAGAGAAAGAGAGAAGAACACATTAGGGGGTTCAGATCAGATCAGATCAGATCAGATCGATACAATTGGATAATACCCCAGGAGGAATTCAAATATGGGAGGGTTTTTTTAATAATATTTTTTACTTGGTTTTGTGTGTATCTGTCTGCTGTGTGTATATGTGTGTTGTGGAAGAGAGTAGGTAGGTAGGTACAAGTAAGTAAACAAGAAGTCAAGCAATTCGGGAACCCCATAAACTCATACCTTTCCTGAAAATAGGTACATAACATTGGAAAAATAAAATAAAAATTTCAATAGATAGATAGGTTAAGAAGGGATACCTGATCTCCCGATCCGACCCAACCTAATTCAACCCGAGTCCAATCCAATCCCATGCCGCAATGAAGTCATCCCATCCATCCATCCATCCATCCACCATCAACGCATCAATATTACCTACAAAACTGTCACAGGTGTCCAGGTCCAAGTCCACCCTTGACTCGTTCTCGTTCATCTGCCTTGTCCGTTTACTAATATAATGTCATGCTATGTTATGTTATGTTATATACTAACTCTCTCTGCTTTGCTCGCTTTATCCATTACATAAAAAGGTCCCTATAACCAAGTTTCCATCTTCCATCTTCCATCCCCTCTCCCCTCTAATTACATACATACTCTCCCTTCCACCGCACCCTCCCCCCCCCTTTTTTACGCAACCGCAGGTACGCGGACCGGAGCAGCGAACCCGAGCTTCCCGAACAGCGTGTCCATGTTGACCCACTGGCGGCCGCACTTGTCGAGGTACCTATCGACGACGGCCTTGACGGTGTCGAAGCGGGCGCGGTTGTGCTCGGCGATGGCGTCGATGCGTTGGCGCTCGGCGGTGCTCAGGCTGCCGGCGTTGCCCGAGCCGCCGACGCCGGTGGTGGCGGGGGAGGCGGCGCGGGCGCGGGCCTTGTCCACGTCCCAGAGGGAGGCGAAGTACAGGAGCTGGTTGTAGATGTCGCGCTCGCGGTACTCGTACCGCATGCGGCCGAGGCACCCCGACGCGAGCCCCCGGGGCCCCAGGCACCGCGTGCCGTAGACGGCGAGCTGCCGCGTGCGGTTGCCGCACGACGGGTCGTCGCACACTAGCCAGCCCTCGTAGTACCGCGCCGTCTCGACCCGGATCGCGTGCTCCACCTGCGCCACGACGCTGAGGTTCGGGATGATCGCCGAGCACGACGGGCACGAGATGCCTTGCGGCGTCACGCGGCTGGTCTGCTCCGCGGTCGGGAGGAGGCCCTCGAAGGGGGCGGCGGCCTTGCACTTGCGGCAGCGCAGCGAGAGGCGCTTGCAGTCGCTGAAGCGGACCTCGTCAGGGATCTGGGACTCTAGGGGGTGGATCTCGAGGTCGTTAGAGCCCGATTGGTTAGTGGAGTTGTTGGCATAGCGGCGGACGTCGAGACCGAGCTGTTCGGCAAGCTGCGAGGTAGATGTTCCCGTAATGTTGGCGCAGAGACGCTCGACGGGAGGGAAAATCTGCTTGCCAATGTACCATTCCACGTCAACTTTCAGGCCCGAATCGGCCTTCATCACGTCTTGCGGTGTGTACGAGCGCTTGGCAACAGGCTCGGAAGATTTGTTGTCTCCCGTGACTACGTAGGAGATGACATCTCCCCGGCGGATATTCTTGCCCCGAGCAATTTCCCTCAGAGCTACCTGGACTTGCGGCATGGAGTCGGCATTGGGATATTCCTGCGGTGCCTTACCAAGCTGTGTATAGATGATATACTTCTGGACAGGCACGGCATGCTCCCGTATCTTTCCTGAAATTTCCCGCAAGTATTCATGTATACGTTGTACGGAGACCTCAGTCTCGTCCCCAGAGAGAATCTCGTTAAGAATGCGCGAGGAAATTTCCTTGGAGAGCGCACAGTACTCCCTACGCTTCATATCGAGACCTTTGACCTCCATCTTCTCAACATATTTGCCACCGGGGACCTCAACGAGGTTGATAGCAGCATATTTCTTCTTGGATTGTAGCAGGATTCTCCGGAAGATATTGTCAATATCTATTTCAAGCAAACGATACCGTTCATTGACGGCCTTCTTGAATTCAGTACCGACTTTAAGGGCGTCGGCAACCGAATCAACATTAGCGTTAATCATGACGGAGTCTGTATCTCCATAAATTACTTGCAGAGCCTTAGACTCGGCAAGCTCTTTGGTGCTGCGAAGAATTTCACGACCCTTGTGTGTTGTGAGAATAGCGAGTGGCCTAGCGTAAAAGCGAGATTTCGTATATCCCAGACAGCCATACATAGAGTTGGCTGTCAGTTTCAACGCGAGTTGTTTAATGTCCCAAGTAGCAAGCTGCTCAGAAGTGGCGTTCTTGTCTTTCATGAGGGACTTGACGTGTCGCCGTCGCTCGACAAGTGTGGCAATGAGCCTCGGTAAAATACCTTGCTCTTGTTCTACAGGTACCTCGGGCACTGCGTCCTCATCCTCCGACTATAGCAAACGTTAACATATATAAGGCTGGAATCTAATCATCCGAAGTGGACTTACCGATGCAGTTCGATCGACAGTTGTGAAACAAATGTTGAACTCCTGGATAATAGAAGGGTATAGAGAGTTGAAATCCATGACAAGCACAAACCTATCATATAGGCCCTTCTCGGGTTCGAAAACCAGACCACCTTTATACTTGTCTTTCTTCTTATCGCCCGCTTCCTCGTTATTCTCATCCTCGGCTTTAGGCCGTCCTTTGAAGAATTGCTTGTCAGGGCAGATATACTTGTTGCGATGGAATGCATGCAACAAGATATATTCGTTCCGTTCAGCTCGTGTGCCAGTCAATGTTCGAGCCCACGAATTGCCTGCCAGATTTGTCAAAACTTTGGTCAATGGCAGCATCTGCGTTCTCAAAGCTAGCGCAGCAATGAAATAAGTGTCTGCTTCCATGTGCGTGATATAATTCATGAGGCCTGACTTTTCGGTAGCCCAAGTCTTGAGAGCAACATCATTGTCAACATCCCGCCGTGGTGTATCTCCGCCAAGGTAGATGTTACACATCTCAGTCAAGCTCCAAGATTGGCACTTATACATGACTGATTTGCCAGCATCATTTCCGAGATCACACAGCAACCGACCAGCCATGATCTGACGCTCGGCGAAGACATTACCACCAGCTTTACCAATGGATGCTGGCCATTGTGACCTCCGAAGCCGTCCTAGTCTCGACCACTGCGGGGTTTTCTTCTCCTGTAACCGGTTTAAGAGAATGCTGTAGTCGACACCTTCCAGCTGGTGACCAAGTATCACGTCAGGATCGACAAGATCCAGCTGGGCTAAGAAGAATGATAGAATATCAGATTCCTGCTTCACCAACTTGATCAAGCCCTTCTGCCTTTCCATGGCTAACTTATCAAAGCCGAGAGGAAATGCGGCGCCATTTGGCCTGATAACGGTGAACGTTCGAGAAAGCAACTTGTCTGCCGGGGTTGTATCACTGAGGAGGACATTTTCGTAAATGCGAGCACTGATTGCTAGTATTTCTGATTTGTTCTCCTTCGCGTTGAAAGTAGTCCGCATGGCCAAACTCAGCAGAGTGAGTGGAGGGGCGTCCAGGTTGTCTGAATCACTCAGCGAGGATATTGTGTCGGGATTATTGACAACGACCTCAAGCTTGGTGTGGGAGCCGTTTTTGAAGGAGGTACAGTCAGCGTCCTTGATCTTGAGCCAACACGGACCCATAATGTTCTTCCACAGGACGAATTGCTCAAATAACGCCGTGTTCGTGCCAAAAATATGGGAGAATGTTTCACCAGTAGTTTCGGAAGGTAATGCTTGCTCTAATGTGCGTTAGCCTCAAGATAATACACCGTATAAGTTTCCTAGACTTACTTGTGTATGGGTATAGTAGTTTAAGGTACTGTCCTTCCTTGGGAATGCCAGGAAGCTCAAACGCATACTTCCGAGAACAAGCCTTGCTTTTATACATGCTCACATTCATCTTGGTCATGATCTCATCTACTTCCGAATAGACCTCCATCATGTCAACCTTTTCATCCGTATCCCGGCCACCTCTCTGGCGATATTGACGAGGCAAGAAATACAACTTCCTCAGGATGTTGTCAATTTTGACGAAACAACTCGCATAAGTACCTGTTTTCCTGTTCAGGACTTTGCCAAATAGACAAAGTGAACCATTTGCCTCCGTGTAATCAGTCCAGAACATATTCAGGCTACCATCGTCTTCGACAACATCTTTGTAGTCGATCTTGCCAACGGACCAAGTTGTAGTAGGTGGGCTACTGGTGATATTCAGTTTTTCTGTGAGATCATTCCAAGAGGCTGAGTCGACATCGGGTCCTGGAGCCTTCGAAGGAGAGGAGCTGGCCGGCGTAGGATAGGGGTCGGGCTTGGCTAATTTTTTAATAGGCCGGGAAGCTGATAGATTAACGCTCTTAGCAGCGATTGCTGCAGCATGGGAAACCTCCAACATCTCTTCATCTTCCTCCTCCATCGGTTCAGGCTTCACCTGAGTCTTGCGAGCAGCTACCTTGACCGTTGGTGATGAAGGTGCCGGTGCGGGATCGCTCATGGCCACATCGGCGATGGCTTGTGGAAGATCATCATAATCCATTGGTGCCACCAAGTCATCGTCGTCGTCAAAGGCATCTGCGCTCTGTGGGATTGGTGATATACGGTCGTTACTGAGTCTCGCTTTCTTGGGAATTGGTTGTCGAGTTTCTCGAACGGGGGAGAGGGCGCGCGGCCGCCGTCTCTCTGGAGATCTATGTCGCTTTGGGGCTCGAGATGTGGGAGCCGGGACGTTGGCATCGACTTCACCTAGAAGATCTGCCAGGAATCTGTCGTCGTCTTCTGTCTTCACCACCTGTATTTGTACTTCAGTGATTAGCAATGCCTGACAACAAACAGTTCCAAGAGTTCCGTACCTTGGTCTTTTGTTGAGGGGCAGCCTGGCCCTTCATAAAGTACTCGCTAATATCGCGATCGTTGGCGTCTCGCTTCGCCTTCTCTTCTTCCCGCCTTCGCTTGTCTGTAGTAATGTGAGAACATGTTGAAAGGGGTGGGTAGCTATTCGTGTTTGTTGCGTACCTGATTTGCGGTCTTTCGGTGCAAGTAGCATTTCATCTTCAGACTCCGAGTTGTATGTATGCACTCGATCCCATTCTTCGCGGCCATCGTCAGCGTATCCCTCGCCATTGTCGTCGACGACAAAGTCGTCCTGGTTCAGACGGTCTCGGACAATCTTCTTGTACTGATTCTCATCCACTTCTTCGTACAAATCTTGCTCCTCAGCAACCTCGTACGAGTCGTATGCCTTCTTGCCAGAAGCCCGCAGAGCTCGAAGCTCGGCGAGCTTGTTGCGTTTACTGGCAGCTTTAGACATCGTGCCCAGGACAATAAAGGTATTTGGTATTTGTATGGGGATATTATGGTATCAGGAGCAGGGCATAATGGAATTGAAGGTGAAAGACGTAGTGGAGGCAAGACGATTGTTTGTATTATGGAGGAAAGAAACCAAACCGCCCACTAAAGAGAAGAGTGGGAGCTTTCCAATTAGTGAATTAGTGGGGACGCGACGCGGTCGGGTTTGTGTCTTGTCGTACGTAGAACGCGAACGCGAACCCCTGGTCGTGGTTCTTAATTGGCACCAGCCAAGTCTATTAAGGTACTCTGTCTGCAAGAGAATTGGGGGGATTGACCTGGAGGTACAGGACAGTGCCAGCATTAGGTACATACTAAGCGTGATTGGACAACATGTTTTTTAATCGTGGTAGAGTGGATCCAACCCGCCTGCTCAGCTGGGTGTAAGTGCATCTAGTAAGTACTTAAGTACTTACCCCCACTACGACATTGGGAACAACTTTGCACCGGCAGTCCAACGTCACTGAATGGGCAGGCCCAATCTTTGGTAACTAGTAGACACTAAGTAAGTTAGTACTACATACCTGGCACTAGTAGTACCGGCTATTACACTAGCGGACCTTATGTACGTAAAGAGAGAAAGGTTTGGAAGATAAAAAATAAATAAAAGATCCTCTAAAAAATTATGCGACAAGATGTATAATACAGCTCTCCAACTTGGAATCCTATAAGCCATTCCAAACCTGGTCTCTCAACAATTGCCTCTTCGAGATGCCCACCTAAAAGAATATTCATGTATCTCATTTCGTTTTGCCAGCGAAGTGAGTAAAGAATGTTCTCCTGCAGAGCATGCCGGAGCAGAGTGCTCCAAGTCTTCATCGACCATGCTTCCTCTCTCACTCAAGCTGCCGGCACCACGACTTTGCGACCACCTGCAGTTTTGGCCGTGGCAAAGTCTCACCAGCCACGGCAATATTCAACTTCTGCCGTTACTGCTCCGGTGACCTCTCGTAAGGACGCTCCGACTCGTCAGAGCAGTACACAGACCCAGCGAGAATGGGCGGCGCGGAAGCAGCTACAGTACTTAAAAGATCCACTGCTTATTAGCGAACATGTCAAACGAACACTGGAAAAAGGTCAATTTGAAGAAGCTGCTGCCGTTGTGAGGAATGCCAGTAGGACCACAAAGGTGACGGTTAGCTGGAATTACTTGATAGATTACCAGCTGCGGGCCGACAGAATACATGCTGCTCTCAAGCTCTTCAACGAGGTTGGTCTCTATCCAGTCCGACATAGACTATGCAGCATCTAACACGTATATACAGATGAAGAAGCGTGCTCAGCTGCCCAATGCACATACTTATACTATCATCTTTAGAGGTTGTGCACGCTCAGCACATGGATCATTGGCTGTATTAGAGGCGCTGAGGCTATATAACAACATGATGACCAGAGAGCGCATCAAGCCAAATACACTCCACATGAACGCTGTTTTACAAGTATGCGCCAAGGCCAAAGACATCGAGAGCTTATTTTCCATTGTTCAGACTGCCGACGATGGTCAAAGAGCACCCAACAACCTCACATACACCACCATCTTCAATGCCCTGCGAGCGCAGGCCACCGAGCCAGTCCCAGGTGGTCTCGAGGACGCCGAGGTGCTTGAGGCCAGAGCAAAAGTTATCCGCCAAGCCAGAACCATATGGGAGGAGGTTATTCCACGATGGAGGTCTGGTGCTATCATCATTGACGAAGAACTTGTTTGCGCCATGGGTCGGATTCTCCTCATTGGGGGCTACAAGGATGCCGACTTGGTGGAGACTCTGATCGAACAAACGATGAATATTCCTCGAGATGCCAATAACTGTTTAAAAGGCGATACAAAAAACACACTTGGCGACGCCCAGTCTGATGAAAACACAAAGGAGGCCGCAGCGAGTGCTCATCAGGAAACGAAATCCCCTAATGCCCCAGAAGTTCCCTATGCTAAGCCAGGCAACAACTCTCTTTCGATGATTTTACTTTCGTTGCAAAAGACCGGGAGAACAACAAGGGCCCTACGCTACTGGGGTATATTTACTAAGAATTACGGTGTTGTGCCGGATAAGGAAAACTGGTCGCAATTGTTCAGCACTTTCGCTTTGGGAAGAAACAGTGCCAGGACTGTGGGATACCTCGAGCGGATGCCGAGCCACCTTATGGAACCCAAGCACTTCCGCATAACCATAGGTGCCTGCCTGCGTGATAACATCAACCATTCGGCTTTTCGCCATGCAACGCGGGTTCTGGAAATAATGTTGACCAACTTGACTATCCCCGATGTCCCGGTCCTGCGAAGGTATCTCCATGTCGCCTACGCAAATAAGCATCTCTTCGAAGAACAATCCAAGACGGACTACAAGGCCGCGATGATGGCATGGGGCAAGCAACTCACCGTCGCTCTCGATAACTTATGGAATCCCTACGTAATCGCGGCAAAGCAGCTAGTGTATGAGCCTAAGGCAGACAGATCAGACGTCGTGCTCTTGGCACGGAAGATGGTGTCTGCGTGCGACAAACTGATCAACGAAAAGATGATCGCCCCCGATGCGTTGAAAAGGATTGAGAAGTATCGCGGAAACCTCAACAGGTTTGTTGTGAAGTATTACGAAGGCCAGTCTCAGCAAGATTCAGCCTCCAAGGATAAAGACAAGGAGGCATTAAAGTTAGATATCGAAGAGGATGAGGAAGAAGATGAGGTTGAGGTTGAGGATGAGGGACATAGTTACTTCGACGGTCGCATAAACCGCGAGCGCAAATGAAAACATGTGGCCAGGATATGAAGTGTCGATTAAACAATGATGGTGTCTTGATATTGTATAAAACTACCTAGGTTAGTACTTATCTACTACTAGTTTATATGATGGACTTGTAACCTAACTAGAAATCGCACCGCAACACCCCTATACATCACGCAAACTATAAAAATTATTGAAATGTGATATCACAGCCATGGTATAGTGGCATTGGAGGCTATGTTGTATATGTCAGGCGTAACCTTCTTCCTTCCACACACTACACTGGATATGAATGGGAAGGCGGGAATGTATATCCTCATGATAGGCACGGTTGTTCTTACCAAGGCTAACTAGTGTTGAACTATAGGTAGGTAGGTAGACATACCTACCTTAAGCAACTTGTATCCGGTGCCATGAACTCCTGATGTAGCATAGCACCGCTGTACATTATTCTAGGTGTTCCAAACGACCTCTTGGACAAAATCGAAGTGCCTATTCTGCTTACATCGATGAATCAGTTAGAATATTCCTTGCATCATCTCAGGTTTTTTGTCCTTGTCCTTTTTCTTCACGAGCCATCATGCCGATACTTCGAAAGCGTGCAAACCGCAAAGGCGGAGACTCTGGAGAGATCGAACGCTCCCCTACTCCTGTGACTCCATCACCAAATGGAAACCATGTTGACCCAACTAGCGAGCCAGGTACTACTAATAAGGACTCGATGCGTAACCGTATAAAGGAGATTAGGGGGACTATTAGAGGGAACATCAAAAAGCGTCTATCTACCAGCTCGATCTCTTTCCCTAGGGAAGATGCTAGAGCGGAGGACGACCAGCAACAACAGGCATGGCCGGCTTTGCGGAATAGCATCAGCTCCATTGCTACATCTCTGAGAAACCATCGTTCTTCTACAGAGTCCAGGTCGTCTCAAGAAACCGCACGACAACCCACACTCAACCGTTCACAAATTGGTTGCCGTGTGTCCCAAGATGCTGAACGTCGCTCCCACACAATCCACGGTCGCCCGACCACCCCTACTCTTGGTCGTTCTGGGAGCAATATGAGGTGTTTCAGTCTTGGAACGCTGCCTGAGCCATCACCCGATAATGACTCAACCCCTCGACTGCCTAGCCTACATAATATGCTTGCCAGAACGGAAGGCAAAGCATCGTCGAAAGACTCAGCGAAGGGCATCGAAGGCCAGTCGGGGCCCTTTGGTGACTCTGCTGTCCCTGTATTTGAGATTGACTGGCATGGTAAGAGATTCTCTCCAGCACTTCTAGTTTACCCACCCACAGCCCAACTCCATACGTTGAACTACAAGGATCGCCGTTTCTAAGGAACCTTACTTAGATATCGCGTCTCATATACCCTGCAAGGAAGAGGAGGCTGGGAGACAAAAGACAGTCACTAAAGATCATACCCCCATCCCAGGACGTCTACCAATCCGCATCAAGCAAGCCCAACCATCGGCAATCAAGACCAGCGATGGTCCCAGTGTAGTGGCCAACATCAATAAACGAGGCTCTACATCTGACTCGGGAATCTCAGGCTGCCTCGAGCCGGCTGTGGAATATCTCCTAGCAGGACACGAGACTACCGAAGAACAGAAGACCTCCCAAGGCAGCCCCCAAAGCGACATGCCTACTCTCGCCAGTATCAGCACTAACACCAGCACTACCACGACCACCACAGAAAGCGGCCGCCGCGTCTCTATCAAATGGGCCAACCAAGTCCTAGAAGCGGACGCAACAACACCAATCACAACAACCACAACCACACCCAACAACCCTGAGCCGCCACCACCACCACCACCACCACCGCCCCGCGGCCCACGGTCCCGCACCCCCTTCCAAACCTCCAAAGTCCCCACCCACTGGCTCGACATCATCCTCGAGACCTCGCTACCCCTCCGCACATCTTCTCCCCCTTTCCCGTCCTCCCCCTCTCCCACCCCACATCTCCCTACCACCACCACCACCACCACCACCATCACCATTACCACCTCGACAGCAGCAGCAGCAACGTCATAATCTCACGGCGCGCCCAACGACGACTACGACGACGACGACGACAGCACCAACAGCAACAGCAACAGACGACGTCCCGCGTCGTGGTGGTGGCGCCCGCGCGCACGGGCGAACGCCTGCTGCCGCGGCAGCACTACGCCGACTTCGGCGCCGCGACGCGGGACCTGTTCCGGCGCTTCCGGTACCAGTACGCGCCGCTGATGGCGCTGGTGCCGGCGCCGGCCCCGACCCCGACGCAGTGGGAGGGGGCCACCGCCATCTACCTGTTCGCGCCGCGGGACGTGGCGCGCCGCGAGGACGTGGAGGCCCGGATGCGGGGGAAGGCGGCGTGCGTCTTCGATATCGAGGAGGTGCTGGATGAGGATTGGGGCGGCCTGAGGGAGGTGCTGGGTGCTGCGGGGGGGAGAGGGGTAGAGGAGATGGAGGAGAAGGAGCAGGAGAAGGAGGGGGAGGAGGGGGTGAATGGTGGGAGGAGGAAGAGGCGGAGCTCCCGTGTGATACGGTCAGGGTGGGCGGCCTCGAGTGGGTCGACCCCGAGGGCGAGGCGTACATGCGCTCCGAGCTCTCGCTGCTGCTGGACGATGATGACCTGGAGTTGGCGTCGCGGTTGGGCTAGCTCGGGGGGTGCGGGCGTGTGTATGTGTATGTTGGGCGTTGGGTGTTGGGTGTTGATGCGGAGAGGAAGGTGAGGGAGTGAGTGAGCGAGTGAGTGTGTGCGATGGATTGGGGAGGTGCTGTGGGTAAGTAAAGGGGGTTTTGGGATTTTTGGTGAGGGTAAATAATATTTGTTATTGGTCGGTTTTACTTAGCTGTGGAAGTTCTTCTAGGGACTTCATTTTTGGGTTGTTTTGGGATGTGTCTTGCTTTTCTTTTTATGGCTTGCGTTACTACTCTCGTGTGTGTTCGAATGGCACAAAAAAAGGGGGGGAAGGACTGGACGAAAGGGGGAGCAGGGCACAGAGTATGTGAATCGGCGATGTGGATGACCGTACCTGGTAATGACAGGTCCTGCTTTTTTGAGATGAGACAAGTAGTAGTATAGATAAGGAACTGTCCCTCTTATAATAAATACAATATCCTTCTAAATCTCTCCTTTACTATTCAATGCCGTTTAATCTATTATTGATATGCTATGTATTAACTTGACTTAAAGGGTTTCAAAGGGGGGGAACGATGTGAGAGATATTGACACAAGGTACCTAGTTTTGTGTTAGAACAACTTAGACGTGGCTCTACCTTAGGTATCTATGGGCAAGGAAGGTAGGCAGGTTGTCTTAAAGGAGGGTGATCAGTTGACATTGAAGATATGGCCACTGTATAGTCCCCGTCAACTACATCAAGTTATTACACTAACCTAGGTTACATAGGATTGGTCGTACCTAGCTGCAACTAACCTTTAGTAACTTTGCTGGATTTTGAACTGATTGGACAGGCCGAAGTTAAGCTTAGGTGATAACGATAAGCACTATAGGCCAGCTGCCACCAGCTGAGAGGGGCTGCACTACACCGTCCCATCCCACTTCAACTCCCCAATATCACCGAGCTTAGCATCACCAACCAAACATCGAGCTATAAGTACCTGACTACTACCTACCCATCTACACGCCTAACTTACTTAACCTATCTTAGATACCGTTTTATCCCCCTCTTCTATCAGCCACTATCTGGGATTCCTCTAGCTCCCAGGAACCAAAGGTGGATAGATAGATGATAGCACTCTACGCATTTCAGAACCACTACACCGGATAGCCCTCGAATTTACCTCAAAGCTTCCCCAAGCGCGGTTGCGAACCCATCGCCAGAAACACCCCGTCCCCGCCATCCCGCCTTCACCACTACCACCACAACCAAAAGAATGTCTTCCTCCGAGATCCCCGCCAACGTGGCCTCGACCCTGCAGTCCGCGCACATAAACCGCGAGCCCTCGGCCGCGCACGACCTGAACCCCTCCACCGCCGCCTCCACGCGCCGTCCGGTGAAGCACCGTCGGGGCGGGAGCGCCAGCCTGTACGCTGACCCGAGCGACGACGACCTCGAGGTGGACCTGGACTACGGCGACGAGGACGAGGGCGACGACGTCGACATACCGCTGAGCGTGCTGCGGCGGCCCCGCGACCACCAGCACCAGCGCCACCGGGGGAGCCGCGGCAGCTTCCCGCCCATGCCCGATCTGCGCTTCGAGCAGAGCTACCTGCACAGCATACGGGGGGCCGACACGTGGTGGAAGGTCGTGTGGGTTACGGTGCGGGACCAGGTACGTTTCTCTCCCTCTCTTTCTCTCTCTTCCTCCACCCTTGTACCCCCCCCCCACCTCCTCTCTCCCATAAACTGGACAAAGAAAGGAATACTAATGTGCGCTTGCTCTCCGCAGGTCATGATGCCCTTCGCGCAGGGCATCCTCTACAACTTGGCCATATGCGGCTTCCAGCACTGGAACCGCAACGCCCAGCTGAGCGGGAACTCGGCCGGCGCGCGGATACGGCGGTGGTGGTACGGCGTCAACAAGTGGACGCTGCCCGAGAAGGCCAGGGCCAAGGCGAAGACGTCGTGAGGGAGTTTGGTCAAGGATGGAAGAAAAAAGAAAAAGAAAAAATTAAAAAAGACAAAATTAAAATAAGAAAAAGTGTTGCTTATAGGACAGAATAGGGATAAGGCGTATATGTTGCTCCTGCCTTCCTACGAAGAAGAGCCACTACGACGCGAGCTTCTAGTAAAGAAGGGGGGAAACGCCATTTTTACCCACCCTCCTTTTCCCCTTCCTCTCACCGGTGGCGACCGACAGATAGAGAGAGACCAAGTAAACCTAGGTATTCTCGAGGAATCGGATTGGTTTGGCCCGGTCTGTATGCTATAAAGGAGGGTTCGTAGAATACCGAAATGCAGAATGCCTAATAAGCAAATTATCCGTCCTATTCTACTCATAGAAGTAGTAGTAGTAGTAGTATTCGTGTCAGACCAAGGAGACGCTCACACATACACACACATACACATATCAGCGCAACTTTTCTCAATCCCCTTTTCCCCCTTTTACATAAACAGGTAATAAACCTAGCCCTTACGCCATAAACCATAGCATCCATCAATGGACACATGATTCCGCCGTCGTAAAAGCAAACAACAGTGTGATACTACTTAACCGTCGCTGCAGTACCTAATATAGTACCTTGGGAATCCTAAGAGCAAAGTGGCGGCGGACCGGTGGTGATGGTATTGCGTCTAGAGAAAAAAAATAGAAATATATATATATATTCCCCTTTCCTTGGCTGAGAAGATCCCCTTATTCGTTTAGGTTTCGTATGCATCATCATCCGTTGCGAGAAAAGGGGGTGGAAGAAAGGGGAGGCGGGAAAAGACGAAAAAAAAACAAGGTACCTAATTGTAAAAAAAGGGGAACAAAGTCAATTATAACAGCATTTTATTCCACTTCTTTCCATTTCATTGCCATTGCCATTGCCAAAACCCCCTTACACCCCCCCCTCCCCTTTTATATATATATTCTTTCTTATTCCCCCCTTCCCCGTCCTCCCTTCCTTTCCCTTCGTTCTATTTATCTTTCATGACAGGAAAAAAAAAAGTAGAATAATTTTTTGTCTTGTTTCGAGGCTGAATACACCTCCCTCCCCCTTTCCCCCCTTTGTAAATCTTCCGGAAAGAACAAAAAAAAAGAGAAAAAAAACCTCCCCAAAAACCCCAAACCGAAACCCGATGATGACGGTGAAATCTACATGGCCAGATGTTACATTTTTATTTTTTATATTTTATGACGAGTCCATTTTTTCTCTACTCCGTTTTCTTTTTTCCCGACAAAAAAAAAAACTAGGTTAGGTAGGTAGGTAGGTAAGGTTACGTAGGTTCATCCATCCGTCCATCCATCATCGACCTCCTTGGCACCCCCTTCTTCTTTCCCCTGCCTCCCCTCCCTCCCTCCCTCTACCTTTATCTAACAACCCTTTCTTTCTTTCTTTCTCCCTTTCTTCCCCCAGCCCCCTCCCCCCCCCGAAAACGCCTTACAATAATAGTAATAATAATAAAACATTTCCACTAACCCCCATTTCCCCTTCCCCCTTCCCCCTTCCCCCTTTCCACCCAATCTCGTATAGAGAGAGAGGTCGGTTTACAGAGCAACATTAGTTATGTAATTAACAGCAGTAAGTTGTTACTCGTAAGTGAACGGGATTAGAAGAGAGCAGGTAGTTAAAAAAAAAAAATAAGCGTAATCGTGACAGGTTTTTTTTCTTCAAGTTTCTACTCTTTCTTTACTACCGACGACGTCTGCGGGCTTGGGCTTGGACTTGGGCACGGCCTGCGCCTTGTCCGGGCTTTCTCTAAAAGCCAGCGAGGTCGTCGACTGGAGGGAGCTGAGGACCGGTGTGGAGGGGGGCCGCAGGGTCGTCGTCTCGTCGCCGGGGGCGATGGCGGAGGCGGAGGAGGTACGGGGCGGCTCGGGGGTGCTGCGCTTTTTCAGTGTCGTTGTCGCGACCGAGATGCTCTCTTCGCTTCGCTCCACGGGTGCGCTGCTGTCCTCCTTCGGCTTGTCATCTGTCGCGTGGGCGGTCGTCGGGGACTTGGCGTCTGGCCCCTTGTAGCGGTAGGCGTCGAGGTTGACGGTGGCACCATTGGCGTCGGAGTCCTTTTTGGAAGGTATCTTGAGCTTGACTACCATGCTTTTTGGACTGTCGTCAGGGTCGTCATCATCGTCGTCGTCGTCGTCGTCATCGGCCATCTCTTCATCTTCGTCGGCAAACTCTTCCTCGTCTTCATCACTGTCCCCATCGGGGACGTGATCTTCCTCTTCATCATCGCCGAGCTCGGGCGAGCTCAAGTCTTCGTCATCATCCATGTCGTCGTCCATCGAGTTGTAGCCTTTGCTCTTACTCTTAGATGACGACCAGCCGTTGGTTCCGTGGTTGACGGCCGCCGATCTTCTTGGTCTACCACCAGGACCGACGGATGACTCTTCTGTTGCTGTCGCATCGTTCTCTTGGGCAGTGGGACTTGTCGTGACAATATTATTAGAGGCATCTACAGTCATGCGCGAAGGGGCTTTAATCTGACGGCCGCTGGCCGTGGTAACTGGCGCGGCTGGCGCAGCGGGCTCAGCTGGTGTGTGCGTGCCCGTGTTGCGCGTGGAGCGTCGGTTGGTCGAGTCGGATAGGAAATCTTCATCATCGGAGTAGGTGTATTTCATGCGCTTTCCTCTCGTCCGTCCCTCGTACATGGAGAAGCCGGGCTCGGGGCGCTTGAACTGTTCTTTGCGCATGAGGCGGTATTCGCGCCGCTTGCGCTTCTCTTCTGTAGCTTCGAAACGGGGAATGGCTGCCAGTATCTTTTGGGCGAGCTTCTTGGCCTTTGGTCCTCCATCGGTAGTTTGTAGTTTGTCCACAAGGACGTTGAGCTCTTCGATGCTACCAGCCACGCTCCACCACGTTCGGCTGAAGCCCGCGGGGTTGCTCTCGCGATATACTCGGAAGTGGGTGTCGTCCAGGCCTTCGATCAAGAAGTATCGACGCTTGTCGCTGTCGGAGCCCCACGGCTGTACGGAGAGAGGTTGGTTAAGGTCGTCCTCGTGCCGGTTCTGCTTGTATGATTGGTTTATAATGCCCTTGATGACTTCGGACGACGACAAGGTCCAGTGTATGAGTGTCCGCAGTAACGATAGCTGTAGAGAAGTCTTGTGTTAGCAGCGCCTATGTGTATACAGCGGTGAATGCATGCTGTCTATAGAGGTATGGACGTACCCTCTCAGTAGGGTTCATGGCCGCAAAGGTCTTGCCGCCCGCCAGAGGATTCTTGTTCTCCCAGTCCCTGGCCCATTGGTTCTTGTGGGAAGAGATAGCATCTTCCAGAGCTCGGTTATAATGTCCAGGCCTGTAGGTCACACGTCGTCAGCACCGAATCACCAAATCACGGAAAATGTGCCTGGGTGTAGGTATTGCGTCATACTTGACATCTTGCTTGCGATTCAGCAACAAGCCCAACAGCGCACACAGGAAATGCTCGACGCGTTCGCCGGGGATGGATTCGGTCACGTCTCGCTCTACTTCTTGGGGGCCGAAGTTCGCTAGGGATTTGGGGAAGGCATCGTTGAATCGGCTTCGGAACATGACAATGAACTGCATGGGAGGGCGGTTAGCTTGTGAATGGACGCGATATTTCGCGTTTTCCACGCGACACGACGAGAACAACTGACAGAAATATCCGGGTTATCGGCCAGCACATATTCATGAGGCGGCGAGGGGGATCTCTTGCGCGGCGGAGGCGATGGCTCTCTCTCGGGTTCGGCAGGCTTGGAGCCCTTGGGTAGCTTGTGGAAGAACTTCAAGATGCCCTTTTCGTTCTTGAGTTGGATGTCGCCCTCGTCCTCGGAGGGGGCAGGAGAGAGGGAAGAGATGGACGAGAGCTCGCTCGAATCGTCGTCAGCCATTTTTGGGGAGAGGCCGCACTTGGCTAACCTTAGACGTTGGGTGGTGGTGTTAGAGTGTGAGGTGGGATGTGGAGTGTGGAGGTGAGAGGGTGAAGGTGGAAATGTCCAGGTCGCTCACACACCAAATTTAACCCACGCTAAATTTCACCCTTAAACTTGAGCCGCACATCAACCAGGGGAGACAGGAGCTGATTTGATAGGTTGGGCATTTGTTAAGCTACATACTACTACCTACCTGCCAAAAGTCACCCTGGTCCTGGCCGCGAGAAAGGCATCCATGCCCTCCTGTCGTCTTATCGTCTTGTCCTCGACGAAAGCCCTTTCGTTCCTCCGTCCATCCATCCATCCATCCATCAACCTAGCCCAACCTCGGCATATATATCACCCAGGCTTTCTGATGGCCATCTCCATTACCAGACAGACCGTGGCTCCCATATCCTCATACCAAGCCTTGTATATGTAGTGATCCCTGAACGGGCGCCTGGGCGAAACGAGGTTCCATGACTGTCCATCAAGAGGCCCAGATGGTGTTTTCATCATCTATTCCGCCAAACTATATAGTCTGCTCGTGGTAGTTGTCACCTAGGTCACAAATCATGGGGGAACGGACCCCACTTGGGGACGACATTGGCTTGGGCTGACAAGAAGACCCCTGGACACGTATCCACGACGGAGAGCAGAACTTGAAGTCCTAGATATGACCTCTTTTGCGGTAAGCCGTGGCCAAGCAGTTGTTCTCGCCAAGCAAGCAAACACGTCTTACCATGATTCAACAATGAAAACGAATTTAATATCTGGTTGACGTTGGTGTTTGTGAACACGTGCCGTTGTTATCCTTTTGCTGCATCGAAGCGAGCGTAGTGTAGTCAAGTAGCTCCACCTGGCGGCGTTGGAGAAACTGCACCCACCACACCTCAATTTTGAACATTGAGACAATGTCCAAAACTGAGGCTATCGCGAATGCCAAATAACCGCCAATAGAACCCCCGTCCGAGATGACAGCAGAGTCCTTCTCACCGACACGGCCCAAGTGTAGACAACCCTGATGAGGCGAACGGAGCGTAGAGCTGCCGGTTACGCAAAAATGCTGCCTTTTCCTTGTCAGCTATCCTTTGAATAATAAGCTGCCTGGCGTTCTGGTCGCTCCGGAAGTTCAGATGGATGTTTCACCTGCCACAAACCCGGTGGACGTTCATATCAAAGTTCATCAATTTGGAGGACCAATAACTTTCCCCCAGAAATATTCATACCATAACCGAAATCCTGCGGGAGACAGTCATATCGAGGAGTAGGACATGAACAGCCGTCCGCACCGACATGAGCTCGGGATTGGTGGCGATTAGACTCCTTGCTTTGGCATGCATGAAGGCTGGGCAGAGCATCTGGGAGATTGCACTCGTAGCAACATGCACCGAAGCCAGGACAGGTGCTCATCGCCACCCATCCAGGTGCTGGCTGGACTGAATTCCATGAGAGCGGAGCTAGGACAGAGTGAGTGAGACAAATTATAGAGGGTTGCAGCCCGCGGTGCGGTGTCGGTGGACCTGGGATTGGCAGTGAGTCCCTGAGAAGCGGTCGCTCAACTGCGTTTCGCCCACCGTTCTTAACAAACCGAACTGTCACTGCCACTACTACCACGGCCTAAACCACGATCTCCATCCGCGCACTCTGATGACAACCCAACTCGACGGGCTCAAGGTGCAGTTTCAAATAAAAAACTCGACAAACAGCAATAAGGCCTTGGAAACACTGGTAGGACATGGCAGGACATGGAACACTGACTCGATAGTTTATAGAGAAAAAAATGGGGATGTCTCATTTACCTACGAATCACATTTTCTTTTCTTTTTTTTCTGCCTTTTTTTTTTCTTCCTGAGCGAGGTTGGGTGCATTGGTGGTTTAAGGGAAGAGGTGGAAGTAATGTCGCTTGATGGCGTTGCTGAAAAGGTCAGGTGTTGTCGTTCTCATCTTATTTCGTAGATGAGGAGTTTTGGCACCGACAGCCAGCCGGCAAAGCTAAAACTTACAGTCGACCTATTACAATGCACAGCATTCCGGGGAGGGGGTGGACGGGAGTAGGAGTACATAGGTAGCCCTGTACCTACTTTGACTCGCACCAGCCAAATGCACGGAATCGAGGCGGTGAGTCAAACAGGGGAAATGTTCTAGGTTGACTTAAACTACATACTTACTATGTACATCAAATACGACTAAGCTGGCTAGTGGTTACCTGAGGTATGTAAGAGGTAAGATGTACCTACCTAGTGTAAGGTTGACCTCATGGGGATGACAACATACCTACTAAGCTTTGTTACCTAGCGCCACAGGGCAGACATCAGGCAAGAGAGGGCAGTTACCAGTATGTAGTTGACCCGACTAGTATGAAAAACTCGGGGGGTTGCTCTAGGTAGGCTGTGGCTTAGCTCCCAACTTATACCTACTAGGTTATAAGTTTAGGTATACCTAGCCCAACAGGGCACACATTACCTTTTGACATGGGGTGGGGGACCTGTGCGTAACGAAACACCTTACATACGTAGTGCCCTTTTCTTGTTTCCTCCCCGTGTTATTTGTACCGCGCAAGATTTTCCACACCACACTTTAAACACCATCATCTTTCGCCTTTTTTTTTCTCTTCACGTCTCCCTCCTCCCACCCCCCCTTTAAAACACCACACCTTACATTGGATCACTCGCTCCTCAAGCCAAAATGAGTGACGCCCAGGCTTCTGAAGCCGAAAAGAATGTCAGTACAATATCCCTCCCAAAACTATTAACCCTGTCCCAACATCAGCGTCCTGCAATGGCTGCAATGCGCCCCGCCACGCTGATGCCCAAGCCGCCCTTTTTGCCTCGCGAATCATTGATGCTGACAAAGGACACCACCAACAGATCGAGATATGGAAAGTTAAGAAGTTGATCAAACGCCTCGAGGCGGCCCGAGGAAATGGAACCAGCATGATTTCCTTGATTATCCGTATGCACACTTTACCCCTCCCCCGCTTTAGCAGGCGACCGGAAATGATGCTGAGACCAGAGCAGCTCCCAAGGATCAAGTTTCGCGAGCAGCAAAGATGTTGGCTGAAGAATACGTATGGGCTAGCCCTCCTCTCCTCTCCCCCTTCTCCCCTCTTGGGATTTAATGTTGTGTGTAGCTAAGCTGATATTTGCTGCCAGGGTACCGCCTCGAACATCAAATCGCGTGTCAACCGACAGTCCGTGCTCTCTGCCATTACCTCGACCCAACAGCGACTCAAGCTCTACAACAAGGTCCCTCCCAATGGTTTGGTTGTGTACTGCGGTGAAATCTTGACCTCGGAAGGCAAGGAGCGGAAGGTCAACATCGACTTCGAGCCTTTTAAGCCCATCAACACCTCCCTGTACCTTTGCGACAACAAATTTCACACCGAGGCTCTGGCCGAGCTGCTAGAGTCGGACCAGAAGTTCGGCTTCATTATCATGGATGGTAACGGAGCTCTCTTTGGCACACTTAGCGGAAATACTCGCGACGTCGTCCACAAGTTCTCCGTCGATCTTCCCAAGAAGCACGGTCGTGGTGGTCAGTCCGCCCTTCGTTTCGCGCGTCTTCGAGAGGAGAAACGGCACAACTATGTCCGCAAGGTGGCTGAATTGGCTGTCCAAAACTTTATCACCAACGACAAGGTGAACGTGGCTGGCCTCATTCTCGCTGGTTCGGCCGACTTCAAGAATGATCTCAATGCCTCTGACATGTTCGATAACCGACTGGCCACCAAGGTCATCAAGGTCGTGGATGTGTCTTACGGCGGCGAGAACGGCTTCAACCAGGCCATTGAACTGTCTTCTGAGACCCTTGGCAATGTCAAGTTCATCCAGGAGAAGAAGCTCATTGGCAAGTACTTCGAGGAAATCAGCCAAGACACGGGCAAGGTCTGCTACGGTATCGAGGACACGCTCAAGGCCCTGGAACTAGGCGCTGTCGAGACTTTGATCGTGTTTGAAAACCTCGAGATTACCCGATGGGTCTTGAAGGACAGCAGTGGTAACGAGACCATCCTGCACACCACCAAGCAACAGGAGACGGGCGATCGCTCCAAGTTCATGGATAGCGAGACTGGGCAAGAAATGGAAGTTGTTGCTCAGGATTCCTTCCTCGAGTGGATTGCTGAACACTACAAAGATTTCGGTACCAATCTTGAGTTCGTGTCGGATAGATCGACCGAAGGGAACCAGTTTGTGAAAGGCTTTGGTGGTGTCGGTGGTATTCTCCGCTACAAGGTGAACTTCGAGCAATTAGCTGAAGTAGATGACGACGACGACTACTATGACGATTGACAGGTCAGTCAATTCTCCAGCCTTTAAAAGCTCTTCTGCAGATACTCTTCAAGACCAAACCGAATCAGCATTCGGAGCACAACTCCAGTCTTGTTGAAGCCCTCGCGACCGGATCTCTTCTTTTATCGTGCTACCTTGTGCATTGTTGATGACGTGAACTTTGGCGTTGGCTGACTCGGTCCCTTAGTTTGAAGAGTCCCTCGCAGAAGTCGAGGGACATGCTCAAGCAGTCTCGTCACAGCAGGCACCTGTCATAACGAAATCCGAGCGTCCTCTACCGCAACCTCCTGCGCCGAAGCCAGACCAAGCCCCGGCGCGGAAACCGACGACGGTTTCATACGCTCAGCGGCGGCTCACGAAAACCGGCCCAGCGAATTCAGAGCATACCGCACGGCAGGTCGCGGCGCCCAGCCCGCTTCGCTCTATGATGACGGCTTGAGTTACATGTACAGTGTAGAAAGGAGGTACGGTTTTTTATATACCCGGCTGCGGCTATATCGTGGTAACTGTCGTGGTAACGATGGAGGCTAACGAGCTACGCAGATGCTTTGAACCGGTGTCGAAGACGAACCCGTAAATCAAGGGGTCGCCTCCATCATAGGGCCTCCACTGTCGAGTAGTGAATCTAAATTGTAGAATCACATCACTACTCACCCCTGAAATGCTACTTTTCTGCTTCTTCACTACTGGCCTCAATCAAAAGTGCATCATTGATCATCGTGCGCTTTTTTCGAGGATTTTGTTGTTATTGTCGTAGTAACTGAACCTTTGCAAGTTACTCTCTATTCGTTCGTTATGGTTTCAATGAACCTTGTAGTTAGATTGCTCAATAAAGCACAAGTCGCTCGTTACATGACTGCTCATATGACTGACTGATCATAAGTACTTCGTATGAATCAATTGATGAGCCTAACATTTGGTCTCGACTCGTTCAGGGACAACTTTATAAATGGCACCGGTCTCGGTCTCGGGAACCTGCGCCGAATGTGGATCTCTCATAGTACGTAGTGTGGTTAGGTAAGTTAGTACCTATGTACAGAGTGACTTAGTCGGCACCAGCACCAATGGAAGAGGACGACCTGCATCGAAAATTTTGTTAACCTCCGCTTCCGACTTCCGGCAAGCCCAAATCTGTATAACCTGAGCCTGGCACAGCCAATTGCATTGCGTTGCCTTGTCACTAATTTTCGAACTGGGAACTTAGAATGTGACCCATTTCCAGAGAACATATCAACCTCATATTAAGACTCTTAAACTATAGTTATGACGTCTTAATAACTCGCTTCGTTCTTCTATCCCCTGTTCGGGGTGTTTTATTCAATTTGGGGTTTTTTTTTCAAGTTCGCCCACAGTTCCATTTCTCAGACCCTCTTTTTGTCTCTTTCTTCATCTGTCTTGGGTATACCAAGAGCTTGTCTCCGTCCCTGTATAAGACTTGGGCAACGATACCGCCCCCCCCCCCCCCTCATCTGTGCCCTGAGACTATTCCTCTGTTACAATAAGTTCTTTTGTATAAGTGAGATGGAGTCAAGCGAGCAGGATGGCGCTGATGCCGGCCCGGTCGAGACGATTAGGAAGCCCATCGTTTGCTTCCTGGGGCCGATATCATCTTATACACACCAGGTATGATGGGCATATACAACGATAGTTATAGTTGGTCGGTGACTTCTTAGCTAACCCTTCTATGTAAACATGTAGGCGACGATGCAGGCATTTAGTGCAGATGAGTATGAATTGATGCCCGTGACGACGATCAAAGGTATGCATGCGTTCACTTTATATCCCACCTCACAAGTATCCTAATGGCCATATATCTATCTACATTCTACTCTGTTTTCTTATATACATCTACTACCTACAGGCGCATTTTTTGCTTACGTACTATACTCTTTCAGACATCTTCGACACCACGCAGTCCGGCCGAGCAACGTATGGCGTGGTTCCCTTTGAGAACTCGACCAACGGCTCGGTGGTCTTCACACTTGACCACTTTGCCGACCGGTCCGGTCTGTATCCGGACCTGAATGTGTGCCGGGAGATCTATCTCGACGTCCACCACTGCATCGTGGGGTACATCCCCCCATCCTCACCCCCCTCATCACTACTTACCACCGCCACTGCCCCCTCTCACTCCCAGTTCCCCCAAGACAACCCATCTCCCTCCTCCCCCTCCCAGAGCGGCCAGTGCACCCCGACGGCCCGGGACCCGCACCCGTCCGTCCCCCGCGCCCGGCCCCTGCACTCCCTCCGCCACATCCAGCGCCTGTACAGCCACCCGCAGGCCTTCGGCCAGTGCACCCGCTTCCTGGCCACGTACCTGCGGGGCGTCGAGACCATCGACGCGAGCAGCACGAGCCGGGCCGCCGAGCTCGTCAAGGCCGAAGCCGAGGCCGAGGCCGCAAAGAACTCTGCCGCCACCGCCACCGCCGCCGCCGCCATAAGCAGCTCTGTGGCCGCGGAGCTCCTCGGCCTCGACATCCTCGCCCGCGACGTCGAGGACCGGCCCGACAACACGACGCGCTTCTTCGTGCTGCGCAAGGGCACCGCCACTCCCACTTCCACTCCCACTTCCACTTCCCCTTCCCCTTCTACCCGGGAAGAAGAAGACGACGACGACGACGACGCGATCCTGGCGCGCACCAAGACGCTCGTGTCGTTCACGGTGCCGCACCGCAGCCCGGGGGCGCTGGCCGACGTGCTGGGCTGCTTCCGCGCGGCCGGGCTCAACCTCACGAGCATCGCCAGCCGGCCCAGCCTGGCCCCCCGGCGACGAGCCCTTCCAGTACGTCTTCTTCGCCGAGTGCGAGGGCCACCGCCTCCGCGACCCGGCCGGCCGCGTCGCCGCCGCCCTCGACCGCGTCGCCGGCCGCGCGCGCAAGTGGCGCTGGCTCGGCAGCTGGACCAACGAGAGGCCCAGGCCCAGGACCAGGCCCCGGCGGCAGAGGGATGGGGATGCGGAGGGAAGGGGGAGGGACGGTAGGGTAGAAGGGTAGGGTTGGGGGTGGGGTTGGGTACGGCGGAAAAGGCAAGGAAAAGGAAAAAAAGAAAAAGAAAGAAAGGGGAAAATGAGGTTTTGTTCGGAAAAGGGAATAACAGGGTTAGGTTAGGTGGGAATGAGCGATGTTGCAAGTTCTTGCTTGCTTGCTTTTTTTTTTCTTTCTCTTTTCTTTTTTTGGGGACAAGTACGGACGAAAGGAACGGAGAGTTCTTGGCCTCCGTTTCGCGTCTCCTCCCCCCCGTCCCCCCTTCTTGAACACAATAGGGAACGACCGAGCGTCGAGTGATTGCGATTTGGGGGGTTTCCTGTGCTATCCTCTAGGTATGTCTAACCTAGTCGATGATCACTTGTCTATACTACCTACCTACCATAAAGCTGCGGATGGATAGAATGGATGGATGGATGGGTGGACGGATAGGATGATCAAACCCTCCATTGCCCGCCACCACCCCCCTTACTAGGCAGGAGGGCGATAGTATCACAATCGACGACTGAACCTACCTATCTACCTAAATAATGGGCATCAACTCACCCGGCCTCACGTCCGGGTTTTCTTCCGACTTGGATGGTGTGTTGTGGGAATTCCTGCGATTTGTTGCTTCAATACAAGTGATTCAGTGTATGTTTTGTCTGGTTTATGTCCGGGAGAAAACTATTTATATACCTGTATGTGTGTGTGTGTGTGTGTATTGGTAAGAGAACACACACGAATCAGTGTGCCGCCGTGCTCTAGTAGTAGGTAGGTGTAAGTGCAAACTTGGAGAGAGAGAGAGGAGTAGTAGGTATAAGGAAGAGGTCACTAGGCTTCCCAACCGGCCGTTATGCCCCCCCCCCCCCCCCCCCCCTCGACTAGAACCAATACAATATACCCCGATATGAACTGGTTGTTGGTCTCGAGTTTCTCGCCTCTACCTATCCAAGGAGCCTCGGCACCAGTCCAAAAACAACAACAAATAATCCCAAAACAAAAGGCGCCCTCCTCCTCCTCCTCCTCCCTTGAAGCCCCAGCCTCCTTCCTATAGTATACTCCTCCTCTACCTACCTGATTACTTAACACCTAGGTAGGTATGTACACTACATACTAGGTACTATTCATCCCGCATACCAAGCTCAAGGGCCCTTCCCTTCCTCCCCCCCCCCCCCCCCCCCCCCATAAACCCATATTCCCCACGCCCGTTTCCGCTTCTATCCATCCATCCCCATCATTCTCAAGCTATCCTCTCTCTCTCTACACTAGGTAAGTACACTATAAGCAAGCTAACATCATCCCATAGCCCTCTCAAAATCATAACATATTCCCCCCTCCCCCCCTCTTTACCCTCCTTATCCATCTCTACGCAATAATTCCAAGTTTATTACCTATACTCTGCAGCATACCTACCTACTCCTTTTTTTTCTCTCTTCCCCTTTTCTACGCACACGCCCCCCTTACCAGGGTCATGTCATGTCAGGTCAGGTCAGGTTTACGGGAGGGGAGGGGAGGGGAGGAGGAGGTGGGTATTACATATTACATGTGCATACCTACATGGATATCGATGGATCAATGGATGGGTAAAGTTAGTAAGTACATACATACTATGTATATAAGAAGAGCGGGAGGGAGCCCGAGAACCAAACTTTGGAACCAAATCTAAAAAAATCCACCCCCTGGCTCCCTGTCTCCCCCCCCGTCCCATCCCATCCCATTCTTTTCCTTCCCCCCTACCTACATATACACACATACAGAACCCCCCCTCAAACATGAAACGATAAAAAGAAATAAAAAAATCAAGGAAAAAAGAAAAAATCTGTCCCTGCAGTCGGCGGAAACGGGAAGCCACAAGCGGAGGGGGGGGGGGGGGGGGGGGAAGGCTACCTAAAAAGGATCCTGGGAATATCTTTGACCTCCCTGCAGCAGCGGGTTTTTGGCGGGGGGGGGGGGAGAGCGGGACCAGCGGCAGCGGCACGGCACGGTAAAAACGCACGACACAGCGACGATCGCCGTTACGGGGAACGGATACTTGCCATTCCGTCTGAGACAGGAACCAGATCAGCTTACTTGTATACCATATTCAAGGGGAAGACCCATTTGAGCCGTAATAGGAAACTTGGAAAAGAGAAAAAAAAAAAACCCTTGTTTCATGAGGTAATTTTGGATCCGAGCTTTAAGTATTCTTTTCTTGTTCTATTTTTTTGTCGTTCTACTCTTCGATTTTGTCGAAGCTAATGCGGCCCTCGGTCTTCCTTCTCCTCCTCTCCCGAAAGGAGGAAAGGGAAAGGGAATGTAAGGTAATTCAGGTTGCGACTAGTAAAACACGTGGAGGATAATGACAACCCATGTCAACGTTTAAAAAGTGAACATCTCTGATTTACTCCAACCGAGCCAATGCCTGCCATCTAGGATTATACTACAAGGGGTGTTGTTTTGGTATGTGTGTGAAAAAAAAAAGGGGGAGGAAAACGTTTCATGCCATTCCATTCGTCGTGCCGTGCATTCTCCAATAACTGTCGTACTTCAATGGAAGTAGTAGTTCTCATCCGGAGTGCGGCCACGCATGAACTGGGGCTCAGTTCCCTTGACGTAGATATCCTCGTACAGGATCTGGGGTGTGTTCTCCGGGACGGCCATGGCCTCGGCGGCGGCGACCTCCTCGTTGACGTACTTGCGGGCTTCCTTGTCGATGCTCTTGAGCTCGTCCTCGGTGCAGACACCCCAGTCGAGGATCTTCTGCTTGAGGCCGGCAATAGGGTCGTTGGTGGATCGCATGCGCTGGATCTCCTCTCGGGTTCGGTAGGTGGTGCCGGGATCGGACATGGAGTGTCCACCATACCGGTAGGTGACGTATTCAAGCACGAGGGGACCGTTGTCGGCAACGGCCCACTCCTTTCCGTACTTGACGGCCGCCATGGTGGCCAAGACGTCCATGCCGTTGACCTTGAGACCGGGGATGTACTGACCACGCTTGTAGTAGTCGGTGAGAGCAGACGATCGGGCAGCAGCAGTACCCATGCCGTACTTGTTGTCTAGGGGAGCTTGTCAGTACTTTTATTCGGGTGGTGATTATATAACGGGAGAAGCCTTACTTTCGCAGCCGAAAAGAGCAGGCAGACCCCACAGCTTAGCCATGTTGAAAGCCTCGAAGACCTGACCCTGGTTGCTAGCACCGTCACCGTAGAGGATGACACTGGCCTGCTTGCGGCCCAGGTACTTGTGAGCGAAAGCCAGACCGGCGCCCACGGGAACCTGAGCACCGACGATGCCGTTGCCGCCGTAGAAGCCCTTGGTGAACATGTGCATAGAGCCACCCTTGCCGTAGGCGATACCCTCGCGTCGGCCTAGAAGCTCGCCAATGATGGAGCGGACAGTGCCACCGCGCATGAGAGCGAAACCGTGGCACCGGTAAGCGGTGATTATGTCGTCCTCCTTTTCCAATGCGTGCTCAATACCAACGGCGACAGCCTCCTGACCGGTAGACAAGTGACAGAAGCCTCGGATCTTCTTCTCCTTGTATAGCCTGTCGGCAGCCATCTCCATTTGTCTACAGAAAGAGCGAAAATTAGCCCAGGTGTAATCCCCGGGGATCATCGGGTTTTCAATGGCAAGGGTTCCGGGCTTACCGCACGACCACCATGTCGTAGTAAATCTTCTTGAGCTGCTTCTTGGTAACATCGAGGGTGTAGGGCGGGGGGTCAAGCTCGTACGTCTCGAAACTCTCATCGCTCAGGGTGACCTGGAAGGGCTTGTCGTCGGCATCGGGGACAGCATTCTTATCAGCGTGCGAAGATGCGGCATTGGTGGTGACAGATCGAATGGCGCTGACGGGAGCAAGGGTCTGGCGGCGGCCGGAGCAGCTCGGGCTCGCGCCAGAGGTGCTACCGCTCTCGGAACTCGCAGGGCTCGCGAGAACATGATGGCCGGTGGAAAAGAAGAGAAGAGAAAGAGAGGACTTGAGGGTATTAGTAGCCGTGGGGGGGAGGATTAGTCGGCGGCGGCTCCAACGAAGAAAAAAGGGAAGAAAGGGTAAGATTAAAAAAATTGAGGTGTGAGAGTGAGATCGGAGGTGGAAGGAAGGCAGCTCAACTCAAAATGGAGAGCTCCGAAAAAGTCACTCAAAAATTCAATGTTGGGGATTTTTCGTTCCGCCCGAATTTTTCCTTGTTGGATCGATCCAATCCAATCCATTTCACCCCCCAGCACGGACTTCTTTATGGCCTAGTCCGATGAGCGGAATCCGATAAGCTTTAAACTTTTAGTGTACTACCAATGGTTCATGTTGGGGCCCAGATAAGAAACAAAAAAATGTAGCTAGATATGTACCTATGTAGCACAAAAAAGAAAGTATGGATATCTGTCAACTCTATCATTGATGACAAGGCAGGACCAGCCGACAATCATCGCGAAAGACATATTACTAACCGTAGCCTACCCTATACTATGTACTTACATACCTTGCATTTGGTAATAGTTTAGATGACAGAAGTTTATGTTTTTCTTTTCCTTTCCTTCTCTCTGTTTTAATTAACCTTGACATTGTTTAAATTCTCCAAGATATGAATTCGAGTAATATCAAAGTGTAGGTATATGCCATTGCTCTTTCTTGCCCCCCCTCTCCCCTCTTATCCTCTCGGTTCTGCAATAACAGGGGCATCCCATTGCTAATAAACAATGATCTGATTTACATTAACCAACAAATAGAAATAATCTAAATAGTAATTTATTTTCTCCCCCTCATGAAAGCCCCGACTTGCTCTCGCTCAAGCCCTCCGTTCATCATGAGATGCCGATGAAAGCCTCGCATGTGTAAATAAGAGTAGCGAATATAAAATAAAATAAACAACAACCAGCAAAAAAACACAATGGGGGTATTGGGTATGCAAAACGAGAAGAAAAAAAAAAGTTGAGGCCGTTAACCTAAAAACGTATTTCATTCCAACAGGACAAGAAGGAAGGATAGTAAGTAGCAAGAAGAAACATAAAAAATAAAAAAAAGAGGAAAATTCAACCATAAAAGCCCAACACCGTCGTAACTCATCATGTGAAGAATATAGAAAATAGAAGAAGAAAAAAAGGTGTGAATAAGTTTATGCAAACCCCCTTTCCCCTTCCTCCTCCCCCCTGTCTCTCTTTTGCATCCCCCTAAAACGTGCCCAAAGCCGTGAGGGAACATGCTTCTGTTATTTTTTATAGAAAACCTTCCTCCTCCATCCCCCTTTTACCCCTTAATTTTTTTTTCTGGTAATCCGTCCCATATAACCTGAAAAAGAAATTTCCCAGATCTTGGTATTTTATCCTTCCGGTTTCCTTTAGGGGCGCTTTGTTTCCCCTCCCTCCCTTTATTCCTCCCCGTGTGTTGTGTTGTTTTGTGTTGTGTTGTGTGTATCTTCCGTATAAAAAACACCGTCGTAAGCGAGCTTTAAGTGATATTATCTTGATACTCGAATCCAAAATAAACGTTCCATCAAATCAAAGGAGTGATATCCGTCCTGGGCTCCTTCCCCTATTTCCCCCTTTGTTCCTCTTCCCCCCACCCCTCCTCCATCTCCTTTCCTAAAATCGTTGCATCATGATTTTCGAAGCCGCTTCGGTCGTCGTTGGCTAGACCCGCCGCCGCCGTTCTCGTCGTCGTCGTCATCCTCCTCTTCGCTGTCGTCGCGGGTGCGGTTCTTCTCGTTCCCCTTCTTGATGGAGATGAGGCAGCCCTGCTCCTTGAGCCGTTTCGTCAGGGCCGTGCTCGCCTGCATGCCTGGGAAGTCCTTCGCGTTGTACACCGTGAACACGTCGCTCATGGCCACGGCGCAGACCGGTATCTTCGATCCGGGCGTCGACCTCGGGTCCAGGATGACCAGGCTGAACTTCAGCCGGAACGACCCCGGCGTCCGGCACGACAGGTCCGGGAAGCAGAAGAAACACCCTTCCTCGTCCTTCTCGTCCTTGCCCACGAAAGGCGACGACACGATTGTCCCCATCAGCCTCCGCTGCTGCCGGTAGTCCTCGGGCATAGCCGAGCAGTCCTGGTCCCCGGTCTCGTTCCATATCGTGCAGTGCATCACCGAGAAAGGGTGGTGGAGCCGGGCTCTGATGTTGCTCTGCGACGCATTGGGGTCTTCGATGCTCACTTGCACGATCGGTGGCGGGTCGATGACTCGACGGTCCCTCTCGCCGAAACCGCACGATCTCGCTGCTACGGGCTGCTGACGAACCTTGATCTTATACGCTGACGCTGCGGCGCTCGAAGTCGCGGACCGCACCGGCGCTTTCGAGGAGCTGGAGGTGTCGGCCCTGGGCTCGTCGCTCAGCAGTTCTGATATCCTCATGCGCTCTGGCGCACGGGTCTCCGGCCGTGGCGACCATGTTTGTTGTTGCGGAGACATTAAGTGTTGAGGCGACTGTGCTAGTCGTGAATCCCGAGGATGATACCCCGGAGGTGGTGGTCTAATTGGATGCATGTCCGCGTAGCGATGGTGCGGAGGCGCCTCCTCCATCTGTCTAAGCTGCGGGTGTAATCGGGACGTCTGGTCTCCTCCAAATTTGGGGAAACGGTGATGATCTGGCAGGTCTTCGGGTGGTTCACCCGGTGCCATCGGAAATGGTATAGGAGAGGGATGACCATGTACGCTTAGTGGCCTTCTGGCCTGTGAACTCGACATGGCTGCGTGCGACGACTCCGTCGCCGACATGGGCAACGGCGGGCTACGTTGAATGGGTAAAGGGGCGACTTGGTATGGGTCCCGGTGCGGGTGATGGCCGTAAGCTGCTGGCTCCCGCAGATTCGGGACGGCTGCGGGGACCGGATGGGGCCGAGTGTCTAGACTAGAGGGTGGAGGGAGGCGTACGGCATTGTTTTGCTGCTCTTGGGGATAGTATGGCGTGTGCCGTGGAGCATAAGGCTCATGGGCCCACGAGTTGAGAGGCCTGGCCATGATGTCCACCATGGTATGCTGAAAGCCGCCGTGCGATGAGAGCTCAACGGCAGTAAGCGACATGAAGGTGGAGAGATGTGGGAGTCAATCGGAAAGGGGATCGCGGTGAGACTATATAGAATTAGCCTCGTGGGCAGCTACTCTAGGTGACCAAGCTAAGCTATACAGTGTTAGTGTTACCGGCAGAGCGGAATCAGACCGAGCTTCTGCGTGATAAAACGTGGGAGGCTGCATTAAAAAAGCAAAAAGCGGCTGAGGCTAATCCGTGTAGAGCGAGGATCGCTTCCGGTGATAGTAAGACGCGTAGCGTCGAGAGGCTTTGGTTCGCTTGGAACCGGTGAGTACGAGGAGGCGGCCACTTAGACGGTCGATCTAGAATCGAGCGAAGGTCGAAAAGAAGCAAGAATCTCGAGGATGCGGGATGCGGTTGTCTACATGTCCGGATTCGATAGGACGGAATCACTCCTGGGTCTATCCCTGTATGTAGCGACACTGGCGGAGATACTTGGCGCAACGGCTATACCGTGATCCTCGATTCCGGTTGGTATATAAGTCCGTGAAGACGGTGGTGAGAGGAGCACGGCGGCCTTCGAAAGGTTCGGACTCGCTCGCTCAGCCGCGCCGTACAGTGGACATGATAGTCCTCCTACCGCTACGAGTAGACGACTGACTGAAAGTGGATGAAGGCCGCGAGAGGAGGGGCCAACCGTTTGTATAGGATTTTTTTTGTCCTTCTGCCGAATGTGACGGGACGCTTGACGGCTCAACTTGGGCCAGAAACCCAAACGAGGGTTGATCACATTTTATTAGAGCCACTGGATCAGCCAGCACACAAGACGACCTTTTTTTTTTTTTCAGCTGCAGGTAGTGTTAGAGAGACCCTGCGAGGGATGAGGGCGGCAAAGAGAGACGGATGGATAGACCCCCCTTCCAACCCCCCTGCCCTGGCCTTTCCCTGCCGTAGGTCAAGGACTGGGACTGGTTCGAGAGACGGGAGTGCATGCATAGAAGAGGAATATTGGGCCGACCAGGCGTCGTGTGTGTTATTAGTGTACGTATATACACATGGACATACATACATACATACATAGTAGTGTATATAGTACATCCTACATCCTACATACTACACACATACACACCTACATACATGCCTACCTGCCTACATGCCTACATACATACACACGTACATTACGTGGGAAATTGCTTGGAATAGGGTATATCTGGGAGACAAAACCGTAGGTGGTACCTACGTAGCACCCGGACCAGGAGTATGCGATCAACTCATGCAACCCAGAAAACGGGAAGAGCATATACCGGCTAGTCTGGAATAGTAAGTTGTTGCGGCAGAGCTGCAGGACGTGGAACTAGGAAGCCTGTTCCGTTGATGTTGAGGCGTGAGAAAACCGAGTATTTGGGCCCTCTGGTGCCCTCTCGCCTATGTTCCCCCCTGTTCTCCCCCCCTGTTCTCCTAAATAGTCTCCCCTCTTTCCCTTCGCTCCGCCCGTCCACCCGCCCACAAGCCCGCATTCCTGGAGCGTGGGAGGACACTGCATACATCATGGCTTCTGTCATCAACACTTACTTACCTTACCTTCTAGGCGGAGGCAATGGCGCATAGCGGAACGATGATGACACTCTAGACCATCCCGATTCAGCCACGGCTTCTCCTAGTCCTACCCCATTGTTCCATCACTCCATCTATCTAATAAATACCCGTGCCGTCCCTTTTCTCCACCGTATGGCGCCTTGCCATGCGAATCGTGGCATTCCACAACCTTACTACGCCCGATATATTATTGTACCCTCATCCTGCCCGGGCTGAATACTCCTCGTTACATGTCTTTTTTTTGTTTAATCCCTTCACTATTCGTTACGTACGCCATGAAGCGTTTATAGGATCCGTAAAGTAGTACATGCCAATCCCATGTCCCCCTCAAAACCATCTGCCGGGCTTTTGTCCTATTCTCTATAACTCGTGGCCAAATGCGGTTCCGGATAGCCATTGTACGTGATCGACAGCCGTCCGACGTTGGCTCATCTCATCCCTTTTATTTTACCCTTCTCCTCATCCTCCCTCTTCCTCCTGCTGTTGCTGCTACCGCTACCGCTACCGCTGTTGATACTCCTCCTCCTTCGTCTCCCCCCCTTTTCACCCACCCCCCCTTCCCTCTACTTTAACCTTTCACTTAGTCTATCCTGCAGATTGCGGTCTGCAAGGTAAATCTCCTTTGCATGATGGTTCGTTTGATTGGGGCCACCAGTGGCATCGTGCCAAATTCCTAATCCTGCCTGCATGGCACAGGGGATGTAACTGGTCGCTAGGGGCCGAAGGCTAATCAGATCGCATATCAAGTATCGGATTGGAGACAACGCTCGCGAGTCGCGCAAGCTGCCGGGTCCGTGGGAGACAAGTCCGCCATTTGTCTGTCATGTCTGAGAAGAGACGAGGGGAAAGAAAATGATATCGCTCAAAATGGCTGCAAGTCGCAGTCTCTTCTGTCTTCCTAGTTCCCTGCAGCCGGTGAACCAGGAAGTCGGCAGAGAAACATGATAGGGCGTAACAATATCCAAATCTGTATGCATGTCTATGGCCATTGTCGTGCTCGAAAGGTGAGGACGAGGCTTGTCTACCTAGGTAGTCTCTTCGGATGCGGTCTTGACATTGCTTGTCCTAAGTAACAACGGTCACAAAGTTGGAAGGTCGAGAACTAATACATACTGACTATTGGGGCCAATTTTCCACTTGATCTTCTCGTGAGGGCGGATCTGGCCAGCTTGACCTTACACTCGCAAAGTATTGATGGTCCGACGTCCGCCCAGGCTCGTTGTTTGGTAGAGAGAGACGTCGACCGTTACATCGTCAGCCGCCGTTGCATCGATGTTAAGACGTGTCCTTCGAGCACCTTTGCCCCCCCGTCGTCTCCATCGATAGAGAACAGCGGATATACCACGGTCAGATTTTCAGTAATCTTCACCAGTTGGACCAAGCCGATGTAGGAGTCATTTTACTCAGCATTACGACGTGATCGACCTTTGACAACTGGTGCTGACCACTACAAGGACAGCACAATCCCCGGCTTCTTGGTACGCGGATGAGTGCAGCTTACAGGATGCCGTCTCGTCTCGTTTACACTACTTTGGACCACATCACATGCAGTTATTGATTGCCTCACGGGTTGCCTTATCCCATCTTGTTGTCCCCAGACACCTCTATGACTTGAAGTAAGGATGGTTGACTTGTGGACAAGTGAAGAAAAGGAAAGAGAAGAAGAAAAAAAAACCAGTTACCTACCTGGTTCACACGTATTATACTACCAAGCTGATATTAGAATTGGCATTGGCATGGGTGAAGCAAGAGGGTTTTTGGAACCAAGTCGCCGGAAAGGATTGTTGGCGCTAGGCAATCGCTGATGATTCCTTCTTTGCTGCTCTGCAGGCGTGGTTCATGCCAATCAATCCACGGCTGGTGGAGGGTTGGACTCGCTGGAGGGTCTTTTGCTCAGAATGCAGCCCGGTCAACCGTCTGAGCGCGATGTCACCCTGAATTCCGGGTTTTCCTCACAGTCCATACAGCACCCCAGACCCTCTCAGATTGTCTCCCGCTTCTTACCCTGGTGGAAAAACTCCCCGTTGCTGCAACCAGACTTGCAGGCCTTGTCAGGGCATTCCTGTCTTTGGACTTTCTAGCCGTTAGCCCGCAGTCCGCCTCGGGAATAACCTACGGCATAGGGTGGCTACAGCTGATCAGTCACGGCCGCCGCTCGAGTTGTACTCGTAGGAGCACATGCGGTCCAGGGATTACGAATCGGGTTCGTATGCCTGTGAAGCGGTTGCTCGATCTTGTTTCTCCTGCTAGGTCTTACTACGCAGCGGATGAACATGTCAGCAGATCCATATTGTGATACTTAGTGTTGTGGGCGCTTCCGGCAACCCACAACTCAGACTATTAAGTTCTATCCCGGGATAGTTTCGTGACGCTAAATACTTACCGACCCCATACTGATACATACATGGATGGTAGAATGATGGCCGTCTTTGTCTTCTATATGTGTATGTAGGTATCTGCTCATGGGGCTTTAAGAGGACCACAACTCAACTAGGGTTTCCTAGCTCGTTAGTCCGAGTCCGGGTGGGTGAGGCATTTCACATACATCTACGCAGATTACCGTGGCAGCGATGGGTGATGATGGGTGATGGGTGATGGGTGATGGGCGATGAGCAATGAGCGATGGGGTAGACGGGAAATTTGATGACCTGAGTTATGTTGACGCCGACAAGCTAATCATGCAACAACTGGCATTACTGATGTCTGAAACCAGAAAGACTCATATTTGAACCCATTTCTTATTCTAAATGCATTACATACTACTTACTTTCCGATACTATACCGGCCCGCAAGAGTTCTCTCTATGTTACGTGGTGTATGTACATGGTTAACCTACCTAACCTTAGGTAGCTGTGTTATCCGGTTCTATAACTCACATGTAGTATCATCTATAGTGACAACAGCCACGACGCGACGATGCCCTGCCACCTCATATTTTATTTCCCCTTTTTGACAGCTTATGCAATCAGTGTTACTACACATACACGCCCAATGACATAGCATATCACAGTCTGCTGCGAGTTCCCGTCGCCGCCGGTCGATTGCAGGTGATCGGAGCGCTCAAAACTCGTCAAAGCACGGCACGATACACAAAGTTGCTACCTATACATAGAAGCCAGAGCCACCTCCATCAACGGCCGATGCAGGCTTAACTGGCAGCGGCCCATCCTCCACCAAGATGACTAAGGTTAATTTGTTTTGGCCATCAAGCTTCGTGACCATCCCTGGCTCCGGCTTCGATAATCAAGCAGGACCCCTACTTCCGCTCCGTCCATCGCGTTATAGTCGGCAATGTTCAGCGAGATCCACACGAGCATCGGCCCCCGGTACGGATGCTAGCCCTGGTCTCCCCTTCGTGTCAGGGTTCTGTGCGACCAATATGTCGACAGATGGACAGTCCTAACTTGGTTCTCGGTCTTGTTGAGACACCAAACTAACTTGGATACGACTTAAGACCTGACATGGTTCCCCGACGGTCGTTTATAGTCGATTTCTCACGCGCCTGAGCAGTGACAGATCAGCATGGGACAGTTTTCTAGCCACTATCCAAGCATTTTCGGATCAGGTCGATCTCTTTCTCTCTCTGCCTCTCCCTCTCTCTCTGTCTCTTTCTCCTTATGTCTATCGGGTTATTTCTCTCTTCCCCCCCCACCTGTCCTCACCCCTCCCTCCTTTATTCCCTCCCTTAACCCCCCCCTCCTTAAGGTATACACTAGAATTTTCGTTCACGTGGAATCTTGAGTACCTACATTTAAAGTAAGGGCCGAAATCCTCTCGATTCCAAATCTGGATGTGCATCGAATAATAACTGGTGTTCCATGTCCTATATCTGCATTGTCCCTGGTCCTTCGGCAGGCCGATAATTACTACACTATAATTAAATCCCCGATCTGTTTCAAACCTGTCGATTTCCTTTACCTATCCTTTCGTTTGGGGTTCTAACGTTTTTTTCTCGAGGCACACCTCACGAAAGGGGTGGTTCCCTTCGCGGGCGTATAGCAACGTTCCGCCCTCCATCCCAATGCTCAATGGAGGGCCAAGCTGCCCAAGTACCTGGCACGGCTTATGAGCAACCACAGTTGACTTAATCAGGCTAAAATTGTTTCCTGCTTTGCAGATCCCTGTTGCGGATCTGACAAGTCAGTCAGGAGTTTGGGATTGACAACTGCCCCGCACATCTTCTCTGCCAATACTTGACGCCTTCACCAATGCCCAGACTAGACTGCAACCCTCTCTCTGAAGAATTTGGTCTCTGTTCCCAAGCTTGAGTAAGTCTGGGTCTAATAAACAACCCAGTACCCAGACATAGTTACATCTCATTTGCTGTAAATGAACGAAAGATCTCGGCTTCCTACACTATCACCTCACAAAACTAATCTCTATGGACGGCTGTCGTGGATCTAATCCAGAACTATCAGTCATATTTTGTGATTTGTACATATGAATTTTTATCAACCCCCCTGTTCCATCCGCCCTTCGTCTATTTTTCTTCCCCTACCTGCGTTTCGGTACAAAGAGATTTTTTTTTATGGCGTTGGTCGATGGAACTCTGGGTAATGGTAGGCGACCCGGTCTTCACAACAATTACTTTTTCTTTAAAAAAAAAAGAATAATAACCAAAATGACTTGTTACTTCACATCCCACATCATACGATGATAGACGCGCTGCGGCAGGATCCCGGAGAAAAAAAACAATGTTGGCTTTCTGACAGACTGCTTAGTAGTCAAAGCTGTTATGGCGATCACAAGGGGCAGCGGCACAGATCAAGATGCCCAGACCTTGATTTGCAGCCGCGCAAAGCCAGCAAGCCACGTTGTTATTGTTGGCTAAGGCTTGCGCAAACAGCGGCACGGACACCTTCGAGGTTCATCCGGAGGAGGGGGGTCTTGTTAGTTTATAGTGTACCTCACCTGCAAAGCGGCTCGAGGTTTCGTCCCTGATTTTTATAATCGTCCCGATGTATTTATGTACGATAGCCGCTATATACCTCCCTTTTTTCGGGTTTGTGTTTTTTGTCGCCACCCTTCCCAACACTATACTCTCTTGGAAAATACGGATCTTTCTGTTCTCCAAAAAAAAAAAAAGGTCTCGTGGACTGCGGCTAATGACCGAAGGAGACGAGATAGGCCTCAACCGACAAAGCCATTGTTATACAAAGGCTCAATTCCTCGGCTTTCGGGTAATTTGCATATGATGCATCATTTCTCTGGATTCAGAATCGATGAATAAGGTGTAAAACTACGCTGTTCATTCGGCCGATACCGAGTATGCTTCTCGTCGTTAATTGCCGAGTTGGCTGGCCACCCCAAGAAACCGAAACGCTACTGGTATCCGAGCGGTTGGTGTGCCCCTTGGTATACGACGCATGAATCAAAGAGGACCTCGCATCAAAATGCGTTGCGTCCGCAAGCATGATTCAAAGCAAGCACCGTCAATCTTTTCCCTTAGATCCTTCGAAATCCGTGAGCGGCCAAGCGCCGGTAACAGGGGTTTTTTATTTTATATTTACTGATCAGGACCGATCCTTCGGTTATCTCATCATCTTACGCCTAGACACGCAGAAGTGCCCATTTACCAAATTAACAACCAAAATTTCCGGGTAATACTGAGAAATTAGTTCCCAGACGTCCTCACAACCACGAGGTGCAAACCGCCATCTCGATATTACGTCGCATATTAGCGCACTCCTTCCGCTGCGTCCACGCCAGATCTCTGTCTGGGTGGCATATCGGACTTCTCGTTTCCAGGGGGGGGGTGGTATGTGCTAGAAAAGGCCAGTCGCGTTGCGTTGGCTCGCTAGGCCCTGATGTAGGGTTGCAAATGGAAAGTGTCGTCTCCCCCAAGACCAGGAATATTATTTTCTTCTCATAGGTATATTAAGGCAATAACGATAGATGATATCCCAGTTCGCAATTACCACCTGAGCAATTTGTGGCACTCCCTAGCGGGTTGATGAGCCTCTCCCCGACTTGATGGGCCATCCCGACGTGCTTCTTCCTCGCTCTACTCGAGTTGACATGCGTCTGGAATGTAATCTCGGTGTGGACTATGCAGTTAGGATCTGTAGTGTACAATATACTACATGTGCCAGACTCACGCGGTCTCTGCATACCGGACCCGGAACACTGCCGTTTTGGCACTGCCCAGACAAGCCAGGGGCGTCTTCTCCCAATGACACCTCTATACATTTGCGGTATATCCCATTGGGCGAGATGATAGGGGTCACAACTTATGCAAGCACTTGTTGGTAGCAGGCCGGTTCCAGAAAATAGCACCTGTAGCCAGTGTATGTTCAGTCCACACTTCACCCAGATTCCTCGTTTCTTTGCCCTCTTTGATCTACCGATTACGCTCCTTAATTAGCGTTAGAATCGTACTAGAGAATGCAGTTTATATCCCAATAATTCAAATAAACACGTCAAAGACCGGAGTAGCAAACACGTAATAATAAAGGCTTCAACAGGGAGGCATAGATAAATGCTCTAATGAGCCGGTGTTGTGGACCAACAGAACGGAAAGGGAGATCTTCGATTAATGCAAATCAGACGAATTGGGTGAGGGACTCAATAGTTCTCGTTGTAAAACCCCCTGCCTGTTGGAACCCAGTTCATCAAGCATACTTATTTTCCCGACCCATCTCACGGGTTCGATGATGCGTCTATTCTCTCGTGGCAACAAAAAAGAGTTTTCCATATCTACCAACCCTCCAACCGCCAGCCCTGCGATGGCTCAGAAGCCTCCACAATATCGCTCGAATGGAGCTTAGTATTCTATTCCAGGTGGAGGGGTCAGTGGGTAGATGATGAACCCCTTTTAGTCACGTACATATCCATTAGCCCACTCAGTTGAATAATAGCACGATAGGCCGTCGAGGGTATTTCACAGCGCCCCATGACCACAGAAATCTAGAAGAGAGAGAACCACAGGATCCATCCTCACAGGAGAGACAGAGCAAGTGTAGTTTTTTTTTCGGCGCCAGCTCTTGCGCCCCCCTCAAGGTAGACTCAGTAGAAGGGGGAAAGTCAGCCAGGGATTTCTATATATACTCCAGGACATGGGATGCGCCGCGCTGAGCGCCTTCTTACTCGTCTGTCTCGGTTGTCACCTAACGAAAACCGGTCCCCCTTCCCCTCCCCATCAAGGAACCCTAAAACCAGCCACCGGACCTGTCCGGACTGGATAAAGTTGGAAGGGCCGCCCAGTGGTTTTCCTAGCCCCGAAGGTTCGAGAATTCGTGTCCGCCAACTAATAGCCCCTGAAGCCTTCCCCCCTATGACTCCCAACCTGCGTAACACGAGACGTGCGTGCTTCTCGACCATCACCGTCCACCAAAACTTGAAAATCCCTCCCATGACAGGGAGAGGGTAGAAGTAAGGGGAGGGGGGGAGGGGGAGGGGAAGGGGGGGCGTGTGTTAGGCGGAAAGGCGGTCGTACGAGTTCTCGTGGGCGAGCTTCCTGCAGAGAATAGATCATAAGTGACGATGCCGCCTCTTGAGTCTAGAGCCCCAGTGCGGTCCTTTGAAGGATCTAGCCATGCGTGAAATGCCACCGGCATGTTGCTAAAACTTGTCTGCCTGGATTTGCCATGAGCATGTTGAAGAACGGCGAGCATTCTGGTGACCCCCTGAGCCCACTACACCCCTCCAACAAAAGCCAGCGTCCCGGGGAGGGGGGGGTTCCATTCAGGGATAGTGACCGCGTATACCATGGCGGTTCTCTTCCTAGAATGCCCCCTTCCCCAAGATATTTAGTTGACTAATAAAAATGTGCCTCTGGTTTTTCTATGGGACCCCTGAGGATACCACCAGTAGGACCGCTATCATGCTTCTCCTAAAACCAAAAAAAAGCCTAGTCGTAAACCAAAAGGGAAAATCTTCCATTGTAGACTGTGCAGTCTTTAATAACTATTTTGTCTGTAAGTAGGTCATGAAAGAAAGGGAAGACGACGTGTATTACCCCCTAAATCACAATCATATTACTTTATCCTTAAACACCAATCCCGTCTACCGTCATGTCAGGTCCTCCATGCTAACATCAAACTTCAAGCAGAAAGAAAGGAAGAGCAAGGGAAACAATATTTACCCTCCCCCTCTTGCCTAAACATCCAAAAAAAAAAACCCTCCCTTTAACCCCCCCCCTTCTCCCCTTTCCCGTCAACCAGACTCGGCCCGCCAGCCAGCCCGCTCAAGCCACGCCGTACATGAACACGACATCGAGCCTGCCGTCCGCCGACGAGATGATGGCGTGGTTCCCGTCCTGGATGTAGACCTGGTCGGCGTCGCACTGGGCGTTGAGCCAGGCGCGGGCGGCGCGGTTCGCGGGCGCGCCGGCGGGCCTGTCGACCACGGCGGCGAGGACGAGGTGGGTGCCGGCGGCGCTGCGCGCGAGCGCGTCGGCCGGCGCGCCCGACAGCAGCCCCGGCGCCGCGCACCCGCGCGCCAGCCCCGACCCGTCCGTCGCCGCCAGCCGCGCGCCCCCGTCGCACCCCTCCAGGAACGATATGTCCCCCACGCCACCGCGCCCCCGCCCGACAGCGAGAACTCGACCCACGTCCGGGGAGCGCGCATCGTTGCCGTCGTCGCAGAGCCGCCGTCGTCGTCGGCCAGCGCGAGGGCCGCTGTGCCCCGGACTACGCGGCCCTGGAAGGTGGGACATACTTGCATGAAGGCGCGGGTGCCTCGGGGGATCTAAAAGGGAGGAGGGAGGAGGAGTGCCGTTGGTCAGTCAGTCAGTCAGTTTATTTCTCTTTTTTTCTTTCTTTTTTTCCTTTACTTTCGCGAGCTTATGTTTCTGAAATCCCGGGGGGAAAGGGTGAAAAAAAGGCAAGGGGAATCGAGATATCGAAGCCAGGAGGGCCAGAGAGTGCTTACGGTTAGGTATTTCCACGGATGCTGGTCCCGGCTGTTTTCGTAGAGGAAGTACTGGACATTCGGGTCGTCGTCGTCGTTTGTCACCCAGATTCCCGGGCCTTCCTCCGGATCACCACCTAGGTAAGCGTGTCTCGTTAATCTCGTGCTCACCCTTTGGGGGGTTTGGAGGTGGGCACTAACTCGTAGCAATCGTTGGATCATTTGCACCTCCGCAGTATATTATCCCTCTACCTTGTACCGGCAACGCGCTGCTATAAGCGATGCTTATCAGCGCGCTGATGGCAGCAAAGGTAAGTCTAGAAAATGTGCTGGTACGCATATTGACTATGAAGTTTTGCTGGCGTGTAAAGGATATGACGTTAAGTTCAGGTTCGAAAGTGCTTCGGTGTTGTTGTCCTCGACCTTGAAGTGATATTGAGTGCGTTTCTTAATCAAGTGAGCGTCGAAGTACGTCTTTTATATTCTTGACGGAAGTGAAATTCATGTCAAAGTATCTGTGACTCGATTAGAGTCTCCTCAGGTTGGTAATATACAGGTTGGTAGTATAGGATGGTCTTCGTCGTAACTTGAGGTCGCAAGTCTGAGGAGTACGTCAATTTCATACAGAGAAGATTAGGTATGTCGGACACCTAACTACCACTCTCGAAATACAATCACTTCCATTATAGATAGAGAGGGAATAGGTCTAGCCTTCCAGAATCATACTGAACGGTAAAGTCCGTTTATCTAGGTCAGGTCCGATGGTCTGGTTCAGGTTACCGTGTAATCAAGGAGGCCACGGCCTAGATGAAGCTTGATTGTTGTCGAATGTCCTTTCAACAGTTTCATATAAATCTAGTACATCTCTTCTTATATACATAATTAGACAGACTCCCCAGCCCTTGCTTATGATTCTGAGCTTGTTTCCTTGGAGGCTCGCAGGTTGAAGTCAACCTAGTCGGGACTTTTAAGAGGCTAGGTGCCTCGATACAGAAATGTGAAGTCTCCAAATTTGCTCAAGGCTCGCCTATAATATCTCAGTAGCTATCTTGATGTAAAAGCGGCCCAGGCCACTTCAGTATATGGTATTATGAATTCAAATGGATATTTCCCGAAGACCACTATGTTAAAAAAGTGTTTACCGTACCTGATATGCTAGCAAAGGAACTACTTGACATATCTAAGGTTAGGTATATCAATAGTACATGTTAATTGCTGGTCTATCAATATTAGTATTTGCGCTTCAATATTTAGATGATAGGTCTTGTTTTATCTTCATGGTTATTTGAAGTCCATGGAAACTATCGCCAGCTCTACTAGAATCGTTTCTGAAAGAGGGGCTCGCATGTCGCTGTCTACCTACGCTGAATTATAATATAGCCCATTGCACATGTAATTGGGGATTCGAATGGTAGCTTTGCCAAACTAGAGATATAATTAAGAGAATAGCGGCCGGGCTTCAAATTCTATACTAGTAGGTATTAACACAGCTAATAATTAGTAACTACCTACCTATTGTACGTGCTAGATTGATACTACATAGTTACTAACCTATGTTAGGTAGGGAGGTAGGTTAGGCATTGTAACTGGATAGCAAGACACAAACAACTAACCTAAGATGTATCGATACAAAGAACATTGAAATGTTCGATAGGTTGATATGAAGAAAAAAAAGGCTTACGTCAATGGTCTCGCAAGTGCCACAGTGTGACGCTTCTAGACAAACAGCTGTCTGGTGTTGATGTGTGTGTTGCATAGTGAAACTCGCAGCCCGCTTCCAGTAGGTAGTACTTGAGGTACCTAAACACAATAATAGGGGCACTTCAATGTTGGTGACGGAGCTTTTGATGCGAAACACAGAAATGGCGGTACTTGGTGGTGAGATCACAGTTCACTAACTTTAGGTCAGTACCTAGATTACGACATATAGTTAAGCCTCTGATCTCAGAGGTTGACGAAATGATCAATCAGATTTCACCAGAGATCAGATCAGAGCCTCTTTCAAAAACTGGGACCGATGATTTCATGATGCAATCAATGATCGCGATCGCTCGATGACGTTGCACGTTGCACGACTTAGACGGGAATGAATCAATAAAGCCATGCCGCATCTCTCTTGTCTCTCTGTCTCTCTGTCTCTCGTACTGTCCCTTTAGCTCTCAACCTGTCACAGCTATTTAGTAGTCTGGTTTAAAACAATCTGACAATAACCCCCCCTTATCTTACCTACCTACTCACCTTTAAAGACTTTGGCAAATCATCTAACACAATCACATTTACATACAACAATAATAACACACACACCCACACACACAATGTCACCAACATCCGAGACTCTGAAAGAAATTGCCGGACAGGCCGAGAGAGACCTCAACTCGCACCAGGCCAAGACGGGCGCACACAAGACTTCACCGAGTGACGAAGCCGGTGTCGATGCCACAGTCGAGAACAAGTTTCCCGGCGCTGAAGTTAGATATGACAAGGACTTGAGCACCAATGCTGGATACAACAAGAGGATCCCACCTGAGGAAGGTGGCGAGCTTGATTCACGTGGACGGTAAGTAACTAGTAATCCGTGTACTTCTATGATTATTTTTAGGCCTTGAACTAACACATACTAGGGCAACACGGGGGGAGCACTTCGAGGGCGTAGGGGGACCAGAGCACAAGTTAGCTCAACAAGAACGCGATTACGGCGGCTCTGACAAGCTCGACCCAACCGGCAAAAGCCAACGAGACACAGGTTCCGGATATGCTACAGATTCTACTGTGCCGCACAGTGGCGAGAGGGATATGCTAGCAGCTGGCAAAGAGGCTGTGTCCTCGAACATCGAGGGCACTAAGTATGCTCCACGCAAGGAGCACTTCAAGGGTTCCGACTACTACACGCCCGAGAGCGTACCGGGAAGCATATCTGCCGAAGGATACGAGCCACCGGCTAGTGTTACGGAATCTTCTCGGGAGGCTGAACGATATGAATGAAGTTAAATGAACCCTCATGAAAGGTAGTCAGTCGGTATACCTACACTACACACAACTGCCTAGGTAGACAACTATGAATGAATTAATGCTACGATACGTGTACAATATAAACCTAATATCGACATTAGACATACGTTCATAAGTGTGACCATATATTTATATTGCTTTCTCAGCAGTAATACTTAAATGACAGAATGCCAGACAATTAAGTTGTCGCGTACATTATATAGGGGCTAATTGCCACATAAGTATATTACTATAGGCTCGCTGAACATTTAATGTGCTTGAAGATCCCCACAACCTCCTATTTCTGGTGACAGAACAGTCACTCTGAATTTGTTATAATTCAGGACTACGAGCATCTTTATTGGCTACCAGGACTAAGGAAACAAAAAGTAAAGAATACAACTAGGCATAGATTCTTAACCAACTTCTATAGCAGCCCCCCCCCCCCCCTGTACACATCATGTTTGGTCCGTGCTCAGAGATGGTAATAGCGAATGCCTATATTCGGGGCCAGTGTGCATGTCATAAGATCTGTCTCAGTACATAGATAGTATTCTAGTTGATCGCCAACAAGAATGAACAATTCCGAATATGTTCTTCCCTTGTGGGTTCTATCATATTTTATTTCAAAGACAGAATATCACCCCGTTACCAAGGGAGCTAAGCGAATTGTTCCAACCTGGTCATCCTCTTTATTGTAATAATGCCATTCTTGCGTCCGATTCCAGAACTGCGACTACCTCTGATTCTACATCATAGGTACACCTGGAAGCGCTTTCTTTATTATAAAAGATGCACGCGCTGATTTAAACCCTCTGATCTTAAACGCAGACCATTCCACGTTATTGTTTTATATCAAAGTCATATGCCCTGTTGGAACAATGGCCCAACGACGCAAGGGCTTTCTTCATATTCGTCACTCTGATTTGAATACATCAAATTACATGTTTAACAAGTGTCATGTGATAGTCATGATGAGACATGGATGAGCTATCTGCGGATAGTTCTGTGGAAAGGGCTGCTTTTCTTGACGGGTCAGAGAAGATCATGATTCGCATTACGAAAGAGCACATGGAAAGTGATTGCACACCGAATATGTGCTTCTAGAAAGCACATGAAGTTTCAAAAGAACTAGATCATGATTACACCCGGCTTTAAGCAATGTTACTTTGAAAGTCTTGTAAGGAGGCTCAGGATGCGAAGAGACGATGTCATGTTAAGACGATGTTGTACGAGCTTACGTTAAACCTACTACGCAAATTTCATGAGATACTCGCTAGCGACTGTCACGAGAGACCTTCCATGAACTTCTTTGTTCCCTAAGAGATACGTACTGCCATGTACCTTTAGATCGATCACCTCTGACAGCGACAGATCTGTCCTAGAAAGTTGGCTCTTGTATTCGCTTTTACTTCCATGCTGTGCGCGTCCGACTCACTCGACGAGTGTTATTCAGCGATGCTCATATATCTATTCACACTTGCACATTCAATAACCCGACAACTCCTCTTAATCACGTTTTGCCCAACGAAAATACAGGTTTCAAGTCCTATTTGTTAATAACTAGCGAAGCATTAACGATACACACCTACTCATATATCACGAACTACCTTAATAACCTTAGAGCTATCGACTATAACGTAACATTCTCGCGGAGAGCGAAAACTGAGCTACGTAGAGTAGCATACCACAAACGCGATAAACTGACCCTGCTTTGTTATTTTACATAGCGAAGCTCTGACCATTATGTCTGCCTAACATCATACCAAAGCCCAATATCAGAGTCAGCTGGTTGATGGAACCTATCTCTGTATAACGATAGTGCATTACTATAGAGGCAGCACGGGACGTAATAGTTCTAATGTTACAAGGGAACGAGTAACATAACAAACACAAGGACTATGCCATGTGAAGCGCACGATGATGATTCAACATTGACACTTTGTGCACGAGTCCATAGAACCAACTCGACCCTCTCCCTTCGTAGAAATTTTTATAAAAGCCGTCAACAGACGTGGTTGAGTTCCTCCCGCCTCCCCTAAACCACACACATCTCGCACCAGCCTCTAGATAAAACCCACAATAACTAAACACGATAACTAAACACATTTTTAAAGTCGATATCGCGAGAACGAATTCTTAACCCACTTCAACCGCGGAAGATATACTCCCTCTAGAGACAATGAGTTCTCCCCAAGGTTGTTGTATCAGCAAGGGCGACAGCTCCGACGGCGGCTCTACCGGAGGAGGCGGCCAGGGTGGCGGCAACAGTGGCCAGGGCAGTGGCCAGGACGGAAGCGGCGGTGGCAGCAGCAGCAGCAGCAGCAGCGGCGGGAGCACGGGCGGAGGACAGGGGGGTGGTGATTCCTACGAACGGGACGCTTTCGAACGTGAAACCAGATAAGGATAGGGACTCTGTCATGGAAGATGAAATAGCCAGTTAGCTCTCTAGTATGGTTTGGGGTGGCAGGGGGGCGACTCTCATCACTGATGTCAGCTAGATACCTACTTTACAGATCAATACACTTTGGTAACCCCCCCCCTTTACGTTCTACTCGGAACCCTCGTAAGTTTGGGGTTATAAAGGGGAGTGCGCCTCTAATTAATCTACCTCGTAGTCTTGAGTTACCACCACGGGATCCAGTCATGTAAGTCTGAGGATGGGGAAAAGAGGGAAAATGAGCAATATAATATTGTCCTCGCACGGCTGTAGGTAATTCCCAAAGAACCGTCACATCTGATAGCATTTATAGCGCGGTGCACGACTTTTAACTCATGGTAAACCTATGCTACAAGAAGATGTAAAAAAAAAAAAAAAAAATGAACCTAGTGTCCGTCGCGCCCGAGCCAATGGTCGAGCATCTTGCGCACGATCGCCACCTCGGAGAGTTGGGGGCACGAACGCAGGGCAGCGCTATCACGGCAAGCCTTTCCGACCTCGAACCTCAGCTCGGACCCCGCACCGCCCGCCTTCGAGCCGCCGTACGCGTCCTCGTAGTAGTCCGCCAGCTTGAAAGCCGGCAGCCTGGCCTCCGCCGCGGGGCCCAGCCCGGCGGCGCGCGCGCAGCCTCGCGAGCCACTCGCCGACCTCGACGTCCTCGAAGCCTAGCCCCGCCGCGCGCAGCGCGGGCAGGAACTCGTCGTTCCACGAGAAAGCGTGCGGGGCCACGACGTTGTAGAACACCACGGCGGCGGCGGCGTCGTTGGCCTTCGCCTTCGCCTCCGCCCGGAGCTTCTCGGCCAGCTGCAGGAACGCGGCCGCGACCGTGTCCACGGGCATCCACTCGCACCGGCCCTCGTACCCGCGGAGGCGCGGCAGCGCCCCCGTCTCCGTCGCGCTGCGCACGAGCAGCGGCACGTGCTCCTTGTCGTTCCAGATGCCGTTGGCGCTGTCCGCCGAGATCTGTCCCACGCGCAGGACGCCGACGGCAGCGCCCCCGCTCGCGGCGGCGGCGGCGCATATCCTCTCGCTCACGAGTTTCGAGCGCGCGTACCCCGTAGAGGCGGCGTACGCCAGAGACTCGAGGGGTCCCTCGGGGACGCTGGCGGGAGCCGGCATTCGGAAGGCTGCTGAGATGCTGCTTGCGAACAGAACCCGGGCAGGGCTCTCGAATGGGACGCCCGAGGCGAGATCCAGGAAGTTGCGCAAGCCCGCGATTTGCGGAGTGAAGCTCGTCAGCGAGATGTTGAAATTCACGGGCCAGGCGGCGTGGATGATTAGAGTGACCGAGTTCTGGAGGCTAGAGTAGACTTCAGGGGTAAGACCCAAGTGGGGAGCTCCAAAATTGTCCGTCGTCAGGGCTCTCAGCTTCTTCGTATCTTTGTTAGCAAGGCTAAGGCCTCGAAGCTTCATGGATTCGGTTATCCGTCCAAGAGCATCTTTTCCTCGGACAAGGCAGCTGACTTCCGCCACCTTAGGATCATCTAGAAGTTGATTGAGGAGGTGGGCTCCTAGAGCTCCAGTTGCTCCTGTCAATACCTATTGCATATTGTTAGGGAGAATTGTTCCTTTATCTATTAAATATCTAACTTACCACAACATCCTTTTCTGGCGTGGGTATATCTCCTGGCTTACGTGACTCAAATTTCCCATACTCAGCAATGAGTCTCTCCATTTTCGTTATCTCGCTTTCGTAGTTGGAATGTCCGTTCTCAAGCTTCGCACCTGTGCGACTTGCATAGAGCGCTCCTGCGAGCTTTGCAACATTCCCAGCATCGTAGACGACATTAATAGGGAGCAGTTGCCCGCCCAGATCAAGATCTTTCTGCAATAGCCTACGTATCTGAGCGGCCCGTAGACTATCGATGCCCATAGAAAAGAAATCAGCTGTGAGGCTTGGCATCTGGATTCCCGTGTGTTCGTGGATGACCTGCAAGATGTATTTCTCTAATTCCTCAATGTTTAGCTTTAGATGCTTTCCACCCTCTGTATCATGTAGCTCTCGGCTCTTATCATAAAGTCCCTCGATGGCAGTCTCGAATTTTGCGGTCGCGGCAGCACGTATTATGCTATTCTTGTCTGTTGTGGGATAGTCAATATCTGGAGCAATCGAGACTATCATATCAGGGGTAATGCGCGCAAATTCATCCATCATATTATTTGTAGTCTCAACAATGGGCCATATAGCCTGGATGAATTCCTCCTCTGAGAACGAGGCCGCGGCTTGGGAGCGAAACACGACAAGACCAGGCACAAGCCGATCGTTACCAACCATCAAGGCATCACGAACCAGTGGACTCTCGCGAACTGCCCCCTCCATAGATAAGGGAAGTATCTTCTCTCCGCTGATTAAGGTGATTCTGTCGTCATGGCGCGCTATGTATTTCCAAGCATTTTCAATGGTGGGGTGAGGCGTGAAAAGATCTCGTGAGTGGAAAGACCCAGGAGGGTCGTTCGAGTTGCTTGTCACAGCCATGAGAGCAGGGTGTGACTTGAGATACACGGATTCATAGACGCCCTCGTCGAGCTTCTTGAAAAACATATGTGAACGTAGACTAGCGTACGGTCGTACATACATCCACGAGTCATCGCCAGGCTCCCGATAGATGGAGTCGCCCGTGTGGCCAACCTCGGACCTGAAAAGTAAGTTAGCATTGGATGCCAATTTGACGTCGTTGGAGATACGAACAAGCCAAAAATTACACCAAAATTCACCCCTTCCTTGACTAGGCGATCGCCTAGCTCGTCAGGGGTTCGCGCTCCCGCTGCCGTCACAAATTTGCATCTTTTCAGAACTTCAATCCCATCATCCCTCTCCGCCATCAACTTGAGTGCGTATGGAACCGTATGACAGATTTCGGGCTGTACTGCTTTCAGCGCGGCGATAAGATGGTCTGCTGTCAGGGGTAAATTCGCATTGAACAGGTGAGCTGTCTTGCGCATGTACATCGCTTGCATAGATGTGAATAGGCCGTGCAAATGGTACCAAGGCAGCGCACTGAACGCTTTACAGCCAGTTCCCGAAAACAGATTGCTTATCACACTGCGATGGGATAGTGCCAATGGCTTCGGGAGGCCTGTTGAGCCAGAAGAGTGCGCTAGAAGAGCTAGCTGAGCGTGCTCAGCCTCATTATCGGGAATGTCTCGTATAAACGGCTCCGGGGAGCTGTCAGGCTTGTCAAAATCCTCTCTTGCCAGCACAGGTAAAAGTTTGAGATTCCGGTGCGCCTCTGCGATCCCAGTTATGGTAGATTTGATACGAACTGTCGATCCGTGCAGGATGGTATCACACCCCGTTTGCTTTAGGAGAGAGAGACATGCTGGCTCACTCAGGCGAATGGATATCATCAACACTTTACAACCTAGTCGGAACAGAGCGAAAAAGGTAACGATAAAGGCTAAGTCTGAGGGTGCAAATAATGCAATTTTCTTATGAGAATTGACCTCAAGGCCCATCTTCACCAGAGCTCGACAGGCTTCATCGACCATACGGTCGAGGTCTTTACCAGTGAAAAACTCATATTCCGAGGCGCTATCGTCGTACTTGGGGTAGCCCAAGATAGGGACTTGAACTTCATCCCTTGCTCGCTCGCGGATGAGGTCGTCCATCATCCACAGCCTCCCAAATTGGCGAATGCGGTCTTCGACGACCTCGGTAGAGATGTTTGCCATGGTGTATACTGGTTTAAGAGAGGGTTACTCTCGTCATCAAAGCTTATCATAAGGTGAAGAAAATGGCAACTCCGGTCTAGATAATGGTTAGGGGTGGGTTTACTCGATCGATGCTCCCAAGTGGAAGCAGGATTGACATTACCTACTCACCACTGGTCGACGGGTCTTATTTATGAATGTAAATTTAAGGAGCATTCACCATCCCCATAAGCCTAGGTTATAAATTCGGGAATAAAGGATGTGAAGCACAACTACGTAGCCTCGATGTCTCAACTCCGATGAACTCATCTACCGAGAATCGGTGTTAACAGGCCTCTAGTGGTGTATCTGGTGTCCTACGTAGTAGCATGTGGGGGGTGCCTCGTGGCAGACCAGAACGCCATGGTGTGTTGGCTACACATTGATGCTAGTATGTAGGTTAGTTTCGACGACATGCATGACCGTTGCCTCGGGATCATGTCTCCAATGGAAAGCCGTGTATGTTGCATAAGGGATCAACCAACATAGGATTTGATAAATAACAGGACGAATACACCACTGTATGCAAGGAAAGTTCGGAAATTTGGCCCTAAAATATTGTATGTAAGTGTACATAGGAGGTAGGTATATGCTTGTACAATTATCTAGGTTAACCTAGGTACCTATATGACTTGCCCCTATCTTTAAAGCCAATGAGTTCCTCCACCAGAGTCCCTGCGTAGCACCGGTACCACCACATTGTCCAGTCTCTTTCACAATAGGAGGTATACATCGACAAAGCTTATGTAGCTAGGTAGGTATGTAGGTAGTTAGTTTATTCGCTGTGGAGTATGTAGGTAGTCCAGTCAAGCCTGTAGCGTGCGGGAGGACGCACGCCCGAAAGGATCCTTGATCCTTGATCCTTGGAAAGCTTAACGGTTATAAGTCAATAGCAGTAGCAGGGAAGATCCTGGCTAGTAGTGACGGACAGTCCTCCGGTTACATTGATTGCATCCCGAGTTACCTTTTCTACTAGCCTACACTACTTAGCAAGGCCCCCATGTTTCGGGGGTAATGTCGGCGTTAAAATCTGTACCTACATACCTAGGTAGGTATCTAATATATATCATAAAAGCTAACTATCTAGCTACATATGTAGGATTTGAACGAACATACCAATGGCACCGTCGATCGTCTTGTACGAGTATTGAAGTGCAACTCTGCAATGCAAGGAGGTAACATCTAAACTAGGTTGTTGAGTCGAGTACCTAGTATAGTAAGTTAGAACTTTCACGCAAGTACGAGGCGAGGTAAGACGCTGTCGTACTGAGTCCTAAATGTTGATCCTTCTGAGCGAACTAGGTATACCTCATCAATATTGTGTTGAACAACTGCCGCTAGAGAATACAGTGTGACAACTACCTACCTTAACCTAGGTATACCCTAGGAAGTCTTGGGGGTGTTTTCTGACATCAGTCGTCCGGGATATCTCTTGCGTCAAGTCTTAAACTTGAGGTCAGCGTTGCATGAACCGATGGAGATGATATGATCTCTAGTTGCCATTGCTTTTTCACCGGAGCTCCTTCGATATTGGCCCTTAAGCCCCGAAAGGCTGGCTCTTAAGAGACTACAAGTTGACGACCACTGTGTTTGATATGCCTGTTATTTTTTGATCGACCCTCCTTGTTGACTACCTAGGTACCATCCCTTCGAACCGACGTATTGGTGTCTGATTGTGCATGCAAAAGAAAGTTATGCCAAGCATAACTGTGAGCACATATTGACCTTCCCCTTTTCATTGTGCTGCCACTGCGATTCCTACAGTTGTTGAAGATGTGCATAGTTTATGGATCTGCTCAGAACTTGGACAAGGTCATGCAATAGTAAATATACAAGAAGAGTAATGAACTAAGTACGCGTGGAACAGTGTATGTAGGTACACTTAAAATAATATTACCTGCTTCTGAATTCCTAATAATGATTACCTGTCCCGGGTAGATTGACCTGGTTACGCGATGAAGAGATTTGAACAAATCGGTTCGGACTCCCTGGTCGTTGTTTGGTTTGCTTATCATCAACCGAAACATCGATCTTGGTCTTGACCACGATATCGGAGAGGCCAAAAGCCTGGATCTGATCCCCATCTTCGTCGTTTCTAGATTTGACTTTCGATAAAGCGATCGAGTCACTTAGACCTTGCGTTGTGAGCGCCTCCGTGCTCGAGTCGCGGTGTTCCGAATCTCGATTTCTGCTTTGCAGCTTGACGTGTCCTGATCGAACTGCTCCCTTGCCCGATATGTTATATTTTCCTTGCCCGCCGCTACCAGATCCGTAGGCATAGACGGAATTGCCAAGTCCGAACCATTTGAAGACGAGGGGCCGTATCGCTGGTAGATTCGCGCAGATGAAGCCTACTTCTACTTCGACCGTACTCCAAAGTCCACCACCTACATTGGTGAAGGTGAAGTCTTCCGGGTCAATTTGGGTAACTGCAATGATACGAAAGATACTGGCAACGCAAACACTGGTAATTCAAACATTAGAAGACATCGTTCTCAACATCTTGAGGAAAGCCGGTGACAGAAAATACTCACAAGGCGCCTAGGAGGAATAGAAAACTCAAGGACCACTTCTTGCTCCTGGATGTCTGTAGGCGCCACACTACTGGTAGCGGTAGGGCAAGGACAGCAACATCGCCGATGACATTAATTATTGCTGACGCTAAATAAAAGGCGTTTTGATCAATGCAGGTACCCGCCACATCGTGATCCCAAAATCTCTCGACGGGAGTGCATTGGAGTGTGAAAGTGAAGAAGTTCGATAGGAAAATTCCCACCGAAAACGCACCCACAACCATCGCTCCGATGCGAAAACCACTTGTGTGAAAAACCCTCCAGTAGAAGAGCAAGATCCCAACTTTGACGCTGAAGACACCCAAGGCCCAGATGAGCATGTAGACGTATAAACACTGCCGATGTTACGGTTAGCTTCACGGATGTCTCTTCGTGAACATGGTAAACCTTCGAACCTTGGTGAACTGCAAGACCGTAGCTTTATCCAGGTCAGCTTGGTGGACACCAGACCCAAAGGCTAGACCGACAAAGTCCATGACGCTCGCGGTGATGCATATAGCCGTCACCCAGAACATCCAGTAATCATCCCACCATAGCTTCGCATGCGTGACAAATCGAGCGTAGATGCGCAGCCCGAACGACAAGAGCGATAATGAGAGACATGTTACGACGACGCCGATGGTGAGTCGTTTGTTCTCGGCCTCCGCACCGGCCGCCATTATCTGTCGAAGAGGTCTTGGAAGCGCCGTGGATACCGGACTTCGCCCTGACTAGCCTTAAATCGGGCAAGATGCTAGATAAGTATAGGAACAAACTTGGCTTCCAGAGACAAGAGATACAGGACATAACGACCTTTCCATCTTAGGAACAGGCCAAGTCCACTGGAGCCCGTTCGATTTTGTATCCAAGTAGGATCCGAGAACCACGCGAAAATTATGATACGCTGTGACAGAGAAGCTAATGTCGGTACCGACCCCATGGTCTCACAAGCTGGGGGCAGCATCCATGTTCCATTCCCGGACTGGCCCGCCTTACATGGCGTATATAAGAACAAGTCCCTCAAAGGGGCGAGGGGGGGGGGCGGGGTTGATCACATATACGCTGAACAAGCCCGGAGAATAGGTCAATGGTGACGATGATTCGCTAGATTCATGCTTTAACCACCTTCTATATGCGTAACCCCAATACAGACGCATCGTGCATTAAACGAATCAGGCCATTGATGAGGATGCTACGACCTTAGTCTCTCTGCGAGCCTTCTGTCTGAGAGCTGGACTGGGACCTTGGACGACCAAACCCCCTGAATACTCGGGTCGGTTCCCCATGTGTAAGTGATCTTCTTCTATGTTGAAGGAGAAACGCTGTAAATGCGACTGTGATAGTCCATATAGCATTCTCATAGTCTCGTGGGAAAATTCTCAACATGGCCAGCCCCTATTGTCAGGCCAGTACTTGCTTCTGCAGCGTCACAAGCAGCAGGTGCCTGAGATGGAGGAAGAACAATGATGAAATGCATGCGGTGGCGAATCTTACATTCGGTTAAGCAAGAACCTGTGCACAAAGTCGAATCGTCAAGATAAGGGGTGGCTGACCTGCATAACAAGTCCTACGATAACTCCCATCGCTGGGCTCCTTTTAGCAGCTCTGTCTGTGTATCCTAGAGCCTGCCTTTCTATTGACGACACCATAAACTCGAATCCGGCAGTAGCCATGAGACAGAAATAGTCCTCGTACCACGCAGCGTCGCACACATTACACGTAACATGCATATAGGACTTTTTTCTTCTTTTTTTCTTTCGACAACTTGGGGGCTTCCATTCGTCGAGGAAAGCACCCGTAACCACCAAGTCTGCTGTTGCTATTAAAAAAAAAGTATGTTTTTTTGCCGTCGAACAAAATATGCACAAATTCATGATCTGTCGCATCTCACTCCGGGCTGGTCAAGTGTGCGGATGCATCAGGATCCACTATCAAACATCGACACGGCCACTCACGGCTTTCGAGGCAATCTGCAGTACCCCCGGAGGTAGGTAGGCATGGATGAAGGGAAAAAAAAAAGCAAACCCGATGCATTCTCCCCTGTCAGAAACCCCGGCGCGTATCAGTATACCAAGGGGCCTCGGTGTTTTCAGGGACAGAAAGAATGGGGGATGGAGGGAGAGGGAGAGGGAGAGGGATAGATTAGCAAAGAGCACATATAGGTCGAGCGAGATTACCTAGATGACAAGCATGTATCTTTCTGCAATATGCATTCCTTCATAGTCTCTAACATTGAACTGTACGCGGCTTTCTTTTGCTTCGGCGATATTACCGTTGGATTATCAGAAGTTGTGCATGCTGTAGTTACCTTCGTCATCCTAAAAGCTTCAATGTTGATGACACGAGGTATGTCCACGCCGCTAGGGAACTTAACAGCATATGTCTGCCTCGGCGCGCTACTGCAGTTTGATAGTACTGCTTGCATTGGGTTGACGCCGATCTTGAAATCGGTAATTGGTGGGTCGCGGGCGGGATTGCGTGTCGATGGCGTCCATGTGGAGATTATAGCTCGTTCAAGGATTGCTATAAAAACACTGTATAAAGTTCGCTTCGTCTAGTTATCTACGGTCTCGTAGGAATTATTTTTATTCGGCTCGGTGGATGCATTGCATCAACTCATAAGAGGGACGGTTGTGAATAAGGTTGGAAAAAAAAGGGGGGGGAGCCAACTGAGGCTCATAAGTATAAATATATATTGGTGTTTATATCGTCACTTATATACATAGTTCGCAGACTGCCTGCCTAGACTATCAAGCGTAGATATGTTAAGAGTATTCATATATATCAATGATGCGATATAACTTTCACAGCACATAAAGCACAAGCTTCAGGTTCAACACCATTTACTAAGATAACTACTTAGACACCTATATTCTAAAACTCAGAAGCAGATATGAAATTTTTAAAATGCGATTAGACTTATGCAACTTGTTTTATATGAAATCCTACATATAAGAGATAAATCAACAACTACCTACAACACTACCGTATATCAAATTTCACTAAAGCATAATCACTTGCATACCTATGCAGCATGCCCGATACCCTTAACAGGAAGCTTTGACTTAGAGAAATGCAATTAAATCGTTCTCGGTCGATCACTATTCGCTCTATTGATGTACGATCGAATACCATCCATCTCCACTCATTTGGCCACCCCCATCCCTCGGCCACCCAAATGCACTGTAAACCACTAAAACACTAACATTTTTAAATATTTATTAAAAATTTAATTTTAAAGCAATTTACACGCGTTTTTAAATCTAAATACTTTTAAACTTAATGTTTTTAATATAAATTTCTTTAAAATTTTTTTATATAAAGACTATTTTAATATTTATGCTTAAAGTAACTTTATAATTAAATGTTTATAAAATGCCGCTTTTTTTTAAGTTTTTTTACAATAATTTTATTAAATCACGTTAATTTAAAATGCTTTTTTATGCAGAGATAAATTTAAAGTGTGTTATTTACAATATTAAAAAAATGGCATTTTTATGCAAAAAGCGGCCTAAAAATAAAAAGTTTCTCGTACTACTTTTAAAAACTGCCTTTACTATAAACAACGCAAAAAAAGGTTTTTTTTACATATAAAACTATTTTAAAAGCAAAAAAAAAACTTATATAATAAATTTTTTATTAAAAGTTTTTAAAATTTATTTTAGCGCATAGTATTATTTATAAAATTATTTAAACTATTTTAAACGAAAATAAGTATAAAAAAAATTAAGCTATAATTAAATAACATGCTTTATACAGCAAAATTTAACTATTTAAATTAAAATAAGCTGTAAAATAAAAGCAGCGAGGTTTAATTTTTTTACTTTTAAAGCTATAAACTAGTATTTTAACATATAAAAAAAAATACGGTTAAATTTAACTTTATTTAACTTATAACGTAAATAAAAAAAAAATTATAACTAGCTTTAATATATAACTTAATTTTAAGCTTATTTTATGTAATTTATTTACATTTTAATAAAGCTTAATAATTTAATTTTTAAAAGCTTTAAAACTTATAAATATATTGTAAAAAGCTTTTAAATATGCATTTAAACTATTTTTATTAAATATGCTAGCGTTACCGAAAAAATCTTACGGTTAGCGATTGTTTTTAAAAGTAAAAAGTTTTAATTATTATAGTTTATTTAAAAATTTTATAAAATAGTAAATTAACATTATATTTATATAAATAATAGCTGGTTTTTAAATAAAGTAACTGTAAAATAGCTGTAAAAAGTTTACTTAAAAGCAATTAATAAACTTTTTTTTAATTTATTTAAAGCCTGCTTTTTTATATTTAATAGCTATAAAAGTTATATATTAATAAGTTATTTTTAATTTTGCATTAATTAGTTTTATTTTTAAAATTTTTTTATTTTTTTTTACGTAAAATTTAAAAAAATATAGTTAATAGGTTAAATTTTAATTAAAATTTATGTTTATTTATTTTTACTATAATATTTACTTATATTTTTTGCTAATTTATTATTTTTACGGCTTTTAACCTTTTAATAATAGCTTTTTTAATGTTATAAAAGCTTATTATTGCAGATTTTTTTTAAATTAGCTTTTTTTATTAACGTAACGCTTGTAAATAAAATTAATTTTATTAAAATATATGCTAAAGTTAAAAATTAAGTTTTTATTAAAAAGATTATTAAAGTAGTTTTTAAAATAATAAAAAACTAGCTTATTAGCCGGAAAAAAGCTTTTAATTATTTAAATTTTAAAAAAAAAAGGAAAAAAAAAAATTTAATATTTTTTAAAAAATAAAGTTAAGAGAAAAAAAGCTTTTTTTTACACTAATTACAGCACGATAAATCTGTAAATTTATTAAATATTAAACTTTATGCATACAAGCAGCATTTAAAATAACTGTTAAAACTTTTAAAATAAAATTTATTAATTTGGCTTTTTGCGAAAAAAAGTTAAATAATTTAAAACTAAAATTAAAGCGCTGTAATTAAAAAAACCGCTAAAAAAAGGTTTTTAATTTAAATAAAACATTTATAATGCTTTTTAAAATACTAGTTAAAAATAAAAGTATTATAAAAAAAGAATTTAAAAATTTAAAAGTTAAAAATAGTATAAAATTTAAAAGTAAATTTAATAAGTTAACTAGTAATAAAAAAAAAAATTTTATTTTTTTATTATTAAAACATATACGATTTAAGCGTATAATTTGACTTTTAAGTAAATATACAGATTAATTAAAAAAAAAGCTTTTAAATAATATAACTTTTAAAATTTTATTATTTTTATTAATGCATTTATCTTTAAGTGAAGTGGTTGGTGTTTTGGTGGTTTACAGTGCATTTAGGTGGCCGAGGGATGGGGGTGGCCAAATGAGTGGAGATGGATGGTAGCTAAACTGAGTGCCCTGAGCCATTCCTAGAAGTGTACCTGGAATACCTACTTGGTGCTATACCGCACAGACTTCAAACATTGAACGGCCCTACCTAGGTTAGGTAGGCCAACCTGGTAACTAGGTAGTCAAATCAAGCGATCGCCCCAGGACGGGTCTGACTTTCATACGTGTAAAATATGGAGCAGAGTATTCCCGATTATTCCCATAGCCAGGAACGCTCGATCTACGGATCCGTACACAATATTATAATGCACATGTCGGGGAAGCTTGAACTGACATGGTCTGTAACAGTATGTATCAGAACATATATGGTCAGTGCTGAGCATCTATGTACCAAATCTAGTCGCGTTCCCAGCCCCCATGACCTATGATAAAAACTTACTGATGTACAGTGTACTGTGCAAGTCCATGAAAGGAGGAGAATTGTGAGTGGTATGTATAGGGACATCGCCTAGCACTACCAAGGGGAGGATAAAAACCACGATTGCGGTACCGGTTACTTTGCGCGAAACACTTACCAATGATACTTGCCAATGTAACCTCGAATCCTTAGCAGAGAGCTGGGGAGGGTGGGGGAACGGGCCTCGGCATCTACCTAGTGTAATCGACAACCCCCCCCCCCCCCCCCTCCCTCCCCCTGCATAGCCATCTCCGTGCGATGAAGATTAGAACTTGATCCCCGTGGGGGTGAGGCTGGGATCGCCGTGGCACGGTAAAGGTAGTGCTGGGGATTTGAGGTGAGAGTACAGAGAAGGGGAAAAGGGGGTTGAGTGAGGGAGAGACATGTCTTGTCCCCTTGGGACCTGTCAAGACTTGACGATGCGTTGGTCGTGTCAAGTGGTATTTGCGTTGGGCAATGCAAATGTTTGAGATTTGTGTTAAAAAGTGATGAACTTGGAGAGAATGACGGTTTTGGTATGAAAGAGGCGATATAGTGCAGGTGCTGCTATGTGGATTTCAAAACATGTAAGTGAATATATATCAATCGCACAGCTTAGTAGCTACCTAACTATATTATTGGAGATTGGTGCGTATGTGATGATATATATATATATCTAAACCATGGCGATCATCGGCAACAAGACAGTTTGAAAAGGGAAAGACCATATATAAAAAGAGATTAGCTTTCTAAGTCGAGAACGTTCGATATAGTAAGACGAATGCGTTTGACCAAGTTTTCCCCCCATCGTCTGCTTTATTTAGCTACATCCATACCTACATACTGAGACGTGCATTTGTCAGTAAAAATCCATCCAATCAAAAAATCTAACAAGTAGCTGAACTAGACCATAAACACAACAACCTATAGCTGAGTTTGACAAATACTCGCGGCGAACCCATCCTCCATACCTGCCAGAACCTCCCTGCGAATACAAATCTTACCAGGGGTGGGCTTACTGTTTAGGGACGGCGTCCTAAGCTACGCCGCAACGCTTACTTGTCCATGTAGCTCTCCGCCAAGATACAAAAACCCTCTAGCCAGCCCCGAGGAAAAGAGGAAAGTCAGTTAGCATCGAAGCCCAAATTGTTCAGTTGTGCCAAGGTGCAAGCTGACTACTCGGCTGGACCTGTGTATTTGGAAAACCGGCTTGGTTGCTTACCCAAGGGGCTGGGCAGCTGGGTACGGAGAGATATAGATTCCCGCCCCCGGGGGGACACAACAGCCAATGACCGGGCGGCTCGGACCGACATATACGGTAGGTGTTATAGTCAGTAACGGAGTCTTGGCGGTGGCCCCTTTATACGGAAACTTTGACATGTCCCATCACGCAGCACATGATGATGGCATCTGAGTGTTCCTCTTGCCTCGATTTCGATTTCTTTTTTGATAAAAACGTTGTACCAAAGTTGCCCGCTCTACACGTGGTCCAAAACGTGCTTCTCATGCATGGTCCATATTCGCCAACGGTTTTGACCATGGACGAATGCCTCCGCCCCCCCTATCTCAAGAACGCTCCTCAGGGTCTTTTGTCTCTTGGCTCTAGCCAGTCTCCTTTACACTTCGCATGGATATTGCCTGCCCGCCGAGACTACGAGGCTTGCCTGCCTAGACATGACGGGTGAGACTCCAGGCCCTTCGCCTAGATTACTGTCCATCCTTCGATAAGATCCCTCGATTACTATGTAGAGCCCGTAGTTCAGTTCGTAGATATGATTGTAGATGGTAGGCTACCAGGCCTGGCCACTAAGGCACATCATATACCCAGGAGGTCTTGTTGATCTGCAATTAAATAGCAGAGGGCTTACCCGTCCCCAGATCTTGTTCCGTTTCCTCTCCATCAAGTCCTCCGCATTTTCACAGGCTCCTAACCTAGTTGCTCAAGCTTTCTACGCCATCGGCCGTAGCCCACTCGTCGTCATCTTCTATAGCCAACCGCCCACGTTGCTATTCTAGCATTTCGACAGCTACGCCGGGATTTTATCCGTTACTCCCCCTCGATCCGTACCCCAAGAAAAAAATGTCTTCGCAAGTCTTCACCACCGAGAGGGGGGACATCGAGAAGGGGTCTCAGCAGACCATCTCCTCGCAACCCATCCCGCCGTATGTGCCCACGAAGCTCGCCTCGGCAAACCCCCTGGGGCTGCTGGCCTTCGCAACGAGTCTGTTCATGCTGTCCCTCTTTGAGCTCCACCCCCGCGGCATCGAGACCAACAACATCGTCATCGCCAACATGATCTTCTTCGGCGGCGTCAGTCAAGTTATCGCCGGGATCATCGACTTCGTTGCTGGCAACGCCGTGCGTTGACCCCTTTCCAATATTCCGGAGATATCGATATCAGAGACTAACATTCCCTTTTTTTTCTTCTTTTTTTTTAGTTTGGTGCCACCGTCTTCAGCGCCTATGGCGCCTTCAACCTCGCCTACTCCCTGATCTTCATCCCCGGGAGCGGCATCCTGGCCGCCTACGCCGACGCCGAGACGGGCGGCCTCAAGCCCGAGTTCCACCAGGCCGTCGCGCTGTTCGTGTGGCAGTGGTTCATCATCACCGCCATCTTCACCATCGGCGCCATCCGGGCCAACTACGTCCTGCTCAGCGTCCTCTGCCTGGCCGACGTCACGCTCATCCTCATCGCCTCCGGCAACATGACCGGCAACGAGAACCTGATCAAGGCCTCTTCCGGCTTTGGCTTCGCCTCCTCGGCCCTTTCCTGTAGGTTTCCTTCCCCCTTCCCCTATCTTCCCTTGAGATTTCAGGGACAAGATATTTAATTCCCCCCTCTCCTCACCACCCCTTCGCTTTTCTTCTGGGAGCAAATTGAGTGCTGACTACGTGAAGACTACGCCGCGGCTGCCTACCTATACGTCGACGGCACGACGCCTTTCACGCTGCCGCTTTTCCCGATCAAGAGGGACTAAGTCTCCCCCCTTTTCGAAAGCTCATCGAGAAACCGATGTTTTCTTATGGGAGGTTTCGTATCTATTCAACATCCCGGGGTGCGTGTGTGGGTCTTTAGGGAGAATGTGCGTGTTGTTTAGAAGGTTTTTTCTACTGTTTTTTTCTTTTTCCGCTTCTCTCTCTAAATGTGTCTTGTCACAATTTTGATGACGGCGGCAATGGAACTATGGACTAAGGAGGAAGCTACTGGGTTAGATTTGTAGATAAAAGGGAGTGCCCCCCCCCCCCCCCCCCACGAATGCGACATTGCGGTGTCCTGCGATTGGTCCGCGGTGGCAAAGTATATAATGCTCTTCTCGTTTATACAATTGGAATGTATGTTGTTCCCCACGGAAGCGATACATACAGACATTTTCGGTGCATGCCAAGAAAATTTATTGACCCCTCCCCTCCCCCTTTTTGATGTGAGAAAAGACGGGCATATTCTTTAGCTCGGCTGCAGTTCGGTAGCATTCCGTCTTGCAGATGAACATTTCATTTGGTGTATATAGTGTATTTGAGGCAATGTGTGGCAATAATTAGATAGAGTCATCTCTGTATTATATCATAATTCCAACTTAAGGTATTTGTGTATTGTAGTTATCGTGACATACATCCCAGTACTTAGCTATCCTGACGGAGAATCGGGCTCCCTTTAGTAGCATATGTGCATATAAAACCTCTGCGCCTTAGAGTCTTCACCTTACCCACTTCTATTTTAGCGGCGACAGCAGTGGAGAAAACAAAAAGAATGAAAAAAAAAAACATTTTCCTAATTTCTCTTGACTGTTTATCTCGTAAGAGAAACTAGGAAGTTCTTATAACTGCACTGACCGCGAATCGAACGCGGGGCCCATCGATGGCAACGATGGATTTTACCACTAAACCACCAGTGCTTGAAATCTACTAGCTACTGCTGTGATTGATGAGTAATAAGGGCCTAGGAAGGTATATAAATGCTGGCATTCTAGATGCGATCCGGAGGATATTGGATAGCGAGTCATAAGAACGGCAGGTTAGAGCCGAGTTGTAGTTGGTAGATAGTCTAAACTGGTATGCTGTTCATTTGCTTGTTGCCTTTATTTTCCTGTTCTCTTCAGTTCCGGTTGAGTCGCATAGGCGAGACTTTGCGATACTTCTGTGTGAGATCTTTGTAACATGGCCAGCCCACCAATCCTTACTGGTATCAACACTCGGGGGTACCATGTCGCTTGGAAAAGAGAAGTAAACACTGGGTTATTGCGATCCAACATTGATGCCCCGAGAGTCCTTGATGTATCACACGAGGCGAGACAGTTGCTTACGACTGCAGCCTACCCATTAATTCGTGAAGTAGATATTTGATACTATACGGTATAGAACTTTGGTTCCGGCCCTTGTTGATTGCAACATCGGCTGCAAATCTGAGATGGATAAATGTGCATGATGGAATGTTATCCTTGTTAGCAATCTACATCAATGAAAAATATGTGGTTTAAGGTTCGCAATAGCGCAACTATTTTCATGGAACATCAATGATGATTGGATACTCATGTTATCCTCGGAATGCCCGTTTTTTGTACTTGAATCATGAAAGATCTCGGTAGACTATTCCGGTCAGATTTCTACATAATCTAGTATCGACAGGTTCTTCTGACATTCCTAATTCATGGTCACGTACGATAATACGGAAATATATGATGTTAGACCAATGTAGATAATTCCGGGTAGTTCTATTGCCACGTTGTACTTGACTTTAAGATAGAATATAATTAAACAAGAGATAAGGTGATATCATGTTAGTATATGTGTTACTATATGATATAGATCCATATCAAAGACTTAGGTTGAGAAACGAGTAGTCAACCCCAAGGCTATTTTCTCTTACTCAATCCTCGTGACCCGTGGCGGATCCGAAAGCAAGAACGGGGGAAATACTCGATCGAGGAGATCTGTAGGATTCTCTCACCTCTATGCATGCTCATCTGCATGCTTATCACATGCCTTGATACAGTATGCAAAAGAGCGTGGTAACAAGTGGACTGCTACCTGCCATTGCGACATCATCACCCGGCACTTCAAAATATGGCACATCGATTCTAGAATTCCTAGAGTATTTGCTATAGAGTTCTCGAGCTTTACGATAACTTGAAAACCATGACCTTGTAGATGGAATTCCCGAGGACTGATTCGAAACGCCCAAAGTGTCTTGTGCTTTTCGCCTCCATGGCATGATACTTCTTGGGAGGTAGTCTACATCAACTTGAAAAGTGAGTAGAATGACATGTACATAAGCCTTGGCAGCGGTCTTCGATATAAAAAGTTCTGCTTATTCAAGTCAATCTGTAGTGAAGCTCGGTTTTTAGCGATATTCAAGATCGGGACTTGGCAGATCCTTAATTTGGGTTCTGACAGGTGTAAAGCTTATGCCCATGCCCTGGCTTCGGGGCGCCACGGCCGAAAGCTTGAGAGCTTATATTACGTGTTCGTGCCAATCCCCACAAAGTGAAGAAGGGAACGAAAAAAGTCCCCTCCGCCTAGCTCTAAGAAACATGCCAAGAGATCAGTTTCAATCTTCAGTCAGCATGAATTTGTCATGCTGTGAGACTTGGGTTTATGAGGTCTAGATTAGTAGCATATAAAAGTAGAATATTGAATATCTTCCTGTATTATTCTCTGCACAAGTCCGAAGATTTAGAAATGTAAAGTAAATATAAAGTGAAACTAGAAGAATATCAATATAAATCCTCGATGCTGCAGGGACTCGCGGATAGAACATCACTATAGCTTATGTGACTTAAGGTTGCATGCACGTGGCTAAGATGGTTCTATAGAGGCATCCTACTGTTGAAGGATTCAGAGAGTGGAACCGGTATAGAAACCCATTATCATACATTTGAAATGTGCAGGGATCATGCAACGTATAATACTGTATCATTATATCGAAAACGGTTTGATGAAAAGTCTGGACGACTCTAACAAGTCCGAGGGAGTTGAGTTTATAACTCTGCCTCACATATGTAAGCATTGTCTAGGCTCTCAAGGTCATATGTAGGGGTTTATTAAACCTTCGGAGACTATACCGGAAAATGATGATGCTCTAGTGTAGGCAATCTTTTTTTTTGGTGACCTATGTATAATCGTATCAAGGGTGAGGTGAAAGAATGCATGCAACGTTACTATGTAACCAGAACATAAAGAAACTCATTATCGGTGATGTAATCTCAAGTCATAGTATGGGTGACTAAAAACATTGAAGAAAGAGACACTCGGTCGAGTGTAAATTGTATCCTAGCCGGGAGCCGAAAGACCTAGATAATAACCTTCAGCTCTATCCTCAAAGTGCGTGGCATAAATATTATACGTCAGTTTCTCGAGTATCCTATTCAAGATGCAGTTCGTAAAGCTCCAGGACAGCTGGAATCTTCATGGGCATGTCTATATGAGAGCTTCATAACGGTCAATACGTCTACGTAGGACGGAACTCAGATTTGATTGAAGATACACTGGATGTAGCCATCGTTTAACCCGGGTGCTTAACCAAAGTGTAAGTATCTAATACCATGAACACCCCTAATCAAATTGAATCCACTGTGCTACGATATGATACAAATGTAAACAGCTATCTTATAGCTCACCACGAAAATCAGCAGCTCCGTCGGTTTCTGAAAGCCACCGTCAGAAATATATTTTCTCTCAATTTCCTCTAATGTTTTGAGATGCCACAGCTTTATATTGCGAACCTATCAAAGATGACTCTTGAAAGGGAAAGGTGACTTTCCGTATGCAAGTACATCTGTTACCTGGGTTCTCTATATTACAGCTGAAGACGACATGAGGGGGCTGATAATTAATATGACCGACGTGATCAATATTAAATCCATCTGATTAAGAAAAGATAATAGCTAATGTCAGATGATTTCATATAACTATTAAATCTCACCGGGCGCAGGATAAAGCATCATTCCATACGCACGTTTTAAATTCCGTCTCCTGTTTGTTTTTGTAGTCTGAAGTTTATTACAATACCTCATCATTCAGCCCTATGTAATATCAAGGCTTTATCGAAGATTAGTAATAGCAAAATAATGGGAACTTCCTATTCGTGAATCTTTAAAAGACATGCATTATCACGTAATCATGGCTAGGCGGAATGATATTATTCCGAGAGAAGCATGCTGAGTCACCTGCAGCCAGTGGAAATTTATTCCTCTTCCTAGGTTTAATAAGTACCCAGGTACTTGGATTAGGTTAGGGCAATATCGGCAGCCGTATACCAATCTGTTCATTACATTCGAGCATCTACATCCTAACCATCGCACCTGTGCTGTACCATCGTGTAGCAATAAAGATGGATGCTATCGTAGACTTGTCCAAGAACTACTCGTTCTTCTCGGTGCGCACAAGCATTTCCAGCCTCTATGCAGCCCCCAGTTGCACCAGGCTGTGTGACCCCTTGACTGACGTTTCGTGCTCAGATTCCGGTGGCTTTCGCCCTGGCTACAATTCCAGCGATCTATGGCAAATCCCTTGCCGGAAAGAATTATGACCTTGCCTATCCGCGCTCGTTCCAGGAGCGCGTCAAGAGCGATGACAAGATGGACAAGGCGGTAGGTGCCCGCTCCCCTGACCTGCAGGGCCCTCCGGCAGGTAGATTAAGCGACAGTCGGGTGCTACGACATGCGGCGGTCTCCCTCGAGCCTTGGCTGTGCGCTATCATCGTGCACTTGCAAGCCGAAGCTGCGTATACATGTGTCATATTTCTCATGCTAACCTCGCCGCCTGTGTAGACCAAGAATCGTATCCTGCGAAGCGATGCCGCAGCGGCCAACGCCCAGGAAACATTGCCGTTGTTTCTCGGGAGCGTCCTTGCAGCTAACGTTGCGGGCGTCCCCGCGAGGACGATCAACCTTCTAGCTGCAGCTTACCTCGTGAGCCGCGTAGCGTACACCATTGTCTACGTCTGGCTGCAGGAGAACCGCAAATTCGTCCCTATCAGATCTCTTGCTTGGACTGTCGGTGTGGCTTGCTGGACGACACTATTTGTCAAAGCTGGCAACAAAATGCTCGAGGCCACTTCGTGATGATGTTGTGTGTATTCGTAACTACTACTTGTTTTAATGAGATGGAAAGAAGCTATACATACCTACCTTAGGAATCACGCATCATGCAGAAGGACATAATCTAACCAGTACCTACCAGACAGTTTGTTGTGGGCTCATTCTACTATAAAATCAACAAATTCCTCGATGAGGCTGAGGTCGAGCTTGGGGTGTTCATCAAGCTGAAACCGAGCTCACCGATTCTACAGATCTATGTTTGTGTGGGATGATAAACCGTCGTACCACTAATCCAAGCCTGTGAATTTAGTTGACGGGGTTAAAAGGGCGTTTCTCTTAGAGTTTGCCTAGCCATAACCATTTACCTACTCGGTCGAACCTGGAATTCCCGTACAACTATTCCGCAAATAGGAAGGCGGCATAACTCTACTTTCTACCTTGTGTAATCAATAGCCTGTTCCAGGCCTTGGCACTCCGTCAATGTGGCCCGGGAAGGTGCGGTATCGCCAGTATATAATCTACCTAGGTACCTAGGTAGTACTATATTGATGCCAAAGAAGAGAGGGGCTTGAGGAGCACTGTGCAACCCGTACCTGCCCTCGCCTAAAAACCACGAGGCTTCTAGCAAACAACCTTGGTAGAGCTATCTGAATCTAAAGTTACTATATAGGTTATTAGGTTACCTAATATCAAGCTACAGCGCTGTCTTATCCAGCAGCAAGTGCCCTTTTCGGCAATCTGCTTGCCAGCAGGGTCACAACTTCTTGACATACTTTGAATTGCTTGGGTCTTGGAACACATACTAGACCATTAAAATGTTTATCTGAGAAGTATTTGAAGAGCAGCATACCTAGCGTCAATAGAGAAGAAGTTCTCCCAAACCGTCATCTTTATTACAGACTTTACAACTGTCTCTTGCTTGTGTACCTATATTGTCTATCATCTGAGACTAGACCCCTTTTCCCTTTTCCCTGGTCAAGATTTGACATTATATCAACCATGAAGGGCATTTCCATCCGTCTAGCATCCGTCCTAGTCTCACATGCAGCCATTGCACTGGGTATAGCAGTCCCCCACCCGCCTGGTATGTTGATTACGGGTGCGATTGGTCAGGAGGATGACTACACGACCGTGGTGGTCACAGACTACACCATCGTGACTGTGTTTGAAACCACATATTTCACTGCCACGCCCACCGCGTCCACAATAACTACCTCGACGGGACCCCCACCCACAACGGTAGCCCCAACCTCAACCTCAACCTTCACCGGATACTGCGACTACCGCTACTGCGTGGACGGCACAAGCATCTGTATCTACTGGGCTGGCTATACATCCTGGGATGTCTCTCTAGGCCCAATCCCGGGTGAAATTCCTACAGCTATCGGCACTTGTTAAGGGGGGGAGAAAGCAGAGAGGCGAGGATGGTGGATTGAGGGATAGGGACGAGAAAGTATCTTGTTGCGGAGTCTTAAATTGCTTCTATTCTCCTCTTGTACACGATGGGTCGGCAAGATGAAAAGATTATATATGTGCTTTGTCATGGCAAACAGTTAAGGGGAGGCTGAACCTTATGATAAGGGGCTTGTAGGTCATCTTGACTACTGGTTTTCAGATCCGGTCTTCCTATTTGCCATATACAGATTGATATAAACACGAGCTAAGGAATTAAGTCCAGGACAGGTTGCTATACTTAGTAGTTTGCTTAAAAATCTGTGTTCATACGGAAATATATTACTTAGAGAAGCCAAGAACATTGAACCCCTGGCTTAGTTATCAGTCTTTCGATCGTCTACGCAAGCTGCACTACGTAAATGGACGGAGTAACATAGTAGTACTACTATCCATACCTACTCCCAAGGGGGAACGTACTACACTCTTTTACGCAGGTGACGTCCCAACACATCCACCGCGCCCTGCTTATCGGTTGTTTTGTGTATGAATATTCGGACAGTTTACATTGAACCGGCAGAGAATCAGTATCCTATACAGAATATATCTCATTAATCATAGGATGGCTGATTCAGTTAGAGAAACGCTCCTAGTATTTACACCTGGTTGATTATGTAGAAAGCTCTACACGCGAAAATACTTAAATGCCGTATCACCCCTTTACTGCAAAAAGGACAGACCAGACTTGTTCGAATTTTGTTACACCATATTAGAATAGAGGCGGCATATGCTGCCATTCAGCGCTATTATACGATACCCTTTATATCAATACCTATCAAGGTTTTTGCTGGTCTACTAGAAGAAAAACAATAGTACACTTGATTTTGTTTTCTCATACCCGTCTAATCCCGGCATATCCATAGGAAAGGGATTCTAGCTTCACATTCTCTCAAAGGGCTTCCTTCACAAGATGAAGTATATATGGCGTGATGGTCACTCGGATCCTATAGCTAGGTAGGTAGGTAGGTATGTAGGTAATCTGCCTGGGATATGCCTTGCTATTAGTTTGGGGGACTCCAGCAGTCCTATAGGCAGATAAGAAAACACATGCAATGCGTGACGTTATCCTAGTATCACGACGGTCGCGTCACCTTCCCATTGGTTTTAATTTCCTCCTAGCTTATTTTCAAGAACAAATAGTAGCTCGTGTTGGTTGCTTCGGATTTGTAGATCCCTTGTGTGAAGAGGCATGCACTGTTCCGGCTTCACCAGGATATAAAGGCGCTTAAACACAAAATTCCCAGGCATTGATAGGTGTTGGTACATCTAACGAAGCAGCCTATTAGACAGTCGAAGTCTGTGTAGATACTCAGAAAATCCGAGCATGTGAATAAATTACCTCAAATAGTATGTTTTGCCTTGCCTCTGGGTGTTCATAATGTTCCGTGTAAGTAAGAACTTGGCTGAGGCTGGAAGGTACCTCACTAGACAATGTATTGACCTACATAAAAGTTCTGAGTCTACAGGCCTAACCTTAGTAATATGCTCTAGGTTAGGTTAGTGTACTATGTATGTCTTCTAAATTTTGGCAGTGATTGAAGCTTCTAACGGCCCCCAGATGGCTGTAGGTACCTTTTCTGGGGTTTGTAAGTAAAGAAGGCAAGGGCGGCCCTAGTGTCAGTTAACCTAGGCAACTAGAAACCAGGAGGCAGGTGCATTTGAGCCAATGAATTAGGTACCCCACCAAGAAGTCAAAGATGCACTGTGGCGCATACTTAGGTGGTATTACATACCCTGCCACCTGCACCTGCACCTGCACCTGCACCTACTACAACTCCAAGTGGTGAGATCGATTGGTTTCAATATTGAATTTATTATTCCCTCCTATGCCAAGCTTCTTCTTCTTTTCCTTTTCATCTCCCTCCCTATTCTTTGGAGAAGTAAATGGACACAAGCAAACCCAGACCAAGCGGTTTCGCTGACACCATGGCTACTTCGACAGCAGATGCCATCGTGGTTGATCGGGCCTATTTTGAGACTCTGCTGCGCAGGTAAGTTAAGGCGGAATCTATGCTGTTGCTATCGAGCCCTCCTCGAATCGATACTCAAATTCTTTCCCCTGAATGTAAACTTTCGCAAGGCTGACCCATCCCCGGACTCATAGGGCCGATAGTGTAGGTCATTCTGAGCAAAGGTGTTCTTTGTCTCTATGACCTTTCTAATCACCTAGTTTAGGATCCTCAAGACAGGCCTGCCAATGTCTATTTGGCTGCACCAAGTCAGACAGTGCCCGTGCCCAAAGGAGAATATGATCACCTTCTTTTGACAGCACGCCAGTATGGTAAGTGACCTGAACTAACTCATCGGGGTGGTATCGCGCATTGTCTAATCTACTTCCAGCGAACCTTACACAGAACCTGATCAATGGCGGCGTTAATGAACAGACCATACAAGTAAGTGCCTTGCCACTTGCAATGCTCCCCTATAAATATATTCATCCTTTTTTGTTTTAACATCTACACACATAACATGGGTATCTAATGGAAGAATAATATCTTTCCACATTAAACTGACATCTACAAGCTCCTTAGTCAAGATGATGCATCTGCTCCGCAGGTCAGTGCTGACTCGACAGCTATGACCTCCTACGAACACGAGCAAATTCGTAATGGAAGGGGCCACCTGAATCCCACCTCTGAGCAGTTGAATTCTGGTCCTCATTATTCCTCCAAAGTACCACATAAATCGCAAATAACTGAAGGCCACGGGAATGGTACATATCATCATGGGGGGTTTGGGTCTCGACAGGCAGATAAACACCACAACTGGGCCGGTCCTGATCTAACCAGCGATGACAACTCTCCAATCTATCCAGCTGATGGGCCTGCATCCGACATGAACAATGAACGCACCTTTGGGCCTTCTGGAAATGCCTCGAGGCCTCACTATGCGAGAATGTGCCGAAGAACTGTTACGCTAAGTGGCCTACCAGATAATGTCACTCATTGGGATATCACGAGCGTCGTTCGCGGTGGACCCATATTGGAAATATTCGTCCGAGCTAGCGAACACCTAGCCCATGTGTCCTTCCTTCTCGAGGATGACGCTGTTCGATTTTGTGACCACGCGAGAAAGAACGACATCTACATTAAGAACAAGAGGGTTCGCCTTTCGCTCTTGGCCTTTCGGTTCAAAATGGCTAACAGAGATCTAGATCCTAGTTCGATGGGCAGACCGTCACTTCCATCTTGCTGGGCATATTGCTGGCAAGATTGTAGCTGGCGCCACCCGAAATCTGATCCTCCGAAGATGCGACCCTAGACACACTGAAGAAAGCATCCGTGACGATTTGGAGCACATCCATAACCTCGTTGTTATCAAGGTCGACTTTATCGGCAGTAGCTGCTTCATCAAGACCAACTCGGTACACAATGCTATTTTTGCACAGTCGTGCATGATGAGTCGCGCGTAAGTTGCCCCCCTCGCTGATACGTTATACATTTCTAACGTTGGCCTCACAGTAAATACAAGGGGTCCAAAATAGACTGGGATGTTGATGAATGCAGCCAGCCGCTTGAGACCATCCAGAAAACCATCCAGAAAACCACCCCGAAGACACCCCAGACACCCCCGAAACCGCAGCATGCTCTGCCAGCGAAGAAAACCATAGACTTACGAAACCGCTTCGATACTCTGCGGATCGACGATGAAGATGATGAGGTCGACGATAAGTTCGACACCTCATCTGAACTGCCGAGTACGGTAAATGTCTCGGCATAGTTCGGTTGTTTGTGACTTCTTCGGAATCACATTACTGTTTCCCCAGGGCTATTTCTTTCCTGCTGCGTGTATGCGACCAGTTGACTATCAGTCCGGGTGTGCAGAGAAGGAAAGATTCTTGCAGGAGTTAAGTCTGGTCTAGTTTGAGATAGTTGGTATGGCTTTCCAGTGAGGCATGGATGGCGTTATGGATACCTAGGTCTACGAAATTGTCATGCGGGAGAGTAGATCGCATCTGTGATAAGCAGCTCTGGTGGAAAAAATCTGCAGTCTCTGTTGGTGTTATACTGTTGTTGACTTGACCTCTGAAGTAGATAGATTCTTTACTACTCCTACTCTGCATACATGTACAAAAGCTCAGATATTGAGAAATTGGCCATCACTTAAAACCTTTTTTCTCAATTTGTGTATTGTATCACTTGATTTAAACTAGGTCCATCTAAGGCTTGTAAAGTTAAGTGTGCTAGGCTGTGGTATGTTACTCCCCTTGCTGTCTTGCGAGCTTTGTGCAGGTACTGGTAGTTCTGAAGGGCCAAAGCTATAAGTTGCCAACACTATAATTCAGCCTTCGCGGGAAAAGGCAGCCCTTGCCCACGGGCCCCCACCTTTGGACCCGGGACCACGGTCTGGGGCTCGCTTAGCTTGCAGGCGCTAAGCCGTCACTTTGGTGGGTTATGTTATGTAAGACGGCCTTGATCGTCTACTCAACATAGTATTAACCTAGTTTGGTGCAATGACGAGTTGATTGGAGAGAATCTATTATACGCTAAAGATTTATATTAACCTACTACATGTATCAGATAATAATTCCATGTAGGTATGCAGGTGAATTTCAATATGCAACAACTACATAGTTAGGTGGAATCGAGCATGCGTATTATCATTCCGTTCGGCACTTGTGTTTTTAGAGTCGCCTTGCATGACATACCTATGTAGGGAGAGCCGTTAAAGAAGCATTAGGTACTGTCCTAAGTGCTAGTCACGAAACAGTAGATAGTCTAACTTAGAATATTATATGAAGCCGGGCTCATTGAATAGCTTGAGATGTAGTAAGTTAGACACATTGGCTAATGAAACTCCTTTTCCTTCTTTCGTTCCCCGTTTTAGCGTTTATATGTGGCCGTGATGCTCACATCTTTATGATACTATTCCAACTTGGTCTTAAAGCCATATCTAGGTGCTTTTAGAACTTTGTATGTAGGGATCTGGTAAACATCTGCCAACCGAAACCTCGTCATGTATCAATGTAGGGGGCCAGTTAGTTTTAAAATGCGACGGTTATATCGATATAAACAACGACGCTGATTGATGAATATTTGGTGGTAATATTACTAACTATATAGACCAGCTTGGTGCTATCTATATAGGCAACTAGTAGCAGCAGCAGGGATGGCACGCATGATTAGTAGCATGAGCAAAGCTGCATGATTGTATCTAACCTGGAGTACTTGTGTGTTGCAATCATGCATTGTCCCAGGGTATTGTGGAGGCTGAAAATGCCATGATACATGGTATATTAACAGCTAGATGCTTAGTACGATATGCGATTTCATTGTATGTCTAGGTACCTATGTAATCTAGAATGCTGACTTATTTTGAGGTGGAATCGTCATGTTGGATTCGATTCTAACCTTATATACTTTTGCTTCCAATCACTTAACGTGATAGGCCCTAGGTAAAGTTCCGCTCCAACCTTACCTCAGGCTGTTGCTCTCTAGGTTAGGTTAAAGCACTAGCCACGCTAAGCCACTAAGTTTAGGGAACGCCACAAACGAAATGCCATGCAGGTTTGACTCGGCAGATCTTCCACGTATCGGTGCCGCGGCCAGCACATCGTTGGGCATTGACGAACCTTATAACATTCACCCCCATCCATCCATCTGTCCGTTGATACGTCGCATTATTCTCTACTATTACTGCTAGTTAAGAAACAATACCTCATTCATCATTCCGCAGCAAACATCAACTAAAAATACGTGACACGTAATTGTCAAGATTCTTTTTTCCTTCTTCTGGTTTTCTTTTTCTTACTCTGCGCAACCCGCGCTACAAATGCCCTTCGGACTCGAACTTGGCCTTGGGGAGAACAACGACAACAAAATATCAAGTTAGCAGATACCTATACCAGCTACCTACTTTAACCGGCAATTACCTAGAGCACACCGAAAGTGTAGCTTATCTCGAGCCTCCGCAAGAGCTGTCGGCAACCCCGCCCCTACGTGCTTGACGCGCGCGCCCAATACTTCCAACCTTGCTAGCATCAGGTGGCCACCCACCAACCTTCCCCTCCGACATCATCTTTTCCCCGAGTCATCAGAGCAAGTGGTCATGCAAGAGCGCCAAGGTCAAGATGGCACAAGAAAAGATGACCCTAGAAGATTGTATGTGCCACCGGAAACAAACCCCCTCCAGCATCGAATTCGCATTTGGGATTCATTCGTCTGTCTATCTCACAGTTGGACGGTTGGTTCATCAATTATTGATTCATTAGCCTGGCCTGATTGACCTGATTGATTGATAAATGGTGGCGCGGCGTACTGACGAGCACATGCAGGGCTTGACGACCTCTGCGTCCGATTCATCATAAACCTCCCACGAGAAGATCTCTCCTCGGTCGCACGCATATGTTTCCAAATCGAGGAGGCACAATGGTTCTACGAAGATTTCATCCGCCCGCTGGACCCAACCCTGCCGTCCATGTCCCTCCGGAGCTTCAGCCTTAAGATGTTTCAGCATTGCCCCCTCCTCGCATCCTTCTCTGCCGAGAGCCATATAAAGGCGTTCGAAGAGTTCATGCAGTACAAGACTCGCGTTCCCGTTAGAGGGGCCATCATGCTCAACGAGGCCATGGATGCCGCCGTGCTTGTGAGGGGATACAAGAAGGGAGCAAGCTGGAGCTTCCCCCGTGGCAAGATCAACAAAGACGAAAACGACCTAGACTGTGCTGTGCGGGAAGTCTACGAGGAGACGGGCTACGACCTCCGGGAAGCTGGCCTAATCGAGAAGAACGCACCTGTTCACCCCCTTGAGGTCACTATGCATGACCAGCAGGTGCGGCTCTATGTCTTTCGAGGCGTGCCGGAGGAGACCGTTTTTGAGACGAGAACAAGGAAAGAAATTGGTGACATCAAATGGTACAAGGTTTCGGACCTACCTGCCTATCGTAAGAAGAAAGGTGCCGGCCGGAACCAGGGAGCTGTCAACGCTTCCCAGGATAAGTTCTACATGGTAGCCCCGTTCATGGTTCAGCTGAGGCAGTGGGTTTTGAAACAGAAGAAGCTGGATGCGCAAAATGCATCGGCTATTAGCGGTCACAACCACCCTCCGACGTACTTCGATGAGAACCTAACAGATGACAATATCTACAATGAGCCGGTGCAGCCGCCCATGGTGGACTCAGGGCCTGAATCCCTCGCCAGTGCTACTAGAGAGTTGCAACGGCTGCTTCAGGTTAAACCCCCAACGCAAGGCTTACAGATGCCATCGCCCTCGAGGAATCCCCAGGCAGGACAGGCTTTAATGTCACTCCTACAACCAAAGACAACCAACAATGGCCATACATCCGGGATCCATACGCCCCTAGACCAAGAACCTACCATGATCCCGCAACCTCCAACGCCTCATCATCACCACCCTACGCAACGAATGCCTCTATCTGAATATGATGCTGCACCACCCGCTTTTCCAATCGAGCCAAGTACAAGCTTTGGTCACTCGCAGCAAAACCACCAGCAACATCGACCACGCCCTCACGTGGATATTAGCATGGATACAACCACTCCGCCATCTTACCTCAATCCTCCACGATCTTTACCGAACCAGTCTGTCCCACTGATGCATCCCCAGCCGCTGCCACCTCAGGTGCAAAAGAACATACTATTACGTGATATGGTTTCTTCACCCGCAGTTCAAGACTCGTCTGTTCGAGCAGCGCCCCGCAGCCCACCTCAGGGCAACTACGGTGTGTCAGGTCCTCAGTATCAACAAGCCGGTGCGTACGGCGCTCAAAACCAGCAGAGACTTGCTCATCAACTAGCTGCACACCCGGCGAACCTATTAAACGTCCTCAAGGGCAATAACCCACAACAAACTAGCACAAGTTACCAAGCTGGACCACAACCACCGCATGGGGTTGTCAGTGTCTCTACTGATCATCAACACCAACAACGACCGTTCCCTGTATCAAGCGATAGCTACGCTAGCCAATATGGAACGTCAAACATGCCAAGTGCAGCAGGTCTAATGACAACAAACAATCCGCAAGCAGCGTATGCTCCCTCGAGCATACGTGCTCCCACGGACAAGCATCGCGCCGGACTCTTGGGAATGTTCAAACAGGTAGAGTCAGCTGTGTCACAGAACCAGATGGATGGCCAGGGCGCCGGGGTCACTCAACATCAGCTAGGCGCGACTATGGCTCCCCCTCAAGTCGGCAAAGCCGAACAGGCAAGGCAGCAATGGGCAAAGCAGTCTCCGTCAACTGCTGAAGCTCTGAGTGCTGCCGCTCTGGACAACGGTCGACCAATACAGATGAACCCTGAGACCAACTTGCCTTTCGGAGCACACTCGATTCTATCGCGCCCTCAACCCAGTCGGGGATCGGTTCATAGCCCATCAGCATCGGTCAGAAGTTCACATGAGCCTGCACGGAATCTCGTCATGCGGTCCCGTCCTAGCCCGGCGTCATCGCTCCACAAGATGTCGCCGAGCCAGAGCCAGAGCCAGAGCCAGTTCAACTGGAAAGCACAGCAGCAACCCATGGGACACGCTTCGCCTCAAGTACAACCATCCCAAGCCAACTCTTACTTGTATAGCGTAGGTCAAGGCAATGCACCAAACCCGCTATCGCTAGTGTCGAACCCCCCTGTCGCTTCGGCACTACCGATGCCGGGGATGATGAAGCCACGACAAGACCCATCCGCTGAGCAGAAGAACGCTCTACTGTCGCTTTTTGGAAAGCCCAACGCCGAATACGAGCAAGGCAAAGGGAAGGAGGGAATAGCGGCAGGTGTATACAGAAGCGAGGTAGCATCACGATCTCGCCTCGCATCGTTCGCTTCTAGTGGAGGCGAGGGCGCGGCCAGCGGTGCTACGGGTTCGAGACGGGAAAGTGCGACGCCTCTTTCGCCAAGCCACAGGACATTCCTGTTGGAATTCTTGGAGAACGCTAGTAAAGCGAAGTGTTGAACCAATAAAAAAAAGGGGGATCCGACATGATCGGTGATAATCGTGGGGTGGGTTCAATAACACATGGCGGTCTTTGCCGACAGGGTCATCTATTAGCTAGGACATACCACTTATACCCGGTCGTTTTACTCTACATGAAGAAAATAATTAGCATAGTCGGAGCTCATTCGTAGGTAATCAATTCTTTCCCCAAAGGCAGAGAGATGTACTTGAGCATTGGTATGTGTGCTGTTCTTGAATGGAATACATATATGTAGAGTAAATCTGAATTGGAAACCGACATGGCATGAATCCACTGGAGCTTTAGTGTACATTGTTATGTTCTACCAAGGTCCTCGTAGAGTTATGCCACTTTAATGGAGTATTTATATGTCTAAAGCATTAACCTACTGGATGATTGAAATGCTTTACTATGTACTACCTAGTAGTACTAATGTAGGTTATTCAATCCATGCATATCTAGCACCAGCATTGGTTGTTGGTGGGGTATTGCTACTACATACCTACCTACTAAGGTATTAGCCGCATTAAGATAGGGCATCCAATAACAGATGAGAGGGTGGGTATGTGCTGGGGTACGTGCTGTACCTCTACAACAATGGGTGCCCCACCAACGAATAAATGATGCAACAGCGAACAAACGAGCGAACGAACGAACGCGTGTTCCATGTTCTTCTCCTACTTTACACACACACACATACACGCACACAGTCTCTCTCTCTCTCACCCACTCACCCACTCACCACTAGACAATCTGCGAAAGAAACCACTGCGCTCGCAACCTTCACTTGCTTCCAAAGCCATAATAAAATCACTCATCCCGAATATCCAGATAGATAGACACAAAACCAACATGGTGCGAGTCACGCAAGGGCCCGTAACGCCCGGACGAAGCATCTCGAACCCGGACTCGCTGACGGACCTGAATCGCCTGCTTTCCCGACTGCAGCAAAGCATCCTGCAGGCTGACGCTGAGCGTGAGCGAAGATTACGGGCGAGCGAATATGAACGCAACAAAGTCCGCATAGTACGTCTTGACCTCTTCTAATTAATTTACAACCCCGATATTGCCAGAGACCACCACCTGGCTTTAATAGTCTTTCTAACTGACATACCGTCCCGTGTTCCCTTAGAACCTAGAATATGCCCGCACGCTCCTCACGAAACTCGAGCAAGACGCCCTCGGAATCAAGGTACACACGCGCCGGCTCGAGACACAGACCGACCTGAACCGCAAGCGAGAGATCTTCGAGGAGCTAGCAGAGCGACTGCGCGAACTCGAGGAGGTCAGCATCGATAGCGACGATGACAGCGAGGATGGGGAGGATCTGCTCGGCAATGTGGCCGTGATTGCGACGCCGAGCCAGAGCTCGGATGGCCGGACGGATCGCGGCAGAGGGGAAGACGATGAGGACGAGGACATGGGTGGGAACTGGGATTACGGTGATGAACCGGAAGAAGAAGAAGAGAAAGACGCCGACGAGTCGTCGATCCTGCTGAGAACACGGGAATCCACACAGCAGCAGCAACAACAGACGATAGCGCCCGCACAGCCAGATCCCGAACCGCAGACTTCGGCCACGGGAACAACGACATCGCAGACCCTCCGACCCCGCGGCGCCCCCACCACCACCACCACCACAACTGCCGCAACCGACAAAGCCGAGACCACAGCGCTACGCAACCAGCTCTTCGGCGACCGCCCCGCACCGACGTCATCCACCTCCGCCGTCGGCGGCGACCCCACGACGACGGCGACGGCGGAGGCGATCATGGACCACCACCGGCAGGAGCAGGACAAGCTGACGGCGTCGATGGTGTCGATGGCGCGGGCGCTGAAGGAGTCGTCGCAGCGGTTCTCGTCGGCGCTGCGCGAGGACCAGGACGTGCTGGCGGCGGCGGGGCGGGGGCTCGAGCGCAGCGAGCGCGGGCTCGACGGCGTGGCCGGCCGCATGGGCTCGCTGCGCCGCCTGACCGAGGGCCAGGGCTGGTGGGGCCGCATGCTGCTGTACGCGTGGATCGCCGGGCTGGCGCTCGCGGCCGTGCTGCTGGTCTTCGTGGGGCCGAAGCTGAGGTTTTAGGTTTGTGGGGGGGAGGTAGTAGGTGTGTAGGAGGAAGGAAAGGAAAGGAAAGGAAAGGAAAGGAAGGGAAGGGAAGGGAAGGGATGGGAAATATGATATATCATGATTTTAACGACTTTGCTTACTTATAGATGGGATAGGAGAAGAAGCGAAAGAAGAAGAGAAGATAGAGAGTGTAATAAAAGAGGGAGGGAGAGAAAGAAGAACGATGATAATAATTACCCCGTACTGTAAAAACGTTGTGTGTGTGATTATTGTTTCCGGTGTTTTTTTTTTTTTTTGGTTTGTAACTTGTTAATATACCTAAGATCACTTGATCTGATATTTCGCAAAGAGCACGGAGGGAGCATTGATAAAGATTTTCAAGGGTTTTTTCCCCTCCTCCCTGAGAGGTTTTTAATGCTTTTTATGCTTTGGAACCTTCGGGATGTGTAAGATTTCAGGGGTGGACTTGGGAGGGGGGGACAACGAAGAAAAGGGGAGGGAGGAGGGGAGGTTTAGTTAAGAGGTGACCTAGCAATAGATGTAGTACATCTATGAGGTTGATTTAAGTACCTAGACAGGTAAATAAATAAATTAATTAACTTGAGAAAGCCTGCGCCAACTATCTGGTAAACTACCTACCTACCTACCTACCCTATCTACTTGGTGTTTCTCTCTACTTAGATAGGTAGTAGGTACTGACTGATTTGTAAATACATGGCGTGATGAATTCAAGGGGGCAGTGAGAATATGGGTCAAGTTAGTAGGTAGATAGGTAGATAGGTAGGTAGGTAAATAGGTAGAGAAAGAATGGGAAAAGAGATCAAACGCAGTTTATTGGTTGGTGGTGGTGGTGAGATGTTTGAAATTTGTAATAATAATATTTTTTTTTGAAATGGAATGGGAATGAAAAGAGAAAAATCATCGCGCGAATGGAATTTACGGTACCCGCTCTCCTGATCGCATAGGGGGGAGGGGGGGACGAGATTGGGATTGGGATTGGGATTGGGGATTGGGATGGGGGGATCGAGAGGCCTGCTGCTGCTGCTGCTGCTGCTGCTGCTGCTGCTGCTGCGGTGGTAAAGTTAGTTAGTTAGTTAGTAGGGCGAGGAGGTTAAGTAGGTAAGTAACCTAGGGACTGGTCGAACTGACTTATTGACTGACTGATGACCAGAGCGCGTGCGAGTCTTGGGGGGGGGGAGGGGGTGGGAATATTCTGTCGTCGTCCCCCATCATCCCCGATTTCCCCCCTTTTTTCTTCTTCTTTTTTTTATCAGTGGTTGTCTCTTGTTATCGGAAAAGAAGAATTCGTTCTTCTCCTCCTAGTTCTTTTCTTTTCTCCTCTTATCCCTCCTCTCTCTTCATGACACCCAGGGGAAGTGAGGGATGGGGAGAGAAGAAGTGGAACAGGAGAGGAGGAGGAGGGAGAGGAAAAGGGGGGGCAGGGAAAGAACACCCGACTCCCAGCACTTATTCCTTCCATCGACTCACTCACTCACGCCTCCTCCCTTCTTCTCCTTTCCTTTTGATCTTCTCCCCTTCCCGTCTCTGTCTCTGTCTCCGTATTATCCTCTCCCATGCTCACTTTCTCGCTTGCTCTCTCCGCTCCCTCGAAATCGCAAGCTTCCGTATCCTCAGCCTCGACCTCGACCTCCTCGTCCCCTTTCTTCATCCACATCTCCTCCTCCTCCTCCTCCTCCTCTTCTTCTTCTTCTTCCTGCATCTCTTTCCCCTCATTTCCCTCCCCATCCCCATCCCCCTCTTCCTCCTCTCCGTCTAGCTTCTTCTTCTTCTTCTTCTCCCCCCCTCTCCATGCGTCGCCGGGACCAACAAAAGCACCGGGAGGAGAAGAAACCAGCGGCTCCCGGGCCGGGCGCACCACCACGGTGCGGGGCGCGCTTTGGAGTTCATCGTCGTGCTTCTTGTTCTTCTGCATATCACCGTCTTCATCGTTCGAGAGGCGCGGCTCCTTGGCCTGTGGTGGGACGCGGCGGTCGTCGTCGTCGGCTTCATCATCATCATCATCATCATCATCATCATCATCACCATCGGCATCCGGGCTGCTTCTTCTCTTGCGCTTCGTCGTCGTCGTCGTTGTTTTGATGGACGGCGCGCGCCCGTCGATCAGGCCGATGGGTTTGCCGCCGGTCTGGGAGGGGAGGGGAGGGTCAGGATTGGGTTAGCAAGGCTTGTGCTTTTCTTAACTTTATTTTGCTAGGTAGGGGTAATTTTATTTCTCAAGGGGATACGGATGGTTTTTTTCGCTCTGAACTTTTCTCTTCTCCTTGCTGAGGGCGGGAAGAGGGTGAGGGAGTGAGAAAGAAAAAAAAAGGGGGGGAGGGGCTCTAGGGGATGGGGCCATAACTCACAGGCGGCGTGTACTGAAAGCGCTGCGGCTTCGTCCCGGCGCGGCGCACGCGGTCGTCCCAGAGCAGGCCGGTCCGGCGGCGAAAGAAGTCCTTGAAGAGGGCGAGCTCGTGCGCGAGCTTCCTGGGCGAGTCGGACGGCCGGAAGTAGCAGGGCGCGGACCCGGGCCGCTTGAGGAACTTGGCCACGAAGTGGTAGAGGTGCGGCTTTGCGTTTGATTCCCAGAGCTGTTGTGATTTTGTTAATAATAATAATAATAAAAGGGGGGGAAGGGGGGTATAATGGTGTGGTTAGCTCGCTGGTAGGTAGGTACGTGTGTAGGGGAGGAAGGAAAGGGGGCTGGGTTGGGCTGGGGCTTACAGTCAGGATGTACTTCTGCCCGACGTTTCCAGACGCCTCGTCGTCGCGCGTGAGCGTGATGTTGTATTCGAAGAAAGTCGCGTCCCGGTAGACGTGGTAGCAGTCTGCGAACGTCACGAGTACGCCAATTAGTAACATACCTAATGAGCAAGTACATAGCACACCGTCCATTGTCTTCTCTAAGTTTAACCCATTCAAACAATTTATTCTCCTCCCTCCTTCCCCCCAGGAGAAAGACGACCGAAAAAAAAAAGCTCACTTACTCGGATCGACCGACTTCTCGCTCATCTCGATGCCCCTGCGGGCCCTCTCCCTGCGGCGCCTCCTCGCGTCCTCCTCCCTCTGCGCGCGGCGGAGCGAGTACGGGCGCTCGGGCAGGCGGCGGCGGCAGTTGATCGAGTCCTCGAGCCAGTCTGGCGTGACGACGTGGACCCCGCGCATCGCCGTCGTCGTCACCTCCCTGACGCGCGGGGCGCGCTGGCGGAACTGGTCCTCCGTCGCTAGCAGGTGCGTGACGCCCGGGTCGAGCGCGTGCGAGAAGGTGCCGCCCCAGCAGGTGACCCAGCGCTCCACGTCCGACACCTTCCATCCGCGGTCGTCGTCGCCGTCGAGGGGCCCGGCCATGGCGATGTCGCAGCCTCGGAATATCTCCCGCGTTGGCATTGTGGGTGGGGGGGCCTGTATGTATGTAAGTTGGACTTGTGATGGGGATGTGTAGGTAGATGTGTGTGTTATTGGGTCCCCCGAGATGGATGGAGAAAGGGAGAAGAAGAAGATGGCTAGTGATAGAAGCAACGAACCCTCGTCGCCGCCGATTTTCTTCTAATTAGAGATGTATGAGGTAGGTGGAATGGCAAGGTTGGAAGATATTAGATAGACGAGACGGTGAGGTTGACGATGGCTTATGTGTAGCTTCCTTCTAATACTTGTTTAGTAGATCGTGCCTGTCGAGATATATGGCTCTGTTTAAGTCCTTCTGGATGAGAATATGAGGATATTTCGTTACTCAAGTAGACGATTGCTCATTGAAAGCATAATAAGGAGGAAAATAACGTGTGATATATAAGTCTCGATGCCGTATGAAGCCAGTATTATAGGAGTGCCCGCAACATAGCTATCACCCGCTAGAGTATATTGGAGAAGGAACAAGCCTATGTTTCAAGTGTTGCTACCACGCTCCCAGAGTCTCGAGATGCTGCTGGTAGGTCTTTAGAGGTAAATACGAATGTGAGATGTTGATGTGTGACTGCCCCAAGCATGTGGAAAGAAGAGACGACTTGAAGCAACTCGAAGGAGATAGTTTTATGTCGATATAGAACGTTCGAACTATTGCAGAAGATAATGGAGAGTACCCTGAAGGTAGTAAGAGAATTAGGTGGAATGGGAAATGTCCCTGAAGTGGTATTGCAAGTTCGTGTTAAGAGTCATAATACTAACCTACGTGCTTTCACACATAACAGTCCGGAAAAGTAGTTTGAATCGTCGTTTCCTCTAGATGAGCTACATACAAGCTGGGTAGGTACATATTTCTCATGTCCAATCTTCCCCTGAGCAGTCCCGATTTGATCTCAGACATGGTAGGTAATCATATCACCAGTCAACAAAATAGCTAAAAGAAAGATATAGAAATTTCTGAATGGGTATCAAGAATACCAGAAATATCTACCGCCGATGCAAGTGAGCAAGTCATATCCCAAGCTCCAATCGCTAAAATGCTATATCAAATCAAGAACCCAACCGCCGTCTCAAGCCACTGAACCTAATATTTTAAAATATTAATCGTCCTCTGCTCTCCCGCACCTTCCATTAGAAAAAGGTACTCTTCTTCTTAAAAATCTTACCCCCTTCGTCGCTCCTTCGTCTCCATCCTCCTGGCTTGGGCTGAGGGTTCGGCTGCGGGTTGGGTTGCGGGTTGGGTTGTGGGTTGGGTTGGGGACCCCCGTAGTGCTGCGGTGGATGACCGCCAGGGCCCACGGTCGCGCCGAGGAACCAGGTGCCGAAACCACCCCCGTTTGGTCGTGGCTGCGGACCGGTACTGACAGGTCTTGGCGGGGGTGCAGGTGTTTGAACATGCAACGTTGGACGACTCGGTCCGGGAGTGGCGCTTGGTCGAGGAGGAAGATTTGGTCTCGGTCCAAAATCCTGTCCTTGCATACCAAATTCTCTCCGTAACCTCTCAGTCTCCTTTTCTACTTCCGCCTCACGACGTCTCCGCTCCTTCTCTTCCTCTTCCAACATCCGTCTGATGCGCTTCTGTTCGGCGCGATCGCGCTTCTCCCGTTCGCGTTCTTCCTGCTGCGCTAGGGCCTTCAAGCGCCTGGTTTCGGCATCGGAATCATGCGGTGGCGTAGGCTGTTGAGTTACAGGTGAGCTAGCCTTCGCCGGAGGGCCGTTGCCTACCGCACTAGTCATAGTATAGGCATTAGGCTGTGGCGACGTCGAAGTCGGCGACGGGCGCGAATTCTTGCGCCTGTTCGGTGGTGCGCCGTTGAGGTTAAAAGAATCCCGACAGGGGAAAAGGTATATTTCGCGGATCACTTCAGCACTAAGTAGGAGGACAAGTTCAAGCCCCTTGCGATCCTCCACTTCAACCCTCTGCAGGTTAGGCTCGTAAATGGTGACGCTCTGTTGCCTCGCATTCTTGCAGAGTGCAATGGTGATATCGGGGTCCTTGCTCTTTCTGCCACCAACGGACTTCCCGGTCATATAACACGTCATATCCTTGGAGAATTTGCTGTCGCGCTTCCATCGGAATGTTATCTTGGGGGTCAAGCTGCTGGCGCCGGGAGCGCTCTGCTGGCGGTCGAGTGTAGATGAAGAGGGCATACGGAAACTCTGCTGGGGCATCTCAAACTCCCACGACTCCTTCCCCGTCCACGTGCTCTTCTCGCCTCTGATATAGACTTGCTGGTCGGGATTGTACAGCTGAATGGTGAAGCCGTCGGGTATGAGAGGGACGGGGGGCGGGGGGACTCCATTTTGGGCGCGGATCTCGGCAGCTGAAAGAGTGGGTTGTGTGAACTCGGGTTCGATCAGGACCTCTGCGAGAATGACACCCTGGGTAGCGGCATCCCCAATGGCTATAGCATATTTATTTTTGGCCTGTGGGAGAGTCGGATCTACCTTCTGGAGAGAATACTCGGGAGCGGGTTCGGACCCGTTTTGGGTAAAATAGAGGAGGCTTGAGAGGGGGTTATCAGACGGTCTGAAATAAAAGGTTGGTAGATTTTCGTCAAGCATCTTGACTACTATGTCTTGGGATCTGGCTATCTTCTCGGCGGTATGGAATCATATGGGTTATGTCGAATTGTGAATGGAGAAGATTTGTTTAAGTTAGTGGCTAGGTAGGTATTGTATATAAAAATAGAAACAGAAATGAGAGAGAATATGGATATTAGAGGGGAGGGAGGACAGAAGGGGGGGGACAAAGAAGGGTTTTGTAGCCTTGAAGAATCCGACTGGGCAAGTTACACTAAAAAGTCAAGGGACCCAGGTGTAAGAAAATGGGGAAACGCTGCAGCTGAGAGAAAGTGGGATGACGAACGCACACACTTGGCGCAGGCACGACTGTTACGATTGCCCACTATATTACTGAGGCTGAGTTCAAGAATAGAAAGAACGACGCAGCGAAGGTCGGTAGATGGCAGTTTGGAAGCAGACAATCAAAAACTAAAATAAGCCTGGTGGTACCTACCTAATCTCGGACTTTGAACAAGCCTTCCTACTATAACCATCTAGGTAAACCTACTGATAATCAATGGAAGTACCACCACCAACCAACCAGCCCTGTTACGCAAGTTGATACATCCCTAGCCTATGTAGGTAACTAGTATGTAGTTAAAAACTAAGTGGATGAGTTAAAACTGATACATTCCAGATAATCAGTAATTGGTTTGTGTTCGTGTTCCTCTGCAGTATACATGCAGCATGGGATCATGTATACTGATGAATGGACAAATATCACGAGTTTCCATGTGATAGGTATGTAGGTTAGAGGACTCGGAGTGGGAAAGAATAAAGCACTAGGTAGGTTAGGTGTACCTAATGTATGGATCCCCATAAGTTTTGCATGTGGACAGAAAGAAAGAACTCCCCGAAAAAACCCATCAGCTGTCGTCATGTCATCCGCACTACCTAACAAACCCCCCTGTCCTACCCCCTAACGGATGCCCGCGCCACCCAATTGGCGGGTGCCTAGTTCCCATCCATCAATCAAAATCTTAAAACTATGGGGAAGCCTGGCCTTGCTCCATGCGATCTACAGGATACCTGTTCTACCTATGTAACTGTATGCACGTAGCCAAGTGTCCCTTAACTAAATTAATAAGATACCTAACCCCCTAACAGCTGAGAAGGCAGTGCCGTCAACTTTCATCTTTTTTACAACTGCATTGCCATGATGAATAGGAACCAAATAAAGGAAAATAAAGACATAGGCAAAAGCAGGCACAGACTCGAACTTTTCCCCCTTGCCTTCGCCTCACCAATTCCACTAATAAGTCGCTTCGTGGGCGGGTTGTTTGTTACTAGTGTCTGGTACATACAAGGCTCACAAGGTTATTACACTCCCTGTCAAAAATTATGAGGCCCACCTCAAAAATCGACCAAAAACTAAACCACACATTTATGTTTAAATAAACATATTAAATTAACTTTAATATATTTAATTTAATAAAAAATGTTAAAATTAATTTTAAGTATTAAATAATATAATGTTAATTTTTTAAAATTTTTAAACGTTTATTTATATATAAAAAAGCTTATTATAAAAATTAAATACGTTTTTTATACCATTTTTATATTTTTAATTTTTACATTTTTAATTTTAATATTAATAAAAAAAAATTAATTATTAATTAATAAAATGATTTTATAATAAAATGTATTATTATAATTTTTAATAACTGTTTTTATTATTACGTGATTAATATATAAAGTAAAAAGTAAAAATAAAAATTTTACTTTTTATATAAATTTTTAAAATTTATATGAAAAAAATAAAATTTTTTCTTTATAATAAGTTTAAACTGTAGCCCCGTTTTTAAACGTTAATATTTTTTAAAATACATTTAATAAATAAAGAATTTAATTAAATATATTAATTAAAAGTATAATTTTACGATTTTATTTAATAAAGTTATAAGTATTTTAAAAAGTAGTATAAAGAGCCGAGCTCTTTTTAAGTTTAATTACTTACAGGGTTAGCAGCCTTTATAAAAACCCTTGTCGGCGTCGTAATTTAATTAATTTAATCCTATTTATTAACTTTTAGCTTTAATTTTAAGTTATTATTTATATTTAATTTGCATTTAAACTGTCGTTTTTTATAATTTTAAAAGTTTTATATAACTTATTTATAAAGTTATGTTTATTTATTTAAATTTTTTAAATCTTTTAAACAACCTGCTATTAAATTTAACTTAAATTAACCACGTTTTACTACTACTTTTAAACTTTATTTAAAGCTTTATAAAAAAAATATTAAAAAATTAAAACAATAAGTTTATTAACTTTAATAAATAATTAAATTATAGCGCTAATATAAAAAGTTATAGTTTAAATTACGTAATAATTTTTTATTTACTTTATTACGAAAATAACGTTAAAACGACTTTAATTTAAAGTTAAAATATAATGTTAATTTAAATAAATTAATTAATACCTTTACTTTAAAATTTACTTTTAAATAATAAAATAAGTAGTTAATAAACCTTTAAAAAGCTTTTAATAATGCTTTAAAAAATATTATTAACCACGGCATTAAATTAATTTAATAGTTTTTAAAATAAATTTTTAATATTATTTTTTATAAAATTAAAAAGTTTTTTATTTTAAACATAATAACTTTATAAAAATATTTTAAATTTAATTTAATTAAAATGCTTTTATTACTTAAACTATTATACTTATTTATAATGCAAGTTATTATAATATAATTATTATTAAGCTATTAAAATAAGCAGCTTAACGTTTTTAACAGCATTTAAAAAATTTTAATAATTATTTACAGTTTTTTAAAAATTAAAATAATAACTATAAAATAGCTGCAAAAAGCGCTTATTATTATTATGTAAAGCTTATAAAACCTTTATATATAAAGTTAAAAACTTAAATATTAACACTTTTAAGCATAAAAAAAAATAATTACAGTAATTATAAAATATTAAGAATTAAAATATATAAAAAACCTTTAAATTTTTAAAAAAAAGTTTTATACGTTATTTTTAGCTTTTTTAGTTTAAAATCGTTTTATTTTTACATTTAAAATAAACTTAAAACCTGCTTAAATTAAGTTAATAAATATTATTAAACTTTTTATTAAGTTAATTAAAAACTTTATTTTTTTAACTTTTTTATTTAATAACATATGTTAAAATAAAAGTAAAAATATTATAATTTATTATATTTATAAAAATAAAACTTATTAAAAGTTTAAATGCTTATAAAAATAAAAATAAACTAGTTTATTTAATTTTTAAAATTAAAACGTTTATATTACGTATTAAATTTAAAGTTATTAAAGTATTTTAATAGTTTTTACTTATAAAAGTTTTTTTATTAAATAGCTAGGTTAATTAGTAAATGTATATTATTAAAAAACTATAGTTACGTTTTATTAAAGTTATGTTAAAAGTTTTATATAACGTTGTTAATTTTAAGTATATTTTATTACGGTTTATTATTAAATTAAAGTCGTTACGGTTTTAATTTATATTTATTATATTGTTTTATTTATTAATTATATTAATTATAAGTGTCACGATCCCACAATAGATCTAAGGCGCAAGGGCTCAAATAATCCATATATTGTGCATAATAAAGAATTGCGTGAGGAAAGAAAGAAAGGAACCTTCCTCACGCAGCTATGTAACAGTAAAGAAACCTAAGTACTCTAATTGGAATTCTGCCGCGCTAGGCGGTGAATGACAATAGTGCACAGCAACGGCTGTGACAGATGTGGCCAGCTGGCAGCCATTGCTGTGACAATAAGGTTAAATTATTAACTTTTTTAATTAAAAAGCAATAGTTTAATAAACGGCACTATATTAATTAAAGTATTTTATAATAAAAAGCTATTAAATTATTTATAAAAAAGTTTTATATGCGCGTTGTTTAATTTTTAGTTAAATAATATGCTTTTATTTTATTGCTGTTTAATTAGTTTATGCTTTTAAAAACTTTTAATTAAAAAACCGAAATTATTTTATTAGTTAAATTAAAAAATAGCCTTTTTTATTAGCTGATAATAAAGTAATTAACGTAAAAATTTATAAAGATTTATATATAAAGTTTATTATTATATTAATATAAAAGCGCGTATGTAATTAGCTTTATTGTAGCTAAATTAAAAGCAATTTTTTTTAAAAAAAAAGATAATTATAAAAAGCCGAGCTTTTTTTAAGCTTAATCACTTATAAGGTTAGCAGCCTTTATAAAAACCCTTATTAGCGTTGTAATTTAATTAGTTTAGTTTTGTTCGTTAACTTTCAGCTTTAATTTTAAGTCATTATTTATATTCGATTCGCACCTAGGCCGTCGTCTCTTACAAGTAGCAAAATGGCTATTTTTGGTGTGGTTTTGGGGTTGGGCCTCATAATTTTTGACAGTTAGTGTATGTACCTAAGTAATAGAAGGATTGATGGATCTTCGGCGCCAACGGTCCCCGAATTTCTCTGGTCTGCCTATCCGGGTGGCTTTGCATTCTCACATTGTCTCAGCTTACATCTTTTTTGTCTATTACAAGTTTAATACTTTAATGATAATAATAAAAAGGAAGAACAAGAAAGGAAAAGACGAGGCAGTGCAGCTAACACATAAACAAACGCGCGTTATATCGCTCCATTCAAATGAAACACCTAACTAGGTTACTTGCCTACTTATATATCATTTATGCTCATGTCGTGGTACATCAATAATACCAGACATTGATTAGGTTAGGACTTGGTATAACATTGAAGTGGGTTGTTCTATCAAGAGATGCCTATACTTGACTTGTCTAACCTACTCGCATAAGTCTGGTCTGGTACATCATAGGCCGAATTGAATTGCCCCTCTCCCCCACCACCAGCCGCAGCCACGCTTTGTAATTGATACCAACTTTGTAATGAATACCAAGACATGTATTACGAAGAGCAGCAACACACCAGCGACTCGCGTCGGTTTCAAGAAATGTGCCGAGTTGTTTCTGTTTCTTGTCCTTGGCCACGAAACCACGGCCACATGAACAAGAAAAAAAAGATCTCTTAATTACGCGTCCACGTGGATATGCTCGTGAGTATACTATCCGGACTCCGTAGCCTGCTGCTCCTCCTATCACCAGCTGTATACTATACTACCGTACAAATAGATATAATAGACCCCCCCCCCTTTTTTTCCTTTAACGTGCGCCATCTGCCGCGCGTGCCAAGAATCAACCAGAGACAACGAGTCCAAGTCTCGCAATATACATGTGACTGCAGCAGTGAATATGGCGTAGTACCTAGGTACCTAGTTCGTATTATATGCGCTCTCATTCTCTACTATAGTTCGGGGATCTCCCCGCCTTCTCTACTAGGCAATCTACCCTACCTAGGTACCTATCTAGATATTGATTGATCCAAGTTAGGTAGGTGAGTAGGTAAGTAGGCAATACGCGATCGATCGATCTTATATTGATGCAAGTAAGAACCTGTCTAGACCATCAATATTGCCTTACCTATGTACTACCTACCTAGTAACCACATAGTAGAGACAACCAAGCCCAGGCTAACATTCAGGTGAGAGTGTATACAACGTCCATTATCCCCAAAGTCAGAAAAATCCGATGAATTGATATTTCATACACGAATATACATTTTCCCCCTTTTTTCTTTCTTTCTCTCTCTCCTTATTAGCGAACTAGATAGTTAGGAATTCGCATTGTCTGTCTTCTTATTCTAATAAAAACCACCCCCGCCCTTCATTCCCCTAGACTTCGAAATGAATACGCACAAGCACATATACACATACACCGTCCTCTCTCACCAACTTAACTCCTTTTTTTCGTCCCTTCTTCCCAAACAGACCTAACCCCCTCCCTCCCAAAATATGGTATATGGTAAAAATCAAGTTTGATGGCGCTAGACAATATTCCTCTCACGTTTGCTCTTCTCTTCTCTTCTAGTCCCCTTGCCATGACAGGAAGGGGAGGGGAGGGGGAAAACATGATAATCGCTAGATATGAGTCTTTTTTTTCTCCCCCTCTTTCCTCCCCCAACCCGTATTTTCTCTCTGTTCCCAGGTTTTGCGTGGTGTTTCTGCTTTTTTTTTGTCCGTGGGTATAAAACAACAAAACAAAAAAAGAGGGGGAAGGTAATTTGAAGGCACCAGGCCCAGGATATAGAGATAAATAAATAACAACAAGTAGGTAGGTAGCTGTGGTGAGTAAAGCTCAGTGGTAACAGATGCTGAAGAGAGAGAGAGAAAGAGAGAGAGACAAAAAGAAAATAGTAGTGAAAAAAAAGAACATAAAGAGTTATATAGGTATCTATATATACAGTATATATGAAATACGCAACCATTTTCGACTGTTTCTTTTCCTCTCTCAGCTCTTTTTTTCCTTTTTTTTTGTTTGGTAAGTTTTGCCAGCCCCTGTTCAGCTTTCCTCTCCTGTTGTTGATGTTGTTGTAGTTATCAGTATCACTATCAAGTATTAGACAAAAAAGATTTCATTTTTCCCCCTGCCTCGCCTAGATAACGAGGTATCTCCTCCTCCTCGCCCGCTTTCCCGCTCCATCTTGATCATCTTGAGATCGTAATCTAAAAAAAAAAAAAGCAAAGAAAATGAAAAAGAAAAGCAAGCAAATAAGAACCAAAAAAAAACGAACTCCTCAACGACTAACAGGCCAAAAAAAAAAGTCAGTAGTACACTACGCTATGCAAAAACATTTGTTACGGTAGGTTTGGTTCTGTTTCGTGTGGGTGATTCGCTTCTCTCGCGCCAACTCGTCACCGGTAGGCCGTCTGCTGCGTCGCGTTGATCTGGCCCCCGGGGATGGCCGGCATGACGGGCACCTCGCCGCGCTCGCGCGCCCTCGAGTCGGCGCGCCGGATCCGCCCCGTCTGCTGGTTGACCCAGCTGGCCACCGAGCGGAACCGCGTCGGCCGGTCCTCGCTCGTCTGCGTGTACACCGTCTCCCGCCGCTCGTCGCGCCGGCTCATCCACGAGAAGCGGCCCGCGGCGTTGTTCGACGTCGGCACCGGCGGCGGCGGCTGCACTATGGGGGAACTGGTTGTGATGGGTGTGATGGTGGTGGTGGTGGTGTTAATATTGGTGTTGTCGTTGGCGGCGGCGGCAGTGGTGGTGGTGGTGGTGTTGGCGTTAGATGCGGGTGCCATGGGCTGCGGCAGGATCATCTCGCCGTCGCCGAATCCGGACGATATGGACGATATCTCGCTGGCTCGGTATGCGCGCCGTGACGCGGGATCGTACGAGTCAGATGCCTGGAGCGTCGGATCGGTCTGGCTGTAGAACGAGGAGCCCTGCATCGGGGTGCCCATCGTTTGACCGGGTTCGTTTCTGTTCATCATCTCCCCATTTCCTTGAGGGTATTGGTCGATGATGCTAGCGAGCGCCGATCCGGATTCGAGATCCTGTTCTTGTCGCGGTAAAGTGCCCGTGGCCGAACGTGCTACACTGCCCGCCCCCTGGGAGTACACCTTCCCGGCACCGTAATACCCAGCCCCTTGCATGCTATTCACATCGCCCTCGTCGTACATTGGTGGCGGCTCATTGCGTCGATAAACCCCGCCATTGGCCCACGAGCCTCCCATACCGTCTTTCCGCTTCCAGGGAAACATAGCCGCAAGGTTGTTGCCACCAGATGGCGAGGCCTTCGACTTCTTCATTGTTCGATAAACAATCCAGCCAACGAAGCAGACCAAAATAAAAGCCCCTTTGAAACGAGTCAGCCAAAACTCCTAATCCAGTTCAACAATAGTAGTAATATTTACCAATTGCTCCTGCGGCAATGAGAAGGTGCTCTGCTGTGGGATCGAGCCCCGGTGGGGGAAACTTGTTCTTATCCTTGTCATGGTGGTCGTCATCGCCCTGGTCCCTGGTCGGGTCGGTATCCGGAAGCACAGTATATATAGGCGGGAAATTCAGATCCGTAGAAGACGGTGCAAGTGAGCTCTGCATGAACGGCAAGGCAGTAATCCAAACTGTATCTGTGGTTGTTACAGGATCATCAAGTCCTTTCCGAGGTTGTGTGGTTACTTCACTTAAAGGCGTGGTGGTCAAAGTTGTAATAATGCTGCTTGTGGTGGGAAATCCAATAGTAGGTTCCTGTTACCAGTTAGCTTTCAGCCAAGTTCCATCATGGGCAGCGGATAGACGCACTACGACGGGGACAAACAAGTCGCTGGGCTGCTGTGTCGTAGAGGCGGTTGAGGTTTGTTTCGGAGTAGGGGTATTAGGGACCAAAGTCAAGGGGGCGGCGGTAGTGGTAGAAGCTGGAGGAAGGGGCGTGAATGTTTTTGCGATTGTCGCTGTCGTTGTCGACGGGGGAGCTATCCGCGCTGTTGTTGTTGTTGGTGGTGGTGGTGGCAGTGGAGCGTTGCTACTGCAATTCGAATTCAGATCTGACTCTATCTCTGATTCCACATCCGATTCCGAATCTGAATCCGACTCTGGTTCCAAGTTGCTGCCCACCGGTTGTCCCGTAATCGAAGAATTCTCCATATCCCTCGACGTTCCATTGCTGCGACCCTTGTGACTGCTAGCCTCATCGTCGTCATCGTCATCATCATGGCTTCGTTTTCTCTCAAAAGTAAACGGCATATCCGATTTTCTCGAAACGGGAGAGCAGTTCTCATCACTTTCATCCTCAAAATCATCGCGTGTCATCAATGGTGTGACCGCTGTCCTTAATGATCTCCTCCATCGCCGAATATCTTCGGGTAATCTTCTTTTGTTGAATGGCGGCATGGTTCCAACTAGTTGATCTTCCTTCTTCCCTTGGAAGTACGCCAATACGCTCTGCGACAAACACCTTCGATTTTCCCTTATAACATGGCCGGTAGGCTGCAAAACAGATAAGTGTGCAAATGAGAGACAAATGGCGAGAAATATCAAAAACAGCGTAAAGCGGATTCACCAGGAACGAGAGAAAAGAATAAGAATGGTAAGCGGCGGACCGGGCCTGGAGAAGATATGACGATTGAATACAGGAAGGCCAGCCTTGGGAAAGAGGAAAAAGGGAAAAGGAAAAGCAAGGTAGATAGAGAAAACAGGAGAAAATGTCGTAGGAGGGCGGATCAGACCTAGTCAAGAGTCAACCCGGGTGGGAGACCCGAGAGCATAGGCTCAATCGGTAGCAGCTGTGCCTCAAGGGTTCGAGGGGTACCTCCCCTTGACAGCTCTTGAGGGTAACATACTCCATACCCCCCGTACACAGACACGTCCAATGCTGAAGCCAGTGTGGAACACCCCGTTTCCGGCTTTATTACCCATGTGGCCATCGCCAGAAAGAATCGATTCTATGGAACCACAGGGTCACGATTTGACGAGGCTAATGGGCAGCTAGACCAAGTAAAGACACCGTTGAGACAGGGTTACGGGCCGGGGAGTTAATGCGCGCTTCAGATCGTAGTGTATATGAGCTAGTGTATGTATGTACATAATGCAACAGAGAGACATACTAATGGTGGTAGTAGTGACAGTATAACATGGCCCTCATTAACATGGTCGTCATCATCATGATCATTATTTTCACCAAATAGGGAGGGGGGGGAGCGAATTCAGCCAGGCCAGAGCTGGCACGCGTTCTTCGAGGCTCGGGGGTTTTCTCCGAGGCTAAGTAGCATCCTCGAGGCCCTCTCAGCGCGCGCGAGTCACGACGTCGGAGGAGGCTCGTTCTACTGGCATTGGTGGGTTTGAACGATGTTGTTAGAGGTCCAGACCACGAGGTTTGAGAGTGGGCAAAGAAGCACGAATTATGGGCAGGTAAGCGAGTTCGCATTGACCCGACATTGGAATTTGCGACAGTTGAGACAGGGGTATGTCGTCTCAGCCAGGGTGATGGCGGCGGGTCCAGGGTTTCAACCGGGGTCGTCGCCCAGGGAAAATCAAACTGCAACAAGTGTGCGTGTACGAAGCACGGAGTACAGTATAAGATGGTGGATGAAAGATCTGGTAAGGCTAGGCTTGCGGAAGGGGCCACAGAAACACCGACGTCCCGCGTGGAAGATCGGAGGCTCCTTTGGATATTTTATGACCGAGACCGAGGGGCAGGGTCTTTTTGGGAGGGGGGGAGGGGGGAGGGGGATGGCACAGAGATAGAGATGATCGCCAGTAACAATACCTTATCAGATCGGCTATTAAGTGAACCCTGCTCAAGTTTATCTTGGTAGAACATTTCCCCTATGAGAGGTAGGCTTGCGAGAAGTGGATAACCACGAAAGGAGCAAAAACCCCTCGAAGATCTAACGATATCGTAAGTTGATTGAATGAAACACGTTGCTGAGCTATGAAGGAGCAGAATTGGGCATATATCGGGTTGTTCGTTGTTCAGGAGATATTAACCTAATCTTATTGAAGTACCAGACATACGGTAACCCAATTGGTGAAGGTTGGTTTATGTACCTATAATTCAAGTTGCAACGGAACAGCACAGCACCACAGGATGTGATGGCAAGGCAAAGCAAAAGTTCAACCGGGGTGAGTTAATTGAATCGGTCAGTCAGTCAATCAATCAATGAGCTAAAAAGATTTATATTGTTACCACCAAACATATATGGTTAGTGTATACCAGTTGCATAGTATTGATCAATTTAATGTTAATCGATAGGAAGAGTGGTATATTGTATGGAGGTTACACCAGCGGCTATATCGAAGGTTAATTGTTTGAGAGTTGGTCTCTAACCTTAGTCAATTCAATGTTGTTTGCTAATGTGTTGCACTGACATATTCAGCAATCTTTAACTGTTAAACAAATACCAGACATCTTAATTGAGTCTATCAAATGCATTGTGTTGTCCAATCCGTCAATATTTACGTGTTACATACCTAGTCAAAGACTAAAAACTTGAAGAGAAGAACAAAAAAACTTGACTCATAACTAAAAGAGTCGCAATGCATCAATACACGTCTGGTTGACGCTAAACACGTAGGTAGGTAGGTTCAAACTAGGAACCGAACCGCTGCTGTGCATTAGGTGCCTGGCGCTCACTCACAAGGTAGTGTACAGTATGTATTGTACATACATGAATATAGCGTTAGGTTAGGTATGTACGTAGTTGGGTTCATGTTGGTTCGATTATCTGCTTAGGCGGGCGGGTATGATTTTCATATGTGGCTAACATGCATCGACAACCAACCAAAGCTAGTACCTAATGTATCTCAGAACTTGAGCTACCTAGGTCTACTATGTAGTCCACCTAGGTCGCTTAGGTACCATACCTTGGGCAGGGCTAAGCAAGATCATCCAACCTCTCCTGCCACGAGATTGAGTTATGGAGACGTGCTAGTCCCACCAGCGAATTCGTGTCAACCGTTTATAGCATCTTCCAGATAACAATGACGATGAAGGCGGTCTGGCCCGAGGTGGCGCCAATAACCTTTATATATACCTAAAGACCCAGCCATATCGAATTTATTCCCAGCCGTAAGCTGAAAGTATAAAATTATACCACAATCTTGAAGATTCCCATACTTGAGATTCAAGTGAAAGGGGAAAAGGAGACGAAAAACTACCAAAAAATTACTTCTTCCAAGAGAGAGCGGAAATAAAGAAATAAAGAAAAATTAGAAGAAGAAACACACCGACGTCGTTGCTACCCACCATGGCATACCGAGTCTATCGACTGACCGAAGCAGACATCCCCGGCGCTGTAAGGGCAATCCAGTAAGTCTCTATTATCTACCTATTTCTCTACCCTGATGTCATCTCGAGGCCTCCCCATTACGCATACACACCTACAATACCTATATACCCACATAGCCTCTCCGAATATCTGCCGTCGGATACTCTATATGCCTGGTCGCTTGGTCGCCCGTCACCTGTGCGTGGCCTGTCGTCGCCTGGGATGCGACACTCAGGGTGAACACTTGGGAAAAGTACCGACGTGTTTCGCTTCGTGTCCGGGGTTTTCCATCCCGTTAAGCTTCTTAATTGTTTATGCTAAGACAAACTAACCCTGGGCTCCCAGAGAGGCATTTGCCGACGATCCTTACAACAACTGGGTTTTTGACAAGTCAGAGGTGAGCGACTTCTCTTCTCGGTGTTCTTCCCTTGCTAGTACACCCCTACACGTTTTTTTTGGTGTTGTTTTTTTTTTCCTTCTGGAAAGTCTTGGCGAAAGTATTCAGCTCGACCGGGCTTCTCGGCACCAAGAGATCGTCGATGAGCAAGAACAAGAAGCTCTTCACGAGGTGAACCCCCCCACGTCTTCTTTAAGGCATGGAGATCACGTATAGCACATACGAATGAGACTTCGCAAGCTTGTTGATTTTTAGGGAGCTTATGCGTTCTCTCGCATCGGGTGTCTTTCCTAGAAAATCTACGTTGATTTTCTGATCTAGAAAATTTCCAAGATTTTCTACAGCCACAACATACCTCCCACCCCCTCTGCCATGCCGTTCCACTGGGGACCCATAGAATCTTCCCTAGTGCTGTTGAGATGCCCCCCTCGTGCTAACAGGTGCATCTGTGTAGTTTGACCACTGGCGCAATGCCGCGTCTTTAGCAATCCGGTGCCGGTGGGGGATGCGCAACGGAATTTTCCATATTGTGAAGGAGAAGGGAAGTGATGAGGTCCTTGGTGTCGCCTGCTGGTTGAAACCGCACGGGAGAGAAAAGTCGCAGAGCTGGCACGACTGGTTCGAGGGCTGGCGGTTGTGGCTCAACCAGCTAGGTATGAATATCTACTACGGCCGGGGCGGTCTTGATGTAAAGGTAAGCTGAACTAGGGTTTGCTGAGAGAGACAAAATTCCCGCTTGATACAAGCCTTTGATCTACCGGCTGAACGGCAGGCTTATTGTGTGAGCCTGAACTACGGGAGAGAGCTTTTTTTTTTCAGTAGGAAAAAAAAAACCAGGAGGCTGTCTACTGGGACTATCCGCACCTCCTTGAGTGTCTAGGCCGTTTCAGCACCCGTGTCAGTATGGCGATCACGGGAATTTTCTCTCTCGCTACCTGTCTCTTCTTACACTACACCCTTCTTTGCATGAGCCCGCTAACTCGAAATGACCTCCAGCGCTATTACATTTGGAAAGAAGCTCAGGAGGCGGTTCAGAAAGCAGTTTGGACAGACCCCCGAGGTTACTACTTCTTGAACATCATGGTCGTTCTGCCGAAGGCTCAGGGTAAAGGCATAGGAAGACTTCTGATGAAGGCCGTCACCGACCGGGCCGACAAGGAGAATATGAGCTGCTACCTCGAATCTAGTCGGGAGGTGCCCAACATGCAGATATACCGCCGCTTTGGTTTCCAGTTTGTCAAGGAACTAACGTGCGACGACAACGGCGATGCGATCAAACTATTCGCCATGATAAGGGAGCCCAATGCGACTCCGCACGAACTACCAGCGCAACCACTGTCTTGAAATAGCCCTCGTCATTATCGTCGTTAACCCCGTGATAGTAGAGGGTACTCAAGGGCGTGCATCCGGCTTCACTGCCCACCCAAGGCGGGAAGAATCGTGTCACACGCAAGGATGGTGATCGTTCTTACATATTTTCGGATAGGAGTTATGGGTACGTACATAAGGGTATCATGAAGCACGTCGAGAGCACGAATCGATGGGGGCTACGAGCTTGGTCAACCTTCGCCACACATGACGACGCTCCAGGCTGTCAATTTCACACAGTACTACTGAAGTCAGAGGCTTCAGAGGCATTTAAAAAAAGGATCAACAACGGCGTTGGATAAGATTGGGTATTGTCGATTTCTTGTTAGGGGCTCACGCTTCTTACCTGTTACATTAGGTAGTCAGTTTTTTACGAGGAACCGGGATATGTGCTCTCAATGAGATGTGTTAAGCTAGTTGCATTCTTTTTGACGAAGTTTCTATTGATAACATTGTCACGACTATAGTCAGAAGTAAAAGAATAAAATTTCGACTATATTGGCAAAAAGAACCCCTTTAGGTTAAGCAGTATGCGTGGTGTAAGAGAAAAAACCATGGGTCCTTCCGAAATCGAAGACTCGGCTAATCCCAAATAATACGAACCTTGACGTAAATCAGCATGACTATCATGTTCAGCAAAAAAAATACACGAGTTCATAGATGTATTATTATACATGCTACACTCAATGAGCCACTTGTTCCGTCATCATGTGGAGGTGGGGGGCGGTGGGTGAACAAGGCCTGCCTCACTCGTCGAGCAATTCCTCATTTTGGACACGGCTATACGCAAACGGGACAGAATCTCAAACGTTCGGATATATCACCGTATATATATATTTTACTCCACGTACCTAACCTAAGCTTGCTGTTAAATATTCCGAGTTTTCCGACGGCGACGTGGTTTATTCATGCCGGCGGGATGGCTTTCTCCATGCGGATTAGCTCACGTATAGATTAACCATAGGTAGATCCAGGCTCAAGATGCCGACTTCCAGGAGGAGGGGAGGAGTACCTTGACCGTCATTATATCACGAGAACCGCAGCGCAAGGCTAGGTAAATAACGATACTTCCCCGACGTCGCCTTCCGATATTATCTTTGCATTCCTATAGCTCCATGGTCTCTTCGGGGTTTGGCTCCGGTGGGCCAAGCTCTGTATAGTTCATATGTGGACAATAGTGCTGTCAGGTCATTCACTATGCGCTTTTTGAGGGAGTTTGCTATACATATCGACTGGCAAGCTCGTTGAGGTTGGCGCCTGGAGGGCTAGGATATTTGCCCGCCTACTTAAAAACAATCAAATTATATTAGAGGAAAGGTGTTGTTGCTCAAGTGGATGAGAACGATATTTCCCAGTAGTGTAGGTTCAGTCTCGTCACGATCCTTTGGAATTTTTATAGACCTTAGTGCTTCCAGAGAGGCGTATCCTAGCCCAACATCAAACTGAAGACATGGTAGATAATTACACAGTTCCTACTGCCTAAGCTAGTTAAATGCTATAACTAAAGTTAGAAGATAAATAACCCCATCCTCTTACTTCCCAGAGGGTTTGACGTCTTTCCGTAGGCTTAGTTTACAGAGTTACTTCCTATTATTCCATCGCGGCACAGAAAGTAGAGTACCTATTATACTCTTATTCCAGAGACAATTTCTTATCCTCGGGCTTCTCAGAAATGTGATTTGATGTGGCTTAGAGAGGTAGATCCTAATATATATACCTAGGTACCTATTGAATATAATATATATCACTATGCTTTTGAACGTATCACATCAGTCCGTAGCCTTAAAATATCACTTTTATTTGATGGAAGTATTTATACAGAGATTTGCACCCCCGGATCTCTTCTCTTTGTCAGGTGTCCGGCCACTCATTCCGAACCAGCTACTGCCCTCTCGAATCTGAACTCTGGGCACTTTGGTATATATATTTCTCTTCGACCCCCCTTTGCTCACGCGGTACTAAGAAGCAAGGCATGTGGTATAGTGAACAGACACATAGTCCTAGAAAGTCTGTTGATTGATCTTATCACGCCATAGGTAAGACTGAAAAAAGTGATATATACTTCTAATACTTTACTTTTTCCTTCGTCCTGGGCAGATTATTATTTCACAGTAGGTACATTTTCCTAGCTAAAAGAGCCAGTTCCAGTCAGTCAGTCTAAGCCTCACAAGAAGAGCGAGTCTGCTTAACCTCAGGAGAACCTGCCCAAGTCTCAACCACAACCAGTTCACTTATTATACACAGTAGCTTCCTGTCGCCTCGCTCCCCGGTCGTTTTCTTTGCTCCATCTATATATTTAGACATTCTATCCACACCAAGTCCAATTCTTTGCCTAAGAGAAACTTACACCTTATCTCAAGCGCGTTCCACCGGGCTCGCCCCATCAACCTGTTAGCGTTACACGCTATGTAGAGACGGATCCCGCCCGGGCCAAGAACTTCCATCTCCATCCCGGCAGTATAAGCTATTCTAGGAACTAGCTGACATGTAATTGGTCCGATGGTGTAGTTGGTTATCACATGAGTCTAACACACTCAAGGTCCTCAGTTCGAGCCTGAGTCGGATCAGTCTGTTTCTTTTTGGCCCCCGCGCTGTTCTATCTCAGTAAAGGTTAAATCGATTTTTTCTTCTTTTTCTTTGGTCTGTTTAGTAGCTAGGATCGTGTATCGATGGTGTTTCCCACAGGTTCTTACTTTGGCGGTTGGATTGAAACAATATATGTGAAGACTTTACTCGAAGAGACTAATATCCAGTTTTGTTTACCTCAAGCAGAAACCCATGGTTTATTCACCAAATCACGAGGTAAGCAATATATCTAGTTTATAACATGAACGTAGAATTATCTGAGGCATCTGCTCGCGTCTATCTAGCGAGACGTTTAGAGCTTGTAAGGCACAACTGTACTATGGGACCCCAAGGGACCTCATAGGATATAGGAAATATAAAGCCTTACCGCTGCCTCTGCTACACTCCATCTTTTTATTACGAACTTTGAGCAATATTGCGCATTATCCAAAAAAGATATTTTATAAAAAAATATAAGTACTTACCTACTGATGCCTTTTTAACCACCCCCCCCCCCCCCCCCCCCCAAGACTAGAGCCTATGCGTGTGGTGATCGAGCACGAGGAAGACCCAACCTCGCCCGTCTATTGCTAAGATAGATATATGGACAGAAGTTCTCAAGTACAAAAGTTAGGGGGTAGGGTTTAGGGCAAGATACTTTTTCTATATATTGTTCTCTACGTGTTTCTTCTTCCCCAGTATACCTAGTGTAGTAAAACAGTGTTGGTATGGCATATCCCTTAAGTCCTTAATATACAATAAATATCGTAGGTCACGAACCTGCTTGAGAAACGCCCATATCTAACTCCCTGGCTTGTCCATATTCTCCTCGTGCTCGTTTCGTTCTTCAGCCTACCATGTCAAAAGCCTTTCCATTTTTCTTTCTCAGTCCATGCTTTCTTATTCTTCAATATTCCTTTTAAATATCTCCGCCTTTTTCTGTTTTCGGATCTAGTTTCAAGGTCGATTTACAAGCGCTTATTCCATGTTCAGGAAGGATTTAAAATCACAGCTAGACGATTGGCTGCGGGCCATCAACTGCATATCTCCCCCCCCCCCCCCCCCCCCCCAATCCCCCCTTTTTGTATGTGTGTGTGTACTCACTACCCTAGCTATCAATTCCCTCCCTCTCACCTCCCGTGTTTCAAACCCGCCTCACCCGCAGACATATAGATAGGAGTTCTTTCCCTTCCCACGGGGGAGGGGGAGTACAGCATCATGGCTCGCAATTCATCAGACGGTGCGTGCGGCATGACGAACGAACGATAAAGTGACCGGTATCTATCTCGGTGCCGGAAACAAATGCACATCAATGCTGGCATGTCGAGCATGGGAGCACAAAGCTTGTTCCCCCCCATCCCCATCGGGCAACGGACACAGGGGCACGGGTTGTTGCGGGTATAGACATGGTGTATGGTGTTAGACTAGGGCTAGAAACAGCGGCGTGCCTAGGTTAAGTAGATAGGTAGATATTAGGTATCTTATGGTAGGTTGCCAACCCTGATCATATGTAAACTGGCGTGTGTCACCTTTTGTGTGTACGTACTTTACTCGCGCAATAAGGGTTTGTTCCTCGAAAGGGGCAGGGCGCCGCACCGCACCGCACCGCACATGAACGAGCGCCTACGTACGTACAATCCGCATTGCATTTCTGTAGAACGCGGATCTTAAGATCCCATTGTCTCCCTTCCCTCCCCTTCCTTTCCCCCTTTTCCCGCTAGGGATCCACAAGCACCGCATATAGGTCGATAAATAGCAAGCAAGAGGGACAGAAGTAGAGGCTCAGGTTCGACTAAGTCGAAAGACAGGCGGGTAACCGAGGAGGGAGGTAACAGAAGAAGGAGAAGAATAAAACCGAAAAAAGGCTCATGCTGGCTGTGCTTCCCCGGGTTACTGCGCTACGCTCTCGGACGATACACCGCAGCGTGTGAAGTGCCAGAGAAGAAAGAAAGAAGTAAAAATAAGAAAGAGCTTCCTGTTAGCGCACAATCTGTGCGGGTTATGGGATTTGGTTTAGGATAATGGGGCGTCACGGATTAGGGGGGAATGTTTCTCGTGATGTGGTTGCTCACCGGGGAGGGGGGGATCAAAAACCATTCGCTCTGTTTTGATTGTCTAGGCCTGTTCCACGCGATGGGATGCCTGTGCCATAATCGTCTTTTCCACACAAGGGTTGTAGAGACAGAGCCCTCGTGTGGTAGGAACACGTAACTAGGATCTCTTGGTCTCAGAGGCCAAGGGGAGAACGGGAAAAGGGGGGCTGGAGTAGGAGGGGGGTAGATTCGTAGGAGAAATAAGCTCTGACGCACTCGCTAGACGGTGCCATATCACATTTCACTTGACACAAAACGCCCTGATTAATTGTTTATGTGCTTTGATTAATACTTGGTTGATTTACTCGGATCACTGCAGACATTCCTCAACCTAACTCCCCCCCTCCTCCCTCTCCTTTGGGTATCCTCTATGCCCTCTTTCTTCTGCTTGTCCGTTAGCCGTGGAGCAAATGGTCCTAGATAGTGTCTATATAGTACCTTCCTGGGGCCGAGATATGCGCTTTGGGCCGTGAAACCGATAGACGGGGCGAAGAGGCAAGTCGGGTAGATGTAAATGCCGCAGGCTGTGGTCATCAAATAGTTGAATCTGCGCGCTCAAGCGTTTTCAGCCTTTGTATCAGGGTCTCCTCGGCGCTGCTCGTTGTTCCTTATGACATCTGCCGTATTCCACCCTGGCTTCCTGAGGGATAGAAGAGGAGAGGGGGAGGAAGGGGGGTGTTTAAACGATACATTAAGAACGAGAAGAACGGGTTCATCACAAGGTTGTATAAGAGGAGCACACCACGCGCAGATATGGGACGCAGTTCGCCACTATATCATGCACGCCTCCGTCCCCTAGTACATACGTCTATCTGTCTCTACGCGGGCTTGGAGCTTGGGGCTGGGAGGGGGGTGTAACGGTGTCTTCCAGATCTATGGTTCGGCTACACAGCATAACGTACGCGGGAAGAGAGGGGTTGGGCCGGGCCAGGACTGGGACGGCTTGTTTCGGGTGCAACGCGGGACGCCGTGTCTTGTTACCCGATGGTAAGGCCGCTGCTGCTGTGCGCCGCTTCTCTGGCTCGGACTGCTTTCCTAAACTAGTGGGCATAAGGGAATTTCCGTCAGAGGTGCCTCATGACTCCTAGGTATTTAGATGTAAGGTGGCAGAAAATATGATCCATCATCTATATGGATGAAATCGATTCGTGTATATGAATACCTAGCATATAGGGCGTATATAGAACGAACGGATAAGAATATGAATTATCGGATACTGTGAAATTGAAAACTAATATCACAGGTGAGGCTATCCGCAGTAGTAATGGCACTCATTACACTGTAGATAATTACCGCGTGCTCTGTGACCAAGAGCAAAATGGGCAATGCTCTTAGGTGAGCATTTTATGTATAGCCACGTACTCAACCTATTAAGTTGTCCTTACTGAACTGCTAGGAGGTTAGTGGGCTACTGAGTCGAATGGGGCGTTAAAGGGGTAGGGTCATTTGAACCCCTTTCCCCGCCAACTTGGGCGAGATGCAGAAGACAGAGATAAAAAATAGCTACGAACCATAAACACTTTCACTTTCAAATCCATAGAACAGATATTTGACATATACATAATTAGATACGCACGGCTTTAGCGTGACTTATACCTAAGGTATCTAACTAGCTACTCAAATACGAAGGGCGAAGTGAGAGCAAGAGCGACATGAGAAAAAGCACAAGGTGATTTCTGCACCTCCTTTCAAGTGAAGACGTAGCCCCCATCTGCCATCTCTAATCTCCCTATTCTCGGGATTCATCATTGTAAAAGACAGGAGGCGATAACCCGTAAGCGCTGTTCAACAGACAGATCTCGTAGCAAGCTCATATCAAAGCAAAAGAGGGGGCTGGGAAGGAACCAAACCGATACACGCGCAACGTTTGTAAATAAGACAAATAGAAGAATATGACATACCACACATTAGAAATAGAAAGGGCTGGATGAAGAGGAGAGAGCAAGGCTAGACATAATTCCCGTAACAATAAAGTAAGGAATCGAGGACTAAGTACCCGAACTTAGAGGAAAATAGAGAAAGGAGATTGACGCTATAGAGCCGCTGGCGAGATCTAAGAGGAGAGAGAGAGATCGCATTATCTTCCCAACCCTTTATCCCTCCTGCTTTCCTTCTACTTCTCACCCCTTCCCCCGCCTTGCGCCATCCCAGTGCTGCCGATGAAATCGACGTCGATCTCAAAGCTGGGGATGCCCCCCGAGCTCAGCGCCGTGAACAGTCTGCTCAGGTCGTCGCTGCGGTATGTGCTCATGTCGTAGGACTCGGAGCCGAAGAAGGCCTGGCGGACGCACGAGCGCAGACAGTTTATCGACGTTGGCGTCATGGCGGTGGTGCTGCTGTTGGTAGTAGCCTGGAACGATTGTGGGTGAGTCCGCACGTATCGTAGCGCCGCCTCCTGTAGCGCCCGCAGGCTGGGTCGTAGGTACTCGATGATGCGCTGCTCGCCGTGGTGTAGCCAGCGGATCGTGAGGCGCACGTCGTAGAGGCGTTGTGCAGGGGAGGGAGGGAATGGTGTCGAGCTCGATGCCGCTGTTGTTGCTGATGCTGTTACGGTGCTGGTGGAGGACGTCGGGCTGGTGCTAGCGCTGGAAGTGTGTGTCGTTGTCGTGGGTGGTGTGGGCATGGGTAGATGGGGAGCGGGAGCCGGGGCCGGACATGGTACGCGCACTGAACCTGAGCCGGCGCTTACTTGTGTATAGCGAGGCATGTTCGCAAAGGTATGGGGCGGCGGTGGGCGCGGGTGCGGATGCGGATGCGGCTGAGGTAAGGGCTGCTGAAAGTGAGGCACCGCGGGTACGTTGCGAACGACCGTGGGCGGAACCCCTGACCAGCCTGGTGGTGGCGGCGGAGGCCTATACGTGGTTGGAGATGACCGCATTGGACGGAAGTATCCAAACCCACCGGGCACTAATGGTGATTCGTCATCTGACTCATCTTGCCCTGTCTGTATAGAAGAACGAGACGGAGACCGCCGTGGTGGCTTATCAGCTACCATTGGCTTGCGGTCCTTTCGGTTGAAAGAATGGATGTTGACTTTGTGATTGCCATGCCGGTTCCTGGCCGCGTTGCCTGACATCATTGCCTCATCATCCGAGCTGTTCCACTCTTCCTCGGATGGAGCGGCAGTCGAGGACGAAGAGTGGCGGGTGACCTCGGAAGTAGTATCGTCATCCTCATCCGAACAAAGTCCGGCTTTCTTGAGATCTGGAGGGTTAGAGAAGCCATTTGTCTTGATATACTGGTGCACTGCCTCGCTAGACTTGGTATGCAGAGACTCTATGGCCTTATGAACTGTATCGAACGACTCGGAGGAGAGCAAGGCTTCCCGCGAGTCTTCGTTGCTTCGTATCGCGTAGGCCTTGTAGTTTCCTAGGCCATCTTTGACCGTGATCACCGAGACGATGTCATCCCTTCCTACAAAGAACTCGCAATTGTCTATACAGTCTGTGTCAGTACAGGGGAGGACTACAGCAGCAGATGGTGGGAAGGGCGAGGACGCTTACCTAAGACCTGGGTACGGTAATCAAAGATTATGGCCGCCGTAGTTGATGGTGGTGCCATTTGGAGTTTGGAGTTTAAACAGTGTCGAGAAGACGTCGGAAGTACGATATCGGATAGATATACCAGCATCTAGAAAAACAGGCCTAGGGGTTCTTGCGGTTGGGAATCTCGATGAAGTAATCTGACAAGACTTATATATCTGTGGTGTGATGACTTGCGTTTATGTGTCTCCCTGCAGCCACGCTCATTTTGCGTGCCGGGTTCACCCCACGCGGATATTATTCCCATCTTGAAAAACGAGGCGGCAGGCAATATCACATGGGTAGGTGCATCAACTACCCTGCCGTAAGAATAGCACGCAGTTGAGCGTGAGCGATAATCGGGATCCTGCACTGTAATACTACCGGTGATCTGGCTTAACCCCCGAGGGAAAATCATGGTAGGCCCAAGCCTCGTCTGAGGCACAGTGAAACATTATTTTTTCCCTCATACGTCACAGAACTGACCCCGAATGGCCCGGTGTAGGAGTTGCATTGGTGGCCGTCTGATTGTCCTCGGGGTTGGTGAGATCTTCGGATATGTTGAGCAGGGTGGTACATAAGCCATTCTGGCACCCACGATGACCGGCTTCTGGTTACATCTGTTGTTAGTCGGAGGACGCGGGTACACGATGTAGGGCCTAAATCTCTAGATGCTCTCGTCAGTTGGGCAGAGTTTTGCCACCGGGATACCGGGATACCGGCTTGTACCCAGAGAAAGACTATGGTTGCTATTGTTGATGCACCACTGGGGCCACGGCCTCACACGGTGACCATCCGGTTTTCTTGTGATGATACTACAGTATTTTGGCGGTCCGATGTCTGCTGGGCAAGACACAATAAGCTTCGACGTAATGCGCAAGATGCCGTCTCCGTGGCCAATGGAGAAAAACAGGGCGAACAGTGTCTTGGGTCACCCCGGGAAATTTCTTGACTGACGTTGACTCTGGATTGCGACGTATGCCGCGAATAACCACACTAGGTTAGAGGAGTATAGGCAGGTATGAACATATTCACATGAAATCCAGGAACAAGGAAGAAGTTATATAGAGCGAGCGAGCGAGCGAGAACGGATATGCTTCAATAGATACGATTCTTCCTTTTTGGCGGCTCTATTAACCAGGGCAAACCTGTATGTAGTCTCTTCGCAGGGTGCAAGAGGCGCCCTCGGATCTGCCAAGGCTCTCAATTTCAGCCGTTGTCAACCTCGCAGGAACTAACCAACCCTTATTTTGCAAGGCTGCATATTTCATCTAAATGTATTGGGCACAACGACGCTGCACGACAGCACAATCTCTTTGGTGTTCTGGTGCCCCCCTCATCCGTAGGACGGACCTGGCAGACTTGGAAAAAGATCAGCACCAACACCCTTGCAAGGGAACATCTTGCTCGTTCCAGCCTCCACTGCATATTTGGCGAAGCTTGATTCTGGCCATGTCAGGCGTGGATTCAGGTAACGGTAAGACTCGATGCTGGAGACGCCACGACAACACCGGTGCTGACGGCACTGGGGAACTGTCGGACAAACCCTCCACAAACCACGCGTATCAAATCACCTAGTTTCCAACTTGATGCACTCCAATAGTAGGTTCATAATTATACGTTTATCGCGGGAGTGTAACCCGGCAAATGCTCGCCCCCCCCCCCCCCTTTTCTATCCGACTAACGACAAGCGTTCGAGGCGAGATTTCACGGCGTCTACTAGAGCTGTCTCACGCTCAAGTAGTCCTTTGACCTGGTTTATTTTCGCTCGTCTGAGTTCCGAAGGAATGCGCAAGTCAGACGTCGAGGCTTTCGGACTCTCTTCCCCTTCACCGGCGGGCTCCCCGATTTTCTCCGCCTGTTCGGCAAGCTCCTCCTTGAGGTTCATCACCTCCTCGTACCTTCGCATGATCTGTTTCAGACGGGCCGTCCCATCCACCGGTGTCTCGGACCCGAATATCCCGGCATCAAGAGCCCTAACTTCATTGACCCAGGATTTCTCCTTGTCGCTTAGCTCCCGGCTCGTAGCCTTATTGACCTTCTTCCGCATATTCTCCAATCGTTGACTAAGCGCTTCCCCCCTCTCCTTGGCGCTTTGCAGACGTCTTTCGATGGCGGCATTGCTACATTCTGGTTGGCCGTCCTCAGCCTGATCGTCTCCTGTGACAGCCTCAACGCGAGCCTTGACCTCATTCGCCTTGTTGATTTGCTGCCTAAGTTCATTCTGCAGCTTGACGCAACGTCGGAATACTTCGGCTGCCGCGACGCCTAGTCTGTGTGTCTCATCACTCAGAATCTTATGCGCCTCAGTAAACAGCTGCAAAGTTAGTGGTGAAAGTCGAACCTCCTGGCTGACTATAGTCTTATGCCGGCTAGTGCGCAATCGATCCAGTAAATGTGGCAATGCCGAGCTCTGGTCGAATATGTGTGAAGGCTGGAAAACTGGGCGGGGTTCAAAGAAATCTAAGGGCTGCACGACGGCGTCCTTATTAAAAGAGGGCGAAACGGAGCGAATGGGAGAAAACTCGTCCTCGGGAGTGTCGAATAAGAGCGCAATTGGTTCAAACGGAGTGGCAGATAGTAAGAAATAGCCAAGATCGGGGTCTCGAATCGCAACCGACGCACTCAGGGTGAGCTGCGTGTCGCCCTGGGCCGGACTTGTGTAAAGCCGTTCCCTTGTTGAACTTTGTCCATTTACGAGAAGATCAATTCTGAATTCAGACCCGGCTTGCGAGTTGCCCTGGAGTTCACTTTCGAGGCGGAAGACCCATGGTGACAGGGAAATATACGTAATACTAGAAGGGTGGGTAATGTAAAAGGCGTATCGCGAAGTGACATCCGGACTGAACATCGGCCAGGCATCCTTAGTAACTTCCAATGAGCTGAGGACATCGAGACTTTGGAAGGTTAGTAGTGAGGGTGACTCTGTTAGCCGTCCCATGGCCTTGGACTTGTTCCGGGGCGGTAGCCATTGCGCCTGGACACCGTCCAAGTCTAGACAGATCCGTAATTGACCACTAGATGAGAGTAGACAAATGACAGAGAGGAACAAGCCTTCGCCTTCGATGTCCTCCATTTCAAGATCTTCGTCTTCGCCCATCATCAAGTCGTCGGTGTCAAGTCTTTCGCCAATGGCAAAGATATCTGTGAGTTCGATATCGAGGTCATCTTCGCTATCCGGGCTAAGCTCCAGATCGAACGGCCCTTGCAGTCGAGGTACTATTCCCGGCCTTGCAGGTCGTGTGTATATCTCAGTAGGGGGTTCTCCAGGTGGGCCCTCGACAATTTTCGGTTCTTGGTTGTCAAGGTCTGACATCCAGTCCAGTTGCTGCTGGGCTAATAACTTGGCTTGCTCCGATACGTCGGGGTCATCCTGGATCGCAGCTACGTTGCCAACAATCGAGACAGAGAGCGAAGGAATCAAGGTCGGCGGTGGAGACCATTGGGTTGGCAGCAATGGACAGAGGGCGTAGACATCACCCTCTCTCATTGCAATCCAGAGCGTCATTGGGGACCAGCCACCCGAACCCCTGCCGGCAAAACATGCAGCTGCGACCTCCATTTCAAAAGAGTCAGGCGAGAAGCCCTTGTTCATCATGTCAACCGAGGCGGAGAAATTCTGGTCTAGTGATGTGCCGTCCGCGAGCTTCTGTAGGTCGATGGTGAGAGTCGGCGTATCGAACGACCAGCGATCCTTCTGGGAGAGTTCCCAAAGCCTCACAATGGCGTCCTTAGTAATAGTCACTAAGGCAGAACCATTTACACCCAGTGGATGCCATAGAGTAGAGGCAATAGGTGAGCGGTCCATAACATGTGTGGTCGGACCCAGAGTCCATGACTTGGGTTTGATGGCATCGAGGCTCGGGGCTGTAAGATGGGACGGGTCGGGCAAGAGGATGATGCGGACGGTATGGGTGGTTACAACGGCCATGAAATCCGAGTAGGGGGAGATGATGAGCTGTTGGATGTCGCCACCAACAGCGGGCTTGATAGTCTGCGTAGAGAGTTAGTGCCACGCAGGGCTTCAGGGAGAGCATGGGAGCATTGCTTACACGAAACCCTTCTGCGCATCCGCTTTCTATCGAATCATCAAGTATGTCGTCTTCATCTGGGGCAACTGAGCCCTCGCGCTTTATTCGAGCGCCGGCTCGACCTCGGGTTGTCTTTTCTTGCCATCTTTCCTTCAGATAGACGAAATCTGCCCACCTAATCTCCCTGCCGACGGCAATGAATACTTCGGTCCCACGGCGAGCAATTGTTCGTCGAGGGCCCGGCTTGGCGATGGATTTCGGCGCACTGTAGCTATCGCTGGAAGAAGGCGTAAAAAGGTCATGGCCCGGCGAAGGGCTGGAAAGCCAGGCTGGCGTGTAACTTTTTATCTTTGGCATCTTGTCGAGCCGTGGATGGCTGATGGATCTAGGTGGTGAGATAACGCAGCAAGGAACCAAATTAGCAGAATTGCATTTCTGGCCCTTGGAGATGAAAAGGTATAATATGCAGTTGTCTTTGTCCTGCTGATGTGCAACTTAGGACTTAGGTTGGGGTTGGACTATCATTGATGTTAGGTATAGGTGGGTAGATAGGAGGGAAAAGGTTCGTGGTGTAGAATTAAAAATATCTTGATTACTTGTTGCCCTGCCAAAATGGGGCTGCGCATTGCTTGAGGAAGCTCAGCGTCGGGAAAGAAGGGAGGAAAAAAAAAAGGAGCTGGAGGTCCTAGCTTTTAGCGCGATCTGTCTCTGAGGGCGCGTTTCTTAAGAAGGTACCACATACTAGTATGTACAAAGTACCTAGGTAATGTAGCCCAAGCAGCCAACAGCATTGTTGGACAAGGCAAGGGACAGGGAAGCTTGCCTGTACACTTAGGTACTTAGGTAGTTGTAGAAGCTTTCCCATTGCATTAGCAGCCACATAAAAAGTGGATCAAACATTTATTCAGCCTTCCTCATTCTACATACTCTTTCTTCATTCCTCAGCCCTGTACATACTACCTACAGGTATACGTAGTTGTGCATCCCATCATTTCAGACGAACTACCTATTTCCCGTTACAATCTATTGTTCTTTCCGTTTCTGTTTCAAGGGAAAAGAGGAGCCATTCACGATGCGGACCCAACCCCGATGTACAGTCGAAAGACTAGATCGCCCCAGTGCCTACTACCAGGGTCGAGTGAGTACTCGTCCACTTAGAGCGCGTTGTAAAGCGCGTTTAACGACCACTAGCTGACGTTTCATCTTCCGAAAAGAACAAAAGAAAGCGAGGAGACCACGGCCGTGATGGACGAGATGGCGACTCTGAGATGGTTAATGCCCAGCCTGAGGAGCCTCCTGAGGACCCTCTGAGGAATGCGACCACGCTCTACGTTGGTAACTTGTGAGTTGAGGCTTACTAGATGCACCGCTTATTCACATGGATGTCTACTAACGCCGACGCTGTAGATCCTTCTATACCACAGAGGAACAGGTTTATGAGCTCTTCTCAAAGTGCGGTGAGATCAAGCGCCTGGTCATGGGGCTGGACAGGTTCCAGAAGACGCCTTGTGGCTTCTGCTTCGTAGAGTATTATACTCACCAGGATGCCCTCGACTGTATGAAATATATCGGTGGCACCAAGCTCGACGAGCGTATAATCCGCACTGACCTGGATCCGGGTTTCGAGGAGGGTCGGCAGTACGGCCGCGGCAAATCCGGAGGTCAAGTACGTGATGAGTACCGCGATGATTACGATGAGGGTCGAGGCGGGTTAGGCCGGGCTATCGAGCAGGAGAGACTACGAGAATCAGAGAAACACCGGGAGAGAGACCAGCGCATTGAAGAAGACTACGGTCGCCTCAGATAAGCGACGAAGTTAGATGTGACGGTGATCGAACTGGAATTTGACAAAAAAAAATTTAAGACATAATGGTTTCACGGGCGCCAAATTACTGATTTGGGTCACTCTATTTATCTGTTTTTGGGAGCGTCGAATACTGTTTTGCATCGTGTAATACATAAGAGGATTTCCCCTCTATTGATTCCCCTGTCACGGTACATAGTAACAGTATACAACAGGGTCCGATATTCGTTGCGTCGGTTCTCGGAACATCGCAGCGTATCCCCTATACTACCAAAGCCTCGTAATCACAACCCCGTATCGTCTTAATAACCAGGCGGGTTGACTCTCTGGGAAACTCTCGTCCACTTCGGCAGCTCTGTTGGCTTGAGTCAGCATTCCTCCAGGTCAAACCTATGACATAGATCTCTCCGAATTGGTCCCGTTCTTCGAGGGTATTAGCACCAGGTTAAAAGAGGACGTACTGTGGATTCCCTTCCTGTATCGCTTCTGCTTCGGGTCGAACATAGTGTATTTGTCCTTGGGCAACATCTCGGCTTCGGTGGGCATCGTCTCCTTCCATACTTCAAGGGCCTTCAACGTCTCGCCTTTCTTCGCAAGTGCCTTGTCTATGGTCGCCACGACGGAGTCTACTGCTCGTAATCTTTGTCGCTGACGGGCCTTCTGAAACTTGGATAGTCGCCACGGGGTCTTCCTGTGTAGGGGGGAGTATAAAAGTCAACGAGGTTTCCATATTCTTTGATGGATCGAGGGACCTGAGACGGCGCAAATCGCTGCATTGCTGGGCGCTGGAGAGGGGAGAGGACTACGTTCAGAGAGCAATTGAACTGGAAACGACGCACCATAGAAGACCGCCCGAGAGGGCATTCGTGGGCCTGAATGCGCCGAACATTGTGTGTGTCTGGCGGAGGCAGAGATTCTTCCAATGTTAAAGGCGCGGCGAATCAATTCGTGAAGTCAGACCTATAAAAGTTTCGGAGCACGGAACTTGCCCGCTCGTGCACAAGCCACACCAGAGCGGCACAATCTACGTACCTATGGATTTGGATAGACTTCGAAATGGTATCCACTAATTTAACTTAGCTAAGTCCGCCTACCCACCTAACAGTGGTCGCGAACTAACTTAAGGTCGCATTACTCCGTCCGTACCTATGGTATGTCAAGGACGACATCTCGAGACTTGTACATTCCCTATCTTTAAACACCATTCGATCACGACGTCTCGCCACCGATGATAGACAGATAGATGCACAAACCCGTCAATCCCTCTGAATTATTCTCAAACCAATTCCCCCCAACCGCCGTAACCCCGTATCTCGAAAGCGATATATGCGAGCCGCCTAAACCTAGTATCTAAAGGAGAGGGAAAAAAGATAAGAGAGAAGAGAAGAGAAGAGAAGGGCAGCGGGGGGCAACAACTATAACAACAACAAAAAAGGGGGAGCAGAAAAAAAAGAACACAACAATGTCGTACTACTTCGCCATCGTCGGCACGCAGGACAACCCGCTCTTCGAGTACGAGTTCGGCACGTCGAAGCAGGGCGGCGACGGCCAGGCGCGGTTCGCCGAGCAGGCGCGGCACATGAACCAGTTCATCGTGCACAGCAGCCTCGACATCGTCGAGGAGGTGCAGTGGGGGAACGGCCAGATGTACGTTCTCTCCCCATGTCATCCATCACCACCACTCATATCCCCTCCCCACCCCTTTTCCCATGAGAAAAAAAAAACACTTCCTAAACCTCCTCCTCCTCCCACAGGTATCTCAAGTGCATCGACAAGTTCTTCAACAACTACGTGTCGTGCTTCCTGACGGGCGGCAACGTCAAGTTCCTGCTGCTGCACCAGCCGACCAGCAGCGCGGGCGCCCCGGGCGGCGGCGGCGGCGGCAGCAGCATTGGCGGCGGGTCGTCTTCGTCTTCGTCCTCCACCGCAGCCGCAGCTGCAGCCGCCACGGCCGCCGCCGTCGCCATGTCGTCGAGCAGCCGCTCGTCGACCTCGATCGGCGCGAACCCGACGAGCCCGCAGACCGAGGAGGCCGTGCGCTCCTTCATGCTCGAGGTCTACGAGAGCTGGGTCAAGACCCTCATGAGCCCCTTCTACCGCGCCAACATGGAGGTCCGCAGCCCCGTCTTCCGCCAGCGCGTCGCCGCCGCCGGGAGGAAGTACCTGTGATTATTTCGGTTTTGGGTTAGGGGGAGGGCGGGGGGAGAAAGGGGAGTGAGGTGACATTGAATGAATAAATGGGAGAGATGATAAGGAAAGGAAGAGAGAAAGTGGGGGGGAGAGCATAGGCAAGAAGTGTGTAGTGGGCGGGGGCTACCTGGGAATTACGATTAGGCGAGGGGATGACATGTTCAAAATTCAATGCGGATGGATAAGTCTACTACAAGGCTATTTTGGGGAGGGGGGGACGTTATATTCCGGAGGGAGAGTATGCATTAAATGTGTCTACGGCGTTATGGTGTTCATGTCCTAGAACATGTTTTGCTACGATTCAGTTTAGAGAATACCCATTCAATTACACGAAAAATCAAGTGTTAATAAACACAATTTAGACGCGTCACGTCCAAGTACGGAATGGGGTCAATGCTCAGAAGAGATCGTAAAGTTTTGGTTCATCGCAAAGCGCAAGGCATTGCATGTATATTCATGGTGCAGCAGTAATCTTGTACTAAAGCACCTATTCGTGCGTGCGTGCGCGAAAAGAGGGAAGAGACATTACCCCTCCTCCTCCAGACGCCCTTTATCACTCAATTCATTCGCGTGCCTAGGACCAGATATAGAGAAAAAGACACGAAAGCCTAATTTGCCACCAACGCCAGTAACCGCAATATGTGTATCATGCCAGACCGTAGTTTGTGTTCGCAGAAATCCAGACAGGAAAAAATGAAGGGAGGCAACGGCGTTTAGCCACCGAAACCGTACAGGGTGCGGCCCTGGCGCTTGAGGGCGTAGACTACGTCCAGCGAGGTGACCGTCTTGCGCTTGGCGTGCTCGGTGTAGGTGACGGCGTCACGGATGACACCCTCGAGGAAGGACTTGAGGACACCACGGGTCTCCTCGTAGATCACTGCGCGCGCACTTGTCAGAACCTAGAAGCAGGGCAAGGGAGTAGAGAACATGGTATAACTTACTGGCAGAGATACGCTTGACACCACCACGACGAGCGAGACGTCGGATAGCGGGCTTGGTGATACCCTGGATGTTGTCACGAAGAATCTTTCGGTGACGCTTGGCGCCGCCCTTGCCGAGGCCCTTGCCACCTTTGCCGCCTAGAGATGGACGCGTTAGCATTGATGGAACACTTTGCTGTAGTATATGATAGAGGATGTCGCGTGTTGGGATCGCCATGAAGACGCGTCGAAGTGCACGAGGCCATCACGAGCCCCACCACTTCCGACGGTCGGGACCCGACAGCTAGCCCAACACGGATGCGTCGATCAGGTTGAAGCATTAAAAATAGAAATGTACTTACGTCCAGTCATCTTGAATGAGGCTGAGGGTTGATGTAGATGTGTTTTGGTGATGAAATCTGATGGATGACGTTGCTGTCAAATGGGTATGCAGGGCAAAGGTATGCAGGTGTGTTGATGTATTGGTCAGGAGAAGAAGAAGAGGAAAAGAGGCAGGAAACGGGAAATGGGGGGGTGTGGTTTTTATGGCATTTGGAGGGGGGATTGACTGATTGTAATGGAATTGCCTAGTAACTAAAATGCGAAACGTTTCGGCCAATCAAAAAATCGGAACGCATTGCTGATTTTCCATTCAATTTGGGGCTGATTTGGAGCATTGATCGCACCTGCCAAACCGCCTTGATCTTTGCTTGCGCTTTGGGGGGTGATTTGATTTTAGCCCGGCAGCAAGGGGTGGGTCACCGCCGCTCCCGATCATGTGGTCTGTGCACGAAAATCGCGGGCAAGTACCTACCTACGGCCAGGTAGACAACCCGACCGGGGCGGTTGCCCATAAATACCTTGCTATGCTGCTACACTAGGTATGTAAACAACGATGTGGGTCCTTCACCTTTCACACGATTAGGTAATACAGTGGATATGCACATAGTGGTAGCATCAATGTACTGTATTAGAACTTCAAGTTTACAGTGAAATCATTCCAACCTACAGTCTTAGCCAGGTTACATGCTACTCCATATGTGATGTATCTATTAGAGTAACAAATCGTATTTGTATTCGCCCATACTAATTCGATTGTAAGAAAAACTACAGATCCAATGTCATCGTCTATATACATGGACGAATTGTTACTTTCACAGTACGCATGTATCTTCTACACCACCGATAAGCCCTTCAACATAGACTTACCTACTGTCACCCTTATATCAGTTACGTTGATAATTACCCAGTCTCACAGTCAATAACAAGTTGTTAAACTACATTGATTATTGTAAAGTCCATGGTGTCCTCGGACATTTTGTATTATGCAGCGCATTCCTAATCGCTCGTCGGGGCCATTCGAGATGATGCCGTCGACGAGCTCATACTATACACTTTTCCGTCATGCAATACCCTGCTACCTATACACAAAACACCGATTCCCTAATAACTTGGCAAAAGCCAATAAGTCCTCGTGGTATCCCTAAACGCCAATGCCAATGCTGTGACAAGTTAGGCGATGCTCGACAACAAGCAAGCCATTACTGTAGTTTCCTACACCCCGTAATCAAGTCCCACCAACATGCTCAACGCTAGTCGTGCCAAGTCTACGCTTCTCTCAGCCTAGACCGCTCACGTTGTCGTAGTCATGACAATGCAATCCCTTTCTTACCAAAGTGCAAATACAGTTTATTTTTTTTCCTATCATGTCTAATATCATGCCATCATTGAATCGTCAAAGCTGTCGTCATCTTCGAGGCTTTCGATGGCCTCTTTGATTTGTTGGCTCGCCTAGTTTTTATTCGTTAGCCGGCACATCTATGATGAAGCTAGGAAGATTATAACAAACCTTGGGATCCAAGTTCAGCGCAATCGTGAAGTGTCGAACGGCGGAGCCTTTATCATTCAAGGTCTTGTACAGCTTCCCTAGAAGGAAGTGTACAGTCGCCTCATCAGGGGCGAGGTTCTTGAGGATCTCGAGTTCCTTCTGAGCCGGGTCGAGCTGATTGAGAGCTAAGAGCGCCCTGGCCTTCTTATACCGTGTCTGGGCAGCATGGGGGGCGAGCTCCGTAGCTTTGCTAAAATATTGCAATGCTTGTGAAATTTGCCGCTGTTTTTCCAAGACATTGCCGATACAACATATTAAGACCGCGTTGGTAGGGTTGATAACAGATGCCGAATGGAAATGAGTATAGGCCTTGTCATAACTACCAAGCTTTTCATAGACCCGGCCGATACCATAGTACGCATTGTAATGGCGTCGGTCTGCTGAGATAGCCTGGCGATATGCCGTAAGCGCCTTCTCGTATTCCTCGTTCGATACATGTTCGTGACCTTGCAGAGTGAACGCGTAGGCGAACTTGGGGTTCAGCTGAGTTGCTCTCTTGAAACAGCGCAATGCTTGCTCGTGATCTCGAGCAAGCGACCAAGCATTGCCGAGTGCACACCACGCTTGGGGAGAATGCCATGATGAGTCAACAAGCTCGTGAGCAAGGAAAGATAAGTCGGTTTCTCTTTTCAGGAACCACAGAATAGTAGAATAGACTTCCATATCTTCGAGGCGGGTCGGGGCAAGAATGCGCAACCGCCGGTAGTATGTCTCGGCCTCTTTGTAATTCGCCTGTTCATAATATGCTCTCCCTAGTTGCGATAGTACCCATGGTGTTTCTTGATGTGTACGAGGTAATGAGGTATAGGCGGTTATAGCATCGGCGGCCTGGTATTGTGACAATGCAAAATACCCTGAGCCGAACTTCTTTAATAGCTCGAGTAAGAACTTGAGCGCTTCTTCGACCTTGACGGAATCTGGTTCGACAGGTTTAGATATCGGGGGTTGAGGAGGGTTCTCCTTAGCTCGCGGAGCCTCAGCCTGGTCCACATCCATGCAGTTCTCCTCCAAGGGTTTCCGGTTTCCACTAACAACCCTGCCAACACTTGCGCCACTTGAATTCGGCCGCATGATCCTGGATATCGGGGGCCTAGCCTTCTTCAGTTCTCGCGTTGCCGCAGCTCCAACGGTGGATGCACTCGAGTTGTTCTTCGAGTTAGCACCTCTAAACATATTTATCCGGGCACTCCTCCTCTTCGGGGCTCCTGGTTCTTCCGGTTGCTGACGCGGCTGAACAGGGTGACCAGACACGGTCCTCTTCCTTTCAACTCCCGATGCGACCGATGCAGAAGGCCGAAGGAACGTGGAATTGGTTTCCGGTAGTTCTTCCTGAGATTTCTCCTGTATTTTCAACGTCCTTTTCGTACCAAGTCGATAACCCATCTTAGGGGGGGCATCCGTCAGGCCAGGTTCGACAGGTTGGGTGTTTCGCGTCTTCCGGTTCGGAGCCTGTGGAGGCTCTGGTGGAAAGCCTAGCCGGGGAATATTGGTATCAACATTCGTGGAGGTTGGTGTCTCAACCGTATCGGAGCTGGGATCCACGGTAGCTACCATCTTAGAGCGAGCCGCATGGATTTTCGCCATGAAGTCATTTTCCCCAGAACCCATAGACAGAAAGTTGTTACCAAGGAGCATCTCACTTGCCGCTGTAGATCGTTGGGAATCAAACGGGTCCACCGCATCGAATATGGCAGTCCGAATGGCTGGCTTCTTGAGGACTGGCTCCATCGGGTTCATCGCACTACTGTCCTTCTGTTCTGACAGAATCCCGCTTGGTTGATCATAACTCAGACCGTCCAGTAGGGTCTCGTTTAGCTTGAAGATATTGGATGTCCTGACATTGACCCCCATGTCGCACAGGGCGGTGAAAGCGTCCCACATAAAGGGATTCGTCTTCAAGGCATCCTCGAAATAGAGTATTGCCTTCTTCTTGTCCTCGTAGGCCCGGTATAGTTTCCCAAGCAAGCACGAGACACTCGCGGTGTCCGGGCCGTGGGCTCGGGTTGTAGCGCCATGCTTCCCAAAGCTATTTTTATGTGACCATAGGCCTTTTGACTTCTCCAGAGCCGTGATACCGTCTTTGTATCGTTCTATAATGAGGCATGTCTGCGCAAAGAGATACGCGCAGCCAAGATGAGTCCCACGATACCCGGCACCCTTGCTAATCTCGTAGGCAGATCTGTAGTCACCAAGTCGGAAGTGACAAGTCGCTAGGAGGTATGCTGATTCGCTCGAGCGGGGATCGTGGGCAGCCAACCTTTCGGCAAAGAATAAAGCACTGTCGTGGGAGAGGTTATCGAGGTGGTAGTAGACTATCTGTCTCAGCTGGCCCGTGACGGCCACAGCGGTAGGTGCCATGCTGGATGGCAAGTGAAGTGAGAAAAGACGATGGAAGGACGGATGGGTATTTCACGGTCGATGCTGTTGTCGAATGGCCATGTGGGTCGCCTCAAGAGCCAACGCTGCAGCTCTGGTTACGCACTTCTTTCAAAGAGAAAGTCGGGGAATGCAGATGGCGCCTTAGGCTAAGGCTAACCTAGCCACAGAAACAATACGAGAGCCAAAGATGACACCAGCTGGGCCGGATTGGATATCTGGTGGGCAGGACGAACAGCGAAGCCGGCGTCGATGACAAATGATGATTATAGCGGATTTATCGAGAATACCGAACGAAGTGGACAACTACTCGCAAGGAAGGGGAACAGGAGGCGGTGTTCGATGAAGTGAAGAAGAGTGGAAACAAGTGTCGACTAGATGCTGGTTGTCTCGGACGCGCATGTCTGGATCCTGGATAGAGGCTGTCGAATGCCGAATGTCGAATGTCGAAGATGAAGAGTACAAGTTGGAAGACAGCGTCGGGATATCTTATCGTGGGCCCATGGCAAAGAGTGGACAGTCGGGGTAGCGTAGTGTGGTAGTAGTTAGGGAGTATGGTAATGGTATGTGAATGTAGTTGTACGCAATAGACGAAAGGAGTTCGAAGACTTTTTGTCTGTCTCGGTAGTGTCTAGCAAGGTTTTCCGGCTTCCCGATCCGTAGCAACTGGTGCCACTCGGGCAATACCATTCAAAATGGCAACGAACTTTTTCTCAAAAGCCGTGGTCTGTGGTAGGATGGGCAAAAAGTGTTTCTCTCTTTCTCGACAATCCAGTCAAAGCTTCCCTTCGCGAACAATTTGGGATGTTGTGGTGGAGAGAACGAGTCCAGGGGTGTGATTGGTTAAGCGCCGTCTAACATTTTGACCTGAGCCACCTGGCAGAGCAACAGCAGGCGCTAAAAAGGGGAGCCAGCCAGCCAACCCACGCCACCCCTTTTTGAGTTTAGGTAGAGTGCCAGTGTTGCCTTCCACTGCTTGCTTCCACCTGCAGGGCTGGCTGGGGAGGGGGGCCGGAAAGCGAAATTCCCAGCCTCAACTCAATATTTCTTTATTCCTTACCTACCTTTACTACCTAAGCCACAACTTTAGAACCTCCTGCCGGTACGGAGGTCCCTAGGTCTAGGTAAAAGTCTTTGCCTGCCAGGAAACAAACCTTATGCCAAGTTTCTGACAACCTTGCTTTTCATAATGGACAGCCGCCGCAGCTGTCTTTTTCAACTTAACATAATATTAGCATTTATTATGTAGCAAGCAAAGACTTTTATCAGTAACATGAAGGACCTCCGCTAGGTACTACTAAGATGTAGATTGAGCGGCCCTCTCGATTGGGAACGGCGTCTCCCTAAGCCGCCCCCACGCCATCCCGTCCCTACTCGGCGGCCCCGCAGCATAAAACAACTCGCCTCTCCGGCGTATCGGGTTTGTACTCTACTCTTGACTTGTCTCTCCTCAATTATCCCCCAAGTTTCACCCGATCCGTCATTTCTCCAGGCTGCATGCCTTTTCCCCGTAGCTCTCTCCTTTTTTGACTTCAAGTCGTGCCGGCGTTTCCCGCCGCACACAGTTGTTGTAGATCGCCTCCGACATCACATCCGACATCACCTCCGACATCGCTTTAGTCCAGTCAGAATTTCTTTTTTCTTTTTTTAAAAATTTTTTTTGCAACACTCCATCATCCACGGCTTCAACGGCACGTTCGAGTCTACACCCTACAGAGACGCCATGCCCTCCAGGTCTGACATCACCTGGTTCGGTGCAGGTCCAGCTCTGCTACCTACTGATGTCCTCGAGGAAGCTGCCAAGGCCCTTCTCAACTATAATACAACTGGCCTAGGCAGTATGGAACTCCCAGAGACCCTCATCCCCCCTTCAAGCATATTCCCAAGAGGCATCTTGAGATGACCTTTCGTCACCTGTCTTGAATGGGTGATACTGACCTCTGGTTTCTCCGTATAGTCGCCGAGCATTCTCACCGTTCGCCGCTAGCAACTGATATCATAAATCAAGCCAAAGCTGATCTAGCCGCCTGTCTTGATATTCCGGACGACTACGAGATCCTTTTCATGCAAGGCGGTGGCACAGTATGTGAATTTACCTATCCCAGATCAGCCATACTGACCTCAAATTGTTAGGGACAATTCTCTGCTGCAGTGTATAACTTTGTTGGCGCCTGGGTTGCTCGCAAGCACAAAGAGATCTTTGGTGGTATTCAAGGTGATCCCACCGACCACCCTGAGTTGATCCAGCAACTCAAGCAAGCCGTGGATAATGATCTCAAGATCGATTACCTTGTTACCGGCACCTGTATGATAACCAAGTTCTATCTTTTCTTATATTCCTCTAGAACCGTGGGGCAGGCTTCAGATATTAAAAATGGCAGGCTAACTTATTTTTCTCACCAGGGTCGCAGAAGGCGTCAATTGAAGGCGAGCGGCTCTTGGGCTCACAGCATATCAACATGTGAGTTAAAAATAAATTGCCTTCCCCATTTTTCTGGCATCACCCTTGAACGAATGACATCTTCGAGAAATGATCTGGAAAGGGAGAAAAAAAAGGTGATTGGTACACTGACTGATTGATACGCACCAGTGCGACAGATGCCCGGAAGACGAATGGCGGCAAGTTTGGAACAATCCCGGATGAGAGCAACTGGAAACTATCCAAAGATGCAGCTTTCGTCTATTTTTGCTCCAACGAGACGGTCGATGGGGTTGAATTTCCTGCATTCCCCAAGTCTCTTGAGCCGGGGCCTGATGGAAAGGGCCCAGTTGTTGTCGCCGATATGAGTTCGAATATCCTCACAAGAAAGATTCCAGTGAGAAAATTTTCGGCCATCTTCTTTGGCGCCCAGAAGAACCTTGGAATGACTGGTATTACCGTCGTGGTTATCAAGAAAAGCTTCCTACCACCTATAATATCTCAGCCGTCCGTGGCCTTGATGAGATACCTTGCTTTACCTGTGCCCCCTATCATTTTCCAGTATGAGACTATTGCCAAGAACAATAGCCTTTATAATACATTGAGTATTTTTGAGTAAGTAGTCGTTAAGTCAAGATTCTTGATTTGGACCAATGCTGATTACATCAACAGTGTATATGTTGCAGGCCAGGTTCTCAAGAAGTTATTACGAACCTACCCCAACAAGGCTGAAGGACAACAAGCTGTAACCGACAAAAAGGCCCAACTCATTTATGATGCCATTGAGGCCTTTCCCGAGATCTACAAGATCATCCCTGATAGAGCGGTACGGTCGCGTGTCAATATTTGCTTCAGAGTTACGAAAGGTGACGACGTTGATGCCGCTGAGAGAGCCTTTCTAGAAGAGGGTGCTGCCCAGGGATTAACTGGGCTAAAGGGACATCGTTCGATAGGTGGTATGCGACTCCCAGAGCATTTCTTAATCCCTTTGACTATTCTTGTTTTCGTCTCATCTCATCCTGGACGAGCAGTACTAACCTTTGAGTGTCGCATAGGAATCCGAGCAAGCAACTACAATTCGATTCCCCTTGAAGGTGCAGAGAAGCTTGCCAGGTTTATCCGCGCTTTCGCAATGTCATAAGAGCGAAGAATCGGTTACAAACGCAGTGCCTGCTAATATATCAGGAATGTTGCTTTACGCCATGCGTCCCGCGGTCGCTAACGTTGGACCTGTCACATTCAGGGCTCGGACGATCGACGGTCGTTCAGTTATCACCTGTAAGATTCATCGCCTCTTCGTAGTGAATGACGGAGAGGATGCCGTACCACCCCCCCTAGTTCGATCAACACAGCCAACAGTCCGTCTACTATCCATACCTTGTCGACGTCGAAATATTTTCAACAAAAGAACCAACGATTAGTTATCTGTCTATTTTACAGTCAATCGATCGTCAAAAAACACAACCACCTATTTTTTTAACATTAAATAGGTATTTAATTGCTATTTGATATTGTACAATCACTGGACCGTGGAGCGACAGTTTATTAAACCCTGCAAGTTTCAAAACGGTGGCTACTAAGGTGACACTCACACAGGTGCATACGTAAATGTACGCTTAACCTTTACAAGGTTTTAACTACACACGGGCATCAATTGATTGATAATCTCGGTTTAAGACACGTGTGCTTAAATGAATAGGTTAGATAGATAAATAAACCTCACTCCTGTCCCGTCCACTGAGCCCTTTGTCCATCCCCAGCTCCTACCCGTCTCCGGACATATCAGTGAGGTCATTGGAAACCTCGGAAGCTAACCTACCTATCATTCATTGACACCTAATCTTTTAAGCCACAATCAACACGAATACCCTTCAGGTACACAACTACACCTAATCACCATCACCGACCAATTGTCCTTCAATTCCCAACTAAATCTGATCCTGAAGCCATCATGGCACAAAAAGCTCGCAAGGATACGGCAAAAGCCAATAAAGCAGCTCTCAAAAACCTCCACATTGGCATGCTCATTGTCAATACGCTTTTTTTCATATCTCACCTGCTATTCAGAAAGCGCTCCCTGCTGCTTTACGTCCTTTTCTCGCTGCCCAGCTTCATTTGCGAATATATCTTGGAGTCATCGGGTCGACCCAAATATGACCCAACCACCAAGGCCCTGAAGAATGCCGGCGAAGACCTTTCCGCCCCAGGACTCACTGACTACATGTTTGATGTCATATGGGTGACTTGGGCATCTGTGGTCCTCGTCATAATCTTCGGCAACTGGGCATGGCTTCTGTGGGCTGTCGTGCCCGCCTACGGTGCTTATAAAGGGTATGGCCTTTTAGGTGCGGCTCGTGGGATGGCAGCTATGCAACAACAACAACCAGGCGCTGCAGCACCAGCACCAGCTGGGAATCGTAAGCAGAGGCGAGCAGCTTAGGCAACGTCTTAATTGAGTGTTTTGCAATACAGCAGAGGATGGTTAGAGAATCACTACAGCGTCAATCTAGGCTCTGCACTCTAAAGGGTCGCTTCAGTTCCGCAGTCTGTGACAATCCAGTTCTCTAGTCCACTCGTCGAGGACATCTTGCCCGACGTCCTTCACCATCACATGAATATGCTCTAAAGACCTTACGCTCTGCAATGCAACCCAATTTTTGAACCACAGCACTCTGCTGCCCCCATCTGGACCCAGCCTATCAGCAAAAAACTTCTTTACAAAATCCCCAACAGTCCGGCGGCTTCCGGCTGTCATATCCCCAGTTTCAGGGTCCGTCTCGATAACAGTTCTCGACCAAACCACGATGTGGGTCACATCTGTTGTCAGTCCATACGGCCAGTCGTTGATTAAGACACAGTAATCAGAAGGGTCATCGAATAGGATGTTAGAAGAGGGTGTGAAGGGTGGAGAACCCCAGGTTTTTGGCAGTCGATGAATCAACAGGTAGTTTGTCATAGATCCATATTTTGCTTTGGTCTCAGCTGTCCATGCCATATACCGCCGCAAATCAGACGGCTTCCGTTTAAGAACCGACAGATTATTATCAGCTGGGGATTAGTGTTATTAATAAATCTAAAAACATGAGATGGCCAACTCAGAGCATGAAAACAAAAACCAGAAAGCCTTACCGATGATCTTCTTCACTAAAACGTTAAGCTGTCAGTATCTCATTTCTAAACAAGTAGGAAGAGGGGAAGGGGGAGTAGAGGTTTGAATAGTAACTTCTTGGCTAAGGACTTGAGGACTTAAGTAGTTGAGATGAGGGTACATAGCAATCATAGACTCGAGATGGCCTTAAGAAAGAGGGCAGCGGTTGTTGCAGTCAAGAAAAAAAAACCTACGATCTTCCCAGTCATGGTATTTGAACTCCTGGTCGGTCTGGGATAAAACCCATTTATCCACATCTGTCAAGGGAAACGGTGCTTCCTCGGGAGACACCGCAGCCGAAGCGTTCTCCGTTGTTCCGCTCATAGGTATGATATTGAAATAATATATAAATGATGCTGATCGGGGTTTAGAAAAACACAGGTAGCTCTAGGTATATCTCTAGGTGGGTAATAAGTGTAGAGAGCGGATATTGCGGTCTAAAAGATGCGAAGCGAATATAATTGATCGTATATCATAACAAAAAAAACAACAACCATATAAATATCAAAGATTGGATGATACTCGCTCCATTCTTGTCGTGACCCTCGTAGTCGGAGAGGTGGATGTACACTAGGTTAGGTTAGGTACATACTACCTACTTGCTATAAGCACAACGTGTTAGGTACTAACTAGGTAGGGAGTTGGGATGACGAACAAGCCTCAGCTGCCGATAGCCAAGGCCGTCAAGCCACATGGTCTCCGCTTAAATAGAAAGCCGTTGTGGAGCCGTGGACAGGGAAAGCGGAGAACCCCATCGATAATCGGTTGAGAAATCTTTACCCACAAGTGGCTTTACCATGCGATTTTCTTCCTCTGGGTTCGCTCTGTACCGTCGCTGGGCTTCTTCGGCAACTTCCAAGACCCCGACTTTTCCCTAGGAGATTGCTCGGAGTCTTTCACACTTACTTCGGACCAAATATCTCCCAGTATTTCAAGCTTCCAAACTCCTTAACTGCTGCCTTCACCGGCATCTCCTCAGGTCTGGGATCAAGTTGGTCAAGTTGGTCAAGTTGATCAAGTTCCGCAGCGAACAGACGAGAGCCTTTACTGCCCTCGCAATTGACCACCAAAAAAAACCACCTAGCTCTTTTCTACAGGCTACTTGTCCTCCGTGGCCGCACTGCAGAATGGGGGGGCCATCATTGACGTCGAGGCAATACTTCGACGGCATCTACATTCCCGCGGGATTGCTTGTGTTTGGGACTTTCATCGTCAAGAGGGAATGGGTGCCCTATGCGGCTTTACTCGCCCTTGCCTTGGGGGCTTGGAAGTATCAGAGTTCTCGTACGTCTTCGCATTGATTTCCGAGGCTTCCGTATATGAAGAAGAGCTCGGTCTAACATCATCCTACTATAGTGCCTAAGAAGGTCCTCAAGCCGGACACGTTCCAGGAATTCGAGCTCAAGGAGAAGACAGTCATCTCTCACAATGTCGCTATGTTAGTACCTGGCTACGCGCCAACAAAATTTGTCTCTTTCTACAGGCAGTATTCTAATATTCCGTAGCTACCGGTTTTCCCTGCCTGCCCCAAGTTCGATCCTGGGTCTTCCGATCGGCCAGCACATCTCTATTGGCGCTCATATCCCACAGCCGGATGGTTCGAGCAAGGAGATTGTTCGATCATACACCCCTATCTCTGGCGATCACCAGCCCGGCTACTTTGACCTTCTGATCAAGTCCTATCCTACCGGTAACATTTCAAAGCACATGGCCTCGCTTGCCGTTGGCCAGACAATTCGTGTAAGGGGACCAAAGGGAGCTTTCGTCTACACCCCTAACATGGTCCGCCATTTTGGAATGATTGCTGGAGGCACTGGTATTACGCCTATGCTCCAGGTTATCCGAGCCATTGTCCGTGGACGTCCAACCGGTGACAAGACTGAGGTTGATCTGATCTTTGCCAATGTATCGCCCCAGGATATCCTGCTAAAGGAAGACCTCGACGCTCTTGCTAAAGAAGATGCCGGCGTGAGAGTTCACTACGTTTTAGACAAGCCTCCTGAGGGATGGACCGGCGGTGTTGGATATGTCACTGCTGACATGATCACGGTAAGCACAGACCCGATTCATTGTGTAGATTCCTGCCGAATTAACACATATGTAGAAATGGCTGCCAAAGCCTGCCCCTGACGTCAAGATTCTATTGTGCGGCCCCCCACCAATGATCAGCGGGTTGAAGAAGGCAACAGAGAGCCTTGGCTTCAAGAAGGCTCGGCCAGTAAGCAAGCTTGAGGACCAGGTATTCGCATTCTAATGCTGCCTATATTGTGGGATCTCTACCTATCACCAAAGTTCGATGTTGCTGCCATACGGTTCACTTCTGTCCTGAATATTTCAAGCGAATATATAGAATCTATGGGGTATGTGACGTACTAATCCGCCCGCCAAGTCCTGAGGGCTATTCACCTCTCATCACATGCATACGCCTTGCAGGAACTTTGTTATAGATTAGCGGGTCGTTAAGATATTGTAGGAATAGAATTCCGTTAAAACCAATTGCCATTGAGCGCCAGAGACTCATATGTATTGCCCTACGTATCTAGGACCTCTTTCTATCACCCTATTCCCCTGGGTAGGTAGGCTTTATCCCTCCAGGGGATAAAAGTCTTTCATAAGTCATTCAAAAATGATAACCGTCAGCAATAATTGCCTATTAATACCATGCGAAAGCATTTGGGTTGGAAGCATTATTTTGGATACTGCAGTCAAATAAGGAGGGTTCTGATTGATAGGCTTGATACCCCAGGTAGATTTACCTTTGCTTCTATATCCGCTTGACTCCAGCTCCGGTAATCCGCTCGCTCACAGCTAGGCTAACGTATGGGTCCTATAAGTGGCCCAGCTGAAGTCCATCCATACCTACCTGGTATTCTACATAACATATGTTGTGTTTTCTCTTCTTTTGTTGGTTTTTTTTCTTTTCCCCTTTTACACCGTCACAAGATCCTGCCAACAATCCTGCCGCCCTGAGGCAAATATCGCGTTGTAGAGGAAGCGGGTCATATGCCAATCATTGGAGACTTGCTCAAGTTGTAAATCTTTTCTTCGACAAGACATGATGTCGATATTCTTATACTTACAAGACGTAGGTACATGGTTTGACTTATCTTCCTTCCTGGACATGCGAAGCTGTAAGTGAGCTCCACACACACCAGGCGAAAGATCGGCATATCAAGGACATGATCCCGGCGACGAGGACTGCCACGCAGCTCTTATTGTATAGACTTGGCACTGGAAGCGTTACAGCGAAAGATGGAAAAGGCAAGGAAAGAGGAGAAACCCATGAGAAAGATGCAAATTGTTCCATCAGGTGATGCACAAAAACTTGTCCATGGCAAGAATTGCATACATTTTCGGCCTCCTCGCTAAGGCAATTCCCCATTGAAGCCTAATCCAGTAAGATATAATTGCCTGCGACGCCGTAGCCAGTCGGCAATTCGATATTGGAGCACCGAATACAACACCGAGGCGGGCGAGCCGGGTCGGACGTGGTCCAAGAGGCCTCCGTCATGCGACCCATCGTCATCTACGTACCTAGGCGAAAGAAATCTAGCCTGGACGGTAACAATGGGATCTGGTACACTACAGTTATGCTTGGTCATAGCGTACACACACGTGTCCTATGAAATCTCCTCGACCGGGATTCAAGTCGAGGAGCTGATGGTAGCATAGCCGCGCAGCAACATGAGGCTGTTGAGAGAGGTGACGGGAGGACAAGCGGTGAGCATTAGGGGGGAGCGGACGACGAGCAGCTGTGTGTCGATCACGAAAGCCAGCCTCCACGACTTGCTTGTCCGATAGAGAGGTGAGAGAGAGAGAGGTCTAACCTAGTGGAAACTGGTATTTTTCGACCTATTGCCTCCCTCCCGTTGAATCATGCTGCCATGTGCCTTTCCCGTGCCGGCTTCTATGCACCGACACATCAACATCCAAACCCTCCCGTCCGACTGATGCCAAATTGGCCCGCCGGGAAAGAAAGCAACCCAAGTTAGGCAATTGGGACTACATGCTCGAAGCCCTACCTATGGATTTAGGATGACCTACAGCTAGGTAGTAGGACGCACCTCGCCTTACAGGAGTTCGATAGGTAGTTGACCCATGTCAGCGCTGCAAGGCGATGCGAGTATTTCTTTGAGCTTCCCAATCGATCGATCGTGTCTTTTCCCCTCCCTCCCTTTCTCCCCAAGACATACCTGCTCTCTACTCGTACAAAGACGAGGAGTATTTCACTGGAGGGGAGGGCTTTTCTCTCTCTCCCTCTTTCAGACACCAAGTTTTGCCGTGCTTATAATTGCCGATTTCGGAATATCGTCTTGTCGGTAGCGTGCTAGTAGGTAGGTAAGTAAGGTAGTATGTCTGGTATATGGATTCGAGTTAGTCCCATAATGGCGCATCAATGCACTCTTCATGCACTGATGACAAGCGTATAGACAAGACATGGGAAACAACACATTGCCCAGGAAGAAGCTATGACAATTGAAGCAGCTTGTAAGTAGGTATGTATAGATAGATGGCTGATTCAGTCCACGTGCGAGATTTAGTCTAAGCTAGGTACGCTCGGTTCATTCAGTTTCTCGAGTCAGGATCGGTCTGAAAGTTGAATACTACATGTCATGTCAAGGTCAACTCGTTGGGAGGGGGCCCAGGTGTCGTAGAAGAAATAGTTTGGGGGGCGGGAGGTTGAGTTGCCGCTATGAGGGTAGGGCTACAGGTTGTGCGGGAGATCACGGCAAGTCCGGATCATACATACGTCAACATATTACAGTGCTCTTGTTGATTGATCCATGTACGCTAGTTAGAATGGAATACCTTGGACATACATGTCAAGTAGTAGTAATAGCCATATAGTAGATTGTGATTGTATTAATGGTAGAGTCGGGTATGTTAGATAAGTATAGGTCGGTACCTTACCGAGGTTAGTATCAATGATGTAACTTAGATTCAACTTGCCTGAGGTTGTTGATATATGGATCAAATGTAAGAATAACAAGATCATTGTCATCGCCATGATCATAACCATAACCATAAGCAATAACAAAAAAAAAGAAAAAGAAGCTGTGGGTCGGTGAGTGTCTTTTGGCAATCCCGTCTATCCATGCGCATTTACACATATCAAGTGTGCGGCAGTGCAGTGTTGAATACCGTCTCTTCGGCGGTCTGGGCCTAGGTCTGGGAGATCTGGACCTCGACTTACGGGGACTTATAAGTTGCTAAAGGTTTAGTAGGTACTGCCAGCGGGCTACAAGGCACCTATTGAGGTAAGGTAAGTACTAAGTAACAGCACTGATAGGTAGAAGCCGTGGGCAGGCCGACGGGCCGATTGTCATTGGTCCGCTTTCCCACATCGCAAAGTGTTAATTGCCCTGATGATTGACCGGATTTTCACAGATAACCAGACCGTCGGAATGCATCCTTGGCACAGCTACATCACCTACACTATGTACACCACACCTTGACTTTCCTTCCACTGCAACATACCAACCCGCCTGAACCTCTCTAACCTAACCTTTATTATTACTATGTAATCCTTTTACCTCTTTCAATGTTACAACGACGTACTTGTATGTAATGTATGTACTGTATGCACCTACCTACACTTAGTACACTACCTACTACAGTACACTATACCTACTACATTACAGTACACTATCTACCTACCTACTACCAGACGTACTCCACTCATATTAACTTTTTCTTCAATCTTTTCTTTTCTTCAATCTTCTAATTTTCTCTTTTCCTTCATGAATGCAAAGTTGTCTTTTTTCTTCTTCTTCAACCTTTTCTCATTTCTCGAATGTACTTAGAGAGATTGGCAATATCCATGGCAGCCGCAATTGAGTGACAGAGTGTCGCATCAAACCAAAACCATTGAAGCTTTCAAGCCCTCTTCCTCCACGTCAGCGAACGGGGAACCCAAACTTGTACATACCTACCTACATACCTACATACCTCTACCTACCTTCGCTCACCTGCTTCCATCTCATCCACCACACCACCTTACCACCCGTGGACCTGACATCACCACATTCCAACTACCCGCACAAACTCATTCGCCTGGGTTCAATTCCTCCAGTAGTCCTTCGCATGTTAGTTAGTTGCCAGCACCAACTATGCATGTCCTTTGTTCTCTAGCCGTTTCCGATTAACCCAGTGCTGTTGTTATGTTGAGTGGCGCAGCTACCAGCAACACCATGGATGACAGTACAAGACTGGTAGCAGAGCTCCTCGGCAAGCTTGCCGACCTGGATTATAAGGTCAACGAGTACCGCCAGGAGATGGCGCACGAGTTTCAACGATATTCGCACCAGCTACTACAACATGTGCCCCTACATGTCCGCGCCCAGGTTGAGAAAATCATGGCCAGCAAGATGCAGAACTACCCGGCCCTAAACCTGGATCACTTTCCCGCACTTGACTCACTTTCCACCGACCATGACCACAATGCCCTCCCCGATCACCAAGGGCTAGGGTGTGGTAAAGTTACACCACCACCACTGACCTTGCCTGGCGCTTCCATCGAACTGCCTAGCGATGGTACGCGGAGTCCACATGAGCGCGAACGCGAGTTCGTCGGTCTGTTCACACCAAGCTATCTCCCCCTGCTTGATGCAGTGCAGCGACCTAACCCTCCCCCTACTGCTACGCCTGCTACACCTACCTCACCACCCCAGAGTCCCCAGAGTCCCCGGAGTCCCAGAACCAAAGAGCCCAACAGTAGCCGAGGCATCGCCTCTCCCTCGAACTCTCCAGGTAATCTTGCCCTGCCGCGACCCGACCCTGTCCGACGTTCTACCGGGGACACGGTGTCCTCGAGTACGTCTGACGACAGTGCGTTGCGAGCACAACGAAGAAGTGCTCTCCGCCGGTCTTCGAGCTCGTCTACCAAAACCCAAAGTCCCAGGAGGGTTCGCTTTGAGGTTGAGGGCCAGGAAGTTCTGACTACTATGTCGCCCCCAATCTCACCCCGTATATCAGACCTTCCTTCCTATCCGCAGAGCAGCCCCACTAGAATGCTTGATGACTCATATGGCGAGGCTGTCCTAGATGACAAGACGGGATTACTAGGCAGTTCCCCACCGAGACCCAAGAAGCTAACGTCTACCGACCGCCTGAAAGCTATGGCCAGGAACTTAAATGAGGACACATCGAAGTGGACAGTTGTGGACAACTCGCAGGGACTATCTGACGACGACGATGATGAGTTAGTCATGGCATCATCGAATGGCCACTCACAGGCAGCGAACCCCAGCTCCAATGCGAAAGGTGGCGCAGTGCACCATATAAATGACAAGCGCTTCCCCGCCCAAAGTAGCCCTTCTCTAGAGGTTGTGCATGAGATTACGGACGACCAGTTTGCTAGCGACGACGACGACGATATGGACGACACCCTCGAAATGCCCCCGCTAAGCTCCTTTAAAGGCAAGAAGAGGTTTTCTCCACCACAGGACACCGAGGTTAGAACCGAACACCAGACCGCAAAAACTCAGGGTCGGAAGGATGCGCATTCGCCTGCAACAAACTCGCACGGCTCGGATCTGCCGCAAACCATAGATGAGGATATATTTCTATTTGATGATAATCCCGATGGAACGTCGAACAGTGACGATAGAGCGAAGGCGACTTCTAAATATATAGAAGACGAAGAGGAGGAGGAGGAGGAGGAGGGCGAGATCACACCTATCCCTGGAGATCAGAGAGAAAGTTCAGCAGCGGCATTATACTCTAGGTCACCAGGGGTCCCTATTGCCAAGCCTCCTCCCCCACCCCCTGCTTCAGCACTATCCAAACAAATAGCTGCATCCGCTGGATCATATAAGGGCAGGTCATTTTCAATCGGTATCGTCCGCGATCCAGAATTGCACAAGCGGGCGGCCGAGATGGGAGACCTGTATTCATTCGTAGGCAGTGTCGACGGGCGGAGTGGAGTTGACGAGTCGAGTAGTTATCGACCGGAACTGGCATCCTTTAACGGTACACCGAGGAGCCTTAGCGAGCGCCTACTGATGGAAGAATTGGAGGCGGCCCGTCGCGAGGCGAGTGCAGATAAGCGAGATTGACAGGTCGCCTCGTAGCCAGCTTTGCACTCTACACAAACCCGGCAGGGCTGAAGGGGGGGTAGCCTTGAAACACTGGGCATAGAAGACGGAGGTTGACACCCATCCATGTCCCATGTACAGCACATACTGTTTATTTTTTTTCTCGTGCTTTCTCGGGAATCTGCACTTGTCGTACACACACATCGACTCGACAACCCGCGGAACTAGCTACTTGCATTTACTTCGGCGTTGGAAGGCGGCAACGGAATTTTCCCTCGGATATCCCAGGGCCTGGCAAAGTTGCGTCGGGACTTTGTTCATGTTTGCATATACGGAATGGTGTTCTAATAATCTGTATGGGGTTTGGACGTTATGCACTGTACGGTCTTGTTCTTCGCGCCCCGTGTAGGCATCTGGACAGGTAAGGCCACGAGAAGAAGTTGTAAAATCAAAGAATAGCCTAGTAGTTCGTCATCATGATACAGTCTAGGACTATAAAAAGCTTTGCCTCTTGCGGCAGCCCCGGCGCCAAGAGGCGGTTAATGTGGATAGGTAGTAATGAAACGAATAAATAGCTACATACCTAACTTGTCTTGTCGAATATGATAGCTGACCAAATAGGTAGCTAGAGAGAGGAGAGGGTTAGAAAAAAGATAATAAAAAGAAAGCAAAGAAGAAAAAAGTATATGAATACCTGAGGGTTAGGTATATTAAAAGCATATTATATATTATATTATAAAAGAACCCCAAGAAACCCAAGAATAAGAAAGTCGGAATAAGGAGAAGAAGAAGACTCTAACTATAAAGAGTGCGAGACAGAATAAAGGAGAGAAACCAATGCAGAGACAAATATTACTAAGGACAAACTGTCGATATGGTATAGTCCATCCATCCATGGCTTGTCAAGAGGTTACAGCTAAGGGCAGCGTCGCACATGCCCTTGATTGGCAGTACATAATAAGGGGAAGCTCGGACCCCCGAAAGCTCGGACTTGGCCTGTGCATGCCTGTCTGCTACTTACCTGCATGATTGGCAGATTGCGCTAACGCCAAGGCCCCCGAGAAACCAAGGTGGAAGGCAAGAGGAACCCCCCACGTATTACCATTGTTTGTTGTACATACAATAATGTACCTAAGGTACCTAAGGTTAGGCAGTATACTAGGCACATGAGATTTATAACTGTATTACTTTTAGCAGTAAGTACCTATCTACTAACTACCTCACCCACGTAAATTAGTGTAATGTACTAACTCGCAACTTTAAAACCGGCTTGAGGCTTTAGGTTAAGGCATACCCGACATAGTGGACATCCATTCATTCCACCAACTTTACTTTACCTATGTATGCTATCCAGACTCATCCCTCTAGAAAACAACCTCATAAACCTGAGCTCCGGCCACCAGCCTGTTGCGGCATTGATGGCATTGATAGAAGCAGCTGAAGCTACTAAGAAGTCTGGAGCTGAGGCAACCGGGGGTGTAGCACCAAATGGCAAAAAGGATGCGAGAAACTGAACATCTATCCCAATCTGGTCACCGCGAGGGTAATCACTAAACCGCATTCTGCTACCGAGTCTCTGGAACATCCCCTCGCTTTTTGGCGCCACCATTTTCGTTTCGTCGACGGAAAGACAGCCTTCCTTTTCTCTTCAGTCCGTTGGTTTCCAGCCATCTATCTAACTTATCCAACTACCTAAACCTACCTAATTGCCCTCTGTCTTATGTACCAACTAGAAGAGAGGGCTGTGCTGTGTGAGCTCGAGTGAGAACATTACTACCTACCTACCTACCTGTCTTGGTCTTGGGATTTTCAACAGAACATTACTGTAACAACCATTCCCCCCTCCCCCCAATTCGCTTCTCTCCCGTGAATAATTGTATTGCTGTTCTCATCTCTTCATTTTCCCAATTTGAAGAAGCAGAAGAAGAACAAGAAAAAGAAGAAGAAATTCCTTCCTTCATCAATTCATTACTCACTTCCCACGTCCCCTCCGTCTCTCCCCCGTCCCTCGAACCACCCCCACACTCGTATGGCCTGGTAACGGCATGTAAAGACGCAGCCTCGTGCTCTCTTTTCGTTCCATACTCTGCCAGCACGACGCTTTGTTGACCTACTAGAAAGGGAGAGCGCGCAACCATGGGCGATAGCACTCCGCCTTTCGTGACTATAAGTTCGAGGCAGCCCGTAGATGGGAATATCTTTAGCAGTGGTGATTCTGCCGTACGTCGAGACAACAAAACAGCCAGGCCTCAAGCTCGCTCCCGTCTAATCACATCTACCCAGTATGGCTCTAGCGTGGGGGATGAGAAGACACCGGCTGCGGCCACGCATGACACCAGCCGCGTGAACTACCATGTGAAGAACCTTCCCGAATTCGCGAAGACGCTCGAAGATGTGCGTTCATTCTGGCCTTCCTCTCTACGTCCGTCTGCCGCCTGCTGCCACCCGAGAGCTAACCGAGCCCATGATGTGATAGTCGGCCACACGAGCATTCCCCAACCGCGGCAGCTCGCAGCGATATAAGAAGGTCTATGCCATCCTGCTCCACTGGAGTTGTGACGACTTGTTCGTCCTTCCCGAGTTGGAGGACCTGGAGACGTGCTTCCGCGAAGACTACAACTTCGAGACGGAGACCTTCTCTATACCCTCCGAGAATGCCCACTTGGAGCTCATGCTCAAAATCGGTGCCACCATAAAGGAGCACGAATCCAACGATACCCTGATCATCGTTTACTACGGTGGTCATGCCAGGATAGACGAGTCACGGCAGAGCACGTGGTGCGCGTGAGTTACTGATCCGCGGGTACTCCTGATCTACAACTCCTTTTCTTGCTAATAACGATACATAGCAACCGAAGCTCAGATTCGCCATGGCTACAGTGAGTTGCCGTCGATCACCCCATTGTCACTTGCTTGCGCCATAGATTGTGTTGACCTTTCGTGATAGATGGTCTGCTATTCAGACCCTGTTGGAACGGTCCCTCTCGGACGTTCTAATCCTGTTGGATTGCTGTGCGGGAGCTGCAAGTGCAACCTTTCCCAACGGCAACAGTATAACTGAAACGATATCGGCGTCGAGCTGGGATGCCATTGCGCCTGACCCAGGCCGATACTCTTTCACAAGCGCCCTGATCGAGATTCTCCAGCAATGGAGGATGAGGACGTTTTCGGCTGCCATGCTGCATGCTGAGGTCCTAGCACGCCTGAAGCACCCACGGCCCATCATGCTAAACGGGAAACAGTTCGAGGCACGGTCCACGCCGGTTCACTTCATGATGACTGCGAACCATAAAGCCCCCAGTATCGAGCTATCCCGAGTAGTATCCCCGAACCTGCGGCCACCCTCGCCTCCGCAGGAGCCACTAGCAGACCCCGGCGCTGCCAGTGGGCGATCCGGGTATCCTCAGGATATAGCCAATACAGAGCCAAATGAAGATGTGCCCCACGTCATGATATCATTAGCGCTAGAAGATGACCAACGTCTAAATATCAACGACTGGGAGCAGTGGCTGTCGAGCATACCCGCCTTGGCTAAATATGTCAAGGTCCAAGGAGTGTTCAAGAGCCACTCAACCTTGCTTTTGCTGTCATTGCCGGTAATGGTCTGGGACCTGCTCCCGGAAAACCATGCCTGCAATTTCATAGCTTTCATCCGATCCAATAATCTGGTCGCACAGGGTCGCAAAGAACCCCAGCTCGTCGAAGAAGAGGTCTCAACGGGGGCGGACCTGGATGCCGATCGAACGTCGATCTACTCAGGAACAACGGCATATACCGGTAGTGTTAGGTTCTCGACGATATCTAACCCTGCAAGGTCCCCTATAGAGGCACCCTACAGGACTTTGGAGAGGCCGAGACACGAACTTCCAATGCGAAGTCATCGGAGCAAGCCAAGCACGACACTAGAAGGTTCTCCTTTCCAGGCATGGCCAAGCTCTACCCTTGGCCCACCTACTAGACATCGCACAGCACCTGTTGGTGGTAGCCTATATCGAAGCGTATCAAACGACAACATAGCACGACATCAATTTATGCCTCAGCCACGAACCTCAAGGAAGGCCTCCAACGTACCCCAGAACATCCCAGGCCCTCCCGATCTTCCACCTCGTGTTCAGGCACGACTAGAAGAATACTTTCACAACAACCCTAGGCCAACTGTAGCCGTTAAGGAATTCCTAGCATCGAACCTCGGCATAGAAACAGCAGATATAGATGTAAGTTAACCCAAGGACAGATATCACGGACATGACGCTGACATGAATCTCAGATCTGGTTTTACCACCGTCGTGAGCAACAGGAAGTATCTAATAGGCTGCAGAGTCTAAAAATAGATGACCATAGTCACGACCGTCCTAAAGATGGCGCCCAGATGATACTCCCTGGTCATCTGAACAAGTTACTGGAGATCTTCCCAACCGGCCAGATCGTCATGATAGATCTTCGCTCAGAAGCAGAGTACGAGCGGTCGCATATCCACGGTGCTATCAACTTCCGCGTACCCGCCTCGTTTGTGTCCAAGGCCACCATGGAGATGATCGAAAGGGCCCTCCCGGACGAGTCAAGTCGCAGTTCGTTTAACAAGTGGTACACTAGCAAGTGCGTAGTTTTCTACGATAAAGTAGTAGAGTACGCCTGGGAGGCACCAGTGGTCGAGGAACTGTTCCAGAAGTTCAAGAGCAAGGGGTGGACTGGGCAATGCTTCGTACTGAAGGGACACTACCGAGAGTTCTCGCACTCGTTCGACAAGTACATTGTCGGGACGAACACGACGGATAATGCCAAAGAGTACCTCGCGAGCTTACAGGATGTGTCGTGGGAGAAGAGCGTAAGTTTAACCCCCCTCTCCTTTTCACCTCGTCCTTATGATATTTCTCATCCAAACACAGACAAAAACTGGTATGAACAAAGCTATAAAGGTGCTAACAAGACTTGCCATTTACAGAAGGACGACCATCAGCGCTATGACGACTGGGTCAAACTCCTCGAGGACGAGGACAGAGTATACTCGACCGACCTGGTCCCGGCGGTGAAGGACGAACGCATCCAGGCCATGGTGAAGCAGCAAGAAGCTGTCGAAGAGGAGTTCAAGCGTGCGCAGCCGTCGCTCTACCAGATGGCGCTCGATCGCAAGCTCGACGACAATTGGTCGATCAAGACGCCCATGGTAGAGCACCTCGAGCGCGGCCTCGTCAAGATGCAGGAAGCGTCGGTTCTGGGCATAGGACGAGGCCGGGGCGGCAGCGCCGGTGGTACTGGTGGTAGCGGACGACATGCGTCGACGCCGCCGGACTTCCGGCTCGGACACCGCGGTTACCCCACGACGAGCGAGAACAAGCTCTCAACCGTCGAGGACTATGATCTACTGGAATCGGAGGACGAGCATCCTATCCCGGCGGTGCAACACGAGCCTGGGTTCCAAAAGGTCGGGTCCACGGCCTCGTTGTCGGCGGCGTCGAAGACGTCCGCGGATGATGCAAGCACGGGAGGCAACGACCAGAAGAGTCGCCGGCCGACACTGGGGGGCGGGCGTAGTCTGCTCACAAAGTTTATTAGGAGTGGACGGCCTGATACGCCACGATAAAAGAAAGGGATGGAAGTTCGAAGAATGAGTGAATCTTATCAAGCGGTGATCTTTGATTTTTACTCCGCGGCCTCCGCCTGAGATGAGATATATCAGGTCGGGATGTTATGAATGAATGGAATGGGATGGAATGCATGGGATATGAATATAGATATTTTTTTGAGTTTCTTTTTGGGGAGTAGGGATCTCTGATTCCCCCCCCTTTTTTTTTCTCTCGGGGTTTGATTATTATAGGTCTGTTTCAAAGAGAGAGCGCGGGCGGGATGAGATGAGATGTGTTTTGCATATATATACCTACGGGCACGAGGACTCTGCCATATTCGAAAGAGAAGAGAAAAAAAAAAAAGGAGCAAAGCGGAGAAAGGCTATTACTTCTTCCGCCAACTTTCAAGGTAAATCGAAGGGAAAAGGAGAGAAAGGTACTTATAGAGAGAGATAAAAACAAAAACAGAAACAAAAAAAGAACAAGCATGTTAAAAAAAAAAATTGGCATACGGGATTGGAGATAGGCGATAAGAGGAGGGACCTCAGGATGCTATACGCGGCAATGTATTCTATATCGGTTACTTGGGTAGGTAGTAGCTTGAGGTACGTTTGGGTAAACTAGGTTATACTTGTGAGAGGATCAATTACCTATATCGAGTCTATTTTACCTACCTAACCTAGGTAACCTATTGTTTGTATCGTTGATGTGTTTTACGTTTTTATATCACTTCGTAGTTACCATACCTACCTACCTACCTACCTACATATTCTCGTTAGGGGTTGAGATAGAGGGAGGGGGGACTGGAACTGGGTATGCTTCGCTTTGCTTTTTTGATCTCTCACCTCCGTTATTTATGACTCGCTCTCTCTCTCTATTCTCTATTCTCTATTCTCTATTCTCTCTCCTGTATAGAGGTGTATTATAGGTATTGTTTCATGAACAGAGTAAACCTAACCTAACCTAGCTGCCTAGGTTAGGTAGGTAGCCTCGGGGCGTTATGCGCGGCTTTGGTTTCTCCTCCCCTCTGCCCTATGCCCTCTGCCACTTTACCTCCCCCCTCTTTTAACGTAAGAGTTGTGCGTGTTTGTGTGTATGTGTATGCAGGGCTTATATATATGTATACGTATACGTTGTTATGTGTGGACTCTGTGTGTGTGTGTGTCAGGAGCCCGGAGCCGGTGTGCTTAGACATACATCATGGGGGGAGTTGTTGGTTTTATTTTTTTTTTGACCTGACTTTACTTGGGCAGTTTACGTGTGACCCTTCCCCATCCTCCCCCTCTCCCTCTCCCACTAGGGAAACAAAGGAAGTGTCTCTACATGTATTAAGCAACGGGGCATTTCCCGGGTTAAGTAAAAAAAAAAAAATTTTTTGGGTAGTTCTTTTTTAAAGGTTCCTTTTTTTCTTTTTTTTTCTGGCACGATAAATTCCTCGGTGGCTGGCTGGCTGGCCGGCCTGGGATGGTATGGTATGGTATGTTGTGAGGAGGAGGGAGAGGGGAAAAAAAGAGGAAAGGAGGTAAAGGGGCAACGACGAGAATAGCTGGCTGTGTTTTGGGAGAGGAGGGTTGGGTAGAGTAGAGTAGGTAAATTGGTGAGATGGGTTGTTGCTGTTGCTACGATGACTACATATTTACTACTTCTCCTACTCCTCCTGTTTCTTCTGCTGCTGTTGTTAGAGGGAACCCAACCCCCTATCTCAGACCACAGTTTCAGGAGACAAGGTTGGATATTCTGGCATAAGATGTTTTTTTTGTTATTTTGTTTTCGCAACTAGCTAACCTAGATATCTACCACCTAACTTGCGTACGCGCTTCTCTTTCTCTCTCTCTCTCTCTCTCTGTTTCTATTTTATATAGAACCAGCTCATGAAAGACTTAGTTTAGGCGGTAAGGAGGGAAAGGTGGGTAAGAGAACTAAGTACCAAGATCAACAGAGCTGAAACTCTCGTTCCCAAATTCCTTCCTTTTTCCTTCAATCTTTTTGGCTTGTTTTGGCCTTCACCGAGAGCACAAAGCAGTACACCGAGAGTGGCGGGAACACACACCCGTGACCTAGAATAGAAAAAAGGGGGGAGGGGGGGAGAGCAGATAGGTCGATAAACGGATGTGTCTATTTCTCTTTCTCCAACCTAGCGAGATAAAGATGTACTTAGTAGATTGTAATTTTCTACTTCCTTTTAGCCTCGTCTCACTTCCCCTTCCAGAGGCAACTTTAGCCGTAGCCAGCCCGTACTTTAATCACAGCTGAGACCACCTCTAACAATATGATCTACATCCTGCTTTGTAACTTACAAGAGAGACCGAATGAGAAAGAGAGAGAGAGAGTGTGTGTGTGTGTGCGTGTGCGTATGTAAGCGTGAATATAAGAAAGAGAGGCGGCTTGCTTATTAGTTGTGGCCCTAGACTATCTACATACACATGTATAATTCGTTCGTGGGACTAGCCTAGCCTACTAGTCTTGGCCTTTTTCATTTCTCATGCTTGGTCTAGCCGAGGACCGAAACTACACTAATAAGTAACTAGTGGAGACGGGTGGGAGGAGGAGGGGGCTTGGATGGGTGAGAGAGTTAAAATAGGGTTAATTGTCTAACCTGGATACACTATCTTCAGATCTGGAACGGAACGACCTGATTGGTCTGTTCGTTTATATCAGAGTTTTGGTTAGCCGAGCCCGGTAGCTAGTGTACGATGGATGTGGGGTGGGATTTTCCCAGCTCTTTTAGTTAGGGCCTTAGGTCGTTAGGGGTAGGGGAGGATGGATTTTTTTTGGCGGCGGCGATGGTGGTGGTGGGTTTAGAGGGAGGGGGCCAAAGGAAAGAGGCACAAGAGAAAAAAGAAGCTATTCATACTTCGTATACGATAATATCCTATAGCTAAGTTGTATCTATCTATTGATCGAGCTACATATCTACTATAGAATCTACTTTTCTTTATTCACGGATTTGCCTCCCCTCCCCTCCCCTATTCTATTTATTGCCTTTGATCGTTCTCGGGGTTTATCCTTATCTTCGCAAAAATTTCGATTTGACAACTTATACTCGACTAAGGGTGCATTAGCTAGTGTCGTTTTTGCTAACGGTCGATAGGGATAGCTAATACCAAGTACAATATATAAAACTGGAACTTCTCCTTTCCCACTTTCCCCCATATTAACTACACACACCCCTCCCTCCTCCTTTTCTTTAAACCTATTCCTCATACATAGTGTACATAGCACCTCTGCCTGCCTGGTCCTGACCCTTGATGAGGCTAGTTAGATGGGATCGGAATAAGGGGATTTAGTTTGTATGTGGTTTTATTGGTAAATTACCTACCTAACCTTACCGTTACTACCTTGCATCCGTGCAAAAGGGCGAGGTCAGGTTAGGGTATTCCCAACGCATTAATTACTACCCAGTAGTTCGGGTCTTGGTTTGTCCATCATCAGTCGATTTTTCCCCCCCTCGTTGCTTTAGTACATACCCTTCTTCCCAAGTCTTCGGTAGCCGGTCCCGAACCCGGACGTGCAAAACAACCAAAAAAAAAAAAAACCGCGCTACGTTTAGGTAGTTTAGTTACCTAAGATCGCCAAGTTCTTTAGGTTTAAGTTAACCTAGGTAAATTACCCCCTTCTTGTTTTCCCTCCCCCTTCTCAACCTAAGGGAAACTGCGCCGTACACTAAAAGGCGTTTTGACTTGTACTCATGTCTGTGTTTGGTGTGTTCGTATAACTGGAAGCGAAAGGCTGGAGGGGTGGTGGTGGTGTGTGTGAAAGAGAAAGAGTGTGAAAGTGTATGTGTGCGTGGCGGATGAGCGGAGGGTGAAACCGCGAGACGAAGACAAGGCAAGTCAGTAGGGTAGGTACTTTTTGGGGTGTTATTCTTGCGAGAAGAGGATGGGACTTTTGGCTCGATGATGGAGTTTTGACTTTTTTTTGCCTCCTCTCCCCCGGGTAAATACCTGATTCTTACCTCGAATTTCCTTGTTCTCTACCTATTTACAGAATCGGCAACGCTGTTGGGATTAATGTCTATCAGCTTGGAGAGGCAGTATAGCAACTGACGAGGGACGAAACACACTAAATTAGGTAGGTTATAGACAGAGTTGATTTTACTATGATCGACTACCCGCCTATGTCTCTTTCTTTTTCCGAGGAAACACGTTAGTGGATCAGTTGTCTCGGTCTCTCGTGTGTAAGTAGTTCGAGATCCCAAGTGTTTTAGCAGAAGCCATGTATATTCCGAAGCACCGCGGAGTTAGGCTGACAGGCTACTCTCATAAAGGGGGGAACGATGTAACGACCAGTTTCCAAAGCATACCCCTCGATCAGATCATGATAATTACTTACGTATGGCAAGAGAAAAATAAGATGATGGACGTTGCTGATTACCCATCTACATCGCTACAAAGTCCATCTACAGATGGTCCTCGAGCCTCCTTCTGCCCCCTCCTATCCCCTTTGTTCTTCCAGGTAGTTCGCTTAGGTGAATCGCATTCGCCTATCTAGATTGCCCTCCGGCGTCATCTTAGATCATTGGTGCGTTCGGCAGCCAGTTATTATTACTTATCCATCCTTTACTAGCTCAGCCCCTTTCGTCAGCCGATATGTAGGCAGTGCGTTCAGCTGGCTCACTAGGGGACGATGATGTGCAGCTAGTATCTGTCACGTTTCTCTAGAGCGATCTTTGGCTCCCCCCTAGCTGATAGCTTGAGGTGCTCTACGATGTAAGTCGGTACACTAAGATAGAGGTTGATATTCAAGATTCCTTCCCCTTCGGTACCGACAATGCGGACGAGCAGGGACAGGGCTCGTATCAAACCGGCAGACGCACTATAAGACAGAAAAGTGAGGCGGCCTTTGCCACCGTCATATTGCCATGAGCCAGGAATGCCATATTGTGAGTCGGGGCGAACAAGATCGAATGGCTTGTCTACTAAAATTAAAAATTAAAGGGGGAGAGGGGGAGGGGGAGACTAAGTTTTCTTAACTCTGGTACGCATAAAGACAAAACAGGCAAACGAGAAGGGAAGAGGATCACGAACGCGGGGCGGGGGAAGGTGAAGAAGTTGCAAAAGGTACCGAGATGGATAGTTTTCTGGATCACATCTGACGTTGGATGTTAGTCACCACACTATAAGTCGCTTGGCTATGAATGGGGGTGTCTCCCCCCTCCCTTCTCTCTCTAGCGTGACGTCTTCCTAACTCGCCGATACTTCCCCTGATGATAATCCAAGACCGGCCAACCTGGGGAGGAGAAAAATCACGATACTATATACATTGTAACGCTTGTTGTGTACACCACGTATTAAACTCCACGGGTGCTTCGGGTTGCCTTAGCGTAGTGTGCCTCTCCTGGCAAAACTGTAATGCCTCGCCCTCGGACTAGTTTGGGCAGAGCGATTTACGCGGGACAATAGGTATGTTCTAGGTATTTGCGCCGCGATGCCTCGGCTGCGCGGCACGGTGGAACAAAATAAACAGACGAAAGGAAGCACTATGCAAAGTCGCTGGAGCGCCTAGCATTTCATAAGCCACCAAGGGAATGTTGCCTAGCACCTAGGTTAGCTTGGTAGTAAGGGCGAGGGTAGGTAGCCAGCTCTATACACAACCTGACCATCAAGTTACAAGGCTCCTTTCATCATCCAGTCTCCCCTGAGCATAGTTTAGGGAACAACGTATGTGGGCTTCGTGATGCAGCAAGCCCTTGTAGGTTGGCCTCCTAGGAGGCTATAGAAAGCTAGCAGCCCCATCGGTAACCGGCTGGTATGTACATTCGTCTAGGCATAAATATATTCCGCGCAGCAGGCCAGGTGAAGTAGGGCAGTGACAATGTAGTCTAGCAGCATGTCCCAGGCCCGAGTCCCTCGCAGTTGTGAATTGACAACTCCTCCTATACCTAGACCGCAGCCCCTCTAGCATGACGGGTTATATTCGCCGTCCTGCTCTCAAACGAGGGCGAGGTTCCCGCATACCAAGCCGGAGGAGAGAGTCGGATAGCATATGGGTCAACGAGCGGCCGGGATGCCTTGACTACAGTGTTTACCTAAGTTAGGTTAGCAGACCTTATACTCTATAGGCATCAAGGTGTGGTGGCATACTCGCACCTAAAGCGGGTCCCCGTCTTTCGGGCTACTACAATGTGAGTTTCTGATGGTCGTAAATAAACATCAATCAGCCCTCCAGGGGTCAAAAACCGGTACTCTGTCGTTCTTCTACTCTCTCAAACGGCGGCCTGGATGGTCTAAAGCGGTATGGACCACCGAGCCCGGAATGTCAATGGTCGTCTTAGTGATCGATGTCTAAGCAGAAGACCAACGTATATACATGCAGGTGTTGGCTATGACAATTCTCACAAAACGGCCTAGACGCCTGCCTGCCTTTTGTTCTGTGCATATGTACTCCCCCCCCCCCCCTCCTCCTCTCCTCTGCACGAATAGCGGCACTTGCCATCTGGGAGTCCCGAAGAGTTGGAAAAGCGCTGGGGTCGCACGTTATACTTATCCGAGCACCCAATTAGCTGGACGAGTGTTGCGGCCCGGGTTGTCAAAGAGCGATGCTCGTTAATAACAATCTCCTTGATCATGGTAGCCGGGCAAGGGGGGACTGTGATCGATAACGACAGCGATAATAACGGTCCGCGTTATAGCGGCTAAGCTAACTTAATCGGCTCCTACGAGGTAACGTCTTTTGCAGGATTAAAGTATACAGGTAAGTTTATTACATATACACTACCGTAATGCATAATCGAACGCAAGCCATGTGTCTATTATTCCCTGTGGCCTGCTCCCCCCCCTAGTAGTGTATAAGAGAAGAACCAAGCGTGGTCCTTCTATGATTGCCCATTTCGTATGCGACCGGACAGAGAAACCGATGAGATATGGCTTCGTCCATGAACCTCAGTCTTCAAAATATGCTAACCTAGGTATCTTTTTGGGTGTGCCGTTATGCCTAGTCTGGCTGGGCAACTCCGAAGATAAATTCGAAGAGGGCTATGTATCCTAAATAACGCATCCATAAAAACGTATAATGAGGGGTGTGTGTGTGTGTGTGTCTGTGTGTGTAGGTGTGCTTCAAAATACGGAATCAGCAGGGGAGGTGAAGGACGGCGGATCTGCCCTTCGGCAAAGCCCAGCATCTCGACAGAAGCACGGCATGTGTAGCAGCATGATCTCACCGAGGACCCCGGTGTCGAGAAGTTGCTGAACGGGGTAGGACGGCCCCCTACACACGTGTTAGGGTCAAGTAAGGGATCCGATCCTGTACCTGGTACCTAGTGATCTCACGTTGACTGTATGCACGCGTGTGATTTCTCGTGGAGACCATAGGAACTTAGGTCCCGAAGAACCAGAAAACCAACGGACGGGTCGCCTTGTCAAAATAGCAACCCGCCCTCGAAAAGGCGACGAAAATGCCGATCCTGCTCTTCACCAAGCCACGGCCAACGGGGGCGGTCGCGGGGGTTTCCTTACCTTGCGGGTCCTCTGTGGGAAGAAGGCCTGAGATACCATTTGGGTGGTTTTTTTTTTCCTTTTCCTTTTCGTTGTGACAGCCAGGGAGGGCCCTGCGGTCCTTGTTCGCGATGGTGGATATTAACCCGTTTTCGTGGCCAGGGATTAGATGACAGGCGCTTGGGCCATGCCTGAGGGATTGTTCAATTACGTGTGTTATCCCCGTCTGTCGACTGATCGTTTTGAAAGGACAGGATGCTGGGGGTGCAGTCTTAGATACACCGGGCCCGCTTCCCCGGCCAGGTTGCTTGTCTGGGGCCTAGGATCAGAGCTTGTACGGAATCGTATGCCCTGGCTGGGTCGTGCGCATTTGTGGTGCGATATCCCGCAGTTCTCTTCATTATGTCTTTGTTCCTAGGCCGACATACCGGCACAATCACAAACGGCACGATCCGCCCATTATAGACCTGGTCCTAAGCTGCTCCCGGGAGGGACACAGAAGTACGAAGTACGAGAAAGAGGATGAGGATGAAGATGAGGAGGAGAAGGAATAACCATACATAACAAACTGCCTCCCCAGGACGTTATTCCGACCCTAGCAACTGTCAAACTTGACAAGATCACCCCCCGGAAGCCGTTGTCAGCTTGGCGCCCAAGATCTGATATCGGCAGGGCAATCTGAGCCCCGATTATTGGCTGAACTCTCCCCTATTTTGTGGGTTACGACCGAACTGGCGGCCGTTTAGGGAAAATTGATCGTTCGACTGGCCTAACTAACAACACAGTATTACTACATACCATCGTTGGTATCATAATAGCCCAAGAAACTCAGAGAGTTCCTCCCTTTCCCTTTCCCCCTTCCCTGGTAACCGACTGGGCATATCTAGTGTAGTTCGAACGCGTTTGGCTTCGAAGCGCCTGGCAATAAAAGACCTCTGCGTGAGTTGGGGGTCATCTGGAAGCTAGACGGGTTCTTCCGCCAGCGTTCCCACTCGACACCGAACCCCCCTGGTCTCAGGAAACCCACGTTGAGTTGTTTGTGATGCCCAGTAATGTTTCGATGCGAGATCCCCCCCTTTAGACAAAGTTGTGCACAGTCACGGATATGAGCGATAGCACTTTGTTTCCTTGCAATTAAGAGTAGGTGTAGGTAGGTAGGTAGATCTGACGGGTACTATGACGATCTGTCTTCGAAGCGAGATTCTTTCTTGATGCGATTGTCCATACGACGTACACTACCTAAGAATTATTGAAGTAGTATGTCATTGTCGATAACCCCGGTAGTCCCGGATCCATATATGAAAATACCTGGGCTCGCCATTCGACAAGTGACGACAGTTTCACGAAACAGTGTAGTGTAGATAGAGTAGTAGTGAAAAGGTAGGTATGTATACCGAGCGGGATACGGAATATGCAGTACATAATTTGCAGCGGGAGAGCCCGGGGCGACTATGAAGCTTCAACAACTTTGCTAATTAGCTGCTGGGTTATTGCCTCGGAGAAGCCCAACAACCCCAGAAATATGGGTAATTAATCGTGAGAACGCTCGCCTGCATTTTTGTTCTGGGGGAAACTTGCAGCGCGAGATCTAAAGAATCCAGCTTGTAAATTAACGCGGCCTAGTGGCGCAGCAGCGTATGAATAATTCGGGCAGACAGGGGGGAATGGGGGGGATTGCCCATTCACTCCTCGATGTTTATTAGTCGGTGGGCATTGCATATGTCGATGTACGTAGCCAAAAATGGTAACAGCCTTCTGGGCAGGTGATGAACGCTTGAGACATGCATCTGCGTTGTTCCGATATGACAGCCTCAGATCTCACGTCGGCGCTTTTGTGAAATATGACAGGTCTCATCGTCCGCGCTCATCAGAATTTTAAAAGCCTGGTGCCGCCTTACGATGTATAGCTTTAAATATATATATATATATATATATATATATATATATAACATCACGGTCCCTTTTGGATGTTGACGCTGACGTAAACTCGAATGCAAAGCCATCCCAAGGACGGTTGCAATAATACGGTGGTGAAAAGACTGTTCTGCTCTGCTCTGTCTACATGGGCAGGTAAGTTGCTGTAGATGGACAGGGGCTCGACTCCATCCGGCCAGAACTTAGTGGTTTATACACTTTAGTTCTTGACAGGGACGTTTTCCCCACCCAGCGAAGACTATAAGCCCGGTGGTAGCCTTGTTCTTTTGCCTTAACGGCGTGTTACCACGGTCAACGCAGATTGTTTAAGCTTTTCGGTTGTGGCATCTGCCTTGTTGTTGGGTTTGAGTTGGGATAAGCGGACATCAGATATTAAAGAGATGACAAACTTGCCATCGCATGGGACACGACAGACGGCTGGTACCCAGATAATAGTTGACGGCTGACGTGACTGTGTCGTGCACGTCCGCCAGTTAGAAGCGATTCCAGTTTCTCGACCCTGACCGTCCACTTGTCGGACGGCTGCTTCTCAAGCAACGAATAACCCCGCCAGACGATGCAGAGTGCCGTTCGTGCTGCGTGGAAAGGCGGTGGGAATGTCGTTCAGTAACGAGATCCAGGATAACGGGGCTCTTGGCACCGTCAATATAGCTAAATGAACAGCAGTACCACATCAACAGCAGTTATCCCGAAGAATGAACTTGAGTACGATAACGTTGACACGTAGGGGTTCCTCTACTCGGCCTGCGGTCTGCGGTAGCCTTCTCCTTCTGTGGACTTGCAGGGTCTCTGGGACATGTCCGTGGCCGTCTGCAAGATTGGCGACGTTGTGCTAAGGCCTGGTCGTCTCTGTGTTTCCACACTTTTGTTGTAGGTGAAGCTTCGAAAATGTCCGCAATCAGCCACGGTTACAGAAACATCATCACTGCCGCCACTTGAAGGCATTGAAGATTCGTGGGATTCCATATGAACCAATTTGCGCAGCATCCACCTAGACTTATTAATACCGACCCCAACAGATCATAGAACCAGGGCTTAGTGTGCCAACCTAGAATCCTTCCCCGGCAGCTTAGCAGGCGTACACAGAACCTTGACACTTGCCTAGCCAATGCTGTCAAAGTAAAATACATAGAAACAGAAACAAACGGGCTAAAAAAACATAGGGCTGCACGGTGGTTGTCTATGATCTGACATGTTGCATTCAGTGGTGTAAACAGGTGTGCAGAACGCAATCAGGGCTTGGTGTCCTTGAAGGTACAATGACTGAAAAGGTAGTAATCATCTGAAATCGAAACAAGGTTGAAGCGAGAAACTGCGTCATACCGGAGACCTGCTCGTGGCAAACTGGGCTTCCGGTTTTGGGCATGGTGGGTGAGGCTGCCTGACGAATGCCATGCTCTCTTCGGGTGGAACTGTAGTGTAGTGTAGTGTAGTGGAAGTTGTGAATACTGTATTGTAGTGTATCAATGTACATACATCGGATAGGTAGTAAGTGGTAGGCAAGTTAGGTTAGTCGTGTCCTTCACCACCACTACCACCACGACCACGACCACCATCACCAAGGTGGGATCATACTTACCTAGGTACTAATCTAGGTAGGTAGTGTAAAGGTAGTGTATATATGCCAGGGGTCATCTGGCAAGGGCTGCAAAGGACGGGCCACCATTGCGGAATCTCTATCCCGGGTACATGGCACCGGCGAAAACATTTCTGGTCAAGGGCTTCAGACTCCATCGTATCCTTACCTGATCAAGGAATTGTCGCGAACGGACACCACCAATAGCGCCGATAGCACCCATGTGGGCGAGTGGGCCGTCCGATGGCAGCGGGTCGGAAGGACCTTGGACAGGGGAGTTTAGATCAAACCATTGACCAAGGGTTCGTTGACAGCGGCAGGTTCACGGTTGTGTCAGCCACTAGTCCCCATCATCTCTCTTGTCCCCCAACAGGCCGACGGTGAGCTTGAGGGAGGTGTTTCGTGCGACACATACGAGATGGCTGCAGACGACGGAGCGTACCTTTCCAGGGAGTCGCTGGTGCATCTGACCAATGCCGGCGGACTGGGAGTTCAGCCATTGGCCGCCGAGGGATGGATAGCAACATGTCAGCAAGGGATCGTGACAATACTCTGGACGCAGGAGGCCGTTGTGGCAGATGATGCCCTCTCGTGGAGAGACTCTGGAAGTCGACTGAAGATCAATGCACATGGACTAAAAGGGGGCGACTCGGCCGTCTTTCTGCTGATATTGTGTCCAACGCAATATACTTGTACAAGATACACAAACATAATCATGAAGATGGTTATGTGCAGCATGGCACATTTAGCATATAGTGTAGTCGTCGAAAGACTTTGTCATCGGTGAACATTGATTGAGCAGCAAAAGCAAGTCTGGTTGAAGTAATAATAATTGGAAGTGATTGATGGAGAGAGAGAAAGAGTTGGAGAGGGTGTGGGGGGGGACGTGGTTACCTTTGGCTGCCAAGTGATGCTCAAGTGTTAAGTTGATCGGACCTCGATTATTACATATCAGTTGGAACCTTTAGGTAGTATCAATGTCTGGTAGCCAATACCTAGGTAGTGACTACACCTGATCCCTCTCTAACATTGGCAGGGCTACCTAGGTCAACTATGTCAATCAATATTGACCTACATACTATTATAATACATAATATTATAATAGACCAAATAACATCGATAGAACTGAAGGCTATGTAAAAGTGCAAATATGATAACATCATCTCTCACATGCAATAGGTAAGTACTCATAACCAGACATCCCGAGGTTCAATGTTAGTCCTTAGAAAGCCCGAAGCATCAATACCAGCATTGATAGTATCAGGTAAGACACCAGACACCCACCTTAAGCCAACACATATTGTTATTGACCTAGGTATAGAGTTGTGAAAGACTCAGTCACAAGTGGCATTCGTGTTGCACAAGACCCAGCCATATCCTATGTAGCTAGGTAGGTATCAACGTAGATATGCAAAAACATCCAAGAGCCGGTGCCTCCCGCAGGGGGAAACAATCCCATGATTATCCCGCCAAGCGAGTGGCCGAGTGGTGGTGGTTCGAAAGCATGATGATAACCCAGACCCGACAAAAAAAAGAAAGAAAAAAAAAGAAAAGAAAAAGCCGACAACTCATAATTGTAAAATCACTATACCTGACCCTGGTGCCACATGGCGGCATGAATCTGACGCGCCCTTTTTTTCTGAAAATATCAAGCGGGATCGAAAACTGCAGGTTATCCAGCACTTTTTCCAAGCCTTGTATACCTAAAAGTCGAGCAGAGTGTTGTTGCGCGGTGCGGCGGCGGCTACTCTGTAGGTTAGGTGAGATGGTGATCGAATGTGACGGGTCCCGAGAACCAGGTTTTGCGCCCGCGATGCCGGATTCATCCACGTGCAGCTGCGCCCGCTGTCGTTATTACAGTCATTATGATTAGGGGGACTGGCGTTATTGTGTATGTATTATCATTAGGTAGTGACGGTCACAAACAACGCAGCCCTAACAGTGTCGAGGGGGAAAAGTGCCATTATGTACGTATAACAGGCATAAAGGGTGGCGCCCGGGATGTATTGGGTAGCACTTTGGGAGTTGGGGGGGTTGTTGTGGATTATAATAGGGAGTAAGTAATTTCTGCTTTGTCTAGAGTCGGGGAGAAGGAGAGAAAAAGATTGGTAGTGTAGTAATGACAGGTGGGTTTGTTGGAGAAAAGATAATAATAGTCAACGGGGTTCTAGATCTCTCAACTAACCGTAACGTAGAATATTTAGTTGGCGGTCTACTGTACCTACCTCAAGTACCTATGTCGCAGGCCATACATGGAAAATAGAAAATACCCACCTAGCAAATTGTTGGACGAGACAGAGATGCACGAAATATGCTGCCGCGATAAAGCCGCGCACAGCACTGCTACGTTGTAGCATGGACGAACGACTACACTAAGTACATATACTGTCTACTAGTAGTGCGTAATAGAACACACGAGTACATCAGCACATGGGTGGAGTTCGCTGGTAAGACCAATCCCCCGGCCGCGAGGGACAGGACTCAGTCGGTGTCAAGGTGTAAGTTAGGGGCATGGTGTGAAAGGTACGTACACGTAGTATCGATAGAGGCCGTTACGGTTGATCTTACTAGGTTGATGAAACCAGTCGGTACGCAAAGCAACTTTGAAGCGTGCAAGAAAAAAAAAGATTACTGAACATCAACCTCGGATGCCCATTTAACTACCAGGTCAGGTAAATACTTACTAGGTAGGTGTAGGTAACCTGGTAACTACGGTTGAGTATTTCGGTTTCGACCCTTTAAGGTTTTCAACTTCACCAGAAAAAAAGGACTTAAAATGATGGTAACATACCTTACATACATTAGCAGACTTGGGTAGGTGACTAATGCAATTCCTTTTTATCAAATGTACTGTACTGGCCCGGATCGGGCGCATAAACGCCACAGATCAAATCTAGTATGCCGAAAGCCTGCCCTATAGCAGTAATTCTCAACCCTCCTCGGCTTGAGAACTGTCCCATGTCGGCGTGCACAACAGTTGAGAGGCAAACATAATCCTAGTGTAGTTTATGTTATGTTAGGGCGATACATCCATACATCAATATTAGTAGACATGCCACTATCTGCTTATCAGCTCAACCCGGCAGCGAGGCGCGGCAGCTTGAGGTAAATAGGGAAGCCAAGCGCCGGTTGAGCGATCGTCATGGACCAATGGCGCTGCAGAGATCCCAAGGCGGCTCCGATCTGTCGCGCAGGTTGGTCGGTGCAGATCTTGGAACCGCTAAAACCGTCTTAAGTTCGCTCATACGGAGGAGCCGCAGCCTGGTCTCGGTCTTTCCAACCGCAACACATATCGTCTCAAAGCATTACCTGGTTTAAATGACACTCGTCGTCACCTCGTTTTTTTTTGGTCCTGTGTTCGCCGACCTCAATGCACTTTTTTTGATGACGACGAATTGATTGCCCGCTACTACCGTACGAGCATCTACCTATGTACTGACTCCAATAGCCTTGGTGGGTTCTCTGCAGGCGTTCCGGGCATGGAACAGGGCGATCTAACGGGCCTTTTGCCCAAATATGTCGGTTCGAGGAGATTTGACAGCGGGTTGGGAGAGCCGTTCTGGAGGAGGGTCGTATATCCACCGGAGCGGAGACCCAAGTCGACCTGTGATGGATAGGCAACGTAGGCTTTCCTGTAGAAAAGCGCACTAAGCAGGGAGCCAAATTTAAGTAGGCCAGGTAGGTAAGTATTACCTATTACTTAATACTACCTACTACACTACTAGTACTACATAGTACTTACTAGTAGTGTAGTCCACTACGGGCAGGTAAGTTACTTAGTACTTACTTCTAGTTAGTACTACCAAGGCTTGCTCGGGCCCTATGTTTTTCCTTTAGTCGACCTGCATCCGACCCGACTAAGTCCCGGCCGGCGGTAGGCGGGTGCAGATGAAAGGGTTTCCCTCCACTGGGACTTAGCACTTTATTTCCATTGGCCGCGGCTGGCCCGTGCGGTTCCAATTTGGAGGCTACAACGCTACTAGAACCACGGCCCGGGGTAGCATGTCGCACCTCTAGGCCAGTTTAGGCATGGCCAAATAATTAGCGTGTCTTTTTGCCGGTACTTGATAGGATGGAAACGGCTTCGTCCTCTGCTGTGTACTCTCATTCATCCTCAAATGGTCTTGGGTCTTGGGCAGAAGGTAGAGTCTCTTGTAGCAGGGCGTCTAGAAGTGGCAAGCTTGCATGGATGGGCTGGTCCTCGCGCCGTGTCATGACTCGAGGTGCAACGCGGCCGTAAGGAACCAGTTACCAGGCCGGCGGAACCTATGTTAGGTCCATAAGCTCTAATGAGTTACACCCCGTTTTTCTTGTCAAACTAAAGGGGAGTTTTGCTTCTTTTTTTTCCTTCCTTTTTTTTGCCCCCTCTTTTTAATTGCATTAAAATTTTGTAAGTCTGCTTTTGCCCTCTCTACAGAATTAGATACATTAGGTAGTTCTAGACTGCGGTCTGATGGAGAGCCGAGACAAGCGGCTGCTAAGTTGCGAGGAACCGTACCTACCTAGGTCCTTGGATATTAAATATGACATAAGTAGTGTGAGAGGTGGGCTTGAGAGCCAGCTACCTTAACCTAGGCAGGTCAAAAGTCCTGCTGCCGTTGCTGCAGTTTAAAGCTTTCCCCATTTGATGTTTGTTTGTCCCCCCAGCGGCACTGTTAAAAGTGAATAATTACTGAGGTACTACTTACATAGTACATAAGTAGGTAAGTACTTCGGTGTCATCGGAAAAGAAACATTCCGGATCGCAAATGAGGAAGTTGTCAGTGGCGGAAAGCCTCAGCCGCTTTGGCGCTGATTCAGGTAGGCGGCGGACCACTCTAACCTAAAGGTTTGCTAAACGTGTGTGGGGCCTGTTTTGTACAGTACATGAGTGCATACGGTCTGTACACTGTATCTCATGTCAATATATGTACCTTAGCTGCATATGCTGGCGCCTGGCGCGCCTTGACACTGACGCCGCCTCTTCTCCATTCGATTTCCCTCCTCGCGACTTCAGAAAGTGGAATCCACCTCGTGTCTGCATCCGACATGATTCATCGCCAAGCATCTAAGATGCACAATTGCTTCTTCTTTTTTGCTTCTTTTCCGCTTGAAACCTTCAAAGAGAGAGGGAGGGGAGGGGGGGACTGAGGGAAATATGCTTCTAGCCCTACCAAGGTTGACCATTCGACCACACCCGTGCCATTTGACAAATACATTCACCTTCCTCACCTGACTACATAGGTTAGGTAGGTATAGGTAGGCACTTTGGCTTGTCTGATCTGGGTGGTTTGGTGCACGATTTAAGCATTGCATCTATTCGCTGTCAGTTATGCAGTAGCAGCATTCATCATCCTCAGCAGCAGCAGCACGCGAGACTAACACCACTAACACCACCACCACTACTACTACAACCACCACCTTACGTCCAGTCTCCATTCTCATTCCTACATATATGCCTGTCCACATTCCGCATTTATCATGGGTGTGGTGACTATGATGATGGTGTTTTTCTGGGAACAGACTCAGGCGCATATTTACAAATAATACGATGCTGCTCACCACCATACCTACATACATACATATATACATACATATATACACAAGGCCATCACCACAAGGGTGGTTCACTACTACCACTATCACCACCTACACCTAAATTATCCCGTACTCAAGTAACCCAAGACGTTTCGTTACTTTAGGTTTATATACGGATTCGTAGCTAAGTTATGACCGACTGGAAGAGCCCAGGACTGGGGGGTTAGACAAACAAACAAATATACACACACACACACACACACACATACATACTTACATACCTACCTACCTCGACCAACGATTATGTATTGTGTAAGTTAAACCTACTAACCAACTAAATAAAACCGTCGCTTTACTTCTCTTACCCCCCGGGGGCCGAACACGAAGATTCAAGTGGTTACTTATTACCAAGGACTATCTAACCTACTTTACTATTTCGTACGCCGTTTGTCCCGAATAAAGACAACCTTTCGACGGTGCCAACGCCTCGGGCGCGTCTGCGTCATATCATTTGGTCTTCAGGGACGCCCAGTGCCGAAATGCAGATGCACGGAAACCTTCTTCTGGGTCGGAAACATGCAGTTGGACATGACCTTGGCCACGAAACTATTCTTTTCTTTTTTTCTTTTTTTTACCAATCGCTCTCTGCTCATCAGTGCTGCTCTGCTCTCTTGATCTTGCTGCTACCGTAGCACCGGGAACTCTTAGCTCTTTCTATACATGGCCTCATAAGAGCGTACCTTGTCTTACTACAACTGACTAACTGACTAGGTCCACTGTTTAACCGACTTATGTAGGTGATCGACTGGCTTGAGTTGACTTGAGTTGACTTGAGTTGACTTAACTTGACTGACTGACTGACTGACTGATGACTAGTGGGGAGGACATGGGATGGATGTTCTATACGAGCCAGCCAGTCAATCAAAGTCAACCAGACGCAAAGCAAGCCTCTGAACCCCCTAAAACAGATGTCATCTAAAAAAGAATCAAAATCCGCGCGCGTGTGTGCGCGAAGGGCTCCGGCTCGCCCTTTATACAGCCGATTTCACAAAGTTGCATCTTGTTCAGCTGCCCACCCCCAAAACGCGCCAAGGGAACTGGCTGTCCACGTACGTTGTATATAGCGATTTCATGTGTGATATGACAAGGAACTGTGACCCTCCTAACCTAGCCAGGAGGCAAAGAATTCGATCGGGCCTTGAAATGCACGCACATATGCAATGGTACCTACGTGTGTAAGGTCAACCCCGGTACCATCTTCCCTTTCATCGGGCAATTTCATCTGGCACCAAAGCAACAACCGTCACGGTCCGGGGTTCTCTACCCCTGCTTGCAGATACCGCTACCACCAACACTTGCCTACCTTGTCGTGTCACTCTCTCTCCCCTCCTCCTCTTCCTCCTCCACCAGCGCTGTCGAGCCAAGCCCTGTCTTTTCCCTAGACCCTTAAACCATGTGCATGCTCGGTATCCCTAGTGCCACCCGAGCACCTAGCAGTCATCAGATCCTCAGTCGTTGCCCGCCCAAGGGGACGCCACAAGTACCAGCCAGTCTCATCTGTGGGGATTGTGGGTACGCTACTAGTCGGTGCTATTCTTCATCGTACCCTGAACGTTGTTCTGGCATCTATGTCATCCTTGCCCATGCCTCGCATGCCTGGGTTCTTTATGGTTTAGTCAGAGTCCATTCAAACCGTCTCTCTCTCTCTCCACACCCAGAAGGACATTCCCGGCTTCAACATACATAATAGAAAAGCAGTTCACTAGTCTCCTTGCACCAGAGTTACTTTGCTTCTCTCTCTGCCATATCTGGATCCCATCTTTACGACACTCACTCTCAGACCACACTCACCTAACGCTTTATTCTTCCTCGTAACTCTTAATTATTATACATGCTTCGAGCTTGTCTCTAGCCAGAGAATTTGTTTCTTTTCCAGTGGTCTTCGTCACTCTTCGCTTATTCGGCTCTCGTTGAAGTTAGCTGAGGGTTACCTACCTCCTGTCATAAGAGTGTAAAGAGAGAGAGAGAGACTACCATTACTTCGTCTACATCTCGCCCTGAAGTCTCCTCTTGTCTCATCCGTCTATCGTGGATTTCATCGAGGGTTTTAAGAACATTAATAGTCACGGCTATTACAATTTACTGCTGCTACTACCTCGCCTACTCGCCACTGAAAACAACACGAGCTTCCGACCATTGGGAAATACGCATTTGCACCGAAGGAAAGTTAGTTGGGAGTTACCTAAGGATCAACCTTTACCTGCTTTCAAACTTTTTGGATAGCGTCATTGTATTCTTGATTTATAGTCCATATACCGCACAAGCATAAGGTAGGTGGTGTCTCTCTTATCAATGCAGTCGTATATATTACTCGACTGCGCCCCCTCCGGAGACTGCAGCTCACTCTTCTCTCACAGGCATCACCGCTAAGCGGATTAAACATTCCATACTGTCCTGATATGTTATGGAATATAGTCCTCCACGATTTGCAATAAGAACTCTTGCAGAACGATTATCACTAGATAAAGACAAAATGTCTACTCTTACCATGCCGTCTCCGCACCACCACCACTTAGGCTTCCATCGCGAATTGTCTTGGCTTGGTGCTCGCACCGAACCTACCCGTAGACAGCTTCATGACCAGGAAAGGGTCGCTCTTCCATCTATCAGACAGGTAATGTTGATTGTTGTGGTCTATGATATGCCTCTAACCAGTATGCAGGCCTTCCCAGAACTACAATTACAAGCTCAACAAGACAACACTGCTAGGATATCACCTGCCACAACTTCTCCTATTAGTGGACTCTTTACCGGCACAACGACACCACCTGATTATATCCATTCTCCATCTCAACACAAACGAAGACGCCAGTCCATTGAGGGTGAACGGGATGAAAGAGCCAGCCAGGTTCCGAGGTTGTATTCTAACCCCCAGCGAGCAGCGTCCCAACAGCAATCACCGCCCTCCAGGTTGAGGACAGCTCCGGAGCCATGGGGAGCGTCGAGTAGGAAAAGCCCCTACACTGGAAACAGCAGCCATTCATCAATGAAGTCACCCGTCAGTGCGGAGGTTCACGAGCGCATCGAAGCACGCCCTACTCTGCCTAGCCTACCAATGTTAAACTTCGAGCGAGGTGGTGCCGAGATGCGTCCGATTAGAAGCCACTCAGGTGATGATTATATCCAAGAACCCATTAGAAGACCAAGTCTTGCGCCTAGCAGCAGCCACGGGATGGAAACGGGGGCGCTCGGATACCATCGACAAGCAAGCTTTAGCTATGGCTTCCACCCTAACCGAGTTCAGTCCCTCTCCGTCGGGTCGGTCCACCCGTTTGACAGGACGCCATTTTCGCCAGGGGCATATGGACACCAATATCCTGACACGTTCATGCGCATGGGCGAGTTGAACATGAGCGTCAATGGTGATGGCAAGCAAAGAAAGCGCCGTGGAAACCTGCCTAAGGAGACCACCGACAAACTTCGCGCCTGGTTTGTGGCGCACTTGCACCACCCGTATCCGACTGAAGACGAGAAACAGGACCTCATGAGGCAGACAGGTCTGCAAATGAGTGAGTTTAAACCTATCCCTACCGATCCACCTCATCAACATCCCGCCCTTAAATTAGGAAACGGGAAGAAAGCAAAGGCCAACCGGCCCATCGAGACGGATGAGGCTGCGCACTAATACTTAGTGTCTTCGTGTATGACATATGCTAATTCAAGCCTTGTGCCACCGCAGATCAAATATCCAACTGGTTTATCAACGCTAGACGGCGACAACTACCTACGATGATCAACAATGCCCGTGCTGAGTCTGACGCTATGACTAGCCGTGGAGGAGACAGCAAAGCTCTGCCTTCGACTGAGCGGCTTGACTACGATCATGAGGGCAAACTAAGTGATGGCGAGGGAACAAACTACGACGATGTCGAAGTAGAACCCGTAAAGCGACGCAGAGCTACTAGTATGAAACGCGGTAGCATTTAAAAAGGGACATCCGAGACGCACTACCTTCCTACCTCTAGACTTGGTGTCTACTTTATTATTATTATTATTATTTTTACATTCGATCCACGGGCCGGGACTAAGGTTCCGAGGCCATTTTGTATTCTCTTTTTGGTTCTTATTAGGAGCGACATTATATCCTCACGAAGGTCGGCGCAACTTTTAAACTACGAATTTCATGTTGAACTGTGTTATTGTCGGCGGATGACAAAAAAAACCATGGTGGGAAGCACGGGATCATCATTATCATCATCAATGAGTGGACTAGCGAGGGTTTCTTGATTACAAGGAGTTGCGAGTTCAACTGCTCTTAAGAGGCATAGGCAAAGGTGCTTAGCATGGGTACAGGACAACAGACAGATAGGGTTGGTTGTACAACAATATCCACGGTGAAACTGGAACTGGGCAGCGGAGGAAATATCATTTTTAGAGAAGGGAAGAGACTAAAAAAAGAAAAGAAAAAGAAAACCCCAAAAGCGTGGTATATACAAAGGTATCGTTGTACATATAGGAGAGAACCCGTGACTGCAAAACGTGGCTTCGTCGGCAGCCGCAGCAGCATAGAAGCTAAAGAAGGCAGAAGAAGAAAAAGAAAAAACATATCAATAATTGCTATAAAATCGAGACGCCCGATGTCATTCGAAATCCTTGCAGAGCGGCTCGGATCTCTCCCGATCAACGTGAAGAACGCGCATACACACATATACACACACACACGCATCTTAACAAGCTTGCCCCCTTTTCCACCGCCGCAAGGTCCTGGGGGGTGTCGGATCCGAAGCATGGGGATGGGACGACGAGGAACAAGTAATCAAGTAGATCTGGGGGGGTTTGAAGGGGGGGGAAGGGGAGGGGGTCTTACTTGCTTGGCGGATCCAAGGAAAACCAAGCTTGATCTGGTAGAATAAGAACGCACACACACATATACACTACACACACGCACACACGCACAACTTACCTACCTACATTAAAACTCATCTCGTCATTTTTTTTTCTTTCTTCTCTCTCTCTTCATACGTATGTATCACCTGCATTGGCCACACCATGCTTCCGATCGATAGATTAAATGCAGATCCCGCTCCCCCCCTTCCTTCTTCCCAACCCCGAGAGAACGGATGGTGCGTATGGTGTATAGTGGGTTGTGTATGACCTGCGGCAGGCGCCTTCTTTCTCTCCTTCTCTCTTCTGCTCGTTCTCTTCTCTCGGGGTCTGCCTCGAGAGGTTTCTGCTTGGCTCGCTCACCTATACTATAAAGAGGGAGGGGAGGGGAGGGGAGGGACGAGGGAGAGGGTTGTATTGGTAGTGATGGTAGTAGTTAGCGGTGGTAGTAATAGTAGCGGTAGACCCTTCTACCGGGGTTCTGGTCTCTTTTTCCATGCCGCGTTTAAGTCGTGTCGATGCAATGCAGAGGGCCGCCGGATCAGGCCGCCTTACACAAGGGTTTCAGAGAGGCCCAGAGGATGGGATTAGATAGATAGATACCTAGATAGATTAGATGAGCTGAGTCTGAGGGTCGAAGGGGGAAAAAAACCCATGCCCTCTCCCCCCCCCCCCCCCCCCCCCCCAGGAAACACGCCACTCTGTGACAGCCACATAGTACCGCCCGTACGTGCCCGCGATCGGATGACGACAGGTACAAAGAAGGGGGGGGCCCCCCTCCCCCTTAGCTTTAGCGACTGGACGAAAGACGTTGACGTTGTCGTTGTGTGGTAGTGCTGTGCTGTGTTGTGCTTGTGTTTTGGCGGTACTTTGATGAGAGGTGGGTTGAATAGGTAGGCTGACTAGGTAGGTAGGGGGGGGGAAGGGGAGGGGAATCAAGACTACGAACGAAAATCAGGATGGGGAGATTCACCGCTAGTCTACTACAGTAAACTGTTGCCTCTATAATCGAAGGTGGACACGGGGTATACAGAAAAGTCGCATGACGTTTACGCTAGGACTCGCACAAAAGCAATATCTACCAGTTTAGAGAGAAAGAGACGGACGTGTGCGTGTTGCGCTGCGTGTATGTATGAATGTATGAATGGTATGTATGTAGTTACAAATCTGATGAGACAGGCGGCGGCGACAAGGGACGGGACTAGCCTAGCTAGCAACTAGCTAGGTAGCCACGCTTTTTCTGACGAGGGTAAAAGCAAAAAGCAGGTCCCATAAGCTCCCCCTCCGTCTCTTTCACTTACACCTCGTACCCCCTCTTTCATGACCGGGGGCCTTGGCCGCGCGCGCAAGGAGCTTTTCTGACTCGAACGTCCAACCCCCAAATCCGTGCGGTGCTACAAAGAATGCGCAAGGTCAACAACCAAGTTCCTCCGAGTGTTTTTTTTTTTGGTTTCTTTCTTTTTCTTTGGCGGGACTCTCCTGCACTGACACTACGGCGGAGGGGAAAAAAAAAAAAAAAAAGAAGAAGTATTACACCCCAAAGAGATATTTATTATTACATAGGTGCAGAGGAGGGGAAAAAAAGGAGATAAAACGAAGAAGGCGAAATAGCGATAGAAGTCCGGCCCACCAACGGACCGATATACCGTGAAATGATGTTATATTGGAGAAGACCAGACAGGCCCCCGGGCGTCCACGTACGCATTTGGGAACACGGATCCGGTGTGCGGAACCCCCATGTCGACATTAAACAGAAGAAAGGCCAACAATTTTAAAACAGCGACTGAAAAAAAAATTAGATAAATAAATAAAAAGGAAGAGAGAAAGCCTGTGGGGTCCCCTTGGTAGCCTGGGGATGGATTGAGACATGGCGTCTGTCGGGCATATCCCACAAGTCAAAAACTGTCTTGCGCTTGTCTCTAGCGCTTGCTGTCATGCTATGCCCGCCCACGCTACGCTACGTACAGTACGTCCTACCTAGGTTAGGTAGGGGGGGAGGGAGAGAGGGAGATTGGTTCGGATGACGATGTCTTGGAACGGGGACTAAACTAAACTGTCTGTCATGTCTGTCCTGTCTGTCTGTCTGTCTGTCTGTCTGACTTTGTCTCTCATTTTCCTGCACAATCTCACCTATCTAGGTAGGTTACCTGAAAAAAAAACCCGTTTTTTTAATGGCGTGCGGTCTTAGCATCTCACGGTTTCAGGCCCTTCCCCCCCCCCCTTCTCAGTTGAGCCGCACTGACGACCTTTCAGGAGCTTTAAAAAAAAAAGAGACGAACATGACATGGTGTAGGTCAAGGTAAAGCTTAAAAAAGCTCTACGAGTCCTACTATCTACACTAGTGTAGAAAGGGGAAACGGCCGTCCTTTTTTTTTCCCCTCTCCTCCCGTCTATAGCAAGCAAGCTGCTATAAAAAAAACTATTACGACAAAAATAAATACATAATTACGTTTCTGTTTTCCCTTCGCTCGGCCACCTCCGAGCGACGCATGAAATTCGAGAGCATAACGAGCAGTAGAGTGCAAGATTTTAAGTTTCCACGCTTCGCCATGCCCGGGCTCCTTGTAGTATATATCACCTGTTAGGGAGGAGGGGGGGGGGGGGGGGGGGGGGCGTTTGGCCACGGTGCCGGGCAACGTTTAAATTGGCAGGGCCGGTGAAGCAAGCTCGGAGGAGTGAGCAAATAATACGGGTTTCCTTTGGTATTTGGGGGGGGGGGAGTCGAAGGGGAGAAGATCGTGGGGACTATACACTAGTACACCACCCCTTTTTTTTTTCCTGGATCGTGAGCCCGGCTATGTTTAAACTTTTTTTTTTACTCTCCCAGGTCTACCTAATACATATGTCTGGTAGTTTAGAAACAACTAGCACATGTCATGCGAGTGTCAAAGAGAGGCGGGATCAACAACACATAACTCTCACATGTGACTCTGCCGCACCCGATAAGTTTTTCCCTCTCCAAGAATGCAATGATGATCTTGTTTGCGGCGACCGATTTACATACCTACCTAGGTTGCCCATTATTTAGGTACCCTATCCCATGCCAGAAAAGCAAAACGGCCGAACCTAAGTTTGGCCTTTGCTGGCTCCAGCGGTTGGTTTGACAGCTAGGTAGGTAGTGCCAGGGCAGTTAAGGGAGGGATTGGGGGGGTATGGAACAGGGGTCATCGAGGGAGGGAGAGAGAACGCAGAGCCAACATTTCTCCCCCTTTCCGTCTTTATGTAATATCTCGCCCTGATTCAGGAACGTAGCTAATTATGGCAACCAAATCTCACATTGCTAACTTAGTCGCATCGTCGTGCTGCTCGCTTAATGCTTTGAACATGGATCGTCCTCCCAGTTCGCGAGTGGACACACATGGTTAGAGATGAGTAATCATGTAATACCTACCCTGCTGAATACATCAAATAGCTGGTGAACGTTTATAGACAGGGAATTTCCTTGGACACGCCCTCGGGTCACCCTTCGCTTACAAGGCTTGGGCGGGGAGGGGGGGGGGGGGAAGGTCCTTGTGCTAAGATGATGATGGCAAGTGGGCGGCAGGGGTAGAGATCTAATGTAATGTAGGTATGCTCCCCTTTAATGTTGTTCAAGGCGGCCTGAACAAAATAAAATTTCACGCCTGCCCGCGCCAACCGCAGGGTGAACGAGGCGCAAATTCTTTTTGTCCACCCCGTCCTTCGCGTGCTTTAAGCCGACGTGTGGGAAAAGTACCAGAATGCCAACCCTAAACTGACGACAGTGTTGTAACATTGATCATAGCATCATCTACTACACTATCTATCTATCCATCCATCCATCCATCCATCCGTCCGTCCATCCATCCCCATTCCCCATCCCACCCCCCCTTTTCCCCTCGCCTAGCCTCGAGGCTTAATCGAACCATGGTTCGTTTCCGTTTGAGCGGAAGATCGATCCGTCACAGACGAGTAAGTTCTCACATCTGGCGGTAGCCCGGGCCGTTTCGGTCGTGAGATTGCCGAAGACCGAATTACAGGAATCGTCGTAACGAGTTGCCTCCTGTCCCGCCCCCAACCCAACATCTGATAGTAACAACAACAATTGGTGAAGAAAAGAAGAAAAGAAAGAAAAGCTTAGCCACAGTGACAGCTCGTACGGTACGAGATCCTAAAAGGAAGCCGGGTCTCGCGCGATGGTGTTGTAGTTTAGGATTTTTTTTTACTCATTCCGCGTCAGAGGGTCCTCCACCCACGTACATGCTCGGTGTGCAAAGCACATGCAAGTACCTACCTACCTACCTAGGTGAACAGGGAAAACCGGATTGTAGGCGGCGTGTTCTAGATGCTAATGTTTTTTTTTGTTGTTGTTGCAAATCGATCCTTCGCTCGGCATTACAGGAGAGAAAAAAAAAACCTGTAGGGGGGGAATAAGCCTGTAAAGTTCTTTTTTTTCTTCTTCTCTTGCTCAAGCTAGGTAGGTAGTGTACATACATATCCCATGGTTCACGGGCGCCGATCTTAGTTCAAGTTGATCTATACATGTGTAGACCCGCGCCCGACGATTCGAGAATATCTCCGGACGAATCGCGGCATCGTGGGCGAGTCGCCTCGGCTGCCCTGTCGCGAATCCATGCCTGATTCGGTGTTCAGTTTGGGACGACCCACGAACGGCTTATGTGCATTGCAACGGTACTTGGTCGATATGCAACTCATTCGCAGGCTCTGACAGTCACGCCTACAAGATGTAGGTATGCCATGATGTGAGGGAGGGGAGGGTGGCTAAGCTTATTGTTGACAGGTTGAAGGCTCCAATGAGAGCAGCACAGTGACACACCCACCCCTCCCCCCCTTCGGACGATCCAGAAGCTGGTTTGTTCTGTTCTGGAACCTGGGTCGCATCATTTTCATTCGCGATCCAAGATTTTGCATGTGGCGACTACGCCACCACCGCTGGACCACAAAGTGCACAAGTGAGGTTCTGACATATATTATTGTATGCAGGCAGCTATTACATATACGCTAATAACCTTAGCTACCTATGTATGCGAGCAGCCAAACCCCATCCCCAGCGGGGGGGTTCTATAGCAGCAGAGCTTGGAAGGTTGTTAAGGCCTCTCTGCCTCTCTTGGGCTTAGGTTTCGTGTCCACGCCAAGGGCCTTCGGCAGCACATTCCGATTATAGCGCTAGATCTTGGGACCGGCTCTAGCCTACCTAGTGTACTGCGACATTACCTAGCGGACAGGTTAGCTATGAATTACCTAGGTTAGATACCTACACTAGTGTAGCTGGCATGCCCTGTGTGTCAGCGGGACCGCTTGTCTACACTACACTAGTTGCTTGTCGTGTTGTATGTAGGTACGTACATATGTACGTGAGCGTAAAGAGAGAGGTGTGCAGTAAGAGTACTAAGAAAAAAGCGCCGAGGAACCCCCCACCGTTATTGTACACTACACTAGTATAGAAATTCTCCTTGAATAGTCCCCCGTCAACGTTTCAGGGCTACTTTAGCTCGAGTTGTCAAAATCGGCTGGTAGCAACGGTAATTTGCAACCTCGTCCTCCTCCACTATATGACTGGACACGACTCGACACGACACTGGACTACCGGCCGAGTCAAGCCGATGGTTCAGACGTTATTCCCGGGTTTAGGTCCCAAGCGTATGGGGCATGGGAATTAGGTAGCCCGCGCGGCGGATGGATGGGGACGCTCGCGGGTCGCTTTCAAACCTGTCAAGCTGGCTGGCCCCTCCCCTCCCTCCCTCCCTCCCAAGTGGGAATTCCAAGTTCCATATACACATGTGCATGCTACCGGATGTTGTTCGGTAGCAAGGTCTCCTTACCGTTGAGGCTCTACATAGTGTAGAGGGGATTAATTTATCCCCTGAAGATGCTGCCGTTACGTGCTCGGTCATATTTTCACCTTTCCCCCCCCGAAAATAAAAATTCTTTTTCTTTTCTTTCTCTTCATGCAATGTGAACGTGAATGAAGTCCTAGACAGGTAGTTATAAGACACATCGTGGCCCATAACAAGCGGTGGGGGTACCACCGACCTGTCAAACACGCCGGTACCACTACTATTACCTAGTAAAAGTGTTGGATAGGTATAGGTTAGGTTAGTGCAATACATAGGTCCAATACATACATCAATAACATGACAGATGCATGCACGCTCGGTAGTATTGGTTTCAGGAACGTACCTAGGTGTCGTTATACTAGGTATAGGTGTAGGTGTAAGGTGTAGGTATAATCAATACTACTTGAAAAAAAAGAGGGTTCTAAGTTGTAGGTGTAGGTATGTACCTAGGTACTTCGAAGACCCCGGGATAACTCCGAGGTAGTAGTTGACGCGGTGGCTTGTCTGGCTTGTCCTGGCTTGAGTTTTAGACTTACCTCCTACTACCTAACCTAGTATAGTAATTACCTAAGTTCGGCGAATATCTTTTAGCTGCATATATCAATATACTATAGCTACCTAGTGTAGGTAATTAGCAGTTTCAAAACTACACTACGGAATACCTAATCCATATCGTATGTCTGAGTCCATACTTATATATATATATACTTGAGGATATCATCAGATTACCTAGCAGATGCACACACCTACCTACTGTCTCGTTGCTACCATTGACTGAGGAAGACCTACAACCACATCAATATTTACCTAAGTAGATAATGAGTACTATTAATTAAAAGGTATAGATCTACTTATATAAGCAGGTTACCTAAGAAATCATGCAGGTGTCAACGGCATTCGGCAATACGTGCTGCCGACATTGTTTCAAACTTGCCCAGAGGCCACCCCTTGTCCTGCTTAATTCTTTAGTGTAATTCTATTCACCCATTCCGTGATCCCGAGCCATCCATGTGGAGGAGGATGGCGGAGTTAAACCTACTCGGGTCTGCCCTACCTAGTACTCTGCTACTACTACCTACATACTACTGACTAACCTAGCACTTGACCTACTATTGCCTAACGCTGCTTACCAAATACCCTCCCCTGATTGTTGATATTGATCCTCCGCCTCTGCCTATCAAAGAGCCGCAAGGCTGAATTCATAGCATGTTATAGGGATAGGCACATCTTCCCATTTGCTGCTTGATCGCCTTTGCGTCCCGCTTTGTTTTGATAACCAAAATAATGCCCGAAGGCGAACCCGCCTTGCCAGGTGTATCCAGTGCACACACCGGTGAACCTCTGGTAATTCGTGATGGCCTCCCCCCTGTCCTTGTACTGCAATCCGCCCTAACCCCGAGTGTAGTCGTGTGTGGAATGTAGAACGCGCAAACTCAAGTGCGATAAGGCCAAACCAGTCTGCACGCGCTGTGCCAAGTCAGGCGCTGAGTGTGTCTACCCGGAATCCCGGAGGAAGCCAACCTTCAGGAGGCGAAACGTGCGAGAACTAGAGGCTCGCCTAGGTAACTTCGGGCTCTCAATATACCTAGATGCTTCGTGTCCGGGGCTAAGTTGTGTATACAGTGCAAGTCGAGGCGCTGCTCAAGGAAGTAGGCGAGAAGAAAGCTTCGGAAGGAAGCAGTCCTGCTGAGCAGCCTGTCGAGAAAAGCCATCCTGAGCCTAGTTACGTTCCGCCGGCTGAGCATGTCTTGTTCCACGGCCTAGACTATGCAGACCCAGATGCCACCTCCGGCGAGTATGGCGAGAATGAGACGTCGCCCTTAGAACAAGACAACCCTTCTGCCTTCGCGGCCGAGGCCTCAGACCATCAGCCAATGGGCGACCCCTTTAATGGAGAGTTGATGGATCTTGGTGGCATATTTGAGAGTCTGCCCCCTTTTGAGATCATGGAAGATCTGTGAGTACTTTGCTCCTATTTACTAGCAAATAGCCTAGTTGGTCAGACACTCATAATCATAGCAACCGGATCTATTTTGAGAAACAACAGTATATCATACCCATCATCCATCCGGCTCGGTATACGCAGGCATTTTATTCTGCTCCTCACATGAAGCCTCCATTAGTAAGTGCCAGATGGGATTCGTTTTAACCTCTCTCTCTCTCTCTCTCTCTCTCTCTTTGGGTCTGATCCCGAAAACTGATTTGGCCTGAGGACGTTGAAAATTTCTGCCTAAACAAACAAATCCTATTTAATATCGACGCATATTGCCTTTCATCGTTGCTAATCACTTGGACTCCAGTGCCTCCAGTATGCAATATGGTCACTCGCTTCAGCCATGGAGCCAAAATACGAGCCATATCATGACATATTTTATAGGCGGGCCCGACAATACGCTGAGTCTGATGAGTTAAAGGTATAGCCTCACCCTTTATTGAAAGCCCCCGTCTCCCCCCTTTTTTTTGTGCGCGTGTTTTTGCTTACTTATCATGGAAGGGTTATGGTGAGCATTTCATCACGGTCGCCCATGCCCAAGCATGGTCCATAATAGGCACATACGAAGCGAGGGCATTGATGTTCACTCGAGCAGCCATGAGCTGTTCTCGAGCAGTCCGCCTCATCCAGATGATGGGACTCCACCAACTCGATTGCCCTCAAGGCGATTCCGTCCCAACTCTATTGCCCCCAAGAGACTGGGCTGAGTTGGAGGAACGTCGACGAACATTCTGGGGAATCTTCTGTATTGACAGCCACGCGTCAATTTCAACTGGGTGGCCACATCTTATTGACGCTACCGAGGTAAGTGTTGCGATGCCAATGAAACTTACATGACCGTAAACTTACCTTAAGTCTTAGATAACCACTCATCTACCAGCTGTTAGTTAATATCCTGACATTGAACCCCCCCTACCCCCCTACTTCCCCTCTGCCAATAATGACCTACTAAGCCAGCACACTTCCCATCCTTCCAAAATCTCCCATGACAATACCGATTCAATACTAGAGTATTCCTCCACATGACTCTAGCCACGCTTCTAACAAATAATGGTCTAGACCGAGTCCGCGTTCTATAATGAAGAGGAGGAAGAAACATGTAGCCTCCACGATGCCTTCAACGGCAAGACATACTCGACTTTTGCCGGGAACATCCTCGTTTGCCACGTGTTTAACCGGATCCTCAAACATGTGTATCACACTAGGGTGGATGACCAGCCGGAAAATTATGAATATGGTGAATACTGGAAAAGACATCGCGATATTGATAACATGCTCTCCAGCGCCTTTATGTTTCTTCCAGAGTCTTCGCGGCTTCCCGAAAACCAGCGCAACCCAGTAGCTGTACACACTAACCTCAACCTCCACGCATCAGTCATATGTCTACACCACTCCGCTACTGAAAAGATAGATACCTACAATCTGCCCGAATCTGCGAAAATCGCCAGCCAGGCGCGACTGCGCACGTCGGCTCAGGAGATCATTAACATTGTCAAGCTTACCAGCCACATACCTAAGAACAACGTAAGATGGACACCAAATGAATGGCCCCTTTTAACATCTCTGAAGTATATAATGACTAACAAATATCGTAGACAACCCCATTAGTAGCCTTGTCTCTCTACTGCGCTGCTTCTGTTTACATATACCTCTGCAAAGAAACGCAAGCACCGGTCAACGTAGATAACCTTGATTTCATCCTTTCGGCAATGGAGGCCATCGGGAGGGAGCATATAATCACCCGTGCATTCCTCCGTCAGGTGATACTCGACATAGAGCACACCGGAATTGAGAACATTGTACGGCTACCTCGGATAGCCAGATTGAGTCGTGATTTCGTGAACAACATCTCTCATAACATTCCCCTCCTAGCCCGATCGCGAATCGCACAACACTCCGGCCTACAGCCACCGCTACCTGGACGGTTACCGCTTGGAAACCCTATTGGTAAGGTCATGCCGGCGGAAACTAGATGTCTAGATACGTCATGGACGAAAGGAACTAAGGATAACGATCATCCGACAGAAAGTGAATCATCCATTAACACAGGGAACAAACGAAAGCGCACTGCGTCGATTTCACTGGATGATAATCTACAAAATCAAGAACCGCTTTGGGCTACGAGTGGTCTTCAGGACTTCATGTCTGCAACTCCCTCATCTACGTCCTCATATCAAGACAGCGCTCACACAACTGCACCAGCACATCCTCTATCCAATACAGCAAGTCACGGGATGGCGGCTCAGCAGCCAACACATCAGATGAATATTCCTCGTTCTATAGAGGCACCCTCGGCCAACCATAGGACCGCCACTGCTAGGCCGAATGTCACATCACAAGCAAACGCGCCGCAGGGTCATAGTTCCATAGGGGTTAGCCTAAATGGGGGTATACTCGGAAGAGGAGGGCCCACGACTTTTACAACGGCTAGTCGCGGACCTTCTCAGACCAAGACAACTAAGGGTGGGATGGGGAGCTGGGAGCTGGCCGGCATGTGCATGAACTCGCAGTTCAACAATAACGATAACAATAACAACAACTATCAAGACGGGCAGAATGTAGCCGAAACCAACGCAAAAGGCGACAATAGCTCGTTTAGTTTCAGCGCTAATGATACAATCCATCTGGACTGGGATCCTCTAGGGCCGATCGGCCGTGAACCAGTAGGAAGAGCGCCGATGAATAGTCCATTAGGAGATAACCCAGGAGCGGAAGAGGACGGGTTTGGAAGTATGAATATTAGCTAGCTAGATGCGCAGTATGATGTTAGGTATGGGATATGACCGGAGCGATGAAAAGGAGTTTTATCGGAAACTGGCTAGTTCCGAATGGTGTTCTACAGACCCTGGAGATGCATTAAATGATCGATGTTATGTCTTATAGAATAGAATGGTTCCGAATAGTAGTAGAAAGTAAAGTTAGATAAATCCTACACCAGACTTACACGGAGATTGGCGGAGTTAGGTAACAAAGGAGGTTGCCCGGAACCGGTAACGGCTATTTTCGCCGACGCCTTTGGGCCCCTTATTGGTTTCTCCCACTTCCTTAGTCTTCTCTTAGCCGACACGGCTACGAAACTTACATGTACGAGGAAAACTGTTGAGCCTGTGATATTGGATCAACCTGCGCTGTATTGATGAGAAAAGGATCAGCAATCAGACTACGCGGGCGCTTCAAATTATCCACACGCAAGTAAAAGTCAATCAATCAATTGTATAACCTAGGCCATAGCTCAATGGCGGACGACGTGTCGGCGACAACTACTACGCCATCCCCTCCTACTACGGCAGTGGCACCGACGCGGATAAAGCGAAATACGGCCTGCACCAGCTGCCGCGATGCCAAGGTACGTACGTACATATGTAGATATTACGACGGAGAGGAGTACATACACAGTGCCGTATCACAAACGGACCACGCCCACTCCAGTCTTCTCTCTCTCTCTCTCTCTCTCTCTCTCTCTTTTTTTTTTTTTTTTTTTTTTTTTTTTGCTAGTCGATTTCTTCTCCCTTGTCGATCGACCAACTCTTTCCTTATTGTCGTTGCCGTTGATGGTTGATTAACACGTGCCACAGGTACGCTGCAACCCGAGCAGCTCCAAGAGCCAGCCATGCCAGCGTTGCACCAAGATGCACCTAACCTGCGTTGTGGACAAGACGCACAAGAGGGTGTCGCGCAAAAGGCAGGTCCCGTTTTCCTCTTTTCCCTCTGGACGCCGTTTAGGGTTGTCCACATGTCACCACCCGGCCGCCCGCCTTGGCGCTTCGAGTAGATTTATCTCGGTGGGCCGCCCCTCCCCCCCTCTCAAGAGTACCTAAGTATGGAGAAAAAGGGGGGGGGGGGGGGGGGGGGGAGGCTATTATGTGATGCTTGTATAAACACGGCGGGATTTGCTCGTCCCATGTCTTGTTTGCCCTTCGTGTGTGACGGGTGACCGTGTCGCCAACCGATGGCCTAGCCGGGACTTGGGATTAGACGAACAAGGGGGGGTCGGCTAACCGTAACCTATAGTAAGCTGGACGAGCTGGTCCAAGAGATCCAATCTATAAAACAAACGGTTGGAGGCTCGGCTCGGCTACCAGGGTATTCTCAGCAGCCGCAGCAGCATGGCGAGATGCGTCCAGGCCTGCCATCGCCGGCAGGCACATCAGGGACGGCGATACCCGCTGCCGTCGAATCCTCGACGGTGGCCCCATCGCCTGGCTTGCAGACGCCTGCCGCCACCACCACGCTGCCCCAGGATCCGGCCGTCGAGCCGAGCCTGCCCCGGGCGCTGGGCTCGCGCCCCTTTTCCGGGGAGGACATCGACTACTACTTCCAGAAGTACTTCGAGTGCTACCACCCGTACATGCCGATCGTGCGGCACAGGGACCCGAACAGGGTCTACGAGTCTGGGCCGGTGCTGTTCTGGGCCATCGTTTTCGTGGCCTCGCGCCGCTACGGCAGGAACCCCACGGTGCTGCCCTTCCTCATGGACGAGGTGAGGCGGGAGCTGCACGCCGCCCTGACCGCGCCCATGTCCATGCCCGTCGTCAACGCCTTCATCCTCGTATGCGCCTGGTGCTTCCCCGACGCGCGCTTCGTCAACGACCCCACCGCCCTCTTCTCGAGCGCCATCGGCAACGCCGCGCTGCTCCTGGGCATCCACACCGGCAAGGGCGCGCACCCCGAGTACAGTGTCGGTCCGTTCCAGAATAACTTTACGGACGAGGAGGCCGCCTATACGTGGGCGGGCTACAATATCATCTCCCAGAGGTGAGTTGAAGCTTTTGCTTGGCTGGAGTTGGAACAAGACCTCCCCCCCGTCCCCCTCCCCGCCCCTATTACCGTACTATGTGGCTATTATTGTCTCCATTGCGCTATACCATCCCATGTTACACTCACCTAGCAATGGACTCATCAATCCTAAAGTTTGCGAACCTGGGGTGGTTTTTTTTTCCTTTTTTCTCCCCTAACTCATGTATGTGCATGGAAGGGTAGGTCTATGAAAATACTGTTCTCGTGATGCTAATACACAAAACGCTTTGTAGAGTATCCTCCTACTTGGGCCTGCCACCACTTGGTGGCTTGTTCAACCAGGCCGTCCAGAACATCATCGACGGCCGGACTTTGTTCCAAGTGCCCCCTGGATTCCGCGTTCTCCTCGAGTGCCAGAAGTTCTGCAACCACGTGAGCAAAACCATGATGGCCTGCTTGGAAGAGTCGCGCGGAGTCTCTGCCCACGTGATCCGGCTCCTCGAAGATGAATGGAGTACAGTGGCAGGGCTGATATGTTCCGAGCGAGCAGGTTTGTTTACTCGACCATTTCCTTCTGTATCATTTTTCTTCTTCTTCTTCTTCTTCTTCTCCTTTTAACTAGCAGGAAAAATACGTTGCTAATCACATAGCCAACCAAGCAAGACCCGTTCGATTCCTTCAACGCCCTCCTCGTCCAGCTCGAGATCCAGATGTACTACATGCTGCCGCTGCCGGGGTACGACCCCTCGGCGCTGAAGCGCAACATCCTGCGGGCGTACACGACGGCGCAGGCGGTGATCCGGGACGCGCTGGCGCTCGACCGCGCGACCGACTTCGTGGCGCACATCACGCACTTCTACTTCCGCGCGCTGCTGGCGGCGGCCTGTGTCGTGTACAAGATCCTGCGGTCGTCGTACATGGCGCTCGACATGGTCGACCGCAAGGCGGCGGAGCAGTCGGCGACCGACGCGGTGGCGCTGTGCCGGCGCGCCACCGTCATGGAGGCCGACCTGCCCGCCCGCCTCGGCATCCTCATGGAGTCGTGGTTCGAGCTCTCCCAGGCCCGCCCGCTCGCCTGCTGGCACGAGGAGCCCGTGTCCTCCTTCTCCCACCGCCTCGGCGCCAGCGTCAGCCTCGACTGCCTCATGCGCTGGAAGAACGACCAGCACCTCGTCAGCCTGAGCACCAGCAATGCCGTGAACGGCGGCGTCGGCGGCGGCATCGGCGGCGGCGGTGGTGGTAATGGGAATAGTGGTAGTAATAGCGGGGGTGGTGGTGGTGGTGGTCAAGCTACTGACACCACGGCGGCCGCCGTTGGGGGGGATGGCGCGGGGGAGTGAACCCCATGGTCCTCGGCACCGAGTCGCTGCAGAACATCGACTGGAGCTTCATGGACGACTTTGATTGGAACTTCGAGCCGGGAATCCTGGGCGCGCCGGCTTAGGGGAGCGTGTCAAGGCTATGGATATGAATAGTAAGTGCCTGGATAGCAACAAAACCCTTCCCCCCCTCTCCTCTTTTCCCCTTTCCCCTATTTACAGTCCCGTGGAAATCTGTCGGGGAGGGAAAGGAGGCACGCGCGGAAGGGGGAGGGGGTCGCTTATGAAGAGGGATGTGACCTCATTTGAAGAGAAGATGAGAGGTTGAAGCGACTAAAAATGGTAGGGCTAAAGTTAAGTACAAATCTTCTGGGTTCTCACCCGCCCACCGTTTTGCTGACTCGTCTTTAGGCCATTTGATACCGACCAATAGGTCTTTTTATTTTCTTTTACGATTTGGTAAATATAGGATATTGAACTTGGACGAATGACTATACTGGGCATAGCATTTTGTTAACATGAAGGAAGGTTGATGAGGGAAAAAATATTTTATTGTCTCGAGGGATGAAGATGTGGTAATGACTAGAACTGAACGGGGGCTCGAGATGAATAATCCCCAAATTTGTATATCTTTTGGTTGCATTCATCATGGAGGAAGAGGAAAGATACTTATTGCTGGAACGACGGTAAATATGGGTCATGATTTTTGGCTGTTAGTATAGATAGAGGCAGGGAGCATTTCATGAGATGGTATATATTTTGGGGAGAGGGTATTTTAATTAGCATTAGCATTAGCATAGGTTTACGTATTGCATTATGCTATAGCATCATCGAATCTACAAAGCTATTGTGTAAAGTAATTGACGACGTAGAGTGAAACGGTGTCTCCTTTTTTCAAATTCTCCCCCTGAAAGGAGATGATTAAAGTATGCGGTTTTAAGGGAACTGGTCTGGTGTGAAGTGGTACACTATATATTGGTAGTGAACACTGTACTAGAGACTCAGCTCTACATCATTCCTACAACCTCCAAAATATACCCCATACCCTTCTTTTTAAATCAAAACCTGCCGTTTAAAGCTTACTAACTAGGTAGTAGCAAAGTCTTGAATCGAATTCGCCAAAAGTCACACATTATCTAAAGGGTATCTTTCTATGCCCACCCTCTCTCCCCACTACTAACCTAACCACCTCTTCTTCTCCCCTTCCCCCCCTTTTCCCATCGCCATCGAAACCCCAGTTAAGTAATTTCCCCCAACACCCAACACCATCCATCCATCTCTTACCATTTCCTCTCCGCGACGCCGACCCACATGCCCCAGCCGAGCACCTTCCCCCGGATCTCCTCGGCGACGCGCTCCCGCGTGACCTCCTCGACGCGGCACCCCTCGAGCGCCCGGAGCTCCTCGCCCAGCGCCACGACGATGTAGAAGTACCGGTGCGGGCCGTGGTTCAGGAGCGGCCGCGGCGGGATGTACGGCGTGCCGGGGCGGCGGCTCGCGCCGAACCGGAACCCGCCCGCCGTGGCCCCCGCGCGCGCGTCCGCGACGGCGAAGTCCGCCGCCGACACGGACGTCCTGGACGCCGGGATCGAGTGGTATATACTGCATTCCTCCCGAGGGGAGAGACGAGACGAGGTTAGAATACTGCAACTGCAACGCTTACTAACCCCTACCCCCTACCCCCTAACCTGACTGCTCTCCACTCCGTATACCAGCACACACACACACACACATGCGTGATGGCAAATAAGTTGGGGAAAAAAAGGGGGAGGGGGAGAGAGGGGTTCTCGCTCTCACCCGTGACAGATGGGCGTGGGCAGCGGCGCGTCCGGGTCCTCGGACACGAGGAGCCACTGCCTCACGCGGCCCGCGAGCTCGGGCGGCGCGGACCACGCGAGCGCCGGGAACCGGCCCCCGCCGTCGTGCGTGTGCTGCGCGCCCAGGCGCGAGCCGCTGGGGCCGCAGTCGGGGGACGTGACGGCGATGGACTGGGCGGCGTCCGGGTCCGCGAGCCCGGCGTCGGCGAAGGCGGGCCGCGCGTAGAAGCTCCTGGCGTCGTGGCCCTTGGCGTTCCTGAGCAGCCACGAGAGGGATACCTCGAGCAATGCGGTCATTTTTTTCTTTCTTTTTCTTTTTCTCTCGCCTTACGAGGGGGGTTTTTATGCAACTGTAGGTAAAGAGAAGGGGGGGGATGTTGAGGTTTCTGGTGTACGAATAAATTATTCAAGGTCGTGAAGCAGTTTGGCTTAGGCTTGGTAGATAGGTACCTGCGAGTGCATGGTTTCTCGCTTTTATCTTCAAGCAGACAGGTAGTACAAGCAAGCTTTGCGGAAAACTTGACGTTCACGAATACCTCAAGCAACTCCAACAGTCCACGCTGATGATGACCGACCACTTACACCGGCACCGAAGCGGCGATAGAAGGCGGACCCACTACAGGCTGACAGCTCGAACCAATCACAAAACGACAACCCGCTTCTTTCCTAAAGGGGAAATAGCTACGGTCTGCCTGCAGCCCGTACACCACCACACACCGCTATAATGCGAGGAGGGGGGTGAGAGAAAGAAAAAAAAGAGAGAGGGAGAGAAATGATTAGTAGCAAACAAAAATCCGGGGAAAAAGAAAGGACAAAAGTCAGCTCTGGATAGGTGCCTGGGGCATCGAGGGCCAACGACTTGTGTCTCAAATCTCCTTGGCCCCGTCAAGACTCGATATAACGTTTTAAAAAAGTTAAAAGACTTTTTAAAGTTCAATACTTACATCGATGATAACTAACTTAATGGTATAGCCTACCTGGATACCTCAATATAGGTAGTCGAATCCACATGCCGACCAGGCCGGACGGGACTTCATCCACTTAGAAGGAAGAAGAAAGAGGGGACCCTTTTTTTTTTCTAGTGTAGCTGTCCTTTTTTCCTATTCTTTTTTTGGTTCCCCGCGAACCAGACCATCACAGCAAAAGAGCGGAGTTTTTTATCAGCTGTCTTCTGTTTTTTGTCTGTCTGGTCTGACTTGTCTCTTTCGCAAATAAACCCCCCAAACTTGCATATCGCACTTTTTACATACTACATACATCCCCCTGCTTACACACACTACTGCTACTGGTATACCTACCTAGGTACCTACATACACACATACACACCATCACCCACCTATCCGAAAAAAAAGAAAATTAGGGGGAAAGGATACGTATGTACCTAACCTAGGTACATTACTCCAAGCTCAGAACCCCGAAGAAGGACTTACCTAGCCTACCTAGGTATGAGTACCTGGTGGTGGCCGCTAGGCGTGTCGCCGCCGCCGCAGGCCGAGGAGGAGGCGGCGGCGGCGGTTGTCCAGGCGCCCCCGAGCCGCTGCACCCGTACTACCCGCTCGGCGTGAGCATCCCGTCGTACGCCGCCAACGAGACGCCCGTCGAGGTGCTGCTGCCGGCGCTCGCCGGCGCCCTGGGGTTCGTCGTGCTCGGCGCCGCCGTCGTGGCGCGCAGGCTCAACCCCGGCCTGGGCGCGTCGAGCCTCGCCGTGTTCTGCTGGTTTGTCATGAGTACGTCTCTCTCTCTCTCTCTCTGTTTCTCTCTCCGCGGCTTGTCACTACACTACACTACATGTCCCTTTCTTTTCCCCCTTTTATTCTCCACCTGAAATATGTATGCCCCGAGCTTTTTTCTTTTTTTTTCTCTCTTTTGTATCCACTTACCTTCTTAATGCGTGAATACCCAATCACGATAACTTGGTTGTTCTCTGATAAAGCTATGTATGTAATGATGCAATGTACTAACCGAGAAATCAGATGCCTGCCTACACTGTATATTTGAGGGTGAGTGAGTTGATATATTGCATATATTATTACCCCCCTCCCCCCTCTTTTTGGGTGGGCATGATGATAGTCCCCTTGAGCACTGTCTACCTATTCAAACAAACTGGGAAATTTAAACGCCCCGCCATGATATAAAGGGGGGGGGTTTGGTGGGAGGAGGGGAGAAAAAATCAGGGCTGATTAAAGACAAACTTTGTAAAAGGGTATTTCGTCCTCAACCACGACACCGTCGCCTCGTCGCAGAACCTGCTCGCCCAGCTCTGGAAGGAGTACGCGCTCTCGGACTCGCGGTACCTGACGTCCGACTTTTTCATGCTGAGCGTCGAGAGCATCACCGCGGTAAGTTAGATTACAGTCCCTTCCCTCCCCTTTTTTCTCCTGTCTTTTTTTTTTTTGTACCTTTAAGAAAGATCAAAGAAGAAAAAAAAGGGGGGGGAGGAGGAAAGTTCAGTCCTCACACTAACCCGTCCGTCCGTCGTCATCCGTAGGCTATCTGGGGCCCCCTCTGCCTCCTGAACGCCATAGCCATCGTGCGCTCGAGCCCGTCCCGCCACGTCCTGCGCATCATGGCCTGCATGGCGCACCTGTACGGCGTGGCCCTGTACTACGCCACGAGCCTGAGCGAGATGTACTTGGCGGGGCGCTCGCACAGCCGGCCCGAGGACCTGTACTTCTGGGGCTACTACGTCGGCTTCAACCTGCCGTGGGTCGTCGTGCCCGCCAGTGAGTTGTTCCCCCTCCCCTTTTTTTTTCTTTTTTTTTTCTTTTTCTTCCCCTTAAAACAACCGCGCTTCTCGCTTACTTCTTCCCTAACCTTCTCTCTCTCTCTCCAGTCCTTCTGTACGACAGCTTCAATACCATCACGCGCGCGATGCGCGCCCTCGACCAGGTCGACCGCATGCTCGACGCGTACCGGCAGGAGGAGTACTTCATGGCGAAGCGGGCGCAGGCGCGGAGCCGGGCCGTCTCGCTCGAGGAGCGGAAGACGCAATGAATGAGAAAGGGCTCTCTCTCTCCTCTTCTCCCTCCCTCCCCCCCACTGAGCCGAAAACTAATTCATTCATTCCGGGGAGAGAAGGGGAGGGGGCCTGGAAGGATTGATCTTCTTCACGATATGGAAAAGAAAAGAAGAGGAAAACGGAAGAGATCGCATGGTTGTCAGAGATTCTTCTTGTCTATAAGGCATACCATTCCATACCATACCATACCTACATACCTACCTACCTACCTACCTACCAAATGTATGTAGATGACGACCGCGATGAGGCGTTTTTCAGGGTCAAATTTGGGGTCAGAGTTTCATTGCTTGCTCTTTTTTCTTCTTTCTTGGAACTATGAGTACGAGGTTCTTGGTTGCATTAGGAAAGAGACAAAGGAGAAGGAAAAAAAGCAAAAGCTTCTTCAAGAGATACATACATATTGTCGGGGATGACAAGTCGGCATACATATACTTGGTCAAAATAAAATTTAATATCCAAACCAATTGTGTGAATCATCACCGCCCGGTCTTATATAGGCGTGAGATGAAAAAATAAATAGGAGAAATGGATGTGCGGACTTGAGATGCTATACCTTATCTTCTTATCCTCAATACTACCACGGTCACGAGCCTCATTACTACCTACCCTGTTAGTAGTGAACTAGAAGAGTCCGAATTATAGTATTGTTGTTTAATACCTAAATACCACCATATATTTCTCCACTATAGAATGACACATGCCTAGGTAGCTATTGAGAGCCTCGCTTTAAACCACCAAGAAATCCGGATCTTGTGCTACTATTAACAAAGTATACCTAGTCATCCGAGAAACCACAATAGACTCTACCCGGCAACCCTTGGCTTGCGTAATGCTGTGTTGCTGTCCATCTTAGACCGCGGCAGTCTTTCTCTTGCCCCAGAGTACGTCCATTGTCGCGTTTTCTAACCCCCATGTAGAGAGCCCCCAGTTTGCATATCGTTTCGATACCAAGGGCCTGGACCTGACGATCATCTGCTCCTAATACCCTACTATGGGCGTGGGTACCCATCCCCCAGGATTAAAAGTGTGCTTAATAATGTGCTGCAGCACTCAATCATTTAAACATGATCAGTCTCGCGAGAAACTCTTCATCGTCGATCAGGTTCTGCAAAAGAATGAAGGCCTCAAATGGCGATTAGAAATCCCATCTCCCAACGCCCTTTAATTGATGCCAGCAGTAGTCGAATACTTAGATAGGGGGGTATCGTTTCTTTCTTCTAATTCATCTGTAATAGTGACTCCTCTCCGTCACCAAATCTTTATCTCACATATTTGCTCATGAACCGCTTATGGAAGTCAGAACGTAGGAGGTCCTAGGTATTGTTAGTATATATTTACGTGCGATGGCCATTAAACGTATCGTCTTAACGAAAAAAAGGGGGGTTCCTTACGTTGATAAACTCCTTCTTCTTGCCCTTCTCCTCGGTTCCTCTAGCTTGGTTCTTGAAGACCACATCGTCGTCCCACCTACAACAAGCGCGGTCAGTTTTCCATTGTTCTCAGGGTATGCATATAACTTGACAGTAAACCACCGTAAAATCTGGCAAGAATTTCCGACTCACCTCCGCTTGATATTGAAGTTCGTCTTCGGGTTCAGCAGCGGGTTGCCCAGCGCAATATCGCGCTCACGCTCCTCCTCCTCGGCAGCGGCCCGCTCGCGCTCCTCTCTCTCCCGCTTCTCGGCGCGCTCCCGCCGGATCTTCTCGAGCTCCCGCTGCAGCTCCGCCTGATCGTCGTCATCGTCGCTGTCCTCCTCGCTGTCCTCCTCGCTGTCGTCTGCTTCCGAGTCGTCTTCCGAGTCCGCATCTATGTCTCTCGTCTCCTCTAATATGCGCCGCCGCTTCGCCTCCGGATCCTCCTCCCCGTCGGCCTGGGACGCGATCTCGAGCGGTCTCTTCGCATTGCTGGCAGCACCGGTGGCGGCTTCGGTTTCGCCGGCGTCGGGCAGGGCGCCACCGTTCTTCTTCGCGAAGTGGGCGGCCTCGGCAGCGAGGAGCTCGGCCCGTAGGTCCCGGGGTCCGTCGGCGTCGCCTCCCTGGCCCGGTTGACTAGTGATGATTCCGTCAATCTAATGATCTTATGGTAGCGAGGAAGGGGTATATAGATGGCGTACCGGAACTTCAGTTGCGTGTGTGCTGGGAGAAGTCTTTGATGGTAGGCAGGGCCTCGAAGAGCGTCCTTGCCGCGCGCCTGGGATGATGTTAGCAACCAGAGTCGATAAGACGCGTGGAGTATGCATTATAGACTGACGGGATCGAACGTGGGCCTGTGTGCGGTAGTCATGTTATCGGATACGTGTGGCCGGGTGCGAAGTGATGGGTGATGAAATCGGTAGGTAGAATAAAGTACTTTCGCATGTACTGCCCGGTGCTTTGGCTTCAAGTTCGTACGTATTAGTATTGGAGGTTGGTTAGTAGGTAGTACAACATTAAAGAAGGTTCCGTTGGCAGTTGGCAGTTTGGCAGTTGGCAGTTTGGCAGTTGGCACTGCAGTTGGCAGTTGGCGGGCGGCTTTCTCAGAAGCAAAAGATCCGACTTGACAGAGGGTGGGTGGGTCATTAAATTACTATTCACCGCCCGGCAGAAACCCAATGAAATTTCTGGGGAGCTTCAACTCTACTACTACTCTACTACTATGCACTCTACAGTAAAGTCGTAGCAGCTTGGACAGCCCCACCATCCCATCCTATCCCATCCCATTCATCTCATCCTATCCCATCCCATTCATCTCATCCTATCCCATCCCATTCATCTCACCAGACAGCAGGCCAGCAATGAGTTGAAAGACGACAGCGCAGCACACCACTCTCCTCGCCTCTTGTTGGACGATTGACCATGCCTAGAGAGGCCGAACCCTCCCTCAATGAGCGGGCTTTCATAGTGCAGGCTCTGCAGGAAGGTCTGCGAGTCGACGGCCGCGCATTGGACGAGTTCAGGAAGCTGGATCTCCAGTTCGGCGACCAATATGGCCTTGCAGACCTGACCCTCGGCAAGACGAGGTGCGTACCTGCTCACGCTCACGCGCATTGCACACGAGTAAACTAACCCCGTGTGTCTACTCAGGATCCTTGCCAAGGTGTCTGCCGAAGTCACTACGCCCTACGCGGACCGGCCGTTTGACGGCATATTCACCATCACCACCGAACTCAGCCCTATGGCCTCGCCTGCATTCGAAGTCAACCGACCGACCGAGACCGAGATACTACTGTCCAGATTACTCGAAAAAACCGTTCGCAGGTCGAATGCCCTCGACACCGAGTCTCTCTGTCTTATAGCGGGCCAGAAGTGTTGGTCTATAAGAGTCGACCTACACGTGCTCTCCCATGACGGCAACCTGATCGATGGATCGTGCTTGGCCGTCGTAGCAGCACTGCGGCACTTCCGGAAGCCGGATACTAGCATAGAAGGAGAAATATTAACTGTCTACACACCCGCCGAGAGGGAGCCCGTCCCGCTAAGTTGGTTGCATTCGCCTCTGTGCATCACCTTCAGCTTCTTCGGGGAAGAAGGGGAGATTATACTGATGGACGCGAATCTGCCGGAGGAGCAATTACGAGTAACCAGCTGTACAATCAGTCTCAACAAGCATGGGGAGATATGTCAAATCGCAAAGTTGGGTGGCACGCCCGTAGAGGCGATATCTTTGATCCAATGCACGAACGCGGCTCTCACCAAGGTAAAGGAGCTCTCGACCTGGTTAGACCAGAAGCTGGCCGAGGATTCCAAGCGGCGAGACAAAGGAGGCCTCATGGCCGAATTATCTGCGGAAAATGAGAGATAATGGCAGCAGCAGCAGTAGTAGTAGTAGTATGTAGCCAGTGAACGGCTTTCGATATTAGAATCAAGATACCCATAATTGATGGCGAGGCCATTCTTCGAGATGGCCTCGTACAACACCAGTCAACCCATATATAACACCGCCCCAATGCCGCTGAATGCAAGAAGGTGTCACTTCTTCCCACCCAGATCCAGTATATGTAAAAGTAAGGGAAAAAAGCAACCAGCCCAACCCAGCCCCGGTCTAGAGTGTTTCTTTTTCTTTTTTTTTTCTTTTTTTTACCTCATGACCGGTGGTCTCGACTCCTTATTCCATTTCACCCTAGACCTCACCCAGTCCACCGCTTCCCTCACGCCCGTGCCGGTCAGTGCGCTCACGGGCAGCACGCGCGAGTCGCGGATGCTGGAGGCCTTCTCGCCCTCGAAGACCTTCTTGACGAGGCCCTCCTTTATGCGGACGACCTCGACGCAGTCCTCGCGGTCCTGCTTGTTGGCGAGGATGAGGAGGGGCACGCCCTCGGTCTCGCTGTTCTGCAGCACGTCCTCGAGCACGAGGCGGCACTCGTCGAGGCGGCCGCCCGAGCTGTTGTCGTGCTCGAGGTTGCCGTCGCCGATGTCGGTGCTGTCGATGATGAAGACGATGGCGTGGCAGCTGGCGTAGTAGCCCTGCCACAGCCGGCGCAGGCTCAGCTGCCCGCCCACGTCCCAGATCTTGAGGTACATGTCCGGCAGCGTCAGCGTCGACACGTTCTGCCCCACCGTCGGCACCGTCCTGAGCTTCGGGTCCGGCCGCTCCGCCAGGAACAGCGACTTGGCCTGCTCGTGGAACGTCGTCTTGCCCGCGTTGTCGAGGCCCAGCAGGATCACCGAGTATTCTGTACGGGTTTGTTTGGAGAGGAAAACTCCCCGCGGGCGCATCGCCGTGGATGCGCACACGCGTGTGCTCTCTCCCACATGTCAGAAAATATATTTATATATAGAAATGTATATATAATTCCTCCTTCCCTCCCCCCTTTTTTTTCTTATATTTTTTTTGTCTTTATCGTGTTGCGGATTTGGGGTGGAACTGACCCTCTTTGCTGGTCGCGAGCCGGTAGAGGCCCTTGGCCAGATGATACATGTTGGACGGCGGGAGTGGTAAGGGAAATTGAAGTTCGGATTCGGGATACGGATAGGTAAGTTAGATTAGGATTCGATGCGACCGGCCGCGTCGGGATATACCTATCGTACGGTTAAGGTGATAGTAGTAAGTAAATAGTAAATAAGCAACCTTGGTTACCAGGTAGTATGTTTCGAGAGGTAAGGCATGTGGGAGGAAATCGAGTATGTAAGTACCTAAGGTTAAGGTATGTAATCCGTAGATACGGAATAGATAAACTTATGTACATACGATGTACCTACCTAACCTAATTAGTATGTAGGTAACTTGGTTAGTTGGGACACCGTCACTGGTTAAATATGTAAAAGGTAGGGAGTGTAATGCGCGCAAGACCTGGGCTGACAGATTGGATGCTACCTATGTATGTGTAGGTACCTACTTACCTTATGTAACTAGAGAGTAGACGTGGAGGGGTGTTCCCGGGGAAAGGGTCTCACTGCAGTCTCCAAGCACTTGTTGTGTTTTGCATGTATCGGGAACTTTTCTTGTCCTACAGCATTCCAGCTTAGATTAAGTAGTGGATACCTCTATTCATCTGCCCCCTCCCCCCTCCCCCTCCCTCCCTTTCTCCCTCCCTTTCCCCCATCCATAAACTCACATTCTGATCATCGTCCAACAACTTACCTACATTTCATCTCCAGTATCACATGCACATAATACCTCCACAGGTCCACCCGTGCTCCGTATTCACACATCAAATATCTATTTACCAATCTACACTGGATATCGCCCATCACCAATGTGAGAAGGTCGCATCGCCTCAGTATGGCCCCCGTTCCATTCCAGCACCCGCTCCGGTAAGCTAGTATATGCCGTCGATGACTTTTAAGTGGTTACATATCGACTTACATGGATTAGGTACACTCCATTGGCCCTGGCCGGGGCCCATCTTGCTTTAATAGTCTACTTGGCCTATGCCGTCGGTGCCGGTCTCTACACCTCATATAAGTCGCTGGGTCCGGCTCAAGATACCCGCTCCCGTCAAGCTCGCCGCAAGCGGCTTGCGCCCGTCTTTCTCACCCTCGCCGGTACGGCCTTTCTGATAGCAACCTGCTCGTCTATTGCGTACACGAGGCTGTCGTACATCACGTGGGCATATGAGCATGGCTTAGATCTCCCTGGCCAGTATGATAAGTTCTTCTAGTTCTAGACTTCTCCTACTTTGCTTTATAACCTATATAAAATGTGAAGTCTAACTTGCCAGGGACAGCTTGGTGGGCGAGGATGGGCTCATCTCCGAAACCGGAGACTCGAGTCAACTCTATATCGCCCAGTGGCTAAGTGACACGCCCATCTTCGAGCCCCTCGAAATCGTCGCAGAAAAGGCCCGTCGCTTCTGGTGGGGGCAGCAGGTTGATCTTGCGACGATGGCATTCAGCGTGTTAGTGGCGATCGAGGGACGACGGCGAAAGATACCTATGCTGCCTGCATTTGTAGCCCTGGCACATCTGGTCAACCTTTCATTCGCCCAGAATTTGTTCTACCTCGCACTCCTGCTGACCCCCTCACCATTGCCGACAGGCCGGACAAGGCCGACAGGAAGTGGGGATTGGGGATTGCCTGTTGTGCCTCTTGCCGCCTCAGAATGGGTTCAGCATTGGGATAAGTTGCTGCCACCCAAGCCGAAGAACTGGGTTCCACATCCGTCCATCTTCGGCTGCGCCTTAGTCCTAAACCTCGCCTCCATATCCTTCGTTCCATATGCAGCCGGGACCCCATCATTTACTATCGTCGTTCTACTACTGCGGCTCTCGACTTTCTTGCCCCTTTTCCTCCCCAAGATCGTGCCCGTCAAGTGGGGCAAGGTGCACAAACATCCTCACGATGCCTACGATTCGTTTGCCAAACTATTCCGGTTCCTGTCTGTGGCTGCATTCTTACTGCATGCCAAGGCCACCATCACCGGGCTTATCTCCAACACTCCAGACTCGCATTATCACCGTCATAGCGTTTTCTTCCCGTGGGACGTAGAGGAGCGATCGAAGTGGGAGCGTAGTACTACGGCTTTTGGAAAACTTCTCGGGTCTATATGGGATCATCCCGCAGTGGCAGCCGCTGGCTGGGACGTCTTGATTTGTACACTGAGTCTTGGTATCTGGGCGGCTGTACGTGCTACGGACATACAGGATATTTTCCGCTCGACGATCCCCTTCTATAACCATGTCGCCTCTCAAGCTGCCGCGTTAGTGCCGGAGAAGGAACAGTTTCCAAAACCCCCTTTCATCAAGGAAGAGCCAGAACTGACCGATGAAACCGAACCCGAACATCATATGACGCTACGAAGACGCACCCGATCAGGAAAGAACAGGGGGGCTAGCATCGCTAGCTCCAGCGGCGCCAGCGAGGATGTCGTTCTTCCTCCCGTAAGGAAAAGGGGCCGGCCGAAGAAGACAACGAAAGTGGAGGAAGAAGAGAAGGCTTATGAGCCTCGGTCGGTCGAGGCCGAGGAGCTTGTCGAGGGAGACATCTTGCCTCAGGAACTGGATTGGGATGCGGCTACCTTAGCCTGGGGGTTGGCGGCTTTCGGTGGGCTCGCGTCGGCCACCGCCGGCGTGTTCGGAGGTGAATGTATAGCGAGATAGGTGGAGGTAAGGGATAGATGGACGGAATAAGGCATGGACATAGACGGTATATGGAACTAGGATTCGGTAAGGCTGGGTTAGGTTCAGGTCAGGTCAGATCAGGTCAGATCAGATCGGATGGAAAGATAGGACGAATACCCATTAGGACAAGATGGTTAGGACAAGATGCCAGGTCTGTTAGTATACGCGGGTGTTGATAGGTAGTGAGGGGGAAGGCTTCATGATTTCATGAGAAGCTGATAGGTGGCAATACAAGAGCTGAAAAAAAGTCTCGGCTGCTATATTACATGCAAGTTGTACGTTGCGAGCCTGCTGTGCAAGGAGAGGAGCAAAGCACATAAGACGGTGCTTTTTCTTCTTTTGCACTCCCCGTTTTAATTGCCTCGCCTTGTGTCAAGCAAGCATCAGCCTACATGTTGAGAGAAGTCGGTGTTAGTTGACAGCTTCTTTTCCCTTATGGCCAACCACTAGGTTAGGTCTGGTACATAATATGTAGATAGGACCTAAATATCTTAGTAACTACTAACTACATACATATACATGGCTCTGTATTAGTCACTTGCATATCAAGCGACAGCGGCGTGCCTTCCCTCGCCTATACAGACATACTAACGCACCTTCCTTGAAGCAATTGGGATTACATCATGGTGCAATTATCTGTAATCCATTGGAACTACCTAGGTACATCAATACCTAAACCTCCTAATTCTTGCCTCCCCTCTGATAGCTTGGAGTGCATCTACTAGTGCTACTGGATATAGGTAGGCAGGCAACTTAAACTCGTACAACTGCTTCAGCTCAAGTTGACCTCCTTTATCCTCGTCCTAATCCTCATTCACAACCTCCTCCCTCTCCCAGAATCACCACCTAACGCGAAAACCATACTTTCCGACATCGCGCATACGCTTACGCATTCGCATACACATGTCCATTTCAAATACATGTAGCACTGTTTTTTGTATCTCGACATTGCTGTACAACGAGCTGGATTGAAAACAGTGCATAAGGTGGTGGTGGCGGTGGTGCGTATCGTCGTCGCTAACAAAGGAGTCATCTATCTTTTACAACTCCTCTTTCCATCTCCTCGAATCCACAACTCCATCTGCGCAAACAACTTCCACTCTAAACCACTCACGACGACGTTAGCCATCAGACCCCGATCATTATAGCCTTCTTATCCTTTCGGAAAAAAAAGAAAAAAAATCAGCACCTGTGTGGCCCATCAACAAACATACACCAGTTATTCGACATCTGTGCTTGGCGCATGGTCCGAATCCTCAGCAACCAGCAACCAGCAACCAGCTACCAGCTACCTAGTTAGTTGACATCTCACCTCCAGGGACATTTATTAGGGCCCTTTGCAGCCCCAATGTCCAGCATCAGGGGATCGCCCGGTCAATAATCACCTCGGAGACAACATCGGTAGTCCACATCTTGAAATCGACCCCGCGAGAGATGTATAATCAACCCATCTAACACTTTGGATGTAGTACACAAACCCACCCACCGTCATTTAGCAACAGGCCTGAGGGAGAATTGAGCCACACAATCCTGTCACCCCCTCCCCCCTTTTTCATTGTCGGCGCGCCCTGCTCGTCACCATTTGTATCACTTGATCTCTATATCTGTAACTAAGCATCTGCTCCGGCCAAGATGGCTACCTACTACGAGCAGCGAATGTTGAACCTACCAGAGCGGTACGGAATCTCCAACAATGCTAGGAACATGCTCAAGGCCTACGATGACTTCAAGACTGCCCGAATCGACGAGGCAGCTCTGGGTCGACTCATTCGCCTATCGCCCAACAACCGAGCTGCCTTAGCCAGCACCATGGTGAAATGTGCCAACATAATGAAGGATAAACCCGAGGAATCCAAGCATTGTTTTGCCATCATTTCCAACTGCGGCGAGATGGTCCAGATTGCAGGTAAGTGGCAAAGCTCGGGGCTGGTACGACACAATAATAAGCATGCTCATTACTGACGCCATCGAGACAAACCACCCCCTATGAACGGCTTTCCATCTTTCACGAAACTTCCCCGAGAGATTCGCGAGCGGATCTACGACTTCTACCTTGGCAATTCCCGACCAGCGGTTGGCATCATACCGCATCCAAAGTATGGGGACTGCGGATGTGCCGCCCACCACCCCCCGCAATATGCTTCGTTCACACAGATGAATATATCTCTCGCCTTCACTTGCAAGTACCTACGGGACGAGGTTCTGTCTTGCTTCTATAGCAAACGGGTCAGTCTACCACTCCCTTTCTTTACCAGGAAACCAACGTCGATTTTACGTACCCAATTAATCTATTTCCCTACAGACGTTTTACTTCCCTTGCGCATGCGAAATGGGATATCTGTTGTCCAAAAATGCAATCCTCATGGGAAAGATCCGTAGCATCAAGTTTCACTGGTGCGGAGAAGATGCCGATAATGGTATATTGGCGCTGAAGGATGTGAAGAACCTCGATCGCCTCGTCGTAGTCATTTCTAAGAACACCACGAAGCATCTAACCATTCGCGAGGAGGAAATACGAAGGTACTTCACTCCGAGACGGACCCCCACGATGCTTCCTGAAGCATTGGGATTCGATGAGTTGATGGAGCTCCGCGGTATCGGCACGGTTGAAGTTGAACATATCAATATACGAAAGGCGGGACGACGAACGGACGACGATGTGAGTTCTCTGGCGACGCTGCTACGGCTTAAAGCGAGACGAGCTCGTCAAGATAATGGCGATGACGAAAATGGGGCGTCTGGAAACTTCGCCTAGTCATCATGAGATAACTAAAGGGGCAGATAAAGGAATGGTTAGTGACAAACGATAGTGGACGATGTGAGTATACATCCAAGGAGAGTATAGTGGTAGTAGTATTGGATGCCCGGTTCCTCATGCGCTGATTCATGTATGCTGCTTTGAGAGACTTTATACGCCAGATAGAGGGGGACAGGGCATCCATCTACGAACGAAATCCGACAACCTTAGGCTACGATAGGTAGCCATAGATAGGCGATTGATTTGTAGCGTAGATACAGAGCATAAACTGAAATAAAGCTATTGTCTTTGTATTTTTCTCTCTCTTTCTTTAATGCCGATTAGCTGGCCATGGTGTTGCGGCAGCCATGCGTACTATTCGCTAGGGTAAAGGGTGATAAAGGCTTTGTGTAGAAAGTTATAGACCCCCCTTCCCCCCTAATATGGAGATAGCTCTTTGTCTATAAGGCATTGAAGAGACATCTTACTAGTCCCCTCTGTAGTTAAAGTAGGTACCACATAAGGCTGCGAGAAGCGAAATGTGAAATGCGAGCGAGGCTTTGGAGTGTGCACTAAACTAGATGATTTAAAGGTACTATATGTATTATGCCCTGACGTACTATTAAAGGCCTAACCTACATGAATCGAAGCATAACTCGGCCTACATACATACATAGTATATCAACCCCCCCCCCCCCCCCCTTTATATTGATGTAGGTTTACCTACTCCGTACCTAGGCAGGTGGTGCTTGTTCGAACTAGAAGCTGTTGCTACTAGAACATGGGTATATATGTACGTACTTACATAGTTTACGTAGGTAGGTAGGTAGGTAGATACAAATAAATAATCTTGATGAAAAATGGTATATTACTAGTATGATTTAATGGGATAGGTACGCATGCGGGTGAAAGTTCACTGACGTCTCGTCGGACCACAGGACTTCGGGACTTGCAAAGCACGAAAATATGATGTAACTAAATAGTAGTAGTAGTATCTAGGTTAGTATGTATGTACGTAGTAGTGTGGAAAGAAAAAAAGAAGAAGATTAGATCGACCGTCTTTAAGATCGACCTCGGAGATAAGATAATAAAGGAGAAGAAGGAGAAAAAAAAGGGGGGAGGAAAAGAAAGCCACGCGGTTTATTACCTACCTACTCAGGTATTCGAGAGAGAGAGCGAGCAAGCGAATCCTCTTTTTTTTCCTTTTTTTTTGTGCCTCCGACTTAGGATCTTACTTAGCTTCCAATGATTGAAGCGAGGCGGGAAAAAGAAAAGACTACCTAAACTAGTAGTTACCTAAGTTAGTAGCTTACGTACGTGTGAGATCTCTTCCTTTTCCTCTCCTTTTCCCCCCTTAGTAACTTTTTTTAACAATGTTTTAAAAGTCGGCTTTCATTGATAGAAAAAGGAGGGGGAGGGGGGTTGAGGTTAAAAAGGAGAGAAATGTTTGCGGTCTATAGTAATTACTATTATCTTTAAGTTTAATGAGATTACATATATATGATTGGTATGTAGCTAGTGTATATTAAAAGATATTTATTCATGAGTGCATTTATTCATTTTTAGTTACTATAATAGGTAGGTAACTAGCTAGGTTAGATTATTTTAGCCGTGGTATACTTATACGGGCTACACAGGCCAATACTTACTTACCTAACTACATTGTCCATGTCTTCTACTCGTATTTCGGGTTCGGGTTCGGGTCCGCTTCTTCCTGCCATAGGGTGAGGTCCTCGGACGAGTCGGAGGTCCCTGAGGTCTTAGGTCCACTGTCTCCTGGGCACAGCTTCTTCTCCCTTCGGACTTTTCTCGCCGAAGGCCGTATTCTTCGCGTATCATCTCCCCGGTTTACATAAAGTGCTGACATACACACGCACACACACAGACACACGTACAACTACCTATACTAACACAAGCTGGCAAAAACTCCTACCTAGGTTAGGTTAGGAGAGGTTAGTAGTAAGTAGCACCGAATGAATGGATCGTTGAACCCTTAAACCTCGGGCTCGGAACTTAAAAAAAAAAAAAAACACTCCCATCCCCTTAAAATTGATTCCACAAGAGGTAAAACACTGTGTAAGTTGCCTGGTAGTCGTAGTAAAGTACTTAAAATAAGTACCTAAGTAATGAAGTTTAGAGATAGTAGGTAGTAAGACTGGTAGGTTAGGTAAGTAATTCGGCAAAAGATTGATTTCTAAGCCCTCGGGGACGGAGGGTGCTTAAAATCCCCGGCTTATTTTTTTTCTTTTTTTCTTTTTCTACCTATTATATCCACCACCGGAACCCCGGACAGTTTACCATCATCACGTCACCGTTACAATCACACACACGCACACGCACACACGGTCAGGTCAGGTCCCGTCCCGTCGCGAGGTCACAAGGGGGTCTTTTTTTTTTCTTTTTCTTTCACAGGTCGTCGCGTACATATTGTTTTCTGCGGCACAGTTTGAAGGTTGTCAAAGCAGCTGGAGCTCCCCGAGCTGAACCTTTTTCTTTTTTCTTTTTTTTAAAGCGAACCTTACCCCCCTTACCCTTACCCACCCCCACCTAATGTACACTACCTAACCTAGGTAGGTAGGTATCAGGTATCTTGGAGGGAAACGCACGCACATGGATGCGGGATGGAGCTCTGCTTATGCATGCTATGATGCGCGAAGTCAAGATACATCATGTGTGCGCCGCATTTACACTACACATACCAGACCTCCTTTTTTTCCCAAGAAAGTTCTTTAGGAGGTAGTATGTAGTTGTAGGTGTTTAAGTAATGCAACCTATTGTACATACATACATAAATGTACATAAAAAGCGGTCAATGGGTTAAGTTTATGTAGCTAGTTGGTCTTTAAAAGAAAGAAGAAAGAAAAAGCCCCAAAAAAACCCAGGAACTAATTAATAGTCGCCGCTTTTACCAACACCCAGTCAGTAAAAGGCAAAAAGCAAAGACCTCAACCTCACCTCACCTCACCTACCCAACCCGCAATACTCGATAAAATAAACTGGAGAAGTATAATTTAAAAGTTGATCAAGTTTCCATTCTCCCATTCCGATTTCCGATCTTCTCATTCTCTACATACCTATCTCGTCGTCATGTGATGATCTACCAAACACTACCTAATGTACCTAAGTACGTCCGTCCTACACAACTTGAACCCAAAGGAGAGAGAGGGAGGAGAAAGATTTATTCCCCTGCCCCCTACTAGTGTACATACTTACCCATATATTTACTTCCTTACTGCCCACACGTCAGGTCCATACTTACTAGGTAGGTACGCGGGGAATACGCGTAAGATATGGGAATACGCGGAAATTACCTACCTACTTGCCCACCTACCTACCCTGACGTATACCCGACCTACATAGCAACATTGCATGAGAGAGGCACGAGTCCTCTCGCTTACATATGTAACCTACATACAGACGCGCTGGACTGAAGTCTACTACATACATAATAAAATTAAAGACAAAAGAAAAAGGTAAAAAGGCACAATACACTAGATAGATGATTGAGGCCTCCCGGTATTTCCATTATGCTTAATTTAACCAATCTCCCAGGGATGATGGTTTACATTAACGTGAGTGCACTTTGCTACCTACCTGCATATACCTACAGGTAGGTACGTATTATGGGCAGATTGATGCTAAAGATTTCAAAATACGATAAGTAATCCGCGTTTAGGTAATCTCGTGAGTGTTATAATAATATTAAAATTTATGTAGTTAGATAGTCGGTAGTATGTAGGTAGATAAATACCTAAAAATATTAGCCAAGATAACTGACCTCCTACTACTTATTATCCTCCTCTCGCGTATACCGATGGTTCATCATAGCACAGCACTCGTGGTCGTCGTAGTCATGGGTTTAGGTAGATTCTTCATTCCTATGTCCTCATCGCCAAAGTCTCTGTTCACACACTCTCCCCTAATTCTGCGTCTCCCCTTCCGTTTATATCATTAGGCCATATCATTAACCAATACCTTCGCCCATTTCCAATAACCTTGGTGAATTAAAAAAAAATGTTATGCTCTCCCTCTTCCTCTTCGTGTCTGGGATGGGCGGGACTGATTTGGTTGTGACTAGCTATTTCGATACCGAGATAAATGACACCTTGGGTTTGCATCTAGTGGAACACACAGCTTGTGATATGTTGGCCGGAACGGTTGAAGAAGGGAATCGAAAAGAGAAAAAAAGACCAACACCAAACAAACCGAGGCCACGTAGGGTTTGATGCGCTTAATCCGACCATCCCGTGTCCGCCCATTTCCATCCATATAATGTTGTTACAAGAGCCACCGATATGAAGGGATGACCGGATCTTTATATGCACTGATCGCTCTCGCTCAGCTCCTTCTTCCTAGCTCGGGGGAATATATCCTGTTTCCTCCTCTTCTTCGTCATTATCGGTCATTATCCACGAGGCTGCTTCTCGTCATAAAGCTTTGCCACGTCTCTCATCTCATCTATCCGTAAACCAAGTTGCCTATCCACAGGCCAGCCAGCAGCACCAAGAATCCGCGTTCTGTTATATATCCAGTGAACACCGTTGTAGCCCGATGCGTCAACGCCGAGATGCCAATAAAGATTATTGTGAGCAGTACTTTTTCAATCATCCAACCTCCAAAGCGTGCGTCATCCAACCCGAGAGTGAGTTTCGCCGTGGCATCTCCGCCAAGCCAAATATGATACTGTAAAATATACGTTTCCAGGGCGATGCGACCAAGTTTGGCCGGGAGTGCAAGATATGCATTCCTCGCTGCGGGGTGAAGATTTCTCAAGATGAGAAAACCAAAAATGGGGATCCATGAGATGAAAGGATGAATTTGGTTGTACTCCTGTTTCGTCGGTAGACCTGTCTGAGTGAGATAGAAGAAGCCGCCCAAGCCTGCGGTGGCGAGGACATAGAACTGAACATTGTCGCTATCGAGGGTAGTGGACGGCGGCGCCTTGAATCGTTCCCGTGCATCGTGCATATTGGCGGAGTGCACGAGACTTCCAATGAAGATTCCGACATATACAATATACCTGTCGAGGCCGAGTCGAAAACGGAATTCTTCCGCGTCCCACGACATACGGAATACGGAGTGCATTATGTTCGCGATGGCTTCTAGAAGACCGGGTGTCGATATCAATAAGCTGGTCAGGGTTGTTGCCACGAGGGCCTTCATTATTAGAATCCATGGATCCGAGTTCCAACGTTTGAATACTCGAAGCATCGTGTATATGACCAGATACCAAAAAGTAATCACCGGAGCAAAGTAGTAGGAGCTGTAGCTTGTGCCCATCATGTAAGGCAAAATAGCACTCAGCGCGTTAATCCGGAATAGCACCACGGCAACCCGTCTGAAAGAGTAGTCACCACTTTTGAGTATGTACTGTGTGTGTCCGTACGCAGAGAGGAAGAAGTAAGCCGAAATTAGTACCCGAACGATCTTGTACACCCATAGTGCCTGCGAGCCGTAGTTGTAGTGGTAAAGGAGGATAAAACCTTGCATCAACCCCTTGATCTCTTCCGACTGATCTCGACATAGGAAGCCTTGGTCACGATTGCTGGTATGCGGTTCCTCTTTGTTGGTCTTCGGCAACGTCCAGGCCGCTTGACTTACCGATGGACGAACCTTGTGTATGACCGCGAGACTTCCAATCACCCAGAACAAGCAGCTAACCACGAAAGGTCCCTGCTGATAATGGCGCTCCAATTTGCCAACCTGGAGAGTTCCGTCGCAGATCCAACACCAGATAAGCGCGATGAGAACATCCCGAGTGGCCGTAATAACTTCGGGCACGACTGGAAGCTGACGCGTAAATTTGGGAATAGAACGAGATCGTGGGACGTAGAGTAGCGTAATCAGCCCCAGTAAAAGTAGCGCTAGCTTGAACACGTTGTTTCTTGGCTCGGGAGCGCAGCACGTTCCCTGGAAAAGACGATCGGTATCCACGGCGGGGGCATTGCAGTGAGAATTGAGAACGACATCAATTTTGCGATCTGCAATGTTGTCTTCGACATGGAGGCCGTCTCCTCCGAAAGCCTTCCCAGAACTTGAAGTCATTTGGTTGAAGGCCCACATGACATGTGACGTCTGGTTAGGCGGCAGGTGCGAAAGAAAGTCATTCATTTTGTCAATCCGCTCCGAAGTGATGGTCTCGGAACGTCCAGAAGAGAGGGTGTTGAACGCAGGAACCTCGACAGGGGCTAGAAGGATCTGGTTTGGTGCGACATTAGGTTTACCCTTGGCGGAACTTGCTGGGAGAGTATTGTCGCCGAGGTTTGACGAAAGGTGAGCGGAGATGCCATTGATGCCACGCTTGAAGATGTTCAAGTAGTCATCTCCACCATAATGCGCAGCCCACAGGCCCGGAGATCCTAAGACGATGAGAGCGGCCGACTCATCTCTTTCACTAAGAGTTCCCTTGGTCCTCGATGCAGGCGCCACGTGGAAGGTCTTCAGGGCATCGTCCAGGCCAGTGGAGTTGAGCCACGGGTCCCAGATGAATTCTAGCCGTACACCCTTGGCTTGAAAGGTGAGATCGTGATGCTTCTCGTTAGTGGCGGGCGTACCGGTCGACTCGGCCTTCGCCTGTTCTGGGTCGAGTTTCTTGGCAGCAGCCCAGAATATCTGGCGGATGGTAGAATCGCCAGCAAGCACTAACCTTTGGCCGTTCAAGCAGTTGTGAATAGCATCAGCCTGGTACTCGGCCATGCGGCATCCGGTCGGTTCCCATTTCTGGGGGCTACTTGAATGGGCGGGTGACCAGGCACCGTCGGTTAACAATGCCCGACATCCGTGGACATCACTCTGGCCTGCTGCGATATTAGAATCAAGAGGGAAGGGGGGTAGTAAATTGAGAGCGAGGGCGAATGTGAGGGTGAAGGCGGGAGTAGGGGAGGCGAGGCGATCGTACCATTTAGAAACCTCTGATAGCTGAGCCAAACGAGAACGAGGATCAGAGTAGAGTAGGTAATGCCACTGAGAGGGTGCCAATTTGAGGCAGCGAGTCTCCGGAGCTGTGTCATGAAGAATTAGGGAAGGGCACGTGAGGGTTGGTCGTGAGATTCGCAGAGAGTGGTGAAAGGGAAAAAGAGAGGGCGGAAAGAGACGGGAAGAAAAGGAACGAGGTTTAGTGTTAGGAGGTTGGCTTAAACAGTAGTTGGAGGAAGGTAATGTACGTGTACGTAGGTGTCGAGGGAAAGGAAATCCCTGCAGGACTTGCAATTGCGATAAGGCAAGATCTATTGGGACCGTGACTGGGACTGGGACTTGGGCATTTGCTTTTGATTGACGGTTACTAAGAAGAAGGTGCCATGCATCGCTCGGGAGGGGGAACCAACTCGAAGTCGATATGTGTCGCGTGCTTGGCGTTCATGGGGGGGGAAGGGATTGGGAATGGGATGGGATGAGAACCAACGCGGCTTGCGGCTTGACCGTTATCAGAAATTTTTTGCTTCCGAAATACCCATGGTGTAGCACGAGTCCCAGGTCCCTTTTAGTAAGATCCATCATTCCAGCCTGGAGTGGTATTAAAGGAACATCGAGCGCCTAAGTCAAGCTTCCCTTTTGTTGCCCATTCGCCAAGCCCAAGCCAAGCCAAGACAGCCAGACGTGGGTTGGGTTGGGAGGGGAGGGGGGGTTGCAAGGTCAGGAAAAATAAATAATCATAATAATACATAGTATACTTTAGTTGTAGGTAGGTAGTAAGTAGTAGTAGCGTGTATAAATTTGAACCTACGTACTACTTTCTTACTTCCGAGTACGAGAACGAGATAAAATCAACCCCAAATAAAAGATGGAGAAGAGAAGGGAGAGAGGCGGGATTTGACAAGAAAAAGAAAAAAAAGACACAAAAGGAAACCTCCCGCGATTTAAGTAACACATAATAAACATACTACTATGTACTACATAACCTTATGTAGGTAGGTACATGCCCTATAATAATTTAAAATACTGGTAGCTACTACCAACTATCTAGTAGTACTAATCAATTGACTCTCTACTATGTAGGTAGGTTAATAGGTCGTGACTACCTAATGCCAGATTTCTGATACCCCAAACAGACGGGGCATTCCGAGTACCTAGGTAGGTACCTACACATGTCCGGCTACTAAGTACCTACTTCACTACTACACTACCTCTGAGCATTCTGTTGTTGTTCGGAAGGCCGGAAGAGACATGGCATGTTGTTAATTATCTAATGGCAAGTCGAGTATCCACCGGTACCCATAGTAACAATCCCAAATGGAGTAAATGGCTTTTTAGCAACTGGAACTAGTGCCTGATCTCGGATGGTCGGTAGTGGCTCCTGGCCGATGCCTTTGTGGCGTAAAGGTCCCACTGGACGGGCATGCCTCATGATCCCTCCCGTCCACGTTAGTATCCCCTTAGGTTAATGTAGTACTAAGGTTAGGTAGCTACTTAAGTAGTACCTCTTAATGGACACCACTGGCAAAAATTTTGTCCATTATTTGCCCTATTTATTGATCTAGGCACATAATCTACCCACAAGAAAATGATAGACAGATAACCGCCTTTTATCCCCAGAAAAAAAATATTCAACCTACCTACCTACAGAAATTATCCTACTCCGTTACTACATCGTCGAATCGATGATGTGACTATCGTCATATCACCAATTCCAACCTAAAGCGTTCTCAGGATAACATAACTCCTACAAGCCCTTTACTCCTTGCCTAACCAGGTAACCTACCTCAGTAAGAAATAAATGACGGAAGCAAGGTAGGAAGGAGCGGCAAGTAACAATCAGCAGCAGCAGCAGCAGCAGCAACAGCCGCCGCCCTGGATTCATGAAACCTTGTTGTGAGGATTTTCGTTCGGGATTGCTTGCTTTGGTATCTAGCCATCGATCCCCGAAATCCACCGCCATCAGCTGCCTACGTAAGGCTGGCTAACCTCGACCTGTGCAACTAGCATGTAGGTAGTTCCAGAACGTTTCTGATTCTGGATTGGATGGAATTCGATGGGATACAGTATCATACGGTCTTATGCCATGCTCGGTCAGGCTCGATCTTATCAACACCTGATCTTGAGCTGGATACACGCTCTCGCTTCTCAGTAAACAGCGCGTGTACTAGACAAGAGAAAACTTCATACAACGATCTTTGAGTACGGAACCTCCTTGGCCTTGGGCGTCGAGACTTTCGTAATTTATCTGTTGTAACATCCTGATACATCGTTTCACTGCATATTTAATATTCTAACCAACGAACTACCTACTTACTGATAATGCAGCCCTTCAATGGCAGCGGTGACGCCGCCTATCTCCTTGTGGAGTATTTTGGTAACACATATCACAGAAACAGCCAGCCACAAGGGACATGCAAGATTTAAACTAAGAATATAGTCAAGGATCTAAAGGGCACGTGTGGAATCTTGCTTCGATTTCATTGATTATTGCCAATTCGTAATTATAATGTGTACCTGCCGGTAGCCGCCTTCTAACCCATACTCATACAAAATAGTATGTACCAGGCTCTTCTGCCAATCCCAGCCTCATAGTTCATCACCAATTACACAAATGACAGACTAAAACCATCCAACAAAGTTTGATTTATCCCTTAAGCATACCACTCACCACCAATCCATCGGTTGAAGAAGTCAAGGGAGCCCTCGGGCTGGTTGAATGGCACCATGTGTCCGGCCTGGTAGATGCGCATGAAGGTGAAGTTGCCGCTGCTCTTGACCTGACCATACGAGCTGCTACCAACCTCAAGATCCTTCAGGCTAGCAGAGTTGAAGTCGGACTTGCCAGACCACTCCAGAGCCTCCGTCCAGGCCTTGTTGCCGACCCAGTTGCAGATGTAATCGGCATCACCGGCGTAGATGAGAACAGGGATCTCCTTCAGGATGTCGGGAACCAGGCGGTGGAAAGGCTTGGACCAGTCACCCTGGAACAAGAAGTTCCTGTTGATATCGGTGTTGCAGCTCTCATAGGTTTGAACTTCAGCACCAATGGCCTTCATTACCTTCGGCTGGTTGAGGTAATCAGCGATCCAGGCGGTCTCAGTGTAGCAAAGGTTCTCTTGATCCTTGCACTTCTCACGCACGTCATAGACGTTGTATCCCGTGCGCTGGAAGGGACCAATCATGGCATTGTTACAGTAGATGGCGCTAGGAACGCAAGACCAAACGCTCTCAGAGTTGTAGCAGCTCTCGATGAGAGACTGGCAACGAGGCAGAGCATTGTCCATGGCCTGGCACTCACTCTCGCTGAGAACAGCGTCGTAGCCACCCTCACCACATGCCATGGGGCGGTAGCCAGCGTATTGCGTGTAGGGGTCGGTCAGACCATTGCCAATGGCGATGCTCTGCAGGTTGATGTTCCGGTTCTTGTGGGACAGAATCTCAGAAGCGAAAACGGGAATATAGTGACCAGCATAAGATTCGCCAGCAATGTGGAAGGGCTGCTTGGCGTATTGAGGAAAGTTGTGGAAGAACAGGGTCAAGAGAGCGTAGATGTCCTTGCTGGCGGCTACGGTATTGTAGACGGGGTTTTCACTGTATGAGTAACCAGTATTGACGGGCTGGTCGATGAAGATGACCGAGGCGTTGCTGTTCCACGACTTGTCGTTGTACTTGAGGCTGCCGTCTTTGTTGACACTGGACGGGCCAAGCTCCATGAACAGACCCATCATGGATGAGCATCCAGGGCCGCCATTCAGCCATAGCACTACAGGGTCGTTCGCAGGGTCGTTTCGAGATTCGAAGAACCCTAACAATCGGTCAGCAACTGCATAATGCGGAAAAGAGCCGAATTAACCTACAGTAAAACAAGTGCTTGTCATTTGCCTCGTCGTCGAGGTATCCACTGTATTGCTTGACCGTGTCGACACCGAGGGCAGAAGGGTCGACATTCTTGGCCCGCAGGTTGTACGACTCCAGAGCGCCATCGACCTTGCGGTGCTTGGTGCCATCGGTCTCAACCCACATGCCTTGCACGTCGGCACCCTTTACAACGTGATCCCATTCGCTGTCTGATTTGCGGTGATGGGGTTTGGGGTGGGAGATGAGGTTGGCTGCCTTCTCGAAGAAGCCGGGAACCAAAAGGCTCATTTCATCCCAGAGGCCTTTAGCGGCTGCTGGCATTTCGCCGAAAGCCTCGCCGACATGTTCCAAAGGCTTCCTGATGGAACCGCCGCTGAGAACCTTCTGGTCTTGCGCGAAGACGGCCGTGGTGGCGCCCAGCAGCAAGGTCGAGGTAGCTACTCTCATGGTAGGCAGCTGAGCGATAAGACTCGAGCTAAACGACTGTGTATGGTTATGTTGCAGTTGCCAATGATGGTGTTGATGATGATTTTGATGGAATGATAGATGAAAGGTTAAGGGATAATAAGGAGAGAAATGGATGATGAATGATGATAAAAGGAGAGGAAGATTGAAACCGAGCCGGAGCTCCAAGATATGGACGGATGGGGGAACGCTTTGGGGAAGATATGATGCAGTTGAAACGTGCGCCTGCACTGTCAGGCCAACCAAATCCTGGGAAGGCGGTACTGGCTATGACTGGCCAGGAGGGTTCTCGTGCCTAGAATATGTCACCTCCTAACGCGGGAGATGTTGCATTCCCGTATGTTTAGTATGAGTCAAGGGGCTGGATGCGGTAGGAAGTGACTTCCCCGAATCGGCTTTAGATTACGACTGGCGTGGCTCAACTTTGGGGGGTAGCTTCGCTGGCAAGTCACCTGTCACCTGCCGCTAATAACAGAGGGGCCCCGACGCGATAAGCGTCATAAGATCAAATGTGAAGCAGGAACATCTAAACGTCTAATGCACGGCTATCTTGCCATCTATTAATCGATTCAATCAGTTTAGAGTGCCGGCCTTGGTCCACGTACTATAGTAGAATGTATTTATGCATCTGCCTTATCTTGCCTGTATTCACATGTCCATCGTATATATGAATAAAGGCAACGCCTACCGAGTTATTGCCCAATTAGAGGAATAGTGCTTATACCAAGCCCCTGACTGATAGCAAGTATGAAGACGAGATATGTACCTATGTACATACATAATATACCGCCTATCTTCCATACATTTATGTAGGTAGTGCATCCATCATAACTATTACGTACCTAGTACCTAGGTACATAATATTAATCATGGATGGGTTAAACTACGTCAATGTGTGCATAACCTATACTTGATTTAAAAACATCATAAAGCCGATCCATTTATTCGCATTATCATTCTTTAAATATGCCTTGGTATGTACATAGGTAATCGGTGACTTTTTTGATGTGTCAGACCAAACAAGTCTTTAGTGTAAAGCCAGACGAGCCTATGAAACCTTTTGCCTTTCTCCAAAGTACATAGTAAGTAGGTGAGAAAGTATAAGTCTGGTTCTGTTCCTGCACATGAAAAATGCGGGAGTCCTATATCTTACTACTAAGGTTCAGGTAGTAGCTACTTAAGTACACTAGTACTAACGATCAACACTATCGATTGGATAAAAGGAATTAAAAAAAGAGACTCCAACCCACTCTTATACCAACCTATGTACTGCATACAAATCAAATCCCTCCAACACCAGTAACATAACGTCAGTACAGTATCTAGGTGCCTACCTAACATACAAATTCCCGCTCCACCAGCATAGTCTAGAAAATTTCCTATACGAGCGAGCGCAAGCATTCTACACTACACTACGGAGCCCGTTTTCCCCTCTCTCAGTATTCGGGGGTTTTCTCTCTTTTTTTTTCTTTTTTCTTCATCCACTCCGTTGACGACTTGGTTTCCTGGCGACGATCTTTTAAATTGACAAGGCAGATTCTCCTCTTGCCAAGATGTAAGTGAAGAAGAAAAGAAAAAAACCCCACCGGCCAGGTCAGGCAAAGCAAGAAGGCGACCCCCTCCCGGTTCCAAAACTAACACGCATCAGGTCGAGGCAGATAAACCAGCCGAGCAACCAGATCAAGCTGACGAACGTGAGCCTCGTGCGGCTGAAGAAGGGCAAGAAGCGGTTCGAGATCGCGTGCTACAAGAACAAGGTGCTCGAGTGGCGGTCGGGCATCGAGACGGACCTGGACGAGGTGCTGCAGATCCCCAACGTCTTCCTCAACGTGTCCAAGGGGCAGACGGCGCCGTCGGCCGAGCTGGCCAAGGCCTTCGGCAAGGACCGGCCCCTCGACGACATCATCCTCGAGATCCTCAACCGCGGCGAGCTGCAGGTCGGCGAGCGCGAGCGCGCCGCCCAGATGGACCGCGTCCACAACGAGGTGGTCGCCATCGTCGCCAGCAAGCTCGTCGACCCCCGCACCAAGCGCGTCTACACCTCGGGCATGATCGAGAAGGCCCTCGACATGCTGAGCTCCCAGGCGCACAATGCCAGTGCCAATGCTCCCAACAACAACAACGGCGCCGCCGGTGGTAGTGGTAGTGGTGGTAGTAGTAGCACCACCACCAACAGCGCCGCTACGAGCGATGCCGCCACGCCCACCGCCGGCGACGACGGCGGCGAGGCGAAGCCCAGGGCCAAGGAGCACATCTGGACGGGCGTGGTGACGACGAAGAGCGCCAAGAGCCAGGCCCTCGAGGCGATGAAGGCCCTGATCGCCCATCAGCCCATCCCCGTCGCCCGTGCGCGGATGCGCCTGAGGATCACCTGTTCGACCGGCGTCCTCAAACAGGCGGTCAAAGCGGCATCAGCGGCGGCGGCGGGAGCACCACCGGCCAAAGCTGGAGGGGAAGGTGCTGGCGATGACGGTGAGCCGCAGCAGCAGCAGCAGCACAAGGCCCCCGGTACGGTGAAGGACAAGATCCTCAGCTATGTGGAGCAGGTGGAAACGCAGGACGTGCTCGGGTCAGAGTGGGAGGTGGTGGGATTCGTCGAGCCGGGAGCCTTCAAGGGCCTGTCTGACTTTGTGGGCAACGAGACCAAGGGCCAAGGGCGAGTGGAGGTTCTTGACATGGCGGTCACTCACGAAGACTGAATGAAAAAAAGGGAAAAAAAATTTTGATACCCCGGATTTATTTACTCGTTTCTCTTCTCGCCTACCGTCTATCGATGCATATACCTATATATATTGGCGATAGAATTACCTACCTAGCATGGGCCGAAGCTTATGAATTACGATACTTGATGATACATGTACAACTAGGTAGTGGGGGTTTGGTAGTACCTAGGTAGGGAAACATGGCATAGAGAAAAATAATGACAAGTGATACCAGGATTCGGACATAGCTTATTCCAGTTCTTTTCTTCATTTCACGCGCATAGCATAAATATTTATGCGGATTTATGTCTTATTGATTTTTGGTTCTCATGTTTTCGTGATTGATGCCTCTGTTCACTATGCTAGAGTACATCCATGACTTGCCATATATCCCATGGAAGTCCCCTTTTTGTAAAGCAAAACTGCATGATGTAGTGATCTCGAGTCCAACCTTCACGCCTAACCGCCCGGAAAGAATGACCGGAGCCAATGAAACCACGCGCCCAATAGTCCTTTAACCACCCTTCTTCTTGGAGACACCGACGGTCCGGCCGCGACGACCAGTCGTCTTGGTGTGCTGACCACGGACACGGAGACCCCAGTAGTGACGCAGACCACGGTGAGCGCGGATCTTCTTCAGGCGCTCCAAGTCTTCACGGAGCTTCGAGTCGACACCGTTGGCGAGGGTCTGCGAGCTCTTGCCGTCCGTGATATCGCGCTGTCTGTTGAGGAACCAGGCGGGGATCTTGTACTGGGTGGGGTTCTGGAGGATAGTGACAACACGCTCGAGCTCATCTCTGGAAGAAGGGAAAAACAGTTAATAACAACTCATATGGGCAATGTTCTAGGGATCGGAGGGAACTTCGAAGTCGAATTGAGTAGGCAATGGGGATTGTTGGCAAAACTCGAAGAGACGGCTCGATGCTCTAGACAGTCCTAGAGTGGGTAGAGGAATTCGGGGGATCACATACGAAGTCAGCTCTCCAGCACTATTTTGAATATCATATTAGCCTTCAGAACAATTCGCTTCATGGAGGGGATTTCGCCTACCGCTTGTTAAGGTCGACATCGGCCTTCTTCAGAACCAAGTTGGAGTATCGGCGACCAACACCCTTGATCTGGGTCATAGCATACATAACCTTCTGCTTGCCATCGCTACTCCAAAGTCAGCCAAGTTTTCCCCGGTCGAGGGGCTCGAGATTCGACTTGCATGTTCGTGTTGAGAAGTCGCAAGATCTACCAGGTTCTCAAGTCAGTTGCAATTCCTTCATTCTATCCAAGCAGCGACGTAGCGACGAAGCAGTGACGGAGGCGGAGGCGGGCAGAGAAAGGGAATCTACTTACGAACTGGAAGTTCGACTTCTCCCCGGAGACGAGCGACATGATGGGCAACTCTCTTGTGGTGATGTTGCCTGGAAATGTCAATCGGAGATGTTCTTGAAATTTGTGGAGGGGAGGGAATGAATTTTCGGTTTGGCTCGAATAAATTGTGCGTAATGGCCCGTGCGTCCTTTCCTGCCCTTCCCCGAATTTCCGCGGCCCGGCAAAAAAAACCCTGTGGCGGATTTTGGCAGCTGGCAGGGTCCTGACCACTTACCTACCTACTAAAAGCCAATCTGCAAATTTTACACATTTCTCAATCTTCCTACCACACCACAGTTGCCAACAACTACAACAATCGACAGGTATCTATACACCTGTGCTCTCTTCACATACTTGGAATTTCGTTGCCTAGGTACCCTCTCATTTTCGTAGATACCACACAGCCGAGTGGCTTCTTCTTTTTTTACCCTTTATAAAAAGACCTGGGTAGTAGTGCTTCCGAGTTTGGGCGGCGAAACACCCACCTCACGCCTCGCGACTTGATCGTGTTCCTAGCTATGGGAACCTAATAATTGCTGAGCGTTTCCTATTACATTCTGAAGCTACAAGGAGCTTCATCAACCTGGGATGAATCACACTGCATGTTCGAAGGTGGAGTATTGTTCTACGCGTCTTAATACGAGATCTCTCCTGTCACGCCCGGCAGGAATGGCCTATGATGAACGAATCTTACACAGTCTATGAGGATATCTCCAATGAGTTTATCAATTTACACTGAAAATTCTGAGGCCTTGGCGATTAAAATCGTTATTTGCTTGTTTTGATTTGTACAATGTACTAGATTAGAATATGCCTATTGGGTCATGAATTTTGCCCATTTTTTTTACCCCCAGAACCAGCCCGTACATATGAGTATATCCCTCTACAGGTTGAAAATGCATATATTCCCGGATTCGCCAGCCTGTCTGTCCTGTCCCATGTACCCGTGTATGCAGCCGCCGAACGCCAGTGAAAAAAAGAAGAAGAAAAAATGCCCAACCAGAAGAGCCACGTGCCTCCCTTATTATCTCCTGTATCGTATCGTATTGCATCGTGTCCATTCCCATTCCATTCATTGTACAGTCTCGATTTGTGCCACTCGAGGGAAGTTCTCACTAGAGCGATGATTCGGATCCTTATCTGATTCTTCGCCTGAGACCTCGTGTGGTGCTTCACACGCCAGGGAGTTGTTGAATCCAACGTGTGTCTCCATCTGGTTGGTCGGAGGGAACATGTCCTCATAGTAGTCGATGCCGGGGATCCTCGAACAGCACGGGCTAATACCAGACATGCTGCTCCGGCCACTGTGGCTAGGCCTCCGCCGCCCAAAGTTCCATTCGAACGCGTTCAGTACTTTCTGGTGCTCCAGGTTCTGCTTCGTGAACGGCTTATTCAAATGAGCATATTCATCCCGCTCGCCCGACTTTTTCGACTTGTGCGCCCGGAATGTTGTCAAGGTCCGTCTCAATCGAGACGAAGTCTTGGACATGTCTTGACCCTCGTTGTCTGTAGGTGTGGTCGTGCCGTTTGAGCTCTGGTCGCCAGAGCTGGTAGAGGACTTATTCCTGCTCGAGCTGAATTTCCACCTGCCTAACGCCATAGTGCTGGTGCTGGTGCTGGTGTTGGCGCTGGTGGTGATAGTAGCGCGTAATGAGGGTGGCTGGTAAGTCGGAGAGGGTCAAAGATGTCCCAGTATGTATAGTGGGTTCGTTCATTAGTTCGAGGAATGAGTGTCGTTTCTCAAGCTGTAAGGGGTATTGAATGTGTTTTTGGAAGGTTGTCGCCTCGGTGGGCAGGATAGCGAAAGTCCGCAACCATCAGAAGAAGAGGTGAGGTTGAGTTCCAGGAGAAAGGGTGATCTGCGTCAGCACCCGGGGCATAGGCTTTACTATATTGAGTCGTCAGAAGACGATACTGTTAGCCACCAAGAGTATCGTTGGTCCCACCCCTACACCATTGGATGAGTCTAGGTTGGGCGGGGTCGCCGGGGTTCCAAGACTCCTCCCCCCTAAGCATGAACAATCATGCCCCTCGACGTCATTCCCCTAGAAAAAATTTATACCGAGACGGCCGCGTGCTATGGCGAGTTGGTGTCCGAGGACTTGGGCTAGGCTGGACAGGGCAATAGGGGCAAGTATCCATGGATCTCGACATTGGTGACTGACCATGTGCGTATATTTGAATGTATGTATGTATATACGCAACAGTCTGAATACATGTAGGATGTAGGTACATACATACATACATGCACACTACATACATAGTACTTACCTAAGGTACACCAGACTATGTACATCCCAATAGGTCGGGTACTTCTAACCCAGTCGGGTTCCATGATACCCTCAAACCAGCCAATAGCCAGAGTTCGGGCGGTGCGAGCTTACCTTTTCTCCTAAACCTTATCCGCAAGCCCAATGGCGTTTTTTGACTTTCGAACGCCTCGTTGGCTAAACTCTGGTTTGCCTATCCGACTTTGGAATCTCGGTTTCTTTAGCGCGGTATTTCTGGTGATGCGCGTTATCTGTGATTATCATTGGTCGTAAACCCATCCGTTGGTCATCGCCATTGTTGGTCCCGAGGGATTTTTCACTGTCATGGGTTTCTAAATTTGTTAGTAAATTGTATCTTAAGTTAAAGACACTGATCGCGACACCGGCAAGCCGATTGACTTCCCGTGTTTTCTCCTAGAATGGTTGATCTGAGGATCCCTCCAGGTGCAATACATTCATTCCATGTCAACTATTTCCTCGGGGACTTCGCGGACAGCTGCAGCGATCCTAGCCACAACCTAAAGGCCTAGAACGGGTCTAAACCATTAGCGATCGGCGGTAACATGATGGCTTGGGCCGCGCTTTTGCATGTTTGCCGCTTCGATATTAACGCCAATGGCCGGCCAAGTACTTTAATAAGGTCTGGACCCTACTTATGGAAAACCTATAACTCGTTCCTCGTCGGATGAGGTTTTAGCCAGTTAAGCAAGGAGAGCAATCCTAACTTTCCAACATTCAAGCGGCAAAACGAATGCGAACCATGTTCTAGACTATACTACCTAACAATTCACGAGCAAAAAGCTGCTTCGAATATCAACTCCTTTGGGTTTGACAAATGAAGATAGGCCGAAGGACACCACAACGCAAGACGGCTCCGGCTTGCCGCCTCGGGCTATAACCAAACCAAATAAACAACCTGAACAGGCATCCCGATTCTATTCGAACAGCGACCTACCTACTGTTGCAACACTGACGTAATAGGCAAATTATTCTACTCGATGATGCGGAGCCTATCAGCGTGTCATCGTGGAGTCGAGGGAAAACGCGGGGAGAACGATCATTTCCCGGGACTCAGAGCCATCTTCCTTAAGAGCGCCTAGCCAGGACAGGGAAATCCGGCGATGCAGGGACCTCCGGGGGGGATACCAAATGTCCGGTTTTCCTTGCAACCCCGCAACTAAATATCTGAGGTATATATATATACGTGTGTATGATTCCATGTCCGGGGGGGAGGGAAAGCACTCCTTCACTTCGTGTCCAATCAGTCGAAGCCTTAAATACAATGCGGGTTTTCTCCGACATAGTAGAATATGAGCTACCCATATTATCCCCGATATCATCATGACGATTGTTCCCGTCTGCCCACTGCAAGCTCTCTCCCCTTTGCCCCTCCGGGTCCGAAACTGAAGCGGACCACCACCCTCAGGGAAGGATTGCTACCTAGCTCTTTTGTCAGCGAGGACATGCTTCGAAGATGACCGCATAACAGATGAACATAGCCAATAGCATCCCCCAACACCTGCGGCGAAATCATTCCACCTGCGAACAACCAAAGGAGGGTTTTCCCGCGATAGTGTGGCATCCATTCCAAAGACATACCCGGAAAGGCATACATTTTACTGAATACTATATCTCATCTTTTCTTCTACTACTACTACTGTTTGAGCCTAAAGATGGAGGAGGAATGGCGTGACTTGACTCATCGTGACGAGATTCCGATCTCGGGGATAATATGGCTCATGAGCTGCAGTTTGTCGCGCGTGGATGAGAATCAAACGGAGCCGTATAATAGGCCCTTCACGATGGGTTTTGCTACGCTAACGTAGAGGTATGTACGGACGTAAGGATAGACTCTTCTCTCCTTCCTTCCTTCCTCCCCCTTACCCCTTTATCCTCCACTAGACCGAGGAAGACGATGCGGCTACTGCTGTCAAGGGCAAGGTGCCAGCTTGGGGATCATCAATCATCCTGTCTAGAACGACATTGTGAGGCTTTAAGGGTCCTTACGTGCCATGCCTCTTGGATTAGAGAGCTACCGAGTAGGTGTATCTTGATGTGACCCTAAACAGGAAATCCGATGTCTCCTATATCTGACAAGTAGCTACTAAAGAAACTGTGTAAGTGAACCACGGCTCAAAGGCTCCTCTCCTTCTCCCCTTACTTGACCGTGTAAGTATGGATGGATAGCTCACGGGTTGGGATGGTCTCCTTGATGTCTAACCCGATGCTCGATAAGCCTTCTGATCCAGGCTGGTGATTGAGTACCTGGGTCTATGACGTTATAGGTGTCGGATGCGCGTACGAGGGAATTTCTTTATCGTCTGATGCAAGGTAAGCGCAAGCAGATCAATGGTTTTGTCAAACAAGCTGCTAAGGACTGATCATCGTATAAGTATTACGACCTAGAAAAGATATCGATTCGCAAAAACATCTACATGAACACACACAAAGGTCCACGTATAACCGTATGCGGGTATATTATCTACTGGAAGGCATACCAGGAGGGACGACTGAGTGTTCAGCGTTGAAGTATCCAGCCACATGCTTGCTTGGCTTCCTAGGTAACACATTAATATAAAAATAAATACCGATCCATAGTAATATCACAGTACTGGTTTTCTCACATAGTGTATAGATAAGGTAGCCTCCCGTGTATCTTACCGTTTGATTAAGCTTCTAGGTTATACGAGTCGGAAGACTCTTCCTCCCGGACCGTGTCATTCGACCGCATATCACTCGGTATTGGGGGCTCTTAGGAACGATATCTTACATCCTGATATAATAATAGGTACCTAATTAGCACGACCTTTTCACTAGCCGAAGAGGTATTTACCTAACTACCTAGTTGATAAACAATCAGATAAGTCAAGGGAGAGGGGGGCAAATGCGACTGACCTTGATATTAGACATTATGAATGCATATAGTATATGTATTCTATTCTACTTTCCTCTCTTTTTCCTAAAAATTCTTCATCTAAAAACTCCGGGGGTATCACATGCAAAGCGGTAACTACTACTACAGTCTAGCGCCCAAGGGGGGGGGGAGGGCGAGGGGCAATAAGTACCTAATCAAAACCAGGCATCGGGGAACGCCTCGGTGACGTGCGCTGCCCGCGGCGGGTAGCGCCGTGAGGCGCGGAGATATTTCAACTGCGCCTCGTCGAGCTCTCCGGTCTGCTGCAGCGCCGTCTGCATCTTCTCGTTATTGTTATTGCTGCTATCCCCGGGCACGGCGGCGGTGCTCTGTGGCCCCACACCACTGCCCGTCGACCTCGACCTCGCCGTGCCCAGGGGCTTCGCGGTACTCGGCCGCGTCCCCGGATCCACGACCCCCATCGCGGGGACCGTGGCGCGCGGCGGCGGGCCGACCCGCGGCGCCAGGCTCCGGTTCATCGCCGTGGGGACGACCGCGCGCCAGTCCACCCTGCGGCTCCTCCTCCAGCCCCCGGGCCGTTCCTGCTCCTCCTCCTCCTCCTCCTCCTCCTCGGCCCGTTCGAACGGCGGCAGCGCCATGGCCGCGCGGTCGGCCGCCCCGACGTAGCTGCCCTGCAGGTACGCGTGCTCGTGCTCGTCGTCCTCGCCGAGCTGCTCCCGCAGGATGGCCTGCATCTGCGCGGCCGGCAGCGGGGGCACGCAGCCGGTGACGTAGTTGGGGTTCTGCCAGGCAGGGCTGCCGCGGTGCCACGGCACCTGGTCGCGCAGGTTGCGCGGGCGCACGCAGTGCGCCGCCCCCGAGCGCCGGCACGCCGCGCACCGCGGCTCCGCGTCCAGCCCGTAGAAGTGCAGCGTGCACTTGAGGCCCTTGCGCGCGCACCGCAGGCACGTCTTGCCGTTCTCCGACAGGATCCGGCCCGTCGTCGTGTCGCGCTTGGGCTTTTCCGCCGGCGCCGGCGCCGGGGAGGCCGAGGCGCGGTCGCCGCCGCCGCCGCCTTTGCCTTGGTGTCTTTCTTCCGGGACACTAATACCGCCGCCGGGTCGGAGGAGGAGGAGATTACTGCTGTTTTTGCTCCGGCCTCGGGGTTCCCGGCCTCGTCGTCGGCTGCTAGTGCTACTACTTGGGTTTGCGGGTCCTGGCCCCGTTCGACGACGGGGAGCTTTTCGTGATTTACGAGGCCTTGCGCTAGATGCACGTCAATGGATGGTTTCCCCCTCTGGTGCTTGGTCTTTACGCCGGGTCCATCTCTAGCAAGGTCCTCAAGTGATAGTCCAGCTACACTCGGGGGCTCCTGATCTTGTGGCAACGACATGTAATCAGTTTCACGACTTCGAGGAGGCGGTTTCCAGTTAAAAAAATGTTTTACAGTTGAAGTAGAATTGATTCAGAATGGCAACGGGGATAGCATCAGTTATGAAGCAATTATTAGGCAGATAAGTGCTCTTATAATACCAATTGTCCTGAATGAAATTGTTCATGGCGACAAAGGAGGCGTTTGAAGGCTTTTTGTACATTGTAGATGATTATATGCAGGGTAGACAAAGACACCTAGTGATGTATTTTGAAAGATGTATGTGAGGCCTGGATTTGTTTATGATGAATGCTATTATGATCGGACCGCTCGGTGTTGGAACAAAGAAAGGAGAACGGGAAGAGACATTAGTCCATACTACATACCTAACCTAGGTGCCTTGCCTTAGAAGGACACAGAGGCTGATATGGTACTCCAGGATATCTAGGTTACTAGGATTGCCTCCATCGTAGTTCTATATTACCCAGGTATAGTACACCATAAAATCGAAAATCATTGTGCCCAAGAGGTACCATGGTGCAAATCATGTAGCAATTGATGAATAACTACCTAGTTTTCTCGATTATTTCACATCTGAAAATCAATTAGCTTAGTATTAAAGGAATAAGCAATAACGGTAATTGTAGGACAATGTTGTTATTTGGAAGTGACTGGAAGCTTGTTATGGAGGTTAGGAAGTAGGTGTAAGTAGGTACTAGTTAGGGGGAATGTGGCACCTATAAATTGGTAGTGATTGCTGTACTAGAGACTTAGTGCATCATCATTTTTACAACCTCCCAAATATACCCTTACTATTTCCTACCATTTCTTCTTGATCAGTACCTAGCGTCTGCTGCTTTTCAAGCATTCAATGTTGTTAGGTAGGTGCTAATGTAGGTAGTTTGTGAATATGTGAATAGCCTACCTGCCCACCTACAGAGCCTGAGAAACCTTGTAGGTAAATTATGTAAGCACATACCACTTAAATTTGCTCTTGAATTATTGTGTGGTGAAAGGACAAAGGAGAATCGGGCTTGAAGGTTTGCTAGCAAATCTTCCAGTATTCCCACTTGGGTGAATGAAGTTTGGCCAGCCAATAGAACAACATGAGATCTTTTGAGAGATCTTAGAAATAGTGGGACTGGACAATGCACGCAGGTGGTGGACGTCATTGTGATCATGTGCAAGCTTGGTATGTGCCTATTCACCAGCTGCAACCCCGCTTTTCAAAACAAAGCCGAGGAGTAACCGGTCACAACCCTAACTAAATCGATTAAATCCATCTACTTCAATTCGTCCCGCTCTGTTAAAAAATACCTTTCCTTCTTCCAACATCACCATCAGGCCATTCTCATCGACAGCAACATGTAAGTACATTCCCATCGCGCCATCACAGCACAAGGCAATGTGGCATAGTAGAACCCATCTACATTGCCATTAGCTATTGCCTCTTCCCACTCTGAACAGGTTTACTCACTGGCGCATCGTGCATCATATATCTGCACACCCGCTTCCTTGCCCCTCTCCTGCCCTCCTTCACCCGCATGTACCAATACATCAATCAATCGATCAGATGAACACACGCAATGGGATAATCAACTAACAGCACCTCCTCTCGCAGCCGCCAAGATGAGAGCTAAGTGGAGAAAGAAGAGAGTTCGACGTCTCAAGCGTAAGAGAAGAAAGATGAGAGCCCGCAGGTATGTTTACATCTTCCCACTGTTGACTTGCAACCTGTCCAGTTAACTAATCTGCACTTCCTCACAACAGCAAGTAAACATCTCACCTGCTCGGCCATGGCGCATCCTCACTAGAGCACACCGCATCACCATGACAACAACCACCGAATTTCCACTTTCACCTTCAACACGAGACACAAGTGATCCTACCACCACTCCGCAATTCAATTACACCACAATCAAGTCGAGGACTACCGAGAGCTGTGTGAGAAGGGTCGGGTAATGGGCTGGAGTACGGGGATTTGGCAGAATGACAAGAAGCAAGCTCGCTTGGAGGACCGTTGGTCAATTACTACCGAGTAGATCATGAGTTGTTTTACGCAACACGGGACAATCTGCAGAACTGCTATGCATGTCCATGATCAATACATCTGAAGAACAAGAAGAAAAAAACTCTGGGAATGTTTTCTGCTAGACACCTGAATGGCAAAAAGATACCCTACAAATTGTTGTGTTATGCTGTGATCTGCTTTATGTGAATTCTTGTGTATTTCAGTGACTAATTAATAGGATCATCATGTTTCTCATATGCTACCTATGCACCTAATAGGTAGGTACTAGGTACCCATAATGATCAAGCAGTGCAGGAACGGTTATGACGTGTAGACTAGGTTAGGTACTTAGGTAGGCTGAGATGCACCACACCCACTTCAAGGGGAAACCCCGCAACAGCAGTGTGTACTTTTACCTCTGGGAAAAAAGAAAAAAAGAAAGAGTAAATGGAAGATTTGGTATTCAAAGGCAAACATACTAAAACTAAAGTGGTGAACTAGACAAGCACGCACCTGCCTTCCACAGACCTAGTGCACAGCAGACCTGGTGTGGGGTCGATTCACCGCCTGCCCAATTGGTGGTCGGCTCGAATTGACTTAACGGCAGATTCCAAACTTTTTTTCTCTTCCCTCTTTTTGCCATCATTCAAGTACATACAAAGCCGACAACCAAATACTTCTATCAACCAGTTACAGTGCTGTCGCTGCTCACCAAATCATTCCAACCTCCCTCCAGCCTCTAGCCTCCGCCCTCCCAACACAAAATATATAGTCGCCCAAGTGCTTTCATTTACAATCATGGGGGAGAGCAAGTCGAAGGAGAAGAAGCGAAAGCGAGCTGAGGAGCTCACTTCGCGCCCCAAGAAGAAGGTGGCCATTGAAACACCTCCTCAGCCAGCGCAAGCACACACAATCCGAGTATCATCAGTCGAGACAGAAGGGAATTGTCCACCTGTGATAGGTACGTCGAGGTCATATGCAAGATACCTCGGATCTGGGAGGGGTCTTTCTTTTGCTAACATGGGAATCCAGCAACATCTTCTGGCCTCTGCATCCCTAAATCCTTGAAGTTCCAGGCATACTCCAAAACACAGCCGTTGTCGTCCAAGTCCAAATCCAAGCGAAACAAAAATGCTGCACCCTCTTCCTCGGGTCTTCTCCTCCACTCGTCGTCACATAACAAACTCGACTACACGGCAAAGGAAGAAGGTCCGGGAGGTCGCGAATCCCACCTCAGACACTACATAGGCATCTTCGATCCCCAAACTGGTAAACTGGCCGTCGTAGAGGCCAAGAAAATGGCAGTCCGCGGCCTTGTCCGCTCACAACAGCCTTCCGAGGAAGACTTGAAGCAGCGCGATACTTCCAAGGTACGTGCTCTACCTTGCCCAGCCATAGCTATTGTTGGAATCTAACCAGTGTGTAGACCATGATGCAGCTGCGAACTGACCTCGGAGAGACATTTGGTACGCGGAAGGCCAAGAAGGCTCTTGCAGCTATCACCGAGAATGCTATTGCACCGGAACAGGCAATTGCCGGCGCCGGCGGAAACCCGCGCAAGCTCAACGCTTCTTCGCAAGCTATGATGGAGTCGATCCACCAAGTCGCCGCGGGTATGGCATCCAAAGAGGAGCTCCAGGCCGCGGCCGACGCCGCCAAGCCAGTCCCCCCGGGCAATTTCGCCGCGCAAGAAATCCAAGACGTCTACACGCCCGAAGGGCTAATAGGACCCGAGATATTGAACAGCATCCCCATAAAAGATTGGCAGGATGCCGTAAAGAATGGCATCAACCAGAAAGAAGCCAGTGCCTTCGTCGCGTCTCGGCTCAACGCAGTGGGAGGAGGGCCAAATCCAGTGCAGAGGCTACGAACCCTTCGATACCTGGATCTCCTTATAAAATTCGTGAAGAATACCCGGCCCGGGAAAGAGAGGGGCACCAAGCAGATCCCTCAATCCGAGAAACTGAGAGAGCTCCTCAGCCCCGCTCCGCAGGCCGTTGTAGAGAGTATCAGGCGGAAATTCTCTAGCAGTGGAATAATGAGGAAGTTCCACATCGATCTGGTATACACTTATTGTTGCGCCTTGGCAGCAATTTTATCCAACTACCATTTCGAGACAAGCAAGATCCGGTTCGATCTGGGTCTTGACGAGAAGCAATTCGCCCAGTACTTCCGGGAGATTGGTGGCAAAGCCAAGATCGTAGTAGGTGCTGAAAAGGGAACACGGGTACAACAGGCGGTCCTAGCCTTGCCACTAGAGTTCCCCCAGGTCAGATACCAACGTCCTCGCGGACGGTAATGTTTGCCAAGGAAAAGAAAAGTAAAAAGAAAAGAAGGATCACCGGCGTTGTAATGATTTGGTTGCAAGAAGCATCATGCATTAGCTTGTATGGAGTCGCGTAGAGAGGAATTATGTAGCCCTCTGCCTAGACCCGAACAGCAGAGCTATGTGTATAGGTATTGAATTATTGCATGGTCATGCCTTAGCCCGACCCCGTAGACTAGACTAGCAACCGGATAGCGGGGGCAACTGTTCCCGCCTTGTTGCTTTAGCAATCGTTGATACTTATGTACACTCCAGCATAGTGAACCTTATTTTATACCCTAAACCAACTAGACACTTCTGCATAATACATACTGGACTTGGGTTTTTGACCCCTTCGTTGTTAATAATGTCATTAAGAAAGTGACTATACTCGTAGGACGCACAGATGATTATTTCTAGGTATTGGAGACCATTTTGTTCGAAACGTATGTCGAGAAATCTAGTTGACGTTTGAGCATATATAAATACATATAATTCATCTCCTCTTAGTGAGACCCCCTTGACGTGTGTGACATGACAGTTTGACGACGAGACTCCAATCAAACGGTATAAGGGGGCATAGGGGGGGTAGCTGTAGGTCTTCTCTTTGAGACGGGCCTGGCATCCCTTCACCGAATAACGTGGAAGCTACCTACTCACCCCCTTTTTATCTACCTTTCCTCCAATTTTTTATTTTCACTGTTTGAATCAAAAGAAAATCAGTCAGATGGGGAGGAAATGGTTTCATGGCTTTTTCCTATAGGACTCTGTGGGGGTATCCTAGGCTAGGTCTCCTTTTCTACCTGGCATCTAGGCTTTACGTACTTTGCTACCTACCTAGATAATGGGCGGGTTTCGTTCGCTCAGTGCCCTAATCCTGTAAGGAGAACGAGCAGACTCATCCTCCTTCTCCTCCTCCCCCCCGCCTGTCCATTTACCACGCCCTTTCTTTCCCTGATTACCTCCACAGAGCGAGTATGCACGTTTGCAAGCATATCGGCCTCTCACTTCATTTCATTTCACTTCACTCCTCTCCTTTCGCTCTGATGATACCTGACCCGGATATCTCATTCGGGCCGGCCGTTCCCCTTCGTCGTCAACCCCTCACCCCTCCCCCTTTTTTTTCTTTTCCTTTTTTTTTTGGCTCTCGTAACGCCTGCTTCACTGTGCTCCTTCAATTCCAACACCCTTTTCCCCTCCCCCTCGCCATCATACTGCTCTTGGGTGGAATGTATGCAAACGGACATATAAAAGATACGGGGAAAAGGGGAAAAGGGGGAGGGGGGGGAAGACTACAAAAAAGAAAAAAGAGAGAAATAAAACATGCAATATTTATTTTATTTTTTGCGGGGGGGGGGAGATAAAAAAATACGAGACTGGCTCGCTTGATTGATTTTTGTGTGTTCATTATAAAAAACGTGTGCGTGTGTCGTCGTCATTAATCATTTCATGGTCTAGCATGTACGGGTAAGGTAAGGTAAGGTAAGGTATAAAATGTCGCACGCACGCGATCAAGCGCGCATAGCTGCCGGAGCTGGTTCTGCGGCCGGCGCTGGTGCTGCTTCTGGCGCAGGAGCGGGAGCGGGAGCGGGCGCCGCTTCGGGTGCGGGAGCGGGGGACACCTCAGGGGCCGGGGCAACTTCCGGAGCGGGAGTAGTAGCCTCCACCGCAGCCGGGGGCGCAGAGGCGGCGGCCTCCGCGGGCGCCTGCTCGGGTGCGGCGGGCACCGGAGGAGCAGCAGCGACAGGCGCGGGAGCAGGCGCGGCACCGCCCACGACGACAGCCGCCGAGCCCTTCTGCTGCTGCTGCTGGATGATAGAAACCGAAGCGCCGCCGCCGACGACGGAGATCTCCTGGAAGGAGGTGAAGACGCCGGCGCCGAGGTCGAGGAAGGCGTTGGCGTTGGCCTGGTAGAAGCCGCAGTCCTGGAGGAAGGTCGCCGTGCCCTCGACGAACAGGTCCGCGCGCCCCGGGAGGACGATGGCCGCCGGGTCCGCGAACACGACGTCGACGGCGGGCGCCGCCGACCCCGCCGCCATGATCAGGCTCTGGTTCACCTGCCCGAAGGGCGCGGCCGGGTCGGCGCCCTGGAACACGGCGGGCGCCGCCGTCGGGGTCGACACCGCGCTCGCTTGCGCGACGCCCGCGAGGTTGTCGAAGGCTGCGGCGCTCGCGCCCACGGTCATGGTCGCCGCGTCGGACACCATCACCGTGACTGCCTGGTCGGGCTTGCCGTTGTCGGCCAGGAGCTGGTTCACCATGTACCGCTTCTGGCCGTCGCTGCCGGGGCGGGCGTCCACCAGGGTGGTGACGGTGACGATGACGGTGTTCTGGGGGTAGGTTAGTAAATGGTTCGTTCACTGAGGTACTACTACTACTACTTCCGAAAGGCAAAAAGGGGGGAAAAAAAGATAAGAAGGGGGAGGAGAGGGGGAAGAAGTCACGTACCGCTTGTAGGAAGCGGGCCTTGAAGTGGTTCACGCGGATGTTGTTCTTGATCGTCTGCAGCTGGGTGACGAGGGCGAGCTCGGCTTGCACGAGCTGCGCGAACTGCTGCTCGGCGACCTGCTTGAGCGCGTCCAGCTCGGCTTGGTTGTCCTGTATGAGGATGATGTTCGTCTCCTCGACTACCTGCTGGACGATGAGGGGAGCCCGCTTCTGCGCCCTTGACTTCCATCTCAGTCCTCGCCCGGCCGGGGGCGACAGTGCTCCATCCTTCGGGCTCGGGGCTGGATTTGTCCCATGTTAGTCTCAATATTGGGCTTGCTGACGGTACCTATTCTTTTAGGGCGGAGTGAGATTCCTTACCAGAAGAAGCAAGAGATATTAGGCCCATGAAGGCAGCGGCACAAGTGTGCTGGAAACGCATTGTAAAGTGAAAAGGGGGTTAAAATAAATAAAAATAAAAATAAATTAAGTGAAGGCTTTCCGGAAGCTAAGAGAAGAAAAAAAAAAGGAACGTGATAAGAAAGCCTCTCAAAGGACTGTGAAGGGACGAACGAGAAGAAGACAAGGAAGTCGAAGGAGTGAAGGCTGCCTCTCAACGGCGCCGGCGAAGAGGGGATATAGAAAGGAAGTAAGAGGAAGCGAGAGAGAGAGAGATTGACCAAGCAGGCGATCTTACGATGGGCACAGTAAGGCGATCCTGATCCCCCTCTCTTCATGCGAGGAGGATCATGTTTTCTTGATATACCACATCACGGCAATCATACTCCTACCTCGCGACTAACTTCCTACTGTATGTAGAAACGCATACATGTCTTGCCATCACGACACACCCTTTTTTTGGATCGCCCTCTCTGTCTCTCTCTCTCTCTCTCTCTCGCCCCGTCTACATACCGGAAGGTTGCTCATCCGGTCAATCACCAAGACAAAAAAGTCAGGGCCTGGGTCGATTCGCCCCATGGTCCCCAGACACTTGAGCCTCAATAGTCTAATCCGCTTAAGCATCCTTTAGTCCATATGCAAGGGCTCGCGCTTCTTCCATGTGCCGAGCTGGGTGGGGGGAAAGGGGGAATAAGATTCATATAAGGCTTGGCAACCCGGCGCGCGAGTGGTGCTTTCAGGTAATGAAGATTCGGCTACGACGGGGGGGGGACGAAAGGCAGATAGACATGTGTCTTTCTTTCTGCGACGAGGAACAACCCACCCCCCTTTCCCGGACTAAGACGAAAGTATAGAGAGAGAGACAAGTACCATGTAGGTAGTTGAACGACTACGATGAACAGCAACCGTGCGCCACCGCCCCCCCCCTATTGACGCCCACAGCCAATCAGCGTGTGAGAAAACCCCCTGTTGATAGACCAGGGGGAGGGGGGGGGGATCAATTCGAAGAAACTCCCCCCTGGTGCTTTTTTTCCCCCTTCTCTTTCGAGACCCACGTGAAACGAGGCTCGTCTTGAACCCAACCTCTTGGACGATCTCCCTCATGGCATGTATTTAATGCACGAAAAATTTTTTTTGAGACGACAAAAGCGCCAATACACACAGACGCATAATACGACTAGGTACAGATCGGTTGACGGGGGGCACGACGACGAGAATCACTTGATGATTGACGGCCATGGCAGGTACATCATCGTCCATCATCGCATGTGGGGGGGAAGAAGAATAGGATCATCAGTTGCCGAGGAAGGAATTACCGTTATCGACATAGTTTTATGATATGATGAAATAGGATGAGGTTAGGAAAAGAGCGAGAAAGAGAGAGAGAGAGTGTGTGTATCTATGTATGTGCGAGTGAGAACCACGGCGGCCATTCCGATCATTTCATTTTTCTTCTTCTTAAAACTGTTCTTCCAATATCAGTTTACTATTACTTCGGTACCTACCTACCTACCTACCTACCTCCTCTACTGACGTGTTCTCACTTCCGGACAGAAGGGTAAGGGGATAGAGTATAAAAAAAAAGCCCGGGGGGTGCTAGGTCCCTGTTCAATCCTGTTAACCCAACCCAGCCCAACTCGGCTTATTAAAGACGTCTTGTGGTATTTGCGCTGATGTGTTTTGCTTTCGCTCGGGCGTGGCTGAGCATTTCTTTCTAACCTAACCTAGTACATACATTGACACTACTACATACAACACATACAACAACGACAACAACAACATATATCTCCCCATCAATATGAGGGTAACCTAACCTAGGTCATTGGAACACACGAGAATGATGGTGCGAAAACTCACATCAACCTCTGAGACATCCCCATCCCCGCCGCGAGTTTCGGAAAATCGGAAAACCCTGGATGAACTATATTGACGTCGAAGAGGGCCCGAGCAAAAAAAAAAAACTAGGTGCGCTCGTTATCGTAGACGAGGAAGCAGCAGCAATTCTGGTTTCTAGGTTAGCTGCTTGCATCATCATCATCATCATCATCATCATCATCATCATCATCAAATATTATTTCGGGGCGGCTTGTAAGTAGTAATATCTCTCTCCCATCTCCTATCTATCAATGTAGGGGGGACGTTGGGGCCTCACTACTTATTTACCTATACCTACCTACCTACTTACGATTATACTTAATCTGTGCCCCGTCCCCGATCTAATCTAACCTAGTTGCTCCGGTCTGGTCTGGTATTCTCTCTATTTACCTTATATCGAAGGATGTAAATTTTTTTTTCTTTGGGTTGTTTAGCACCTGCCGGAGCATTAATTACGACACCCGAATTGAAGCGTATAATAAAGGGGTTGATGATAGCTTCATAAGGGGTCAAGTCAAGTCTATCTTCTCCAGCTAGGTATATTGACTAGCCCCATACCACTGGGTTATAGCTTTAATCACAAACTCGCGTGACCTTAACAACCTTCCTGAAAAAAAGGCATTGTCGAATCATCCCTTTCTTCCTCGTCGTTACCTCCACGAGGATTTTTGGGTATAAACCTAATACATAGGCTAGGTAGGTAGTACTCTCCAGCAGCCCGGCATACCCAAACCCCATCCTTTTCACAAGCTCAAGTAAATAAGTATTTTACATTTTATATTCCCTGTCCATTGTCTATGGTTAAGTCTATGTTATCCATCTATCCGTCTATCCATTTTGAAAAACAAAAAAAGTTACCTAGGTATTCGAACAAAAAACACACGTACGATTTACACACATTAGTTCCACCACCAGTGAATAACAATTCCCTCTCTTACACTACCTTTTTACACTTCTTAAACTCCGCCTACCCACTCCCTTCCTTTAAAACCGCGATATATCCCGCCCAAACAGCCACGATATGAACCAGTAGATGGGGACCATGATCTTGTTCCGTACGCTCATGCTCTTGGTCAGGTAGGCCGTGCGCCACAGCACCCAGGCGGCCCAGCCCGTGAGCTCGTCCGCGCTGCTCTGGTGGATGGCGCGCCACCCGCCGACGTACGTCATGGTGCCCAGGTTGCGGAACTTGAACGGCGTCTGGTCGATGTCGCCCTTGTTGAAGCGCTTCGCCAGGTACACGGCCTCCTGGCTGGCGACCTGCGCCGTGGCAGGGAGCCGCTGGTCCGCCACGACGGCGCAGTCGCCCACGGCGTACACGTCGGGCAGCAGGCTGTCCGTCGGCGGCGTCTCCTTGCACGAGACCGGCTCGGTCCCCTGAGGGACGGTGGTCACGCGCAGGTGCCCGTCCGTGATGAGGCCCCCGGACTTGATGTCCTTCTGCAGCTGCATCCTGGGGGCGCTGGGGGCGGACGTGCCTTGGACGACCTTGCACTCGAGCTTCCGGATGAGCGGGTTCTGCATGAGCCCCGTGCTCCAGACGACGATACCTGCGCCGAGCTCCTCGTCGCCGTACTCCTTGATGCGCAGCTTGAGGCAGCCCTCGCACGACTCGTCGGGACGGATGCGCGTGAGGTGGTGCTGGGTCTTGACGTCGATGCCCTCGCGGTGGAACGTGTCCATGGCGTACTTGGCTAGCTTCTTGTCGAACATGGGCAGCACCTTGGGGGCCACGTCGTACACGGTGATCTTGACGAACTCCATCAGGCCCGGGTACGTGCTCGAGAGGTCGTCGCGCACGAGATCGTGCAGCTCGGCCGCGAACTCGATGCCCGTGGGCCCGCCGCCGACAACGGCGAAATGCAGCAGCTTCCGCCGCTCGGCGTCCGTGGTGATAGGCAGGGCTGCCTTCTCGAAACACTGCAGGATCTTCATGCGAATCTTCCGCGCATCGCCCACATCACGTAGAAAGTTGGCGTGCTCGCGCACGCCCTCGATGCCGAAGGTCTGGCTGTACGCGCCCACGGCGATGACCAGCTTGTCGTACTCGACGTCGAACAGGGACCCCTTTTCCGAGGCAGGGGCCGAGGGGTCGTGGGTCAGGGCCAGCCTTGTCCGCGAGGCGAGGTCGTCCGAAGTGTTGGCCTCGACGCGGATCTTCTTGTTGGCGAAGTCGATGTCGTCGGCCCAGCCCTGGTGGAAGCGGTCGAGGTGCAACCTCCTGACCGACTCGAGGATGGAGCGGAACTCCAGGGTGCCGACGGCGGTGCCCGCGAGTAGCGGGGTGAAGACAAAGTAGGAGCGGGGCGAAATGATGATGCGCTCGAACTTCTTGGGGTCAAGGGTTCGGGCGAAGGCATAGCCCGCCCACCCCGAGCCGAGGATGACCACCCGTTCCTTTCTATCTGCCACATCCCATTAACACTCACTCTTTGTCTACCTAGGTTAGGTCGATAGCGACTCGTTTGCCATGTCATTGGAAAACCTACTGGGTGATTTAGTGACTGTTGTGACCTCACTGGTGCTAGCCATCCGCAGTCCTCCCACCATCCATTTCCGCGAATTAATTATCGAGTAGTGAGTCAAGGGCATCGTAGCTGGCCCCGTATTACTGAATGCTAGAGGCCGTCTACCGGCCTGGACGACATATTGCACAGCTGGCTTTGCCATGGCACTTTGGGGGAATGAACATTATGAAAGAGGGAGAGAGTGAGAGAAAAAATCTTTTTATTTCGTCATATATACACATATATATGGTGAAAGAGATGGGAGTGGGTGAAGACGTGAAGGAATTGTAAGGGTGACGTGAAATTGACGACGAAAATGAGTCGGGATATCCACTTTTTCCCTTTTTTTTCCTTCTCTTTTTTTTCTCTTCTTCCCTTCGCTCTTGCTGTCAGAGTTGTGATTTGTGTACCTGCTGAGTGAGAAAATTCAAACACTCGTGCCTTCTGGCGGCGCCTCCCACCATCCCAACGATGCCTAGTTCTCTTGTAAATGTAGGTACTAACCTAGGCGGTGGATCCCCGGGTCAAGACGGACACCGTACTTACCGGGCCTATTCAGGTCCCCATCCCAAATCCCCATTTAGGTAATTGGCTAGCTCCGTGATTGGCCCACGGACCCCCGACCTGTCCGGACTTCCAATTTTCTTCCATCTTCATCAAGTCTCTTGTAAGAGGTTCCTTGTATAGATTGGTACGTAGTTGACATAGGTAACCCTTAGGGCATAATCTATCAAATATTTTCATCCCCATATAAGATAATTTATCAGACATGAGCAACTATCAGATAACCAAGATAAGATTGCATGCAATTCCCGTCATAAAATTTTTTTTTCTCTTCCCATTTCCCTCTCGTTTTTTTTTGGGTTCGGACTTCGCATTAAGGTAATGTATGTACCTATCCCGTCCGTTGCTTACACCTACACATCACCGGTGCTATAAGTCCACCTTTGTCATCCTCCTACTTCGATTTAATCTGACATCAACCTATGTAGAATACTGCAGCCCCGTCTGTCTTCTCGAGCTGTCAGCAAAAATCCCTATCGTGTCGTGACCAGGCCAAGGGTGGCTCCGCTTTCTCTTGATGCGGTAAACCCGGCCTCTTCTATTAGAAAATATATGTAAAAATAAAACGTGGGTCTTCGGGAGAGCCGGAGCCTCGCACTAACCCATCCTATAACTACCGCATACCTAGGTATGTAGTCTCGTGCGGCTCCCTTTGTTATCTCTATTCCTGGCTACGAGCTCCCTTGTCTGGGCGCCCATGATACAGTACACTAGTACTATGTATGAATCTTACGGGACTCGGGCGTTCGGCAGTTCATACACACACACAGGTGGGCAACTAGGACTTGTCCCTTGGCCCGAAAATTTATTACCCACGTGGCTTAGCAGCCGTGACCCGTGTCCATGGGTCCGGCTAAGGTTAGATAGATATATTAATACCTTAAATAGGTAGATATGCACGAGCATGCATACTACAGAAATTTATACATAGGGTATTCTCTATTACTAACTACATACTACCATTTCTAATCGCTAAACTCCTAGACTCCGGAATATAAGCAATGAAATTGAAGAATATAAGGGAAATCAAGCATTGACTTCCGCAAACCAGGTCCGCAACAGCCCTGCCAGCGCACCCGGCAGGTCCTCGAGGTTATGCACAATGAGGTAATACTGGAAGGGGAACGTGTCGAGATAGTACTCGGTCCTGATCTCGTCGTTACCCAGGAACCGCACCTTCTTGAGCGTCAGCACGCTCTCGTTTTTGTTGTCACCTCCCTTCTTCTGCCCAGCTGTCGTGTCGTCCATGATGATAAACACGATCATGATGCGTTCCTCCATCGCCTCGCGCAGTAGCACGCGGATATCTTCATGTGCCGACGATGGTGTCAAGCCATCCGACAGAATGAGTGCTAATTGCCAGAGGTCCTCCGATCCAGACCCGCGGCTCGTGTTCTGGAGGCGCGCGAGCCGGAATCGCTCGATCGTCTGCCGGATGAGGAGTTGGATGTCGGTGTAGTCTTGCTGGAACGAGAATTTCTGTAGCACCTTAGCGCCGGCGTCGTGGGAGGCGAACGGCTCGGTGAATTCGTGCGCCATGAACGTGTTCTCTCCGAAACCAAGAACTCCAATCTGGCCAACCTCAAGCATAGTAAGTGCTCGCGACACCATTACTAGAGACTCGAGCGCGAGGTCACCGGAGCTAGACTCGCCCATGCTTTTGCTATCATCGACACACAAAAGAATCTGGTAAGAGCGCTTCGTCGGAACTGCTCTGCGCATCCAAATCTTGTCTCTCTTGTAGCTAGAAGCGATGTATGGAATGATCCGCTTGATGTTGAGACGCTTTCCCGTCCGGTACGACCCCGAGAGCTTCGTTGACTGGGATGGAGTGAGGATTAAGCGCAATTGCGATGTAAGAGACAGTGAGAGCGGGTGGGTCTTGCTTTGGAAAGACGTCCATTGTTGCATGGATTCTTCAAAGTCTCTCAGCTCCAGCTGAGGCTCGGACAAGTGCGTGCATGATAACTGGGTTGACGTTTCCTGAACCGTCTCATCGACATCTTCTGAAGCTGTGACTCCATTTGGCGGCGGCGACGTAGCTCGGTTGTAAGCGCCCTGGTGGGTGGATACTCCAGTCTGCCGTTCTTCCTTGTCATCATCTTTTTCTGGTGGGTCAAGCGGCTCGGACGTATCCATCTTGTCGCCATCATTGGCTTCCGGCTCGACCTCATCCTCGGGCATGATTCGGCTATCTGTAGGTTGATCCTCATCTTCATCAATTGCCATAGACTCATCGATTGGCTGGGTTTGTTCATCGTTAGCTGTACCCATAGCTTGCGCATCTGCAGCAGATTCTTCATTCTGGAGATGCTGGAACTCTCGCATGCCGGATTCTTTCTCAGCGTCCGGTTTGTTCTCCACGGGTTCTTGTTCTCGAGCTTCCCTAATATCCTGTTGTTGTCTATGCCATTTCTCCAGGGCATCGCCAAGTGCTTTGAATGGCTGGTTGGTAGAAGAATCCATAGCATCATCCGGATTTGTCTCTGACGGCTGTTCTTGAGATTTCGAGATGCTGCCCTTTTGACCTGCAGATTTGTCCTGCTCGGTGGCATCGTCTCTCATCTGCCCTTCCTCTTGTTGGGTGGCATTGTTTTGAGCGTTCCCTTGGTCCTCGGCCTGGTTGGTGTCCTGATCTTGCCCGCCGCTCTGGACATCACTTGGTGCAATATTGTCCTGATTGACGTTGGCATCGTTATGCGTGGTCTTATCAGGCTGCTCCCGCTCTTCCTGACCTTGAGACTCTTTTTGTTCCTCTTGTGGCTCATCATCCTCTTGGATTTGGGTCTCGTCGCCCTCGGGGTTTTCATCTGCCTCTGCCTCTTCGTTTTCACCTTCCGGGGGTGCTACATCCATCTCGTTCTCTTCACCATGTACGCTTTCTCCGTCGCTGGCATGCTGCTGATCGTCCTTCTCTTGCTGATCCACGTCTGATAGCTTGTCTAATTCGTCATCGCTTATTGATGATAACTCCTCGTCGTCTTTTCCATCTATTTCCATGTCGTCAGGCAGAGCTAGTGTATCCTGCTCCTGGACATTTTGGTCCTGTTGGTTGAGTTCATCATCATGTGGCTGGACATTCTCATCCTCTTCAGCAGCATCGTCGTCCATCTCTTCGTCCCCTTGTCCATCAGCGTCATTTGGCTGGTTATCTTGAGCATCAGGCTTTTGCTCAGCAGCTACTTCTTCCTCTTTCTTCTGGCCCTTTGACGCTTCTCCTTTCTGGTCCTTATCTGCTTCCTCCTCATTCTCCCCGTCCCACATCTTTTCATCAACGGCTGAAGGATCTAAGTCATCCACATCACCAGTCTCTTCGTCTAACTCGTCTTCGCTCTTATCATCTTCGCCGGCATTCGACCCCTTTTCTTCATCTTCTCCACCATCAATGCTGCCAAGGTCGCCCTCAAGCTCCTCATCTGCCATATCGACAGCATCTTTCTCATCTTCCATCTCTTCTCCGGGCTCTTTGTTCTTTTCCTGCGCCAACTCTGAGAGATCTTCGTCAGGCTGGATATCCTTACTTATATCCTCGGCACCTTCTCCCTCTCCCAGACCGGTTCCACTTTCGAGCTTTTCGCTCTGACCGGATGTCTCATCGGACTTCTCCTTTGGTGTGCAAAATCCTTGAGATGAAAGTTGTGTGAAGATCTTGCTCAATGTGTAACCTAATTTGCACGTGCTGCGGTGGACATTGACGAGCTTCTCAATAGACTGGTTGCAGATGGCCTGGTATTGAGTCATGACGGGGCTGACCACTGCAATGAGGGACGTTGCCAGTTTATTCGTCGCATCGTTACTCAAATCGACTTGTTTGAAAGCATTCATAGTCTCAGCAACATTTTGCTCAACTTGACGCATGTGAAGTGCCCGGATGGAGGCAGCAATAATATCGCTGTAGTTCACCAGCCAGCTAGACTCGTCGTCCGAAGCGGGCAATTTCGAAATTGTTTTGTTGAATGTCTCGACAGCAACCAGGATACTATCGCAGAGTTTCTTGACAGTGTTGACTAACATATCAATATCCCGTGTAACCGGTTCAGAGGAGCTCACCGGCTGTTCGTTAACCAAGGACCAGAGCTTTATCTGATGGAGCATGAAGGCTAAATCGGGCCGAAGTTGACAGGTTTCATCCAGCTTTTCGCGTAATTCGATGAACGCTGATACCAACTCCTTCTCGATCTCAAGCTGTTCTGAAGTGACTAAACCTTCGAGGAGTGCTGGTAATGACATCCATTTGTCAGCCAGAGCCTTCACCCGGCCCTTCCAAGTTTTGAGTAAGTCTAGCGTGCTGTTGTTGTCGGTTTCTGAAAACTTCGCATGCAGCTCAACAAGCTGGATGCCGACAGTGATAATCTGCACAAACCAAATGGAGGCCCTCTTATGGTTGCTTGATGTCGTTTCAACCCGTACTCCGCTACCACTTCTCAAATGACCTATAGAAGAGACTTGGTTTTGACGAGTTGATAAGATCTCTACGTCTTTGAGTGTTGTTTGTAGCTCACGCCTTTGCGCTAGGGCAACCTGGATAATACCCTCAAGGAATCCTATGCTTCTTACGACCTCGGCACCAGTTAAGTCTTCCGAATGCTCTTGTGTAGCAATACGGACTCGTGGAGCCATATCAAGCATCTTGTGGAAATAGTACTCGGTACTTCCGAGCTCGGTTACAGGAGCATGTTCCATCAAAGAGACTGTTCCTGCAAGCACGGTTGAGAGTGAGTTCTGTCGAGCTAGCACATCTGTACTCAGATTGTGCTGAAGCCCCATTTGCCTTGCTGCCCTCAAAGTCTCTGCAAAAAGTTTTCGTTTCCGTGTCTTCAGGTGCTTGACAAAGTCCTTGTTCTCCTCCGTAAGAGTGCCCGGTGTCTCTTTGCGCAACTCGCCAACTTGGCCGTTTAGATCAGATAAGAAGTTGTCGATAGCCATTCCAGCATCACCAGCAGAATCTGGAGTGCTACCTAGCTTGGCCATGATCTCTACTGTCCTTTGTACATTTGCCAATCGTCTGTACCCATCTGTCCAGTTCGATATGTTACTGCGGCAGACGTCGATGGCAGCACTATCAACGCTAGCAACAGCTTTATGAGTCTTCACCTTCTGGCCCTCTTCATGTGTCTCGTCGGAGAGACCTTGATCAATAATTGGTTTCATCGGCTGGGCAAGAACCTCGCGAAATTTACGCACGATCCTGAATAGTTTTAGATGAGATTTCCGAGCACTTTCTCTCAACGCCACAATATTTGTGTCTTTCCAGCTTGCTAGTAATAGAACATCTTTCATCTGCTTCTCGATGGGGTTTCTGCCAGTCTGTATCAATTCATTGACGGCTTTCTCATATCGAGAATAGAAGCGGATGAAGTGCTGAAGGCTATCGCGGATCACTGACATCGAGGGATAGTCTATTGCTAGCAAAACGAGTTGTTGATACAGCTGCTTGAGTAGGTTGAGCCGGCCGAGGAATTGCCCAACTGGTGCTGAAGAGAAGTAATTTTCGAGTTCTTTTAAAAGGTTGACGGCATGGACTCGAAGGTCTTCTTCAGTTTGGGCTAAATTCAAGGGCCCGGCGATAATGGCCTGGTAAGCAACGAACCACCATGAATTGGCATCCTCGTGACACTTCTTGACTTCCATGTCGAATAGCCTACCCCATGTCGAAAGCTCCAGTCGTCGCCAGGCAACAAGCATGTCAGTCAGACGGGTGTATAGTGGCATGGCGGCGTATATTTTGCTTGCCCAGCCACCAAACTGCCATTCGTATACGAAACTATGCAGGCGCTCAACTCTCGGTATCATCTTAGCAAGTGGTTCAGAATGACCAAGCTCAAGGATATCGTTGCAAGAGAACACGACATCGGATAGTGGCTGCAGGTGGCTAATCTCGTCAATTTGTTGAAGTTGAAGGAATCTGACACGGATTTCATTGACCAGAGTGACCAGTTTCCGAGCTTCAAAGATGTTCCGGTCTGTGTAAAAATTGAAGTCCGCCGGTGTCGTGGAGGAACCGAATTCTCTCAGCCTCTCATCTAGAGCCAAGAATGCTGAAGAAAGCATATTCCCATCCGTGGCAGTACTCTCAGTATCTTGGGCAGTTTTCTGGGCAACCAGTTTCGCAAGGCCTTTTACACTTTCCACAGGATCTTGAGGTTCTAGGAAAATGTGCTTGTGACTTTGAGCCAATTGGATTGCCAGCGCTCGAGCATTTCCAATATTCGGCTGATCAGGGGTTTCTTCCTCGTCATTATTGTCAAAACTAGGGAACAATTGGCTGAAAGCCTCCTGCTCTGCAGCTTCTTCCTCGTCGATACCACCTCGGTAACGATACCAGCTCCTCTTTGCCTCCTCGGCCTTCCGATCCGCTTCTAATTTCAGGGCCCACTGATCATAGAATTTATGGACTGCTTGAAATACGTTGTCTTTGATCAACTCAAGCCCGCGAGCACCCTCTATGCTAACAACTGTGCCAGCATAGGCAAGAAATTCGAAGCCTTCGGTTGGTATTGATGCTGCAGTAGGCCAGTCCAAGACCCCGCCAATAAATGGTACTTGTCGGGATAGGACTACTGCCGGTGAATCGTGGGGTACAACATGTGCTCTCGCCTCCCTTCCTAGAGAAAGACCTAGCTCTAGACAATGAAGAATATTGGTAGCCGGCATCACGATATCCTCATATGCTCTGAACCGGAGTGTCAGGCGATAGCTTAGTCGCGATATGTTTTCGTGGACAACCTCTAGTTGCTGCGTGGCAGCATCTGAGCCGAAATAATGTTGAAAGAGGATTTGGCTGATATCAGACCCCAAAAGGATCTTCAAAAGGCTGTTGAACTCTCCTTGAATTTCAGGAAGCTCGGAAGTTACAGGCCGGTATGCTGTCTGGACCGCAGCCGGTGGCTCCCCTAGGGCTGATATATCCTCTTCTAGGAGTTCGCACCGTAAATTTGTCGACTGTCCCGTTTGGAAATACTCGTATTGTTTCAGTGAATTGAGCTGCTGATTCAGACTTTCCAACAATTCTTGGTAACTCTTCAACTCAACCTGGGGCCGTAACTGGGGATCGAACGCCTTATCAGGGATGAACAATTTGACCAGAGCGACCGAAAACTGAACCCAGGCATTTGCCAAGAAAGCACGCCGCGTGTCGTCGTTTCTCCTCGACGCAATCCAAGATACAAGAGCCGGGATGAGATGTTCTACAACAACACTAGACATATTGCCTATGGCATCAATGACTGTCTTAGGTATGATGTCCTCGATATCGTATGAGAGCCCTCGTTCGCTGAAGTTGATAGAGGTAGACGTAGAAACCGCCGCGGCATCACGAGCCGCTGCAAACACTTTGGCTAGGGACTTATCACAAGTTGTGACAACCATCATCATCAAATTCCATAGGATGTCGCCGAGCTTGCTCAGGCGATCAGTAGCAATTGCCTCCGAACATAGGCCGACCTGTTTTGCTAGAATTGGCATTTCCGTCTCAAGTGATGCTAAAGACTTTAGATTTGCAGAATCAATGCTGCTTAGCTTCGATAAAATTTCAACGGATAGACTCTTGTCCCATTCCCGCGGCTGTCTGCTGTCGCCAAAGAATGCCTCTATCAGTTGTAGGGGTCTGGACGTTTCAGTTGCGCTATCAACATGCATCTGGGTGACGAGAGGCAGATTCGATAACAATACCATGTCATTCGATGTTCGGGGTATGTCAACTTGTCGGTATATAGAGTCAAGAAGGGAGATCTGCCGGATGATCTCAAATTCAGAAGTAAGGAATGGAGGAGCAGAAGCGTCGTCCTCGAGTAGCTGAGAGTTCAATTGCTCGATACCCGTCTTTAAAGCCGTTGAAAGTTCAGAGGCACTGGCTTTGCCAAGTCGAACAAGTCGATAAGCCTTGAGGAAGGAAGTCATGATTTTTGCCAATTCCCCAGGGTTAATTTTCGATTTCCACTTAAGCATGTCGAATTGTGAAGCCAATTGTTCTACGTGGCTTACATGCTCGAACAGCTGTGCGTCTTGGATTGGAATCGGCCTCAAGACGTTCCAAAGTTCTTCCATGCGCAAACCAGTGGACAACTTAAATCCAGCAACGAAACATTCATTCATGCCGTGGAGGACATGGGAGAGTAACTCACGGGTACTGCCATTCTCAACCCGGGACAGGTGTTCAGATAAAACCTTGGATACGTTACCGAGGTGTGCTTGGAAGCCTGCCTCCTCGAAGGGCGATGTTATGAGGTAATGGAACGTCCGCCACCAGCAATGCATCAAGTCTCGCAGAATGTATTTGTGCTCCTGTACCGGTTAGTCACAAGTGTATATAGATCAATTTTATAGGTACTACTCACTTTCCACGAAACCGGACTTTGAAGTTGGGTTCGAATATAGCCCTCGGCTGCCTGTAGGACACCAACGAGGAACTTAGTCGCGTCTACCGTGGAATCCTTTGCTACGGCGGCTACCCTTTCAGCGACATATGAGCGCTGTAAACGGTTCAACGCCGACACTTGTATACCATGCGCTTGGGACTTCTGCGCTTCAAGGGCATTCCATGCCTTCAAGAGGTCAAAGTACATCTCATAGCAAGTTCCGAGCCAAAATGGAAGTCCCGAGAGGTATCCCTGAAGTAAAGGAACCAGAGGAGAATTTTGCAATGGATGGAGAGGCTAGGAAGGTATTAGCTACACCGAATCGTATAAGGAGCATAAAGTTACAAACCTGAATATCCCTGGTTCCCGGCGCATCAGCGTCGGGCAAAGCAGCATATATTTCACGGATTGCACGCTGAATATCATTTGTCAATGACGACTTCGCAAATGAGATGATTGCGCCCATGGTTTGTTGAGAAATGGTGCTTTTCGCTTTCCAAATTGTCGACTCTGGTGATCTCTTCACAATTTGTTGGTTCAGAGTTAGCTGCTTTCCAACTAAAGCCAGGTCTCTGAAAGATAAACCATCCGCAGCTAACTGGCTCATGCTTGTACCATGAACAGCATCAGATGATATTGCTGCCGATAATAACTTATGTCTTTGCAAACTCGGCTCGACCTCAGCAATCCTTCCACGCCAGCAAACTGAACTTGAAGGCTGCGTCTCAACATAGATCTCGACGGCACGATTCCGCATTGCTCTAGACAACTCTCCATATCGAGGGTCCACAGTCAAAAACACTCTGAAGTCCGGATGGGGCTTGATGATTCGGGGTTCACCGTCCGGTCCGCAGTGTTCGTTGATAATCAAGAAGCCATCAGGTTCTAGTAGAGAGTTCAATCGGTCGAGAACTGAAGCACTGCAAAGATTCGCGTTGTCAAGTACTAGCCATTGTCCCTGTTGAAGAGCTTGGACGATGATTCCATCTAGCCATTCAAACCTAGGGTTCGTGATGCTTGGGGTTCGCCGAAGGAGGTTTTGTGCTTTCACGAGGGTAAGCGCCAGGTCTGAATCTGCTGAGATTTGAGCTTGAAGTATTCCAATGAGGTCTAGCAGGCTCTGACGCTCATTCGCCTGTTCACTGGTACGATTAAGGGCATTGAGCAGGTCGGTTGCGGCATCGGGGACCACTTGCGGTAGAGCACCCAAGACCGTCAATTGTAAAGCTGATCGTAGCTCCTTTAATGCAACATTGACTTCGCGTCGGGGATCAGACTGCTCGAAGCCTCCAACTAGATCCATCGTATCTATATCAGCATTCATGGGGAACGTGACAAGAGATTTCCCAGTTAACGCAGCGATGTGCTGGAGAAGCATTGATTTGCCACTTCCTGATGGTCCAACAAGAATACAAGGAATATTTTGTTTGACACAAATGAGAAGGGACTCCAACTCCAAGAGTCTAGGGATTATATCCAGACCCGGGAAACGTGAAGGTCTCACTATTTGATTTCGCCGCATTAACGCAAGTCCTACCTGGAATGATGAGGAACTTGTATTGTGATATAGTTGGTGTTGCTTGGGAGGTGACTGAAAGATTTCGCTAAACAACTTATCAACTTCGATTCGATCCTTATGACTTCGGAAGCGTTGCCGAATAGCAATATTCAGGAAGTCGTCAACTGTACCAGTCCCCAGGAGAGGATCCTTTGTTGTGACCAGATGTAGCCAACGCAAGGTATCCCGAAGATTGAACTCCCATGGGCTTCCTTGAGCGCCAAATGCTCTCTCGACTTGGATCCGGGTCTCAAGGGTAGATATAAAATTGATCATTTGTTGAACCGTTCGGCTAGGAATTGTTGGAAAGTTGTGCCCGGCGATCAGTAACAGATCCTCTTCGCTAAACACATCGGCATAGACAACAATGAATCGGTTGACGAATGAGCTTGGCAAGCCCTTCCTCCCTCCACCTTGATGATGGGGGTTTTGGGCGGCAAAGAGACGAAAGTCAGGATGCCGCTTAAAGACTTGGTCGAGTTCAGAAACATATACCTCTCCTCGGTGATCCAGACATGCGTTGAGGCCCTCTAGCACCGATTGAGAAGCAAGGTTCATCTCGTCTAGCAAAACCCACTCTCCATTCTGCATTGCGCGAAGAAATGGTGCATCTCTCCACGCAAAGTGACCGGCTTCTGCGCCCTCAACGGGTACATCAGTACCGAAAAGATCCATGAGATCAGTTTGATCAGACAGGTTTATTCTCGTCAAGGGTCGTCCACATGCGCGGGCCAAAGCGCTCACTAAGGTTGTCTTCCCGACACCTGGACTACCCTCTAGAAGGATAGGTTTCTGCACTTGAAGAGCTCGAATGATCCTCATGGCATTGAGTTTGGTAGTTGGTGCGTGCAAGGCAAAACCTGCTTCAAAATTATCGTTGGCCGCACGTTCAATACCAAAAGCGCCGATCCTCAATTCATCATGACCAACGGTAAGCTGTAGCGGTGCCCGATATATCGCGGTAGCATCATGATTAAGAAGCTCGCTCAGTTTGTCTAGACATCTCTGTCGTTGTTGATCCATGCTCTTAGGGTCAATAGCGATTAACGCGGACGGGTTAGCACCGAGAGTATCGATGAAAACTGTCGAGGCACCTTGAACCACAGAAAAGACACCATCTTGGCCTTTGCTCTCATTGATGAATTTAACCCAGACCAAGATGTCTCTGATAGAGAAGGCTGTCGAAGCGGTAGACCGGAAATTTCTACCAAACCAATACGAGAAGTCGACGATAACACTAGAAAACTGTTGGAATTCCTGGTTGAGTTTCGAGGAGACAATCTGAAGGACGTCTTCATTTTCTGACAGTGCAGGAACCCATATCTCAGTGAAACGATTTCTTAGTGCTGGCGAGAGCTCCTTCTTTCCAAAGTCACCGCCAGGGTTCATTGTCGCGAGGAACTGAAAGCCGTCATCAGCCTTGACAAATGAATTGTCGATACCCTTTTCTGCGAGGAGAAGTGACCGCTGTGGTTCAAGCACAGAATTGAGTCTCTCCAGAACTGAGTCGTCCGCGAGCGATATCTCGTCGAGTAGGAAGAACTGGCCATCCCTCATGGCTTGGACCAGGCTACCATCTGCCCATTCGAAAAGCGCCTTACTTTTAACCTCGTTCTCTATTATTCCTTGCCGTAGGTCTTGAGGTACACTGGACAACGTCGCGGCGTCAAGAGCATGGTATGCGTGTAATAATTCTTTCACGTCAACATTGATATCTCCTCGAAGTGGTTGGAGCACTTTAGTGAGATCTTGTATCAGGGCATCTACCACCGCCCCACGGTTTCTGATCGGCCTTTGTGATCCAATGAGATCACCCGTTTCGGTGTTCTGGTGCGCATTCACGATGTGTAACTCTTTCCCGAGGGACTCAGCTAGGAGTTGGCATACAGTTGTTTTACCACATCCAGTTTCTCCTACCAGGAGGACAGGTTCGTTGTGACGGAGAGCGCTAGCAACAAGTACGTATAAACGTCTCATCGCATGAGTCCAAACAACACCTTGTCCATTGTTGGGCGGCTGCACGCGGAGATATGGCGATTTTTGGAGATCATAGAGTTGGTTCTGATCAATTTTGACCTTGAAGACGCCCTCAATCACATTCTTGACAGCTACACGCTCCTCTTCATTTCTTACTCGCTCAGCAAGTAGCATGAAGCCGTTAGCCGCAATCTCTTCCCGTGTTTCAGCTCCCCTTAGAGCCCATCGGAAGAGATCTCTCAGGGTCGCGAAACTGTCCTTATTCTCAAAGAGCCTGCTCGTTTGCCTCAGCCTCGATAGTTCTTTGTATACATTGACGATTCTCTTGCAATCAGACGGCGCTGTGTACAGGCTACGCTTTTGTAGAATAGTCTCGAGTTCATCCTCTGGAATATCATCAAAGTGAAGCTCGAGAAATCGGTTGCGAAAGGCCCGTGAAAGCACTTTACGACCACCGTATAACCCAGGCGGATTTTGTGTTGCAAAAAGCATGAAGTTTTCGTGTGGGCGAACAACTTCTTGCGTTTCAGGAATGAGGAGCTCTCTGTTGTCATCGAGAAGACGATTCAATGCTTCCAGCACGTCGGTGGGTGCTAAATTCAGCTCATCGAGTACAATCCAGTGTCCAAGTCGAAGAGCTTGGACAAGCAAACCTTCTTGGAACCGTAGTTTTCCGTCAGCGTCAGAAATATAAGTCCCGAGATACTCTTGGAGATCTGTGTGTTCATGGTTGTTGATTCGTACAAATTTATTGCCGCTGAAATTCGCAAGATATTCAATCATGCTGGTTTTGCCAGCTGATGTAGGACCTTGTATAAGGATTGGAAAACGTCGAGTGGAAGTAGCTCGCACAAGATTCAAGAGATTACGCTCAATATACGGCGTGATGATGTAGTCGGTTCGCTCTAGGGGTGTTTCAGAGCCTTGGAGGAGCCAGTACTGGCGATCCTTGTTTTTGTTCATGAACTTGACATATTGTCTGCCGTCGTTTGGATGCCTGGGAGGCTGTGAAAGCAATGATCTAGCGCTGCCGTGTTTATCGAGAAGGTAATGGTGAATCAGAGGCACAAGTGTTTCTTCCGATGCCCGGTCTAATAATGTCAAAAAGCCCATGGAGAAGCCCTCAAATAGAGCTCTTCTTAGACCGTAAAATGGAGACACATCATTGACATAACTCAAGACTCGGGTTAGGGTCCGGAGACTGAAATGAGGGACTTCATTAGCACCATCAACCAGGCGCTTCTCTTCTGCTCGTGCTTTCGTACTCAAGTAAAGCCTGGCAATATCATCGGCAGCCTGATCATCCTTTGAGCTTTTACCACTCAGGTAGGCCTTTATGATGGTAAGGAGATCTTTGAGTTCCCTGTCTGGGCTGCTCACGTATAACTCCGTAAAGCGAGATCTTATTCCCAATGGAAGATCACGTTTGCCAACGTCAGTGGCCGGGTTCATGGCACCAAATATGCGGAAATCTGGATGAGCTGTTATGCGTTGTATTTCTCCCTTTTCGGACAAAAGGATTGATGGCTCATCGTTAGGTCCAGAAGTGAGCAGATCGGCAATGCTCTCCAGAGTATCTGGTGACGCGAGATTGATCTCGTCTAGTAGTACCCAGTCCCCATTCCTTGCGGCTTTGATGATATTGCCCTCAACAAAGGCAAACGCGAAGCTACCGGAACCTCCAGATATCTGAATATCGAATTCATCCAGGCTTTTTGCAAAGGCCTCCCACCGAGGCCGCAAGTCGAGCAATGATTGCAATTTTGATACCGTTTTACGTCTCTTGACTGCAGGCTGGCCGTCTGCGTCGTCACTGCGGGCTTCAGCTTTGGTTTGAAGCTCTCCTAGTATCTTATTGAACATTTTCGGTGCTTCCCGCCATAGCTTCGATACCCTTGTCCATTGTCCCTTCGCAGTGCATTTGCCAATTTGCTCAAGATACTTTTGGTTCTTGGCAGCGGATATCCCAGTAGAAGCAAATAAGTCTTCGAATTCTTCCTTCAAGGGCACTGCAAGACTGCGCGCATTGACAGGCTTGAAGCCTCCAAGAAGATCACCGACTTCGCTCTGCTGAGAAAGATTCACAGCCACGAGCTTATGACCAAGGGTCTCAGCCAGTTGTTGGACTACTGTCGTCTTTCCAATACCAGTCTCGCCTACCAGGAGCACAGGTTCGCGTAACTTGACAGCCACCGCTATTTGTTCAAGCAACCTCCTGGCATGGCTAGTGCTTGCGAATGGTTTCTTTGGTTTTGATATTCTATTCGCATGCCGTCGTCTGGTCAACATGACCCTGCCGATTTTGAGATTGCTCGGGCTCTCCTCTATTTGTGGCACATGAGATTGAAGGTAATGTTCCATGAGTTGCTTAGGTAGATGCATCTCCTCCGCGATGTAGGCCACAAGAATGACCTTGGCATCCTGCTTAGCCAAACTCCCACAAAAGCAGTCAATGGCCTCCATGAAAATCCAGTCTCTAGTGGTCTCGGTGATAGGCTCTTCCCCTGTCTTGCAGCCTGCGGCAATCAGGAGTTCCTGGAGGCGGTGACACCATTTGAGGAGATCCCTCAGTGTAATCGGGCGCTCTGTAGTACTTCGTGCAGAATTCGTCATGAATGAGAGATTTGGTAAATTGCATAGCCGTTTGTAAACTGACATGATCATTGGAGTATATTTGTGCAACAAAGGATAACCCCTTAGAATGATCTGCTCTAGCTCGACATAAGGGGGTGTCTTCACACTTGATAGTTGCCAAAATCGTTGTCCTAGCAAACTAGGTATATTCTCCTGGCCGTGCATTCCTCTTGTCGTTCGAACCGTAGCAAAGAGTCGAAAAGTGCTTGGTGCTTCCACCGTTTCTCCCCTGCTAGGTATCAATAGCTTGCCATGCTCAACTAGGGGCAGCAGTGTGCTCATAACCTCGTTGGGAGCTCGATCTAGATCTTCAATTAAGACCCACCGTCCTTCTCTTACAGCTGTGGTGAGAACACCAGGTCTCCAGGAGAAGGATCCTGGTTTGGAATCGGTCGAGTATAAGCCAATGAGCATCTTCGCATCTGTCTGTTCGTTGAGATGCAACGTCACCAAACTTGACTCCATGCCAAGCTCACGGGCAAGTTCATGCACAGTAGACGTCTTTCCAGACCCAGGCAATCCATGGAGAAGTATGGGCCCAGATCTTCTGAGGTTCTGGGCCAGGCTCTCAAGATTGGCTAAAGTGGCAGGAGTATGGATTAAACTTGAAGGTACATTTGGCTGACCATTGGGTCGGGGCAATATGGTGTTGCCGTATTGGATCACCCGATCTGTGAGCTTTTGCAACGGAAAAGGATCAACAATAGATGTGCTGGCTGTAGCTACATCTAATTCCTTCCGGAATTCATCGAACTCTTCAGCCCGCTTATGTTCAAGTAAGGAAAGAAAAGCATAGTCAAAGTCTAACCCATCGAAATCGGCAAGGAGTGAATCGTCCGGGCCAATATATTCATGGATAAGTGCTTCTAACTTATAATCTGAGGCATCGAGTTGACAACAGAATGTCTTGATGGCAAGGTATCTCACCGGCGCTCGCTGGTGCTTAAACAGGGCCTGGATCTGTGAAGGTGGTACTAACGGCCCAAATGTCTTCTTGTCAAAATTTAGAAGTCTGAAGAAGGCAAGGAGTATTTGCAAGAGCTCTATTTCCGGAAGCTGACCGGACAGTGGCGAGTTTAGGGAGTTGATATTGAAGGGCCGAGATCCAGGCCCGTGGGCAAGTGAGGTCTCACTTATATACAACTCGAGAAAAACTGAGAGATGAGGCGCAAACGGAAGGACCCTCGCAAAAGAAGCAATAATACGGTCATCCTGGCCCTCTGAACTGGGCCTGGTGAGCAACCATCTCGCGCAAATATCGGCAAAAACGGCCTCGAAGTAGATAAAAATCTGGCCGGTAATTCGTGGTATGAGTGCCGCAGCAGCGACGGCATCGAGAAAGTTGGCGGTGCTGTGGCAGCGAATAATTTCCAATAAATCCGGCGGTAGTTGGCTGAGAAGGGACTCGTCCTGGAGGAGCTTCTGCCGCTGAAAGCTCACATCGACCGTCGCCATGGCTGCTGCAAAAGCACAAAATCTGTGCTCATGAAATGGGATGGGAAATATCTTTTTTCGATTATGGAGTCTTTTGCGCACCTGTAGAGAGAGTCCCGTAACTTTTTCTGCCGTTTTTAAAATTTAGGCGGTGAAAGACCGGAGCGGACCTGTGCCCCGCCGACGATAAGAGAGAGGCTATCCTTATCTACTAGTAGTGTAATCAGGCGGGGTCCACACAAATCCAATTGGACTGATGCCCACTGCAGGGGCCGTCCGAGCCAGCGAGCTTCACTAATAATTGTGCAAAATCTTGAAGAAGACGCTCGAGAGCCTCAAGCCATTGAACCAGTCAACGTCAACTCCCCTCCCTCCCCCTCCTCCCTCCTCCCCACGATTCCACCCTGCGAGTCTGCCCGCACAACCCGCACAACATGTCGGCTCCGTGTAGATACGCAGCCCGAAGCTGCGCACGAACCCTGCGCTGCAGCGCCTCTTCTCCGTTCCGGGCCTCGACATCATCGTTGGTTTCCGCGCAGAGGCGGCACAACTCTACCGGGGCGGCGCCCACGAGCCCCAAGATCGCCGGAATCGTCGACCAGATCAGTCAATTGACCCTCCTCGAGACTGCCGACCTCGTGTCGAGCCTAAAGGTTGGATAATAGCTTGGCCAGCGCAGAAGCATCTTTGGTTAGAACGTTATGCTAATTGCAAACTTACCTTTTTCTCCCCCCCTTCCCCCCCATCTACAGTCCCGACTCAACATTCCCGACCTGCCCGTCGGTGGGTTCGCCGCCGCGCCGGCAGCCGCGCCCGCCCCTGTAGAAGAGGCCGACGAGCCCGCGCCCGCCGCCGCCGAGAAGACGCTGTTCACGCTCAAGCTGACGGCGTTCGAGACGGCCGCCAAGGCCAAGGTGATCAAGGAGGTCAAGAACTTGCTGGGGTTGAGTCTGGTGGACAGCAAGAAGTTCGTCGAGAGCGCGCCCAAGGTCATGAAGGAGTCCGTCCCCAAGGACGAGGCCGAGAAGATCATTGCTACGATGAAGGATCTCGGTGCTACCGTCACCATGGACTAAAAGAGGGGGGAGGAAACAGCGAAGCTGCTCCTCTCCCTCCTCCCCCTCCTTCTCCTCCCCACCTCCTCGGACCTTACGCCCAGCCTCTTACCTATCTAAAGTCAGTGGATATATAAAAGAAAGAGAAAAAAAGCCGGCGCACCAAGGAAAAGCCGGAGAAAAAAAAGAGGAAAAGAGGAAAAGAAGAGAGAATCATATATATGAAATTACCGTGTATAGATGTAAACCAATTACCCTGTATAACATCCGAAACAAAATATCACGACAAAAGGCTAAGTCCTGGGGCTCCCAATCATCTAACCTACTTCTTTTGTGTCTCTCGTGTGTACCTTTATCGGCCTTGCCAGCCATATAGTCATTCCTGCCTATGTATCTCACGACTTTATGACCCAAACCAGACACGATCTCATTCAAACGTCGGCAAGTCGATAATGTCTATCGCCTGCTTATTTCGAAACCGTACTTACCTACTGCAGTAGCGCTCTCTATAGGGAGTGAGATAGGTTACCCGTTAATAGGGGGGAAAGGGGGGCAGGCCATTTCGAAATATAATTATGCTTTAGCAGCGTTTTTCAATACCTGCCTTAGTAGTTGACAAGTAAAACAAAAGGATTAAAGTATAAGTAAGAAATGATACGTAGCCCCGGGGTTTTATTATGGCTTAGGTAGGTACTCAATACATAATATCGGTACCCCATCATGTAGACAACCAACCACAATGATATCCTCATCGTAATCCATTGCGAAGTATCATGAGTACAAAACCGACCAATAATTTGGCCGAAGATAAATAATTTTCTACAGTTTCTAGTTCAAGTGCTCGTGAATGTGGTATTTTTTCTTGGATCACTTGAAAGAAAAACCTATACCTATCCGTCCATATTAATGAAGCAAATCCTGTGATAACCTACATATCTATCCTAGTCCAGGCTTGCCGGACCAAAGAAAACGCCAGATGAACCTCAACAAAAAAATTTTTGTCCCTCTTCCTTGAACGCCTACCAATGCATTGCTTCGTGTGTTCTCATGACAGAGCGTGTTTTCCCCTAGCCCCCTCTAATCTCGCAAAGCATCCATCATACATACCACGTCCACCTAGGCAGCGGCATGTATTCTCTCGTGCCTCCCGATGACCCCGTTGGGGCCCGCCCTCTCCCTCTCCCTGTCCCTGTCCCTCTCCCTGCGCAGGTGCCTGCACTCGGCGTCCTCGTACTCGTCGCGGAACTCGCAGCGCTCCTCCTCGCCGAGGCGGTGGTCGTCCTCGCCCACGTCGCTCGTGTTGTCGAGGAACTGGCGGGCCTCGGCGTCGAGGTCCTGGGGCACGAGCCACATGTTCTCGCGCATGCGCTTGTGCCGCTCGCGGTCCTCCTCGATGCGCTGCTCGATCTGCCGCTTGTCGAGGCGGTTCGGCACAACGACGGCACTACCACCACCACCAGCACCGCCACTATTGCCGGTAGCGGCGACACCCGAGGTGGCGCCATTGCGCGGGCGCGACGCGACGTGCAGGTCCATGGCGGCGCCGGCGGTGACGGCGTCGTCCCCGTTGGCGGGGGACGAGAGTCCCAGGTCCACGGCGGAAGTGTCGCGTTCCTTGAGGCAGCCCTCGATCTCGACGACGGTCTGGTCTAGGAGTATATATTTGTTCTTGAGGCCGAGGATGACCTGGATTGGAAGGAGATGGATGTTAGCATCCCCCTATTCAGGTATCTAGTGGGAGGGATGGCTTGGACGTGTTTGTTCGTACCTTCCGGACAACTTTGACGTTGGCAGCACCCGAACCATCTTCGGGACAAACGGCATCGACGACCCGGATGATATCGCGCTGCATCATACGCACGTATTCGTTGTGGTGTTCTTTGGAGGCCATCTCGAGGAGGTGTTCGATGAAGTACATGATGTTGGCCCGGGTGTTCATGCTCGTCTATACAACCATGATTATCAGCTTGTCTCCCTTCTTGTTCTGCATAGAAATAAGACAGGGCGAGTAGAAGTTGCAAGTACCTTCTCGAGCTGTTCTAGGATGCACGAGTGCAAATCCTCGTCCATGTCCTTGTACTTCAGCGCATACTGGGCAGCCTTTTGCGACGATGTGGTACTAGCATTGAGGTGTTGAAGCTGCGAGCTGAAGCGCATGCGCACCTCGAAAGGGTCCGCCATTGGGACGTTGCGAGTATCGCGGTAGCGAAGCGAGGTTATCGTCGTGTGTGGTGGAATCGAAGTTGGGGGGACAGCAGATGTTGGAGGGAGCTCGGCAGCATGGGGAGCTCCAGCTGCCGATGCCGATGCTGTTGCAGCACTAACAGGGCTGACATACAACCTGGATCTGACAGGGGCCATGGTCAGACTGTCAGAGACGGGTGGTGGGAGAAAAAAAAAGGGGGGGAGTAAGGCGGGGCCCACGGTACGTAAGCATGGAATTTTTCATGGAATGCGCTAAGCCTCGATTGATCAGCGGTCGGCAAAAAGAAAAGTCTAAAAAAAGTTCGGTCGGTGCGACCTCGGTAATGGCTGATAGGAACCCAAGCGGGTACAGTTCAGTACCTAACGTGTACCTAGCTTATAGGGGAGGTTTAGGGGAGATATGTACGTACAGGCAGGACAGGACGCTGGGGAACGGAAAGGCACGGGTGAGAGCGTTAGGTAAAAATTATGAGAGTCAGGAGTCGAGCATTGTAGTGTATATCCTGTTTATTTAATCCCGTTTACCCTGTTTATCTTACCCGAGTAAGGTCTCGCGAGGTTCAGGCTTGTCATCGCAATTTGCGTGGAACGTGGATGTTTAAAAACCGTCCTTTCTGCCCCGAAATTCTCATCCAACCCAGACGCATCTTCACCAGTCTTGGCTTCTTCTTCCTCACCCTAGCACAACGCATCTGGCAGCAAATGGCGGGCAGCAGCATGTTGGCCATCACCGAGCACCCTCACAATGCTCACCAGGACTTGACCCTGACCGTCCTGGGCTGCGGTGAGTTACTACTCCCCCCTCCCCCCTCCCCCCTCCCCCCTCCCACCTTGTTGGTAAGGGAACCTCTGCTCATCACCATGACCATCATCTATCTAGGTACCATGGGTATCGCGATCCTCAACGGGATCCTGATGTCCCTGCAGGAGATGTCGGCCCCACGTCCCCTGCAGACCCCCTCCGCATCCGGTCGCTCGACACCCCACGACGAGGTCCCTACGCGCCTCCCCTCCAAGTTCATTGCCTGTGTGCGACGGCCTGAATCTGCTAAGAGGGTGAAGCAGGCCCTCTGGGAGCACAGCTCTGCCGTCAAGGTCGTGCAGAACGAGAACGTCGCTTCTGTCATGAAGTCCGAGGTCATCCTGCTGGCGTGCAAGCCCTACATGGTCGAGGATCTGCTCAACGAACCTGGCATGTCCAAGGCTCTTCACGGAAAGCTCCTCATCAGCATCTGCGCTGGTGTGTCTGTGCAGCAGATCGAGAAGATATTACACGGTGCCGTCCCCGAGAAGGATCCCGAGGTAGATGGGCGCTGCCGCATCGTGCGTGCCATGCCGAACACGACCAGCATAATTAGGGAGAGTATGACGGTTATCGCGAACAATAGCCCCCCACTGCCGCCTCATGTGTCGACGCTCGTGACCTGGATATTCAAGCGCATAGGCGACGTTGTCTACCTACCCCCCGCTACCATGGATGCTTCCACGGCCCTCTGTGGCTCTGGTCCTGCTTTCTTTGCGCTTGTCCTCGAGGCTGCCGTCGATGGCGCCGTCGCCATGGGTCTACCCCGAGCAGAAGCCCAGCGGATGGCTGCACAGACGATGAGAGGTACCGCCGGACTGGTCCTTAGCGGAGAACACCCCGCACTACTGCGGGACAAGGTTAGCACTCCTGGTGGCTGCACCATCGGTGGCCTGCTGGTGCTCGAGGAGGGCGGAGTGCGAGGTACAGTCTCGAGGGCAGTGAGGGAAGCTACTGTTGTTGCAAGCCAGTTGGGCAAAGGCGTTCAGGGCGTGAATGGGACGAGACATCCCTGAGTTGATGAAGTAATTGTAGGAAACCTATGCATTTCTAGCCGGAGTCGCGCATGATATTATCACAAACGGACGTTATAATAGACAAATTACAAATGTGTTCCAATGTGACCATTCGCCGCCCCTGGAGTGAAAAATTACATTCATACAATTACACCCGAACGAATACCTCCACATGTACTTGTTCAACCACATCATACGAGCCATTACTTATTGCCAGCTCAGATGTTCAATAGTATGAGCAGGATCCTTTTAGCTTCGTGGGAGCTGCCCGTGGGTATCATTGGAGCCACAGAACTTCGTAAACCAAAGCAGCGCTTGCTGCTGTAGAGGAAGAGTCATTTAAAGACCTCCTTATGCGTCCTCGACGCGCGCCTTCTTACTCGAGGGGCCATCTACGTCCGCGTCACCATTGAGCTTCCTTTTGCCATTACTAGCAACAGACTTGGGTTCCAATCGCTCGAGGATTCGAGCATATTCCCACTCAACGTTCGCCACTGTCTCGTTTAGCTTGAGGATACGCTCGGTAATTTCGAATTCGCCAAGGATAGTGGCATTTCGACGGTAGATGCGTTGCTTCAGCAGCAAGCGCCAGAGAGTATAGACCTGTTTGTCATGCGGCGACGCGTTCGGCCGTTTGACCGACTCGTCCGCTTGTTGTCGCACGGAATCTGGGAGCTTAGACATAAGATGCATCTCGACCAGTCGCCAGAACTGTCTGGGCGCGATCTTTGTCTTGAGTCTCAGTTTCTCAAGGGCAGCTATGTCGACGATCCCACTCGCCGACGAACCGCCCGTTGAAGAGGAGGAAATCTGCGTATTGTGGTGAAGCGTGCCGCCCTTCTCGGGGATCGAAACATTGCCGTTAATTTCTAGCGCAGCAAATTCCGGCACGTTTTTGCGTAGGTACTTCAGATCGCAGAGATCCCGAAGTAGATCAAAATCCTCATTGGGGTCTTCGACCGTAATCTCCTTTGTAGTCGGGTCGTTCATATGGAGGTCAAAAATTGTGTTGTAGAGCAACGCGCCAATACCCTTTCCTTGGAAAGGGGGCAGGATGACAAACTGGGATATTCTCGCTCGTTTGGGCAGGCTCTTAAGCGACATATAGGGCACATAGGTTTCTTCGGGGGGCACCCATGAATCCTTGGTCGTTGCTTTCTCTTGACCAGGGCTGGAGGGAGGCGAGGGCTGCTGGTAAAGCCAGAAATCATAGACCGTGGAAAACCCTTGGAAAGTGTACTGGTGCTTGTCGGCTGCGTCGGGGTTCACCTGCTTCTTATAGACGAAGAAAACGGACCACCTGGCAAGAGAAGAGATCGGCTCGTCCTCTCCATCTGCGTTCTCTCCAATGTAGGATCCACCTTCAATAAAGAGCAGAACCACGATTTGAATACGCTTCACTAACTGCTTTACAGCTTTGTCAGCCATGGTGCCCTGCCAAATCTCATAAGTCTCTCCGTTTTTCTCATATGTCTTGATAAGCGTTCCGGGGGGCGTCCATGTGTCGGGGATATCGTTGATAGCCTGTTCGTATTCTCGGCGGCTCTGAAATGCGACTGCGACTAGTTAGGACACGGAAGGGACATCGATGGAGAGAAGAATATAGACAAACCTCCGGGCAAAAACTCCTTCAGTGTGGTTTTGACGTCGAGCGACTCAACGTCGCCGACTGCAGTGAACTTTTTCAAGGAGGTGATGGATACATTGGGTCGCAAGTCTCTAGCGTCAAACTGAAGATTGATTCTCAGGCCCTTATACCCGAATATACGCTCGTCTTCTCCAAATATGGCATATGTGAACTTGGGATTGAATGATTCAATCTTCTCGACTCCGGACGACGTAGGTCTCACGAGGGAGAGAGTGAGTGCCTCGTTCGAGCTTACCGTCCCTAGTATATACAGATAGAAGGTTAGTTTGTATTTTGACCGCAGGGAGAGGGTCTCTTGTAGGAAGGACGGTATGATGGAAAAAGAGAGGTCGCTTACACTCGTCCTCCATGATGGCGGGTATTTTCTCGACAGATGCGCTGACGTGCGCGACGTGATGTGGAATTCGACAGAATCTCTGCGACAGAGTACCTCAAGAGATATTGGGGAAATCTCAACTTTAGAGAGCCTGTTTGATTAATTAGTGGCGAGGTTTTTTTTCCTTGTCACATTGGGTTCTCGGATGTTGGTAGGCAATTAACGCGCTGAAAGATGCAAATCGTGTCGAGGTGATGAAGGGCGCGTTTTGGTTTCAAGGTGGAGCAGCGCACACAAGAGGTACGTACCTAGGTAGGTACATACATACTAAGTATGTATGTACATAGAAAGGAAAGTGGGAGAGACCCCTACCTACTGTACCTACTAAGTAAGTGCCCAAGTCGTGTGCGGGTACGTACCTACCTAACGAACTGGTTCAGGAGGTTCAATCGGCAGTGACGTGCGCTGATCCTGCTGAGGTCAGGGGAAGGTTGACAGGGGTGGTAATGTTAGTGCTAACAAAACCGGTTAGTGGTGGATTCTTTTCTGCTGCAAGCCCGCTCTGCCGCCCGCTGCCGATGCGATTTTGAGATTTGAGACTCGCAAGTCGCCAAAAAATGTGACCAACTTCGTTCATCCCGGCCATATAATTCTCATTACTACTAATCGCTTTGCAATCCACTTCACGGCCTGTCCCAATTCTGTTCTGACTGATCCTAGCATATCGTGCCGAGTCCCTTTCGGCACGATCAGCTAACTTGCTCCTGTTTATTATAATAAATACATTTCTACCCAATGAATCGGTAACGAGCAATACCACCACCACCACCGTCGTCGTCCTCGTCGCCGAGCGCTCTCTTTCCAACCACTTTAGCCACCATGGCTGGCACAGGCCTCTTTCTCCTACTGGCCTTGACGGTATGTTGCAATGCTGCAATCGACCGACATCCCCCTCCTGGCAAACACTGACGATTCTTGCGATCTTGTAGGCAGTGATGGCCCTGACGTACGTGATTCGGCTTTCTGCAGACAGCTTGCTTTAGCATCGCAAAACTAACAAACGCAGATCGTTCCTCGCCGGCGCATTACCCCTTTCCATGTCGCTATCGCAATCTCAACTGCGGTTAATATCTAGCATCGGCATAGGCATCCTAGTCGGCACATCGTTGATTGTTATAATACCGGAGGGGGTCGAGGCAATATCCGAGGCGTCAATTACATCCCATTCGTCCAAGAACACGCGAAGCTTATACAATGGAGGACATACAGCCAGCGTGCGCTGGGCAGAGGGATCGCATATAGGTTTCCGCAGTGACGCTGACTGGCCAGGAGTGTCGAAACGAGAAAATGACCCGATAATACCTGCTGAGCGGGATGCTGTGGACATTGGCCTCGATATTCGGAATCCCGCAGAAGAGTCGGACACTACGGGCAACGAACCAGCTACAGACACGGAAAAACAACATGCTGATCAGGAGCTGCCAACGTTCTATATTGGGATGTCTTTAATCCTCGGGTTCATTCTCATGTTCCTGATCGACCGACTCCCTCGCCATGCATCCGAGAACTTCCAACCGCCACCACCGCCAAGACATATCAGCTTAAGCAATTTAGGAGGGTCGGCATTATCGAGTGATGAATATGAATCAGAAGGCTTTCTAGGATCTCTGACGCCTACGCCGAAGCAGTCGAGGAGTCTCGCAACTACAACAGGGCTAGTGATCCATGCTGCGGCCGATGGCATCGCGATGGGGGCCTCGGCAACTTCGTCAGACACCAAACTAGGATTTATTGTGTTTATTGCTATTATGGTGCACAAGGCCCCTGCGGCCTTTGGTCTTACCTCGATTCTCTTGAAACAGGGGCTCTCGAAGCGTGCAGCTCGAGGCCACCTCATCGTGTTTAGCCTGGCATCTCCATTCGGGGCCTGGCTGACCTTTATCCTGGTTAGCTTCCTTGGTGGAGGAGGTGAAAGTCAGTTAAACCAGTGGTGGACCGGAATGCTTTTGTTGTTTTCAGCAGGGACGTTTCTGTAAGTCTAGCGATGGTATGCAATATCCTTATTTGTTACTAACAAGACCAGGTACGTTGCTATGCATGCTATGCAAGAGGGCGATATGCCATCGAGCCACGACGTTGGGCTAGGGACAAATGGTTATACGGACAGCACCAGCATTGCCCAACGCAAGCATACTCACCCGCAAATGAGGGAAACCCTAGCGACGATAATCGGCATGCTCTTACCCCTCCTGACACAATTCGGTCATCACCACTGATGGCCGGCGCGGCAGCGGAACCCTTTATACTTAGTCCCAGCAGAACTACGCAAAAGGGAATCGAGGTCCAAGCCGAATGAGCCGGGGACCAAAAATAAACCCGAGTGGTTCTAGTAAGTGAGGTACAGACTCAGGTACCAGCTTGTCGGGGCCCTGTATCTGTATTACATTTGACGAATGTTTGTATGATTGTGCGCAGCCAGGGTAGGCTGGCACGGGTAAGGAAGGAATAAGGTGTTTTTGTCGAATACACAGAATATACCCTCGAGATGTGCAATCATAGAAAGAAGTATGTGGTATGTGGGTAACAGAATAAATAGTATCTCGGGGTGGTTCTTTATCAAAAATATAATAGGGGTAGCGGGTTGAAATTATCTTTTAACAGCCATGGAGTCTTAAATAAATAAATAGAGAGAGTTAGGTAAAGTGCATTGTGCTTGTATTACACATGGCCAAAGCTGAGAGACAGAAGCCAACTAGGTACATACATAATGTACATATGTAGTAGGTGACCCAACTTATGTAAGTATCAATGTACATATCTTGTAGGAGTGTACATTGATATGTAGGATACATGTAGTTATTAATAAGCACGACACGAGACCAACCTATATGTAGATAGGTACCTACATTTCCTACTGGAAGGTATCACGCGTGGTGACAGACAAAGGGGTTAACCGGAACCAGACTTTGGCTCGTGCCAGGTGGTCGGTGGATGTTGAACCAATTGCATAGCAGTTTGTGAAGCTTTACAGATTATTCGGTAGTGTAGTGTACATAACGGTTTTCCTGGTAAGCCGATTTAAGTACTCCATACCTACACTACATACGTAAGGTACACATGGTCTAGATGGAGCCTCGACAACATCACGTATGCCAGGTTAGACTTTGGGTAGCTGCTCACAGACGGTAATCTTTACCCCTTAGCCGGTGCATGGATGGGCCTACACGTGGACAAGTCTAGGTTCCACCCGATTATTCTGCGATCTACGAGATACGTAAGTGCAGAAGAGACCAAAGCATCTGTTGCTTTGCTGGCGCGACTTGGAGGGGTTTGTTCGATATTGGTTCGAGTTTCAAAAGAAGGCAAGAAACATTTTCTAAACAGACCGAAGTCCAGTACAGGCGCTGCCGGCTGCAGGTGCTCTCACCTGACAAGCTAGTGTAATTGGAAGCGTGAGTACGGAGTACCTAGGCTATTCCAATTGGGAAAGGCAGTGAACGTTGCAGGGTGGCAGATGAAGCCACGAGCATCGTACTTCGAAAGTAGTGGCGGCGACCAAGTGGGGCTGGGCGGAATCCTTCCAAAGCTGGAAGGGGGCAGAAGCCAATAAAAGCCCGTAGTCGGAGATCCAAAAGCGGGTAGCAAGGTACGGTACGGGCTACCCGAGCCTACAAGGCCCCTACATAATGCACTGTAGGAGACCTGTATCACACCAAGTACCTAGCTGTCACGGGTCACCGATGAGATGTGTGCCTCTTCTACCCGCCCGATTAGTTGATCGAAGATCGCCGTTGGAACGAACAAGCCTCGCATACCTAGGTACACACAGATTGATATAGTATAATACCTATATATGTGTGTATAGTATGAGTATGTATGTAGGTACATACACACACACATGACTCGGAATCTGGGGAAACCAGGCAGGACGCGAACATGAAGCCAGTCTTGTGGAGTCTTCTTGGAAATGTGTGTAGTATAGGTACATAGTACTTTGGTACATATGTAAGGAGAGATAGATTAGTACTACATTTTAGTACTATATAAGATGAACCAGACAGTACTGTTAGTAGTGTATAATGTATACAAAACATATTCTGTATATGTATGTAGAAATGGTACCTGTTTTGTACTAGTAAAAAGGGAGAGACAGGGCATGTTTAAAGTAGCGATAATACAGGCCACAGGGACCTACTACACTGCTACTATATTCTGTCATGTGCAGCACACCTTTTTTCCTCGTCCCTTTTTATCTCCTCTGAAACCCCCTCCCTCCCCCATTATTTTTGCACTATTTGCGCACAAGGAATTAGGGGATAGGTTCGGTCTTTTTTTGCAGAGGCACGAGTCTAAAGGTTGCAGAGAGAGCTTGCGTTGACTGTAAGGAAATTGTATGCAATGCAACACAACTAACTTCCTACTACATCAATACTATATACCAGATGCAGGTATTTAGGTATTCGGCTTTCTCTCTCTATACTGTAGATGTGTATGTTGGTAGGTACATTACTGTCGATGTTGCTTACACTGCACACTGCCTATATTACACTACACTATAAGACCTCAATACCTATCTCCTCTCTCCTGACCTTGTCTATAACACAAGGCAGATGTGTATTGGATCACAATACTTTAATTATAGATATATTGGTTGATGCATGCTTATGTCAGGTGTCATATCTCCAGCAGTAGTGTACCTAGTAGCGTCCAGTGGTATAGAGCATGTATTTTCATACATACCTACACGCACCTTTTACGCACATATGGTGTTATTGGGTACGTACATACATAACACCACAAAAAGCAAAAAGACAAAAGATACAAGTCAGGACATACATAGCGACAGTGTGGGTACCGTGCGATATTAGTGCACATACCCTTGCCTTAGGTACCTAACCTGCACTTTCCTATCCCCGACGTAGGGGAATAGTTTATGGGGGAGGGAAAGAGGGAGAGAAGAGAGAAACGGGAGACGGGAAAGAGAGAAAGAGGTTCCTGCTCATCTTCTCAGAACGAGCCCAGCCCAGCCCAGCCTTAGCCCTGAACCCCATTCTTCCCGATTTGAACAAACCTCCATCGTCCATCAATTCCCTTCCTCATCATCCAACTTCGACAACAAAACCAACAAGCCCATTTTCCCCATCCGCTCTTCTAACCTCGCGTCAGCCTGTCAACCCGTCGCACGATCTTTGTTTCCATTTTTTTTTTTTTCAGGGACACGTCTTTTTAACTCCGACCGAACAGACACGATCTATTTCATTTTGGGAACAATGTCAGAGCTGGCAATGCCTTGAGAAACTGGTCTTTGCGATCCATCACTTTTCCTGCCGCTGCTTCGGTCGTTCCTTGCCGCCGCCGCCTCCTCATCCTCCTCCTCCTCTTCCTCCTTCAGCCATTCCACCACCTCCAGCCTCTTATTACTCTCACTTCTACTATTCTCTTATTTCTTGTTCAACCTGTCCACAAACTCGTCCCCTCGGATCCTCCCGCAAGACATTTAATCTAGCAACTGTAATATCTTGGGACGCTGTTTCATCCATCACGTTGCATCTCGCCGCCTTAGGTACACAAGATCGTTCTTGTGCTCGCCTCACAGAACAACGCCAGGGTATGGAACGACTTCTACACACTCATATACCCATACATGCACCCCTAGACACAAACCCGCACACATACCAGGCTTTGCTCAGCACTTGCCTTGCATACCCCCCCGTACTGCCAGCATGCATTTTGGTCTATTCTATCCATTAGCTATGACGCGTGTGTATTCAGTTCTATCTACGCTCAGGTGTAGCCTCCTCCTATTACATTGTTTTCATTGTTTTGATGATACCGAGTTTCGTCATGTCTCTGCTCCTTTAATCACTGACATTTGTCCAGGCCACGTTGAAAGATCCTACTTCTATGACTGACCGATTTGAATCCGCCACCCTATCTTAAGCAGAAGAAAAAAAGAAGAAGAAAAGAAGCCTCGCCCGCAGGTTCCGCTCCACATTGTATCAAAGACTGTAAACATTTGACGGTTCGAAATATGGCTAGTTATAATCGACCACTCAGTTTTTCAGAGAGGAGGGGTAGTGCAATGAACTGTGGCGACGACTTGACGCTGGATACTGCGAGTAGTGGTCCTGTTATTGTGAATCAGAGAATGGACAAGATGGCTCAGCCACACCCAAGAGGTCCTCCTACACCCAGCATGAGCACGCCTGCTCCCGATTTCGACCAGCAACTGACTGGCTCTCCCCCGCCTCCTCCTACGCCAGCCGCCTCGCCCGGCCCGACAAATGCCCAACCAGACTGGAGCGATGCCGCTGATGATGAGGATTTTTTCCTTGCCCATGTCCGCCAGCATTTTAAGAACTGCTCGGGTCCCCACCGGAATCGGATACTTGCCGATCTCTTGAACATGTGCACTACTCAGCAACTCAGTTTTGTCCATCAGTTTGTCAGCCCGCTGCTGAAGAAAGATCCCTTTACTAGCTTGCCCGACGAGCTTTGTTTGAGAATTCTCTCCTTTATCGACGATCCTCAAGTTCTCGCGCGAGCTTCACAGGTGTCCAGGAGATGGCGAGATCTCCTAAGCGATGATGTAACATGGAAGAATCTTTGCGTCAAGCACGACTACGGCCGGCGGCTCTCGGAGGTCTCCTTTGGGGCCCCATCCTTTGCGGCAACCAGGCCGGGTGTACTGCCTCTTACCGATCCCGAGTATGCGAACAGTTTCCCTGGGGCTCTTCCAGGGACTTCTAATTTCCATGCCCCATCGCGGAGTATTGACGACTCGGATGGCGCCATTATGGCGCGACCTAAGCTTCGGTCGTACAAATCGCATTTCAAGCAGAGGTATCTAGTTGAATCAGCTTGGAGAACTGGCGGACGCAACACAACTCGCACAATCACACAGGATGGGAGAGTAGTTACCAGCCTGCATCTTACTCCCAAGTATATTGTTGTAGCCCTCGACAACGCCAGGATACACATTTTTGACCGGGAGGGAAATGCTTTGCGAACCCTTCAGGGCCATATCATGGGCGTATGGGCTATGGTTCCGTGGGAGGATATTATCGTTAGTGGTGGCTGTGACCGCGATGTGCGAGTCTGGGATATGACAACTGGGTAAGGAATTCACCTCCACCGTATACCGCCATGAAAAGGGGGGATTTGGGGCTAACCTGGGCTTATAGTGCATGCTTACATACCCTACGCGGACATACCTCAACCGTACGCTGTCTCAAAATGTCAGACGCAAACACGGCTATTTCCGGTTCACGGGACACTACGTTGCGCGTCTGGGACATTCGGCAAGGTGTATGCCGGAATGTTCTGGTCGGCCACCAAGCCAGTGTCAGGTGTCTAGAGATTAAAGGAGATATCGTTGTATCTGGAAGCTACGATGCAACGGCCAAGATATGGAGTATTTCTGAGGGCAGGTGTTTGCATACCCTTACGGGGCATTTCAGTCAGATCTACGCCATCGCCTTTGATGGCCAGAGAGTTGTGACTGGTAGTCTCGATACTAGCGTCCGGGTTTGGGACGCTCACACAGGGTATGTGCTCATCTTTACAATACACCATGAACTAGTTCGCTTACCATAAAACAGAGAGCCCATCGCTGTTTTGCAAGGGCACACCTCGCTTGTAGGCCAGTTGCAGCTACGTGGGAATACCCTAGTCACGGGAGGTTCCGACGGGTCTGTTCGAGTCTGGTCTCTTGAGAAAATGTGCCCTATCCATCGACTTGCTGCGCATGATAATAGCGTAACCAGCCTTCAGTTTGACGATACTCGAGTAGTGAGTGGCGGCAGCGATGGCAGGGTCAAAGTCTGGGATGTCAAAACTGGACATCTCGTTCGAGAGCTCATTACTGCAGAGTCTGTGTGGCGAGTAGTTTTCGAGGACGAGAAATGTGTGGCAGTTGCCAATAGGGGAAGCCGGGTGATGATGGAGGTAAGTTGAGAGTTTTTCTTTCTCTCAGGGGTAACATGAGTAACTAACTCGACTAGGTTTGGTCTTTCTCGCCTCCAGAGGATGCGTACTGTGAACGACCTGTATCTTTACCACAGAGACTAGCAGAACCATCCCCAACTCGACCCTTAACTGCTGATTTCCGACGATCCGCCTTAGGCCTTAACAACTCGAGCCCCGAAGAGGATCCAGGTAGCCAGGACGTCGACATGAGAGACGCTGGCCCATCCACTGCTCCTCTTGCTGGAAACACAACATTCTTCCATGACGATTAAACCCCTATCGCGTATCTTGACGGAGCTTTAATCTAGTTCAATCATATTCCACTATTACTAAAGTAGGAACATCACTCCACTATCGGATTATTGCATCATTGGTCTATTGAAATATAGCGCTCGGAAATTTCTAGCGTATTGCATGGTTGGCGTTGAAGCATGTGGTTACAACAAGCATCGGAGAAAGCTGGAGAATATGGATCACAATTATCTTGGGAGAAGAAGGGGTTTTTGGTTTGGGCAAAGGACAATATAGGATTGGAAGAATAGGTATGCGGTACACTCACATTAGGTCATGATTGTCAATCATTAGACGGGAACCTATGCATATGCTGGAACGGCTTGATGATAGCATCAGACTCAACGACAGGCCGTCAATGCCAAACATGTATAATGTAGTAACCTACGTGATATTGAAGCCTTTCTGTGTTCAATGTGCACATTAAAACATCTAGTATCTCAAAAAACTGTAAGTGTCCGAAGCCAACATGGGAGGGGTGTGAAATCAGCTTGGTGATAGATGTCACGACTTGCCAGACACTCGGGTATATACACACGCCTTTCCCCCCTTGCCGCGTCGCTTTCTCCCCCCCCCCCCTTTTTTCCCCCTCAAATCAGTCCTTTATCACCCACCATAGCCATCCACTCGTCAGCAAAAGCGAGGCTTCGTTTACGCTCCCACTCGCTCAAGCCTTCTTGGCTAGCCCGCTCCGTCTCCCGTCTCCCCATCTCCCTACACGCGTCCGGCATGCCGTTGACGGCCGCCTTCCCCAGGTAGAACGGGCTCCGGGCATCGGTGTGGCCCGGAAGCATGGCGAGCGCGGAGCACGCCTTGGCGCTGTCCAAGACGTCGGCCGCGTACCTCAGCAGCGGCTCCGCCCGGGCGAGCTCCCCCGCTTTATCCGTATCTTGGCGGCGCCCAGCAGGCAGCTCTCCTTCCACTGCCAGCGGTCGTTGTCGATATGGCCCTCCTCCTCCTCCTCCCCCTCCGACCCCTTCCCAGCAGCAGCGGTAGCAGCGGCATCGCTCTCGACGGCGCGCCGGAACCACTGAAGCGCCTCGTCGTCGTCCCGGCGCGTGTCCCGCGCCGCGCACACGAGACCCATGAGCGTGTACGCGTCGGGGAGGTAGGGCCGCACCTGCACCCCTTGCTTCTCCTCCTCGTCTTCTCCTAGTCGTGGTGGTGATCGCACCAGCCGCCGCAGCGCCGCCTCGGCCACCTCGAACTGCGGCTGCCCCAGCCCCCGCGCCCGCAGCCCGAACCGCACCAGCGTCAGCACCGATGGCGCGTACCCCCGCAGCGCGCCCGTGTGCAGCACGTGCAGCGCCACGCGCCACGCGGGTCCCCGCGGCCCCAGGATCAGCGCCGCGGCGCCGGTGTGGAGCGTCGCGAGGGAGGGGCCGGACGACGACGTTGATGATGATGCTCGAGCGCCGTCGGAGAAGGGGAGCTTGTCCCGCCAGGTCGGGGACGCGGAGGGGGAGAGCGCCAGCGCGAGATACTGCTCCAGCGCGCGGTGGCAGGATCTAGCGCTGGGGAGGGTGGGAGTGGTGGTGTTGGTGGTGGTGGTGGTGTTGGTGGTGGTGGTGGTTATGAGGGGAGGCGCAGCTGCGAGGCGAAGAATGATACGGGCGGGAGGTCGGAGCGCTTGAATCGCGCCCGGGCGAAGGTGTCCCGGCTCGGGGGTATGAGGGCCGGGCCGTGGGACATGGACATAGGGCTGAGGGATAGGGGGAGGGGGGAGGGGAAGGGGAAGCGGGTAATGGGATTTCTTGTGAGTAGGCGGGGTTGCTGTTGTTGCCGTGGTGTAGTAGGTCTGGGGGATATGCTGGAGAGTAGAAACAGCCTTGCGCGGCATGAGCGTGCCGGTAGATGAGATGACATGGTGATAGTAGTAATGGTGGTGGTGGTGACTTATACGAGACTAGAGTCTCTCATGAGGGGCGTGAGAAGCTTGTGATGAGCTCTCCTCACAAGGACATAGGTAGGCTAGGTTAGGTGGTTCTGTCTACCTATATTGATGTATTTCTCGACCACCGGTATTCCCTCACAGACTTATCACAAAATAAATCATTCAATTGAAACCTTTCTGCCTCTCTCTTTTTTTGGGAGGAGGGAGATGGAATTCATGTAAGTGGCCAGGATTAACCTCCCTGTCTATTCCGACTGAAGTCCAATGAAAAGCCGAAGATTTGGCGGATACTAGTGTAACGGCCCTGTACCCCCATACAGCCCATACAGGTACTCAATACGTCTTATCTTATCAGCCAACTGCGAAAAAGAAAAGATACCTAGGCTAGGTACCTAGGTAGTTTAAAAAAAAAAGTCAAGAGCACTTGCATCCATCCATCCTTGAACATCTTCACTCAGACACAAGAAATCCCATCCCACTTACCAGCTTCCATACCACTACCGAGGCAAAAACACTTTTCACGCTATGGCACCCGTCACAAGAGGACGTTCGAATGCCGACAAAAGAGATGGAACTATCACGAGTCCAATGTCTGAGAGAGGCGGGCCAAGTTTCCAATCGATCGATGAGCCCATCAAGACGCGCGGGAAGCGGAAATCCATGGGCGACCTCTCCGAAGAGAAGGACGCTGGGGACGCGACGCCGAATGCCAAATTAAAAACACCCAAACGACAGAGACTCGCCGTCCAGACGACAGAGGAGAGGACCGCGAGCGGTGGCCGCAGAAAGCAGATCAAGGCCGAGATGCCCAGCTCGGCTACGAAGAGGGGACGCTCTAGCCACGTCGCCGGCTCTCAGGAGGATCGGGGGGACAGCAGCGACGAGATCGAGATCGAGCCCACCAGTGCATCGAAGCAATTGATGGAGGAGGCAAGTCAGCAGCTGGCCTCACGAGCGCTGGACCCGGTTCCCACTCCGCGACCGAAGCCCAAGTCCAAGCACGTGGTTTTCGGTGACGATGACGACGTAGAGAAATTTGTAGCCGAAGGAGCTGAGATCAAGAAGGATCTTAAAGAGACACCTGAAGAGGCAGAGAGTGGCAGTGATGACGATGACGATGATGCTCCCGAAGCCGTCTCTACACAGGCTGCCGCCAAAGAGCGATTAAAATCAGCTCAAGCTGCTGCGGAAGCTGCCGAAAAGTAGGATTGGTTCCCTAGCCGGTAAATTCTCACCGAGCACTCCTACAGGTATACTAACGTGTTGTCGCCAGACATGCCGCGTCGTTGAAACGAAAGCGCCAAGAAAAAGACAACCTCTTCAAGCAGCAAGCCGAGAAGCGCAAGCACACCCGCATAGAAGAGCGTACCAGCCAGCAGCCAGCAAAATCGCTCAGTGCGGCGGGCTCAGAACAAGACGAAGCAGCAGCAGCAGCAGCAGCAGCAGCCGAGGCAAAGGCAGAGAAACCCACGGCGGGGCGGAGGCGGGCCGAGAAGCATAAGCTGCCCGACGTGCTGCCATCCGAGTTCCTGACGGACTCGTCGAGCGAGAGCGAGGACGACACGGCCCTGCAGAGGGTACTGGCCAAGAAGCCGAAGAAGATCACCTTCGACGCGGCGGCCCAGGCGCTCGGAAAGGACGACCCCGGCGCCGGTAAGCAGCGGCCGCCGCGGGACGAGATCGTCGGCGCGACGCGGTTCCGCGTGCTCGCCGCGCAGGGGGACGAGAAGCTCGCGCCCAGGGCGCACAAGAACGCCCGCCTCGTGAAGGAGGACCTGCTCCGGAGGAGACGGACGGCCGTCGTGCCGAATAAGAAGAAGGGGTTCTTTATTAGGAGATAAAGAAATATATTGGGGGGGGGTAAGGGGGTTAGGAATGAGGAAGGGGGCGGGGGAGGGGGGTGTTAAAAAATAAGAAAAGGGGGTAGGGAGAAAAGGGGAAGGGGAAAGGGAAGGATACGGATTGGCTGGTGGAAAGGAGTAGGTTAATGAAATATACCATGCATCTACGTAGGGAGATACCAAAACGTCGAATTGGCGACGTCGTCGGAAGAAAAGAAGAGGTATAAAAAAAAAGGAAATAAAAGGCTCGGGCATGATTTTGCCATCATGATATCCGGGCAGTTTTCTTAACATTTGAATTGCCTACCTATTTATTTCTCTTCTGTTCAGTGTGGGGTTTGGGTGGGTTTGGGGGGGAGGGAAGCTTGTGTAGACCCCCTTATTTTATCTAACCTACCTAGGTACCTACCTAGATATATATATATACGAGAGAGGGAGGAAGGAAGGAAGAGAGACTGGTGGGTTGTTACTCTTCTCTCTCTCTTTCTCTCTCTCTATCTCTCCTCAGCTTTCATCCCCCCCCCCCCCTTCTTATTTCCCAGAGAAATCTTGCGTGCGTCCCTGCCTCCCTCCCTCCCTCCCTTATCTGCTCGACGGAATTAAAGAGTCCAAGGCCGTGTGGTATAGGGAGAGAGGGAGGCAGGGAGGGGTGGTTAAGTAGTAGTCAGTATCCTATGTACCTACCTACCTAACCTAGGTAGGTATATATATAAATCACCCATATTTCTTTCATTATCTCTTGTGTCTTGTATCCGGCGGCGAAGAACACTCTCCCGCTCGGTACTGGATAGGTAGGTAGGTAGGTAGGTAGGTTAGGTGGGTTGGGTAGTTCTACGTGGCCGAGAGAGAGAGAGAGAGAGAGAACTCGGCCCGGCCCGGCCCGGCCTGGTTTCCTTCCTCCCTCCTCTCCTCTCCCCCTTTTCCCTACTCCCATGGCCCTTTGATCAGCCCCCTACACTCACTCGCACACAAACACACACACACATATATATATGTGAGTGTGTGTGTGTGAACTATCTAGTTTAACTTTACGTAAAGCAGACATATAGATAGTCACGGCCTAGTGAAGACACAGTCCAGATACACATCAACAACTCTGTATCCCAAAATACAAAACTAACCTACCCGACCTAGGTATATATCTAAGGTAGATATATATATATATTCCCACAAACTCCACAACCGCCGGGGAACGAACCCCTCCCTATCTTCACGTCCCTCCCCAACTAAACTAACTACCTTAGTACCCAGTCTAGAACAAGCAACGCTAGGTACATACTAAGGTAGTCACAAAACAGTATCTATCATGCACGTGTAGGTTAGGTAAGCAAGTAACCGTAGCTTAGTTTCATAAAGGAGCTTCATTTGAAAAAGTATTAGAGTGGTAGTAGTAGTATAGGGGGAAAGTGAGCAAAGCGGTGCCGGAATTCGTAGATTGCTGCTGATACATGAGTAGTCGTAAAAAATATTTCTTTTCTCTCTTTTATTCTTCCCCTCTCCTCCTCCCCCCTCCCCTCTTTACTCGAGCAAGAGTTCAGAGACAAAAGAAAAAAAGAGAAAAAAAAATGGTTTCACCATTTTAGTATACAAACGCGCTTGTGTGAAAAAATACACACAAAAAACAAAACAAAGCAAAATAAACACCGAAAATCAGATATAACAACAGGATCAAAACAGGAAAAAAAAAAAGACAAGAAAAAAAAAATTCCCGTGCCTCATCTCATAAAGGGGTGATGGGGGGGTTCCCACACCAAATATTCTCTCAGAGATAATAAAAAGAGAAGTTCTCTTTTCCCCCTCTTTTTTTATTTTTATTTTTTTTTTACTCCAAATCAATCAGTCAGTTGAAGGTATTTCAGCCCACTCATCAAATGCCGTCCCTCCAATCCATATGCCCAAAGTACAAGACCACTCCCCCCCCCCCTCCCCATTCATTGTCCCAATCCTTTTCCCTCCTTTCCCTCTTCATATATACCTAGGTATGGAGAAAGAACATTGGAAAAAAATATAAAATTTTGACCTTCCACATCAACAATCCGAATGCTTCGCTAGGGTGTATTGTGTTGACAAGCAATATTGCTAAATGGCGTCTTCGCTTTGAAGTGTCATCTTCGAAATGGGAAAAGAAAATTGGAACAGAAAAAGACCAAAACAGTATATAAAAAAAGGAAAAAAAGTGGTATCTTGAAAAGTCGTAAACAGGACCTGAATCGAGTAAAAACCAAAAGGTATCGGGGACGGTCGGATAACGACAGAAGTAAAGCGGTTTAAATTTAGTACAGTTGGTAATATCGAAGATGGCCCGTATAGGCTTAGGATACGAAACAGTAGAGGGAAGAATGATCATTCAAAACGTGTCCCATACAAGTCGTTGGTATATGCGAGTATCGAATATCGAATCTCAGATGCACAGTGGGCAGAAACTAAACGAATTGGGAAGCATTATTATAGGCATTATTATTATGCCTCTTCAATGATACCTTCGCCGCTAGCTTCTTCTCTCCACTCTCGACTCTTCTCCGTTAACCGCTTCACGCCATTGACCCTTGAGGCCCATAGGCTTTCAATAGGTGTCCGGAAGGTGAAAGCTCGCTGGCTGCTAATAACACCTATCGCCTGAAGGATCGCCTTACGGCTGTCGCGTGCAAAGACGGCAGGATGGTTGATCCACTCAAGACTAGCCTCGAGCTCTGCATCGAGTGCTGCAACTGTGCCAATATCGACACCGGCAGAATTGCTAAAGGCCAACCCATCATTCGAGCGGCTACTCCGGATTGGTGGCTGGAAGCCGTTGGCGGCAGATGAGTGTGCTGAGGCGGTTGGAGATGGCGTGTGTTTACGGTCAGGCGTAGCACAGACTGGGGAAGAGGTATCTAAACCAGGATGTGGGGTCCCAGGGTTCGATTTGGGAGCCGGGATAGGGGGAACAGGTCCCGTGGGAACGGGTGGTAGCCCTCCCTTGCCGAGACCTTTTAGAATCGAACGGGTCTCATTGAGCAGCGTATGGGCGCGCTCATGCTGGCCTCGAGAAACCAAAGTCAAAGCTCTGGTAAGCATGTCCGAAGTCAGAAGCTCCATCCGTCGTTGGACGATGTGTGGGTGGGGAGGGATTGGGGGAGTGTTCTGCCATGAGGCCTTCTTCTGGTTGCCAGCTGCGGGAAGCATTGTTATGGCGAGCAGCGATGGCCTAGGAAGATGCATCATAGTTCCATCACGTAGGATATCACCCCAGACCAAATCTGCCTGGATCAATGGAACTTCCTCCACAGAAGTTGCCCTCTGATCATCGTGCTCAACTGGCCCGCCTAGAGCTTCCAAGCCGGATACAATCGTCTCCCAGGCATCCTGGGGCAGCTGCTCCTGTGACGATGTGTCGGGAACGATCACCAACTGGACCAAGATATCTCTCTTGTCACCAAAACGGAGATCACCCAGTGAAGCTTCCGCATCGCGACCTGTAGCCCGTTTGGTGATCTGCAAGGCGCCACTGATTTTATGGAACCTCGCCGGCGAACCTTCTGGTAACTTGAGCTTAAGCTTGACGTTCTGGTGTGACAAGGATTGCATCGAGCCAAGGCACCCTGCCAGACATTCGCGGAGCATCATCCAATCCTTGACGTAAGTATAAGACGCCTTGGTTCGCGAGGACAATTCAATCATTGTGTCTGGCTTGTGTGTCATGCCCAGACCAAAGGAATGAATCGTGATCCTGATAGCAATTAGTATTTTTGTACTTGAGGAATGTGAGGATGTAAGACCTACTTCGCAGCTTCCGCTCGCGAAACGACGAAGTCGACGCTGTCGGCATCTGACGTAGATGCGTCGCTAATAAGCATAATGGTGGCAATCGGGTTGTTGTACTTGCGTTGCATCAACAGATCCATGGCAACATTTGCCCCTTCGACAACATCCGCCCGATGGCTCTTCTGCCCTACTGGCCTAATAGAGGCCAGGACATTGTTCCATCCGTGCCATGCCTTTGTTGTCATCCCGACAATAGGTACACCACCACCTCCAGAGCCGAATGTCACCAGGCCCATTCGATCCCGCTCGCCGAGAGTATTGACCATGAATTTCAACGCGTCCCTAACAAGGTTGATCTTGACCCCTTGCATCGAAGATGATATGGGGACCACAACGACAACATCAATAGGGACATGGAAGGATGAAATTGAGGGTTTGGCGACGCTCGTATACTCAGTGGGCGCCGTTGTAACGGATTTCGGTCCTCCCCAAGAAGAAGAGGCCACGGACGAGACGCGCTGGGGACGGTGGCCACGAGCCCAGTCATCCTCGTCCGTCTCTGATGCCTCTGCCCGCTCACGCTCGAATTCAGGACTCCTGACCGGCGACCTCTCCACGGCGTTGAGGTCAAGCAGAGCTTGTTGCCAAAGCTTTAGCTGGTTCCTGTTGTCAAAACGCAAATGGAACTGCGGGAGCTCGGCAACGGAAAGGCTCAGGGTCAAGACATTCTCGTCAACTATGTCATTTGTTAGCGGAGTCTTGCTTGTACTACTTATGGTTCGGTTACCCATGCCAGTCTCTGCAACCTCGTTGAGGTGTTTTTTGATTAGGATTGAACCTTTGAGAGTGCACCGCGTCGTTTTCCGCGGCGCCCCATTCTCATCCCACTGTTGCGCACTAGGGGGCAATTTCTTCTCTTTGACACAAATGAGCATTTCCGCAAACAGGAAACACTCGAGTTCCTGCCACGCAATCTTGTCCTTGCCAACACGTAGTGTGCCGTACAGTCGAAGTTTGCCAAACCTACTACCATGTTAGCGATATTATCACAGCCAGAGCCTGAACGAACGCCAACTGACCTATTGAAGTCGAGTCCATGCCAGTTATCCACCTTATTTCGCAGATTCTCCGTCATTTCCTCCAATACTTCGGGGGCCTCGTATGGGTAGAAGCGTGGCTGGGAACTCCTTGCAGGTGATGGAGGGCGTTGTGGTGCAAACGCCTCTTCGACACGCATCTGCGGCACAGGGTTTGCAGCCACAAGGTCTTCAGGATCCGGCTTCCACTTATTATCAGCGACTTCCACCGTAATAAGACAGGTCAGAGTCTGCTGTTGCCGGGAACGATTGATCGTGGGGAATTCCGACCGAACTGCAACAGACGGTGCTGGGATCGGATTGCGCGTAATCGCTCTCGGACTGCCTGGTGTCGTCTCCATTGCCTGCAGGTCGTAGTCATGACGGCGCGGTGGCCCACTCTGGGCGGTCTCGGGATAGCCTGTGGAAGACGCGACTCCGGTCGCTTCGCTGTCGCTGCGGCCGTGTCGTGAAGTGCTTGGGTATCGGTCCGATGAAATAGTACCTCGAGCAACGCTTTCGCGGCCATTGCTAGGCGCGATAGATCGAGCATTAGACTCTCCACTAGGAGGACGTCCATTTTGATGTTCCCAGGCCTGGCTCGGCGTCGGTGTACTAAGAGATCTATTATCGCCGGACGATGCGGATCGTACCATGCTAGTAATTTTCTCTGTGGTTGACAACCCAGTCAGTGGCGGGCTCCTATGGTATGAGACTGGTTCCTACTACTCACCTATATCCAACACATTGCCACCGCGGCTGGTATCTAAATGCAACGGCGAATTGCATGACGGGCAGTATTGCGACTCGAATTCTCGGATAAACTCGTAGAAACAGGCCTCGTGAGAGACATGCGAACACGAAAACTGAAGAATCCTCTCTCCACGAAGGGTATGCTCCAAGGGCTCCTCGCACACAGCGCATTCACTGCCCACAAAGGTCCTCTCCCGCCGATTGCGACTCCTATCTGAATTCATCATTCCGGACATGGTTGGGTTCTGGCGGATAGTACTGTTTGAGGCTGCAGAGCTTCTAGAAGTAGTTGAGCGATGGGAGGGCGCTCGGTTGGAGGGCGGGTGGTAAGTGGCCGCGGCAATAGAATGATCTGTAGTCAGACGCGGTCAGCTATACGCAATTAAAAGAGAACATGACAGCGCCACCGGGGTGGCTCAGAGGGGCCGAGAGCGGGTCGCGCAGTCGCAGTCGCAGTCGCAGTCGCGGCGATGATGAGGCGGCAGGCAAAAACAAACTCACTTTTCTCAGGGTAAGATGGACCAGTATCCTGACTACTCCAGCTCGGTGCTTGTGATTGTGCCTGTCCTTGCCCCCTCCTCCGAAAAGACCGTAGGGAGCTTGAGTCGGACGAGCTAAACAGACCAAGTTCCCGCAGAGCCGAAACCTGTCCCTCGAGAAATCTGTGCTCCTTGTGCTCCTTAGAACTAGCGGCGCCAGAAAGACCGTGTGATTTCGACGATGATCGACTAAACATAAGTGGCACGGGAGCTGAGCTGAGCGACGCAAGGAATGTATGTAGAAAACGGCTGGATGCTGACGAGGCGGAAGGACGTGCGTGCGCGGAGGATCACTCGTGGTGATGAGTGCAGTCGCTTGCTTCGCCAAAGATGGTGATAGGTATGTAGTAACGGTAGGTAGTAGTAGTAGTTGTGGTGTTTGGTTGTGGTTATGTGTCACACCCTATGATGCGATCCCCCTGGATGGGTGTTTCAAAATGGTAGTATTCTCAATGCTGCGACGAAAGGGCTGAGAAAAGGCAGCAGCGCATAGCAAGAAATTAGCCTCTGAGGACGGAACAGGTTGTCGGGTCGAGTTATGGTTATTGGAAAATAAATGAGCGCCGGGAGGATTTTGGTGGTGGTGGTGGTGGTGGTGGTGGTAGTAGTAGGAGGAGGAGGAGCAGTGGTAGTATTGGTATCGTCGCAGTTGGAGGTGTAAGTGGTTTTGGCTATAGGCAAGGTAGGCGGAGGGCTTGGTAGATTTGTTGTAGTAGTGATGGTGGTGTTGGTGAAGGAGTTTGGAAAGAAAAAAACCCCGATGGTGCGACTTGGTGGTCGGGCACGCCAATCAATGCCTTATGAGAAGGTGAGCGCCCCTCGTCTCAAGTCGTTGTGGCCTATCGCGATGGGGCGTTTCTTCTTCTCAGGGAAGCTGCGATTTACCTACACATAAAAGCCGTTGCCGACTAGTAGGATTTAGGGCGGGCGCCAGTCGCAGAAGGATATTACCTTTTCCCTTTTTTAAATTTTAAAATTCTTCCTTTTCCCCCCCAAGGATAGCCCCAAGGGCCTATAGTTGATTTCCTGGCTATAGGTAATATATGTAGTGCATGTGTTAGGTAAGTAATATTGGGTTTTGATTTTATCTTTTCGTCGAAAGGGCGCCGGTCAAGAGGCAATGCTCTCTACCGTGATGCAGTGCGACGCGATGTCCCAGCACACGTTCATAGGTTCATGGTGGTGGACAAAGATTGACCACTCCAGAAGCGAAAGTGAGAAAAAGAATAGAAAGAGAAAATAAAAAAAGGGAACAACCACGATTGGAAAAGGGTCGGTTGCCGAAGGGTCGGGAAGTACCTGATGTATGTACTATCTTGTTAATAATTCAGGAGTAACATTGAAAGCAGGAAAATTGGGACCATAACTTCATAAGGATGGGTATTATTACTGTTATTATTATTACTTCGTTTAGTCCACTTAGTGACCTAGGTACCTTATGTATGTACATAGTACTACTAGGTAGCCAGATACGTACCTAGCCTAAGCTATGTATGTATGTACTTACACACAAAGGTGGGTTTTAGTCTAGGAACGGGGAACCTTGAACCTGTACCCTTGCCCCTCTCTCGGCGCTACTCTGTAGCCCGCGGTTGGCTTCATAATCCCCATTCGACCAATCCTATGCGCACTTGCAGCAAAAGGGAATCTGTCCGTAGTTACGGGAACGCTAGGTACTAGTATGAGAGAAGGGAAGGGGGAAAGGGGAGGGGAGGGGGAGAGGCCAAGGACTCTTTACACTACAATGTTACTTTCTTAGTAACCCCCCTCGGTACTGGTATAGGACCAGGGGGTCCTGTCTGTAAGATGGATTGATTTTTTTCATTACCCCTGTTGGTGATGGGAACCCCTGTCTTATTAAACGGGCTCGCACGAGTCCGGCTCGCTGGGTAACCTGGGGGGGAAGAGCATCTACCACAGATCTACCTACCATACGTACACATACCATGTCGGAATTCCTCTAGTCGTAACCACCAGATAAATAGCGAGAAAGGTAGACAAATATTGATAACTTCTAGAAGGTAAAAAAGAACTATCATTTCGTGAAGGCGAAAAGAAACAGCACTATTGATTATACTTGTATATTTTGATCCTCGTGTTAAGCAGCAGACATCCCATCGGTACATCTAGTTAGAAGATACAAATTAAGTAGTCAGATAGTATACTAACTAGCCTGAAGAATACATGTCAGAACTTGCATACATGCACTAATTACCCAAGTGGGTACGGTCCATATCCGTCAGTCCCGATTAGAGTCTAGGTGCTGAGGTCTTGCGGCACTTGCAAGCAACACCCAGCGAAGTGACAAAGCACTAGTGTTATGTGATAAGTATTGAAAAGGCTAGTATCACTATCGAGATATCAAGGTACACAAACCTCCAGCTCCAGTAGTCCCAACTACACTATGTGCTACAATATGCCTGTAAAACTGTTTATCTTCTCTCTAGGGGAACCCTGGAGAGTTGGGAGAAGACAAATAACACAAGAATGTGTCAAGTAGGTCGGCAGATAGGGTAGCGTCCACGAAATGGTTGTTTACATACCCACTTCCACCCCTACCCAGGTAACTTGCTCTAATCGTGAATTCGTAACCGCTGAGCTGAAATCGATGGTGTGGGTGGACGGCTCAGAAAATTAAATACGGTAACGCTGACATCAAATCTAATCACGGCTTAGCACGTGGCCTTTAAGCAATAGATAGAGGCACAGTCCATATGGAGTCGGGAACATGTAATTATTTTAAAGGTTCAGTTGACGGTCAGAGAGAATTAGGAATTTGGTGGTGGAGAGGAGACGAGACGAGACGAGAGGGGAGGAGAACATTAGGAGAAAGGAAAGCAAGAAGTAAACTAACAACCTTGAACCTTCTTTCTACACTCGATAGCAATAACCTATTTCAGGTAACACATAGGTAAGGATCAAGTATGTTAATAACTGCAGCATTCTTCATGCCCGGGCTCCTGTGGTGCGACAATACCTATGCATGACGTGAGTAACATGAATAAGTAGTCGTAGTAGTGTGTGGTAGATGCCTTTTTCCTATAGTGTAGATACCTGATACCATCTGAGATATATACAACACTGCGACATCCGGGTAGGTACATGGAGGTAGAGGAAAAGCCTTTAAAAATAGAAGAGAGACCCAATGGATACTTGGTGTCTGAGCTTCAACATGTTTCCATCATTAGATAATGCTGGTGGAGACAGCCCCGTACATCAACCTACCGTAGTGTAGGTACATCCATGGATACACTGCATCAGCCCCCCAGCCACGGGGCTTGTTGTGGCTTTGAGCCTAAACATCTCCAGTACAGCTACTAAGTACCTAGGTTAGGTATGCATTTCTCTCATACCCACCTCTCAGAATCTCACATCTAATATTGATGTTACTATAATCGTCCCTGGCCACATGGCTCTGGTTCTGAGCGCTGTGCACCAGATTAGGCCCTAAATTATCTTATTCGTCTCATTTCCCCATTCGTCAGCTTAGATGTTTTATTGTCTTTTCTTTTCCTTTATCTTCTTCAGGTAGTTCTTAGGATACCCGCACTCGTATGACCTACCTAACACAAGACGGCCAAGAGGGCCTCCTCAAAACCCAATCATCATTCAACGGCGGACAAGAACGTCTGTCCACTGTTCCGTATAGCTCGGGTGACCATCTCCAAGGGCAGATTTGACCCTCCCATCGTACCGTCTGACTCAACACTTAACAATTGGGTTGGCCAATTGCGGCTCTGGAGATATCACCCCTCCGCTTGAGATCGTCGTCTTACGTATGTCTACCATTGAGGCCACGCGCCTCACCACCAGCTGCTCCCGAGCGTCTCCCGGGCCAGTGGCGATTCGGAGCGTCGGAGGGTGTGGCCAGCCTAGACACGGCACGCCTATTCCACTGCCGAAGAGGGCTTCAGTCTTTGCTGTCTGCTTTTAGAAAAGCATTGCACCCTCGCGACTATACGAGGACGGTGTGCTTCAGGCCATATCGTCATTCTCTATGCAGCCCCACGGTATGGTGGTCAGCACCGATCACTTTTTTTATTCGCCATTGCGACCTTCCAAGTCGCACAGCAGGGAGACAAGACAGAGCACTGCGGGTAACTTCGCTGACCACCAGCTCATTTCAATGAACCGCTCTAGTTATCACGATGCATATTAGCGCTCATGTCTATGTTGACCGGCTCGTCAACTGGCAGAAGCCTTTTTATTGCAGTTGTCGGCAGGCTATCAACATGGCCGTGGTCTCGCCACAGCCTTGATTAGCAGCATCCAGGAATACCTCATCTGTTTGTTCTGCTAGGACCTACCCAGGCGCCCAGGAGATTACTACCTCTTGGGTTTGTCATTCATTCTAGACGACTCAATGCTCACCCGTTGTTTTGGTATCAGCTTCTCTAGATCTCCTAGGCACCTAAAAGGATTGTATTTCAGCGGAAGCGGAATCGGAATGCAGACGATGACCTGGGTTAATTGTCTTTTGTGGCAAGATCTGCAGACCTTTGAATTCTCTCACTACACCACTTATACAAATAGGCTGCCAGATAAATGCTGCTGTCTACTATCTAGATGCAGGCTTTAAATCTAGACCATCTAGTTGATCACAACAAGCATCAGATACCCATCACGAGCAATAGTATCTGCAACCTCATCCTGCATCCTGACTCCCACGCTGTAATGGTAAGGAAGCCATGTGCTGTGAGGTACGACATCGCCAAGCAGCTCTGGCATTTTCAGCTATAGAGATAGTTCTTATGACCTCCGTAGGATTTACTTGTCGCCTCCACACCTCGACGCCTCCTGCCTTACTTGTCAAAGTGCCATGCATATATTAATCCTCCAACTTCACGTACCTACCTACGGTAAACCCCTTGGGTTACAATTCTGTATCGTCATTAGGCCCCGCATGAATAGCATGAGTGTTGTACTGTACATACCCACGGCGATGATTGAAATACATCGATTTATCTTTATTTGGTTATTCGGGATTAATTCTATCGTCGCCAGCCCATGCCTATCTACAGCCTCTAATGAGGTAAGTCAGCTATCTACTCTAAAATCCTATCCACGCCGGCGAGATGAGATCCACGAAACCCACGTGTTAGACTAACCTAGGAGTCACGCTATCGAATACCGCGTGGCCGATCACCCGTCTAAATCCCCTTTAGCTTCTTGGTCTCAGATCCAGTGTAAGATCCAGTGTACGTAGACCGAGTCTCTAGATGTTGTTGCTATCTTGTGCTGGTATGAGACATGACTCAGATCACATAAGTACGCCGTCTTTCCGCTATCTAATAAACTAGAATTCGCGTTGAAAAGCAGATCAGGTTACGAGCGTCTAGGACTACCTCAGTCGTACCCCTCATTGATCAAGCGAGGGCATGATGTTCCTCATTTTAGCTGCCTATACGATTGTCTATGTGTAGGGGTCATTTGTCATTAATTAAGTATCGCAACTCGCCAAGTGGATCTCGCGATGCGCAACTGGTCATCAGACAGGACACAAACAACAACAGTATGCACAAACATTCCTCCTCCCACATCTCTCAATTATTAGTTCCTCCTCCCCTCTCAACGTCAAGTCCTCTATGGGGCCGTCCCCACGTATGTCGATGCAAACCCTACATACATAATCCGTTAATGTATTGTATCGCCGGTATAAAGTACCAATTTCAGTTACATATTTGCTTACGATGGATTACTACATAGTACGTTGTAGAGTTCCACAAGGCCAAATTGTGGGCTCTATAGCCCAGGGCGACAATAATTCATCTACACTAGTATCTACAAGGGCCATCTCGGTTCCTAGAAGATACTACACTATAGTATATCAATTTCGTTTAGCGCCTTCTCCATATGAATTGTCACGGTGTACCATCCAGGAAACATCAACATCGAAAAGGCGTCCCACACGGATCTCTGTATACGTGACACGGTTCGGAGAAGAGATGGTTCAAAGGCTTGAGTAACAACAAGACCAGGGTCGTTTATTATGACCACAAACGGTACTTCACATCTACCTACGTTGCGAGTTCCAGTATTTTAGGGATGTAATGTCTTTTATTTTGTCATTTGGTCCGGTGGCATGACCGGTCACTTCTACGGAGAGCTATATTGTTATTAAATATTGTATCAGGTCAGAAGCCTTCAACGCTCAACTTTCCCCAGGCACTCCGCAACCCGTAGTTCTGGATCGATGTGACGAGGGTGAGAGTTGACCCGGTCAAAACATCCGTCCACACACAATAGCACCCAATTTTGATATCCTGGCGCGGCGCGGCTGTCCCACTAGTATCACGATGATGACCGAATATTACAGTCTTAACCCGTATAATAACGTCTATCGACCTGCCAAACCTCCTCTCAGAACATCAAAACTAGGGAACTAGTGGAGCAACAGCTGAGTTGTTTCTACCTCTCAGAATATTCATCTAAGCACGCACGGGCTGGTTTGTTGAGTTAAAACTCACAGACCCTGATTCCATGTATCCACTGCCACCTACTGTGGTGTACGGCGCGGATCTGGGTCTTTACCCTGAAACTCGCACGAATCCCAGCGTCAGGGCGTACTGTTTCTACTTGGAGCAACATCTTTTATTTTCCTAGTGTAGTGAACGATAACCACTGTCATCTAAGATGGGGTTACCAAACCTCAGTCCAAAGTATCTATGAGAGCCAAGCCCCCTTTCCATGCTTCCGTTTCACCACCTCCCCCCCCCCATCATTCGTTGGTGTTCTGAAACATTTCTAGAATGCACTTAGCACTCACTACTCCGAGAGCTACCTCTATATGGAAGAGATTTCCCCTGTGTATTCACTAAGTGGTGGACAGTGTTATATCTGCTTCCACATGGCCTATTCAGTGACCATATTCCAGAGGCCACAAGACCGCTTGCTCAACGTCTTTTCTCTGCGCGCAACCCGTCCTGCCCGTCTTGCCCGTCACACTCTTCCTTCTGTGCGCTTTGATGAAAGCCTGTTGCAACCTGCCCCACCAGATTCTCTCCCCCAGGTCCTCCCCCTCCACAGAAATCTCGGGTATAGGCCCGAAGTGAACCCACTCCCCAGGCTTGAAATCTGAGAATCGTTCGCATGCTGGCCCGACCGCTACTTTTAAGCGAGGACCAATGGCCTGCACTGCGAATTCCTTGCCTGATCACGACATCTCAGATATGCTAGGTAGTATATACTAGGCCGATATAGTATAAAGAGCCATGGGAAACCCACGAGATAAGGGAAAAGGCGTCTATCGAGAGTGACAAAGCGCAAGCGCAAGCGAAACGTTGCCCTTGACCGGCCCCGTACAGGGTCGTCTTCACATCCCTACTCTCACGAATGATTCCCAGGTAGAGCTCCTGCATCTAATTCCAATGTTGATTCCTTCCCGGCTTCGCCTCCCTGGCGCTGGAACACTGATATAGGCCTTGGAAGAAACATAGGAAAGAGAAGGAGAAAGGGAAAGTCTAAACTGCGCGGTCCATTCTTTAGAGTCGCAATCACACACACATTGATACACATACATCCAAACAGGAACTAGTTCCAGGTACTCATGCACACCTAACCAGGATGTCCTCACCACCCTAGTATATGTCCCTAAGTTCGAACAAGTTTGGTAGGTAGGTAGTTTAAACGATCTACATACTACGCTACAGTGAACCGTCTGACCGAAGCGAACGAACTCCAAGCGACTTAGACTGCTGCTACATACACCGAGGGGAAAGATTCCTTCTCCAGGGTCCTCTTCTCCTGCGATTTGCCGCGCCTTTATACCTACATACATAGAAGGTCTTCCCATATCGCGACTTCAGATGTGATGGCACGAGAGTAAAGCAAATCGGGTTCCCTCCCAGTCCAACGCTTTCTCAGCGGTCGGTTCCGGCTAGGTTAGTAGAGAGAGGAAAAGGCCCCTTGCAGAGTCTGGCGTACGACGTTGGACCTGAATGCACGTTTCCGTGATGGTGTCTTGGAATGGAGGGGAGAGACCCCAGCATTTGCTGCAGTCACATATATTCCGACGCGGGCTATTATATTGACATGGCGACACACATTGGGGCCCTTTATTCCCTTCTCGACTTAAGTTAAAAAATTGGGGGGCATGTTCACCTAGTCGATAACGACGGGCACCGGCGTTCACTTACAGATACGGAATAATTTTTCACTTGGCAGTCAACCAGAATGAAACTTCATGCAATGGAACCTGAGTTGCAGCTCGGTGTTGGGAAAGGATCATCGTTAGATCTCGCCCTCCCAAACGCTTTCCCGCCTTCATCCCGCCTCTTCTATCGCGATCACGGCACGTGGAACTCGGGGGTTGTATTTCAACCTCAGCCCTCACACAGACGTCGGGCAGTGTCTGTGCCTAGTTGTTCTTGTCTTGTTCTAAGAACCATCGAGTAAACGTGCCAAGGTGTGTAGATATGGAAGGAGAAGAAGACGGTTAGGTATCTGCGGGCAACATGGTGAAGATTTCTCTATCCGCATTATCACCCGCCCCATACGCAGTGGCTACACTCCCCCATTTATCATACGCATATCACTTACATCTGTATGCAGGTAGAGCATCACACGTGCTCCCTAGTGCAGAAACAAGTGCCCCTGAGCGTGTCCACACATGGGGGACGATCAAAGAGGCTGTTAAACGGATTTCCCCGGGGCTTAGCGCAATCTCAGCATAAACCATCTTGATGGTCGTCACCGAATATGCCTATTGCGGTTGCAAAACTATCTCTCGTATGCAAACAAAGACAGCCCGGCAGTCCCTGGGTAGGGAGGTCGTGGAGTATGTATACCGATCCGCGTTAAGAACAGGCTCGAAACCTGGATAGAGAAGATCGGCGGCCGGGAACGGCTTTATGTCAAGCACACCTCGGCCGCTATACTACCCCATCGATATACCCTTCAACCAGACCATTGATATATGTATATCCTATACATAGCGCGGGATTTCCCACACCAATAGCAGATCCTCCTAAGGCAGGAACGTAAGTAAAAAGAAAATGCACGTGGGTTACTTTCCGGCAGTTACAAGACAACCAGGCCTGCGTGTAACTCGTGTGTAAGTGTCGTCATAGCACTGGCTGGCTGGGCTCCCTTCTTTCGAGGCCGGCCGCCTTAGGGAGGAGGAGGAGGAGGCATGAAGCCATGCATGATTTCTGCATTGCAAGGCCAATCCAATCCCACTACATACGACGACTAAAATCCCATACATAACATACATCAATTCCTTTCGATGCTCCCGCATCAGGGCCTGCCATGATGATGTATTCCTTATCAGGCTCTAGGGAGCCTACGGACACACACAGGGCTAACGGCATAAATGAACAGATAAAAGGAATTTATTCTGAGCAGTGCTATTTAGCTAGTATGTGTATATAATAAATTTAAGAGATTTAACTGTTATAGAGGCGAGAGAGCTGTTTGATTTAATTAAGGTGCACGGACTATATGCGGTAGTGCTTGCTATAGTGTGTGGTGTTGACGTAATGTAGTGTGCAGTGCTGACGTAATAACCTCTTTGCGAAAAAGAAAATTATTACATTTTTGTGATGTTTATTTAAATATATAAAAAAAAGAAAGAAAAAAAAGTTGTGAGAAAGTAGGAAAACTAATAGTACATGATTTACTACTGATTGTCGTTAAAGGAGGATGGAACTCTTTTCTAGAAGGATGAGGCAGCGGGTTGTTAGGCAGAAGACTGGGCTCTCTGCTGATGGGGTTTAAGCAGTTCTTGTTAATTAATTAGTAAAGGGCAATTAGGTAAGTGTAGCAGAAAACTGCGTTAAAGACTGATTAGCAGGTTGCAATTAAATAAGTGTACTTATAGCTGTTAAGGTATTGTGAATTAGTGTATTAAAGCGTAGATAATTAGTTAAGTTAATGTTTAGCGTTTATTGTAAGAGTTTATTTTAAAAATGTGTTTAATAGTATACTTTTAAAAAAAAAAGGGATGTAAGGGCTAAAAATGAGGAAAAAGGGAAAGGATTAGTGTTTTTAGCTTTAAATTGTCCGTTAAAATGCTTTTTTTTTATTTTGTTTTTTTTAAAGGGCATATAAACTTATATTATTAAATAGTAATAAATTAAATAGCAAATTAAATTAACACTGTTAAAAAAAGATTTTAATACGCTATAAATTTAAAGATTTTTTACGTTTTTTTTATACAGTTTACTTATGAGAGCATTTTTATATATTAAGTTAATTAAAACTTTGTAAATAAAGTCGGAATAAGGCTTAATAAAACCGTTTAATTAAAATAATAAACCGGTTAAAGCGGCAATTTTAACTATAATGTGTTTAATAGTGTTTTTTTTAATAAAATGTTGTTATTTTTTTTTAATAAAAAAAGTCGGAAAATGTTAAAATGTAAAAAAGTCAATTCCGATAAAAGTTAATAAAATTAGTTTATTTAATTAATATAAGCTTTAATCGATAGTAATCGTTGCTAAAACAAGCGATTAGTTTAAAAATTAAAAAAAAAATACTATTATATTAAGCTTTAAAAAGCTTACGAATATATATAAGGCTAACAGTATAAATAAACAAACAAAAAAAATTTATTTTAAACAGTGCTATTTAATTAATGTGTATATATAATAAATTTAAAAGATTTAACTGCTATAAAGGTAAAAAGGCTGTTTAATTTAGTTAGGGTGCACGGACTATATGCGGTAGTGCCTGCTATAGTGTGTAGTGCTGACGTAATGTGGTGTGCAGCGCTGACGTAATATTCTTAGCTAGGTATAGCACTCCCATCCTATTATCACGCAGCATCCGAGTTGAGGTTAGGGGCGCGTGGCAAAAGACAAAGCACCTCGGCTAACGTCGCTGTCGCAGGATTAGACTTCACACCCCTTTGGGGGGGATCCTTCGATTATCTTATGCATATCTCGCTCCATCATCACCACCATCATCATCACCACGCACTACCATTGTAACTGCTATTACCTACCATCTCTGGCTCGCAACGAAACAAAAGCAAGAGTATACGTGTGTGTGAGTGAGCCATACATTAACTAGGAGAGAGGAACGTTAAAGCTAGGCAACAATATATGTATCTTGCTGGGCCGTACACCTGCGTCCCATTGGAGGTAAAAGAGAAAAAAAACAATGAGATAGAGGCGGGCTAGACATAATAGGTAGAGGGGTCATCTGTAGCATCGGCTCATCTTCTAGCGTCTTCGAGGGCTAGGTTGCCAACCCAGCATATGTATCCCCTCTTCTCCATCTCTCTCTCTCTCTCTGCGCCCCCCCTTTTTACAGAAGACCTACGAGACTGATTATCGCCTCGGTGGGCTTAGATCATTCACTAAATCCGCGCCATACATGTACATATGTAGGTTAGGTATAATAGGATAATATATATACCTCCTCAAGCTATACCAAGCCATAATATGCATATTGATGGAGACTTGATCACGTACCTACCAACTAGTATTCTTTTTTCCTTCCTTTCCTTCCTTTCCTTCATGTCGCTATGAAACATGGTGTGTGGGTTAGGTACCTACCTATAGGTTAGATAATAATAGATAGACCAGCCCTCAATAGGATAAGAAGGGGAAAGAAATAGAAAATGCCACTTCTTTTTGGTTTCTACGGCGCTGACACTTCTGTGGGCGTATACTTCAATGTATTTATTTAGATACACAGATGGCTAACTAGTATTACTTTGATCAGACCTTAATGCCTACCTACCCTGTACGCTAAGGAGGTTGACATTCGACATACTACCTAGACGTCAGGAATGTCGTACGTAGTTAAGTAGCTCTTGCGAATTCCATCGAACATCGGACAAGGGCCCGGGCCGCTCGGAGTGCCGTTCTTTTTTTTTTCCCGTCGAATTTTTCATTCCTTTCCTTTTCCCTTCCCTTGCTCTCTTGTAATGGGGGTGGGTATCGTGGGCTTCGGTCCCGTAAAAAGAGGGGACTTGACTGACTGACTGACATCGCTCGGCTTATCTTGCTTCATTGCAAAGCTACTCCGCGTGGCATTGCATGTAGGTGCCTGCCACCTACAATAAGTGCATACATAAGGTAGGTAGGTAGGTAGGTTATGTATGTGTGTGCATCTGCAAGGGACTTCGGAGGCCGATGCAACGAAAACTCTCTTGCCCGCCCTGCCTGGCCCTCCGAAAACCCCGGTCACACGTGGCGAGCGCTTGACTTCTTACTTGTTCTGTACTTGGGTAACTGGGATGCGTTGCTTGTTTACACTTGCTGGTGGATACATACAACACCGTCGGCGGTTTTTTGAAAAGCACGGAACTTATTAAAAAGAAGAAAATCATCAACGACGATATTCTTTTTTGGAAAAGAACCGAAAAAAATAAGCTTGCTTTAAAGGTAAAACGTAAAAAAACTTGAAGCGGTAAAGAAAGGGGGGGGGAGTTGACAGTGAAACAAGCCGCGTCAGGACAAAGGTACCGTCCTATACTCAGGTGGTGGTTAGCTTTATATATAATATACCCCACGCGGGCATTAATACGCAGCTAACCACCTGCCTACTACTCACTACACCTTTTGTAGATGATATCATAACCCGGAGTAGGTCCAGTTTACTTGGCAGTTTAATGGAGCAAGCAATAGTCTACTCGGTCAAGAATGTGACGCTATACTCATGGAGATGGAGAAGGATTTGCTCATCTACCGAGGCACTTAGCTCTCGAGAATCTGCTCCACTATCCCCCCTCGATGTCGACCATGCCCGCATGTCATCAAGGTACCTCACTCCAGATAATCAGGATGCCGATAGAGAACATCGAGTCATATACTTTGCTCTGTTGCTGCTTGTCATAGTCGTGACCATAGCCATCCTCGCCATCGTACACGATATATACACATTCTCGTCGTTAGACGTGTTTGGCTTACTATCGTCGTCTCTACCCCCGTAGCCTTCCTTAAACTGTAGATTCTAAGGATCCCCCCGGATTCATCAACCACGTAATGTGTGACTGTCTGTGTTAAGGTCTTTTCTTCTTCTGCAAATAAGCTTGAATCCTTACGATACCTGGCAGAGGTTACGTGAAACTCTTGATCCTTCCCGCAGCTGCTCCAGGCGGTTTCCATACTTCTTAGCTTCCTTGTAAGAAAAAGTAAAGAAGAAAAGAAAAAGCCAACTCCTCACCCCATTCCCTCCCCCTCCTTCTACGTAGAACTATGATGTATGGATACCCTACGATGAAACAATCTCTATGGCTTGCATAGGAACCACAGACCCAAAAGGGGGGATCGAAAGCCATGAACGCCACCGGAGGGAGGTACAGCTTCCTCGACACACGAGATGACCCCAGGATCGCGTGGCGTCCCCCATGGCTTGCTCGCCTCCTATACGGCTGTGACTTCTTTCACCGGCAGAGTAGAGGGAGATAGACACGGCTGTCTCAGGCTCAAACAACACTGGGAATATCCAGCTTCCGTATCTGTTGGAATATGGGACCGGATGGGGAGAGGCAAAGCGGGATGATGTATGCCGCGAAGCACCTTCATGTCGTTCGACAAGCCCCTGAAGCAGCCACTCCTGGCTGTATCGCTGAGACCCAAGGCGGGATGCCGGGTGCCATGGTTATCTGTTGGGAAGATGTTCGGACGGATCTACCTAGAAAGTCAAAAAAAGATTATGTACTAGATATCGACGCCGCGCGCATAAGCTATGGCGAAGAAACCCCTTAGTCCAGTTGCGCATGGTACATACTACAGAGTTATCAGGAACAAGACCATCCTTCCAGGAGGCACGACGAACTTCGTCTTCATCAACCCATTGCGGAGAGTGAAAACTTACCCCTAAAGATGATTGGTTACCGAACAGAACCAACAAGAACAATATTGAACAAGGGAATGAAAAGAAAACAAAGAAGCAGTCATATGTCACTCCCCGAGACATGAGCTAAGTGGCTTTTCTCCTTAGTATTTCTTGTCTTAGGTACCTACGTACCACTACATACCTACCTACCTACATACATACATACATATTACTACGAGTCTCCGGTTGCACGAGACGCAAGAACCGTAGATCGCCCGGCTCTCTAGCCGGTAGATTACCTTACTTTGCCTTTACCTTACCTTACATTACCTACTGACCCTACCTGTGTACGCGCCAAACCTCTGTATACAGTAAACATGACAGATAAGAATCGATGGTAGGGAGGTCGGTCAGATACCTACATACGCAGATGGCCAGAGGGGCTCTTCCGTCCCTGCCCCTCACTCTTCGGACGTCTATTCAACTCACTCACTCACTCACTCACTCGCACATGATAAAGTCTAATAGCATTTACAGCGGGGGTAATTTCGGTTCGGTTCGGTGAGCGGATAGGGGGAGAGGGGGAGAGGGGGAGAGGTTTGGGTTACGGCATCACATTGCGCGTTGGCGTCTTAGGTAATGCGGTGAGACATGTCCAGTCCAGTCCACGTACCAACCAATAAACAGACAATATGCATTGTGGCGCGCTCTCTGGCGGTGGTCCCCGCTGACGGAATGATAGAAAGGATAGGAGGGGAGGGTGGGTGGGCGCCGCGGCAGCCTGCATTCGGAGCGAAGCCGAGCCCGGGGAATGCACGTGGCTTGCCGGAAGAGTTGGGTAACCTAGGTAGGTAGGTAGGTAAAGTAGATGCGATGGATGGGTTTAGATGGGGGATTCATGCAAGTCGATAGATAGAGTGCGGCTGTATCGCCGGCACAGCTTTGCGATCTACGAAGTCTTTATTCTCGTCGTGTAGCCGGATTGGAGGAAAACGATTTAGTTTAGAGATTTATGTGGACGAAAGGGCCGTCGAGGAGAGAAAGACCGCGGGAGTTGAAGAAGAAGAAGAAAAAAGGGGGGGAGGAGGGAGGGTACCTGGTTCTTGCGCAACAATGCTACGCATAGTTATACCGAACCTGATGATATTAATATATATGTGTAGTGTTTACGCGGTACCCTAATCGTGCAAAAATTGCCCGAATGTTGGTCTCGGGCTGGGTGTTGGATACTTGTTGCTATAATGCCCGTGTCCATAGAACGTCTCGGCCTCTTGGTGGGAAAAGAAAACATGCTTCTTCGACGCCAGTCCGCATTCATACCCAGCTACCTATGCTATTTGACGGAGTATAGGAAGCAGAAGTACTTACTCCTAGTAATGGAATAGCGTCTAAGTCGCGATGATTAATCTCTGAGTGTACCGTATTCTAGACATACCGTTGGGAATCGAAAGAGCCCCAAAAGGGGCTAGAAATACACACCTTACTACATGGTGAGTTTATTGTGAACAAAATCCGTTTTATCGTGATATACGGCAGGGAAGTTGTGAGATCTCCTTTACGAATCATTGTATACCTGTCAAGGGTAAAAAAAATTGTACCATATTTAGAGATAACAAGTACCTATATAGTTAAATATATGCTGCAACCATGGCATGTAATTTTGGGGGTGACTATAAACTGATGCTTCTGTTGGTCGGTTTTGAGCATTCATCAAAATATGTATAAGGGCAAGGCAAATGATCTGAGGCAGCTCGTCTCTGCTCTTAGATTCGAAACGGGAAAAATAATTGGTGATTACTGAACAACGGGACATCGTGGCAAGGAGGTTCATAAATCCAGGGTTGTGCTTATTACGTTGACGTATATATCCCGAGGTATTGATAGATCTTTAGACCGGGACAGGATTGAATATAACTATTTAATTGTCCGAATAGAGGAAATATCCAAAACCGTATATACAGAAACCAAGGGTGCTGGAAGGCTATGCTCGCTGGTATATCATTGATACATATTCAAAACATCACCGTAAACGCTTACGAGATTGTCATGCATGTTTTGGTATTTTGGGTAGACTGTCCGTCTATACTCGTTACAATTCTAGATAACCCCTTTATTAGGGGAATATGACATGTACCCTTTTACCATCCGAACATTTTCTTAATCCTCGTCCCAGTTGGGGTTTGGTCCAGGTGGTTTAGGTCCACCGGCCTGTCTTGCTACAATGATCTGGTCTACGGAGAGAATAGTCCGCGCTGCCTCTGTAGCTAGCTTGATAGCCCAAGCCTTGGATACCATCAAGTCTAGGATTCCCTCGTTCTTAGCATTAAGGGTGCCGGTGCCATCGTCGTTCTAGATATGTGCGTCAGTTACAAATCCATCTAGAGTCGGTGTCTTTGAAGCTTACCTCTATATCAACACCGGTGGCCCAGTCGTCCTTCTTGTGGTGTGCTGTGTATAGTCTGCTCAGCACTTCTGTGGCGTCTAGACCGGCACTCTCTGCTATTGTTCGAGGGACAACTTCGAAGGCTTCTCCGTATTTTCGAATGGAATACTGGGACAGCCCTGACGTCTTGTCGCCGAAATTCTGTATTCTTCCGACAAGCTGGACCTCAGTTGCACCTGCGCCGGGTACTAACCGAGCGTCTCGAGTGATAGCCTTGACTACGTTGACACCATCATCGACAGCCCGCTCAACGTCGTCGAGGTAGTTTTGGGTAGCACCCCTGAGGACCAGAGTAGCTGTCCGAGTCACTTCGTCTTCTTGTCTGAACACCGTTACACGGTCACCACCAATCTCTAGCGTCTCAACAACATCCACAGAACCCATCTCGTCCGGCATAGGGGCGCCTAGTCTAGCGAGAGGAGTAGCGCCGACAACACGGCAGATTCTCCGCAGCTCAAACTTGCTGAGGATCTTAATAACGAGAATGCCATACCGGTTGAGGTAATGCATGGCAAGCTCTCCCACTGTCGAACCAGCAACGACGACTCTTAATCCGACATCGTGGAGCTCTTTGATGGCAGCCTCGAGTTGGGATTCCTCGCCCTTGGTAAAGTCCATCATTTCTTGCGCATTATGCAGCAAGACGGTACCCTTGGTCTCGGTCTGGCTGATATCGATAGCACAGGAGAAGACACCGACCTTGGCCTTGGTGGCCTTCTTGACCGATCCGTCAGGCTCCTTGGGGAAGACCATACCCTTGACTACCTTGCTCTGCTCCAGGCTTCCACCCATGATTTTGACGACACGGACGTTGTCAACATTGAAGTTGACGGGGTTCTTGGGCATAACGGCAAGCACAGCCTCGGCAACCAGGTTGGCCAGGATATCCTCGCTGCCGTTCTGCTTGCTGGCTACGACTGTCCGAATAGCCTTGCTGAGATCCTCCTGCTTCGTAATGTCTTCTACCTTGTCGACAACCAGTTCTTCCAGGGCTTCGAGCGCAAAGGCTTGGGCACGCTCGTAACCGGTGACGATATCGGCAGTCTTCAGGCCCATGCGCAGAAGATCCTCGGCCTTCTTCAGAAGCTCACCGGCGAGGATGATGACGAGGTTGGTAGCATCACCCATCTCAGCCTCCTGCTGCTGACTGGCCATGACCATGAGTTTCGCTGCGGGGTGGACCACGTCGAGCTCCTTCAGTATAGTGGCGGCGTCGGAGGTGAGGATCATCTTTTGCAGATGGTTGATGACGATTTTGTTTCGACCATAGGGTCCTAGGGAGGTCTGGACGGTCGAGGCAATGGCGCGGCAGGCGTCGATGTTCCGCAGGACAGCGCCATCTTCCGAGTCGTAGCTACAGCAGCAGCAGTATTAGGCATCTCCATGTCTACCTCACAAGCTTTAAGCGACGATGGTGGGGTGTATAAACACGTACCTATTGTAGCCCTGCTTGAACAAGCCAGCATTCGGCGCATTTGGGATGTTGAGTGACATGGTTGCTAATTGTATTTGTTTTTTTCTCCCTTTTTTCTGGTCTGGTTTCCCCCTTTGGAGTGGTCTTGAAGGAAGGGAAAGTAATGGATGTAATTCAGAGGTTGCGGCCTGTGGATGGTGGCACCGGGTCCATTTGCATTTAGGTTCTCCTTGTCACTTGAGAAAAATCAGTGGAGCTCCGAAAGCTCAAGTCCATTATTAGGTAGTAGCTAACCTTTAGCAGCTGGCAGCTGGCAACCGGCAACTGCATAGTAGTAGGTAGGTACACTAGGTAGGTACTCCGATAAGATAAGACAGCCTTGCATTGGGTGGAGTGGGGCGGTTTTTAGTGTTTAGTTGGTGAGGTTTACGGAATAGGTACAGGTATCCCTACCGATGGTACCTCATTAGGTAGGTACCTAGGTAGGGCAGGTAGGTATTTTCTTAAGCAGTAACCTAGCCTTGTTGCTTGACGACACGCTGATCAACTGAATTGCGCGCTGCTGCTTCTTCTTCGCCTTCGCCTTCTTCCTTCTCTCTCCCTTTCATCTTCATCCATCTACCTAACCATCGCAATTCACTGCACACAGCGCGACCACTCCCACCGTCCCAAACCGTACCTGCAGGCATTGTCGCAAAGGGCTTTGGATACCTTCTTTTTGTTCCAATTTAAGCCGAGAATTTATTCAATTCATTCTTTCCCTGCTGCCAGGCATACTTGGCGTCTGTCGTCGTGATGGCGCCCCAGACCTGTAAGTGCTGTTTTCGCGATTTATTTTCCCTCCCACGCCTATGCCTACGCCCACGCCCTCGCCCACGCCCTCGCCCTTCGCCTTCAACCTGGCATGTGCGTGTCATCTGGAATATATGCGGGTCCCAGGCCTAGGCCATTACCTGTGCCTCACCGAAAACTAGCTCGACGCTTGGTTGTAGGAAGCTACAAACGCGGGATAACCTTTCAAACCACCTCTAGTTATCTGTGCCTGTAATATAGATTGCAGAGGTCGCGAAAGAAATCCCTCCCCTTCCACATCCTTTCCACATCCTACCATCATGATCAGAATCAAGACGAAGGTTAACTTGTCCTCCCGCCCGGCAGCGCATCCGCCATCTCTCCCCCCAACAGTTGAGGAGGCATACAGACGGAAATGCATCCAGTTGAAGGAGAGGTCTAAGGAGATCGAGGATGAGAACGATGCATATCGATTGCGACTAGCCAGACTCAAGCGTCAGATACAAAAGTCCCGCCTTGAACGAGCTTTCTTACTCGAGCAAATCGCCAAACGTACGAGTACCAATGTTGAAGACTCCGAAGGCAGCCCTAGCCCGCCTCCCACTGTATGTACTGAAACATCCTGCATCCTAGCAGGGTTGTGATTGAAGGAAGAAAAGAAGAAAGAAAGCAATAAAAAATATCAAAAGACTGACCGCGACTAGCCTCAGGATAAACCTCTTCGGACCAAGCGTGGTCATCGCAAACCTTCTCTCTTACCCAACGCCGAGGGTAGCAATTCAGCCAACACGACCTTCATCAACCAGAACCTCACCACTCTCTCCCCGAGCTCGGACGCCTTTTCTCACTCGCAAATAGACTCGCAGAAGGACCAAAGCCGGGGCTCGAATGGTGCAGCAAAGCCGCCTAAGAGACCAAGTAATGCATTTGAGATCTACTGCAACGACACGCGACCTCGTCTCCAAGCTGAGCATAAGGACGAAATTGCTGCAGGCGAGTTCCGACTCGAGGAGGAGCTAGCACGTGGCTGGAAGGATCTGCCCGAGAAGGAGAAGGAGGAATTCCAGTCTCGGTACGAGCAGGAGCTCAGCCAGTGGAAGGAGGCGCGCGACACTTATAAGCAAGGCGTTAAGGACGCTGCTTCACGGGAGCGATCGCGCCAACGTGAGAACAACCGAGCTAGCCGTGGAGGCCGGACCCGCTTCGAAGAGGTCCAGGATGAGGACGGAGATGAAGACCAGGACGTCGAGATGGCCGAGGCCGGACCGGAGACAGCAGCTGATCAGGACACGGACCCTGAGACTGAGGTTGATGAGAATGATGCCACGATTGCCGAAGACTAGATGATGTTTTCACTCTTCACGGCTCAAGTTAGCAGTTTTTCATGCAAGGGCTACGTCAGGATGGATTCTTCTAGTTTTTTTTTATTAGGGGTTTTCCGCTTCTCCTATGGAGACGAAGAAAAGGGGGGAGGGTGACATGATAAGCTTCACTGGAGGAAACCGAGATCACGGCGTTAGGGTTAAGCACTATATGGTTCTAGGGAGCGAAAGCTTTTTTCTTCTTTATTTATCTTCTATTACTTGTTTCCCACCCCCTTTAAGATTTTTATTACACAAATAGAGAGAGAGAGAGAGGACGACTCACAAGGGGGGCGTCAGACACAAGAAGAAGAAGAAAAAGCAATAAATTGTATTACTAATATATACCACTACTTGCTTCCAACCTCGTTAATCCCACTGCGCAACGCCTGGCGCAAATTGTTGCCAAAAACGCGTCCTCCAAGATAGGTACCTACGTTATGCCCCCCTTCGTCGGGGATATGCGTATGGTGGTGGATTTTTCGAATACTTATAACCCTTGGTCCGAGTTGAGGAGAGTCGAGTCGAGATTGAATAGCAAGCATTAGGAACGGGAAGGGAGGGAGGTTGGTAGATGAGATTGAGATTGAGATGACGAGATAAAATTCTAAACACTATGTATTACCTACCTACCTACCTACCTACCTACCTATCTGCAACCTGTATGCGTATAGACAAGAGAGAGAGACAGGCGATACATGTCCATGCCGTATTGTTCAGCGAATTAATCCTGAGAGCTTTTTTTTTAACCCCCTTTCCTCCCCTCTCCTTCTCTCTCCTCCTCCCCTTCCCCTTCCCCATCCGAACCTTGAACCGAATCGAGCCGAACCACCCGAGAAACTTTGACCCCGTGCGTGCGTGCATACGCATAAGTACGCAGCGCGCGCATGCCCCAGGGGAAGAAAGATATGTAGGTTAGTGTATATTTCGAAGGGTCCGCGGGAGGGCCGGAGGGCGGGAGGAACAGGACAAGCACGACACGACGACGACGCGACGCGAACCCTCCCCTTTTCTCTCTTTCTCCCTCTCCCCAGCTAGGTAAGTAGGTTAGGCTAGGTTTAGTAGGTACCTAGGTAGGTAGTTCCACAAGGTTAGGTAGGTTTCTCCTCTCAACATGTTGTAAGATAGATAGGTCATCAGTCGTCCACAAATTAGTATGCATATCCTACCTACCTACTACCTAGCTACCTAGGTACACAACAACATAAAAAACGAACACAACCCAAGAGCACTTTCATAACACTAACGAACACGCGAGTTGCTAAGTGAGATATCTGTTGTCGGGGTGGGCTTACATATATATGTATATATATACCTAATATATATATTTTAATTCTCGTCTGCCAACTATGATAAAAACCGTCAAGTTTCCCGGCCGTCCCGTGTGGTGTGCTGTGCGCTCCCCTTTTTCCTTGGTCATATTGGAATATGATATGATACATAACCACATTTTTGGTGTTGTTGTTTCCTTTCTCTTGCTTATCCCCCCCCCTTTAACCCCCTCTTTTGCACTCTTCCTCATCTTAAAGAAAAAAAAGAGGGAAGGAAAGGAGATATCTGTTGTTTACGATCTTTGGTACCAGCGAGGATGATGGGTAGTGGTATGTTTTACCTATATTAAAAAAATGTGTAGTCTACCTACCTACCTAAGGTAAGGTGGTTGGTAAGTAGGTAGATTCTCCGGTCGTCTTAATCCACGCCCGCATAAAGATCAACGACAATGTTCACGGCCGCGACGAGAATCTCGGCGGCGATGAGTACGATGACTATATATGGTAGGGTATACATGATTAGTAAGTGTTTATTAAAGAGAACTAGAAAAGCGAAAAGGGGGAAAGCGACGAATGAAGACCTACCAATCCACTCCAGCATTTCGCCGTGTCCATGACTAAGCTGGTCTTTTAGGACAGCTAGCAGGTCGGCGATGACGTCGAGGCGCTCGGTTAGGAGGCCAACACGCTGGTCCATCTCAAGGTAGCTGCGGACAGCTTGGTAGACGGGCTCCAGGTGAGGCTCAACCCAGAAGAGCTCGGGTGTATCAAGCACGCTGCCGTTGAGATGGATGTTTATGCGCAAGATGAAGAGCTCGCCGATCTGCATGTTGATTTGCGCGCGGCTTAGTGCAATCTTGCCCGTCATCGCGATCTGTGTCGGAATATCTTTGCACGCGTCTACCGTTGAGGCGATAAGTTCCTCGAAGAGTGATGTCTATGACCATATTAGCCATATGCTTCCTATACATGAGTTTGTCGTAACTAAACCAGGAAAGACAAATGCCTGCCCGGGTGGCGGGGGGTATGTGTCTTACCTTGACACTCTGCGCAAGCGCATGCGATATAGCAAGCTTCGTCATATAATTCCCCTTGTCTCGTAGAGTGATGAAGTCATTGTAAATCCGGGGCTGGTAATCCCGCGTATAATAGAAGTTGAAGCATTCCGTCTCGACATCGTCCGGGTCCAGCTTTTCTATTTCGAACTTGGCAATTTCTTTCAAGAACCGCTGCTCATGTGCCGGCGACATACCCCATATTACCACAACACCGTAGTCGAATAAGAATACCTCGGGCGTGTGAACTTGAGTATCGAAATCGACATCTTGCGACTGATGGGTTTGCGGATCGTGGAATGCGCTTTCGTGATCGGCACGGGAAGGATAGGCCAGATTGTTGTGTATGTCTCGTCCGTTGCTGAAAGCTTCCTGCGCATCGGACATACCACCCTCCTGTTCATTTTGTAGATTTGCAAGGGCTTCCCGCTGATAGCTGTCTGAATGCACCTCTACCTCGCCTGTCGAATGTCTCCTTTCATGCGCCTGTACCGGCCCCTCCCTAATCTCCTCCATTACTTCTACCCGCTCCGCCGATTTGCCCGTTCCGTAATTATAGGGTGTATAGATACACTCGTCGATCAGTTTAGGGTTTGCTCCTCTGGTCCTCCCTCGTCCTTTGAGGAAGCGCATCAGGCCTTCTATCTGGTATCGATTTGCCGTGCAGTATGCTGTTACTCGCGGTAGCTTGTCACGATCTGCTTTTCCCAACCGCGCAGCATCCCGCCTCGCCATAGGATCCTTGATTCGGGCGTATTGTGAGTAGACATCCCTGCCACTCTCTTCGTCGGGTTCTAGCTCGTCAAGTTGGGGATTGGGAAGCAACTTCAACTTCTGAGCAGTCTTGGAACTACGCTGTGGACCGATCTTCGGTATGACAACTGGTGGTAAAGCGGCCGTGACGGATCCATGACTATTCCGTCTGCGCAGGCGGTTATTTATGGCCGAGAGCACGGGCGGTTGGCCAGACAGATGGCTTCCCGAGGCAACGGAACTGGCACGGCGAACACGGTCAAGATGATTAATCGAGTTGGGAGAGGAGCTTAAGGAGGCGGGATCGGGTTCGATGGTTCTGGTTACGGGGTTTGGGTCGAAAGTGACGTTCCGCACGACTCTGGGCCGACCGGGATCGTGGCGCAAGAGCGGAGTATGTTCTGAAGATGAGCCGGTCGAACTCATTGAAGCTCTCGGTGAGGAAGCCATGAGGATGCTGGGCTAGTATGGAGCTCTATGCAAAAGCTAGGAGCTATGCCGCTGATCGTACTAGCAAATCTGAACAGTCGGTATTATCGTCTTTGCCATGAGAAAGATATCTAAAAGGTACAATCAATTGGGAACATGCGCGCCTTAATACCACGCTGCTAGACCTTAAGATAAAAAAAGAGTGGTTGTATGAGGGTTCGTAATTATGGTCAAGGAGGTGAATAGCTAGGTAGGTAGATAGTAGCTAGCTATAGTCGGAGAAATGATGGATGGATGCAGGTGAAGCCAAAGGCAAGGGAAGCAGGTTAAGGTTAGTCTAAAGTATATTCATAGATAATATAGGCAGTAGGTATGCTGTAGGTTAGACAGTTTTGGCATTGATGACGTTGCTCAATTGGATCGTCGGGACCTTGTTAAGTAGAGAAGGGGAAAACCAAAGCAGAAATAAAAATAAAAATAAAAATAGTCGGATACATCAGGTTAGGTACCTAGATACTTGCAGCGCATGTAGGTAGTATGTAGCACGGGTGCAGAGAGGGTAGCAGCAAACGCCACCTAGCGTACAGCAGCGTAATTGTGTTACACTAGCGTCCTGTAATGGCACCTGGGAAAGCTATAGCGTCTCTTTTAAATGCAACAAGCATCAAAGCAGCCAACACACAGGGTACCTATTCTTATTACGACTTCAATCAAACCAATATCTATTTAGCTGACTACCTACTAGGTATTAGGTATACAACTTCATTTAGCATCAATGGTCAACTAGGTATTTAAAAATTAAACATTGCAATTATGAACACAAGAAATTCTAACCTCAATTACTCCTATTCCAGTAGTCGCACTGGATTAAGTTGATCTCTTAACTATCGATCAACTCAGTCTCAAACTTCAACCCAGCAGCATCCAACCTATCAATGTACCCTTGGCCTAGGCAGGCGGGTGTATATATACCGCCTTCGAGATCAACATCATCCTCCAACAGCGTTCGGGCTGCTTCACACAACAATGTTGCTGTCACTAGCTCGGTGTTAGTGAGGTCCTTCTAGCACGATAAAGTTGAAGGGTAGTAGGTAGGAACTCACAATAATACATGCTCCCATGATAGGTAGCCTTCGATATGGCTGTCTTCCCACATTTCTCTTTAACTGCATCCGGCGTCGCAACTCCTCGAAATTCGACGTAGTCTTTCGCTGCGTCTTCGCGATCTGGCCCCTGACCCGGTGGGAAAACCAACTTGCGCATCAACTTCCTGAACGGCGAGCAGAATATGAGGAGTGCGCCACCTATCATGTAGCTATAGTGCCTGGCAATAGCTGTCGCGAAGTTTTTCGTTTTTATGTATTCGCGGTATGTGAACTTGGGGCCGTAAGAGTACTTCTGCAGAGCAGGGACTTGTTCAAATAGACCCCAGGTGCGCTGCACCACTGCAGTATCCGACCCGGCAGTGACTGACGTAGTTAGAAGACCGAGATTAGGCACATTGTATATGCCTGTCAACTTGGACAACAGAGAAACCTTCGGGGCACGGCTTGAACTGGGAACGGGTGACAGGGCAAATGGCTTGTGGGATGCGGCAACTTCTTTCCGATTGAATACTTCGAACAGTGAGAGTACTGTGTTCATTGTACCTCCAGAGGGCGAAGCGCTACTTGGTGTTAGTTCTAGGAACTTTGTCAATTCTGAATGATTGCGGGCTTACTGAAGCTCATGGATATCCACCACGACATCGCTGATTTGGGTAGACAACTCTGACTTGACTAACGACGCCAAGGAGAAGGTTATCAAGTCTGAAGGCGCCGATTCAACACCGGACTGAGGCAGCAAAAGAGCACCGGTCTTCTTTGCCGTGGCCTCGTACTTGCTGATCATGTTCATATGCCATACAACTTCGCCTGTACAATCGATGTAATGAGTTCCTGTCTCTGCGCATGCCTTGAAGGCGTGCTCTCCGTACTGTGAGTATGGCCCGACAGTTGTGATAAGAATAAACGTCTTTTTGGCCAGTGCAGTCAGCTCAGCGTCGTTCAGACTACATATTTCGATCTCGGGTGCTGGGCGGTCCCAGTTCAAGGCCTTGCATTCTCGGACAACATTCTCTAGTTTGTCCATCGAGCGGCCAGCTATAGCCCACTTCAGGTCCGTTGAAAAGTGCGTGGCGACATACTCGGCTACCATCTGTCCTGTATAACCTTTGCATATGTTAGTTTGCATTTCTGATCAACTATAGCAAGTGGTGGCACTTACCAGTTGCGCCGAACACCACCAGGTCGTACTGGCGAGAGTGTTTCTTGATCGACATGTCAGGCAATGTCTTTTACAAGAGACACTGTCCTTGGGGATAGGAAGAGAAAGGAGGAGGAGAACGAGGAGAAGATGGGAAAACTTCAGCAGTGGCTATGCGTCCTAGATACGCTTTGACGGGATGTACGAGGTATACTAGTTTGCCTACCGAACTTCGTAGCAAGAGAAACTCCTCCGAGTCTCAAAGAGAAGGGAGCTCGGTCTACATCAAGGAGCAATCACAAAATATATACGATATTTGGAAGGTGTCCCGGAGCGGAACTCAGGACGCGGGGAGCTCGATATGCTCATTTTACTCGTACATGTTCATCAGGGAGACAAGTCATGCCAATGTAGGTTGATAAGTTCTGTGGTTCGTAGCAAAGCTCCAAGTCGGTGACCGTCCCGCACTAGACATGGTATATTAGCCATGATGGGAATCATCGCCGTCTATGCCTCGGGGCTAGGTATCCAGAAGCAAGAGTGTTCCGTGTTTCGTGAAGATCAATCTGTGAGCTTGTCATCGGATGCATGTCTACAAAGGTTAAACCAGCCGGACAAGGGCCCCATTTGCGGCCCATTCGTGCCTCGGAACCTTTCTTTTATGCCATTTCGGCAATTGAACCCCTGGGACCAATGAGCGCCGAAGATACGATGCTATCCCGGTCCCCACTGATCGGAGCAGGGATCACGCAAGACAGGTCACGTGGAAGACGGACCACGTCCCGCATCGACCTACCACGTGACAGCAATGGTCTAAGCTCCTTCAAGTTGGGGCTGACTCGCTTAAGCGTCCACCACCATTTGGTGTTTTGGGCTCTTTGTGCGCAAAATTAAAAAAAAAACCGACTCCACTAGATTTTTGAGAGGAAATACCTAACCTGACCTTGACCACGGTCCGCTAATCAACACCACACCATCACCTATCGCAGTCGGCACTCTAGAAATCGGCTTCACGTACCTCAGACAAGATGACGAAGCGAACCAAGAAGACAGGCCCCGTCGGAAAGTACGGTACCAGGTAAGTAACGACTATACTTCTCTCTTTATTTCCATCGAAAGCCTGCCTCCTCGTCGCTCTGCTTCTGGAGGTCGAAGCGATATCATTATGACCACCGAGCGAAACCCGCTCAGCGCAGTCTTATGCATGCTAACACCGTGATTCAACAGATACGGTGCCTCGCTCCGAAAGCAAGTCAAGAAGATGGAGATTTCCCAGCATGCCCGATACACCTGTTAGTGATGTCACGAAGCACTTCGCCCCCCCTCTTCGGTCAATGCGGGTAGCTAATATACCGTAGGCACATTCTGTGGCAAGACCACCGTCAAGCGATCCAACGTCGGCGTAAGCAATGAGCACTCTCCCTATTGAAGCGTATTACTTACTGTGAACAAGATCTGGGATTGCCGGGGATGTGGTAAAACTGTTGCTGTAAGTTATCAGACAGTAATATCGGTATTACACAATATAAAGATGGCTAATCTTTTTTTTTTCAGGGCGGAGCCTACACTGTCTCGTATGTCGAATATCGCCAACATCAAACCAGAAGAGAAAATGAGGACATGCTAACCGTGGACCCCTAGGACCGCCGCTGCCGCCGCTATGCGATCAACCCTACGCAGATTGAGAGAAATCCAGGAGGTTTAGACGCAGACTGATGGGCGATGGTACCTTTGCATTTGGGCTTCGGTGTTTGGGGAAAGGATTTTACGCATGCCATTTAGGGTCATGACGACGATCGATTGATGTTCTCTCGATCGGCACCAAAATAAGATCAATCATCACCAAAGCCAACAACAATTGCTCTGACCAAGATTTTTGACTGCTTTGCGCCTTGGAATAGGCCTGGCATTTCATCAGTGTGCTCCGTGAACTTCCACCCCAAGGTTTTCAACATGCCTTCGACCCTTCGACTCGGGCTATCGAAGGCGACTGTTGTGTCATCGATAGGATCATGATATTTATTTAGTCACACTATCAGCGGCATCGATTTTACGGGACGCCTAGCCTGCTTCCCTTCGTCGCGATAGTCGTTTGAAAACTACAGTCTAGGCGATTCTGGGCAATCCGAAATAATTGACGTGGCCATCGGTGCCTGTATGAGTGACTCCGCTGTTCCAGCAGTAACTTTGTTTAATTACGGGAGGTTCATGCAAGGTGGGTGTGCTGGTGAAAGCCGCCTACTGCCTAATTATCAAGTGAGTCATTAGGATGAACCGCGGGCTGTCAGTTGAATAGGACCTATTTATTGCGTGTACTCACAGCGGATGAACCGGCCGACAAGTGTCACGGATCATGGAGGACAGCAACTGGACGTTGAGTGTGTATAAAGGGATCGATTTATCCATTCTCCGGGTTTGCGATTGCGTACCTATAGCCGCGGCCGCCAAACAGCAATCTAATCCCTCAGCTGTCCGGCTGCTAGATCATCGGCGGCGCTCTCACGTGGCGACGTTTTAAAGTCTATAAGAATGTCTACCTAGTTTTTGCCTATGCCCGGTAACGATTTGTTATACCCTTCCTAGAATTTGCCTTGTATTGTCTCTTGGACAGGTCTGCAAACTCGGTCTCTAGAACACGTGTTCTGGAGCTCGAGGTTATTCGACGCGAGAGGACCACGAAGGACAGAAGTGCTTTTTCGGCCGTTCTGTGCTGGCCAAGCAAGCCGGTCGTACGTAACCTGGCCGGATAGGTACCTTGCATTTGGGGAAGTGGTGGTGTGAAAACCCCAAGTACAGACGTGACCTTAGCTACCTGACGCTTCGGTTCCTTCGTCAGCTTGAACCGGGTAGGCTACGCGGTCATTGGAAGCTCCCGGCTGCAGGCGAATACAAATGACTGCTACACGACGACACCCGAATGCACCCTGTTGGACACCTGACAGAGGTGATCTTGCGCTCGGCAGTATAGTGAGGAGAGAGGAAGACAAGGCGACCTGACTTGGCTAGCATGCATAGATACGATCGTTGAAGCCGGCAAAACCGTGGAGCTAAGCACGATGCTCATCTACGACTAGGAAGAGGACGATTATTACTGTTGTTGTTATTGCTACTATTATAATCTTGTCTTATGTCTTATGAGATGATATTGTACAAAGAACTAGCGCGTCGGTAACCAAGGTATGTAGATGAGCTATTCCCTCCAGATTAGATGATACCCAGCCCTCCCTCCCCCCCCTTCGCTCCCCCTTGCCTGCACTCTCTTTCACACAGATACCTCGACGGTCTATTCTGAATGACTGAATTGCCCACCGAGGTCAAGGCCCAAGCCTCCGTCTCACAAGATCATAGGCTCGTGGGAAGGGGCAGGGACTAACTAGCGTTCGGTGTCATCAGCTGATTGGGTCCGCTTTTGGGCTGCGTGCCTTTCTACATACTAGCACTACATATGTACATACGATACATGCTACACGGTACCTAGTGGTACCTACAAGCAGCCTTTCTTAGGCTTGCAAGTTGTAGCGCTAAGCTCGACAAGAAAATCCCTTAGGCTTTGGACGTCTACGGAGTACCTTTGCTACTGATCGATATACATATATACTACGACTTAAACTGGGTAGGTATGTACCTTATGTACCTACTTAGTACCTCTCGTGGCCCCTCATTCCTTTTTTTTTCTTCTCTTTTGCCTGTCTAACCTACCTTACCTTACCTCTTTCTCTTATACTTACCTACTCTATTCACAGTCACTCTGTCTCTGTCCACTCTTTCTCCGCCCCCCTCCCTCCCTACTAACAAGTCTACCTACCTAACCTCGACTTCAACTCTCTTCCCTGCTGCTTGCCCTCTTGCTACCTAATTCACAAAACCGCCCATTCAATTACATACATAGCCAAACCTTATTACATACCTAGCAAGCACCTGCACCCTTTACCCTACAGCCCTTATATGCCCCAGTTGCTCTGCATTTGTCGGGTCTGTCCATTACGTTAATCAATCGGTTTATTACAGAGTTCATTACCTGTGCCACTTCGATTGTTCTTGTTAGCAACGCACGCACCAAGCAACCAACAATTCCTCTCCCCTCTCCCCTCTCTCTCTCAAAACCAAAACCAAAAAATTGTTCCTACAAACTCGACTTGTCTTTTCTCCTACCCAAGTTTTCCCCGCTGTCCCAAGAGCTAGTAGCAAAGCCAGAAAAAAAAAATCCACCAACTCTCTTTTTGGCATTTGTCTATCTTCAGCACCTATCAATCAAACCATCAGTCACAGTCAATCATTTCTCTGGAACATCAGCTGCCAACGACCTCAAGTAACCACATTCAAGCAAGAATCAGAGAGAAGTGGATCTATTTATTATTTTCAAAAAAGAAACAACTTGGCCCTCCTACTTATCAACAATTATTATTTTTTATACATCAACCATTGTTCCCTATTTCAACCAAACTAAAAGAGAGGGAGCGGGCACACACACAAAACAAATACCTACCTACAAAACACCCGCGTCGCTGTCAATTCACTTACCGAAACCTATTGGGCGTCCCCATCTCGTCCAATCCACCCCTCGAGAATTTAGAGAGCTAGCACCGACACTTCCTCCTTGGATCTATCAATCAATCAACCAACCAACCAACTAACCAACCAGTCAATCCACCAACCAACCGCCCGCCTCAACTCACACTGTCCGCGGCTTGCTGCCTCGACTGCAGCAGACCTCGCCCAGACTTACATAAAGTGTCACTTATATGTTCTATTACCAGAACCGCCAATCTATGAAAACCTGCCCTCATGGCTGATCAATGTATTGTGTGTCTAGAGAGTCTAGACATCCAGGCCACGCCGCCTCCACCGGCCGATGACTTGCAGGCCTCTTCGTCTAAGTCGCCCGCAAATACCGGTGCATCATCACCATCGCCGAAATCGCCACTTCGCACCACCCCAAACCCGCCCGCTTCAGACGACGACGACAACAGCATTGCCGTCATCCAGATCTGTGGCCATGTCCTACACGATGCCTGTTTGAGGGAATGGACCGGAAAGGCAAACAGTTGTCCTATTTGCCGCCAAGCTTTCCACCTGGTGCATGTATACGATAAAGTTGGAGGTACGTCAATGATTGTCAATAATGATTGCTGCACGCCCGCTATGACAATGCAAGCTGACCATAATCTTTTTGAACCAGGCACCGAAATATCCTCATACAAGGTCGAGGACAAGAAACAAGTTGCCGAGTTCGACCCGCAGGCATGGCTGGACGAAAACCCCGAAGATGACGAGGACGAAATAAGGCCCTGCCCTATATGCAACCGCGCCGACCACGAGGATGTCCTCCTCCTGTGTGACAGCTGCGATGCACCCTACCATACCTACTGCGTTGGTTTAGACAGCGTGCCTCGCGGCCATTGGTTCTGCCTAGAATGTTCCGAGACGGCCGCTGGGCTGCTCGCAGGGGAAATCTACGACCCAGACGTCACGACGGGCGGGCTTGCAGGCTTTAGCGACGGGCGGTCCGACTACCTACCACGCACCCAAGCATCTATGCGACGTGCTAGGCAGCGAGCTCGCTCTGATGAGTGGCAAGGCGCCTGGGGGCAAATTACAGGTCGCGTCTGGGATGCTTTGAACATCGACCTTGATAATCACGATGACGATGAAGCTTTACGTAACTACCGCCGATCGCAACAGCGGAGAGAAAGGGAGCGACGAGAGTATCAGAGATGGCAGCAACGTCTTAGTATTGCAAGTCGTTTAGGGGCTCGCGATGTTTTCGTCAGCAATCTTCCGACTGTCCTTTCTCACCGTGTTGTGCAACCGACGCCACCTCCGCCGCAAGAAACGTCGGAAGAGAAGCAGGCATGGGGCGCACTGGAAAAAGCCATGGAGGCCGAAGTCCCGGTGCAAACGAGTCCAAATCATCGCAAACGCAAGTCTCGCTCCGTGACGGCATCTCCAGTCGAACCTCCTCAGCAACCGGAGCGGAGGCTAAAACGGCCACGGACCAGACGTGTCCCTGCCCATTCCGAGGCTTCATCGTCGAGAGCGGCACCACGCGCCGATCCACCTTCCAATGCCTCTTCTGCGCCCACTGCCGTGGTGCCATCGCAATTGCAAACCTCCGAACCGCCGTCATTTCTCTTGTCGCTTCTGAAGGAGGTTGAGATGAGCACACCACCTGAGGATGAGAATATCCAAGCTCTCTTCGCCACGCCCAAGCCAACGGCGGATCCATCATCTCCCATCACCTCGCCTTCCCCGTCGGCGCACAGCAGCCCGAGAGCGCTTTCAACGACCCCACCACCGCGTGGAATAAATGACCGGCCCGGGTCGCCATTATCTCTAAGCTCGTGGATTGAGCCAATATATCCCCCGGCGAACTATATCACAAATCGAAACGGAGGCGATCATAGCGATTCCGAATCAGCGCCTCGACAACACCAAGCTAATGGAGCGGCTCGCTCCCCCGAGATCCGGCAGCCGCGACCCCGACGTCAACAATCAACAAACATCCACACGAACCTATCCGGTCCCCGGGACGGTTCGCCTATACGCGTAACACTGCCATTCGAAATGAAGGAAAGCATTAGCAGCATCGTTAAGGACGCTCTTAAGCCGCATTGGAAATCCGGACACATTACAGCAGATCAGTACGCTTCTATCAATCGTGACTTGAGTCACAAGCTCTACAAGGAAGTTTCCGAGTCGACTCTGAATGACAAGGATCGAAATCGTTTCGAAAAGATCGCGACGAAAGAGGTTGCAAGAGCTGTCGCAGATCTCAAGGCATGATCTTGCTACTATTGTCATGAAAGAACTCAGCACGACAGACACGTAACTTAGCATTTTGTGTGGCGTTTCCCATGGCTTTGACTGAGCATTGTTGTACGGATTAGGCCAACGCTCAAGCCGTTTATACCATCGAGATACCCTGGCGCGGATGGGTTTTTGTTTCCCCCTCCTTTTTTTTCCCTCCCGACGGTGGGCTTGGGTTGGCGCTTTCGATACACGGCTCATATTTTATTTATTTCCCCTCGCATGACTCAATGGCGTTTGGCTTTGCTTCGTCGGAAGTAAACTTTTTTCCATGTAACTATGGATGGATAGATGGAGGCATGCATATTGTCAGCATGGAAGCTTTAGAGAGCACCGTTATACGGACGATTTAACTTGAAGAGCTTCGATTATGGTTGGGACCATTCCCGCCCCCTATCTGTCACTCTCCACCCCCCTTTTTTGGTCTTGGGCATGTATGATTAGAACCAATTAGATACGGGTTGGGAGAATATTTCTTACTCGGGAATAAGAATACATATAATCGAGCTACACTAATCATCTAAGTTACTTTTTCGTGCACTTTGGCTTGTTTATATGAGATTGTTAGAGAGAGAAAAACTCACGAGTTAGTAGTACTATGTACCGTGTGAGTGGTACGTAATCACGGCGTAAGTCAACTACTAGGTACTATCTAACCTACTACCTATGTAGGTACTACTAGCGAGGACGCAGCATTCCATGCACAAATAGAATCGTTTGTGTACACATTGAACCGCCTAACCTACCTACCTACATGCCTACCTATGCTGGTCCCAAGGTTACTTACTAGGCACCTACTAGTATGCAAGACAATTAATTCTCTCAACTCGAAGTTAGCTAGCTCGGGTTTACATCTGTTATTAGTGATTTCGGCTATTATGTTACAAACTAGAAAGGCGGGAGAGGGGGGTGAGGAAAAGAATTTGATATTTATTAATTAATTTTTTTCCATCCCGTTCATAGTTTTTTATTTAGATAGATAGATAGATTGATTGGGGTCTGATCATACTTATAGTAATCATTAGTATGTTGGGGAACGCCGAGGTTTGAAGAAGCGAATGCCCCCCGGAGCGAGACGGGAGACTTGGAACGGGGGAAGTGTTCAAACTTACATGCATGGGCGATTTCTAGTGTATGTACGTATGATACCTCCAGTTGTTCGCCAGTTCTTGCTGAGCCACGATAAGCTAGGTAGCTGATGGGTGCAGGTGGGGGAAGTCTGTGGCAGTGTGAAGACAGGTGTGGCTTGGATAGGTAGATAGGTAGGTCTACACTAAGGTTAAGCAAGCCCCACATACTCTAAATTTTTTTCTCCCTACCTACCTACCTACCTAAACACACGATTTTCTTCCTTTCCTTTCTTCTTCTTCTTCTTCTTCTTCTCAACCAAGGCACCATTCCTTATCATCAAGACAAGCCCACTCCCCTTTTTTCATTAAAAAGTTATTTTTTATTAAAAAGGGACCCTAGGAAGTCCTGATCATTTACGTCGTGCCGAGAGAAAAGAAGAAAAATCTGAACGCAGCCTTTTTTCGCTAGCAGTACCTGCAAAAATATATATATATATACACACTGGGTTCGCTGTTAGATAGACGCTGCTAACATATTTTTGATATATATATATACATACGTACATACGCATTTACATGGCTAACCTGCCTATGTACCCCAAGGCAAGCAAGCAAGCTAAGGTATATATTAGGTCGTGTATCGCATTATTATCACGCTTTATGGCTATGTAATACAACTTTGGTGTGGGGGGTTTGGAATATATTGAACTATTCGGGGGATTTTTTTCTTTTCTTCTTCCGGTGACGATGACCATGTGTCCCTGGGGGAAATGGTATAGGTATGGGTGAAAAAAAAAATAGCCGTAGCTGAAAACGGAAAGAGAGCGGAGGAGGAATTTCTGGTTGAAGAATGTAGATACACTACGTGTGCACGTAGGTATGCCTCGTAGGTGTTAACTAACTACCTAGATTGGAACCATCATACAACTTATGGCTCTCCATCTCGCCCTTACGGGTTACGGGTTATGGGTTCGAAAAACATCCATCGTCTTATGTAACCTACTTTGCCCTTGCCTATCTTGGATGTTCCTCTCTGTCTGTCTGTCTGTCTGTTTGTCTATCTATAAGATGAGCGGGGAAGTGAAGTAGGATTCCCGAGAGAGACAGAGAGACTTGTGTGTTATCGTGTACATTAAAAGGTTAATAGGGGCGTTTCTCCCCGTCGTGTGTGTGTTTCTCACTCACGTGTAAACCAGTAAGCAAGGTCCCCCCAAAACCATAATAACCCCCATGTCCTTCCTCATTGCTCATGCTCCATGACATGACATACATAGGTAGGTAGGCACATCTGGCATAGGGCTTAGAATACGGAGACCCCCGGGGGGGGGGGTCCCCAGACACTTTGACACTACCGCCTAATTTAACGGACGTGATCTGATTTTCTCCTCATGTTTTATGGTCTGTGTAATGGTTCTCACACAAACACACACTCTCTCTCTCTCTCTCTTTTCCTTTCCGTTTCCGAAGCTTAATAAGGGGAAGGGGGAGGAAGAAGGGGGCTTAGACTCTTAGTGTAGGTAGTACCTAGTAGTAAACAGAGTAACAGGGGAAAAAAAAGATGCCGTCCCTGAAACTGAAACTATCGTGTTGTCCTTTTTTCTTTTTTTTACTTCTCTTCTCTCCTCGTATTATCGTATCCCGTGGTGGGGGAGGGAGAGAGGAAGACAAGAAGAGGTAGGTGGAATGGATGGCGATATCTTGGTTTTTCTTTTTTCTTCTTCTTTCGCCTTTCTAATTTTATTGGATTGTCGCACCATTTAACCCCCCAATACACGTTCATGTTGGTATTGAGATAGGTACTTAACTACCTTTTCTGATAATGTATAGTCAGTCTCTCGCTTTTCTTGCACTTACACACACATACAACTATCTCCCGGCCTCTTCGGCAATCGTCACAGAATCACACACGCACACACCTCGGTATAAACGCGTCGTCGTCCTTGTTCAGTTGACCCTCTTCACATACGTAATTCCGCAATGTAAATATCTATTTACACACACACACACACACAAACCACTTTTTTTTCTTTAACAATATTAAACCATGCACCCGCACCCTCCTCTCCGGGAAACTTCCTATTAAGGATTCCACCGATTTTGATCACAGAGCGGAGATGGAGAAGAAGGGGGGGGGCGCGGGACCCTCCCGGTGTTCCCAGTGCTAGGTAGTGTAAATAGCCCGTGTTCTTTTATTTCGTGACGACTAACCTACTGAAGCAGTTCGACTTGGTTTGGCTTTACTTGACTTGACTGTTTGTGTGACTTCACCACATCCTCTCGAGAGTAATATACCGTTCGTTATAGATAGGGCTGGACTACATGGTAGGTACCTATTTTGTATGTATCCATGTATCAATGTAGGTATGTAGGTAGGTCTTGAGAGCCCATTTGATGGTCACAGTTACGGTTACGGGTCTAACCTAGGTTATTTGTTGTACCATCAATCAGCGATTGTCAGATTGTCGCATATAACAAACTGTAGGTATATTATTGACATCTCTTTACGGGCCTAGTTAGACTTGTCGAGGCCGACGTACGTATTAAAGCAATAGAAAATGCTCATATATTGACACGAGCCATGCATGTATGCAATGCATTATTGTTTTTGTCTCTACAACAACGTATCTTTCAGGAGTGAATTTTTTTATAATTTTTTTTATTTCGACAGCCAGTACCTTAACCTCGGTAGGTTTCCCACGAGTATACTTACTAATAACGAACAACCTTCCATTAACACACTGGTGTAGGTATGTACGACATATCAGACACTACCTATTGATATTACCAGTAATGTTAACCCTACTAAGCTGATTCGAGTAATCTATACAGTATACATACCTACCTACCTATATACATACATGCGTATATCAAATTTCAATTATACTATACGAGAATGGGGTGGCTACCGTAGTGAACGTGTTGCGATTCTCCTCTTTTTTTATTTTATTTCATTGCCCCCTCCCCAGAAATATATAACGTAGTGTATAGGTTATGTGCCTCGTATTCATTCATTCATTCATTCATTCCAAGGTACATAATGTACACCTTAACAAACCATACCTAATCCTGCTATAGATCATCGTCTCTCTAGTGTGTCTCGGTTTACCGTACATTAATAGTATATCTATTTGCCCAGGAAAAAAAAAGAAAAGAAAAGAAAAAACAACAATAAGTTAAAATCCCACCTGCATACTAGCACTAAACTCCCTCGAGGTTTTCATTTCTTGGCATAAAAAGTTACGTCACGGGTAAGAAGACCTGGGGGAGAGGAGGGTCGGCCCCTCCCACCCCATCCCTGCCCTCCAACCTACAAAACCTATCATCGAATTGGTGTTTTCCCCGTTAGCGCTATGCATATATGTATTGCCGCTCAAACCTGGCCCACCACCCGAGAACACACACACACACACACAGAGAGAAAGAGAGCTGGGAGAGGGGGGGGGAGGGGAGGGGGGGCTCTCTTAGTGGTGAGGGGCGTCTTGGCTCAGCTGGACCAGGGTCCTGTTTGCCCCTCTCCCCCGCTCTAGTAAAAACGCTGGCCTTACTAATGTAAAGAACGAAAAAAACATGCTGGCTGCGTTTTCTTTCACGTGTAAGATGATGACGATGATGATGATGATGTATAGTCTAGGTTAGTTAGTTGCGTTGTATTGAGTTGGAAAGTGGGAAGAGGGAATAGGATTAGGATTGAGGCAGCGTAGCGTAGACAATAATTACATTACCTAGAATGCAGCCTGCTAGTGTATTGTATTGTATTGACATGCACGTAAATGCGTATATCTCTAACTACATAGTGTTCTTCTCTTTTCTTCTCATGAAATGCGTTTTAATATCGATGACCCGAAAGGCTAGGTAGGTAGGTAGTCAGACTACTACTACTTAGATGGGCCACCAAGAGGAGGGAAAAATCAACAACCAGGAATAAGAAGAACCTCAATCCTCTCTAGGTTAAGAAAAAATATGCCATGTCAGCTGAAGGAAGGAAAGAAATGGGCAGATAGAGACAAGTACTTCAACTAATAGTGTCTTTTTATTTGTTGCCTTCTTTTTCTGCTTCGTGCCGGATCCCGAGTGAACTGGTCTCCCCCCCTTTTTTTCCGTCAAAGCATCACATGCAGCAGTAAGTTGGAAGCAAGTAGCAGATAGTCTAGAACAGTAAGTAGGTAAACCATTAATAAAAAAATACAATCCAAAAAAAGAAGAACTAGCACTAGACGTCACTAAGGTTAGATAGGTACTAGGTAAGCAGACTCGTAGGAAAAGCTTGCACATATCACCTAGAAAGGAGTACCTACCAGCACTATGTAGGATGCTTACCTATTGCCTACGCTATTGCCTATACCTACATGACACATACGCCTTACATGAACATACTCATACATTTATTTCATGTTACATACACACACATACATGCATACATACATATGTAGTATGCAAGGGCCCACCTCCCTTTCTCCTCCTCCTCTTCCTCCTCGCGTAAGCATACAAACACCTACATACATAACATACATACATACATGCCTAACTACATACTAATGTGCCATGCACTTCAGTCGACCCAAAACGTTGCCGGAACAACAACACGTCTTTAGTCAAGCGTTCCAGCATGCGCGTAAAGGGGTCACGTCCCCCCCCCCCCCCCCCCCCCCCCCCCCCCCGGGGGGCCCATCTCCTACGTACATACATACCTTGTAACGAACGGTAATGGGATCAAGTCGATGACGATAGCTAATAGGGCGGGGATATGGTTGGTTCGTAACGACGACCGTGAGAGATCGATCACCTTTCTCTATGTGACCCTAGGTACATTGGTAGGCAGGTGTATATATATATATATACACGGAAGTCCGTATTGGATAATATATTGCCCAGTAATACGTGCAGGATCTTAGGCTACTTAGTAAACGACGGGGATCATCATCGCTATTCTCAGCCTCAATGCTCATAGGATAAGACAAGGTCTATGGGTAGGGTAAGACGAGTAGACTTGCATTAGGTCAGTTTACCCAATGGACCAATGCAATACGTTCGCCTCACACATAGGCAGTCGACATCTATATGGATATCCTGTGCAGACTTTGGAAGGGGATTTGTGTTTTTTTATTAGTTTTTTTTATCTCTTTTTTGTAGGGGGTATTTCTTCTTTTCCCTTTCCCGTTCTCGATTTTTTCATACAGTTGAAGAGTCGCGTACAGCGTACACAGCTAGTTAAGTAAGTGGACGACTGTTGACCTTCTCGAAGAGGAGATTCTAGAACGAGCTTAAGTGATGCAACAACATAAATCGCTAGGCAAGGCAAATCTTCCGCATCCCTTCGCGTGACTGACGGTGGAGCATATCCATCACGCAGAAATAATTAAAAAAAAAAGAAGACTCAAGTCCTGCTAAACCCTTCCTTTCCCGTTACCTGATACTTGTTTTGTTTCGCCTGGGCCGGCGAGTTCTATACCCTATCCCAAACCGCCATAAGAAAGAAAATCACTTGTACGGTAGACGGTAGAACACTTATCCGCCCCCTTGTCGTGTGTAACAGTTACGTCTTGGCGCCGCCACCACCTGGAGGATCTTCGTCACTGTCTAGAGAGGTGGTGCTATTCTTCCTACCCTCTGCTTTTAGAGCAGCGCCCTCGTTCGATTCCATTCTCAGCAGTCTTTCTTTCTTAAGGAGCTCTACGCCCGAGGTGACTTCGAACTCCTCTTCGTCTGACTCGGACTCAGTGTCTTCTCCGGTCTTCTTCTCTGCTGGCAGGCCGCCCTTCGCCGCAACGACAAAAGCCTCTTTCGGGAACTCCACTGCGGGCCGCCGATGTGGGTTCTTGAACAAAGAAGCGGGATCGATGGGCTTGATGGTTGGGTCGTATGCCGCTGGAAGGCCAACAGCAACAGCAACTCGATGGGCTTCCTCATCGGGTGTAAGGTGTGGTTCTAGCTCGTAAACACTGCCATTCTCACTATCGGCTTCGTGTTTCTGCCCGGCTAGCATTTGAATATAGCTCTGTCGGCCTGGATCATGAGCTCGCTTGGCCTTCTTCTTCTCGCGCTTCTCAGTAGGGCGCACGACAACAACAGGGACTGGCGAGTATTGCAGACAGTATTTCGAGAATGAACTGCGGTTGACTAAAAATCCCTGGACACCGTCTAAACTCCGCCCTTTCGTCCCTACAATTAGCATAGACGGCTGGTATATCTTGATCTATTTGTGTCAGCCGAGTTAGCTGCAATCTCTCCGTACTGGCACGGGTACAAAATTAGTCACTCACGAGATGCTGGAACGTGTTGTGTAGTTTCCCAACGGCGTATTCCAAAACTAGACCAATCGCGCGGTTCTGCGTGTTCTTTGCTTGAATCGATTCCATGAGAGCTCTCGCATCCTCCTGGTAAGCCTTGTCGGTCAAGCGGACCTGGGTCTCGATGACCCGAACACAGACAATCTCATCGCCGTCATCAACTAGCTCATCTAATAGCCACTGAAGCGCGTGGTCCGAGTAGGAGTTGTCGTCGACGCCGACCATAAAAGTACGGTGCCTCCGCTTGAACTGGAAGCCCGCATGTCGGACGTTGAGCGTAAAGGATATGGGATTGTAATCTGTTGATTCGCCAAGGGGTATGTTGTCGAAGGCTACGTGCGACTCGAACCTTCGCGGACGAGGAGACTCGGTTAGTGTTTCGGTTGCCATCAGCTACACGGGTGGGCCATAAGACCTGGGATTGCGGGCTGGGGAGGGTGTGAAGGGCTGGGAAGGGCGGCGAATGGTGGGCTGGTCAAAGCGAGACAATTGGGAGGAGCTGATGATCTGGGTGCGGGAATTGTGAAGGGGGAACGTCGGTCAGGTGCAGGTGGGTGAGGAGAAGGAGCAAGTATCGTGACTCGGAGCCAAGGATTACGATGCCCAGACTGCTGCGCCTATCGATTCCCTAAGTCTCCTGTAGTGTAGAAACTCATGGCTTGGGAAAGGGTCTGGGGGAGCCAATGGCTGTCGAGGTGGGGGATGCGACGAGCGGGGCTTAAGCCATTGGCGGGCTGGCGAATGACGCTCGGTGTCTCCATAAAGGGGCGCACAAAGAGTTGGAGGAACCCGGCCACACGATGCAAGTCGGACTAGCTCCGGCGAGCCTGAGGCTATAAACTACTAAAAATGCTGCCGTCCTCATGCAATGTGTCCCACCACCACCATTATAACCACCAGCAGATTACAGCCAAGCAGGCCCCATCAACCCCGACATTGCCCAGCAGGGGAGATTGCTGCTAGCTTTGTTGTAGCGAGATCGACCGGCGGAAGAATGCCGTTGCCTCACGACAAAGAGAGCACCAAGGGTCACCCGGCAAGTCCAAGGTCGAGTCTGGACCAGAGCGGGGCGGGCGCTACAGCTATAGGAAAAGCTTCCGTAGCCACACGCTCGTGACGTTGGCAGCTGGGCCCCGCCACCGCTTCCGCCCGTGGTGTCTTGATACAAACCCTCGGTATAGCCAGCCAGCGCACCCAATTTTGAATTGTGGGTGTATGTAGGTAGGTATGGGGATGTGAGGGTACGGGGGTATGGATGTGTATGTGGGCGAAACTGAAAGAAAGGCCGAACTTACCTGCGATGAGGTGGGGAGGCCTCCCGAATCCGACTCCCACCGTGTGGTTTCTTCAATCCTTGCGGCAATGACGGATTGCGCGGCGCCCGAAAGGTAACCGACGATATCGAATCTTTCCTAGAGGGGGGCTCGCTACGGGGCTCGCTACTCCCCGAACTAGAGCCAGTCTCGCCAGGAGTCGTGGCACTGGCATCTCCCGTGTTCTCTGTCTCTTTGAGTTTACTCTTATCTTTCGCATCGTTGCAGGTAGTGACCTGTGCTTCGGTCGCAGCTACACCGCTAGTGCTAGTCTTGGCGCTGGACGCCCGCGCAGTCTTCCTTCGTTCGAGGCTAAAATAATCGAATTTCTTGGGCGTCGGCTGGGATCCGGGCGAGACGTCGCTCCCTGGAGTTCTCTCGGGGGTTCCCTTGCCGCCCGACATGGCGGGATGTGGGTAAAGGATGAGAGCGAGATTATGAGTAGGTAGGAGGAAGAGGATGACCAAGAGTTGAAAGGAGGCAGGGCTGAGCAAGTTCGGCTACACCTAGCTCACGTTGCCTCAGGCAGAGGGCGGAGGAGGCAAGGTCGCATACGGCAGCATCGAGGTAGGCAGATAGGCTCGGGAGGTTGTCCAGAGGGTTAGCAAGAGGCAACCCCCGGCTTATAAAGATCGAACGTGGAGTTGTGAATCAAGGCGGTGGGTGAGTTTCGACTTGTCGTATGATCGAATGCAGTGCGCCACGTGGATTAGAGAGGGTTGGTGATGCTTGGCGGTGTTGCTGTTGCCGTTGTTCCCGGGGGAGCAACTAATATAACGGATGTTTTATATGGTGGTTTCGAATACGGAACAAGCTGCGCCTGACTGGGAGATGACAAGTTGGTGATTTGGCTATTTCAGAGCTCCAAGGTGGTAAATAATAGTCGTAGTGCAGTATGCGCAATAGTATGGATGGATGGATGTATAGATGTATGGCTGTATGGCTGTATGGCTGTATGGCTGTATGGCTGTATGGAGATGGGATGATGCGGATAGTACAAGAAAGGCGCAGCAGGGCCAGTCAAGCCGTCGCCGGTTTGCACGTGTCTCGGTCTTGGTATGACCTGATCGTAAGGTTTGGGGTTTCGCGAGACTGTATGTTGTAGCTTGATATGTAGCTTGATACTACCTACCTGGGAAATAACAGTCAAAGCTACAATCCAAGATAACAGAAACCTCAGGCAGGTTCCAAGCTCAGGTAGCTTATACCACGGAACTAGGCAGGCAGGCAGAGATATTGTTGGGCAAACAAGGGACGACCCGGAAAGGAACAGGACTTAGAGTCTAGACTAGGCCTTGTCTCGTCTTGTATTTGTCTTTCTTTCTGTTTCTTTTTTTTTGTCTTCTGGTGAATAGACAATCTGTCTGTACTGTATGTATCAATGTCTTTTTGGGGGGGTTCCGCACTCGGTCAATGGAACAGGGTATCCAGGGCATAAAAAAGATTAAAAACACATCAAACCTCAAGAGAAGACTGGAAGATTAAAATAAAACAAACAGAATGTGAGTGGAAAGAGAAAGAGAAAGAAGGTGGGAAAGAGAGAGAAAGAAAGAGGTGGAGAGATCTAATAGGTACCTATGTAGGTAGGGCGTCACATCTTGAATATGAATTTAAAAAAAATGGACTTCTAATGGCTTGGCCTTTGGAGGGAACCCAGGCCATGTTCGCCTGCCAGGTAGGTAAAATATTATTTGCCTGATGGGAAAAAAAAAGGTTATGGTTAGCGTAAAAGGCTGGGCAGAAGTTACCCGCCTACCTGTTACCTCTTGATGAAAGTGTGCCCGCCTCGAAGGGGGGACCCAGAACAGACCTCCCTATTGATCTGAACTACTAGGTAGAGAAAACTCGCTAAGTGGCACATCCCACCTACCTATATGTGATGTACTTAGGTACCTATTCTAGGCCGGTACTACCTAATCCGTAGTATCTGTCTATTTTTATTACCAATATGACATGCCTAGGCCTGCTAGGTTGGGTACATACCAGCATGGATATTATCTATCAACCTAACCTACCATCTATCTACATAAACTTTGCACTAACCGCTATACCTACCTAGTATGTACCTAACATACAGTACATAAACCTATATGTGGCCCTGTATACATAGGGTGGGCACCTCCATTATATGTAATCCTCACCTCTCTTTTTGTTAATACAAGGCATCTTAGGTTAGGTAGGGTACAGTACATTTATGTTTTCCTTTCTCTGCCTGCATGCGACTTATTATTGGATGTTCACTTACACCTCCAGGGCTGTTGACTTGCAGCCACTGTAAGTCATGCCTAAGAGGGTAGTATTTTGTCCCTCTTCCTTTCCTTGCCGTCTTTTCCTGTCTCTCCTTCCATCATTAGGTTTTTATTTTTTATTCTTTTGCCTGATACATGGCTTGCTCCAATATCAAAATATCTAGGTATACCTTAACTTTTATGTAACATTGGCGTAACCTAGACGACTCTAATTTTTCTTGTTCTTTTCTTTTGCCCTGTCACATCCATCCATCTTTCCCTCTTTTCTTTTTTATTCATTTTCCTTCTCACTTTGCCAGTTGGGTCCATCAACTTCGCTTTACTTTACCGTAGTATTATCCCCATCATCTCACAACCACCTCACGTACTGGTCATGATGGACATGTACCATGCCATGCTACGATAACAACACCCAACATACAAGTAGGTGGTAATAGGTAGTGGCAGATCAGGCGAGGCACCCAGTCAGTCATTGAGAGTGGCGCGCATACTACTTGGTAGATTCGCGGACCTGGTACTGGCAACTCCAAAAGCAAAGCACAAGAGATGACGGTAGCACCGAAACATCCCTCACTCATCGATGTACCCAATTCTCATTATGATTATTATGATTGAATCATTATTATCATTACCAGAGCCGTCTCTTCATCTATTGCAGACCAACAACCTAGGAATACTCACACACAACCATACCCCAGAAGGATGGGTTGGAGCTAAGGAAGAACCATCACCAGCCCATCCATCCCTTGTCCATGCCCACCAGTGCATTCCACCTCCTCCTGCTCGTATGCAGCGTCCTGTTGGCCGTATTTACCTAGGTTAAGATATTGTGAACATCTCACTGAGCGGCACGTCATTCCCGCCCATAATCCTCGTCTTTCAGCTCCGAGTGTGTAACTACCGATGTCACTATGCATGCTATGCTGCATCGTCTCGTCGTCTACGACTACCACTCGACAGATGGACCGTTTGTCCCAGGAGCTCCGCACTAATTCATACTAGCCGAGAGTCTTGTTCCAGCTTCCAAGAGGTCCCAAGACCGGGGAAAGACACACGACCAAGACGCGAGGATAGGCGGCAGTGACACAGTATCGTCTTCTTGGCCATCTTGGCGGCGTGAGAAACATGCCAAGGAGGCCAAGATGTCCCTCTTTTTGACACATTGCACATTGTCCAACCCTAGCAGCACATAGATAACACCGAGTTCTGGACCGGGGCATGTGGCAGATCTTTTTTGGTTTTTTGGTGTTGAGGGGCCACCAAGCAACGTCTTACGTCCGTCCTACTGCTGCCCCAGGGCCACAAGACCTTCGGACAGAAAAGAAAAAAAAAACCAGACACACTGCAACCTGTCCATCCATCTCCGTTCTCCATCAGCCGCGACTCCGATGCGCCGGCTGAGAGAGGAGCCCTGCGGGTGTAGCCGTCTCAATTAACCCGCCATAGCCCGCCAACCCTAATCGTCTTTCCCACGACTCCAATTCCCCAGACCAGCTTAGCGTTGTCTTGCGCTTTGCTGCCGGTTGGGCAGATCTTGTCACGTCGGCAGGTTGGGGAGCATTTTACCCCTCGAAGGGAGGGTAGGAGTTGCTCCGGGCTCCCCTCTATCTCCAGTCTGCATTGCAGTCTCCAGTCTCCAGTCTCCAGGACCCCAGGACCCCAGTCCCCCAGTCTCTCGAGTTCCGTATGGAGAAATAACCTACACTACCTATAGTGTACTATGATCAGGACTGGAGGTTGTGTGCGAGGTGCGTCTAGGCGTCACACGCGCAAACCTAAGTACCTATGTAGCTATATTTTTTTCACCTTGGCTTGTCAAGGGTCTGCAACTTTTTTTTTTAACAGGAAGTAGTATAGCAACTAGGAAGTAGGACGACCACGATATGCTGAAGGCCCCATCCCTCCCTTCACCGCTATCTGGGATTATTGGGCTTCCTGTCCGGTATCATACCATTTTGGGATGTCTTTTCTCTCCCTCGCACATGTTGAATCCACGAAACAGATAACAGCAGAACGGCACGAGGAGCTGAGCTGGCGTTGATAAGAACGCAAGAAAGCCAACCCATGTCGTTAAAAAAACTATGTCAGCCACCCACCGAATGCGGTGGGATCTTGGCTCGCTGCAGCCTCACCGAATTAACTAGCATACACCACAGGCGTTCACAACCTCGTGGCACGTTCCGTATTGCCTTCTTCCTCCTACACGCGGGCCAACATCCCGAGATCTTCCTATGTCTTCAGCCAAACAAGAGCCAGTTTCACCGCGCACCTCCCGAAAGAGATGACTTGCGTCGGGAGCATAACAACTAATCCTGTTTATTATGTCACTTCTCAGAAAATCTGGAATCTAGTTGATAGTACACTACATATACAACTTAGGAGCTTTTATAAGCACCTAATCTGTGCCCGTTCGCTGGTAGGTATCATGTTACTTCCCGGTATAGCAAATATGCCCGCGGACCCGAAAAAAACACCACACGAAAAGAAGGGCGACAAGGGAAAATATTACAGCGTAGTAAGTCCTAGTTGCGGCCTCTTGCCCCCCTTCCTTTTCCCTACTTCTCATTCCTAGCCGGCTAGTTGACCGCCTCTCACCGATACGCACTACACTATCAATGTACCTTACAGGGCAGCGTACGACACCAACGAAGTTCGTCGGGATGATACGGGAGGCACTATTGCCCACCAACCCCCACCACGTCTCTCCATCTCCATAACCATATGAGCAGGATGCTATGCTTGTCGTGGTATGATAGGCATTACTGGGTTTTCTCATACATCCCCAAACCAGACAACGCCACTGAGCCTTGAAGAGAGGCAGTCTCAGCCTCTAGCCTTACACATTTTGGACGTGATTGTAGCTACAGCAAACCCAATCAGGAAGTATCCGAGTAGCATCCCTAGTTCGTCATATCTATCTAGGTAGCTGACCAATCATATATCTCTTCGACTTCGACTAGTCTCATGCCAACGACGACAAGTCGTCGTCAGTACACGAGCATTTCAAGTACCGGTATGAATCACGACCTACCTGCATACGTATGTATGTATGTTTCTCACTTCATTGTGTGTACCTTGCGGGCGTAGGCCCTTCTACCCCTGTCTCTTCCCATTTACTCGTCTGTGTTCCTGGCTTTCTTGGCTATGTACTTTGTACCTACATATATTCAAGTGTTACTAGCCCTAAGAGAAGAAGCAAAGCTCGATTAGCATATGCATTTCCCATCCATCCATCCCTTCTTCTCCCCCGAGCTCGAGACAAGGGAGATAAATTTGCGACTGGACGGGTAAGCAATGTTCATCCCGTAAGGAAATGGACGCACAAAAAAAAGCCAACACGAAAGAGTATCTCAGCCCCCCTTTCCTCCCGAACGATCGTAAGCCCCAGCGACACGGAACCAATGCAGTGTCACCACTTTTCTAGCCTATTTCGTTCTTCCTTTTTTTCGTCCTCGCCGCCTCCTCCTTAACCACCATTGGCAATATTACATACCTACCTACCTAGGTAGATATGTATGTACGTATGCACATAGCCCGCGCCTTTTTTCTTTTTCTTTTTTAATATGCAGGAGAAGATCTTCCCACAATTGCAGATAATATCATACATACATACATCACGAAACCAAGCCACGAAGCCCCCCCCCCTTTCTTTTTCTTTTTTTCTCTGTAAGGAGAGCGAGGAGGGGGGAAGAGAGAGAGAGAATTCGTCATGAGAATCTGACGTTAGCTAATTCTTACTTTATACGAAGACTGTAGAAAAAAAGAACAAGAAAAAAGAAAAAGGAGAGAGAGAGAGAGAGGCATTGGGTTTTATCCTAACCTAGGCACCCGGGGTAGGCAGGTCTCGTATAGCATGATGCAGAAGAGAAAAAGAAATGATAGGAAGAGAGACTGTGAGATCACGCGATCGATCATATATGTAATATGTGTAAGTTGTGTGAATCGTAAACCGAGAATCTTATGTCTTGAAAGGGAAAGGGAAAAAGCAAAAGAAGTGAGAGAAACAGGAGAACGAAGAATAAGGGGGGGGGGGGGGGGGGGGGGGGGAAGCGTCAGCTGGCTTCTGTTCTCTCTTCTCTCTTCTCTCTTCTCTGTTCGTCTCCTCCCCTTCCCTCCCCCTCCCTTTGATGTGGTAGGTAAGTTATGTAGGTTAGGTAGGCAAGGCAGTTTTCATCATTATCATCATCTACGTATTGATGTCGACCTTTTTGCTGTATCCGTTCTTGCCTACCTTTATCATGTTGTTTGAAGCCTTTTACATCAATCATAATTACGATCAAGTCTCGGTCCCTCTCTCGCCGTCCCCCGTCCCCCCTCCCCCTCCCGAAAAGCTATCAAACTCCTCCCCCTCCCCTTTTTTTATAACTACCTACCAATACCAAAAACGATGATAATTAAACTTCTCATAAAGTCATATATCATCCCTTCCTTCCTTCCTTTTTCCCCTACACCAGAAGAAAAAAAAAACATATGTCTTATCACCCCACGTTGTCTCCCCCCCCCCCCCCTCTCTCCTCTCCTACATACATACATACCTAACCTAGACTACTAGGTACATAGGATATAGTGAAAGCCCCAGGACAAACATACCTACCTACCTAGGTACATTACATTCTATTACCAAAATAATAAACCCCCCCCCAATCCCAATCCCATCTCTTCCTACGTAGATACCTCCCCGTTCCCCCCTCCCGGCCCCCCCGCCCCGCCCCTGACGAAGATCATCCAGTGTCCCTTTTCTTTTTCTTCCTGTTGCGTTTTTTTTTGTTTAATATATATAACCAGGCTAGCGGTGTGTGGTGTATATTGATGTATGTAGGTATATGTAATGTAAAGGTAATGTAACTTTAAAAAAAAGACGACTCGTCAGACGAAGGTGATCCTTGACGCATGTAATCGTAGCACATAACGCAATCCGGCATCCCAGATCCGGACAAAAACAATATACGGATCTGCTCATATTGTGTAGCAATGGTATCTTCATGTGGTTTCTTTTTCTTTCTAGTGTTGTTTGCGTATTCGTCAATGGAACATCTACCTGCCTATCTTAAGAGGAGTAGATGATAGGTAACCCACCGCCCCCCCCCCCCACCACGCAAATTCTTTTTTAAAAATAATCTTAAGTCACCGTAACCCTCTTCCAAGAGCCTACCTACCCATTTCGTGAAGTTGGTTGAGAATTGGCTCTCATCATATTATTTCCCTAGACGCCTGTGCAATGCAAATTGACGACGAAACCAGCAGCCCCATTGCCTCGAAAGCCGTAAATGTCCATTTCCTTTCCCTGTCCGCATTGAACGTTGCTTGTGAGGGGGGGGAGAAAATCCTTTCCCAGACCAGTCTCAGTTGTACGTCCGCGACAGATTGCGGAGGTACCAATCGACTAATTTACGTCCCACCTTCGCTTCCGAAATGTGAATCAAGTCCTGCAAGTGTCCGTTAGCACTGTCGCACATAAAAGCTTGTCCATCGCTCAAAAAGCTTGAATCTGGGTGCTTTTTAGCGAGAACGTGGGGGGGTGGTTAAACATACTCCTTGCATGGCATAATCGAGGTCACTGACGTTCACCCATTCGCCGTCCAAAAGCCCGTGGTCCGTCCACCGCAGCTGTTTGGTCCGCTGCTTATTGACCAGGAGCCAGGCCCGCAGTTCTTCCGGCTGCACCTCCAGGAAACCAGCGAGCTTCTTAAGATCCATCGTGGTGTACAGGCGCAGGTAGGACTTCACAGTCGGGCTCCACATATTGGTCTTGACTTCATCCATGAAGATAGAAAGGTGGTGGTCGATGGGGTCGACGTTGGCCTCGGGGTTGTCAAAGTCAGGCGGGACGGGGGAAATGAACTTGGGGCATGCAGCCTTGAACAGCTCCTCAAAGATGGGGAGCGAATCGGGGCCACCGCGTTGCAGCTTGAGGAGCTGATCTCCGTACTTCTCCCTTAGAGCAGTGTGGATGGTGTCATCCAGACGGGTGGGGTGGAAGGCAACGCAAATAGCGATCAGGGCATACATCTGGTCGTTCTTCTTGGTGATCGAGTCGTACTGTGCGTTCTTCTGGAAGTTCTTGGTCCGCGAGACGTAGACTAGGATGTGGCTGAACATGCGGATGGCATCGGCATAGCGGTGCATCATCATGTAGGAGAAGCCGACGTAATAGTAGGTGGTGAAGTGGGCAGCCATAACACGGGCAAACATGGCCTTCTTGTTGAGTTCGATATCATCGAGAGTCTTCAGCGCAAGGCTGAAATCACCTAGGAGGCAGTGGACCCGAAGAAGACCGATGATAGAGAAATATCCAAGCATTCGGTAGAGCGTCTTGGAGCCGTACTCCCCAGCCACGGCGGCGGGGTCCTCATTGCGCTTCATAGCAGCAAGCTGCTCGGTAATCTGGGATCTCTGGATGAGAGAGTACAGCACATTCAGGACACTGTAGCAGCCCCATGTGTTCGGGTTGTCGCGCAGAATCTGGCGCTCCTCCTCATTGTCTCTCGCCTGTCGGGCAAGGCGCAGTCGGTAGGAAGAGAAGGAGTTGAACTGGTAAATAAATTCATCGATGACATCCCAAGCCCAGTAATGCTAAGAGGAAGATAAGATTAGGCAGGTTATCAAGTAAAGGGGCAATTATGGGGAGGCGAGAGGGAAGAGGGAAGAAGGACCAAGAACATACCGAAGGGGGCTCGAGGTCGACAGGGCCGTCGGAATTGAGGATGAAGTGGAACAGGTTGCAGTACGAGTCGTAGCTCTGGAACTTGACCTCAAGGGGGGCAGAGAAGTCGAGAGGCTGAGCAGCAGCAACAAGGCGCGACTGGATGTCGTCGGTCTGCTGGGCCATAGTCAACGAGTTGACTTGCTCGAGCTCCTCCATGCCGTCTTCGTACTGGACCTGCTCCTTGTAGTCGGCCACAAGAGCCTCCTCCTCGACATCGCTATCGTCGTCAACTGCGCGCAGGGGCGCGGAACCGTTTCGAAGGGCGCTCATCGTGTAGTCCTCCGAGTTTGGCTGTGGGTGATGGGCGATGGTCGTGGGGTTGGGAGAATCCAAATCCCAAAGCGTCCTTTTTGGCGGGGCTCAATGTGATATTTTTTTTTTAGATCGAGGAGTTGTTGTTGCGAAAAAAAAAAGACAAGAGAAGTTTCCACCCTTCCCCCTATGAGCCGAAGTTTTAGCGAATTAGGGTTTATTTGGGATATGGCCCCTGCCCCTCCCCTCCTGCCCCTCCTCCTCAGCCCCTCTTACACTAGTGTACTAACAGCAGCATCAGCTTTAGGTAGGTACCTTCTATCTATCTATCTATCTTAGGTATCTATCAATCAATCAACATTTTTTTCCCATTCCACTCCCCTCCCCTTAACTTACCTACCTAACCTACTTCCTTTCCTTTATCATTCCATTGGTAAGTACTAACCTAGGTATACTTACCTACCTCAATACTACTAGTATTCCTAAACAACACTGAAATGCCGTTAGCCCCACCGTGGAAGAAATTCAAAAGACTATGTAGTACCTACCAAGGTTAAAGCCATCACATAAGATAGACGCAGCAACATTATGACGAGAAATGACACATCTGCCTCCATTCTGCTAGAATCGAATTCTAGAGCTTATTATACACTTGCCCATTCCATTGTGGGGATTACAGCCAACCATAGCCACTGCCTGTTTGTCTGTCTACCTAGCTAGCTTGGCCTATTAGTCATTTTGCCGAGCATTTTCTATGGACATCTTCTATACTTTATCTACAACTACATCTACATTTATATGCGCATCTGCGCCTTGCATAGACATTACATACTAAAACAACGCGTCACATCGCATTTGATCCATCTCACCCTGTCTAACCTGCCTACTCATCCTCGACACCTCTCGGGAGTCTATATATTACAAAAGATAAACTTCCTATATTTCGCTCTGTGAACCTAACCAGGCCAACTACTTACCTACCTTTTTTTCATCTTTTCTTTTCTTGTTTTCTTTTTTCTTCTTTTTTCTTTCTTTCACTGCACACGACCCGTATAGCTCCTAAACATGCCTGTTGTCACTCCAGAAAAGCTTGCCAGCTTACAGCGGCATGCCGATGATGTTCGAAATGTAACGTGGTGCCCTTTCTCCCCTCTTTTATAAAATAACTCGATACTGACTTGGATTCAGATATGCATCCTAGCACATGTTGATCATGGCAAGACATCCCTGACGGATGCCCTTCTTGCTACAAATGGCATCATCTCACCAAAGCTCGCGGGTAAGATCCGCTACCTCGACTCCCGCCCCGATGAACAAATCAGGGGCATCACTATGGAGTCATCCGCCATCTCCCTATATTTCTCCATGCTTCGGAGGTCTGCCCCCGACGCCGCACCAGTCGCCAAGGAGTACCTGGTCAACTTGATCGATTCCCCAGGCCACATCGACTTCAGCAGCGAGGTCTCCACTGCTTCGAGGTTATGTGACGGTGCCGTCGTACTGGTCGACGCCGTAGAAGGTGTCTGTAGTCAAACGGTGACGGTTCTTCGCCAGACATGGATAGAAAAGCTGAAGCCCCTTCTGGTCATTAATAAGATCGATCGATTAATCACAGAGCTGAAGATGACGCCGGGCGAGGCCTACACTCACCTAAGCAAACTGCTTGAACAGGTCAACGCCGTTCTGGGCAGCTTTTTCCAGGGCGAGCGTATGGAAGAAGACCTTAACTGGAGAGAACGAATGGACGAAAGAGTGGCCGCCGCAGCAGCCAAAGAAGCAAAAGTAGACGACATCGAAAGCGATGCCGGAGAGCTTCAGTTTGAAGAGCGAGACGACGAGGAGTTATACTTTGCTCCAGAGAAAAACAACGTCATATTCAGCAGTGCAATCGATGGTTGGGCCTTTACTGTTCGCCAGTTTGCTAGCTTATATGAGAAGAAGCTTGGTATCAAGAGAAACATCATGGAGAAGGTATTATGGGGAGATTTCTATCTTGATCCCAAGACAAAAAAAGTTTTAGGACGGAAACATTTGAAGGGCCGCAATCTAAAACCTATGTTTGTACAACTTGTACTTGAACAGGTTTGGGCTGTATACCAAGCTACGACCGGAGGTGACAATGGAAAGGGGTAAGTCGTCAACTTCCTTTGAGTCTGTCTATTTTCGCAACCTTTCAACCCTTAGCCCCCCTTTTTACTATCCGGCTTCCCTCCAAATAACAAACTATGCAATAATATTATGGATCACCAAACCCTTTGGTTGCATCCGTTCATGCTCTGTATTAGTATGCTAATTATAATGTAGCGATCCTACGCTGCTCGAGAAGATCACGAAATCGTTGAACATCACAGTACCCCCTCATATTGCTCGGTCGAGGGATACTCGATTGCTGCTCACAACAGTGTTTTCATCGTGGCTACCCCTGTCCACTGCACTACTTGTCTCTGTTGTCGAATCATTACCCTCTCCAAGAGTAGCACAAGCCGAACGGCTGCCCGAATTATTGGAGGATTCTCCCGGCTCGGATCATATTGACCCTGCTGTCAAAGATGCTATGGTGAACTTCAAAACTTCACCGTCTGATCCCGTTGTAGCCTATGTCAGCAAGATGGTCTCCATCCCTGAAAGCGAGCTCCCAGAGAACAAGCGTAAGACTGGTCAGCTCAGTGCAGAGGAGGCTAGGGAGCTCGCGAGGAAGAAACGAGCGGAATTGGCACGGGCGCAGCAAGCAGAAACGAATACGATGAACGACATCACCACAGCACTTGAAAGCATATCATTAGATAACTTCGTCCCGGAAGCAGAGGAGAAGCAGGCTGACCCGGAGCATCTTATAGGATTTGCTAGGATATACTCGGGCACACTCTCAGTTGGAGATACAGTCTACGTTTTGCCGCCGAAATTCACTCCCGCCAATCCTCACGCGGCCCCAGAGCCTCAAAAGGTTACAGTTACTGCCTTGTATATGCTTATGGGCAGAAATCTGGAGAGTCTACCTTCTGTGCCCGCTGGCGTGGTATTTGGAATAGGCGGGCTCGAGGGACATATCTTGAAATCAGGAACCCTGTGTAGTCAGCTGGAGGGCTCTGTTAACCTTGCTGGTGTCAACATGGCAGGAAAGCCTATTGTTCGTGTTGCGCTAGAGCCGGTGAACCCAGCCGATCTAGACAAAATGATTGATGGCTTGAAGTTACTTGTGCAAAGCGATCCATGTGCTGAATACGAGCAGTTTGGAAGTGGAGAACACGTCCTCCTTACTGCTGGCGAACTCCATCTGGAACGATGCCTAACGGACCTGAAGGAGAGGTTCGCGAGATGCGATATCCAAGCTGGCGCGCCTATTGTACCTTATAGAGAGACGATTGTACGAGCGGAAGAGATGCGCCCACCGGCCAACAAGGACTTGGGCCGCGGTGCTGTCATTGGTGTGACAAGTTCTAAGCAGGTGAATATCACACTTCGGGTGCGGCCGTTGCCGCCGGATGTTACCGATTTCCTACTCAAGAATGCCGGATCCATCAAACGCCTGTATTCCGAAAAGAAAGCCCAAGAGGAGGGTGACAATCCGAGCGAACTCGATGAGGATCAGCAAAAGATCGAGGCGGATGAGGATCTTGTTGACGGTAAGGCCTTGAGTCTGGAGGAGTTTAAGAAACAACTCCAGATCATCTTGGAAAGCGGTAAAGGCCGTGAAGTATGGAAAGATGTTGTTGATAAGATCACTGCCTTTGGTCCTCGACGGACGGGTCCCAACTTGCTTATAGATGCTACTAAAGATGGACTATTTCTCAAAGTCTTTTCGGCGGACAAGATCGAAAGTGACAGTCCAAAGGCGGGAGAGGCACTCCACGCAGCGCATCTATGCGACAAAGTCACGTACGCCTTCCAGCTAGCTACCAACCAGGGACCACTATGCAACGAGCCCGTCCAAGGCATTGCTGTCATTATTGAAGACTTGACAATAACATCTACCGAGGAGGAAGCGTCGGCTCGCGACCGGCTAGGTAGGTTGACAGGAGAAACCATCAAGACCGTACAACAGTCCATCCGGCAAGGCTTCCTAGATTGGTCTCCACGCATCATGCTTGCCATGTATTCGTGCGAGATCCAAGCGAGCAGTAAGTATTTTCCCCCTTTCCGCTCCAACCCCCCGATCTAGAGATCTAAAAACAAGCAATCTAACCCGCAACCCCTTCCTTCAGCCGAAGTCCTAGGCCGTGTCTACGACGTGCTGACGCGGCGCCGGGGGCGCGTCCTGTCGGAGCAGATGAAGGAGGGCACCCCTTTCTTCACAATCCAATCACTGCTGCCTGTGGCCGAGTCTTTCGGATTCGCAGACGAGATGCGCAAGCGCACTTCGGGCGCCGCGCAGCCGCAGCTTATCTTCGCCGGCTTCGAGGTCCTCGACGAGGACCCCTTCTGGGTCCCCTTCACCGAGGACGACCTCGAGGACCTCGGCGAGCTCGCCGACCGCGAGAACGTCGCCAAGCGCTATATGGACGGCGTGCGCCGGAAGAAGGGCCTCCTCGTCGAGGGCCGCCAGGAGAGGGTCGCGGCTGAGAAGCAGAAGACGCTCAAGAGGTAAAAGAGTAGAAAAAAGAAAATGGGGGGAGGGGGGAGTTTAGTAGTGTTTCATGGAATGAGATAGGGTGGAGATTCCGGAGATGTTTGGTTTGATAGTTAAAATCATCTGCGCAAAGAAGGAAAAGGGGGGTGTGGGTGGTAAGAGAGAATACACAAAAATATGATGAAAACCAAGACACCATAACCTGTGATGTTGTATAAGCCTTTCAGTGACGTAAAAATCAGGCATGCCCATACAATAAGAGCCTATCTGGGTGCTATGTCAGAAGAAAAAGTGGTGTCTCATGTAAAAAGCAAACGTCTCATTCATCTCCACAGTCCATCCTTCTGCAAACCTCTCTCAATTAAAGACGTCCGAGAGATATGCGTGTAAAAAGAAAGCTAGCTAGATAGCTACCTAGGTACCGATAGTATTTATACACTAGTTTGGGTTTTTAACATAAACACGAGACCTACCTACCTACCGACGAAGAGGTAAACTGTATGGAAGTAGGCCGGCCATACGGATAAGTATGACTAAATAGGTAGGTAGGTAGGTAATGATGATAAATATCATCGACTTTCACGCAACCTCCTTCTATCTCTCTCTCTCTCTCTCGCCCCCCGGGTGTTATTGCTGTCTCCTCTGCGTTTTAAAAAACTTACTTCACTAACCTAGACACCCCCTTTCTCACCACACCCCACACCCCCCTTTTTTTTTTTCTTGCTCTCTTTCTGTATAATCGACAATCTGTTTTTAATAAGCTACCTACCTACCTACCTACCTAACTTAACCTTAACCCCTCCCCCTCCCCTTTAAAGTCTATAACCCAATTCCATGGGCGAAAGGGGGGTTGGAAGGGGGGACGACAGAAGAATAAAAAGAAGTAGAATGCCCCCGATCCCTATTTCTTTTCCAACTATCTACCTACCTACCTACCTACTATTTACCCAATCTTTGCCTACCCTTACCCTGACCCTGTTCCCGACCACTACACTACTACTAAACCCAAGCCCAAGTTATACATACCTACCTACCTACTTAAGTTACATAATACAAAAAAACGCAACACACAAATCAAAGAGTCTGTTTGAAGCAAAAAAAAGAACAAACAAGACAAGACAAGAAAAAAAAGACAAAAAGGGAACCCCCCCCCCCTTTAAAAATATAAGCATATAAGGTAAAAAAGATTTTTTTAATATTCCCTATAAATCTTTTTTTTCTCTTTTTTTTTTTTTACTTCGTTAAAAACAAACAAACAACTCCCCCCCACCCCCACCCCCACCCCCCTTAAAAAAGAGAACAGTTAAGTTCACTCCTTAAACCCATAAACTTAATTGGTAAACCTAACCTAGATACCTAGTTTCCTATAAAAAAACCCTAACTCCCCCCCTCCCCCCCCCCCTTTCCCATCCAACCGTAACCCTCCCCTTCTCAAAAATTTTTTTTTTTTTTCCCTTTCCTAAATTTCCCGTTTAAGTTAATATATATTTGCTTTTTTTTCCTTTAATGATGGTTGTCTGATACATGATATATAGGTGAGGTTAGGTGAGGATAGGTAGGTAGGTACCTAGTTATAATAATAAAAAAGTTATTCAATCCATCCACCGTCTCCTTCCTCCCTTCGCCCCTATTTCATCGCAGGGGGCATCCAGTATACCATGCCCATCAGTGTGTCTCCCAGTTCCCCCCAAGTTCCCGTCCCCCTAATCCATTTTTTTCCGTGAAATTAGTTTTGGCATCTTCCCGCCTAGCCCTTTCTTCCCCCTCCTTTTTTGTATATATTCCTTTGCTGCCCCTAGGTTTTTGGTGTGAGAGGAGGTATATAAGCAGAGTGAGTAGACTAGGTAGATAGTATCTGCGGGTTAAATTTTCTTTTCTTTTTCTTTCTGTGATAGTTTACATCATTGGTTTTTCTTTTCGATGCCGCCAGATCGAAATTACTAGTTTGGGGCCATTCATTCTTTCATATAATGAGGTTCTAGAGGTAGGCTGTGGTGCGTGTGTGATGATGATCATGATTGTTGCCGGGTCTTCTTCATTGACCTATATTTCGATCCACAGTACATAGGTAAGTAGGTAACTGAATAGGTTATCCAATCGTCTGTCTTGATCGGAACCCGGGTCTCGATATCTCCCATCGATCCGGCATCATGTGAAGTAATCAATAGCACCTTTCGGATACTCGCAAAGTCGTCGGATATGAGGGGTGAGTGTCATTCTGTAGGAGCATTCACACTCCTGCTTTTGTGTTCGGGAAGATTGAGCGCTGTTATTTGCAGTGGAGGTCTTTCGTCTATTTTTTGCCTGCATCATCCCAACCCCATACTTGAGAGAGGTATCTTTGCATGTTGACACGTTTCGTACGCATCTCCATCATCCAGGGATGTTCGAGCATTCTCCACGGGCTTGCGCGGCGACTCGGTTCTTTCTCGAGACTAGACATATGTTAGCTCTGACGTTTATATCGTTGATAATAAACAACGTTATGATAATATAGAAAACTCACCAGCACTCGATAAAGTACTTGAAGCTGTCACTCCAGAATATGTTGGCATCTGGCTCGTCCTTGAGCTTCGGGATCGGCTGGCGGACGATATATGTCAAGAGATCTATCAATCCAGCCCGAGGCTGCATTTCAGTTCCATCTGCCGGGAATGGGAATCGGTGTTGCGCGACTTCGAGAAGAGTAACTCCAGTGGACCAGACGTCGGAAGTGATGGTGTAGCTCTGGCCCGTGATACGCTCAGGGGCCATGTAGTAACTGGTACCAATAAAAGTGTTCGCCTCTCCCTTGGTTCCAAAGTCTCCCGAGACGCCAAAGTCGCATAATTTGACCTCGCCGTTACGGCAGAGCAGAATGTTGGATGGCTTGATATCACGGTGGATAATCTTCTTACTGTGAAGATATGTCAAGCCCCCGAGGACACCCTCGGCGATCTTGCCAAGCACTTTCTCTCCTGTTCGACCACCAAGCCTCTTGACCTCCTTGTAGATGCTGTCAAGAGATCCACCTTCACAGAACTCCATGGCAATAGAGATGGTGGCTGTTGCAGGGTCGACAAAGGCACCGTAGTAACGGCAGATGTGGTCGGATGCGCATTCCTTGTTGAAATTGATTTCTCGGACGATCTGCTTCTTGACATCAGGGTCTGGGTTCGTTGTGATGACCTGAGGCGAACATGTTAGTCCTATTATACGAGAACATTTGAGTTATTTTTCTTATTCTTATTTTTTACCTTCAAGGCGAATATCGTCTTCCCCCCCTTCAATTGACATCGCGTGACAGCACCACCGGCGCCTTCGCCAAGACCACCTAGCTCAACTATTCGATTTTCCATGCTGGCTATTCGCCAACCATCGTCGTCAAGGTCCTCTACGTCGGCAGTCCTTGCCTTCTCTAGTGTGAGCTTGTCGAAACTGGTTTCGAGTCCCTGCATGCTACCGTCCCGTTCCATTCCAATTCCACCCTCACTCCTCTCGGAGTAGATGGAACCAACTGCAGATATCGGGTCCGGAGTACCTTGGGGCCTCGAACCGATGCCATATTGTGACGCAAACGAGAGAGCAGAGAACTGAGAACCTGCAGATGTGGGGTTGCTTGCTTTTCCGTCGAGAGGCCCGAAACTGCCGGACCTCGAGTGTGCCGCACTGCTCTCACTCCCCCCGCTCGCGGAATGCCCGGTCTGAACGGTCGGTCTGGGTTGTTCATACGGCGCGACAGTGCTGCCCATGGGAGTAGCAACGTGGACGGTGAGCTGAGGCCGCGAAGGCCCGCTAATGGCAGGGCCGCCTACGGGTTTCACATTGGGCGAGGGGGGAATTGCGAGACCCAGTCTCGGCGTGCGACCGCCGCTTGGCCTTCCGCCAAGGGCAGGCCGTAGGGGCGCCGGGGAGGAGGACATGATGGGAATGGGAGTTTGGGCTTGCGGCGGGGTGCCGGTAACTGCGTCTACAGCGGCGGTTGAGGCCTTCATCGTGGAAAGGAAGTTAGCATTGCGTGACAAGGCGGGGTAGATCACTTCCTAGACTAGGGACGAAGCGAAACACAAAGGGAGCGGAGAGATAAAGGCGGCGAGGAGAGTAAGAGAAAAAAAAGAAGAGAAAAAAGAAGGAGAAGAGAAGATGTGTCGATTACATTTTGCGCCAAAGACTCGGAGCTTGGAACAAGATTCTCGTGATCAGGCATTTGGGCTAGCAGGTATACCAGGTCGGAGCGAATGTAAGGCTCTGTTTGCCGCGGAGGCGGTCAAGCTGCTACTAGATACTAGAGCACAAGTAGGAATAAAAGGGCCGAAACGAGTGGTATTGTGAGAAGCCGTAGAGGAAACTCGTTGAAGTGTTTTCTGCTGGGTAACACGGCAGTGCAGATAATATATTGGAGTGACGTACAGTAAAGTACACTAACTAGGCATATGGCGAGAGGTATGTGTGTGTGTGCGCGTGCGTGTGTGTCCTATGTATGGTTTGCTATGGCTTTGCGGGGACGGAGACTGCGATGTTCCTCGAATAACAGAAGAGAAAAGGCATACAAAAACGAAGGATGATAAGATGCTTAGAGAGGAAGAATATCAACAACGTAATACCAGAAACAGAAGATAGTGAAAGAGTAAAAAGAGGAAAAAGTCAATTAGCAGTTGATGTTGGTGGAAAAGGAGAAAAGAAAAAGCAATAGGTTCGTGTGGTTGCTTGCTTCTTGCCGCGTTCCCCTCCGTAGGTAGTCTTGCTCGTCTTGCGTCCTCGTCCACTGTCTGGGAGTGGAGAAAGGACGGGGGGAGGGGGGAGGGAGGAATGGAGGGCTTGGCCAAGACCAGGATCAGGACCGGGACCTGGACCTTTGGACCTTGGACCTGTGGTGGATTTGGGCAACGCAAGTGGTGGTGAGGTGCCGCCACACGCCTGTGTGCACTGGAAATCACCGGCGGACTAAGCAAGTTGCTTGCAGGGGGTTATCTCTGGCTTGGTGTTGGTACTGTATGCGTATTGTATGTGTATTGTATCATGTACTTCAGCGCCAAACTCGTAGAGGATACCGAAGGACTGGAGACTTGAAGCCCGGGCGATAAGTTGCCCCCTCGATGAAAATTAAATGTTCTCAAATCTGGTACCGATGCTTGACGACACCGTGCTCAAGGTTAAAGGCGGGTTCAACGTCCCGTAGCACCCGGCAAGAAAGCTGGAGGTACTGGGCCTTCGGTGGGGGATTTTCCCTCGACCTACCTACCTGAGGTAGTAGGTAGCCAGGTCGAAAAGCAAAGACCGGCCCGAGAGACAGGTAAGCTAACTGCTAACTACCTTCTTATTAGCTGTCAAGTGGGCCGTCACTGTTTTGCATCTTGAGACAAGACAGGGCTTTTGGCGGTTAACGAGTATCCCCAAGAGGGAGGGAATAAGTCAAAACGTATGCTAGCAGCAATCCGTTGCAGTTACAGCTTAGGCGAGCAGCGAGAATCGCAGGTATGTCGAGGTAAAAAAAAGACCTCTCCCCCCCAAAAAAACCCTTGCGTACATATCCGGACAGGCGAAATATGACTGGTCTGAAAAAAGGGGGAACGCAACTTAACTTGACTTCGGGGGAACCGTTGCCTGCATCGAGCATCACCGGAAGAGAGAAGGGGCGCAAGGGGTATACACTCTTGCGGCTATCGTTTTCATGTATCAATCGATCGACCACCAAGTAAGCCAAGCAATTGAAATGCACATTATCTTCAGAATCCAATGAAATAGCCCCCGGCCGCCACTTTCGCCCTAGCATCATCGGTACAATACATACCTGAGTTAGGTCTTTCTGCCAACTACCCCCTCTCCCCCCCCTTAACTTATGACCCCTGGTCACTCACCTCACGCACTCACTCACTCACTCACTCACTCTGGCATTGACTAGCAAGGTGCGATTGGGGTTTTGGAACAGACTGTGACAGCGACAATAAACTGGACCTGCCTGTGCGCGGGTTGATGGTAGCATGTCAGACTGGCCAGACTGCTGGCGAAATTTGCCCATCTCCCTGCGGTATATGAACAGGTGAGGTTGTTTCATGGCGTCGGATCCAGCTGAAGTGCAGCTTACATGCTCTTAATTTATGTCAGGCGCTTGCTCTGTTGCAGGTACAATATAGGTGGTGTGTGCATCGCCAATGAGACTGGCGGGCTGGGGAAGTGCAGCTCTTGTGTTTCCCCATTGATGAATGATTTTCTACGCTGTACATTAATATGGGGGAGGGGGATGATAGATAGAACAGGCCCTAGAACGGACCCCAGAACGGACCCCAAGCAGCACACACGCGAATGATAAGTATGCGCAAGGCTTTATGTATGTAGGTAGTGTAGTCATCTTGGGGTCCAAAGGAGCGCAGTGTGTGTCTCTTGATGAGGGAGCGATGCCCGACCAGACTAACTAACTGGTAGTCTTGTCTAGTGACCCCAGAACAGATGACCGACGTAGTCGAATGACAAGCTATGACAAGCTCTTGGTCGATGGCTGCCCGTGTCCATGGGATTATCTCCGACATATCTATTGCAAGTAGGTATGTATTACCTACCTACCTGCCGTAAGGGAGGGATGGAGGGATGGTATTCCGTAGGTTAGATGAATGAATGGATGGGATGAATGGGGTGCGCCTAGGCTCTGCCATTGCCATGTTATCCGAGTGTAGTATGTGTGTGTGTGTGTGTGTGTGTGTGTGCGCGCGCACTAATAAGCAAGAAGCTGGAGCTGGAGCTAGAGTGGGACAAAGGTGAAATGCGAAATGTGAAATGTGAAATGTGAAATGTTGCAAGGATGGCGGAGGACACTTGAAACGAGCGCAGCAACAGATTGCAGGTGATAATTGATCGGTTAGAGGTACGTACTGCTACTGTTCTAAAGAAGCATAGTGTAGAAGCATAGGCGCGCGTCTATTTTCCTATGCTACACTAGCGCACTCTCCTCATTCCTATTGGCTTATCGCTGCCCCCACATGAACACACCCCCTGTCATATCTCAATTCTTTTTTTTTACTACCTACTTTTTTTTTTCTTATTCTAAATGCGCTTGACCTGTTTATTATAATCCGTACACGTATGGTATTTTCGGTGGATTGTCTATTAGCCCCGTACTCGAAGATCTCTGAAGCGCATAGCCTATCGCTTGCCGCCGTAGCCAAGCCATCGATGATCACAACATGCCTTCGTCAACGGTCACAAAGCGTGTAGGCGCCGCTAGAGATGACGATGAACATGTCGCATCAAGTTCGACTTCGTCATCGTCCAAGTCAGATGCAGGCATTTCAGACTCGGGGTCTGAATCCGATTCGCTCGATAGTGTGAACTCTCGCAAAAGGCGGAAGCTCACTACCGAGGGCCCTGTTCCCGAGGCCCCCCTAGTTTTATCGTCGGTGAACGCACCGTCGAGGATCAAACGGGGGCCCGCAACTGGTCCGGATGTCAAGTCTAAGTCTACCTCGACTCTTGCCAACTCTCCGGCGGAGACTCCGGTAGCTGCGCCGGTATCTGTCTCGGTTGATCATACCTCCTCGTTCGAGTCATTAGAGGTACGGCCGTGGCTTGTCCGGTCTCTTGCCAACATGGCAATCAAGCGGCCGACTGCCATTCAGAGAGAGTGTATTCCCGAGATAATAAAGGGGAGAGACTGCAGTATGTGATTTTCATCAAGATCTATTTATGTTCTTTCAAAAAATTGGCATCTAGTTACTGACTGACATGTCTTTATAGTTGGCATTAGCAGGACGGGTTCAGGAAAAACTGTCGCGTTTGCTGTGCCTATTATGCAGAAATGGTCCCAAGACCCGAGCTCGATTTACGCTGTTGTCCTAACGGCAACACGGGAGCTGGCTCTTCAGATTTTTGAGCAGTTCAAGGCCATTTCTTCGCCACAGGGCCTAAAGGTCATCCTGGTGACGGGAGGTGCCGACATGCTTCCACAAGCTACATCCCTTGCGCAACGGCCACACGTGGTAATTGCTACCCCTGGGCGGCTAGCAGACCATATCCGGTGCTCAGGAGAGGATACTATTGCTGGACTACGACGGGTCAGATTCGTTGTCCTAGATGAGGCCGATCGTCTCTTAGCTTCAGGCGGACCGGGAAGCATGCTGCCTGATATTGAAGAATGCTTAGGCGTCCTACCCCCTTCTACCGAGAGACAGACTCTGCTGTTTACAGCTACTATTACCCCCGAAGTTCGGGCTCTGAAAGACCTGCCCCCTAAACCTGGAAAGGAGCCGGCTTTCCTCTGTGAGGTCGATACACAGCGACTCGCCGTTCCAAACTCGCTTCATCTGATGTACCTCCAGGTCAACGTCACGCATAAGGAGTACTACCTCCACACCTTCCTCCTAACGGATGCCAACATAGAGAAATCGGTGATAATATTCTGCAACCGTACTTCGACAGCGCAGTACCTGCACCATCTGTTACGGCTGCTCAACCACCGTGTCACCTCCCTACACTCCAAGCTGCGGCAGCGCGACCGCACGGATAATTTGGGCCGATTCCGGGCCTCGGCGGCACGGATCCTCGTCGCCACCGATGTTGCCTCGCGTGGTCTAGACATCCCCGAGGTGAGCATGGTGGTCAACTACGACGTTCCCCGTGAGCCGGACGACTTCGTCCACCGAGTTGGTCGTACGGCCCGAGCTGGGCGTAAGGGCGACGCCGTCACCTTTGTCGGGCAGCGGGACGTCGAGCGCATCCACGCTATAGAGAAGCGCGTGGGTGGCCGGCAGATGGAGGAGTGGAAGGAGGAAGGGGTGAACCTAGAGACACGCTTTATCCGCGACCACATGAAGGAGGTCGGTGAAAAGAAGAGGGAGGCGCTGCTAAACATCGAAGAGAACCGGGACGTGGGGGGCAAGAGGAAACGGCAAAAACTTCGTCTAGCATGATGCAGACTACTACCGCTAGTGCTATTACTGCTATTACTACAATGATGATGGTGATGATGATGATGATAGCATTTCTCAGGGGGAAATAGAGGGAGGTTGCAAGTACAAGATGGGATGAATTAATAGAACTATAACACACACACACATGCACCCCCCATTTTCTCCTTTCCTACTATGCATCTCGCCCTATTGGTACTTCGCTGTTGCAGGTTGGCAGCACCGGTTCGCTTTGGAATTATCCGAGCTGCCCACTGCGACCAGCTACCTACCTACCTACCTACCTACCTGAGGTTGCACGGCATTCAGGGGTAAAACGTGCTGACCCCTAGCAAAAATGGGTTTATATATATAGAAACAAGCTTATGCCTCTAACCAGCCTATGTAACGCCCAGAACCCATCACCACCACTACCTACATAAACCCGGCCCCCCCTGTTCCCATCCCCTCCCTTCAAGTTCAGCTTACGGAGGCCAGCTTGCCATGTGGCCTCCCAGGACTCGGGGACAAGCCCCCCCTCCCCCCCTTACACTACCACCTTGGTCCTTTTTTTGAAGGATCGCGCCATTGCATTGCAATGCATGAAAGCTACCACCACCACCGAGAGATAGAAAGAGAAAGAGAAAGAGGTTGTTGGGGATTGGGATTGGGATTGGGATGAAAATGGAGCACTTTCCTATCTGGGGTCTCACCGGGAAAACGCAACCGAGAAGAAGAAAAATCAAGGAAAAAGAAAAAGAAAAGAAAAAAGGTTAAAATAAATTAAGGCACAAGCTTTTTTTTTTTTTGGCGATGTGTAGAGATAGATATGTATGTAGGTATGCCTATGTACGTAGTTACCCTTAACCCTTACCCCTTGTCTTGGCTATAGGGCTACCTGTGTGTTATGTAGTATACCTATACCTACCTACCTTACCTTTGGTATTAAGATGCTAAGAAAAGCAAAGTACATAGTAGTAGCAGAAAAAAAAAAAGACCCCGAACCCTTTAAGGACACACGCGCATGACCGAGATCTGAGAGTTTTTTTTGGGTTGGGTTTGGGAGTTTTTTTTTGGTTTCGCCAACGCGTATGCATATACGTATGTACCTACGTATAAGGTAAGTTGTTCTATTTGTAACTTCAACGTCAAGTTCATTACAACTACCACACGGCAAGAAGAGGAATAATCTAGATGAAACACCCTGATAGAAAAAGGTTCCTTTCGGCTCTCCCCGTCGTCTGTCTACCCTCCTCCCCCCCCTCCCCCCCCCCTTTTTTTTATGTTCTTTTTATTATTATTACCGACTACTCGGTTTCCATCATCGGTCAAGAAAGAAGCAGAAGCAGAAGAAGAAAGGTTGTTGTTCTACGCATAATGAAGGAACCTTTCATTCTCTCACAAGTCAACCTTATCTTGCGAAAACGAGGTTGCCTAGGGTACATCCTACCTACCTACCTAGTTAGCTCAGCTCACCTAATAGTTACGTACGGGCCGAAAACCCAAAAATTTGAAGAGTGGAAAAAATTTTTTGGGCGATACCTAGATATCTGGATTAAGGTCATTTTCCCAATAGGGAATCCCCCCTCTATATAATCTCACCATAGAGTAAGCCTCGCGTAGGCCCTCCACCCCCATCCCATCTCATCGCTCCCCGGGTTTTCAAGATTGATGAGCAGCGGGAGCGGGATAAGTCCCCTACATACGGACTTGGCAAAAGCAGGATTAAGCCGTACCAAAAGACGGAGAAAGAGAGAGAGAGAGAGAGTTCACACACAGCCGGGGGCTAGCAAAGTCCCGGATACGCCTTTTTGGGAAAATGAGAGCGCGCGAAAAAAAAAAAAAGAATATTACTGCTGCTGCTGCTGCTTGCTGTTGCTCGCTTCCAAATGGGCTGGCTTTCTTGCTTATTTTTACCTAACTGGTTAGAAAAGTGTGTGAAGCTCCTGCAGGCGGATTTTGGGGGCGGGATCTAGGTAGGTTTTAACGGCTACAACGTTTCGTCTGACGCAGATGTATATGTAGATACTGGGCACCGAGCCCCGGTTCTGCCTTACCTGCGTGAGCTATGTAAGTAGCTATCTAAGCTGGCGTAGCTGTAGGATTCGGGCCACGAGGTATAACTCGCCGCGCCGGGTTGGCAGGTATAGGTAGTAGAGATAAGTCGAGAAAAGGGGAAAGGGGGGGAACGGCAGGTTGTAAGCGAAACCTGGCCCCTGGGTCGTCGTACTACCTCCTGAAAAGGTACGACGACCGTTTAATTTTTTTTTCTCTTGCTTTGTTTTTGTATGTATTCAAAAGCTCCAGTAACACAGAAAGCATCCCCCGCTGTAGCACGTTTGAGATGTCGACCTAAGCAGGTCCCATCTAGTACGAGATTGGGCGGGCTCGCCGTAATCTATCGTACCTGGTTATCGTGGGGAGAGGCTGGTTGGTTGGCCTCCGGTGAAGGATTCCTCACCCCCCCTCCTCCTCCCCCCATATCTGACATAAGGACGAGGCACACCTTGGGTTATCTAGATTACCTACCCTCCGGCCCACGTCCTTGGGACCCTTGGCATATCCGTACTGGCTCATTCGTCCGTTAGAACAAAAAGCTCCGAAGGATCCTTCTCACCCTCACCCTCGCCCCATCCCCTTTCGGGAGCTGCTCAAGGTAAAACGGACAGGTACGTGTCCCAGAGCCGTGGGCATGGGCATCAGCATTGGGGAAAACAAGGAACGAAAGCGCCAAGTCCGACAAGGCTGGATCGGTTCACACCCCGGGGAGGTACCAGTAGGTGGATGACGATTATGGGTGTGGCTAGTGTCGTTCGTTCGTTACCCTCTGTACATGGAGAGCCAGGTACAAGACTGTGGATAGATGTAGGACGTAGTAGTCCTGTTGTGCTATTTGATAACTCGTAAAGTTAATTTTAGAGACGAAGAGAAACGAGAGAATGTATACTATATCACTTGATACAATATTGGGTTTCCCTCGCTAAACTACCGCTCGAATGCTCACCGAGAATAGGAAGTCGAGATTACATGTATACGAGGAATTGTAATTATTCCCCTGGAACGATAAGGGGCCGGGGTTAGGGGAAAGAGAAAGACGAGCTCTGGCACGGTACTTCTATCGATCCACGTGAAGCTTGGACAATGGAAGTGTACATAGATAGATAGGTACCTTTCGGGCCCAACCAGAGAATGTGTAAGGTGTGGTTACCCACCTCGGGTCCTGGGGGGCCACGTGTGAAGCCCTACGGCACCCTGGGCTCCTTGTCTATCTTCGCGGGTCAACTGGTAGCCGAGGCTATGAATAAGTACCTAGGCAAGTGCCTGGGGTACCGCATCGTTCGTGTGCCCCCATACCTACCTCTCTTTGCGCCATCTCGCGCGATCCTAGCGATCCCGAACTGCGGGAGCGAAATGGCCCTGTGGCGCCATACTGCTTCCTAGCCTTCCTACTGGGCATGCTAGGTAGATCTTGTCGCAAATGAGTTTAAAAGGCGTTCGTCCGTTATCAAAACATACTTCGGATGACGGACGATGAGGCATGTATTACACTTCGGCCGCGGCATACAGAGCTTCCGGTACTTGAGTCATGAAGCTTCTAGAGCATTTGAGTTCGGCTTCCCGAACTTGTTTCAAGTGCGCTCTTTCTTTCCACTCGGGTCTTCGATCACAACTCACCGTGTCGATGAGACCCTTGGGTCGTCGAGTCGAACCGTGCCAGGTTTAATTTCCCTTTGCAGTTATTCGAGTTCGGTGGTACGGATAGAAAAGCGTTATAGAAGAGAGCCTATGATAGATCCACCTCACAAGTTTCGATCAATGAATATTGTTGTCCCTCTAAGGTTTACATCATCTCGTGGAACCAGAAAAACGAAAAATTGAGCGATCGGAGACGATTCGGGGTTTTAGAAATAACACCGAATTGACGATATCAGGATGAGTCTGTAAAGTCAAGCGTCCTCCGTACACCAATCAATGCACCTATGAGTGTAAGTCGAACTCCATAATTCAGTTCCAGACGAATTAACCCTCCAGGGACCTACTACTTACAGGTACTAGGTACTACTAACTAGTGTACCTAGAGTAGTATTTCAGTACTCGTGGACCTCAGTCGAGAACCTCATGGACATCGGATCAGTCGGAGACAACACGGCACCGGCTCACAGGTTAGGTAATCTCGAGGTATAGGTACATGGGCTTTACCCAGCACTTACCTTTTATAGGCTTTGACAATCTGTCACATCAGATTGCGCGTGCGTTCATAATCGCTTTCCCTGCTTTCCCATGCTTTCCCCTGATCTTCCCGAATGACCCAGGGCGATCTTAGTTTGTAGCAGGTGATAAGATCGATGCCCCCATTAGCATGAAGACCCACCGATATATTTGCGACTCATGTTCCTGACCGCGAAATTGCGGCTTGTTGAACCGGGCTGCTGATGTCAGAAGGGAGAATATTGGAGCTTTGTGGGGATTATTGAGACATGGGAATACAGAGGCGGTGTTCCTGGGTAGAAAAGAAAAAAAGAACCTCGACTGCTGAAGCGGGAGTAGAATGCGACGCTTCCCGTACGAGTTCAATTGGCGAATTGGGAAGCTGTTCCCCCCCTGGGCCATCAAAATCTTCGTTCATGCGGATGTGGCCCGTAAAGCTGAAGTAGAACGAGACATTGCATTTCCCCTTTTGTGATAATCTGATGATAGTCTACGCTCTCCTAAGCGCTGGTGAATCCATATATGCTACCCTTCCATGTCAGCCTGCCTCTTGTAAGACTCGGATGGTCTGTACCGGCGTGCTCTGAGGGAGGTAAGAGGAGTACATTGGGCACTGGTGCGAGGGGAGATAGGCAATTGTAACCTGCCAGAGGTAGCAGCCAAGAGCTAAGCTGAGTCTGCAAGGCTGGTCAGCGAGACATGCAGTGTCGACACGTGTGGCGCTCGCATTAGAATGCTTCTCGAAGGAATGGAACGATTCTCTTGCTGCAACCCTCCCAAGGCCACCTCGTCGATAATCTGCGAATCGCATGCTTGGGAACCGCGAAGTTTGTCCGGGCAGGGTGTAAGTGCGTTGTCTCTTTCTTTCTCGCTTCCACCCACCCACACACACACAAACACACAGTATCTGTCTCTCGCTCTCGCTTTAGAAAGAAAGGAAGAAGAAAAGAAAAAATCAGATAATTCAGGTACCTCCACTATGCGAATGATCCCGGAGGACCGGGCCAATGTCGGTAGTGTCAGTGGGAATAAACTTGCATGTATTCAGCGTACAGTATACATTGGCATGTAAAGTATCAATGCAGGTGTAGGTATACGCAACCAACGTTACGGTTTCGATAATTAGTCAAATGTTGAAGAGTCTTTAGGTAAGGTCTCCCAATCCGTCATCGAGGTCAAATCAGGCCAGGTCAGGTTCAGGTCAGGTTATCCAGTTGCCTACTCGCATCATAAAGTCGCAGCAGAATGGTGATTTGATAACGTTACCTATAAGCTAGGCGCAGGCGTACCATAAAAGCTAGGTGCCTGGGGTAAGGCAGGTTACTGTCTAATAGATCAGTCAGCAATTTGGTGCTTTTCTTTTCTCTTCTTCTTTTCCTTCTATTTTCTTCTTTTTCTTGCTTTGCATGATTGCGAGAACCCGTACGCTAGATACGAGACGAGACGAGAACTAATACGGAAACAAAGCTCGTGAGCATCGAGCAGAAAACAACAGGGTAGTACCCAGCAGGTAGGTGTAACCGCTTGTATTCCGCAAAAGAAAAGAAAGTCGAAGAAAAATCAACCCCTAGAGTGAGAAAAAAAAGAAGAAAAAAAGCAACGATAAGATTGGATCAATTAATTAAGATGCCGCGCCCACTGCTACGTTACCAAAGTGCCAGTCACCGCTAAACCATCGAAATCGCCTTACCCCGAGCATCTCTGTGGCTCCGCCAAGGAGATGACCGAAGCAGAAAGAAGAAAAAGCACTGGCTGGAGAGCGGCCGTGGCTGGAGATCTCGAAACCATAGTGCAGAGATCCGCCGCATTGGCGAATTCGGTCTTAATCATCGCCAATACCATTGGAGCCTTTTCTCTCTTCTACCCCTCGTTCCCTGGTGATCCGTAATGACGGGCATATATATCAATTATGATGAATCGTGGCTGTGTGTCTGATGTTTGATGTCTGATGTCTGGCGAACGCCGGGGGAACCATCTCCCTTTAATTGTCCATTCTGAGTAGGTATTTGTCTGTGTAGCTGGACGGTCCTGAGGCCGTTAGGTACCTACACTAAGGCCTTGGGTACATAAGTATGTATCTGCGCATACCTAGACTTACCGAGTGACTACATACCTAGTAGTGTACCTATGTTTGACAGGGGGTCGCATACTATATCGGCGAATCATAACCCTACTCAGCCCTACAGGCGACCACGGATACTGATGTACATCAAGACATACATAGTTATTTACGTAGTGTACTTGAACCGACCCCGCTGTTTGGGTCTTTTTTGTTGCCCCACAATTTCACTTCTCTTTTCTTCTTCTTTTTTTTTTTTGGTTCGAGCTTTATTATAGTTATTTTTCTGTTTCGCGGCATTTGCCTAATGAGTTAATTCTTAACGAGCATCGGCTTTTAGCACCACACATCTACCGTCCTCTGGGCAAGGGGGGAGAAATAGAAGGGAGGGAGTTTAAAAAAGTTCCAAGCGTTCAGCCATCGGTGGCATCACGATTGGACGGTCACAGCGAGGGCTTGGGGGTGTGAGTGTACATACCATAAAATAGATTGATGTGCGGTACAATATGATGGATATAGGTACTTAGTAGTATGGTTAAGTTTACGAAATGTACATGCTGTAAAGAGATTTCCGCTACGCTATACTAGTATGTGAGTAATAGTCGGGTTTTATGCAAGTGTTAGATGACGAAGAGTTTGATTGCTTGCTGACAGGTTTTTTTAGACGCTCTTCCTTTTGCAAGGCAGACTAGGCAGTGAAAGAAAAATTGTAGTTAACTTAGCGGGTACCTAAGAGTTTTGTCCTGTTATTAGTCATCTGCTGCCCAATCGTCCCTACCTACATACATACCTACTTGGCCCTTATTACTAGTGTAAAGTAGTAGTGTATAATCCCAAACGTATCGCATTCGCTCAATTATATCCACGGTACGGCGAGGTTTTAGCCCGTGCTCGCTTCCGTTATCTAAATTCGTACGTGGATGGCTCGCGTTGCTGCGGTTTCCGCGGCTTTGTTTCATCAACTGGAATTGCTGCTCCCGGAAAGGACCAGCAGCGGATGTGATGGGATAGGATGTGATGTGATGGATTTGTTGGACAACTGTATTTTTTTTTGGTTCGTTCGTTTCGTCTGTTAGTTTAGTTTGTTTCTGTCTCTAGGCTCTTTCACTCTCCCCTCCCTTTCTCGCATGCAGCTTGCTCCGGGTTTCTATGGTCGGGTATATCACATGTTAAGTTTTAGTCGTAGAGTCGAGGAGGCCACGAGGAGGCCGTGAGTGCCTAATGAATGTGTTTTTGGGCAAAATGCCCAATAGAACAAACTAGACCTGGCGCATCGCAGACGGGGCCCGAGTCCACCGAAGCCAAGTCCGCCCGTCCGCCAGCGTGTGAACGAAACCATGATGACTAGGTGATAGCACGTGCGCACATGTAGCTACCAAAACCTGGGTTGTTGCCTCGTAAACCTGTTACGCGTAGCTGTCACTGATGCATCCCATCGTCATGACAACTCTTACACTGCTCCTATACCTGCCTACATGTAGGGAGATCCTCTGTCACCTTATCAGACTGGACCTGTTGCAGGTACTTGCTTGTCAATGTGTATAAGGCTAATTGGACTCGGGTTTAGGCCCTCTGGTGCGCCCCCGTCCGTGCCGTCCTTTGTTGACCTTGTACATATGATCTGTATATCGTCTGTATCTACATACACCAGGTACATTACCCATCCCATCTCAGGGAGTTACGGGCGGAGATTGGATATTACTAACCTAGGCGCGATTACTAAAACCCATCCCAGGCAGTTGATGTAATGAGATAGGTCTGGTATTAATTCAATTGATCGTCACATGAATATCTACATGCCGCATGTCTTCGTAGGGAATGTCATGGAATCAAACTGTGACTCAACCCGAGACTGGGATCTTTGCTGTTGTCTGGTATGGTATGTATGGTACTATAGCTTAGATCTCGCTAGCATCGTGATTTGTTGCGTGCGGAGGAATTATTAATCGTGAACTTTCGGTGCTGTGCTGAGCAATGCTCATCCCTGCGCCCGTGCCCCCGATTCATTACCATGAGAAGCCCGGGTTTCTAAGCTGGAGCTTGTCCAGGCTGCCGACCGATTGAGTCGCAAGCAAGCAGAAAGCCTAATGAAACAGATGAATCTGCTAGGCATTGCAGCCAAGCCAGATAGGCCTGTCCACCTGGCCTAGACTCATGGTCAGTATTGTTACCACCTATGACTTGGGGACTGCTCAGACGATGCGAGGATCGTTTTGATTAACAAGAGATCAGTAGGTACCTAAACTACAATCATATTGGCCAGGTTACACCCCATCCCATCTCTACACTAGCAAGCTACAGTGTAGCGTTGAGTGTCTGATGTACTGTGTTATGTGTGTGTGTGTTGTGTGCTGTACTCTATGTAGGTACATATGCACATGAGTATATACAGTAGGTGTCTAGGTCATCTATGGAGGTAGACATGTATTGATGTAAGTACATAGTGTACTTACTGTACCTAGTGTGCCATAGTGTACACTACCATACAAGACAACCTTGAAGCAGACAAGGTACACTAGGTAGATAAAATGGATGGACAGCCACAGTACCGGTCAACAGTAAACCCCGACATTCCAGGTGGACTTGCGGAGGTGATTTCTACTCGCTCGCGAACGGTGCATCAGAATCCTTGTCTCGCAAAAAATGGGTGTTGTCCTTTGTCTCCGATGACCCAAGGCTGCCAAGGAGGGGAAGGGGGGGGTGTGTAAAGGGGGGGGGGGAGACAACGGAGGTAACTTACGAGCCGGGCTGGCGGGCTTATGACTTAAGCATATTAGAAACGAAAGGAAAGAGCTGTCGGTGAGGTTTTTAATCAGTTTTTATGCAAGCCATGCCGTACGCGGATACCTCAGCGGTGAAGGCTCGCAGTAACTCGGATGCATGGGGACTAGTCTGCCACGCACCGCACCGCCCATTGCTCATTACGAATGACCGTCCCTGTACTGTCCGTTTAAGCCCGAGTACCATCCGTCCGTCGGCTTTACGCAGTATAGGTACGTAAGTACATTGCTTCGTACACTACACCACATCCGACTATACTACTAGGTTAGGTACTTTACACATACCAATACATCCTATCACAAGGGCATCAGTAGCTCCAGATCCCTCTAGTCAGCAGCTTTTTGAATCATTACAAAAGAATCCGCCTACCCGACCCTATTTTCGTTTTCTTTTTGGCCTTCCAACCTTACTCTATCCAACTATCTCCCCAGGACAAACAGTGAGAAGAAGAAGAAGAAAAAAAGGAAGAAGCAAATAATCTATCAGAGCCTCATTCCAATACCTTACCTATCCACAGTCAAGACGACAGGCCAAAGCCAGAACCACAACCACAACCACAAGCAGAACCATAACCACAAGGAAGCAGAACCGTTCCCACTTAAACGCACGACGCACGCACTTGGGTACGCAACAACTCACCACCACAAGCTAACCAACACGGCACACATAAGTACAACTCCACACCGCAGCCTCGACAAGTCGACACACACCCCCCCAGTCCGCTGAACCCTTGTTCCTGGGAAAAAGCCCCCCCGCCAGCTTAGCTCGACAATTTATTACATTCCGTACCCGCACCCCCCTGCTCGAGTAGACCATCGTGCGCGGGTGAATTTTATACAAAAGGAACCAGCCCGCTCACAGTCATTACTGCCTTGGCCGGATATCGGTGCCTGACTCACACAAGACGAACAGAAATAAGAAAAGAGAAAATATCATTGCTGCTTCCTATTGCACCATATTATACCAACACAGACCAACACCAGAGAAAACCCTTCATACAAAATGGTTTCCACAACCTCTTCGTCACCTTTCCACAACTCTCCTTTACATCCACACCATCAACCACAGCAGCCCTTACGGAAGGCCATGTCTATCACCCAGACCTACTTCCTCGCCCACAAGGCACGGGCTAAGCTCTCTACTGAGGCTGCCCGTCCCGACCACAACCTCCGGCTTCTTGTCGGTCACGCCAACCTCCTCGACTCCCTGATGCTCGACCTCGCCGACGCCGAGCGGGAGCAGGAGAGCTGGTTCAACCAATCTGTCCGGGGAGCTGCACCCAAGACGGAAGAGCGACACGTACAATGGGCCGACTCCATCGTTGAAGAGGAGGACTGGGAAGCCGACTCTTCAGATTCGGACGACAGCGACTTTGACGATGACGGCGACGTTGAGATGATGGACGCCCACCCCTTGGTGCGGTTACCATCTCACACAATCGTGCCGGCTTCCCCTCAACTACCCACCATGGAGGATGACGATGACTTCGAGGAGGAAGAGGAGGATGAGGACTACGCCGCCCTGTCCCTTACCCGGTCACCATCACACGCGACATCGCCTCCCGAGCTCGAGCACGATGCGGACTCGTCAGACGACGAGTCGATGCCGCCATCACCTCCGTGTGCATCACTACCTACCTTCTCAGACAAGCAGAGGGAAAGCACAATAACATCCAAGTACTTCGACTCGAGACAAGACGAAGAGCACGACAGGTCAGACTTTTACGACGATGGATACTACCTACCGCCGCGCAACACACAACGGTTGGTATCCGCAATATCAGTCTACTAGGAGTAGTCGTTGAATCTTGACTATGACCTAACTACCTAATACCTGTCGTCTCCTTTTCTCTGCATCACTACTTCGGATTGGGTTGACTATACAACAACATGTGTTTTCTTATCTGCATCTGGGCGGCGTTTCAAAATACCAATAGCGGCATGGCATTTGATGAGCGCAAGCGAACATGATTTATTTTGTATTCTCCTTTGTTTTATTTGGATTGGGATAACATCATCACGGATGGGGGTCTTCCCTAACAGCGGGAATGGGTAAAGCCTAGGTTCACAGGCTAGGCTGGGCTTCATTTTTGGGATTAAGGAAAGCTGTCACCACTCAGCAGTATTGTTGGAATTGGATGATTTATTTTATTGGGCAATAAATAATGGCAGAGGAGGAGGGGGGGAGGAACATCAGGATGAGGAGCATATCACATGGTGGGGCTATACTTTTTTTCTTTTTCGCTCCCTGGCTTGTCTCTGTATTGGATATGGAGCTGCTCAAAGGTCGAGTGGAATTGATAGTGTCTAGAACACTTACATCGTACCTCGCCGAAAGGGGCTTCAAATGCCCATTTTCATAAGGCAATCAATCAATCAATTAGCGTGATGATATTAGTTCTCAAAAACAAAATACAACAATCTCATCAAATAGAAACCCGTTTACTCTTCAATCATTTCCTGCATGTAAGCACAAATGTGAATGAATGTCAAATTGATTTGATATGTAGATGTATTGAAACGAACACCTAACTAGTAGAGAGGTACGTGTACCACAATAGGGACTTACACGGTAAACAAAGTACACTGCATGAGATATATTAGTCTTGTAGAAGATGAATATGCTGAGAGCCAAAGTGTGCCACACTCCATCGTCATAGGTACCTCAGTAAGGGCAATTGGCCCTGACAATCCTGATCCAATAGTTCATTCATAGCTCGGGGAGGATTGTCCAAAGTCTATTGAATCATGGGAACATAAGGTACATCACGTTTCGTTTGCGCAATCTCTACTACAACAAAGCACATGTCCGTGCGCGACATCGGCGACGGGTAGGTATGGGCAAAAAGACCGTCCTGACCCGTCACGGTCAAAGTTTTTGTGATTCATCATCAAGGCAAGGCGACTTGCTTATCGAATCAGCAGTAGAACCGAGCCGAAGCAAAACTTTGACCCGTTTCATTGAATTTCTGATGAATTTTTTTTTCTACCAATAGATTACACACCACTTTGCCTACAGCCTAAGGCTCCTAGTACCAGTACTTACATACCGGTAGGATCGGTGCTAAAAGTACATACCGGGCTAGTAGAGAGCTTTTCCAATGATAAGACAAAAAAGAAAGTGAACCAAACTATCCGTCGGTGCGCTGACAAACTCCGATTCGCCTGGTCCATCATTTTTGGCTTTCATTATTAATGCCGAGAAAGTCACGAGGATAATAGCGACATGACGACGACACAAGGCACAAGACATTGAAACTTTGAGACAAGACGGGGGGATTGAGCCAACAAAGTTACCTTATTACCTACCTACCTCCGAGGACTGCGGCATCCATCAGACAACAACGCGCAAGCAGGACAATATCCGCGAGCCGATCTCAACTTTGGATAGAGAGGCAGGATTTCCCTTCCCGGCTTTTGAGTGTGGTTGGGTTTCTTACCATGCTGATGTCGATGTGTAGGTGCTAGTAGTATTAGTATTAGTATTATCATCATTATCATTACTAAGGGTTAAGAAATCGATATGCACCATGTTTTAATCAATGTGATGTATTGTGTGTATAGTAAGGTTTAAAAGGGAAAAAGACCTACTACCACTACTTACTATACGATTACCTACACATAATCTGGTGTCCATCCACAGCTGCCCCTCCAGATGTGTAAGTATCACTGATTTGCATCATCGGTATTATTTGCATAAAAATAATTTCAATAAGGACCTGGACTTTTTTTTTGTCCTTGCATGCCCCCGGCTACGGTACCGATTCTGACCAGCTGCGCAGGGATCACTAGATGTCATCAGGGTCCCTTTTTGGGCTTGTGGCCTTGTCGTCCGTGCCTCGTGGGGATATGCACAAGGAGGGGAGGGGGGGGGGTGAGGGGCAGAAAGGTAGCAGGCCAGATGGGGGTATATCTACAAACCTTCTCTAATCCGCAGAAGGACAACCTAGGTACCGGTAGGCACCCTCGTTCCTGGTTGGCTGGAGACTCTTCCCAAGTGTCTGGGTGCTCCGATGAAGCCCTGACGGCTTCCCTAAGCCACTGCTCTCTCCCTTCCCCCACCCCTTCATGTCATCATCGCCCAAGTACTTTCCCCCATACCTTGTCCAACCCCCGGCCGTTTTTCCTCTTGACCGCGTTCGTTGTCCAATCACCGGCTGCCGCGAAAGATCTTTTCTCAGATTTGGTGGTTTTTGGGACTCGAGATTTCGGACGGCACGTACGCCCTACCAATTATTCCTTTTTCTGGGCAATGCTGTTTGCTGCTAATCTGCCTCTCAATCTATTTCCTACTTACAACGCTGTCCCTGTCCCTTTGGTAGGTAGGTAGGTAGCTATTCAACTCGGCACCTAGATGTTTTATTGTTATTCTTTTCTTTTCTTTTCCGGCCTTGCAACACATCATGTCTCAGCAGCTAAAGGATTAGCCAGTCGGTACCCAAGTGGTTTGTATGCCGCATGACCGACTTGACTTGTTGGCCGGTTGCCATGTGGTTTGTCTTTGATGCTATAGTCAAATTACCTATTGCATACGCAGTTCACTACCTACGGCGGCCCTAAGGGAAGAGGGGCTTGGGTTGGGGTCTTGGGGTCTTAGGTAGAGCCAGCAGCACACTACACCACTTACAACTTCGCGATTCTAAATGGCTGGGCTTGGTCACGATCTAGATTATTGATCATTCGATGTTTATCAATTGGGGCAGACCCTAACCTTTCCTTTTTTCTTCCCCCTTTAGCGAGTGTGGAGAGAACCAGATCGCCAGCGCTCTACCGAACTACTACATTAAACCCATCCCAATGCTTGGTGACCTACGGATGGTGGTGGTGAAGAGGAACGCCTTCGTCTTTCCATGTCCGGGTCTCGCTCACTCCGTTACGGCTACCTTACCCGAAGCGAATCATCCTTACCTAGCCTCCGGGGGGCATCCAGATAAATGACAGAAAGGCGGAGAGAAAAGCAAGCAAGTTCGCAAGATCGGCCAACTCTATCTCTATGCGGTCAGCGACCAATTCTGTTCTATGGAACTAACTGCGAAGTTGGCGAGGAAACGAACCAGGGAGTAGTACAATTACCTGTGGTCCGTGGTGGTATGGTGGTCCATTTCAACAAATAGAAGCCGCCGAGAAGATGATGTACTTCCCATTTTCCCCAGCCGAATAAAAGCCCCCTCTGGAGCTCATCATCTAAGGTGCTATCGGCGGAGAAGCTTTGTTCAATCTTTATGCTGAGATCATCCACGCACAGCATTTTGGTGGTGTCGTGTCACCACACGGCGACCACACGGCCACGCTCTCATACCCCTTTGTAACCCCTGATCCCGCTTTCTGCGGTCAGCGTCACCGCACTTGCTGACTTGCCGCCCGTTTTCGATATGGACAAACACCAGTACTCCAGAAAATCACCCCGTATGGGATCGTAGGGTTGCGCTACCACTGGTTCGGCTGACATATCGTGTGTGTGTGTGTGTCTTTACGGAGCGCGGCGACTCTTCCCTTTCCCCGTTTCACTTCCACACACCCGCGTATACCAGCCTGAACGAAATCATATAGTCAAGAATTAATCGTGAGGCTTGTTGCTGGTACCGCTTTTTCAAAGCCCGATGTGGTGCAAGCTTTTCAAACAACGAATCAGGCACAACACTTACACACACTCACACACACACACATGTCGCCTAACTGACATGGCGCACTTTAACAAGCATGTGATCAAATGATTTATTTGTAAAACACACAGACTATACGAACCTTTACATTGGTAAAAACCACGAGCGAGCAGATCGTCTATCTACCAGTACCTACGCTACTGCGTGCACAGTCGTCACGCAAATATTCTGCTGCCCCTAACGAGTCTATTGTACTACAGTCAGACAATAATGCCCACGAACGCCGATTACCAAAGAGACGGCAAATCATGCTTCTCCTTTCTCGGGAGTTATAGCAAGATGGGCTACGCCGCCGTGCCATGACTGCCGCCATGTTTCAAGCCCGAGCTGGCAAACCACATTTCATTCTCAATCTTTCACGTAGGCTGGTGGCTCTTCACGATCCAGAACAAGTGGCAGCCTACGCCCCCAAGATCCTTCATTTGCCCTCCTTCGGGGCGCTAGAGGGCTAAATGGGGGAAGTATGCCCCGTGTTGTGTACTCGCACGAAGGAAGTCGAACCCAAAGCCTCACGCGGTCGGCGAAGGCGTCAGTCCAAATGCAGCCAGCCGGGTCCCGCGCTGTCGATGATTAAGTAGCTGGCCCAATGATCTATCTCTACGTACGGACGCATCCGCATCTTATCTATGCATCTCCCTATCAGATAAGTTAGGATCGCCCCAGGGTTGGCGGGGCGCATCTGACCTAGGTACGTAGATGGCTACCTATTAGATATACTACACTATAGCCAAGTTGTACGATGGATGTCGGGGCGAAATCGTGGCTGTGGTCGTATACTCCTCGTGAGCACTCTATCATCATACTTTGTGCGCCTATCGCGAATATCATCCAAAATATATATATATATAACCCCCAATGCAAAAATACATCCCCCATTGTCTGTGAAATGCCGTTATCCCCCCCTTGCCTGAGGCGGTAAGAAATAACTAAGCCAATGCATAAAATACCAGAAAAGAAACGGGGGCCCTAATGTAGGCACTTTAGCTACCTACTACTATGCTGTGCCTAACCCCTATACCGTTCCTTACTTCGTCGGTATATAGGACGACATCAAATGAGTCGAACTAAGACCGCCTCACTACCTACAGCAGGCATCTTACTTGTAGTGTATTGTATTGTACACACGAAAACCAAAACACGGTGTAAGGTTAGGTTAAGTAAGTTATCAAGGTTAAGCCATGTTCACCCCTCTCTCTCTCACCAGGGGGCAGCAGCAGAGCAGCAGGTGGGTTAAGCAAATCAAGACAGGCATCGAAAAAGAAAAAAAAAAAGGTTCTCTTTCGGTCAAGGAACCCTCCCCAATTGACGAACGACAGTGACCGCTAGAAGAGGCTGCAGTAGTTTGGTATGTATATGTAAATGTATATGTATATGTATATGTGTATGTGTATGTAAGGTATATGTAATGTACGTACAGGCTGTCGTTTCGAAAAACCTCATGCAACAGTCCAGTCTGAGGAGACTTGCGGTGAAGTAAATAAAATTTTTGGCCCCCCTCCCCCCTCTTTTTTTTTCTTTTTTTTTCTCCTTTTCTTTCTATATCATTTTTGAAGGTTTCAAGTTTTTTTGTGCGGGAGAAACAGGAAACAAAAAAGACATTTGATAGGTTACATCAATATGTACGAACGGCATTTGGTTTAATTTTTTTTCTTCCCCTCTCCCCCTATAGTATGTACAAGGTAAGGCGTGTTACTTACCTGCATTTACACTACACTACATGCCTGCCCGACTCCAGCGTGGTGGTTGCATGGGTGTGTTGTCGTGTTGTTCATCTTGTGATGTCGTTGTTGTTGTTTTTTTTGGTTGTTGGGAAAAAAAAAATCTCCTGCACAACATGCAAAAGCAAGCATCATGCATGTCCCCTTTGTTGTTGTTGTTGTTGGGTTTCGGGCTTGGGTTTGGGTAGTTTAGATAGATTGACCAGGGGGAGGGGTATAAGTAGAGAGGGAATGTGAAAAATACGGAGAGAGAAAGACAAGGACCCTGCTTAGAGACAGGACAACAAGGCACAAGAGACGAGACATCCAAGATACATCAAAAGAAGATTTACACTTTTACCTTGGGTAGCCGACTTCTCCCCAGGCCGGGATTCGTTCTCAAGCCAGATAGTCGCGCCCTCATACCCCCCATACCATACGGGCATGCAAACACCGGGCACGCCCATGTCGATCGATTGAGCCATTCGCCGTATCCGTTGTGTATCGTAGCATGGATTGGAAATCTTTGCTTCCCTTCGAGCCTCGTCATATATTTTGTATTAGATTAGGGTTTCTTTTCTTTTCTTTTTTTTTGTCTTTGTTCCGCCCTCAGATCTCGGGGAAATGGTGGGGGAGGAAGAAAGGGGCGAGTAAGTACGAAGGGAAGGGTTCGTTTGGGTGTAACAGTAAGATAAAATATGTTTTAATATGATTCAATACCTATGTGTCGTCATCGTCATCAATATCGATTGGCGATTGGCGATTGGCGTTATCGGTTTCGACTCAAGGATAATGGATGCCCTTACGAGGGAGTAATCATACCAGACATCAATCAATCTATCTCTTAATCTACAGCACTAACGACAACAACACCTAGTAGTAGGAAGGTTGGTACGTAGGTACCTGACGTCCTAATGGATGTGTAAGATCAATATGTACGGCACTTTAACCTCCTTGTTCATGTGTCACGCGACATGCTGGCTTCCAATAGAGTAGCTTTCTCTTATTAGGGCAGGTTTCACCTAGTTGGATTACCTCTCAGTATGTACTTGTTTGCCTTATAACAACATCCACACAACTTGAGATAACAAGACCCTTAAGACGGCAATGGTTTATGTCGGACAGGATGAAAATGCGAAATACTTACCGTTGCCTAAGTACCTAAGATAAGGCAGTTAAGGAGGATGTAATCCCCGGCTTTAGGTAACTTTGCCATACGACGTACCTAAGGTACTTACATACCTTATCTCTTACCTGCATCGCCACCAACATCGTCATATAAAACCCATACCCACCCAATCCATCGCGTTACATAAGCACGCAGAAGACGGAGTTACTGATGCCAACGCCGGCGGGATGAGCGGAGATAACACAGAGTGAGCCCAGTACGGTACTAGGTAGGGTGTAGAAGCACCCGGATCTCGTTCCTGAGTATGTACCCAGGTATCATACAAGGTACGCTACCTACGATGTAGATCGGAGACAATGCGGCTCGCTGAGCTAACGCCGTGTTCTTTTTTTTTTTTTTTTAAACTAACAACCACAACACTTACGTATCATCTATCTGGAGCCAATAAGTATGTACATACCTACATAGTAGGTTAGTAGGTAGTAAGTGAGGGTAGAAACCCAACCATGTGTTCTAAATAATAAAAGAATAGGTTGGCATACGCATACTATGGGAATAGGTTGTTTCAGAACGGATCTAATCCAGCCCGATGAGTCAAGATGCCTAGTTTTGTAGGTAGTGTATATTCCATCGTCGTCATCCGAAATAAGCCACCTTTACCTATCTCCGGTGATGAATGGACAGGGAACAATGACTCTGACTTCCTTCCGGGATACTAGGTAAGTAATCCACCGCCCCCATTAGCCCCAGAAACGCGTGGAGCACGGGGCAAAGCTTACTTATCTAACCTAGTTCTAGGGCTATCGTAGGTAGTGTACGTAGTGTAAAGCAAGGGTGACGAAACCCGGGGAGCCGACAGAAATGCAAGCAAGTCATAAAAGATTCAGATGAAATCCGTTCGCAGGGAGAATCGGACAGAGAGAGAAACAGAGAGATCATGCGCGTCCATCTATCCCCCCCCTGGTCGGTGGGAATAAAACAAATCGAATCAGATTGAATGAATGCCCCCCTGAAAACATCACGGATAGATGGGTATCCGGGGATAGTGTAGGTAATCTGGGAGAGGTCCCACGTTACTGGAAGCGTCGGGTTGGCGAGCTGAATCGTAAAAGACAGTGGAGCTTAGGTAATGTACATAGTACCTGGGTTGACCGGGGCGGGGCATCGGGTTTCGATTTGACCGAGCAATCCGCCTGCTCGGGTTCGGGCGTTTCACCCCTCCCCCTCATTCCCAAACAAAAAAAAATTAAGAGATGCCCCGAAACCGAGGCCCGTCCGTCCAAGAGCTGCCACACCCTGTCGGAAATCACGGGGATGAGGGGATGAGCAGCCCAGACTGCCACCTGAGTAGTGTCAATTAACCTTGAGGCCACACGAAACGCGAACCGGTAAAAGAGATGCAGGTCGTACCGCGAATCGTGCCGACGAGGGCCCTGGCGAGCTCCAACGGCCTCCTCGGCTCAACCACGATCACCACCACGACCACTACCACTACCACTGCGACGACGAACGTCAGGAGATATGCCGCTTCTTCTCACAGTAATCGCAGTCGCAACCGCGACCCACAGGCCCCCTTCGTCTGCCCCTCGTGCCGGCGCTTCCGGTCCCAATTCCGAGCACTCCCACGACAACCACCATCACCACTGCTCCGACGGTCTTTCTCAGCAGCCACCCATGCCACTACCACCACCAACATCCCATCTCCCCCATCTCCCCCTGCCCCCGCCGCACCGGCCCCATCCGGCTACGCGCGTCTCGCGACGCGAAGCCTGATCTCGATCTCTGGCGCCGACGCGCCCCGCTTCCTGCAAGGCATCATCACGTCGTCGATCACCGAGCCGACAGAGCACCGGAACAGCAGGGCGGCCGCGGCAGAAGGGACGCCGCGCACGCGGGGGTTCTACACCGGCTTCCTAAACGCCACGGGCCGCGTCCTGCACGACGTGTTCGTCTACCCGGACACGCTGGGCGTTGCCTCCGTAACCGGCGGTGCTGGCGGTGAGAATGATCCCGCCCACGCCTTCCTCATCGAGGTCGACGCCGCGCAGCGAGACGCTCTGCTGAGGCACCTGAAGCGCTACAAGCTCCGTAGCCGCATCGTGCTGCGCGCCGTCGAGGAGGGTGAGTGCGCCGTGTGGCAGGCGTGGGGCACGGAGGAGCAGGAGCAGGGGGATCTAGGCACTGTCCCTAACCGCAACTTGATCACGCTGCTGGACCCTCGCGCCCCGGGCATGGGATACCGGATTCTCGGCACCGGCGACGTCGACGTCGGCATGGTCGCGGGGCGGCAGCTGGCGCGGTGCGACGAGGCCGCGTACCGCGTGCGCCGGTACCTGCTCGGCGTGCCCGAGGGTCAGACCGAGATCCCCCGCGAGCAGGCCCTGCCCCTCGAGGCCAACCTCGACATCATGGGCGGCATCGACTTCCGCAAGGGCTGCTACGTCGGCCAGGAGCTCACCATACGCACGCGCCACCGGGGCGTCGTGCGCAAGCGCGTGCTGCCGTGCATGCTGTACGATTACCACCACAATCAGCCTGCTGCTGCTTCCCCTATTACATCTTCTTCTACTGAGATAGGAGGGGAGGAGAAAGGAGTGGGAAGGGAAGGGGAAGGGAAAGGGGGAGAGGTGACACCACCACCACCGCTACAGCTCGAGTACAGACCCTCCGACACGCAGATAGCCGCGGAGCACATCCCCCCGGCCTGAGCATCGGCCGCGAGGGCAAGAAGGGCCGCAGCGCGGGCACCTGGCTCGCCGGCGTGGGCAACATCGGGCTCGCCCTCTGCCGCCTGCAGATCATGACCGACGTCGAGCTGCCGGGCGAGCCCCCCGCCCCGGCCCCGGCCTCGTCCCCGTCCAATGACGACGACCCCGCGTCCCAGCGCCGCGAGTTCGTCATGCGCCTTGACGATGGCGGTGGCGGGGGCGGGGACGGGGACGGGGCAGGCCCGACGGTAAAGGTCAAGGCTTTTGTGCCGGAGTGGGTTAGGGAAAGGTTGAGAGGGTGAAGAGGAGGAGAAAAAAAAGGAAGGAAGGGAAAGTACGTAACGTAGGTAGGTTTGGGTAAGATTGATGGTGGTGTGGTGCATATGATGCTTGCTAGGTTTAGGCGTTTTTTCGGTTTATAGAGTTACCTACTTCCTCTCACACACTATGTAGGTACCTGGGAAAGGTTGAGGGTTTATTGAATTGGTCTGATATTTACAAGAGGTTATTTTTTAGCGATTTAACGGTGGGGGACCCAATGGCGGGGAAAAGAAAAAGAAAGAAAGAAAGGAAAAAAGGAAAATTTTTTTATCGAGAGAAGGCAAAGGGGCTCCTGGGTTATAAAATGGTATGTATGGTATGTACCCTATGTATGTGTATGATGGGAAACGAAAGAGGGATAGGGGCGACGACATGGAAGGGGGGCACGATATTTATTTTATTCCACTCGTATACACCTACCTACTTACTGACGTAGGTGGGAATGGTACAAAAGAAAAAAAAAGAGAGAGAGAGAATAGTATGCCTATACCTAGGTATCCTCTTATATAAATAAACCTGTTCTGAAAACCAAAGATGAAACCGAAACCATTGACTAGGTAGATACGTGGATCTGTGAAGGTAAAAAGAGGAGGGGGAAAGGGGGGGGAAGAAGGTTCTGCTACGTTCAGTTTTCCTTGTAGACTGCCCCTGAGTGGAATGGCACAATGGGTGCAAGCCCCCGGGGTACCGTACCGAAAAATCTTTGAAAAGGGGGGTGGGTAGCGGAAAGTTAAGAAAGAAAGGGTCAAGGGTTAAGTAAGTAGGTAAGTAAGTAGGTAAGTAAGGAAGGAAAGGGGACGAGAGCGATTCATACCAGACAAACCTATCTATCCCACCCAGTCCCAGTACTCTACCCGACCTAGTAAATAAGTATTAAGATATATATATATATAAAAGGGGGAGAGGAACAAAAATCAAATAAATATTTCCCAGTTGTTTTCTTTTTCTCTCTTATTTAAAACCGGGGGTTGTTTTTTTCATTAACCTAGGTTAACAGAACTTCTAACGTTGGCAACCCTAGTAGCTTAGCTAGCTAACCTAGATCTATTTCACTCGAAATAATATAAGATAAAAAGGGACAAAAAAAGGGGGGGTGGGTATCATTATATGTTTGTATAACATTTATATCTATATGTCTTCTTCCCCCCCTTTTTTTCTCCCTTCCTTTCCCTCGCTCACCGGAAATCATCCTTTCCGTCTATATTTGTAGGACATTCGTTACCTTCTTCTATTCTTGTTTCTGTTTTTACCTAACCCCCCTTCCCTCCCCTCCCTGCCCCCGGGGTGATCACTATCACGTCTCCCCAGCAGCAGCAGCAGCAGCAGCGATTTCTTCCGCTTCCGCCTTCTTCTTGGCCTCCTTGGCCGCCTGGGCGGCGCGCAGCCGCGCCATCGTCGACGCGAACTTGGTCTTGCCACCACCACCGCCGCCGCCTGTCTCGCCTGCCCCCGCGGTGGTGGTCGTCGGGATCGTGCCGGCTGCCTTGAAAGACGGAGGTGCTGCTGGTGGTGGCCTAGACGACGGGGTCGCGTCGTCGTCGTCGGCGGCGGCGGTAGGAGGAGGTACGTGTATGTGTGTAGGTCTTGTGGCGGCGGCGGCGGTAGGCGGAGCGTCTCCGTCTCCGCTGGGGCGAGTCCCTTGCTCTCGCGGATGATGATGTGTGGTGTTTTCCTGCCGCCGCGCCTTCTTCTCCGACTTGCGGGCCTTCTTGTCTGCCTTGCGCGCTTGTATGTCCTGCAGCCGGCGCTCGATGTCGGCGATCCGCTCGTCGTAGTCGTCGTCGTCATCATCGGGTTTGCCCCCCTCACGCTCGCCTTCCCCGTTAGTCGATGTTTTCGTCGTCGTCGTCTGGGGGTCGGGTTCTGTAGGACTAGGTATGTCGGCGTGCGTGGTGCTAGGTTTTGCCGTCCTTTCTTCTCCCGGGCGTTCTGCTGTCGTCGCGGCACGTCCCTTCCTCTCGCTCTCCTCCTTCGCCAACTGTCGCTGCCTCTCTCTCTCCCTCTCCCGGTCCCTCGCCTCCGCCTCCTCCATGAGCCTCCTCCTCTCCTCCATGCGCCGCCTGCCCGCCTCGGCCAGCCTCCTCCTCTCCGCCTCGCTCATCACGCCCTCCCCGCCGCTGTGCTTGCGCTTGATGCCGCCGCCGCCGCCGCCGCCGCGCTCGCGGGCCTCGAGGTCCTCGATCATGGCGCGCCTCTTGGCGTCCATGGCGGCGCGCTGCTGCTCGCGGCGCAGGATCTCGCCCCGCGCGGCGTCGTACGCCTGCCGCGCCTCGGGGCTCGACAGCACGTCGCGCGCTCGCTCCAGCAGCTCCCATTTCGCCGGGTCGAAGGCGTCGCCCGTCTTGTCCGGGTGGTACCGCACCGAGGCCTTGCGCCACTTGCTGTGGACCTTGGGCTTGTCGTCGTCGGCCGTGACGCCCAGCAGGGCGTACAGGTCCTGCGTGGTCGCGTACTCGCGGGCGTACTGGAGGAGCTCGGATTTGTCCTCCATGACGGGCGGCGTAGGGAGGTGATTTGGTACCTAGGTCGGAAAGTATTTTCGGGAGGACGTATGGTGGTGGGCAGGTTAGGTAAAAAAGAAATTTAAATAAAAAAGAAGGTCGGTACGATCAGAAGATTGGGAGGGGTTTGAATTTATTTGTTGTTCTGCGGAAGAGTTGCTAAAGTTGATGCTTGGAAGCTTGAATGTCGATCAATGTCGATCATTAGGTAGGCAAGGGTCCTGTCTACTACATATCATTCCTTATCGATAACAAGGACCCACTACTGATGTCAGTGGACCCTTCGACCCTTCTATTGTCTACAACTACATTGAATTACAGGTCACGATAGGTACATATCCATATGCCTACCTACATTTGCATAAATAATCATAAACTCTATGGAGCTTAGAAATATTCGTTTTTTCTCCGACCATGTCCTGAATAGGTATTTGCAAATTTCCTAGGTTAAGAAGTTCTATTTATCCCAGATACCTACCCTAAACTGCTTCACATCTTGACTATGAGATATCTTTGTCGTTTCCAATCTTGCATTTCCTCCATGTTATAGTTGGCCCCAGAGGCAACATAAAGCTATAATATTTATTTCTCATCACTCACAAGGATACGTAAGAAAATTCCCATGTTCCGCTAGTATTGTAACGTTTCTCTTTTTAAGAAAAATATACCTAAATCCTATGACCATGCGGCCTCGGCACTAGATAGATACTCTAATAGCATATTTCTACAATATCCCTATTCAAGCTAACCTTAGATATATATGTATTCCCAAAAGACAGAAAAATAGCATTTCAAACTGTCCAGACTCAACCTTTAATCATTCTACCTTCTTCTCGACCTCCTTATTCTCCTCCTTAGTCTTTTCTTCCTCTTTTTTCTCTACTTTCTCTCCCGCCTTCTCGCCCTCGTTCTCATTCTCCTTCTTTTCCTCGACCCCCTTTTCTTGCTTCTCCCCCTTCGCTTCCTCTATCTTCTTCTCGTCCACTTTAACCGTCTCTCCCTTTTTCTCTTCTCCGGCCTCGGTCTCGTCCTCCCGATCCGAATCCTCTTCGTCGACTACCCCATCTTCCTCTCCCGCCCCTCCTGACCTGTCCTCCTCGTACAGCCGCAGCACCTCGACCGCATTCCCACCCAAGACCTTGGCAGCGGCCTCGCTGCCCTCGCCTAGCGCGCCCTTTACTGCGGTCGCGTTCCACGTGACGCTTTCCCAGAGGCCCTGGGCGTCGCCGTCGCGCGGCGGTGGGAAGAACGGGTGGTCCGTGCCGAACAGCAGGCGGTCCGGCGTCCCGCCGCTGGCGTCGATGGCCGCGCGCAGCCCGACTTCCGAGTAGATGACGGCGTCGAGGTAGACCTGCTCGCGCAGCACCTGCCATATGGTTCTGCGTGCCGGTGCCGACGTATTGCTCCCGTCGGCCTCGCCCCCGCGGGCAAAGTGCGCATCGTGTGCCACGCAGCTCTCGATACGGCCGGCGAGGAAGGGAAGGGTGCCGCCGCTGTGGGCCAGCAGCATGCGTAAGTCGGGTATGGCGTCGAATACGCCGGCAAGGTACATGCGGGCGACGGCAATGGTGGTCTCCATGGGGAAGCCGAGGGCAAGGGGGAGCACGTGACCGTACTCCTCGGTCGCGCGAGGACCCCAGACTTCGCTCGGCAGGCCGTAGTGTGGATGCAAGAAGATGGGTAGCCTGTTCGCTGCCAGCGCGTGCAATATAGGCACGAGCGCTGCGTCGTCGAGGCCCTTGCCTAGGCCCGTCGTGCCTAGGATCACGCCCCGGCAGTAACGCAGGCTCCGGATGTGCCCTATCGAAGCGAGCAGCGTCTCCGGTGGTGCTGTCAGCGGTAGCGTCGCGAAGAAGTACAGCCGTCCCTCTGCTGCCTCACACATCCGGCTGAAGTCCTGGTTCACCGTCTTGGCAGTCTCGCCCGCGTCCGCCGAAGCGACGAAATCGAGCCACGGGTTTGCAAGTGAGATGACCGATATGTCAATCCCGTGGGTGTCCATGAAATGGAGCTTCTGCTCGATCGACGAGAAGTGCGACGTTACCGGCCGCCCGGGAAGTTGGGTTGCAGGTGACGACGCATCATCTCCAGAGGCAATCATCTTCTCGAGTGCTTCTGCCTCGGCCGGTAGAATGACATAACGAGGATCGTTGGCCCCGGCAAACCTCCGTATTAGAGGTATTGTTTTTCGGGATTCGAGAAGCTCGACATATGCAGGTGGGTACATATGGGTGTGGACATCCACCACCTTGGATTTGGAAGAGCTCATCTTGGTTTGCCTCAGCTCCGAAAATACTGCCCACGGCCGCGGTTTGAGCGTGCGTAGTTATCGGCTGTATGGTCGTACTGTACTGTATCGTATCGGGTCTCACCAACCGGAGATGAGATCCGGAGAAAGCTCACACGATGATGCAACGACCCTCCGGTCCAAAGAAAGGTTATCAAATTACCCCTCAGAGGCTTTTGGCTAATGTGTCTCGTCAACAATATGCGCTTAATAACGGAGGAGAAGGCTGAATCACACGACCAGTAAGAGTAATAAGTAGATATATTATGGCATGACCAATATCAGATATACGATAGGACCAGGTTAGACGATGCCGGGCCCTTGTCTTGGTCTACGTTAGTAAGAAACTACATACAGTCACATGTAAGTTGAGTCTCTACCCCACATTGATTTTTGTGGGAAGAACCAAAAACCAAGAACCCCTCCTCTATAACTGGTATCTTTGACCCAGGGGTTCTTATCTTTTGACTAACCCAAGGTTGGTGGGGGTTTATACTCATTAGTATAACGTCCTTCCCAGACGCACGGGAACCTATCTTTGCTCATTCCTCTTCGGTAGTAGAAGCCTTATACCGGTTACCTGTAGTGTCGCTCTCCCGAGGTCAATCTCACCTTATAAGTTTTATCCCTTGGGTCTCTATCGGAACTGGCCAATTTCCACAACATCTCAACCTTCGTGGCCCGGAAACCTTGTTGTTGATAAGTGCGCAACCTGCGAGTTGTCGGTTTACCTATTAATATTTTGTCTTTAAGTCCTAGTTAAGACTTTATTTTCCTCAGTTTGATACGCCTGGTCCTCGTCCTGACATCTTTGGTTGATTTGAAAAACTCCGCTTAGTGTTATCGTCGCTAACCATTGATACTTCATCAAGCTACTCAAGTATTGGTGGTAGAAATGGAGACAGCCGCTGTCAAAAGTGAAGGGCTCGTCATACCGGTAGGCTACATGCTTAGTTCTTAGTACATTTGAAGATCATACTAACTTACATGCTTACTTTCCGATGAACTAGCTCATCGACTTCTCCGCATTTCTGAACGGGAATCCGGAACAGAGGAAGGAGACGGCGAATGCCATCCTCCATGGCTTCCAAACGGCGGGCTTCATTTACCTGAAAGGGTTGCCCATCACTCCGGAGTACCGCAAGCATGTGTTTGAGACGTCGGCCAAGTACTTTAGGCTGCCGCAAGAGACCAAGATGTCTCACTGCTGGACGACCCCCGAGGCGAATAGGGGTTACTCGGCCCCGGGCCGAGAGAAGACCACGAGACTAACGGACATCGATGAAGTCAAAAGGCTGAGAGACGCTGTGCCCGACTTGAAGGAAAGTCTTGAGATCGGCCGGGAGGGCGTCGAGGACCACCCCAACCACTGGCCTGAGGAGGAAGGCGAGCTTGTGGGCTTCAAGAAGATCATGCTCGAGTTCCACGACAAATGCAAAGCGCTGCATATGGAAGTGATGCGAGCCATTGCGGTTGGGCTCGGCATCGACGAGGGCTGGTTTGACAAGTTCACCGATGAGGGCGACAACACTCTGCGGTTGCTCCATTACCCCGAAGTGAAGAAAGATGTCTTCACTATCAACCCTGGCCAGGTTCGGGCCGGTGCTCACAGCGATTATGGCTCTATTACTCTGCTGTTCCAGGACTCGCGAGGCGGCTTGCAGGTCCAGAGCCCTACCGGCGTGTTCGTCGACGCAACGCCCATTGAGGATACGGTTGTGGTCAACGCTGGAGACCTGCTGGCGCGATGGAGCAACGACAGCATTAAGAGTACCATTCATCAAGTGGTCGAGCCGCCATCGGGCGACGGTGATGTGTACCCCGCTAGATATAGCATTGCGTAAGTATAACCCCCCTTTCCCCCAAACTGCTGTAAAATGATAGCACGGACTGACTTGTCCCTTAGATACTTCTGCAACCCCAACTTCAAGAGCCACATCGAGGCCATACCCGGGACGTATGCTTCGGAGCAGGATCGGAAATATGAAGGTATCAACAGCGGTCAGTATCTCGTGCAGAGACTCACCGCTACTTATTGAAAGAGGAGTTGCAACAAAAAAAACAGACGAAGGACATGTGTACTCCACACCTGTTTTCCACGTCCCCGGGTGAAGGAGCTTGCAGTTCCGTTGTCTCCTCGAGTGGATGAGATGATAAAGGGGATCGACGTTTACATGTAGTGTAAGTAGTGTAAGGCACGAAGCGCGCATTGTTGTATATTCAAAATTTATCTACATCCAGATAAAAAAAAAAAAAACCACCAAAGAGAGAAAAAGAGGATATAGGAATTTCATATGCTAATAGAGTCAGTGATATGTGTAAAATGAGGCTAGAAAAGCTAGCGTGATCTATGACTCGTTGGCGATGTAGTATTTGATGGTGTTGCATGTCGATATACCCAACTGACCTAACCTAATTGATAGTATCAGACGTGATGGACAATGACAACAGGCTGTGTACCTACCTAACCTAATAGTGGGGGCTGCGAGAGGGAAGAAAGGATTTGTTTTCAACGTTATTAGATTTACATCAGTGCATGGACGGATGGACGGGGAGGAAAGCCTCGAAGGTCCCTGCCAAAAGTGTCAAGTTTAGCTTACAGGGGTACCTAGGTTAGGTAGTCCCTGGTACATAGAAGAGCAAAGCGTTGATCGACCCAGCCCTACAATTAGTGGCTGTTTAGTGGTTCAGGTCAGGTACCTGTTCGTCATCCGATGCCTAAATCCCCGATTAAGTTCCCACACGGTCCAAAAACCTTACCCTTTTTTACTTTTCTGTACCACACGCTTCTTCCTCTTCTTCTTTTCTTCTCTCTCAATGGGGACGCAAAATGAAGAAGACATTGCTTCTGTGCTTCATCCACGGCTTCAAGGTGAGTGTTTCTTTCTTTTCTCCTCCTGGGATATCTTGTACAAGTGTAGATGTAAAAAGAAGGTAGCCCGTTTCTTATACAGACATGCATGCATTATATATCCTAGCAACGCCTCATGATTATATTAACCAAGTTCATACAACCATAACAGGGGGGTGATGACACCTTCGGTGCGAAGTCCGAGTTCGCGCTGCACCTCGAGGCGCTGATCAGCGCTGAGCTGCCCAAGGTCAACGTGCGCGCCATCACCTATCCAAAGTACGAGACGCGGGGCGACCTGTTCGAGTGCGTCAGCCGGTTCCGCGACTGGCTGCTAGAGAAGGTTATCGACCTAGAAGTAGCGAACGGGACACCCTCGCCCACCGTCGACCCTTCTGTGCGCACGATCCTCGTCGGCCACTCCATGGGCGGCATCGTCGCCGCCGAGACCGCCATTGCACTGGCCTCCGAGCGGACCCTCCGGCGCGGTAGTGGCGGCAGCGGCGGCTATGACAGCGAAGGGGAGGAGATTAGCGGCCTCATGTTCCCTTACATACAGGGTGTCCTGGCTTTCGACACCCCCTATCTCGGCATCTCGCCCGGCGTCATCGCCCACGGCGCCGAGGGCCACTACAACACCGCCAGCGCCGCGCTGACCCAGCTCGGCACGCTGACGGACATGATATGGGGTAGCAGCAACGACACGGCGAAACAGCCAGCAGCAGATACTAAGAAAAAACCCACCGGCGCACTGCCGGCGCCCCAGCAGAAGAAACCGAGCTCGCCGAGGGGCAGTCGCAGCAGTAGCGAAAAACCCAGGAGCAATAGGAATAGTGGCAGCGGCAAGAGCAACAGCAATAATAATCATAATAACAATAACGGCGGTAGTAGCACCGCCAGCGGCGGTGGCGGCGGCGGCTGGGGCAACTGGGGCAAGTACGCTGTGTACGCCGGCGCCGCGGGGGCCCTCGCCATGGGCGGCGCGGCCGCGTACTTCGGCCGCGAGCACATCACGACAGGCTGGTCCTGGGTGTGCTCGCACCTCGAGTTCGTGGGGTGCCTGGGGCGGGGCGAGGAGCTCAAGGCCCGCGTCGGCAACATGGTGCGGCTGAACGAGGAGCTCGGTGTCGGGTTCGCGAACCTGTACACGCGGCTCGGCAAGGCCGCCGCCAGCAAGCAGGTCAGCATGGTCGGCACCGTGATGGGCAACGAGCGCACCTTCTGCGTCCTGCCGTCGACGAAGCAGCCCTCCGGCGTGTGGAAGGAGGCTATTAACGACAAGGCCACCGATGAACCCGGGGCCCATATGTGTAAGTTACTCTTTTTTACACCTTTGTTTGCTCCTGCATATCTACCCCTAACCCCCTTTCACCCCTCCCCCCATCCCTCCTTGCATACAATGCAACGATTCTAACAAAGGGGTGGTTACGTAAGCAATGTTCGAACCAAAGGAGAACCCGGGGTACTCCAAACTATCCGAGGACGCGAAGAACCTTGTCGTGAGCTGGACGAAGAACGAGTGGTACGAGGCGAGTGGCCGCGAGAATGAGTATATCGAATATCAGAGGCACGATTGGCGCGGTAGCGGCGGTGGATACGAGTATCGTGCGTAACGAAACGGCAAATGATGATTCCCTGAAACCTCCTCATACCTGTCTACCTACCTACCTACCTCCTTACTTCTTATATATACCTGTATACAACTATAGCCGTACAAAACCAGCGAAGCGAAGATTGTTTTACCTCAGATTAGGAAATTATGCGAACCAGTTCATGGAACCACTTTATTCATTACTTTGAGAACTTGACGTCTAATAGTATAGATGAAGAATTAAGAGCAGAGCTAGGTAGTACTTTGATTGGTGCACTATTAAACACATCTCAATAATCTATGTAAATATTCTCGATATCGTGGATACATTAAACATGAATCTATGTGTCTTTCCCTTCTTTTTTTATAGCTCGCTTCTAACCTCCTCCTCCTACCTCCTGTCCTATTTTACCATTGCCCAACCCCCTTTGCCATTAGTGTTGTTCTTTATATAACCCGACCTCTTAATTTTTGTTTTCTTCTCTTTCCCCCCTATCCCAATCCAGTAAAGCCTTCCAACGCTCCCATTTTCTTTTCTTTACTACTGCGTAGCCTTCTCGTTATTGGCCTTAGCGGCCTTCAGGACCTTTCGTCGCTGGGCCATCATGTGGGTGTACAGGATATAAGACGCTAGATACCGGAAAAACAAAAAAGACAATCACGTTAGCAAGGTTGACGAAACATATATTAAGCAAAAGAAGAAAAAAAGAAGAAGAAGAAAAGGGGGAAGGGGGAAAATCCAGCCCACAACTAAATGAACCGCACAAAGGGTTACTGCTACTAATACTGCTACTACTAGTACTATTACTACTACTACTACTACTCAACTCACCGGGAGGATAGACGAGCGCGACGAAGGCGTACAGCAGGGGCGAGTAGGCGGGGTAGGCGCAGCGCCTGGCGGGGCCGGCGGCGGCGCTCCAGATGAGCCAGGCCTCGCTCGAGATGCCGACGGGGTACAGCACGAAGAAGGCGTGGTACCGCAGCCAGTGCAGGGCCGCGGGCTGCAGGCCCGACAGGCCCAGCGCGAAGTACGAGTACCGCACCACCTCGGTCGTGGCCCACGCCCCCAGCATGGTCGAGTACGCCGGGCTGCCCGCCGCGAGCCCCGGGAACGGGTCCACGATCCCCCACACCAGCGCGTACCGGCTGAACACTTGCATGAAGGTCGTTATCAGGGGCGCGCGGACGATGCCTTGAAGGGGAGGGCGGGGGGTGTTAGCGATAGGTAGGTAGGTAGGTAGGTATGTTGGGGATGGGGGATGGGGAGGAAAGGGGGGATGAGGATGAAAAGGTGGGAAAAAGAAAGGGAAAAGACTCACCGAACAGCGAGTGCAGCACCTCCATGCCGGCGAGGGTCTGCGTCCACTTGCAGAACTGGCCCACGGCCGGGTACACGGCCTCGTGGCCCTGGGCGAGGTTGGTGGCGACGACGCGGCCGAGCACCACGGCCCAGAGGCCGGCCGAGACGGCATTGTAGAGGACGAGGTAGGCGTTCTTGACGGGCGAGCCCGAGGCCTTCTTCGCGGGTCTCGTCGTGTCGGCCATCTTTGGGGGGGGGGTTTCTTCTCTTTAACTTTAGTTATTATGCCTTGTTAAAAAATTTTTTTTTACAGATCACCGACAATTGGAAAGTTCAATTGACGAAGGAATGGAGGTCGGAGGAGGACGAGGGGGGAGGGGAGGTAAAGAGGAATAAAAGACGAGTTAGTTAAATCCGTAATTGAAGCCAAGGTTAGGTTAGGTAGGTAGGTAGGTAGAGATGGGCGTTGTTGTTGGTGTTATTAATTGGAAAATTTCTGGAGCTTTGTCTCTCTCTTCTATGAGCTTAGTAGCTACCCCTGCAACCCTGTCAAGATGTTGGTGTTGGCGCTTGTGAAAACCCGAGAGATGCGGTGGGAGTGGACCCTGCGTCAAATCGGTTGGGATTAATAGCCTCTAACCAGTTAAGTTAGAGCGTGATACTTTGTACGTAACCAACTCAATGTAGGTACTAAAGGTTAAGTAGTTGGTATGTAGTGTGCGGGGATAGACTGACCTACACTACCTACATATGTAGACTACTAGCTCCAATTGACTCAGATGCAATCCCGTGTCTTAACCTAGGTACATAGCACCTATAGATCTGATGGGTGCATTCCACTAATGTATACACTTAAGCAAGCCATCAGACATACCAGGAATTGATATATTTACTATATGACACCTGGGCATCTTGATATGTAGTATTAGCATGTAGGTTAGAGGGAATTTTTACATATTATCACCATTTAAGGAGCTCTAACACTAGGCATTCATTTGCGAACTTATATATCATCATCCTGTTGACGGCATTCCCACATTCATCTAACTAGGTATATTCCTCACTATGTAATAGCTAACCTTGGTATCACCTTGAATCCATCTGTAACATACACAGCTACTCCATCATCTAAGCTCTCAAGCTCCAGCGTTGCAGATATCCTCTTAATCATACACATGTAATATAGACCAGTCATCTTGTACAAGAGTCGTCTAAATGTGACAGCTCAGGCCTCGTCTGCCTAGAGCTATCCTATCATCATGACGATATGTCATTCGCCTTCCCCTCAGTCGTCTGTCAAATCGATGACAATCGGCTCACGTCGCTTTGCGGGACGTGAGAGTCGCTGGTTTCCTGCCAAGTCGATCTCGTCGGCCTTGCGCTTGATATCGGATTTGTGTTCCTGTTTCACTTCATTGTCGCCCTGGGGTCCGGTTAAGTAAAGTGGTTCTGCATCTTTCCGACCAAGGGTAGCGATTGACATACATTTATCTGTTGAAGCCTTTCGCGTGCGAGGCGTTCAATCTCGGCCCGTGATAAGCCCGAGATGTTATGCGCCGGCGATGGGCTTCGCGGGATGATCAGCTCTTGCCTTAGGGCATCTGGCATTTTCAAAGTCAACCAACATCTGCCACACGCGCGTGCTGAAGGCATTTACCTTTAGACCTGTAACAGAAGCGGTATGCGCCAAAATATTCCTTTTCTCCAGGGATATACCTGATTTGTGAGTAACTACGAACGGGAGACTTTTCATTAGATGAGAAACTGAGTTCACGCTTAGCATTCACAGCTTAGATGCTCAATATTTTCGAAATGGGTGTACTAACTCTACGCCATGCGAGATGGCTTTGCCCTTCAGTGACTTCTCGGATAGTTCATGCTTGGCTTGGGGTTGGCAGCCCGGCGAGTGATGTGATGAGACAGGGAGCCTTCCAAGCACGCGAACTCGACGAAGACGTACTTCAATAATACCTAGGCGGGCTGCAAGCTCCTTGTCTCTTTGGACACGGTCTTGCTTGCTGTCATCAACTGATATGTTATGCAGATTAGAATATGCCACACTGTTAATAACTAGGGTTGTGCAAGTCGTCCGTACCGGTGCTAATGGCAGCAAATTTGAAACGTTGGAGATACCATTGCTGTTTTTTCATGTCAAAGTGACGGCGGCCTTCGATGGTAATACGATTGTCACTGGAGGATACTTCCATGACTTTTCCTCTGACCCTCTGACCATCTGCGTAAAGAGTTGCAAGGAGAGCATGGTGGTGGCGCCAGGTATATCTGCCAGTGGCGACTACGGAAACGCTGAATTCAGCGTCATCAATAGACTCGATATACTTGCATGAAGTGGGACTGTCGGCAGCCGACTCCTGCTCTGAAGCATGGGGGTCGTCATATTCAATGGCATTCCGGCCATTAACCTGTACGGTGACCTCGATACCGGGAATCTCCTCGAGGATGGCCATGGGGTAACTCTAACAGATGATAGTAAGCAGACGGTGTTGATATAATTGGTAACCTTCTACCGGCCTGGCAAAAAAAGATTAAAAAATTGAGAAGAGCGAAGTTAGCTATGTCAATAAGTAACTAACATAACCTGGGTTAAAGATGTTGGTTAGACGCGTGATGAAACCCCGGTACAAGCTTAAATTAGGTCGCGATGGCTCGTGCTCCTCTCTTGGCTGAGCGATAGGGTTGTTACGGGCACATGTAGGTACCCACATAATTCGTATTTAAAAGAGAAGCTTCCACCGGTTGACCTCTAAGCACCTACCACTACCTAGATCTATCACCAAACCTATCAAAGTCATTGATAGTCCTGGGACTCCCACAATTTCATACTTCAACCTGCAGCGCTTCCAGAAATTTAGGTAGGTTAGGCAATTAAGGGGGTGTAGGTATTTACACAATCCCTCGATTGCCGACTCTACCGGCCTAGGTACATAGGTAGGCTAGAGGTAACTCCATAATTCTTTTTGAAGAGTCAGAGTCACGATTGCATCTTATCAAAAAGAAAGATTTCCTTGAAAGAGCACGGTTTGTAATTTTTTGGCCAGCTGACCAGCCCAAACAGACTTTCTTTTTTTTCACCTATACAGGAATATGAGAAGTCCAAAAACACACACACAAACGCACAAGTCCAACCCGGGACTCGAAAAGGACCATGTAACCGACATGGACCGAACGAGTGTGCTCATACATATTATATACATATAGGTACCTAGGTACCGCCCAAAAAATAATACTAATAACGAGAAGTTATAGAAATGAATCCTGCGGAGCTGATGCAGTGAACTGCTAGCAGCTCATCATCTACCAATTCCAACGCCGGTCAAACGGGGGTTCCACTCTCGCGTTAAAAAAAGGGGAGGGTGGGGGAAGGACAGTCGTGCGTGATCGTAGCGGAAAAAAGCTCGCACGATCAGAGAGATAGGCCATAAAGACCTCTTCTTCTTCAGTCAAGCCAGTTTTTCGGCAGGGGCGGGAGCGGCTTGGTCGGTGGCGGGCCCGGCGATGGCGGGTATGGCTCCTGGTCCGACAGCACGACAGCAGACCCCTCACGGTCACGGTCGTCCTCCTTTTCGCTCTCGTAGCTGCTATGGCCGATTCCGACAGCAGGAGCAGCTGGTGTCGGGCGGGAGGTGTTCACGTAGATGTTCATCGAACGGGTGATGTTGAACGAGGCAATAGAGGGCATCTCTGTATCGGTGCCAGCCCAGGGCCCGGCGTCGACCGAGCTGGCCAGAGGGCTCGCGGTGACGGGGTGGGCACCCCGGAGCTGCCGAAGACGGACCCCGGCGGTGCTCGGTCAACTACGAGCGAGGAGTCCCGGTAGGGAAGGGGGAGGTCAATGGGAGGGTTGGCTCCGAAGAGCGCGTTGGAGGCAACGGAATAAGCATTCATGTTGGTCGGTTTGAGATTTGTGGCCTTTTATTCGTTGGTGGTATTTGGAGAATGTATCTTAATGGTGTTTGGAGGATATCGAGGCAGAGTCTTTTGGGCCTAAGGAAAGGCCGGCTTTTATAGAACTCCTGGGACTTGCTCACTTGTATAGTTTTGGCCTCTTTTTTATTTTGCGTGAGACAAGCTGCGTACGTTTTGAGTCCCTACATACATGTTTCCATATTACATGTCAGGAGGTTTTTTGGGGGTGGAAGCATGGTATCTAAGGTTACGTAGAAATCATCAATGTATTCTCAGCTTAACGCAACCCCTGAGCTAATCTTTAAGTTGGGTGCATCTCGAGATCATCTATGGAGGGGTAGCTGTCATTCAAACATCACCACCACTAATCATTCTGATGAAACAGAAAGTCCTGGTGACTTTGGGACAGCAACTGATGGGGACCAGCACGGGAAGTCCGGACGATCGAACGACACCATCGCCAACTCCGTTGTACGACATGTGCCAAGGGTCAAGCAATCATCTTACTTCGTTCGACAATGAGACCAGGCAGTCGGAAACTAGCGAGATTTCGTCATCGTATAACGAAACCTTGATTCACCTCGTATTATATACCCATCCACGTGACTAAGACGAATACAGGGCGTCTGATAATGTGCCACGAGAAAGCCCTGACCTCGTGTAAGCTAAGCATTCTAACACCCGGCAGGAACCTGTGATACCCCCTATTCCTCAGCCTCATTCCTCCTCCTGTCTCTTCCCGCGCTTCCCGCTGCCGTCGTCGGAAAGACCGCCACTAACAACTAACTCTCCAAGAAGGGCCCCCACCACGGCGGCGGCAGCGGCGGCGGCTTCATTTTCCGTTCACCTACCAAACAAAACAAACCAAAACCAAAACCAACACCAACAACCAACACCGCCGCCGCCGCCGACTCAGGGTAGCCAAGCAACGGCAAACTCGGAGAACTCGACCTTCAGCGGGCCCGCGGCGCTCTTCTCCGGCCTCGCCACCAGGGGGCTCACGTCGATGACCCAGCAGTCCTCTTCTTCTTCTTCGTTTTCGTCATCCTCGTCCGCCAAGATCCAGCAGATCTCCCGCATCGGCACGCGCCGCAGCGTCTCGCCCGTGGCGGCGTCCCGCACGAGCCGGTACACCCACACGCTCTTGCCGTTCTCGTCGCCCTCGCGCACCGCCTCGATCGTCACCTCCTCTTCTCCCTCCTCCTGTCCACTGCCACTGCCGCCAGGAGTCGGGGACGGGGATGAGGATGAGGACAGCAGCGGCGCCACGCTCCAGTCCGCCCATCGGTCGCAGCACTGGGGAGAAGAAGAAGAAGAAGTTTAGTAAATCGATCGCCCCATATGTAAGATATAAGATACACCCACTACTTTTACACCGTGCTTCGCCCCGGGGGGAAAAAGGGGGGAAGGGGTTAGGTTAGACTCACCACGGTGCTCAGCTGCGGCGCGCCCTCGTAGTACTCCACGCCCGCCTTGACCCACCTATCTGGCGGCGGCGGCGGCGGCGGCGGCGATGAAGCGAAGGAAGAGGAAGAGGGAGAGGAAGAGGAATAGGGAGAGGGAGAGGAGGAGGCGCGCCGCGGCACGAGGAGCAGGCCCGCCTGGTCGTAGCGCTCCGTCCAGGACGCGCGGAAGCTGACGCGCGCCGAGAGGAACTTGCTGAGCCGGCCGGTGGCCGTGCGGGTTATCGATGCTGGGTATGCACGCAATTAGTTAGGTAGGTCAGATTTGGGATGTGAGATTTTTTTTTTCTTTTTTTCCTGGGGAGGGGAGCGGAGGGGAGGGAAGAGGGATGGACATCAGCAGCAGCCTACATACCATTCCAGACGTTAGTCGTCGGTGGCTTCTTCCAGATGTCGGTGCCGGGCTGGGCTTCCTGGATGAAAGGAACGGTGGTGGTGGTGGTGGCCATGATGATGGATATTTTTTTGAGAGGGGGGGGGGGGGTTATATAAGAGAAGGTATGTGAGGGGCGTCTTATATAGAGCTTGTCTTATGGGACTAATTTATTCTATGCTTCAAATCTTCTCGCTGTATGCTAGGTAGGGTATTTGAGACTCGATGAGATATGCTTAACCTAGATGATGAAGTTCGAAGCAAGAGACGAGAACTCGCTACTTGTATATACACTTCAAGTGAGAGTTCTTAACCGTTTGTCTCATTAGTTAGTCGTAATACATATGAGCTAAAGAAAGAGAAAAAGAAAAAAAAGAGCGCCGAGTCAAAAAGGGGGGAAGGATCACTACCTAGTCATCAAGTTACTACTATGAAGCTATAATCGCACCCACATCACCCGATGAAATCCCGGCGGCCCTGTTTATCTACCTAACCTGGGTATACTAAGTATGTGACTATGCATTGGCGTCAGCCATAAGCGCGCCAAGAAGCTGTGATGCTCCGCGGGGATAGTGCCGGCCACTGGGATCGGACTCGATTGGATCGTAAACTGGGTTGTTCTAGTTGAGATCGTGCCATTACCCCACAGCTTCTATCCCATGATATTGGTACGTAAAACAGACTTGGGTTTCTGGTTTCTTAGGTGAGCTGCTATTTTAGGGACTTATTCGAGCTCTATCGTAAGTCTCCAAGGCCGTCGCATGATCCGCCGTGTAAGGCGGAGTTACCCAACTAACCTAGGTAGAGCTTTATGCTACCTCCTGCTTATAATACTCCCCTCCAGTCGAGGCGGAGCTTCTCCGACAGGATCCGCATTGTAGGCTGGTGCGGAAGGACACCATGCCACTTATCACAACTCCGCTCCTGGCCAGTATCATAGAACATTATGAAGTAGACATCCATATCGGCAAGATTCAAAGTTTGGACTAGCTATGGAAATATCTGAATAGCCCCTTTTGTAAGATTAAATGTTCTCTCTATATGTACAATAAATAAACAACCAGTAATGCCAACGCTCCATGGCAAAGGCAATGACCTATTACCAAACTAGCTGGATTATCCAGAAACCTCATTTCTCGCTTCGGAATGCCTAACTGACTGTATAGCAATGTGTGATAGATGTATCCAAAATGCAGTTTATTTTTCGCGGTAAATCAGTTGAGTGTGGTGATAGCCCAAGTCTAACTTTTCCCTTTTTTCCTTTTCCGTTTTCCAATGACCCCCTATGACCGATTTTTGATAACCGTTTAATGAGAAGAATGCAATTATGAAAAAAGGGGGTTTTATGGCTGGCCGGAGCCAGTACGTTCTAACAGGGGTCGCTGATCCCAGTTACTCTCGTCGATGCTATTCTCATCGTCGTCTTCAACTGCTTCCTCGTCTCTGCTAGGAGGGACCTCGTCCCGGGAATAAATAAAAAACTGGGCAAAAATTCCTAGGTCTAGGAGCAAGGTGCCAAGGCTACCGGCTAGCCAAGAAAGATTGATGAGAATATATCTCCCATATATCTCGGCAGCCTCGCCACGATGGCACTGACGCCCGGGGCACTTGGGTTCGTAGGCAAAAATAGATAGGACGTAGGTCAGATTGCCCAAGCAGGCGAAGAGAAAGAAAAGGATACTGATGCCCTCGGTCGACTTGCGACGCCAATTGAGGAGCAACTGGGGAAGCCGAGAACCCAAATAGAAGACAGCACATAACCAGCCAGAGACCTGGCCCCAGACGTCAAAAGTAGGGAGGTTGCCATCCGAAGGCGCCGTAGACTTTCCGCCAGTGTAATGGCGGCTGAGAAACCAACCTGAGATTCCGGCAGCGCAGACCATGAGAATAGCCACGAGATTCCAAATGAAAGACTGTAATGTCGTCGGAGTAGGCGGAGGAGTAATGGGCTGCTCAGATACTAGCGGGACCGCTGGGGACAAATGCGACCAGCCACTGCCCCGCCGCTCTCTGTCTTCGCTATGACCTCCATTATGCAACAGCCTCGTCCTCTCGTTGGGCTCACCGGCGGCATGGCCGTTTGATGGTTTGGACGGGGGTGCATCAATCTCGTCCTTCCATGTAAATCCTTTGTAATAGAAGCATTGCGCGAGGAGGACGAGATCGGCTATGGTATAGTAGATAGCGAGAATCAGCATGGTGGGGAGCACACCTTGGAGCACAGCTCCGAGGATATTAAAGACATCGCCCAGGAGCCAAACGATGATGAATTGGACCGAGAGCCCATCAGCGGAACTCCGTCGAAAATTCTCTATTATCTGAGGGGAGAAGACGACGACCCAAGCGGCGATGGATATGGAGCTAATTGGACGAGAAACCCCGGCGTTAGTATATTTCTAGTTACCCTTCACGTGGGATTGAATAGAGGAATTGGGTTTCCTCGGTGGAATGTCCTTACCCGCAAATGCCAGATATCGCTTCAACATCAAGATTAAGAGGAGCGGTAGGAGGAGCCATCGTAGCGAAAGAGAATCGCAAGACGTAGTGCGACCTCGCGTGTAGGGATAGGATTGTATGTATGACTGAAGCTTCAATCACAAGTAAGGGGAGGAGGTAGGTAAGTATAAGACAGCGACCCAGCGATTATAAAAAAAAATAAAGGAAAGCTGAGTGGTGAATTGAGTGGTCCTTATTATTAGGTCTTGTTTAAATTTGGAAGGAGATTGGTGAAAAGAGAAAAGAAGTCAAATAAAAGTCAAATAAAAGAAAACAGGAAAGGAATCACTCGTCCATTGCCTCATCACATAAACCGAGGAAATTTTTAAAGTTAGGTTTAGTTATACGTACTCCGTACTCCGTACTACTTGGTCTTAATTGCGACGCGCCAATGCGCCGGAACAAGCCTAGAAGGAGAAGAGAAAAAAAGAAAAAAAAGCTACACTACTGTAGTAGGCTGCCAGGGTGGAATGGCGCCACGTGCGCCAAATTTACCATGACAAATTGGAACCTTTCCCCACGGCCAATGCATTTTGCGGGGAATCTGGCAGACGGGCAGACTCAGCCTGCCAGCCTATGTACTACCTAGGTACTTAGTAATAACCCTTGCCTGCTGCCTTTTCACCTTTCATGCTTACGTAAGGTTAAACCTAGGTAACCTGATACGGTTGGCACTTCCTGCCTCATCTTGCTCTCAGCTCTACATATTCCTGCCGTACATGTCTTATCTTACTTACTATCAATCAATAGTATTAGTATCGGACCCCATACGATTCGCAGGGTTTCGCATCGAGTTTCGCACTTTGGCTTAGGTAAGTACCTAGGCAGATAAAGCAAAAAGGCGATCGGCAACTTAATCCACCTCTTATTAATACTTACCACCTAAATAAGACCGATGGTGGAGGAGAGCCCTGGCTCCGGTGATCACGTCTACCGATGCCGTTATCGTCAAATAGATCATCCCCCACCACCTGCCACTACCAGGTCCACCTTTTCCCATCCCCTCCGAAGAGTCCTATGGTCCTTTCAGATAGCTTCTCCTATACCTACCTACCTAAGGTTATCTATCTATCTTGTATATTCAAACGCAGTTAACCCGTGCTATTCTCTCATCTAGCTTGATATTGCAAAGCATTTATCGTCTCACCTACAGAATATAATACCTTCCTTTCTGATAGCTTGCGGGTTTTCATTTTACCCCACTGGGGACGGTCATTTGTGATTACCAATCTTGAAAACATCATCATAGGACGATTAGTAGCAAGGCCTGTGAGTTGTGCATCCCAAGAAAAATACAACAGAAAATTAAAATAAAATAAAAGCTCGAAGCGCGACAGAGTAATTAACCTGGCCGTAAAATCGGAATGACTGCGCCAATCCCAGACCTCCCGGTCCTAGCCGACGACGACTCCATGTTGTCGAGGAAGTTCGGCCGCGAGGTTGCCAACTACTTCTCCGGCAGCCCGCTGAACCGGGTCTCATTCCTGAGGACAGACCATGCGTTTCTGGGTGCCGCCTTCGCACACCCGACCGCCTCGTTCCTCCTGCTTGACAACTTGTCCCCGCTGGGCAAGGACGCGGCGAATCTGGCCTACGTCGGTAGAGATGACGTCGTGCCCCTGACCGGCAGTGCGCCGTTTGACAAGTCGGAGGAAGATCAGATCAAGGAGTTCAACTCGAGCATCACCCACCCCGTCATTCTATTCTTGGGCATCGACGAGAAGAAGAAGACGGGCTTTGAGTTTCGCGAGTACAAGGGCAATCCGTACTTTGCCGTCGACGTTACCCCCAAGGGTTCCATCGAGGCCAAGGCCAAGAGCGTGATCGAAGCCGTCAAGGCGAAGACGGGCCTCTCTTTCATTCCGGGAGGCAGGCTCATGACCTTAAATGCTCCAGAAGGTATGATACATACTCCCTCTATCCTGCGCATACCATAACAGAAAGAGGAAAGGCTGTGCTCACTACTAGTCGTATAGCCGCTATATATGCCCAGGCACGTGCCCTGCTGGACTGGAACAACCGCAACCCCTTCTGCGGCGGCTGCGGCCAGCGCACCCTGTCCATCAACGCCGGGACGAAGCGGGTCTGCCCACCGACGGACCTCGCCGGCATCCCCGAGGGCGAAGCCCCAAAGAAGCGGCCGGACTGTCCCACCCGGCACGGCATCAGCAACCTGAGCTTCCCGCGCACGGACCCCACCGTCATCATGGCGATCGTGTCGGCCGACGGCACGAAGCTGCTGCTGGGCCGCAACAAGCGGTACCCGCCGCACTGGTACAGCACGCTGGCCGGCTTCCTCGAGCCGGGCGAGTCGATCGAGGAGGCGGTGCGGCGCGAGACGTGGGAGGAGAGCGGCGTCACCGTCGGCCGCGTCGTCATCCACAGCTCCCAGCCCTGGCCCTACCCCGCGAACCTCATGATCGGCGCCATCGGCCAGGCCACCCCCGACGGCGAGGCCATCCACCTCGGCAACGACCCCGAGCTCGAGGACGCCAGGTGGTACCCCTTCGACGAGGTCCGCGAGGCCCTTTCCACGGGCGTCAGCGGGCTCGGCGAGGCCGCCCCCGAGGGGTACAAGGAGGGCGGGCTGCGCATACCGCCGCAGACGGCGATCGCGAACCAGCTGATAAATGCCGTCATCTCCGGCTACCTAACCCTTCCCGCGAAAATCTAAAGGAAATACTGGAATGGGAATGCGTCGCCGATGGCGACGACGAGTTGGCTTTGGTGTGTGGAAGCGTCACGGTTGGTGAAATAAATGGTCTGTCTGTTGAATAGATTTTGCGTAAAAAGAAAGCATAGCTATGCGAGAGGAGAAGAACGGAGTACGCCGAGCATTAGAGCGCTTGTCATGCATGCATAGAGCACAGGAATGAATACATTTTCACAAGACTCGATAGACACAATAGACCTTGTCTAAGTTAACCTATACAAATATCTATCCCCCCGGCTTAACCAACAAGCGTCTTGTAGATTCGAATCCTCATCACACCATTTGTATAATAAAGGGCTTTTTCTAATAGAGCATACTCAATAAAACTGTCAAAATGCTGTCCTCACTTTCACGTCCATCACGTCCATCCAATTGTTGGGGCACTATTTCTGATAACCGGCCTGTAGGTAGGTAGGATACTACTACTTAACTAACCTACTTCCTGAAGCAGGAGTTAGAAAAATCGCCAAGCCACACACCCGACGCCACACCCAAACGCCCCAACCACCCCTTCAGGTGAGATCCTGCCGTCGGGCACTGGCATCCACTCCCTGCAGTGAATCGTCCCCCACCACCCCGGCCAATCACGTAAGGAATTAATCCGGACGGCCCGGCCAGCTCCCGACCAGTAGTAGCAAACTTTACTACTAGCCCCACATCCACCAACCATAAAAAACCCTTTTGGCAAGTCGCAAAACTCTTTTCCTCTCTCTTTCTTCTTCTTTTTTTTCCTCATCATCAGTATGGGTTAAATCTACATCGTCAAATGTTTATTTAATTCTACCAAAATGGAGGCTCCACTACAATGTGGCTTGCTGAGGGTTATCGTCGAATTTTTTTTTCTTAGGAAAAGAATTTCTTCTTTTTTTCATGGATTTCCTTCCGTTCCCGGCCTCCTTCATCGAATCTCCCAAGAAGACGCCCTTCCCAATCAGCCGCCGACGCCAGCTCTGCCAGGTTCGGGACTGTGGGGTGTTTACTACATTTTTTTTTTCGCTATTGCGTGCTTCTGCTTGTTCAAAATTTTGCAACTGTGTGTGTGTAGCTTGCCTCGTGTGTTATGCGCAGCTTGTGTCTACGAGTAGATACTAGGGCTTCATAGGCTGATATTCAAGTGTCACTGCGGATGGTCAGTTGGTGAATGAAAATCTCTGCTGATGTAGAATTCTCTGCTTTTTTTCCAAGTCACTAGCTGTATGTACCCTAACGTGACTGGTTGTCCATGCGGCATGTATCACTTGGCGTTGCTATCTACTACGTTATCACCCAAGGTCTATGAAGTTCTTGATTTAGTCAACGTATCTGTGTTAGTGGGATCATCACGAAAGAAGAATGCAAAGACTAGAGTAAATTCTTGGGAGGTTCGTTTCATTTGATTATTTGGGTGCTATGATATACGTCCTAATTGCCAGCACTACCAACACTAAATCCTCCAGTGAAAAAAATGTACATGATCCCGTTTAGTAGAGGCGCTTGGGGGGGCTCATGGTAGCCTTCAGGGTCAGGCTGCCCACGTTCTGCCATCCCTTCTTCAGCAGGGAGACGAGGTAGTTGATAGCCAACATGATGTTAGCAACCAGCTCCTCCTGGGTCATGCCGACGTTTCCGACGGCGACACCCATGCAAAGCACCTTCTTCAGCTGGAACTTGATGGTAGACTTAACTTCGTTAAGTTTACCAGTCAGGTCATCAGCGTGGGAGACGGGGGTGGGGAACTTGCCAGCTAAATCCAAGAATTAGTATGGACGTGGAATGCAGGTAATCCGATGCTATGCTTACCCTTGGAAAGACCGGGACCCAAGAGACGAGGAATCTGCTTGATCAGAGCCTCAGAAGCGACGAAGGCATCGTACTTGCGGGCGAGCTTCTTGATCAGCTTCTTGTTCTTGTTCAGCTTCTTCAGGTCATCAGCCGACATGGCGTCGACACCACCGTGCTTGGCTCGGTCGATATCGTGCTGGTCACCCAGAATGCTGTGACACTATTAGCAATTGCTCGAGAACGCTTCTCTTCAAATCCAAACGTACCAGATGCTCATGTTCGGGCGGGGGATCGAGGGAAGCTTGATGGTGCCCGAGAAACGCTTGTCACGCTCTAATATTACGTTAGCGTCCGCTCGTGATTACTGCCTGCTACTTGGCCATCATCAACCACGCCCACCCCTGACAATCATAGTCTCGGGTTTTCGCGGTTGATCGAGCACTTAGTTATCGCAGAACTGGAAAAAGTAGTTCACATACTAAAAAAAATCCATTAGTACTGGCTACAAGACTTGGAGGGTGTATTTGAACTAGAATTATCCCGACTTACCGAGGGTCATAGTTCTTGAGGCCGATCTGGAGCTCAACGGTCTCGAGGAAGTTTCGCTTCTTGGTGTTGAGGGAGTAGTCAAGCAGCTCCACGACGTTGGAACGCACTCCGGCTGTGGGGGGGTAAAAAGGTCAGTAAAATTATTTGCTGGCGGTAGCAGATTCCCTGGGTAGAGACGCACCGACTGTGATTTTAGACATGGTGACAGTCTTCCAGTAGAGATACTCTAATGGTGAGGATTATTGCGTTCGTTGGTGGTGAATTGGTGGTTGTAGGAAGGAGAGAAAAAATCGGAGGGTTTAAGAATTTCAAATTCCCGATCGTTTTTGTGGCTTGCTTACCGAGCCTGAACCTTGATAACCTAATCTACCTAGTGGGGGTGGGTAAACTATCTGACTTACACCAGGTACCTACTAGCCACATCGCCTCCACCTGCAGCCACAATTGAGACGTCCGTCAATGGAAGTCCCGCCCCCGCCTCACATCTATCCAATGTGTCAATGTGTCACCTTCCCACCAGCTGCGTCTTATTCCGAAACACCAATCAGATAGCCAATCGCATCTCCGGATTTCACCCTTCGCATCAATCATTGGCTAGATATATCTCCGAGTTTTCCAGAAGCGGAAACTCTAAGGGATCAATACCACCAAGGTGAAACTCTCAAACGCACGAGCTTCATCGCGAAGCACTTACATACCTACTTGGCTGTTATAGGAAGATCTGCTCAGTCAAGTTCTTCCTCAAAGCACATCAGCTCTCGGCTCCTTGATTCACATTGGAAAAGAATGCCTACCAATGCCTAACAATTCATTTATATGGCCATCGTACAAGCTTTACTCTTGAAACCCACAAAGTTGTCCCGTCTCATCGACTCAAGGATCATTCGATCGTTGCTAGTTTAAACCCTCAAAGTCGACTGATAGCAGGTACAGAAGTAGGTTTTGGTTTCAAAAATTACTTCGCCCTTCTTGAACACCACCTTCGGGCCACTATCCATTTTGAGTCAAAAGAGGGTCATGAATGAGACTATGGTAGACATATGTAAAAGTCCCTCTTACGGTGTTAGGACACACAACGTGGTTGACGTGAAAATAGGAAATGCATTTGCGTATTGGGCTCTATGACAAAACTATTTCCCGAGTAACAACATACTATAGGACAGGCTAGGTAGTTATAGATAATACCTATACTATTCCCCCTTGTAAGTAATGATGGAAGCGTATATAATGAGGCTCTGCGGCTACGCAGAATGGCCACATCTAATGTTCGGAGCAATCTCCCCTTTGAAGAGTCGACTGGACTTCAATGTTACGATAGACTATACCCACCAAGCACGACTTCGCCTCACTCAGTTGTGCAGACGTACCTCCGATGCGCAGCATTCGAAACATCACACGCGGTACTACTCCATGTTTGTAGCCAATAAGGCAACATGAAAATGGGTATACACACCAACATCGGAGAATTATCCGTCTCGGAAGCGGCCTCGTGGTAAAAGATCATTGAAACCTCAAGTGTAAAAAATGTTAACTTTCCTGGATGTTAGTATCTGGCTCCAGAAAATAGGACGCTCGACTACGACCCTATTGTCCCCTTTCTGGGCCATCTGATATCTGCTTGCGGAAGCATATCATCAAACCTGGCTTTCTGCACGTCTAACTACTCGCCCCTGACACTATTCCCTTGAGCAACTCACAGGGAATAAGGTACTGTTGGGGAAATAGACGCGAGGAATGTATCACTTACGGATCTACGCCACCAAGATGTTGTACAGCCAACCACATCTCGCTTGAGGATGCAGGTCTTGGCCTCTGTTTATTGCCTCAATGCCTCGAGGATGAAAAGGGCATCGTTTACGCGGTCTCGGGAGATCCTCTAATCTCCCTCTTGCCAGGTAGCCCAGGCTTAGTCTCTCTTGATCTACCTTATGCCATTAGTAAATGGTCAGACACTTACTGAGCGACGACAACGGGATACGAGACGACTATTCACGATAGACTGCTTCGGCGAAGAAAGAAAGGGGAAGAAACACCATGCGGATACCTCCAGCCGCAGTGATCGCTCAATGGCCTAAGCCAAACTACATCAACCCGGAGACGAGAGGACCTGAGAGCAAGATTATAGGCATACTCCTCATCGTTCTCGTTGCGGCTGTCCTAGCAGTCCGTCTATACGCCAGGAAATGGCTGACAAAAGGATTTGGCCTTGACGACACCCTCATGATGATAGCATATGTAATACAAAAATCTATCACCAGTTTTGGAGTTTACAAACGACTAAGTCTGACTAGGCTCCTGCGCTCGCATTTACCATCATCGGCCTCGTTGCAGAAGACAAATTCCAGTGGAATCGTCATATATGGGATGTCGACCCCAAGTTCTTTACTATAGGGCTACAGCTAAGGTAAAAAGGAAATTCTCACCTTGATCTGCTGTCTTGTTCTCACTCGAATTAGCCTTTTAACCGTGATCCTATTCGACTTGTCGACAAGTTTGATCAAGCTATCCATGCTGGCGATGGTCTTTCGCCTTGCGGCGGCATCCAATGATAAGCGGACTAGAATAGTCGTTCTAGTTTTGTCTTTCGTCATTGCTATGAACTGCTTTATCTTCGTTATAGTCGTCATATTTCAATGCAGGTTCGTTGACTCTCTCCTGAGCATAAAGAAGTGAGCGAGACTGACTATAATATTATCCAGGCCTGTATCCGATTATTGGACACTCTCGCTGGAACCGCAAAACTGTATCGACGAGCGAGTCCACTTAGCCGCAGCTAATATCATTAACACTATAACGGACTTTGTAGTTGTTCTACTTCCCATCAGGACCATCATCGGTTTAGAACTGCCGGCTAAGCAGCGTATAATCGTTACCGGGCTTTTTGGTGTTGGGCTCTTCGCCAGCGCCGCCGGTATCGCAAGAACCTACTTCACATGGATTTTGACGACATCGACAGACCGAGACACAACCTGGAACGCATGGGCAGTCTGGCTGGCTAGCACTATAGAGCTGAACCTTGGTATTGTATGTTAGCCCTCCTTTCAGATTCTTGAACTCCTTAGATTTACAGGTCCTTCTAACACCCGCCCCCCTTTTCTAGATATGTGCTTCAATCCCAGGGACCAAACCCTTCTTCGCAAGCTACCTTCCGCGAATCGTTGGATCTACATTGAAGTCTCACAACTCTCGATATATCTCCTGGGACAAAGCCATCGGCATTCTCCATTCCCCGGTACACCCTACTCCAATCAAGTATTACTCCCCTGGCAGCGATAGCCAGCTATCACCAACTCCACCGCTTGTTTGGCTTGTTCCTGTGATGCTGTCGAATGACCCACCACAACCTGTTGACACGAACAAGCCTCTACCACCGATCAAGACCACAGAGCCCGGAATGTCACAACTGCCGGGGGACCCCGTGGTACCGGGACGTGGTATGCGCACCTTGACTCTATCTTCAGGGAAGCGGCACCCGAGAAGCGCAATTTTCTAGTGTCATGCTGCATATTGATGAAATTATGTGAACTAAGCGGCTCTTCAACATCTTGTCAGATCATCGTACTGTTGTCATATATGAGACGGGGGAAGGGAGGAATCAATATTGAAAGATAGGGGATGGGAAAGTAGTTGGATAGAGACAGCGGAACACATTAGATATGATGAAGAGAATAACGAAGCCGCAAAGAAACCCCTCCCTATTCAGAATCATTTGATGACAGGTGAAGCATGTGCCTATTTCTTCCATGAATCGCATCGCTCTACTGCTATTGTGGTATTATGAGCGAACCATGCTAAATATAAAAAACCGTGAGCACACACGGTCTGCCAGGAAGGAGCAGCGTGTAAGATCAGGGGTTACAAAACGGTACACGCCTCTTGGGAGGCAAATATACTATTTTCAACTATGAAGTGAGGCATCACAAGCGGTATTAGTTCTAGTCTCCCGTGCAGCATCAAGGAGATAACCTACCCAAGTTCTTGCTACGTCCCCAGTGACACGGTTACTTCATTTGGAACCCGTTTTGCAAACAGCACGATACAGCCCCTATTATGTCCTATAGGTTGATTCAGTTCTTATCGTAATGTATACATGCAAACTAGGCACCTTAGGTAGGAAAATATATCTCTTGATATTCATATGTAGGTAGCTAACATAGTATCCTCTGTACGTGTACCACTTCCACGGCGCCTCTAGTAATAGGCAATCACGGCTATCTGCAGACGGCATATACAAAAAATAATGAAATCCTCTATATTATTTATTCATGGATACGAGTTACATACTGTCACGAGATATCTAGCAAGAACTTAGATAATCGTTTTGTTATTGCGCGGATGACTACCTAGAACCGCAGTGATCTGTCTCGACTTATATCTCAGAATAGCCTCCCTGTACCGCGAAAGGGGTTGTACGTTCTGATCTAGCACGTCAAATTTTTTTTACACATATCGCCCATCCATCATAGTAAATATCTAACGAGATAGGTATAGAATGGGCATCTAGACACCGTACTTTAGCCAACGTGCAAGTAACTGGCTATGAACAGCCATGTACCATCTCGACGTACGACTTGCGAGGACATATCTGCACGGGAATAGGGCTACGGCCTACATATATGCTTATAAGTAGGGACTTGGCGTGTCTTTCCCACCTAAGGCTCAGATAGTACATACCTACCTAAGCTGGGGGGGGGGGGGTTTACCAAACAATACAGCTTTCACATTTATCCTCTTCTATGCATGTTACTCCAGCTCTACGTGATCCTATTGTTTTCCCGCCATTGTCTAAAATAGGTACTACGTGAAACGAGACACCCAAAACAGATGAGTTTAGCTAACAGCCTGACTACATAGTTATTGCGTAGGAAAACCACCTATAGCTAAGCTACCTAATGTACCGTATCGGATAATAACATATATCCCCCCAACCCCCCATCCCCCTTTTTCCAAAAGACACATACACCAGCTATCATTTCGTGCTAGCACCACGCTCCTATAAACCACAACCCTGTCCTCCCCTATTCTTCCAACAACTGTCGTAACCCTAGAGTCAGAGCCTAGTTTCTAAGCATCACAGATATACTACATACATATTCTCACTCTCTCTCTACACCTCTCCGCTTCTCCCACAACCGAGGATTAAAAGGGGGAGGGGGAGGCACATCCATTCTGTATGTATAGCCTACCTAAACCCACCTCCTCCCATCCCCTACGTACCTCTTTACCTAATCAGTATAGTACCAATATTCCCTCCCATCCATCAAACCAGCCGGAGTGCCCGACATGACAGGGCCAGTGGTAACACGGATAGCGTCACCCCGAAGAGGGAAGGGAGGGTTAGTAAGGGGGGGGTTGTGGTCAGCAAATAGTGTACACTAGTACATAGAAGCGCACTGACCGCAGAGCTTCTTCTCAACACACGCTACCAAGTAGTCCAGTAACTAGTTGTACGTATTCCAGTGAACCTTACCCTCGCCTACCTACGGGCTACTTCGACCGCGAGACGGGGGTCCCGAAGGAGGGAAGGAAGGAAGGAAAGTGGGAGGGAGGGCGGAAGTTGAGATAAGATAGCTGCCCAACATCAACCTACCTACCTACACTACTTACTACATACAACCACACTAAGTAACCTACTAGGTTAGTATAAATCTTGAAACCGGAAGGGTTCCCCCCACCTCGCCCTTCCCCCGGGGCAAGGCTGGCTTCGGGATGCCTTCTTGAGGTAGAAAAACCCACTTTGTCGTCAATACCGCACGGGGCACGCCTAGAGCTAGTGTAGGTAGTATAGGTTAGTGTAGTATAGTGAAGTATAGTGTAGAGAGGAGACAAGAAAAAAATGTTCATCGAACCGAAATAATTTTTTCCTTTGCAATTTTAAAAAGGATCCCGAGGTAATCTTCTAATACGGAACTTTTTTTTTTCCTCATCATCTCGGGCATCATCGAAGTAACTCCACATGACGCAATAATCCATGGAGTAAAACCCATACAATACACACTACCTAGGTAGGGTACGCAAGATAACCTCTCCCACTTCCCCCCTGCCCGTGTCCCTGGATTCTGACGTACATACTATCTGATGGTATCCATCTATCGATTCTTCCATTTGTTCTATTCTATGGATAGGCTCCTCCCTATAGATTAGATCGATTTTATCGACGATACGATGCGTACATGTAACTAATATGCTTATAACGATCTACACCGGTTTGTCACTAGCTCGAAACCCGAGCACACCCCAAATCCTCCTTAATAAAACCTCACCTATGTATGCTACACGGGCTACGACATCGTTTAGACACCCGAGATTCGCATAATTTCGGAAATGCTGTGCATAATCTTTTTTCTCTTCACTGTCACACCGGTGAGAGCTCAGCCTATCTCCCTATGATTTGTTTGATTCACCTAACTAGTATCTACCTTACTTACCTAGTCAGGGGTATCACGATGTTAGTAACCTCCAGCTTGCATCGTGATGGACTCCTGGGGGACTCCCAGAGGCCTCCACTAAGCCTAAGCTAGTCGTGATTGTAGGGTATGTATGACGAGTTGTGTTCGTGTGCGGTCTAGATTTGCCCAGAGTCTAACTCTTACCAATTCGTAAAATAGTACGCTCGCGATGATGAAGTTCTTAAGAAAAAATAGGCTACAAGCTCGAGCGACGATATGATCCAAGATACCTACCATCGTAATACAGACTAAATGGAGAACCGAGACTCCAGAGATAGCAGAAAAACAGGACTAAAATAATCTAAGAGGGTGATAGAAAAGGTATGTGAAAGTTAGTGCATGTACAGGTTGTATAATGTACGATAGATTGATGTAAGGTGCCCGCCCCCAAAACCCGAAAAAAAAAACCCCCTCCCAAAAAACCAAACAAAACATAGCAAATATCAAACGATAACTAAAGAGATGTGACTTTTTTTTTTCCTTTCCCCAGATGCAAACCAAAAATAACCAAGAAAAATAAACGGCAAATGATAACAAAGTGACGGATGTATCAGCGTCGGCAGTAATAACAACATCTATCGTCAGTGTCGACGATCCTTCCTCCACTTGAACACGTACTCTCCACAGTCACATCACAACACTGACCCATGTCTGGCCACGTGGGCCCGACTGGAGGTTTGATGCACTTCACCTCGGCGCGGCGCCGTGACTTCCTCTCTGCTCCTGCGGCATCCACGCAGTTTATGCGCACATCTTCTTTCACCTCAGAAAGGGAATTCGTATCCTGGAATGCCTCTTTCTGGCCACAAATCCTGGGCATGTTTCCTGGCTTCAAAAATCCGGACAAGCTCCATATGGGAATTGATGGTTCCGGTAGCTTGGGTTCAATCCGGGGCTCGGGCCTAAGTTCGGAGGGATTATCACGTAACCTCTCTCATAACCTAGCAGAAACTCCGCGACGATCTCCGGATCGTCGTAGGAAGAGAAGTAGAAATAGAAGTATGCACTTGCACATTCTGGCAATATAGTAAAAATCATCTATAGGTTGCAAATCTGGGGGTTTACTAGGACCGAGGCGAGTTAGTCGTTTTCATGTAATGATGATGGGTGAAATGCTCACATTGTTCATTCAGCCAGTGTGGCCATATGATCGTCTGAAGGTATCCTGAGAAAGAGGCTTCTTAGATAGGAGTAGCTTCCTTGAAATCTCTCCCATGGACTTGAAGTGCTCTTTGGCGTCAGTGTAGTTCTGGAAGTCGAAAGCGTCTGGTGCGTTGAATTCCTGGAGATAACTCTGGAGCGCCTTCTGGTGTTGATGCCATTCGTCGATCATGGGTTGCTCTGCGGCTCTGGCAGCAGCGGCGGCTTCAGCCGCTTGGACCCTGGATGCATGCTTCCGGCTGCTAGCGCAGCTATCGATCGAGTCCTTGTTCTTCCGCTTTCGACCCTTGGTCGCGTGGGTGGACGATCCATGGCCGGCTGGGGAAGACCCAGTAGCGCTGTTGAGGGAGCTTCCGTTGTCGTTGTGAACGCGTCTCATGTGGTCCTTCAGGTTCCACTGTCGCGGAAATCCGTTTCCGGCTTGGGCGCGATCACATCCCTCGTAGGTGCATAGGTATGGCTTGTCTCCGTGGCCGTGCATGGCATGCGCTTCCCGTTCGTGTCGGAGGAGGCAGGCAGTGGAGGAGAATCGGGCATTCTCACAAGACTCGATCTTGCACCGGTAGGGCTTCAGGTGCGAGTCCACAAACTTACTATTCATATGGTCAGATCCAAACAAAAAAAAGAACGAAAACCGAATATATGAGCTAGACTTGGGTGTCCTTACTCGTAGTTGCACTTGAGCTTCTCGGGCTTGTGGTTGCAGCTGGCTTGGCCTTCCCATGGGCAGTGGAAGAGCCCGTCAGGCTTAGGATACGCGTTCTTGTACAACGGGTGGTCCCGAGCGGAAGACTCGCCATCGCCGCTGGAGCGGCGGGTGAAAGAAGGCGGGAGAGAAAACATGTCATCCGCAAGAGCGATATTGGCATCATCTGTGCTCATTAATCCCATTGGGCGGTCGAGGCCACTGGATTCGTTTACGTTAGAGGGAACTTCGGGGATGCAATCGTTCTTGGCACAAACATACCCAGGTGATATTCCATTCATGACGGGTGAAGAGTCATTAGTGTGGGCCGGAGATGTGTCCATGGGAATCATTGGCGCCGACCACGCATCATCGGGGAGACCAGGAGAAGAGATCCGGGATCCAACTGGGCTGATAGAACCCCACGAAGTGGCAATGGGCGAATTGCCAGCAGTGTTATCGAAGTTCAGCTGCATCTGGGTAGGGTCAATGTGCTGTTGCGCCATGCCAGACGCCATGACAGCAGGAGAGTATGGCAATCCATCCGCTGAAGACATTACGCTCAAGGGGAGCGTTGGGTAGTACATGTGAGAGGAAACGGAATGAGAATCTGAGTCCTGGAGAAGATACGCGTCCATCTGGGCATTACCTGTCATGTCAAAATTCGACATGTGAGAGCCTTGTGACACGGAAGAGAGAATTCTAGGGCGGCTCTTGTGCGCGGAGGCCTTGATGGTCCTGTTCTTGTGACTTCCCGAGGAACTACGCGAGCTAATCCTCCGCATCGGCTCTGCGGCGGGCGCTGCTGTGTGCTCAGCGGCAATCCATTTGCTGGTCAGATCATCCATGGCTTCATCCTGGTCCTGTCCTCTGGGAGTAATGTGGCCATAAGGAAAGTGGAAATCCTCATTTCCATGGAAGTTCTGTGAACCTTCTGCTGGTGCATCCCATACTGAACCATTCAGGTCCGCATGTGCTGTTTGAGAATAAAGAAAAGGTCCGCTGGCAGAAGCAATCATGTTTCCTTGGGAATACGCGCTGTAGTCACTGAGGTTGAGGTTAGTGTGCTGTTTACCACTACCCGGCCGAGAAATCAACGAGCAGCCCAAAAAATCAAAACAACAAATGAAATGGCTCTAGCTCGGTACAACTTTGTCCCTGTTGTCAGAATATTGGTTAGTTTTATGTCAACTACTAAGTATGGGGGAACCAGTGTGTACAGACCGAATAGAAGTGCCCCATGACACCGATGGTAATCCCGGAATGGCTCCATATGGTACGACATGATCCAGAGAAGTACTGATAGGGTCTCCATTGGGCGGGATGTGGATATCCGGACAAGAAAGAAAAGAGAAAGAAAAAGCAGAAAGAAGGAAAATCCAGGAGAGGTAGAACAGGCGTTTTTTTTCTATTCAAGACACAGTTCTGCAAGTTCACAAAAAGGGCATATGTTAGTCGGCGAGCACGCGAGCAGGCAGGTATCGAGGCCGACAGAAGTCAGCGTTAATGGCATACGTACTGTGATCAAGGACGCGATATATCAAAGTGCGAACCTCGAAAAACTGCTGGGTCCATCCATGGGCGATAGAAAAGCAACCTGGTATCCGGGAAATAATGGAACGGCAATAACAAGCAGGCTGAAAGAGTCCGGGAAGAAAAGCAAAAAACCATGGCAAGGTGAGTTGGCACAGATGAGGATTGTCGACTTCTCCGCTGCAGATGAAAAACTTTGGGATTCCTATGGTCTAAGAAGGCTAGTGTAAACCCCTACTGCCACCGTATATGCAAAGCAATGCAGCGGAAACAAGGGAAGACACTACGGGTGACAGTCCGGGAAGTATTTGCTGCGGTATGCTGGCCTAGTACTGGGGGTAGAAAATCCACGGGTCGCTGAAATCAAATCTGGTCATGTGGGCGTGATGAATCCATCCTTGGTGCGGGCTTGAACTCCATGGACAAGCAATCCTCCTCTCTTCGAATTCCTGGTGCGAACTGTTCCTCGGGTTGCCGTCATCACCATGGTCTGCGCGGGCGATACTTACGAACAAGTGAGCTGCCTGAAGCAACTGTCGATATTCATTTGTGTATCCATCTGAGCTGACGGGCGTGGCCAAACCCGGCCAGAAGCCGGGCGCTCGCTGAAAAGCAGAGCCTCAGAACTGAGTCCCGGCAAGTTCCTGGTGTCCTTCTTCCGGGTGTCCATACGGGTTTCCTGTGTCCTCCTGGGCTGTAATTTGTCCGGGCTATCCTGTTCCTGTTTCCTGATTCCTGATCCTGATACTGTCCTGAAAATAACAATGGGCAATCCTGGATCAAAACGACTAGACATCCTGGGCTGAGTATGCCGCAAGCACTTGCCATGGGCTCCGAGAGACATGTATATCAGACGACAAAGGAAAAAGCATTACATGACGATACGCAAGACAGGAATGAATAGCATCGACGACGACAATAAAAGAAAGCAAAATCAAAAGCACTCGAACTCCGGCAGTGAATGAAAATCAATGCAAAATACCTCGCGGGTGTGTGGACATCGTCCATTTCTAGAGAAGAGCTGTAGCTGGACATAGTGTCCTGGCGGGAAGCAACCATGGCCGTCATTGATCCTTGGGCAGAAGTCCTCTTGAATCCGTGGCAGCAAAAACAAGCGGAGATGATTCCCTAGGGGGGGAAACACACAGTTGGGATTGGCTTTTATCAAATTGTCGACAGGATGTTGCACAGTGGTTTGGTTGATCTCCTGGGGAAAGTGGATGACAAAAACACCTGACGGGGAACGGGTCCTTTCGCTGCTGTGTAATTGTCTTGGGTAGGGGAAAATAGAAGAAGAAAAGAAAAAGGAAGGCGGCTGAGAGTGGCGGCAGGTATGTAGTGAGATATGATGATGATGAATGACGATTGGGTTGGCGGCTGGAGGATTGGGCAGAAATGTTTTGGATTTTGGGCTGGAAAGTAGGAGGGAAGAATAGAAATTGGGCATAGAGAGGGGACACTGGGGTTTTATTGTGTGGCATCAGATGAAATGAACGGGGCAGAGGATAGAGATGACGGAAATGATGAAATCACCGGCAGGACCTTTCCTTGGTCCTCGCTGTCGTGTCCTGCCATTCCTGGCAGGAAGGCCCGCATTGCAAGAGGGGACATCCCTGCAGCGCTCTGTACGACACCCTGCAGCCTGCTAGTTGTCAGTGGCCCCGCCCTGCCCGCTCCTGGATTACCCCTCCTACTCTTGTCGCCAACCTCACTATTGATTCGCCATCGCTTGCCCACCACTAACACCACTAACACCACCAACACCACCATCACCAACCACTAAAACCTCCAACGCCCCGGCCCGAGCCAACCGCTGCCAACTTTCATTTCCTGCCCGCTCTTCTCTGTAATTTCATTGCCTGTCGTGATATCCCACTTGGTCGGCGTAGTGGCCGCAGCTCATAATGTGAGCAAGCCACCCCGACCCCTCCCGGTTGCGAGGCTGCCATAGGTCCGTGAGTCCTGCCATCGAGTGTGTCTTGCTTCAGACGACGGCCATGTGGAGGCAGCTGAGAGCCGCCCACAGCCTATCGAGCCTATCCCATGCAGCGTGCCGCCATGTGATGAGGGATTACGGATGCAGCGACAACACATCGCTGCAGCACCAAGAACCGTGGACCAGATGGCCAACGCTCCTATCATGCCGCGCAGTAGGGGACGACCCCTCACTACCCGGCGCAAGTCGCGCACGAAGGAGAAAATTTTTTCTACTCTCCTCTCTTGACCTTGGTTCTCTCACCTTGAAAAAACTCGAGGCTTCACGCTTCCTTTATCTACATTTCCTGGTGAGCCCCGGTGTCCGCTCGTTGACAGCCTGTCATTGTCGGTGTAGCTTCTTCGCTGGCCGCCAAGCTTGCCGTTCCAACTTACGGTGAGCTGGTGGTCGAAATTGTTTGTGCCGGTTGTCGCGGAAAGGGTCGGGTTCGCTTGTGAGCATGAGCTGCTTACTGGCGAGTTTTCTTCCTCCATCCCACACACACTTCCCCCTCTTTCCTCTCTCTTACAACTGTGACTCTCTAGCGGCTCGCCAATGAGGCTCCCAGACGACGAGCTCGACCATGCCATGCGGGGATGCGAATATGACGCTATCGCCAGCCTGGAAAAACCTCCGGCAAAGTCCTACATGGTCGAGGAGAGATCTATGTGATATCCTACGTAGACGTGTCTTTTTTCCAGCTCATCGTGGCATGGTCTCCATCGTACGATGCACGCAGTAGCTGTGTCTGTTGATCTGCCTATGTGACATGTTTGGTTGGTTGGTGCTTGATGCTTGGCTGGTGCTCTACTCCTCTTCTCCCCTCCTCCTCACGACGTCATTGTCAATCTTTTTTCACGTGGTGCATCGTTCTAGACTCCCAAATTCCCCGGGAGCTACTGTATGTGCAAGAATTACTTATTCCATCAAGGTCTCTGGTATCTAGTTTTTATGGTTAACTGGTATGTACAGGCGAATGATTAATCCATTAGTCGCCGTAAGGCTCTGCTTCAACAACAAGCCTGGGCGAGACGTGACTGAAACTCCAAATAGTCGGCGGGTTTCGATCTGGGACGTTTCTCTTCGTTCTCCCACACCGCATCCTCCCAGAGTGCTCTCAGCTCCTGTTCTCCGTCGAAATCGTCTTCCCAGGCAAAGAGCCTGAGCACTGATTTGGCTCCTTCCCAGGTCTTAATCCGCAACATCTGAGTCACAAGGCTGATCTTGTCTAAGTATATGTCCCTCAATACCTTCATCTGGCGCTTCTCCATCTCCGAGTTGGTCTTCGCAGCTGTGGTGGCACAGGCGCCAAACATAACTGTCCAGAACCACAGTGATTGGCTGTATTGACCCCTCTGCATTGGTGCTTCGGTGCGGCACACGTCAGCTAGCAGCTGTTCGACGAACCAGTTCAGGATGAACGAATCGACTGTGCTCTCCCGTAGGATGACGTACAGATAGAAGTAGCAGGCGATGAACCCCGACCTGCTGCAGTCCACTTGCCTAATCGGCGATAGAACATCGTGGTCTTGTGTATGTGCATGCGGAGCCCGCTTGGCCATGACTTCGGACAATGGCTCGTCCGCGTCCTCCGAGCCGCTTAGCACGAGCATGCTGTATATTGGTCTGAGCGCAACACTGAGGATGGAGATGATCATTGACTGGTGGACATCGTCGGTACGGCTGATATCGTGGATATCCCATACCGGTCGGCTTGATACGCTGCGTGCTGCCCTGTGCAGAGGGTCAGTATACTTGTTGTCTTGAGGCTACGACGTGCGGGGCAGCGACGTACATAAGTATCATGCGCTGAAGCAGACCCATCCTTTCCGGTAATCTGTCTCTCCCCTGGAGCTCCTTGATTCTCGCGAGACCCCGTAAGTGGGATGATACTGCGTCGACAGACCCCAATGCATTCTAGCTGTTGTAAGTATGATTTGACAGGGCAGAGACATGATGCTATATCAGCACAACACACACGTACCTCCACAACCGCAAGACTCGCAACAGCTGCGACGGTGCTTTCGTTGACGGCGGTCTCGGGATTCTTGAGTTGCTCATTGACGAACCGTATAGCCTGAAGTTTGTGGTACAGATATGGCACTCTGGATTGTTCAACGTCGCCAATGCACCATGCCCAGTGTAACGATGTCATGAGTAGTGCCGCATGGAGAAAGCCGGGATGCGACAAGGCTCTATGTATACTGTTCGGCTACACATTAGCCTTGAATGGTCCTATGGATAGGTAGGTAGGTAGGCAGCATGATTCGTTCCCGCGTCCCCCCCAACTTACATAAACGAGTCACTGTTTCTTTCGACCCGCGTTGTATGTAATACTCGAGTATTCGTAACTATGTTTTGCATAAGTCAATATCCACTTGCGCAGTCTGCTCAGCTGGTAACATCAATAACACTCACATAGTTGAAATAGAGACCGCGATTTGTGGGGTATGTCAAATGAAGTTCCGAGGAAGGGGTCGTTCAAGGTAAAATCGAGCGGATTTGAGTCTGGTTCCGGTACTGTGGGTTCTACCGATCTCGATACGGACCTCCCTCCGGTCTCCGTACAAGTGGAGCTCCCGTCGCTATCCACCGGGTAGCCGCATTCTCCACCGTGCCGGAGGCAGTATGTACTGCGACAGCCAATATCGTCAGTGATCGGGACGCTACTTCCGACTGCTTTATTCGCCAGTGGTCGGGAAGACAAAGAAGCATGAAGTCTATTTAAGCGCACCGCATATCTTCAGCCGAGGTGGCTTTGAGCCGCCAGCAGCCCAACGATGCCCGCTGCGCGTTTCGTATAGGTACCCCTTTACGCGCAACACGCAACGCGCGTACCCGTGATTGCACCCGTATCCGTACCTGCGGTTCTTGCGACTGACTTACCAGAGTGGTTTCTTCTCATCGCATCGTATATGCTTGGCCTTACAGGTCGAGCAGCCGTTCCTTGATCTCCTGTGGAACCTACGTTGGCGCTGCCGCTGTATCACGCTAGCAGTCATAGACATTTTGAATAGACTTATCCCGCGATCACGTATAGCAGTCAGCTTGTTTGTGTAAGGGAGGAAATAAACGAAAAAGAGATATACCCGGTTTCTTTCGCTATCGTCGTCGACTTGAATCTTTTCTCGCCCCTTACATTATATGTATGGCAAACTTAGCTGTCAGGCAGACAAATTTCTGGAACACAAGAGCTGACGGGGGGGAAATAGTTCTCATCGAAGGTTTCATTAACTAAGTACTTTAACAGCAGCTGCGAATCCTGCAGATTCGGGTGAGATAATAAGCCCCACAAGGAGTACTGCGGCTGGAGGGGGGGGGAGATGGACAACTATTCACAAAAGAGCATGTAAGTCATCCAAGCCTTAGGCCAGGGTTGTTTGACTTAACCTAATTACTCTGACAAGCAGCCGCTGAGGTCTTCTTGGATCTACGTTCGTACAGCACTGAGCCGACTCTTCGACAACAGGAAAAGTCGGGAGAAACGAGATGAAAGACCGGTCACTACTGAGGGGATTTGTGTAACATCAATGGGAACACGAGATCACTCGCGCGGCAATTTGTTGCGAATCAAGAATTGCAAAACAGGCCTAAGAGGTATGGAAGTCTACAGGAATGGAAGTAAGCAACCACACTACAACTCCCCCTGCTCGATCACAAGCACTAGCGTAGGGCTGGCTACAACCAACATACATAAAGAACCAAGAACCACACTACTGGAGCAGCGAGGCACTGCCGTGAAGTCTGGTGAGAAAGATATGTTATCCAACCTACCTACTACACATATGGAACAAGTACGCCTATTACTGCGGAGAACCGGAGTCCCGGAGAGACTCTGAAAAGGCCTGCTGAGGGGGTGGCGGAGTGAGAAGACTAAGGCAGAGGTACGGCCAAGCAGCAAGTGCGCCGAAATGCTGACGGAATTCACCAAGAAAAAAAATCCAGCCATGATGAGGTGACGATGGCCACGGAGGCATGATGTCGTCTCATAGGTCAGCCGTGCGAACGCCAGGCCAAGTTGCCCAGGTTAGGGAATTTTAACGAGTGCCTCGAGCAGGAGATGTCGGTGATTGGACGAGAGCCTTGGGTTATGTCAGCTCTAGGTAGGATCAAGTTGTCGATGGCCGGGTGGTGATGGTGGTAGTGGTGGTGGTGGTGGTGGTCCGGTGGTTTTGCCCGTCCCATGCTCAAAGCTCGGCTCGTACGTCGGCTGCGGTGGATCCCGGTCGATGATCAATGATCAGTGGGAAGGGGGGTGGAATGGATTTTCCCTTTTCCCTGAATTTCTGATGCTGGGCATAATAACATGGGCCACAGGTAGGCCATATAGTACCCAGTAGTAGTAGATACCTATAGTACTACCTACCTAGGCACTCCCATGGGCCGAGGTTTCAATGTATGGATTTCTTATGCTAGGTAATACACTACACACAGGTAAGAGGCTATGTAAGTAACTAGTATGTAGGGACCTCCTAGCTACATAAGCATCCTCCCTATGTTTATGTAGTCAACCTACTACCTACATAGCCTATCTACCTGACCTATGTATGTGCATATGTAGGCGCGGCGGGTCCTTTGTGGTTACACAAGCTTGAGGGTACAAGGTAGGACGAGGGTATGACCAGGGCAGTTAGACGCGGCAGATCGTTACACGCGTAGCCCACTATGGATACTTGCCGCCTTTTGTCCGTGCCCCCGCGGTGTCTTCGGTAGCATGAGGCGTAGTAAAATGGCGGCCCTTTGTCAGCAGATATCATACGTTCGATCGCATATGTACCTCCTAGAAATGTGTAAGTAGGTAGGTACTAGTGTAGGTATGCATCAATTGACATGGCTGCAGAAAGAAGGGCAGAGATCGGGTCCCGATGAGATACGCATATGTATATAGTTTATTTTCTGTGGGGACCACTATTATTGATGGGATTGATGAATGAATCCAAACGGATCGATGAAAATCAATGGTGCTTCTCCCGCTTACAACATAAGCATACCTAACCCCGAGCCCGCACCAATGAGGATCCCGGCTTTCCTCCCCCGTAGCCCTCATTAATGCATAATTGACCTATAGCTTATCGTTTCATTGCTCTAACTATAGCGTTCTGCCCAAGAGCCAATGAAGAGGTCTTGGCCTACCTACATAGTATTGGCATGCCTACATCATCATGTATCTACGTAACATAGGTTTACCTAGCTAAGGTACATAAGACACCTTCCAATATAATGGAAGCAGGTGAGTTATATATTTCGAATATCTCTTGTCTTAGGCAGGTACCAAGGCGCTCGGGCATCCTACCCGGTGTTTGAAGGCCCATGTATATTAGCTCCCTACATAGGCAGTCGATTGAAGCTACCTACCGTTGTTTCGAGCTTTCGTGATATTGCTTTAACATAAGATGCTTATGGCATGTGTGTTTCACACTTGTTATATCGTCCAGAAAGATAAACTATCTACGTGCTTGTGCGTGTATCAAATATATGCCGAAATACTTCGTCGGCTATATAGGACCTACCGAGGTAGGTACTTAACCTAGGTATTGATCTTTGCCGTTCGTCCGCATCGGCATTTAGTGTAGGTCAATATTGGGGGTAGGTATGTGCCTGACGTTAGGCGTATACCAGACCTATATTTAACATCAATTACACAGGTATGTATTGACATACTACTGCATTCATCTAATATGAGTTAGGTTCTTATGTGCCTAGTATTTCGTACGCCCTTACACCCTGATCAGCTAAGCTTAGGGTTAGGTGCGTTTAGACTAGTACATCAGTTATATTGATTAATACGCGTCATGCTTCCCAGTAAACGTCTTCGAGACCTCAATCTCTCATCTTCCAATTCCATCATGTGTTGGGCCTTTCCTGCACCCGAACATGCGCTGTCATCCCCGAGCAGGGTGCTAGCGTCCACCTTCCTATATGTCTAAGCCTGACCGACGTACTATCCAAAATACTTGTAGTAGGTATACTACTATTGATGTATGTATCAATGTATGTACCTACATGCTTCAACTTAGTTAATGTGGACCAAGACTGGATTGGAACAGTACCTACAGTACTAGTAGTATGTAGTAGCTCAGGTACCTCTGCTAACGTAGTCTATTAACCTACACTAGTAGAACATTAAAAACTTGGACCGCAATTTGCCGATTGAAAGCATGGATTCATCGGGCCAGGAACCGGTCAGGTCAGCCCAGCAGTGGAGAGAGGTAAAGGTTAGTGGATGGGCGGGCAGGAACGTTTCCTTGGATCTCTGTTATCGAGAGATAGAGTTTGTATGCACAGATCATTCATAGAACCTTCCACTCTGTTCCGAATGGGGGTTTCCATCCCTTTAACCTAATACCTAGTACCTAGTCTATGTAGTACAAACCTTCTGTCATCCGTACCACTCATCTGACTATCTGACTGGTGGTTGGTTGTTGAGGTAAGTAAGGTAAAGTATGTAGTAAGGTTCTCTGAATATTCCTCCAGTTGACGCCAAGCAATTAATTATAGATATTGATTTACCTATACCTACCAGGCCTACCTAACCTACAGGTTTCGTATTGACATATTCATACCAGCCTACCTGTTTGTCGTCTAATGCCGAGGAAATGCGATTTCTTTCATTATACACTGCACTATGTTGGTAGGTAGCACGACAATTACCTACCTGTCTACCTGTCTACCTATGTATGTATTGATGTATTGACCTATCTAATAGTTCACGGCTTAAGGTCAGATTAACGTCTCATTGAGATAATGTCGGAAAGCTATCCCGTGCCCCATCACCGTCGTAGCCCTCCCTCCTCCTCCTCCTACCTCCTCCTCCTACCTCTTCCCCTTTCCCTCTTCCCTTTCGAACACGCTGGCAAGATGCTATCCCATCCCAACGTGAGGTCGCTGCAGAAAGACGCACCTCTCCTCCTCTGTCGAACGGGCCCGGGCAGCAACGCACCGTTGGGCTTCTATTCTTCCTGCGCAACGCTTCCTGCCCAATCCAGTCACACCCCGCAATGAAGCGTCACCGCTATTCGTCCGCCAGGGAGCCCCCTGCAGTCGATGCCAGGTCATTTAGAAGGAGGTGAGAGTTCTTTTTGGATTCCTTGGGCCACAACACGTAACAAAAGGGAAGACAGCCCCAAAGCTCCTGTCTGCCCAATGGTGCCCTACGCTGAATCGCCTGTAACCCCGTCCAATGGGAACCCGCCTACTATACCGTGATGCTAGGTGAGAATAGCCCGTTATGCCCCCGACGGGCTTGCTTTTGGTTACAGGACCGCAATCTTGCCAGGGTAGACCTAGAGCGCGGCAAGAGCTCTACTGACTTGGCTGCTGGATCATGCCTCTTCGCGATTTGATCCTTGGTTGATCTTCGCCTAATCTGAAGTCGGGAGACCCGTCCAGTCCTTTCTCGAACGGCTGAGACGACATCGATACGCCCCCATAATTCTCAGTAACGGTCCACGATCTCTGCGCGGTCCGCTTGAGAAGCTGGTAAGCAAAGTCCGGGGCGACTGCTTCTATACCATCCTAGCCACGTTTGCCAGGGAGTGCCTTGTTACCACGAGCCTCGTACTTCCGGGGATTTGGCCAGATCGTTTAGTGGCAAATTCCTTGATAAACATCACGACATAAAGCATCCCCCATCTCGGTTTCCTTTCCCTCTGTTGTTGTTTTTCAGTATCGTGTCATCAAGACTCATCTTCTCCAGAGTTGAGTGAAGAAGAATCCCTGACTTGGAGTCTCCGTACATACCCCCAGTATGATATAACTGCTTCCCACCCGGGACTGAGTTTGCTTTCCAAGGAATATCACCGAAGATCCCGCAGTATTATTAGCTGCCACCTCTCTTCCCGGCTACCTGGACGTATTTGATTTTCACCGTTACGGAGGCCAGTCTAGTTCAGTCCACGGGATAGACCACAATCACGGACCAAGGAATCGAGGGAACTCCAGCCCAACTTGCTTTATTAGAAAAGAATTATTTCCGGGAGAAGAAGAAGGAGAAGCCATTTATTCCGGAAAGCCAGGCACAATCCCGGACTACTTGTGGCCAGAACAAGTGCATTTTAATTTCATCTGATTTTCTCTCTTTCGTCTTCTTAGCCGTGGATTTTCATTTGCCAATAAGCCCTAGGAAGGAAATGGCTCAGCAGGAGATTCTGTACAGAACCTCGACCATGACTAACGGACCCTGGAACCCCTCGCGCAGGTGCGACCATCGAACATCACCTTAATCCTGGTTGGGCATCGAAAGCTGACTTTCTCCAAGTATCATTTACAATGATAGCACATATCCGGCTAACGCACATGACGGCGGCTATCATCGGTCGAGGTAAGGGTTGCACGCGAGAATTCCCCCTTCTCCTGACGGACACAAGATAACACCAGATTGCAAAGTATATCGTACTCGTCCGGATCCGCTTCATCATACAGCCTAACGGCCAGTGTGCCGGTAGCAGGCACCGCACGGCCTGACGCCTCCTATTCATCTCCGCCGGGCTTCCCCACGAGATCGCCCAACGGGTACGGGGCCTCGGGGGCCGCGTACGGGTCTTACAAGAGCACGAGCTCGCAAGGTTGGGAAACGCAGGACAGGTATTCGCCTTCGGACTCGGTTGATGACATTTTTACTTCTCCAAACCTATCGGATTATACCTTGGACAACGGGGCGGGTGCCACGTCGTCCAGCAAACCGAAGAGTTCTGGCAAGAGCCGGTCCCAACGGCGACCCTCTAACCGGGATGAGTTTGACGGGCCGCATCAGTATTTAGCAAGACCGCCGCCAGAGTATGTGGCCATGCAAGAAAGGGAGCTGCCGCACCTTCCTACCAATCTCTTGGTGCAAGAGCAGGATAGTGTCCTGAACCAGGTAAACGATCGACTCTCGCAGTGCGCATTCGATTTCGTTGCCAAATACCAGTTTCCGATACCTCTCACCCAAGATATGCGGCCCGTGGAGCGGCCCCAAGATCGAGAATGGACAGAATGGGTTTATTTGTTAAAACGGCTGGCGACAAAGAGGCGAATACCCGCCCGGGTCCTTTACAACGGCCAAATCAAACAGTTTGTCACGATCCTAGAAAACTCGCTAGAGATGCGACACGCCGCAAAGCACCAGTCGCGCCCATTGAAGGATGACCGGAATATCCTTCAGCTGATTAGTGCCGGCATCCAGGTTGCGAAGATTCTGAAAGACGCAGCCGCCATGGATTATTTGGATCGATTATACGTTTCAACAGAACAACAGATTCAGGAACGAATGGCCGCAGCATCGGCCCGCTTCCGCTGAGTTAGTGCTATCAGGATAGCCGGCGATATAAACGTTTTATTTTTATTTTATTTTTCATTATTATCATATTTTCCTTTTCTGTTTCCTATAACCCGACGGGATGGACACACCTTAGGAGCGTCGGGGCAATATCTAGATTGACCCGTTCAGATATACGTTTTAAAACCAAGGAGAAGTATGTACGACACTGTAGCCGCGGGGATAGAGAATGAGTTACGAAAAAAAGTCTCTTTTATTTTTCACTCTGGTTTGTTTCATGAGAAGCAGAGAGAGGATTCCGTTATGCCCGGGAGACGATGGACTGGTATTGAATTCCATCGGACGACTACAGTTCTGTGGTGGATTTTCCATTGCCTAGCGACTAACCGCGATGATGTATTGTACGACTTTTTTCTTCTTCCGAAATGTCTTGTTCCTCAAGCGATAATGTTTTCTCTGAGCATTTAGAAGAGTCTCCAATTCTGCTCAATTGGACCTTGTTGTATTGATGATTGTAAAGGTTTGGCGGTACGGGGGGGGGCCAGAAGAGGGCATTATTGCATACCTGACAACTTGTGATACCAGGTTGGCTGTCTAGGTACCGATAATGTAGGGAAATTCATGCAAGGCAAAAAAAAAGAAAGGAAGGAAGAAAGAAAAAGGTCCCGAGACAAAAGGGGGGAGGGGGGAGGCTAGAAGGAATTGCACGCTCTCCGAGGCAAGACACTCCCCCCGCCCCCTACCTAGTTCAACACTTTGTACTATACACACAACTTTGTTGTATACGAATACATACCTACATATAATGCGGGCGTAGGACCTTTGCAAACCTACTCGCACCGGGTTTCACTGTCTGCCTATGGGACACATCTCCATCTTATCATAATTTATTTATTTTCAAACTGGGCTCGGTGACGATTCAGCAGGCACAGATCGGGATGCTGGGGTTGCTCAGGCTGACAGCGGCAGTGAGAAGATTGGAAGTGCTTGAAGTGATGTATTAAAGTGATGTAGTATTAGGGTGACCCTGACTTGCCTGACTTGTTCTTTTTGGTCTTGGCGTGGCGTGGATGGGCAGGGATCGACTACAGAGATGGGCAAACTCCTATACTCGATACGTGCGCGCTGCGACACCGACGGCTCGAAGAAGAATAGCGTATGATATTTTCGCAGCAGTCGGTCATCCCATCGAGTTTAGTTCGCAGCCCCAACGTCTGTGGCGGAGCCGCCGTGTTAGAAACACCATCTTTGAGCAAGGCTATAATCCTCAGCTCTCCCAAATACCGAGTGAGATCTCTTTTCTTAATAGTACCTATGTAGGCGGTGGTGTTCTGTTCGTTCACCTTTCCCGACTTCTCTTGCTGTACACATATTCAAATGACATGAGAATCCTCTCCGGCGATAATTGAACCCGACGATCCTCCACCTCCCCTGTCTTCAGTTGTCCAAGACGCCGCGGCTTACCAGGACCCCGCCATCGTAAGCGAAGCGCGAATACGGATTACTGACTGACGACACGTCTCGTAGCTGGGCGTGTAGTACAGCTTGAACAGGTTCTTGGGAAGGTAACAATTGAGAATATCATCTCATGATAGACCATTCTATCTGAGCCCCGCCCTTACGCGCACATCAACCCTACAACTTAGGGACAACCAACCCACTCCGTAACCATGGCCTCAGTCGCATCTGCTTCTCCGCCGTCAGGACACAGCTTCTACCGCGCAGAATCAGCGGATGATTCGGAGTCCTCCTGGCAGTATGTAGAGTCAAACCCGTCATCCGTTGGCTTCATGCCCAGCCCAGCCAGCTCAAGTATGCATAGCTGGGGAATAGTTGGCTATCCTGGCCAGCTCCGGAGTTCACCTGCCGCCATGTCCCCGCTGCTCCTCGACCACGATCAACAGCAGCACGGCCACGCTCCTACATCGTATCCGGACCATACCGAAGCTTCCATGATGACAACTGCCAGTGTCGAGGGGCAGCTGATGCCCGCATTCGACGGGCAGCAACTCATGAGCAGCCAGGAGCTTCTGTCATTTACTGACCCGCTCGCCAGTGAGTACTATTTTCGAAGAAAGGGCGCATTGCGCACAAGCAGCTGACGAAAAAAAAAACCAATTAGCTGGCGTGAACATGGAGCCGTATTTCTCTGCCTATCAAGGCAACATGGGTAACATGGGCAACATGTCGGGACTAGAAGGTCTTGACATGACGTCTCAACCCGTCGACCTAGGTATCCCGCCGCATTTCCGCAACAACAACGATGTTCCGCCGTGGGCGCCCACGAACCTGAAAACCGAGGTGTTCGCCCCTGTCATGATGGACGACAGCAACAGTTACATGTCCCAGTCCCCGCCACCGCAGCAGTCGCCCACGTACAGCCCCCCGCCACTCGAGCCCGCGGTCGCCGCCGGTCAAGTCGGAACCTAGGAAGAGCGCGAGCCCGGTACACAGGGTCAGGGGCCCGAACAGTAAGGTCGGGAAGAAGAAGCCGGAGCAATCGTCGGCCCCATCGTCGTCGTCCTCGAGCAAGTTCGTCATTATGACGCCCAACCTCATCAACCAGCAGTCAGGCAAGCCGAACCCCTTCGAGTGCTTCGAGGCCATGCGGACTACGCAGCGGGGGAGGAAGGGCCCTCTAGCGAGCGACACTAAGGAGAGTGCTCTGCAAGTAAGGAGACGAGGAGCCTGCTTCTGCTGTCACAGGTTTGTCCCCCTAATTCTCTTCGTTCTTTTATTTTTATTCTTATCTCCCCTCCCCCCCCTTTTTTTCTCATACTACTGAGCGCGTGCTTACTCCTTATCGCAACAGCCGTAAGGTGAAGTGTGACTCGGAGCGACCGTGTCGGAACTGTAGGAAGCTCTCGACACAAGTTCCGCAGATCATGTGCTGGCAGTTTGGAGATTTCCTGCCGGTGCTGTTTCCCGACTTCATCAGGGGCCACTTCAAGAAGGAGCAGATGGCAAGCTTCCTTAGCGAGAACGTCGAGACCTTCCGGGTCGAGGGTGTGGGCCAGGTCTGCTCGGTCGAGCTGTTTTCCGGCTCACGTTTCAGCTCCACGCTGACCGTGCCTGCGTCCTTCTTCATCCCCAAGACGGCCGATATCCTGCAACACTGGCACATGAGCCCTGGCGTCAACCAGGTTGATCTGCAGTCTAGGGGTGCGGCCCCGATCGGCATCGACCCCGACAACACAAGCCAGCGTGATGAGCTGAGGAAGAAGGCCCGTGAATACATCCACAACCTCACGCTTGAACCACACTACGCCGAACAGGTAACAGACTCTATTCGGTCGACGCAGGTGCCACGTAAGGTCCTGTCTATAGTCCAGCGCTATGCGCAACGCACTGATGTGAGCAATCCTTTTTTATTTTCTCCGAGAAAGGAGAGTATAACTAATGTACGAAACTTCCCCCCCTTCCCTCCCTCTAGTCTCCGATGGTGAAGCGGGCGCTATCTATCTACGTGATGCACTACGTGCTCACGCGGCACCTGTGCCTGACGACGAGCACGGTGCTCAGCCTGCAGCACACCAACATGGTGCCGCAGAACACGCCGTGGGTGACGACGCGGGTGCTGAACCGGCAGGTCAAGGCGGCGGTCGACGAGCTGCTGCTCAAGGAGATGCAGGCGCTGTTCGCGGGCTTCTCGCGCTCGCTCAAGCCCAAGTCGCGCCGCGAGTGGGCGCCCTGCCTGGCGGCCTTCCTGGTCCTCTGCCAGTTCATGGAGGCCGTCGAGGCCGCCGCCGACGTGTTCGTCGTGTCGCAGGGCGAGGTCGACGCCCGCAGCCGCAGTCGCAACTCCGCTACCACCACCACCACCACCCATGACGACGTGCCCGACCGCGCCTTCGCCCGCGCCCTCTGCCGCGAGATCGACAACCTGCCCTTCAAGCAGTTCGCCTACCAGTTCCACCAGGTCTACCAGACCCACTCGCGCGACGCCGCCACCCGCGCCTTCAACCCGCTCGTCGACGACTCGTTCGCGCAGCAGGGCGACCTGGACCCGGCTACAGTCGAGATGGTCGACGGGCTGAAGGAGCTGCTGCAGGGTGATGGATGTAAGTTTTTTTTTTCTTTTTCTTTTCTATGTGTTTTCCTTTCTCAAATTTCATGTCCTGTTCCGTACCCCTACCTATCTCTCCGCACTTCACCTCCTTTTTTTTTTCTTTTTCAGTACCATAAAATTTTTTGAGACCAAAGACTAATCCGTAACCACCACCCATAGGGCACGAACTCGACTTCCTCGTCGCGGACCCGATCCTGCCCGACCAGGAGACGCACCCGTACCCGCGGGACGTGTCGCTCAACTACACGGGCCGCCTGCTCGCGCGGTTCCTGCTGTCGTTCACGGACGAGAGGTACCTGTTCGACGGACAATTCTAGAACCCCGAACCCCCCTTATGTAGGGAATGCTGGGTGCGTAATGTGTGTGTGTGCGTGTATTTTGTTGGTGGTAGAATGCTGTTCTTGTTGTTGTTGATGATGATGATGGTAATGATGATGACGATGAGATAACGGCGAATTGAAAGGGTATGTTATACGCTAGAAAGGGGTTTCCAATAGGGATTTTGCGTTCTGGGAGTAATTCTCGTCCTCTACTATCGAGGGGAGGAGAAGGAGGAGGAGGAAGTGATGTGGACGACGATTGGACTTCTCAGGTATTTGTGCGTTTTCGGAGTACACGGTTAGATAGAGATGGGTATGTAGGGCAAGGCAAAGCATGGGTTTTGTGCTGTAAAGTAATGGGGTTGGAATGAAGGAAAGTAAATGAAAAAAAAAATTTATGATGATATTGGATTGGAATTAATTACTATTTCCCTTCTAAGTCTTGGGAGTGTTACTTGCGACGATGTCGTTGTACCGTAGTGCGAGTTTCGAGATAAAACTCGCTGATACCTCTCTCTCTACCATCTACTTATAAATCACAACCTAACCTACTACTAACCAGACATTGGCGAAGCCCGTTCCGGACCACAGAGGAATATGAAATGGATAGACGAGTGTATGATATTTCTACCCATGTGACTAACCTAACCTAGCTAGCTATCGGAGGGTTTTACGCAGGAGAGACTTGTTCGAGGGTAAGAAGAAGGGGACTGTTCTACTTCCTAGTTGCTGTACTATATGGATTTCACCTATCTACACTACCTAGGTATACCACCTACATAGGTGCTAACAGCAGCAGCAGTAAAGTGCGGATAAGTAGGTAAGATTCGAAAAGATGCGTTGGTTAAAGGTAAGACACCCAGGTTAGCTAATTATTCGGACGTTGAATGGGGTCCTCTTTTTCCTGTTATGCGAGATCTGCCCGGCGGTGCGTCTCCGATATTTTATTATTAGCAGGAAGCAAAAAATTGTCTAGGTTAACTTAGTTGGGGTGGTGTAGATTTGAGCCTCAGAGCTTTTCCAAGATCATATCTGACCTCAAGTAGAGGAGGGGAGGGGGTCTAGGCTTCTCCGCAGAATAGGAATCGGGCAGTCCAACCAAATTTACCTCAGGGGGGGGATCATATGTATATACATATGTTTGTGTGTGTGTGTGTGTGTGTGTATGTTTATTTCTTGAGGAATCATCAGTCTCAGCTAATAAGACTAGGGATCCCCCCCCCCCTATTCTCCTACCCGAAGGATTCTCTAACCAACCCATGCCGCCGCGCCTTTTAACCGCCTGTGGGCAACCAGTTGCCGCGAAAGGAAAAAAAAACAGTGTAAGTACATGCTACGTAACATACGGCCCTGGCCAAGAGCGCCGGTTTGTCTCTCTCGTAGCATCGAAGGCAGTGGGGAAAGCATGAGGACTGTAAGCCTCGAATAGGACGATAGCAACGGGAGCACGTTGTGTGTATACACTATATGATCACAGATTGCATGCAGGGGGTGTGGGATGCGCCAAGAACTAGAGGTTCATGCATGGCCGAAGGAGGAAGGCGAGCAAAACGCTAGCTTTCGAACTGCTTCATTTTAAGCTAGGTTTTTAAGCAGGGGATCACGGGATGAGAATGTGAGTTCAATTCAGTTGCTGGCGGTGGTGGTGGTGGTGGCTGTTTGTGCCATACTGGAGGTTCTATAAATATCTAATGAGGGAATACCTTTGATGCTCAAGATCCGTCTCACCTGATCTAGCCTGGGGTTCGTTCAGACTTTATTTGAGAGCGAGAAACTTAGCACGCCGTCAGAATGCTTTCTAAGAAGACTCGCGCTGCTACTAGGCTGGCCCTTCTCATGGCCACGGCCATACCTCTTGTGTGCGGTAGTCCGATTAACGAGCTTCTCAAAATCATAGCGAGAGATCCGCCAACAGCGCTCCCGGAGAGAGCTACCACAGGGGACAAAGCGTGAGTTTCCGGCATTAAAGGGGGGCGGGGGGTTTGTGGTTTACCCCAAACTAACACTTAAACCATCGCTGACAAACCGATTCTCTCACTAGCTTCCAGCCGGCCATGGATTTCGACACCGACGGGTGCTACAACACCCCGGCGATCGACGCCGACGGCAACGTAGCCCCGGGACTCGACCACGTTAACACGGGGCTCTCGGAGGGCTGCCGGGACCCGTCGGACCTGGTGAACAACAACGTGTACTCGCGGGCGCGCTGCAACAACGGCTGGTGCGCGTACCTGTACGACTACTACTTCGAGAAGGACGTGGCCGTCCCGAACTTCCCGCTGGACCCGGGCCACCGGCACGACTGGGAGCACGTCGTGGTGTTCGCGCAGGGCGACGTGCCCAGGGTCGTGGCCGTCTCGCAGCACGGCGAGTACGAGACGCGGGACGCGGCCGACGTGCGCTGGGACGACAACGGCGGCGACGGCGGGGGGCCGCGCCACCCCAAGGTGGTGTACCACAAGGACGGCGTCAGCACGCACAGCTTCCGGTTCGCGGCGGCGGCCGACGACGACGTCGAGAACGCGACGGGCCGGTGGTTCTACGGCCCGCTCGTCTCGTACAACGGCTTCCCGAGCGCGGCCGTCCGCGACAGGCTCATGGCCTGGGACTTTGGCGCCGCCAACGTCGCGCTCAAGGACGCGAGCTACCCGGGCCAGCTCGACAGGGCGCGCGGGGATAAGGTGGATGCGGCTTTCGACAGCAACGTGGACGATGGCTCGCCGGGAGACCCGTGATGCGTACTACATCCCCCCATCGGTAGGGATTGGGTAGACGTACAAATATATGTCACATGTCACATGTGTCGAGGATTCACGCCCACTACTGTTCGCTGCTGCTGCTGCTGGGAGTACTGAGCTCAGCTGACTTTAAACGATTGGTATATATTAAGCATCTCCAGGGTGCTATTTCTCTGTATATAGTTATCCTTCCATGTCAAGGACGAGCTATCGTGTATATGTATAGAATGTGATGTTTGTCCTCATTAGTCCCGCTACCGCACTCGACAGAGTTCTACAGCAGCAGGGTGGATTGGACCGGCTGTCTAGGCCTTTGGTTTATTCTCCCACATCGAACGATAAAATAAAAGTTGACCTCCTGCGCACTGAGATCGCGGGACGTAGGCAATTCGTGGGTTTTGGTCCCTCAAAAAGTGTTTGAACGTTTTTGAGGAATCAATTGTTGACAAAAAAAAGAAAAAGAAAAAGAAAATAAAAAAGAGAACGATATTGCAATGTAATCTCCCCAGATGTAGGTAGTGGTTCTCACCTAATTAGTACTGTCATAAGTTCTCATAATCTCAGATGGCATCCAGGTAGAAGATAAACCTCGGTGAGAAGACAGGAATGTACGTCAACTAAATCCCATAATGTTGGTTGGGAAAAAGATGATGTTTGAAAGTAGAAAGTCGCCAACCTGAAGTTGAGCAGAAATTTTATTTTATTGGGAAATAGAAAACGCGGCTTTCCCTTGTCTTTGTGGCTGAGGCGGGCGTAACACGTGACTTAGCCTCACCCGCCAAAAAAATCTTATCACTAGAATCGTGAAGCCGAAGCTTGTCTCTTTTTTTTTCCTTCCTTTTCTCTTTACACTTTTCAAAACTACGCACGATTAATCAACCGATTTTCATTCATCCACTTGCTATCGGTCATATTTGCGTGCCAGACTAATCTGTGACTTGCTGCCAGCACTATTTCTCTTGGGATACTTGTCTTCTAAGCGTATCGCGTTGGCTGGTGGCATTCATATATATCTACCAATACATCGTGTCTCTAATCGTAGGTAGTGTGAAATGGGTATTGCATATGTCCACAACAATGAGGACAGCCCAGTTCTTTACCTTTTAAGTTTCGAATTAAAAATATCACTTTAAAAACCTGTCTCGTAGTCTGTCTTATCCTGGCTTCAAAAAAAAAAAAAGCTTCAAAGACGACAACTTCTCCCTGAAGCTTCAACCTTTGGTGATTGACGCGATAGATGTGCTCGCTATAAGTAACCTAGGCAAGTCTTAAGACACAATGCCGGTAGGAAATCCCGATTGCCGGAGCGCCCCAATTTTCTTGGGACAGCGGCACCCGACCTAACTTGGGGAAGGTTATCGTGCGCCCCTTGAAGCTGGTCCAACGAACACCACTCACTCCAATACCACTATACCACTGCCTTTGTCACACTTGATCTTCCTCCAATCCAATTAGTAGTGTAGCAGGTACTCGTGATTGTATTACCACCTGATTACCACCACCGATACTTTGAACATGGGAATCATCCGGGCGACGCTCCTAACGGGGCTCCTGGGTGCCGCTGGTGGCGTAGCCAGTGTGGGTGCCGGCGCGGCTTACCTCGCCGCCAACACCACTCTAGTGAACCTCACCAAGGATGACCCCATATTCAAGTCCAAGACCTACAAGAAGTATAACCCGAAGGGCAACCCGGCAATGCAGGACGACTGCATCAAGCGTGTGCCCCTCAGCAAGATCCGACCGGAGCTTCGAGACAACGAGGAGGCTCTGACTCTCGAGTTTTGCCGTGGCATCTGGAGCCGCTGGGGTGCGATTGGCTCTCTCTCACTTTCCCCCCTGCCCCTTTTTATTTTATTTTTATTTTTATTTATTTATTTTTTATGTTCCCTTTCTTCCCCACCCCCCGAACTACTCATTGTAGAGACGCAGCAGACAGCTAACCAGACCCTCCCTCTTCCCCCTTTCCCGGCACTCGCAGGCTTTTGGGCGCAGAGCAAGCTCCAGGAGCGGTACGACAAGCCGCCGGGGACGGACGACAACCTCTGGCACGTCAAGGACCTGGCCGTGTCCAAGTACGACAAGGGCCTGCGGTTCTCGAACCACTTCGAGGTGGTGGAGCACCAGGGCAACCAGATCGTGGTGCGCTGCGGCGGGTCGCCCCTCGAGCCCGGGCTGCGCAACTCGGACGGCCTCATCTTCCTCAGCGCCCGCATCGACAAGCAGGCCCAGCAGGCCGAGTTCAGCCTCAAGACGGCCCTGTTCAGCAGCGCGGCGCCGCACGTCGAGGGCGCCGCCCACCCCATCCCCCCCAAGATCACCTTCCTGCACCGGTGGTACGTGCGGATGCTGGTCGAGAGCGCCGTGAGGAACGTCAAGGCGTGAGGGAGCTTACCCGGTTTCAGGAGAGTCTTGGATGGATGGATGGATGGATGGATGGATGGATGGATGGATGGATAGATGGACGGATGGGATAGCATGGCGCTTGAGTTAAATCAAATGAAATCAAACCAAAGTTTTCGAACAGTATAATTACGATATACCTAATATTTGTTTATGTGAAGTTGTTAAAGTGATGCTACTTGATATAATTTATTACACAGCTTACCTAGGTACATACCTCTCGTCTGCAGTCAGTCAAGTCAGTCAGCGTTGGATTGGACAATCGTAATGCGTCTCTCACCATCTGTACTTCCACCCCCCCCCCCCCCCCCCCCTTTTTTTTTCCTTTCTTTTTATGTTCGACAAATAGTTGATGAGACATTATAGAACGGGGCGCATTTTGCATACCTTTTTATTTGACCTTAGAGAGATTCCCTTAAGGACAGACTAGATAACCCTATCTACCTAACGAGCATAAACATACTACCAACCACGTGGGGTTCTTCTAATGCCAATTGGTAATATAATACCCAACTCTCTTTATGTAACTAAGCTTGCAGGTAACTAGTAGCAGGCATCTTGTGTACTTTACCCAAGACCTCGTCAATTGATGTCTTTTGAAAAAATCCATCAAAACATTAATAAGTTTAAGGTTAGGTAGGTAGTTGTTTCATGTTAGAACAGCTTGACTTTATTAACCTTCAAAGTAGTTGAGATAAAACGAAGGCTAGATCAATCAATTGATACATTAACCTAGGTTTAAAGTACCTAGTTATAGTAATCAGCATTGCTCTACCCCTCCAACACTGACATAGGTTCCTTCGGGTTTAGCACCACCTTCTCTAGTATAGGGTATCACTGAACGTGGCCGCCGGAACGAGATGCAACCGAGCCATTCAACATTGCTTTAAAAATGGATATTCCCGTCGAGGGTTTCCTGCCAGCACCTCTTTATCGATTAGGTACAGTACAGCACAGTACAGTATGGACCCACCATTGTCCTGCTGTTCAATTCAAGTCCCTCCAAAGATATTTGATACACCAGACATCTTCTTCTTTACAATATCCTGACTTACCTACCTACCTACCTAGATATTAAACATCACCTTAACTTTACATATTTATTGTTTTCCGACGTAGAGAAGAAGTAAAAGGCACTTTGGTCTACCGTATCCAATAACGGAGCTCACTTACTTCAATACATCCATCACATCTCCATAGCTATACCTACCTACTTATATATACTCGAGCTGAGAATAAGTAGCTTATTAGGTACAATACCCTTCATCAACAAGTGACTTGCTTTTTTTGCTTTTCGCTTTTGCTTCCAACTCTCCTCCCCCCCCCCCCTTCTCCGACACATCCGATTTTATTCGCCGTCACCACTACCAACACCACCAACACCATCAAAAATGGTGACCACCCGTTCCGCCCGCAAGGCGACCGCCTCGCCCTCGCCCATCGCCGCCTCCTTCTCCTCTTCCTTCACCACGTCTTCCTCTAAGACGCCCTCGCGCTCCTCCCGCGGCGCCAAGGCGCTGTGGACACACGCGCCCTCGCGCGCGACGCTCGCCTGGCTCGCCGTGTCGCTGCCCCTCGTCGTCTGGGACACGGCGTACGTGCTGCTGCGGCCGCTGACCATGGAGGGGGGTTCGCTGCACTGGCCCCTCTGGGTCCCCTACAAGCTCTACGGCGAGGTCGACCACGTCTACGGCTGGAAGGCCTTCGAGGCCCGCAGCGGCTTCACCGCCGCCCAGGGCGCCCTCAACGCCGTCGAGACCGTCATGTACCTCGCCTACGTCTGGGTCTACCTGTTCCGCTCCACGCACGTCGCGACCAAGGCCGGCGACAAGAAGAGGGTGCTGGCTGGCCGGCCGGCCGCCCTGGCGGTGTTGATCGCGTTTAGTGCCGCGGTCATGACTCTCAGCAAGACGGTGCTTTATTGTGAGTTTTTGTTCTTTTTTTTTCTTTTTCTTTATTAGCATGGAGATTAGAATCGGAATCCTCGGTCCATCCGGGTCCGGATTGGCCATGCGGTGGGAGATGCACGACAAGGACTATTTTAGTACGCGATGTGGCATCTAAGCTAGGTAAAAAAAAAAGAAAGAAAGAAAGAGAGAGCGTGTGTATCTGAGGGGCAACCGGTCATGATAGAGAACGAAATGTAAACGTGAAACGTGAGACAAGGGTCAAGGGTCTGACATGACCATCATTATAGGGCTGAACGAGTATTTCTCCGGCTTCGACAACATCGGCCACAATAGCAGACAGGACCTCGTCCTCCTGTGGATCATCCCGAAGTGAGTGTCACCCCGACTGAGCTGCATAATGCTGGAAACCAGAAACTAACCACATATACCTTCGTTCTCTCACAGCGGTGCATGGCTGATCTTCCCCACTTACATGATCTATGCGATGGGCGGCGAGATCGTGGCGGGCCTCACGGCTGCGTCCACGGGTGTGCCGGCCAAGTCCGAATAGAGAGGACAACAACAAACAAAAAAAGATCTTTGGAATGCGTCTAACCTTATATATATATGTCATGCGTGGTTTGAGCAAAGCGAAGCGGTGTCACACGTATTATACCCACCCCGGAATGACAGAGAGGGCGTGAAACATGATCATGATGACAATTTTAACGACGACGAGGACTATGACTTTTAACCCACGAAACAACAACACCCTTCAAATGTTATTATACTTCTTCTCCTCCCCCCCCCCTTTCCGTCATCTTTGGGAACCTGCTGTTGGGATATAACGGGACATGGATCGAGCGAGGCAAAAAAAAGAAAAAGAATTGGTGTACCCCCACCCTCCCAAAAATATAGCTGCGCAATGGTTATCCTAATACAGACCGGATATACACACTACATAGGGATTTTTACATAGTTGTGGAGGATATTTTATGTGGGATCTGGGGCTTTGAGCATACGAGAAAAGAGAGTACATAACAACCCGCTCCGATTTCAGAATTATATGAGATGTGCAAAATCTTTTTTTCCTTTATTTTTAAAAAAATTTTGGTGGTGGTGGTGGTGATGGTGGAGAATGGTAAAATGTCAAACTACCACCTAGCTTCTGTTTCTCACCCTCTCTCTGCCTCAAAACCTGATTCTCCCTCTTTCGTGACACCTAATGTATGTGTGTGTGTGTGTGTGTGTGTGAACGAGCGGGCGCGTCTGATTATTCTGTAGGTAAATTTTCCGGGTATCATACTTTTTTATATACATGTTCATGGAATCAAACGTGAGTTAAGAGGAAGAAAGGATAAAAAAAAAGAACAAAACCCAGTAAACTCCCCCACCCCTCCCCCCCTTTTTTTTCTCCTCCCGTCCTTCTAAGAAAACGCCAGAGGCCAATTCTTCTTCTTCTTTTCCCGCTCCCCCTTGGATTATTTTATTTAGGTATTCAAAAACCTGGTCCTTGCCCTGTATATATTTTGATGTCCATCCCACCTAAGTAACCTAGGTACCTAGCGCTTTCCAATCTCCCTATCCCCCTATCCATCCCCCTTCCCTTCCAAAACTATAGCACATCATCCAATTAGTATTTATTCGGCTTAGAACTCCGCCTAAACAGCGATGCCGCCGCAGACCCGGAGGAGGAGGAGGCGGCGGCCGAGCCGGACGATCCGGGAGACCCCGGCCCCGACCCCGCCCCCGCCCCCGCCTTGGGCTCCCTGAGCCCTCCCAGGTCCGAGTACAGCTCCCACTCGGGGTGGACGACATCATCATCGTCGTCGTTATCGTCGTTATCATCGTCGTAGTTGTCGTTGTCGTTGTCGTGGCCGGCGGCAGCTTCGACCTCCATCATCAGCCTGGCGCAGTCCCAGGTCGCCGGGCTGCTCCCCAGCGCCGGCACGTCGATCGACGGCGGCCCAGACACCGACGCCGACGACGACGCCGGCGACTTGCGGATGTTTAGCGGCGGGGGCTCGAGCCTGCGCCTCAGCGACCCGTGGTTGACGCTGACGCTGCCCCACGACGATGACCGCTGGTGGTTGTCGAGCGCGGGCCGGGACGGCCCCGGACCCGGGATGTCGCCGAGCGCGCTATCCTCGGGGAGCGTTTGCGGCCGCGGCACGGGGGAGTTCGAAAAGGGCGTCGTCGTCCGGGAGGAGCGCTGGGGTGCGGCAGAGGCAGAGGTAGTAGTTGGGGGGGATGCCGGGGTTGTTGTGGGGGGTGGGGATAGGGGGCGGCCAGTAGTAGACTTGTCGGACTTGGCGGCGGCGCTCGGCTCGCAGCAGCGCCCGTAGCCGCTGTCTCTGCGCCGGCTGTCCCACGAGTACGTGGAAGCCGTGCTCGGGCTCTCGGCGGCGACCGACGTGTCGGGCGTCTCGGCGGTGCCGGCCTCCGAGTAGCTGCAGTCGCTGGAGTTGTTGACCGAGACGTCCAGGATCAGCGGCGGCAGGAGCTTCTCGTTGATCGACGAGAGCAGGTCTGAGGTCGTCGATGCCGGCGGCGTGTTGGGGCTGGTGCTGCCGGTCCCGTTGCCGTACCAGTGGACCACAATCTCGTGATACGACGTCCGCTGGGGCGAGCAGTTGGGAACCTCCGGTAGTTGCTTGGTGAAGATGCTCAGTGGACGTCGGGCGGCCAGGTTCCGGGAGAGGCTGCGAGTAAGACTTGACCCCCTGCTCATGCTTTTGAAAATACCCCCACCCATCTCTTTATTCCCTGCTGCTTGTTCGTCCCGTTGCGTCATGGCGAGATAGTCGATATCCGGTTTGATCTCCATACTAGAGAGTGGGGGGGATGACGATCTAGAACTCCACACAGTAGTAGATATAGAAGGGTTCCGGGTGACCTGATCTGCTTGGTCTCTTAGAAGAGCATCAATAGACTGTCTCTGGTCCCATACGGGTAGATTGGCTGTCGGGATAGAGACGTGGTACGGCGTGTTAACGAAGTCTTTAACTTCAGGGGGTGGGTCAGTCGCTTGCCGGAGGACCTGATAGATTGCATATATCAATATCCATCGAACTTTCCGGGCATCTGTGGGTCCTAGGTTTTCAAGCCTGTCTGCCTTTGATGGCTGACAAGTAGAGGTTCCTTCGAACCAACGATATGCTTGCACGAGTTCATTCTTCAAGAGCCCGCGTTTGTTTTGATTAGTGGCTTTCAACAACGCTGCGTATGTCTTGTCTCGATGGCTTTGGCTGGGCTTTGCTTGTTTGCCCAGCCATAGAACTTTCCGTGAAGCAGTAGCTTCCCGGGGTACATCAGGAAGAAGCGGAAGTGGATGAAGGAGAGTTTCAAACTTCTGACGTGCATCGAATGAGCGAACACTCCATAGAGTGCAGATGCCCCCTTGTTCTAAGAAAGCGCTGTTGTGAGAGACGCCGAGGTTATCGTCCACAAGGTATTGGTATAGGGCATCAAAGTCATCTCTCATGGTACGAAAAACCTCGGCATCGTATATCATTGACAAAGGATCAATCGACGGAGGTGGATAGTATCCAAAACGGGCGGCGTAGAATTCATGTAATAGTGTCCGGAACCGTTCAAGATGCGCCCGAGCACCTGGAAATAAGCCCAACTGAACATCCGATAATTCGTCCTGTAGAAACGTCGTGAGCATGCTCCCGCTCTTTCCCAACCTCTCGTCCATCTCCACTCGTGTACGGCGGATCAGCTTTCGAGTATAAGAAGAGATAAGCTACAGCTGTTAGTAAATGGCCACTCGAGTTCAAAATTTGATACTAACATTATAGCCGGGACCCATGAATAGCCGGTCGTTCATACCGCAACAGTGCGCAAGTGCGTTGACGTAAAGTTCTCTTAGCTGGAAGGTTTCTCCTAGATGTAACAATGCCAGAGCGTGGGTTGGTTGATTTATGAAATATAGGTAGCCTTCTTCGTCCATGTAATCTATCATGTCTTGAATGTTGTCCACATCTCTAGTACGGAACTCATACATGCTACGCATGAGAGTACTCAGAGCTGAACCGAGTGTCTCCCCAACCATAGACCTACGTAAGGCGAAGGCAATGAGGTTCCGCATCGCTAGGTGATAATTATACGACTGTCGCTTGTCCGACTGAGGTGGCGCCGGTATAAAAAGCTCGATGCGGCTCCGTCTTTGGGTGCGACTGAAATAGCTGGCTGGGGTAAGCGTATCATATTGGACATGGTCATCAGGTTCAACGACATCTTGCGCCATAAACTTGTCGATAAGCGGATGGAACTTGGCCTCTAAAAGTGCTGAGAACGGCACCTTAAAGGCAGGACCTCTACGGCTGTGACCTTGGCCATAAAGATGGATATAGCAGTTTCCATCGCGATGCCAGAGCTCGGGGTCCTGTGCTATTGGTCAGTGTAAAGCATGGCAACTTATACAAGAATCAAGGGCATACTCTTCTTAGATAATCCCAACTTGAACTTGATCTTGATGCGCCATCCCATCTCATGACATCGGGGTTGCTAGACGAAGGTTCCGTGACCTTTTCACTCCTTTTCGTTTTCCAACCCCGCGACCGGTTCGAAACTCCATTGTAGAGAGATAGTTCCTTGACCAGGGGCTTATCCATCTTTCTACTCAAAGGAATGGATTGAGACGGAAAGCACGTCGTGTCTCGGCCCACGTAGGAATTTTCCACTGGTTTTGTTCGTCACTTAGCTGTTAGATAGCTAGATTTATGATATGACAGTGCTGATTCAGCCGGACAGATCAACTAGACAACTGATTATCGGGTAGGAAACCACCTTTGATTACCTCGATAACTTGTCATAGGTAGTGGCGATCTTGAAGTTTCTGCATGCTGACCGTTCTCTGATGCCATCGAGTGGGAATAGGAGTAATGAGAGCGTCAAACATTGCGAACTTCACAAACTATATTAAGTTGAGGGGAGACACAAAGGCCGGATATATATATCTCGTCGGCCACGCAAGCGCAACCCATATATCTATATCAAGGAGTTAGTTCTCGATCTAAAGTAATAAGGTGTTTTACTAGCGCCAATTCTGCTCAGCCGTGCTAGTTAGGCATGTTCTATATGATGTGGTTGGTTACAACCGATAACTTCTTGCCAATATTTCGGGCTTACCGGGAGTCTGGGTCCCTGCCATGGGTACCCGTCTTCATCTATCAAGCCATAAAGGGAATCATAATGATAGGATATGGTTTATTATCGAGGAAGCGTCTTGCCTTTTGTGAAGGGTCACTGCTAAGCTGTACCATTTTATCATAGTGATGCCGATTTGTTCGGAAGAACCATTCTGGCTTACACATGATCATGGTTCTTAACTCAAGGCTCTTTAAAGCGATAATGTCACTTAACCACCTTGGGCCTATTAGAGGTTGACGATATTGCTACGTGTGTGGATCCGGATGTTAGGGGATCGTCGTTTAAATGCAGCCCTCGGCATTCAGCTGCAGGTTCAACCATCCAGGATATTCACCCGCCACTAACCCAGTCTATGTCGCTTTTCATTCGGAAAATATGGTAGCCAAGTCGGTTCAAATTTCATCTTGCTGATTGGCTTAAGCCTCGACAGTTCGTCTCGATCCGCCACTTTTCTTCCAGGGCTTTCGAGGTGAGACTTGAATAGATGGGGGGAGGGGAACCTTTTCACGGCAAGCTAGTTTAGGGTTTTCCTCTTTTCATAGACCTCAAGGGATGCTGATATACGTTTATTGGTGGTATGAGACATTGCTGATTCAGTGGTTTTGCGTTACCATTTCCCCGATGAGACAAACGGTGTTTTCTTGATCATCATTCGTATAGGGACCTAATTGAAATTGAAATCTAGGGGTCGTTCGATGACTCCTTAATAGTTTATTGAACACAGTAAGCAGGGAATGCTGTGTCATGACGGATACCATATTGGGACCTGATCATAAGGTTATTCGAGTCCGATCTTCGAAATATTGAGAACTTGGTTAAGCTGGCCGACATCAAGGGAGAAGAGCTTACCGCGAGTTCTTGCAAAGCTGCATAACTAGCTAGGCAAGCTAGGTCGGTCACCGCTAGTTCTTTGCCAGACAAACTGTTTGCACATATCACAATTTAAGATTGACAAGATTGGGCTTGAGAATGGGCTCGGCCTTGAATATTTGGTGGCCGGCTTCCACAAAAAGTCGGCCGCTTCAACGAGACGCGTATGGGCATGAGCTACCTATGGTAGGGCGACATACCTAATGCGACACGTAAGCTAGGGAGCAGGTGTTCTTTAATAGGGACAATCACCTAACCTAAGATCTATCGCCAATGCCGAGAGACTCAAACTCAACGAACCCTTCAAAGTTGTGATGAGTCAGACCTTTATTGCGAATATTGATGGGCAACATCAGTTGGCTCCCTAGTAGTAAGCTAGACTACCCAATTTGAGGCTGGATCCACGCGAATACGCATGGTCAGTTCGCAGGTACTGGTGTCCTCAGTCGAGTCGAGTTGGCTGCCAAATTCCGATAACCCGTGGAGAGTAGTAAGTTAGTAGTAGCACACTAACATAGAGAGTTTCGAGAAAGTCAAACAAGCTTGACCTGGGGGGTAGATTCGAACAGAAAAAGACATGCACCTCCAGTTTTGGACGGTTAAGTACCTGCCAGGACTTTATACGCGGGGCTATGTCGTCTTATACCCACTACTACCTAGTGTAGTTGAGAATCCGATTTGGATGGGTCTGGTGTAAGAAGAGCTTTGGCAGGAAGACCTCGTGTGGTATGATGCCTAGCTGTGCAAAGAGATAGTTTCACGGAATTTCTGCATATCAGGGACATAAGTTCCCAAGATTGATTCGCCTACATTGATACATACTACCACCTAGACGGTCATGTCGGTCTGCTGGTGGCCGAGTCGTCCTTGGTTACAGGCCGGGCGTCAGGGCTTTCGGTGCTTGATGTCCTGACCGGGTCTTGCTTTTGTATGTAATAGACTTTGGGCTGTCAAAAGTTGATGTGGAAGAAGGTTGGTAAGTGTAGTACATGTAAGTACAAGAACTAAGTACCGATAGGTATGTACTAGTACTGTACATGCATAGTACATACACCCCCACTGTAAGGTGCCGCTAATTGGAAGCGGATAAACATAACACCCTTCGCTGGAGTGTATTTTGATGTCATCCCGCGCGCGGGACTCTGCTACTAAACAGTGCCTGCTGTACTACCTAAGGACCTGTAGCATTAAGGTGCATCAAAAACTCCATGCTTCCTTACCCTCTCCAACCTTCCCACCACCCTTTGAAGCTGCATCCAGCGATCGCCACCACCCGCCGAACCAGACAATCCCCGTACACTCTCCCAAGTTAAGGTGTCAATTGCGACGGCTGCCATGTAATAATTGCTGGAGAGCTTCCAATGGCATCTTTTACACCTTACACGTACATACAATGCCCCTGCTACGAAACCATAAATCGAACCCGTTCGTCGGATGGTACGCAGACGCCTAGCTCCCGAGACTCGTTCGAAGAGGACGAGCGTACCTTCGATCCCCGCGCCCCTCGGTCCAACTACTGCCTGTACCCCCTCGAGTACCTGCTGTACTGCGATGTGTGCCACCAGATCCGTTGTCCCCGCTGCGTCTCGGAGGAGCTCGTCACCATCTACTGCCCAAACTGTCTCTTCGAGGTCGGGAGTAGTAGTCTCAAGACCGAAGGAAACAGGTATGTGTGTCATCGTCGCGTGATTTGCCCTCCTCTCTCAAACATCACCTTGCATTACGCTGTGACACGGCTTGTTACCTGACCTTGAACTGGCTGACCCGGCATTTCCTTGCAGATGTACGCGTAGCTGTTTCCAGTGCCCAATATGCATCGGCCCCCTAGCTGTCCAATCCCTCGAGTCCGCGCCTGAGCCTTCGCTGCTGTCGGCTGACAATGCTAACTCGTCGGCGCCCGCCGGGCCATGGATATTGACATGTTCGTATTGCAATTGGAACTCGGCCGAGATCGGGGTCAAGTTCGACAAGCCGCAGGGTATCTTCGCTCAGTTGTCCAAGATCCGCCATGGAGAGGACCATTCCCGGCCTACAATAGGCGAGAACTCTCCGCCAGCTAAGTCCGACACTGTACCGGAGACCACCAAGGCAAGGTTTTCGGCGATGAAGTCGTTCTACAGTGCTCAGAATAGCAGTTCAACCACCGGTTCCGGGCTTTCTGGCATAGGGGATTACGGGCTTAGCTCCCCGGGAGCTCTTTCGCGTATTATGAACATATACTCGGGGAACAACGCGGGCGGTCTCAAGCAGAAGAGCAAGGCAGCCATGATGCGAGAAGCCGACGCTCCTAATGAAGGCTTTCGGTTAAGTGAGCTGGATGAGAGCGCTGCTATCTCGCACCTGCGCCACAGCGGCTGGGAGGGCACCGTCACCCGCGACCAGGCCAAGCTGCAAGTCGAAGAGGGCGCCCGTTTTGCGGACGAGCTATGGCCGATCCCCTACCTGTTGCGGACCAAGAGATCTAAACGTTGTCCGGTCTGCCGCCACATCATCAGCAAGCCCGAGTCCAAGGTCGGCAACACGCGGTGGCGCATCCGGCTCGTCGCCAACAACTCGATCCCCTCCATCACCATCAAGCCGCTCCAGCCGTCCACGCCTTCCACCCCCGGCGCGGCCCCCTCCTCGGGCCTCCTGCGGCCCCTGCAGCCCGCGCAGTTCATCCTGACCTTCAAGAACCCGCTCTTCGACGACGTCAATGTGACCCTGGCCACGCCGGCCACCACGCCCGGCCGCTTCGCCTCGCGCGTCACGGTGCTCTGCCCCGAGTTCCAGATCGACGCCAACACGGACACCGACATGTACCTCGACGACGTGCTCAAGGACGGCGACAAGGAGCGCCGCCGGCAGCAGCAGAGGGGCGACGAGGGCTCCCACCAGGCCGAGGCGGGCAAGATCTGGGAGCGCGGCCGCAACTGGGTCAGCATCGTCGTCGAGGTCATCCCCGCCTCGCTCCGCCGGGGACGCGCCGCCGCCCCCGGCAGGGCAGCAGAAGAACGAAGGGGACACGGCGGCGGCACCGGCGGACCCGGGCCCGCCGAAGGAGGACGAAGACATCTTGGAGATACCCATGTTCGTGCGGCTAGAGTGGGAGGGCGAGGCGTCGAACGACCAGGTCGGCACGGGGGGAGGCAAGGAGAAGGACGCCCGGGAGAAGAAGGAGCTGGCCTACTGGTGCGCCCTCGGAATCGGCCGCATTAGCCAGGAATAGAAATTAGTTAATTTACGATACCCATACGCGCAGTCAAAGAGATTAGGTGCATCAGGCTCATAAATAGACATGCATTTCAAAAGAGACAAATAAAAATAAAAATATGTGGTTGCGATCAGAAACCCAGCCTGTCCTTTATTTCACAAGCTATCTAAACGCCATGCCGTTTGTTTTTTTCATTGATTTCGGCCCATGAAGATCCCCCATTGCTGTCACTTTTGTCGGTTTATTAACAAAGCGCAGCTTGATTTTTGCAAGTACCACGTCCATCGAACAACCTCCCGCTCAACTCTAGTACTCAGGAGCACCAGTCTGGGGGAACAAAAAGGTGACAGTGCGGCCTGTCAGTTTTCGGTAGACCTCGGAGTAGGTGTCAAGACGGTAGTCAACACCACCACGCTCCTTCTCGTCCAGGATAACCTTTAGCAGCTTGCTGCCGTCCTCCTTGGTGCGGAGACGCTTGCCGACAATCTCGACGGGGTAGACGAGGTCGTCAAGGATGGCGTTGTGGACGGCAGTCAGGGTTCGCGAACGGGGTCGCTTCTGCTTCTGGGTGTTGCGCGAGCGAGCGGATCGCTTGGGCCGGGGCAGAATACGGCGCGAGGCGAGGATCAGGACATGGCGGTCGGAGAACTTCTTCTCCAGCTCACGAGTCAGACTGTTTGGAAGGGCGGGGAGAGAGGAACCTTTGTTAGCGGTGACCTTTCCCTGCGAATGGGGGGCTACATAATAGAGAGATGATGGTGTAAAACTTACCGCTGCTGCACGCGGTGGAAGCCCTGCAGGGAGGGGACGGGGACAAAGATGACAATAGCCTTCTTGCCGTGACCAACTTCGATCTAGTCAAGACCCAAAGTCAGCAGGCGAGCTCCAGGACACTGTAAAAGAACTGTGTTCCTTGGACCGCTTCCCGTCCTATTCCACTGATGATGATATGTGATATCCTTTTTTTTGGCATCCGGCGAAAGGGGACTCGTCTCCATGGACGAGTCCCAGAGCACCAAGAATTGCACACTCTTGACTGACGAGGGTTGAACACGCAGAAAACCGTCTTATTTGGGAAAAGAAAAAAAAGAGGCTATCACGCGATTCGATTCGGCTCGATTCGATTGTGATTGTGGAATAGGGACCAAGGGCGGTCCTAAGTATTGTAGGATGGACATCGGAAAACAATCTGGAGTTCAATGGTTTCTCACCTCTCTGGCGGAGACGAACTGCAGAGGTCGGAGGGCAACCTTCAGGTCGGCAGTGTTCGTCTCGAGATCGTACAGAGCGCCAGCAATGCTGGTCTCCAGCTCGGACGGGTTGTTGCGCGAGGGGCTGTTGGGGGCAATCTTGTTGATCGACATGGCTGCTGGTGTCGCTAGGCGGGATTGCGAAGGTTGAGGAGAAGGGAAGGGAAGGGCGAAGGTTTGGTGGTGGGTGGGTGTGGTGATGCAGATTGGGAAGAGGCTCGAAAAAATTAGTGATAGATACGAAATCCACCGAAAAGAATTCCCATGCGGTTTGTGGGCAGGAAAAAGCACGGACCCTCAGGGCAAGCGAGGCGGGCCGGGGTAGTACTACTAACCTAGGTTAGGTTAGTGTAGGTAGTGTGACTGAGAGAAGGCAGGTATAAACAGGAGCAGCTGTCATCAGCTGTTACCACAAGACCCGCACAACCCGAAAGTTCGGGGTCCCACCCGGAGCTTTCGGGGTTCGAACACACCGTATCACATTGCCCGTTTAGGCAATAGGGCAAGTCACAAACCTACTACCCAGTTACATACCTAGTCAAATACCCCAAAGGTATCAAATCTACTATCATCAAGCGTAGGTAATTGGCGAGTTTACTTCAGCGAGCATCGCGTCAACTTCCGCCATGATTTGATCCCACTTGCGCGCCCACACCGGATCCCACTTCTCCTCTTTGCTCTTCTTGTCTTCTTTGTCTTCTTTGTCTGACTCAGATGAGTCGTCTGGCTTGACTCTCTCTCTCGCTAGTGTTATTGCTGTCTTGGGTGGAAGTCGAAAGTGATTATGTAGCGCATCCAGAAGATTGGACCTCGCCCTTTTCCCGTCGGGGACCATTTCTGCGGCCTTGGCATATAATTCTTTGACGATTGCTGCATAGTTTTCCGACTTTTGGGTTGGGAATGTGAGCATGTCATCGTTCTGCTTCTTCCTCTCCTCGCGAACCCAATTTCCCTGAAGATCGCAAATAACGACTAGAAGAGCCTTGATTTAGTGAATGTTACCTAGCGGACCCTGGTTATATATCCTGGTTCCATCTTGGTTGCAAACCCAGGGAGTGGGCATTGCACCCCTGAAGAAAGAGGGCTCGGGATCGAACAGAAATGTATTCACTTACTAATAAACTTAGCTGTGGCTTCGTCAACGACCTTATCCCAGTCACGACCTCTTTTAGCCAGCATGTCCACATGCTCTTTTTACCCGGTTTCGTCAGCAAATCTAATTAACGGTTCAGAAGAGAGAGAGAGAGAGAGAGAGACAAAGACTTGCCAGCCAAGGATTTTCCTCCCAACCCCCGCGTTACCACCGCATCGTCCAGTTCCGAGTTTGGAGCGGCTAATTCCCGCGCGTTACTGGGGAGAGCAATTCCAGCACCGTGGGCGGATCCCAGAAGCAAGGCGAAAAGAATAGTGAGCGATTTGGAATGCTGCATTGTGTCTTGAAGGTAAAGAGAATTCGTTTGTTGTTATATGTTAAAGTAGTTCTAATAAGTTCAGTGTCTTCCTGGGTAGGTATGTAGTTGGTGCATATGTGTTAGTAGACCGACATAATTTCAATTTTTGAGAAATAAATTGCTTTATATTGTACACAGAAAACTGTTAAGCTGGCGGGTGTATAGATAGTCTCTGTGGTTTCAAGCTGATACTATTAAATGGGGTCGACAAGTTACCCAGCTTCGAACTTATTGCTGACATTGGTATATACGTCTATTGTTGTTGAAGAATTCTAGTATGAGCCAAAAAAAAAGTGCCATGGTGGAAACCCCGACTCAATGCAGGTGTAGATAGATAATTAACCAGGAAAGTTACTGACAGTAAAAGAGTAGAGCTACCACCAGCTCATCAACGGACCACCAACCTGCAAGAAAGTTTCATAGCAAGGCATTCTAGGAAGGTCTCTACAGACTCAGCTACTGCTCACTCAGTTTTTTTTTTGTTTCTCCCCTCAAGGCATTACCACCTTTTATGGAAGCCACAGTGATAGCAACTCGCTCCCCGTGGATCTCAATGCAACTTTCGGCTCAAAAAAATATTACTTTCAGTCACGACACTCCTACCATCACGTACTATCCATTCTTTAGTTTAGGTAGTAGTACCTACACTGGTTATAGTAATAGAAACTGTTTGTATCGGCTTTCAAACCTGAGCTTGCAGCTTCTTAAGGACTTTACTAGAATCAACTCTACAGATCTTCAGGATCTTGTATCCTCGGTTCCCTTTGGATTCTTGTAGGGCGAGGAATATCCTATTAGTATAAATGGCCCTGATACATGTAGAACCGCAACTAGTAAGGTTTTAAAGCATTTCCAATCCTTTCTGGAAATCCTTCGCTATCTTCAATTTAGTTGATGTACTGGAGCTGTGTCGTATCTTATATTTCTCGGCTTCTTTTCTATTCTATCGTACCACTGCTTGTCTATCTATTATCCCCCAACATTGCCATCGCGGGTTAGAAATGGATTAGTTAGTGGAAATGGCACTACGAGACGCAGACCTACTGTAAAATAGTTAGGTATAAAAGAGCCAAGAGTGCCCCGAGACTTCGAGGGAGTGCTCTTGTAGCTTTGTCGAGCTCTGCAGGTCGAAGCCAGTGGTCGCAGAACAGATTCCAGCTGAAGTTCAAACAACTCTAGGTATCACAGGGTCCGTACTTAGGAGAGCTAATGATATGGTAAGAGTTTCTCTAGATCAGCTTACAAGTGCTTACCTTGGGATGGTTTCATACTATAACAACACCAACTGTCCTTTTTTTCTGTCTATGCGAGAGTGGAGTCTTGAAGGATGGGAGCTTAATTCGACAAGGTATGAGGGTCAATGTGTTGTTAATCTGCAGTCAGTGCATACAGAACTGAGCTAGACTCCACGTCTAGGTAGCTTTCTCGAAAGACTGGATCAGCCAAGGTATTCTACGCCGCAGCTATTACTTAACTCGGTGCGCTGACCTGCCATCACCGTCCAGGTGAGTAGACGAGCAGATCTTATGCCTTTTGTTTAGGCTACTAAATTTCTTTCTTTTTTCGGGATTGCTACCGCCACTGAACATCAACAAGCCCTAGTAAGGATAATCAAGACAATGGCTTTGTCGAGCAGGGAACTAAGTTTTCAGCTAACTCTTGAGTGCCACTCAATGAGTGGCACTTAACAGTCTTTCGAGCGGCAAACAGAATCTTTCTTGCAGAGACATGGGAACAGGAAGCTTCTTCTGTACTGCCGGCCGTAGGTTGCCCAACGACGAAATCCCGCCATATCCAGTGAGATCGGGGGTGGATATGATATATACCTACTCCATTGCCGCCAACAGACACGAGGCTTACGGGATGTCACGACTTATTTGCCAAGAAATCTACGGCTCATGCTGACCGCCAAGATCTGCTACATAACCAATAATTCGATAGACTTGGACGCCTCGACCAAAAATAGTCCCAATAGTCTATATACGCCGCAGACTACGTAGTAAATAAGCCGCAGCCACCCTCGGGCTAATAGGCAAGATAGTGTAGACGCATGCCAAATGTTACCTTAACTAAGCCTCGAGCACTGCAAAAGAGAAGATTCGTGCATGAGATTGGCATTGTTAACATCTCTTCGAGTACCCTAAATCGGCCATTCATTTCCCAGCCATGTATTAACCTCGTGAACCATGTGTATCTATCTGCATCCTCCAATGAACTGCGGCTCTCAGCCTATTTGTTTGCTTGACTGGTAGCAGCAGAGGGGCTGAGCGGAGAGCAATTCCCTTCTAGATAGGGCAAAGCACTTCCCTTGCTGCCCTTTCTCCCATGATATGGATATTTTTTTCCTGGTTGTAGACACGTTTGGCCTCCATCTTCACTTAGCTACTAATTAGTACGATCGTGAAAATGTCCGTGTCACACTCGCAATTGGGCCTCTCGTGCCCGTCAAGGGGCACCTTCTATGTCTGTGAACATGCCCAGATTCGATTCATCGGATGTTGCACGATAGACCCCTGCGCAGACGGTAGCGGAGTGTGTCCTCAAGCAAATCTAGCCACCTCCAGCTTCTCCTCAGATCACTACGACGATATTCCGCCCCAGAGCTGCGCTGCTCCGTATAATTCTAGCACATGGTATACTTGCAAGTCATCAACACCCTTCATGGGATGTTGCAAGGCTGTCGCTTGTGGCGAAGGATGTAACCAAGCCGACTTGATCCCGGCAACACTGAGCGACGACGAGCAGCAGGCTCAAATTTTCCTCTCCGGCACCACGACATCAGATAATTCCAGCACGAGTGGAGACCCTAGCGACAATTCCGAACATTACAGCCTATCGCTAGGCGCAATTCTCGGGATATCCCTCGGAAGTGCAGCACTCGTCGCCATAATACTCGGCTTTCTCATGTATCGATGCGGGTGGTGGGCGAGGCAGAAGAAGAGCCAGCAAGAGGCGAAGGAAGAGAGAAAGCACTATAGTGTTAGCACGTCAGGACGTAAGTACTAAGCTCTGGCTTAACATCAACTTACATCTTGGACATGAGCTAATTGTGTAGAATATTCGCCCGGATTTCCATCACCTTGGTCCACCACGAGCCAAACTGTCTCACCACAGCCAAGTCCCGGGTTCCCACCATATCCAGCCAATCCCTACCTGCACGCACAATCCGGGACGGTTCCACCAGAGTCATGGCAACGTGACAGCCGACATGTATCAGAGCTATCGGGGATGAGCTGGGACGCAGTGGCAGCCGGTGCAGCCCAGAAGCCCTCGACTCCGCTGCTCTCGGGAGGAGCACACGCACACGCAATGGAGCTAGAAGGAGGAGAAATGGATCACACGAGTCTCGCCGAACTCCCAACGTCACCAATAAGAAATCACAGATAGCCTATGCGTTATGAGATTTGGTGGTGGAGGAAAAAGGAGCGAGAGAGGGCAGGGGAATTTTAGAAATGCGATAATTGGAAGGAGATTTGCATACTTACATCGGACGGTGCGTGGGCCGGAGTTGAGGAATACCATGGATTCGATTTTCGGAAGGTTCTCGTATATATATTTTTACTACTTGTGCGCGGAAGAGCGTATCGCCCATGACTTGGATGGACGACTGGGTACGGTTTCTACTTTCGACGATGATGCATATGGCCCCAAATCTTCATGTAGATAGAAAGGAACGCGGGCTCGGCCAAAGCGAGCATCACTCATACTTACTACAACTTAGTGTCTCTGTCACATATCTGGTCACCTACCTACCTAGGTCCTCAATAATATTACCCTCAGTTGAGTTTTATGCATATTCCTTCAGGCAATAGTGTTGAGATAGACAATATCGATTCTAAGAGGGGAGGGGGAACAGGCTCCTGTTTCCCCTTAGTGCTAGCAACATATAACGGGCCATCTAGAATTTGGTTAACATATAAAACTAGTACTGTAAGAATGCTAAAGTAAAAGGTGTATTCTCGTCAAAACTTCACTCGCCCCTTTCTATTCCCCTGGGATTAGAGCTTAGCTTTACTTAACCCTTTCCACTTGCTCGTACCAAGGACATCCACGGATACACGTAATGAGTAAGATAGCCCGTTCAGGTCTCAGAGATCAAGTGAGCTGTGGTGTGGCCAGGGGAGGACGATACCCGAGATTCTCTATAGGTGTTTTTATTTTTCGATTGTCTAAAAGTAGTTGCGGTAAATCTGAACGGTCAAGATAGGTAGCTTTACAGGCCCAAGAGCTCCACTTCTCTTCTTTTTTTCTTCTTCTCGGCATTCCTATGCGCCAAACTCCTTGTCGTAATCAGTCATCGTAAATCTATACCGTACGTCGTTTCGGTGCAGTCTCTGCAGCGTCTTCGACAGGTTTTCGGCGCTGATGGGCACGGTCTCGACCCACGACTTGATGCCCTTGTCGGCGGCCAGCTTCAGCATATCTAGCATCTCACGCCTGCTTCCCAGATGCGACGCGCCGATCAGACAGCCGTTCGGGTTTAGATCCTGAGGCTTGACGTTGAGGGTTGCTTCTTCCGGGAGACCGACCGAGATCCACTTGCCGTGGACGTCGAGGAGAGCGAGATACGCGCTCAGGTCGAAGCCCTCGCCGAAGCTGTTGGCCGTGCTGATGATCAAGTCAAAGGTCATCAGGTGGTCCTTGTTCCAGTCCTTGTCGCCCGAAGCCAGGTATCCGTCGGCGCCCATCGCCTTCGCATCGGCCTCCTTGCTGTGGGACCGCGAGATGACCCACGTCTCGGCGCCGAGCGCCTTTGCGAACAATACTCCGAAATGACCCAGCCCACCCAGACCGACAATACCAACCTTCTTTCCCGGGCCGGCCCCGTTCCGAACTAGGGGGCTGTAGCTAGTGATTCCGGCACACAGCATCGGCGCGGCAAGGGCACTGGGTATCGCGTCGGGGATGGGGAATACCCTGACGGCGCCACGCCATTAGCATGTCTTATGCCCACCGGGTGGAATTAAGTATTCGATGCTCACCAATGCTCATGAGTCCGCACATGCGACGAATAGCCACCCTGGGATACTAAACCGGTGTCTGGCCAGACGGCCCCGTACGTATCCAGCTGCTTTGCGCAATACGTCTCGTTGTCATTCTTGCACTGCCGACAATCTAAGCACGACCAGGACTGCGCGCCGACGCCAACGCGCTCGCCCGGCTTGATGAGCGTGACCTTGGGCCCGACCCGTATCGCCTTGCCGACGATCTCGTGGCCCACGGCCAGAGGGAAGTGCTGCTCCCCCAGCCGCCGCTAATGGTGTGGATGTCGCTGGAGCAGACGCCGCAGCATTCCACCTTGACCTCTACGTCGTAGTCGCCGAAGGGCTTCGTGTCGAACTTGTTCTTGTGGAACGTGGTCCAGGTCGCGGGCGACTCGACCTGGAAGCCTTCGTACTGGTCGTACTTGGACATGTTCCTCTTTTTCTTCGCGCGAAGTTTGAAGGGAGAGGAGGGGAGGGGGGCGGGAGGGCTGGAGAGAGAGGAAGAGAGAGACAAGGATTCTTGACTTCAAGTCTTTAATAAAGCAATATCACGCAGAAATAAACAAGATTAATTTTCTTCTGAGGCAAGAAGGGGGAAATTATTTTAGAAACTCGAATCAACTCCGAAGGTAATGCACAGAATATATTCCAGGTTACTCCAGGGGGGGACAAAGAAACGTCGCAGTCGATAAGACACACCCCCCACTCACCTCTGAGACTTGGAGGGGTCAGCTACCTCACTATAAAAAATGCTCCCCACGTTTATTTTATCCGCCGAATGCACATATACTGGAGGGGGTGGAGGAGGTGGTGGTGGTGGTGGTTTCGTTCTCCCAAGTCACGGGCTGAAGCGAATCAGCGACTATCTACTTAAGATCCCAGATCCACCGGGAAGGACTCGAAGCTCCACCGGAAGGGTGGAAGGATACGGCGGGGTGGCTGATTCGCGAGAAAACACCGAGATCGGCCAGGGATTAGGGCCTTGTCCGTCTGTGCCGTGCCGATTCTCCCACCAGTCGGAACGCCTGAAGCGCTGGAGCTGTCGCCAAGCAGTGCAGAACATCGTGCCGAGGAGAGCAAACCTGTTGCTGCAGACGTACCGATCTCTACCTATTCCTAATAAGCCGAATGTGAGGGAAGGGGGGTAGTGAACCGCGAATATGTATATCTTATCAGTGTCAACCATCTCTGGTGATCTCGATTGTTCTCTCCCCCCTCTTCAAGGAAATGGATATACCATGTTGTACTGAGCTAGGTTGGCACCAAAGGGCCCTAGCCAACCTAATAAAATCCGTCACATCGGCTTTCTGCGCGGCTATCATTACGCATGTCTTCACTGCTGTAGATAGTTACCTAACAAGGGAGAAAACTCTAGGCTACACGGCACAGCAGGATACAATATGTGATGGCATCTCAATTAGATATTTCAGGAATATTGCATTGCGGGCGCGTATCTAAATGCCCCTCCCCCTATTCTAAGACGTGTCCGTTGTGAGAATCATTTGATGCTGTAAGGTGGCGTCAGGGAGAAGGAGTTCCAATTCCGCATCCGTTATTACTATTTTCTTGCGAGACTTTTTGGGCCGGACGGACAGCTTGAACTCGATTAAAACCTATGCGCGTAATGTGGCGAGAGAAGGGCCAGAGAGAGAGAGATGGAGAGACTAGGAAGGCTCGAGTATTCCATCTCTGGTAAGTTTGCGTGAGAGTGAGCAAAGCGTCCCTAATAGCAATACTCGGGACGCTTTTCCTAGCGGTTTTCCTCAACGACATCTCTCCGTACTACCAGCTCGTCGATCTGATCTCTCACAACCGCCTTTCACCACCGAGGCATTACCATCATCGTCACCGTCACCGTCGTCATCGTCGTCGTCACCCATCCCATTAGCCCATAACCCCTCCCCCGACCAGGATAAACCCCTCTTCTCCTTCCTTCCCTCCGTCCCTCCCTCTCCTTCCCCTTCTTCCCCCCCCCCCTTTTTTTTTTCAAACAACCCCCTCTCCCCATATCTACGCCTTCGTCTTCGCCTTCGCCTTGCCGGTCCCGAACCCGACGCCGCACAGGAACGCCACGCGCGCGAGCGCGCACACGTACACGAGCGGGACGCAGGCCCACGCCAGCGCGCCCCACGCCCTCGCGTCCCAGTAGATATCCCACCCCGGACCCCCCGCCCCGGGCGCTAGCGCGTACAGGCGGGCGAGGTCGGCCGCCAGCAGGGCCGCGACCAGGGTGCGCCAGACGGCCAGGTCGCCCGTGCTGCGCAGCACGAGCGCCTCGGCCAGCGCCGCCAGCAGGTACTGGGCCGCGAGCTGGGAGAGGGCCGCCGAGGTCGCGGGGGGCACCTCCGACGGTGATGATGGGGTGGTGGTACTGCTGGTGAGGGTGGTAATGCCCCGCAGGTAGGCGTCCTGCCGGAAGTGCGCGTGGTAGGCGCACGCGAGCGCGGCGAGGGGCTCCGCGATCAGGAAGAGGAACCGGTAGGTGAGCGGGAGGACGGACTGGCGGGGCGGCATGGCTTGAGAGAGGGAAGAGAGGGAGGGTGGATAAATCTTTCTTTTTTTTTGAAGGGGGGAGGGGGAAAGGGGATAGGTAAGTTTGTATCTCTCCTCTCTTGGCTTTTATTTTATTTGATGTAGGTAGGAGGTATTAGGTGTTGGCGGCAGCGTCTTCTATGATTTCAGTAAATGGATGGATTTGATATTAGTTTTGTTCTTTCCCCTCCCTAAATCTAATTCAATATATTTTGGCCTTTAATAAATAAATAATGGGGTTAATGACAGCCTGTCCTTGGGATAATTTTTTTGTTGAATCAGAACTACTCGCATTACACTAGAAGGCGAGTGGGCGGGCGCACGGTTGTCATGGTGATTGGCTTAAAAGTTATCGTCGCCGAATCATAATCGAACTCGAATTCCCAACTAGGTTACTTACTTAGCAGGCGGTCAGCGCTACTTAGGTAACCTTAGGTATTTAGACACTACATACTAAGCACTTACTTAAGTTAGTACTTACATACACCAGACAGAGTCTATCGGACTTAGAACAACCTTTTTCCTATTAACTATACTCTGAAGAAGTAAGTACCTTGGTACCTCTGGCCCGTCTATAGTACTAGTGAGTTTAGGAGTTAATAGTATCAAATGTACTTGGTTAGCCGTACTAGGTACTACAAGTAAGGGGTACGACATCAACTTCTAAGAGGAAACCTACAAGTTCTCATCTTGGCCTCGATTTGTTGCTTAGTGATCTTAAAATCAATCTATGCTATGGTCTATCATGTAGATACAATTGGTCAATGCCTTTCAGCCATTACGTTACTAGGTTAAACGATTAAGTAATTCATTTTTTCTTTTCTTTTCCGCTTCTCGTTTCTTCCCATAAGCTGCCTTCCGTGTCCCAGATGAGTCGTATCGTGCCGATGCCCACGCAGCTCTTGTTCGGCAAACCGTGTGATAGGTTCCTCTGTGGGGGGGCCGAGGGTTGGTCTCCTACCTTGTCGCCAACTCGCTACTTGGTGAAGCCCATTGGGCGCGCGTTCGTCCTCGCCGGTTCAACCCAGGGGCGCTTTGCGGCAAGTTGCCGTTTTTTTTTCCCTTTCGCTCGTGGGTTACCTACTACTAATCCATATGAAGCTCGGACAATAGGTATGTAGCAACGTCACAGAAACCACGGAATAAGGCGAAAGGGGGGAAAAGAGGGGAGAAAAGAAAAAGATGAAGATTCGGTCCTTGGCAAGTCGGTCACTACATTGTTATTCGGCACCTCCCCCCCCCCCCCCTTTACTGGCGATGCTCTGGTTTGTGCCGCGTACCGGGTTTGCGGAGCTGCCGTGTGCCCCTCTTCGACTCGGGTATCTTTACTCTGTGCACCGGCATGCCCGTGTCACGAAGCACATGTGCAATGCCTCGTATCCATATGTTTGTCTGGTGTTTGATTGCACGAGTAATCATAGCTCGCCTACCAAGAGATGGAAGCTTGACCAACAAGAGTGCGCTGTTATTTTTTGGCGATAGGCGACTCCGAAGATATAGGGTTCCCCCTTTTTGACTCTCGGTTTCTGTGCGTGTATAAGCTGTCTGTTTCGTTTGCTGGTCTCAAAAAACCTCTTCGTCCATGATGTTCATAGCATCACATAGTAGCTGATAGCTGATACATTCACATATGGTTTCTTTTTAGTGTGGCAGAGCATCGGAGACGGATGCTAGGGGCTATTCCTGTGTCAGTAGCATGGTCAGTAAAAACTACGGTACAAATCAGCTAGTGACGTTCCTTTGTTTATGTGAATCATAGAAGAGCTACATTTATCTGCCTGTGAGTTGGCAATAGTATGGCCATAGTGGCCTAGGCAAGGGGCACATCTAACCTCTGTCGGACAATTTTGCGAGCTAACGCCAGCTGGGTTTCACTTGACCTTGTCACCATCTTGAATGATATTACACACAAATCCAACGGTGTTTCATTTGAGAATTTCCCTTGGAATGCAGTGATACCGTATAATACAATGTCTCAATGTCATGGAAAAGGCAGGAACGTGTTCAAAGCTGGTCAGATTCAGTTTGTTGAGACAATCTCCTCTCAATGTCCACACTTCCATTTCTAAGCTTCTTGCTAGAGACATGATACGATATGTGCAAGCTATCTCCTATGATATAGAACCTAAATAGCTGCTGTGGTTAATGCGTACGGATATACAGAAATAACCGAGTTCCAAGTCGGCCTAGTGATAGAAATCGGAATGCACGATTCCTTGAGTTTTGGTAGGCTTAAGGGGGTTGCCGGAATTTTGAACTGCCTCATCGCTGATTGTTTGTATCTAATGCAAGTAGTAATGGAAAGCCACACGAACTCAGTCACGAGCGGATCTTGTATTGTCCCAGGTTACTTCCGCAAGGGCTGTTCATTGGTTCCATTAACTATGACATAGATTCACCGGGTTTGCTCCTATGGATCTGTAACGTTTATACCTACCAAATCAGATATAGGACGAGGCGAGACGGTATTTTCCGAGGTGCTTTTATGCCATATGAGACATGGGTAACAGTATATAAAATCGGTTTCGAGGGTGTCGATTCCGAGTTTAGCCAGGATTGTTTGATTAGTTATCAGGTTTACTCGCTGAGAATATCCTATACCCACAGTGATACCATGGGCATCTCCCTTGAGGATTACTTCCACTCTACGGCAACTTTCGGCTTTGAGCTTGAGTTCCTAGTGCTCTTCAAGGAGTATGGTACAACAGCACCCTGGGTTTTCAAGGAGGGAGAGGATGACAACAAGATACAGAAACCATTTCCGGAAGAGCCCCACGACTTCAGCGGAACTGAGTCTGAACATGAGCTGCACATGAAAAGACTTCACTATTTTGGTAACGAAATTGCGAAGGCATTGACCGAAGCAGGCGTTGTGGCTAAATACCGTGGCAAGGGTCATCCAACTGAGGATAGCTTGTCAGACCTTCAACCCAACGATGCTAAATTAGGACCTTTCGATGAGTTCTGCTACAATGCATACCGAACAACTACTACTGTACCCGAAGAGACAATGATCTGGACAGATCCAGCCATGGATGGGGCGCGCATGTTGGTGCGGCCCGAATGCCCTCAAGGGTACTTTTGGCTTGGCTTCGAGATCGTCAGCCATGCTTACCGCCGCCGCGATTTCAAGTCCGCCGAGGAGGATCTTATGGCAATTTGTAAAATACTACGATCGAAGTATATGATTAGCGTCAACGCGGGCAAGGACTCACAGATTGGCTCGAGCCGTTGCGGGATACATATACATTGGGGGCTAAGCGGACAACAGTATAAGTTGCTGCACGTCAAACGTCTGCTCACCCTCATGTGGATGACTGAGGACGACTTGATGGGTTTACACGCGACATGGAGACAGTCAGCATTTAAATATGCTGCACTCCTTCGGCGACAAACAAACATGGCGCTATACAAGGCAGATGCACTCCCACGTTGGCTCGATGACGTCGACCTAGGAGCACCAGCATCTTGGAGAGATGAGATGGAGCTGAACGTCCCGCGCCCGATCTGGGAGTCACTCCATCAGAACAACCCCAAAATCCAATGGCTCTGGCGTACGGAGGAGGTGGAGGACCTCGCAAAGCTTATCGGAGAGGGCAACATGTCACGCAAAGCAGCTATAGCCATCACTGAACTTCTACCAGCGGGATCCAAGTTCAGGGGCAAGGTCCGCAAAAGCTGTCTCAACACTATCGAGTTTCGACATATGCAGGGCTCACTCTGCCCAGAACTCATTGCCGCTTGGATCGAGGTCACCGGGAAAATGGTGGAAATATGTGTTCGATACTCGGCAGAGGATTTCACGAATTTCCTTGAGAAGGTTCGAGTATGTGCTACCGACAAAGAATGGTCTGCATATAGCTTCTTAGAGATACTAGGGGTGGAGGAGGGCGTCAATGGCGTATTCAAGGAGCATAACCAAGAAAGGCTAGATGAGGAGGCGGATTCCGATAAAAGGCTTTTTTTGCCGCCTCTGGATTAGCGCTCCTGTTGGGAAGCCTGACGGGCTTGGTGATTCTCATATCCTGCGTATGAGGCTGTATCTAGTTGTAGACCTATCAGCTGACGTATGTACGTATTTACTTCCTAACCTACCGATAGATACAGACCAAAGATCAAGTACTAGAAATAGATTTTTCTTTTCTATTAGCCTGGTAGAGTCTTGGTCAGCCGACCTGAAGCGTGTCCCTAGGTTAGATGCCTGCGGGACATCAATAAAAACCTAACAATTCGCGGTGAGTGAAGGCAATAATAGGAAAAGGAGGGCTTGAAAGATAGCCGAAGATCATGTGAAAGATCTGCTATATACATACAACTAGTCGGCATGATGTTCGTATGGTAGGCAATAGGATGTGGGAGACCAACCGTGACCCGACCAGGTCTCTCCATCATCGTAAGGACGAGGCTCAATATGTGTGGTCTTCCTTGAATGTCCATGGTCGAATGAGAGGCCGGCAGTAATATATTTGCCAGCAGGGATAGCATGTAACCAGAACAATGTGTTCCAATCTAGAAGAAGTGAATATATTAGGGTAGCATTGGAAACGCATCATTGCCAACCATCGGCCACGTTCTTTTCTTGAAAGGTGCCGGGATCTAATCACGACGGAGGGTCGCAACGACAGGTACCTAGGTAAGTAGTAGCAATATAAATTTTGAAAATAACGTCATGGCTATGTCTATACTCTTGCATCTCTCGTCAGGAAGGGTGGCATTACCGATGCGGTTGTGACTCGTGATACAAATTGAGTTACCATGTGTATGAGGGTGGAGAGTGTGGTGTTGACGAGAGGAAACTCAATCTTGTCAACTAACCTATACTATGTTGTGTCAATAGCACTTGTTTAACCTGAGCTGTTAGCTTATGATCGAGAAGGTTCAATGTTATTACACTAGTCCTAGCGATTAGGAGGCACATAAGGTTAAGACGATTCGCGCCGTCAGGTACTGATAAGGCGCATATGCTTATCAGAGACATGGGTACGTGCGTACGGGGTATGTGCCGTAAATTTAGTCATGCGATTGGTAGAAATGAACCGTACAAGGGGAGTCCCGCCGTCTCCAAACCCCAACATTAATTTAATAAGAAAAAAACCCGTTCCCAAATTTTTTTGCTACATGGATGGCATCGATTGAACATTGAAACAAACGAGACTTTTATCATATGTCAAAGTATTATGTATACACGCACTACCAAACTAACATAAATCTACATACTTACTTCAATACACCACGTCCATGTCACCGCCATGACTGCTAATTCCTAGCTTCAAGCTATAACCTACTGACTTAATCCCACGCAGCCTCCGACTTTGCTCAGATCTCCTTTGAGCCACTCAGACTACCTACCTAGCCGTGCCCTTTCATCCACCCACCCACCCAGTGTCCGACTTTTTTGTTACTACTAGTTGACTTTACCCCTGACCCTAACCCAACCAAGTGTGTCTACCTACCATATCCCCTAACCTACACTTAGACCCTTTACATTCGACCAACCAGAATACCAGAAAAGCAGCACCGTCAAAGTGTACAGACAAACCGAGTCAACGGGATGCATTGAAGAATCGTCATAGGGTGCTCGTGCTTCTGCAAGTCAGACGAACCAGATAACAAGGGAGGTCGAATACGGGGATCCCCGATTTTTTTCTTTTCTTTGCTGTCTTCATATTGGAAGTGATATTAGTTGATGAGTGGCAGCGATATACGGGTGCACATGATACATATCTATCTACGTATACCAGACAGCTACAATACATAGGTACAATACGATCAAGAGGTGTAATTACTTACATGGCTCCTACATAATAGCCTACTAGATCTTAGGTACATAGGATGTAGGTTATGTAGGTATGTAGTCAGTCAGTCAGTCACCCTCAGGAACACTTGGCACATAATTAGTACCTAACCCCCCTCCCCTTTTTTATCTTCCTTCCTTCCTTTCTTTCTTCTTTTTTTCCCTTCTATTTCTTTCCGATCTAGTTCTAGTTCACACTATTCTACACTACAATACACTAACCTAACCAAAATTATAGTGTCCAGTCCAGGCTAAACCTGGCCAATCCCAACTGACAATAGGTATGTAGGTACCTAGGCATATGTAGTAAGGTATCGGAGTACATGGGGCACCAGTGGAAAGGTGGGTCTCGGTACCTTTTTAGTTGGTGTGTTTTCGCCCTTTGCCTCTCTTTTCCGAATACATACCTACCTACCTCCTACTTTCTTACCTACACTAGGTAGGTACTACACTAATTCACACCGTCTTGTACCCCGTTTCTTCCAGCTGAAGCCTCGTTTCGGCTACTCCTTCATCCCTCCTTCGCCTGGCTCGGGTAAAAAAGAAAAAGAAAAAAAAAAGAAACACTATACTTCCTACATAAACAAAAGGAGCTGGGAAGGGGCAGGAAACAGTTCTAACCTTACTGTCTCTGGACAATAGGAGGGAAAGTCTCTGTGGTCATCCGTCATCGACTTTAGCTTTGTGGGTGTGTGCGCGCGTGTGTTGTGTTATTATTGTTATTATTATTACCTCCCTCCTACCTTGCTACTATTACCATTCGCTTTTTTTTCTTTTTCTTCTTTTTCTTCTTTCCTTCTCTCTTCACATTGCGCACACGCTCATTTTCATGCATCTACAGTGACCAAGTCTAGCTTGTTTCCCCCGTTAATCTATCACTGTCGCTATCTGCATCACCTCCCGCTTGATGATTGTTTACACCACTGTTCTATAGAGGAGTCGTCGTCGAATCGGTCTCGCTGTCGATGGTTATGACCATTTCCGCATTCGTTCCGCCCCGCTTGGTTTTCTCGTGGAACTAACAAAACAAGCTTGCAACCAACCACCCATCTCCTTTTGTATTCAGCTCAACGCCATTTTACCACTACAATGGTCACCTCCACCACCGAAGGTCCTCTGCGAACCCTGCCCATAGCCGATGTGTACTACGGCCCGTCGACCTCGAGTGCTAGTTCCTACTCACACGACACTGGAATGGAAACTGGCGACCAACAGGACGACACCCCCAGACCAACACCCGCGAACCCATTCCGCAGAAACCGCAGCATAAGCACGTCTCTGCCATGGCGACGCCGACCGAAATCTCTCTTCCTCGGCGAGCTGCCCTCCGCCGAGGAACATCACGATGTAAACAACGAGACCCCCCGGTCTGCCACGTCGCTCAAAGGCAAGTTGAGGCGCGCGTCCTTGACCTTGATGAAGGGCTTTAGTCGCGACCGCCGCTCCTCAGAACCCAGCGTCGAGGCCCATGATTGCCGCCCGACAACTGCACATTCGGCTTGGAATAGACTGCGACAAGCCGCCAGCTTCCGGCACACGAGAACCTCACACGGTGAGCGCGCTGGCTTGGAGACCATTTACTCGCCGCTGAGATCCCACTTTCCGGATCTCCCAGTGCCTGGCCGAGGCCTTGCACCCCCGGTTATCCCCCGCAACACCGGCGCGGCTGCAAAGGCCTCTGCCGCCATGCAGAACGAGTACCTAGCTTATGCCCGCCAGCAGCAGGAGTGGTTCTCGAGCGAGGAGTTGAACGACCGCGAAAGTGGCATAGGCATCACCTTTACAGTGGCCGAGTCTCAAAGTAGCGCCTCTGCAGACCGGGGAGTCGGAGGTCGTGCGGGTCGATTTTATCGCCCAGCTGCCCCTAGAACTCGCGGTGCATGTTCTCGCGCACTTGGACGCTGCCCAGCTTGGAGTAGCCAGTCAGGTATCTAAGCTCTGGCATCGAGTTGCCCAGGACCAGCATATTTGGCGACAGTCATTCTTAAGGGAGAAGACAAATACGTATGCTACCACTCTTCCTATCCAGCCGGGAACGGGCTGTGGCATCCCCTCGATCCGGCCTGGAAACGATTGGCAGAAGATATACAGAGCACGTCACGAACTCGATAGACGGTGGAAGATTGGGAAGCAGGCCCTCGCCGTATATTTGAATGGTCACCTGGATAGTATATACTGCTTGCAATTTGATGAGTATGTGTTCATCCCCTACTCTTCTCGGTCTGTTGTTCCTGGTTTCTTTGCTAACTTTCTTGCAGGAACAAGATCATCACTGGCTCCCGAGATAAAACTATTCGCATTTGGGATATGAAGACTTTCCATTGTCGCCTTGTCATTGGTCCGCCAGAAGTTGTCAATGAGAGCTCGATTCTGTTCGACCCGAACGGCAAGCCCACCCACTACGCCTCGCTTCCCGACAACAAACGCATGAACCCATCTGTGCCGGTTACCGTCTCATTCCCCGTTCACCACAAGGCCTCAATTCTCTGTCTACAGTATGATGACGATATCCTTGTCACCGGCTCTTCGGATTCTAGTTGTATCGTCTATAGTGTCAAAGCAGGCTACCGGCCTATCCGGCGTCTCCAGCGCCACACCGCCGCCGTGCTCGACTTGGCTTTCGACGACAAACACATTGTAACCTGCTCCAAAGATATCAGCATTTGTGTATGGGATCGTGAGACGGGCGCTCTTCTGAAACAGATGCGGGGTCACACTGGGCCTGTCAACTCGGTACAATTGCGTGGAAACACCATAGTTTCCTGCTCTGGGGATTTCCGCGTGAAGCTTTGGAACATTGATAGTGGCAAGGCCGTCCGCGAGTTTGCAGGCCATACTAAGGGACTAGCCTGCAGCCAGTTTTCTGAGGACGGTCGTTACATTGCATCTGCCGGGAGTGATAAGGTTATTCGTATCTGGGACGCCAACACGGGAGAGTGCATTCGCGAGATGCAGGCCCACGAGAGCTTAGTGCGCAGCTTGCACATCGACAGTATCAGTGGGCGCCTCATCAGTGGCAGCTATGACACCGACATCAAGGTTTTCGACATGGAGAGCGGAGAGCAGCTTTTGGACTTCCCTCGCTGGCACGCCAGCTGGGTTCTTAGCGCCAAGAGCGACTACAGACGCCTCATCAGCACTGGACAAGACCCCAAAATCCTGATTATGGACTTTGGGGCAGATGTCCAGGACATCGGTATGCTTGAGAGCGCTCGGAAGTACGAGACAAGCTGTGAAGCAGGTTTCATATAACCAACTCGCTTAGGGGGGAGTGTTTGGCTTATTAATATTTAATGACGGCGAAATCAATTTTTCGAGTCTCAGTCTCCGGAAGACTGTTGCACAATAGCATCCGGTCGTCCCGACAAAGGCCTATCCGATTCTTCATGAATCTCCTTAATTTTCAAAAGATCTGCTACTAGTATAAAAAATTAGAGGGGCTCTGGGTTTTACAAGTGCTACACCGATAAAGCGCAGCGCAGACCGAGAAAGCACTTCACTAGATACCTAGGTACCTTTGATCCTTTTCACGTTTTACGCTACGCCCGCCTGCGTACAGAGCTCGACGTTGTTGGAAGACAAACGTTTCTCTTCCAAGGCGAGATAACTTGATATTCTGGTCTTTTTTTTTCTATTAAAAAAGAACCATGGAAGGAAAGAAAGAAAAAAACCTACCTGTCTTCATTCTTTTTTTATACCAGGCTTATGTCAAACCGCATTTCGAGCCTCATCATATATCTTTGGGCGGTGCCTGGAAACAAAGAGAGGCAGTTGTGTAAAATTTGGGCGGGGATGGGTTAGGAGTTTAAGATTCTTTGCCGTCTTAGCATGTCTCTGTTTCTTTTTTTTCTTCTTCTTCTCTCGTTCTATCTTTTTTGTTTTTCACATTCGTCTTCCTCTTTGCATTGGGTGAGAGCGCTTGTATTCTTCTTTTTTGTTTCCCTCCTGACGACTAAAATCAAAGACCTTGCATATAGATCTGCTAAGGCAGTGGAATTCAAGTTTGGTACCTTAGCCTTAGATGTATAAACTAGATTTTCGCGTTAACAAGACTACGAATTTTTTCTTATATTGACTTCTCATTTTATTTTTATATTTTAAGAACATTTATATTTGATCCTCGATGTGTTGTAAGGGTTCCAAATTGTGATGCGTAGATCTGTTGTCAACTGCTGGGATATAAGGCTTGGCTGATAAGTTAAAGGTGCTAGCATAGTGGGTAGGTACCTATTTGCCATTAATTTTGTCCATGAGCCAAGCACTGGAACTAGATGACGCCTGTCTGGTACCGCAGAGCAGGTCTTATTACACTTCACCAGCTAACTCCATTATTCTATGCTCATAGATTCTCACGTCCCCCCCCTCCCCCCTCAGAGACTCCGTCAGTAGCTAGTGATACTTACCCGGTCACACGTCACCGTAAAAGAGCCCTTACCAAGATCCCGGCAATGTTTCCTCCACCGATTACTACTTGAGAAGGGCCATTTTGGCCGCCACTTGATCTTTGTCGCCGGGTATTTTCTACGAACTCATATATTGTATGTAGCTCGATCACCTTCCCCCACTATGGGAAAATAAGAAGTTGACTTCTCATCATATCCAGATAAGAAGTTCATATCAGTTTCACGATATTATCACTTAACCTAGAGTGCTTTCCACGGCCTAGTACCCTCAAATCTATTTGTGCCTGGGGGTATACTTGTCTTTGATCGGATATCTAGCTACCGCGTCGTTAGCTACTTAGCCTAGACTTTGGGGGGTTTTTTTTTTTCACTCTCTTGACAGATAGACAGAAGCGGGAGAGACGGTGGAAAAACACTGTGAGCTCGACGGATAGACCAAAAAAAAAATTGTACCTATGTAATACTGGCAACAAATCCACCTGGCCATGGTTTTGTTTGTTTGTTTGTTTCTATGGGACCGACTCGCCTCGTCCTTGAATATCCGGAAGAAGGAGTTCTCTGCCGTCCGAAGGATGGATAGATAAGTATATGGACCCGCGTTTGGATGGCCAGGCAGGTGCGCGTGCGGCTATCTAAGATGCGAGGCCTTGTGTTTGTAGGATAGGTGGTTCAATTTTCTGAGGGGAGGAGGGGGGAGGGGGGTGATATGTTAGGAATCTCCGATGTGCAGGGCTTGGGTTTGAAGAGCGTGGACTTTGATGCGCTGCCTCGGGAGAGTAAAAAGAAAAATAAATAAAAGGGGGGGGGGAGAGGGGGTGGTATAAAATGCCAAAATCGGGCAAGCTATAATGTCCCCCCACCCACCACACACACACACACACACCCCGGCGGATGATACATTCAATACAGAGTCGGGAACGAGCGATGACATCCTTGATGTTCTGGGAAGCGACTATATTTTTCCCCTGCCATATTTGCTCCACGAGGTAGCGCAGTGTAGCGCTGCTGAAACGGGCTGGAGCGTTCGGTGAAGCGTAGAAGAAACAATGAAAAATGGCTGCGGATGATAACTTCTTGTACAGAGAGGTTTTTGGGCAAACAAAAAAAAACACTTCTTATAGTAGTACCGAGGTTATGAATGACCAAGATATCATATCACGAGATCGTTATGATACAGACTCCTCCTCTTCATTGCCCGCATACCCATTTTTTTAACATGAAATCACAATAGTCACCCGACTCTTGGTAGCTCCGGAAACCCCCTTAAGTACTATTTCTCGACGCATGTGGGGTGGGGGGGGCAGTGGTGGGAGGGTGTCCCTCTCTAAGCTCAAGAAAGTCTCCCTTATTGTCCAACTGACATGGTTATAATGGTCGTTTCATTCGACGTAATAACTACGTGTTTAGCCGGGATCGACATGCTTGTATACCTAGGTAGACAGAATATCTTAAGGTGTCAACCTATCTTCCTACCTACTAGGGGGGGATGTGCTACTCAAGGAACTTGGTACTCTGAATACGCTGTATTCCATGGTCACAGGCTTGCCGGTGGTCTTTGTCGGCCTTGCATGTGTGCTTTGAAGTACCTAAGGTAGTAAGTAATAAGTGATATCAGAATAGAAAATGGTTATGTACCTAGGTATTGTAGGTAGCACCTACTAACTCTACTATGTGTTGTAGGTTAGGTACAGTACACAATTAGAGGTAATAGACCTGTCTTTGAGCGTTACCTCCTACATAAGCATACCACTGCTACATGTTAGGCAGTTGTGGTATGAGATAAGCTGTCTAAGTTTAGTAGTAGTAGGTACTACAAAGGTAAGTAGGTGTGACGTACCGGAATCACGACCGGCCCCACCGCATGCAGGTACGCGCACAGCCAATTGCCTAATTAGGCGCCGTGCTTCGCCGTCATTGCGTGCCTTGCTGGCGCTAATCCTCGGCTAAGAACACAATGCTAGCAGGGCTCCGTTTGGATGACATTGAGCTGCGACAATGCAGACAGAACTTTATCTGGACAGCCTTGCTCAGGTACACCGAACAAGGTACTTATGTAGATAGGAAGTAAGTAGGGTGGGTATGTAGTACCATGTAGTATTGATATTGATACCACCATTGGAGAATCGGGGTGTGCTTAAATCTCACAGACTTTGATGTCGAGGCCTACTTACCTAAGATAGGTACATGCTTGTTCACCGAGTTCCCGTTTTGTCAGTGGTGCTGCAAATCTGACATGTTGTATTATCAAACGCCGGGATATACCGGTAAATGCCTACTTAGTACATAGTAGGTTAGGTAGGTACATAGTACCTAGTCACCTCGAGTACTAACTTAAAGCGCCTGACACTGTAGAACCTATCTGCATTTATAGCAAACGCTCTTAACGATATCAACCTGGGGAAATGAATCGAAATGTTTCACACAGCACGAGTCACTTGAACCACAGACTATTCAACCTTAGAGATACTGTGCAAGATTAGCGAGGCTACCGATTTTTAACATACACAGAGTTGTATATGGACCCGGGGGAAAGGGAATTGTGACCTTAGCATACTACCTGAGTAACATATCAATGATGTTATTTCTGGCCAACTACAGATTCACAGCTCTCACAGATCTACCGCTCTCTTTTCTATATATAGCTCCTACCTCTCGCGCTGTTCTGCCTTCAAGACTTGCCAATGCCCCCGACACCTAAGAAAACGGCTCTCAACGTTGGCTATCACACAAACAAAATTATTCAGTACACTAACTTACCATCCATAAAAGTCACCTTCCGACTTATTTACTCCCCCTCACAAGCAAAGATGTCTTCCGAGTGCGCGGGAACGTGCGGCGACTGCGGCGAGTGGAAGACGAACTGGAACTGCGAGCACTGCGCTGCCAGACAAGCAGCCGAAGAGGAAGAAATGAGACAGGTGGAGAAGGCAAGAAAGGAGGCCGAGAAGAAAAAGGAGAAGGATGGCGGCAAGTAGAGTGGAGTGGAGTGATATGGTGAGGTAATGAATGGTAAACAAGGGGGGAGGGGGGTGGGAAAGGGGCAAGGGGAGGCAGAGCAGTGTGAATGTGCATCGCGAATGACTTGAAGATAAATCAATTTTGGGAGGACCGGAAAATAGAACGGGAGACCTCGAGGTCGAATACTTCGATAATTATGTTTTCTTTTCTCTCTTTAACGTGTTGAGTATGAAGTGGTATTTTCTCCATGAAGGGGGAAACAAAAAAACACCAAAAAGAAAAACCTCTTAATCGTGACACTCCAACTTGAAAGTAAATCATTGGTCTATTCCGAATACATGATGTTGCGAGAGGCACGTGAGTACTATACCCAGGCTCGCTAAGATGGATTCAGCTCGGGCCATGATAGGGGGCTTATAAGTGACGGTACTTATGTGGAATAGGTCTACACACTATATGCGCCTACTTAGATACCTGCCTTACTTGATATATTAAAGAGGGACTGCAGGTGGAAGGTTATGTGGACAATCTCAGGTTGGAGTAATTCGTAAAAAAAACGATTATACCGTTCGTCCCGAGAAGAAGAAAAGAAAAAAGAAAACAAAAAGTTCCAGACTTCTCCAAAAGACCAAAGAAAGATCACCGCTTAGGTAGGTGGGAACCCTTATCTTGGACAGGCATCGGTAAGGTCGTGGCTATTATTCCTCCATTCGGCTCTCGTATTTGGGACAACCCCCCCGGATCTTGGCGCAATTCGCGATGTCTCATCGGAATTACCCAGGACCCCCCGCGCCCACTGCCTTTTTTTTGCGTCGTAGCAGCGCGATGCTGGAGGGGAGGGAAGTGGAGAGATAGGCAATTAAGATGCTGCCACTGCCGGTCGATCTTGGGCTGGCCAAGAAGGAGACGACAGGGCTAGGGGGAAGAGGGAGGGCGTTCCGGTTTGTATAAGTAGGTGGGCAACTGTCTTGCCTTCACGAGGAACTTTTTACCTGCTATTCACCGGCGCCCATCAACGCTGCTCGCTCTCGTCACGAGCGAAACAAACCGACAACACACTACCTACTTCTTGCAAAAATGACATTCTTCGGAATCCCGTCGCGGCGATGCGCCTGGCTCGCCTGCGCCGTTGTCGTCGGCGTCGTCGCCGCATCACCATCATTATCGTGGGCGGCGCGCCTCCCCGTACGACGGCAGAGCGGCGACGACGACGTCTCAGCCTGCAAGCTCGCCGCCAACCCCGACGTCGACCTCAGCGCCGGGTTCGGCTTCGCGGCAGACTGCGTGTCTAGCGTCGGCACCATGACCGCGTCCATGATCTTCGTCGACTTCTCGGACGCCCCCGCGACCGAGGACTCGCCCGTGAGCCTGCGCGACTTCTTCCTCCCCGCCGCGGCGGACTGGTACGCCACGTCGGTGAGTAGTATCCCCCCCCCTTTGGTGCCGTCTCGGATGGGGAGTGTGGGGAAATGTTGCTCTACCTAGGGTACATATCCTGGCCTAGGCGTATATGAATTTGCAACCTTCCGAGACTTATAGTTGATCGAGAGAGAGAGAGAGAGAGAGAGAAAATTGGTTACCCAGTAGTTTAAAGTAGGATGCCAAATTACTGATTCTCGCCCCGTGTGTTATAGTCGTACGGCGCGCTGTCGCTCAACGTGACGGCCGACACGGCGCGGTTCTACCGCATGCCGGCGACGGCGGCGAGCTACAACTGGGACCGGGGGCTGACGGCGGAGGCGCACGAGAAGTACATCCTGGACGCGGTGGACGCGTACGGGGGGCAGAGCCCGCCGGCGGCGGACGTGCTGTACGTGGTGCCGACGGCGAACGCGCGGGCCATCTCGTTCAGCCCGACGTACATGGGGGAGGTGCGGGCGCGCAGCGGCGGCGGCTCGGGGGCGATAATAGCCAAGAAGGCCGTCACGTTCGGGTACGACGCGTACGAGGCGTGGGGGTCGCTCGTGCTCAACCACGAGACCGGCCACACCATGTGCCTGCCCGACTACTACCCGGGCGACGGGCGCGCGACGGGGCTGTGGGTCGGCGGCTGGGACCTCATGGGCCTCATCAGCGGCCCGAGCCCGGACTACTTCGCCTGGGACAAGTGGCGGCTGGGCTGGCTGGCCGACGACCAGGTCGACTGCGTGGGCGCAGACCAGACTACTACTACTACGCACGTGCTGACCCCGCTGGAGGTCGCGGGCGGGAAGAAGGCCGTCGTCGTGAGGCACAACGGCACGGACGCGCTGGTCGCCGAGGTGCGCTCGGCGCGGGGCCTCGACGCGGCGTCGTGCGCGGCCGGCGTGCTGCTGTACACGGTGTCGACGCAGACGGCGTCGGGCGAGGGGCCGGCCAAGGTGCTGGACGCGACGCCGGGCTCGGGCGGCTGCGCCGGCGACGAGCTCAACGACGCGACGCTGACGCTCGACGGCACGAGATCGCACGCGGTCCCGGGCTGGGGCGTCACGGTCGCTCTCACGGAGGTGACGGAGGACGGGGAGCAGTTCACGATCTCCGTCGAGGTCGCATAGCAGCAGAAAGCATTACCTATGTGAATCCGATGTCGTTGTTGTTGTTTCTTAGTTACCTAGGTACCTATCGGAAATGCCAAAAAATAACAATAATACCCTTAGCCCCCCCCCCCCCCCCCCCCTTATAGTCGCAATATCTATGCAAGCTGTATCTATACCTAGTCTCCCCTCCCCCACCCTGGGCCCTGATGAATCATGTACGTGCAATGCAATGCCCTACCATCTTCCTGCGGCCAATTACATACAAAGTTCTCCTCTTTCAGGAAAAAAAAAGGGGTATGGCGTGGTCTTTTTTAACCCGGTCGAGCCCAAAAAAAAAAAGAAAAAAGAAATAAAAAAAGCACGCAACGCCCCGTCATGCACTAATATTCGGTAACCTGCATCCGATTCTGCACCAGCGTAGTCTGATCAGTCAACTTACATCCCCAGACGCCCGGTATATGCGCTTAAGGGCCGACCCCTCCCCCCCTTCCCCCCCTCCCCCTCGTCGTTGTCGCAGGGCCTAGAACGGCGGTTCTTCGACCAGGATGCGATAGTCGACGTTGCGGTACTTGTCGGTAAGCATCGTAAGCTGCTCGCTCCACGGGGCGGCTGGGATACGGGGGTCCCCTAGCACACACATACATGCTACATGTCAGTGGAACTTTTTTTTTTTGATTCGGCGTGGGCGGGCCAGGTATTCGCAGCAAGCAACAACAATAACTCGCATACCTACCTGCCAAGAGAATGTTGATGAGGTACTCGAGCAGCTTCTTGACCCTGGTCGGGAACGTGTCGAGGTACCGCCTCTTCAGCGTCGCGATCGGGACCCGGATGGGCGGCAGTCGACACCATGCCTCCACCGCCAGCACGGCCTGGACGTAGAACTCGAAGGTGGGCTCGTGTACGTCGGCGCCGTACATGCTGTCGACGAGCTCCCGGGCGCAAGAGAGGAGCGGCTTGAGCTGGTCATCATCCGGCAGAAAGTCATCTAGCGACTGCCCCCATTTGCTCTCGATGGAGAACCTTGCCAGGAGGTCGTCGAAGCCTTCCGGGCTGGTGACCGACGACGCCAGGACCGTCATGGTGGCGTACTTGACGATGGAGATGGACGCGAATTTGGTCGTGACGCGGGCCAGAGTAACCAGTTCGTTGAGCCTGGCATTCAGTTTGATGCGGTCCCGGTTCTCCCGCTCGACGACGCTTAGCGCCTTGCAAGTGCGCGATAGAGCATCGGCTGATCGCTGGTCTGGGGCCTGGAGGAAGATTTGCAGCCACAGTTCGTACGGCAGTGCCTTAATGTAGGGTAGGTCGGTGTCGATATCCATGGTGGAAGCCAACTTGGGTATATAGGTAATGCGGCGATAACCCCCCCAAACAGTTGTAAATGGGAATGTCGAAGCCGAACCTCCTTGAATGCACTTTACCTAAGGAACGAATGTATATGTCGTTGCGGTGACTCTATAATCTAACTACCTAGAATCGACTGGGAGCTGAGATGTACTCGAATCTGTTTGTCTCGATGTGTTTTCTGGTTCGGTAGATTTGAAAAAGCAAAGAATAAATAGCCTAGCAGGAATGACCCGGGGATGGGGGGACCCGGGGTATGATGGAATGCTCCGGTCTGGGAAGGGGGTTCAATGAAATGCAGATAAGGTGGTGGTGAATGGACCGCGTGCGTCTCGGAGCGAGCACCAACATTCTCGAGTCCGGTTGTTTGTGCGACTTCGAGTAAACAAACAGCCAAGTGTAGGGAGGGGGGGGTTGTTGCTGGAGTACGGCATCTTATCTCTCAGGCACAAGGAGCCACCGCCTCATACCACCCCTCCGGTACTGGTATCTTACTAGTCAAGCAGCAACGGGATACCAAACGGCCTGTACATGGCATATACCGAGTCAAAGTACGTTATAAATTATCAGATGGTAATAAGTTTTCTCTTCAAGGAGCCAAAGAAAATCACCCCCCCTTGAGCAATCAGATCCCCCGTGACGAGGCGACATCAGGAATACCGTGCTAACTAGAAGTATAACAAAACAACAAAAACAAGCAAAAAAAGGGCCTTAGATTCTGCTCGCCTTATCTATGGTCCCTTCCTCGCCGTCGTCTACAGCTTTTGGTGACTCCCTGGCCCACTCGAGAATGCGCCTCCAGACCATCGACCCGTCATGCTCCATGTGAATGAGCTCCTCAAAGCGAGCCCACGCCTTCTCATCGAGGGCGTCGGCGCCGAACCAGCGCAGTGCGTCGTGAATGCGCAGGCGCGCCGTCTCGGCATCCTTTTCTGGATGGCCCTGGAACGTCAGGACGGCGCCGTCTGCGCTCAAGAGGCACTGGTTGCCGCGCGCAAGGTGTTCGAACCCGGGCGCCGGGGTCGCCACCTCGCGGCGATGGTGCTGTTGCAGGCGAAAAGAGCCCTCGGCAGCGGCCGCCGGGAAGAACTGCCGCCCTTTCTCCGTGAGGCTCACTGTCGCCACACCCAACTATATATCGTAAAAGAAACAAGTCGGTTTCCCCCGTCAGTCCTCAAGGTCCAGGTGTAGAATTGCTAGCTTACTGCTTTTCCGGGTAGTGCCGTCCTCCTCCCCCGCCTGGACAAATTCACGACGACACTTGCCACGCCAAGCCCTCACGCGTCATTCGCGCACTGATTTTTTCTTTTCTTTTCACGTGCTCCGTGTTGTGCATCGTGTGACGCGGGTTGGTTAGGGTAAATACAGGCCAGGGCAGATTGAACTCACTTCAGGGTGCTTAGCGTCGACGATGCTGCCGCCGAAGACACGGGCGATGGTTTGGTGGCCCCAGCAGATGCCGAGGATCTTCTTAGCGGGATCATCGCGCCGGACGCGGCGTAGGAAGTCGTGAACCTCGAGGATCCACGAGTGGGACTTGCGCGGGTCGACGTTGGACCCGCCGAGCACGATCAGGTCGAAGCGGGCCGGGTCGGGGAATTGGCCCCTGTTGTTGGCCGGCTCGTAGAAAGCTAGCTGCGTGCTGCCCGGGGGTGCCACCGCCCCGATGGTGCGCTCATACGAGGCGCGGATCGCGGGTAGGAGCCGCGACTGGAACGAGTTAAGAAGGATGGCGATGCGCAGCGGTGGCTGCTTTAGTTGCTGCTGCTGCTGCTGCTGCTGCTGTTTTTGTTGTTGTTGTTGTTGTTGCTGTTGTTGTCCTTCTTCCTCGGGACCGTCTAGTGCTGGCCTGGCCCTAGAAACGGCCTCGTAGGTAGTCGGGGAAGACGGAGGCCTCATTGCGAGGCTGAAATACGAAAATAGGGGTAATGGAGAACGCAGAAAGGCTGGCGGGATCTTTCGGGCATGTCTGTTGAAGACAGCGCGGAACACCTTAGTTGAGGTGATGGTTGTTGAAAGACGCGTGGGCGTGAGCCTCACCTTTTGCTATGTTCACCGCTGAAGTATTGATGGATGAAGTTCCTAAGTTCAATAAGACCGGCCTGGCGCGCGAGACCTTCTTCTTGATGTTGGCAAAGTGGGACCTTTCGTGGCTTTTCTACCAATCGGCAACTTTTGTTTTCGAGTTAGTGATGGTCTAAGACCTAAAAGGTTAAAAGGCACGGGCGCTATCCCTTTTAGCTCCCGTGAGTTATGCCCCTTGGCAGGCTTACGGAATGAATTGCTGCAGCTACAGCAACTACGGAGTACCTTGTACCTACTATAGGTGCACTACACTAACCTACAGCAATAACTTTATGTATTGACCAATGTAATTCAGCCCAGCTTGGGTACTATGCATGTAAGTAGGTTAGTATAGTCTAGCCTAATCTTGATGTCCACAGATGTACTAGAAATACCATATTAGTAAAGTAGTATCCATGTCTCGCCTGTCTTGTCTCAACTTGAAACTTCATGTTATTACCTATTAATCTCTGCAAGTATCGTTTCTTGAACTTGATTCGAAGTACTATATCGCCATTTCAACGTCTTGCTCCTTTAAGTTCTGTTCTTCGACAAGCGGACAGCTGGGAGGACTATGTAGGCACTACCTAGTAGGTAAGGTACCTAAGCTGGTATGTAAGTCACCAGAGTGGCAAACTACTTACACAAGAACACGCATTTGCATAGCATACGCACATACACACAGCAGTAGTACTTCAATATCTTCCCCGTAAAGGTCACACAAGAACCCTTCTAACCAGCCGGGATGGCTCGTATAGGCAAGTCCGTGGGCACCGGAGGGCATCGACTAGTCCGCCAGCTCATCCGTCTACCTACCTACCTCATCGTATCGCGCCCCTTCATATAAAGCAAGCCTCAAACCACATGCAAACACATGCAGACGCAGAACGAGGCGCGGCATATCGGCCGAGTCCCTTCTCTCGCTATCCTAGTTTCCACGGTCAGGTGAACAAGGGGGAAGAGGGAGAGGGGTGAGGGAGGGAGGTAGGTAGGGTGTTATAGTTACTCGCCATAACATTATGACAACTGACCAAATCTCCGAACCTGAGTAGTTCTTTTTTTTTACGAGGAAATAATAAGAAAAGAAAGGAAAAGGAAAGAAAAAAGAGGAAGAAGAAGAAAAAAACACGCAGAACGATAATGTTGTTGCACCGTGCCACCCGATGAACGTGGTTTCCTATCACCTGCTGCGTTGCTTGTCTCAAACGGAGAGAGCGAGGTGGGCGGGAACGTGGTAGGCTAGGGAGCCTCGTCATTAGAAGCCAGTCAAGTCGACAGATTGGATGCACTGGTCAGCCCAGCCCGTTAATGCAGACCAGTTCGTGGCTCCCAGATATTGCATCGTCTACCGGGCAGGGGAAAAGAAATATTAATAAAAACCGGGCTCCGCTTGGGCTGCATTGCATCTGGGCATGCAAAAGGGAAAACGGGCAGTGGACGATGGCTAGGCAGGATTGACCGCTTAATGTTGAACACCTATCTTGGTGACTGCAAGTGGACAGAGCCAATGTGAACGGAGGCAGTTAATATGTACCAGTAGCCCGGTGCGTGGAACGCATATAGCCCTGCCAGCAACCCACCATCCATTAGTAGTGCGATAGTACTGCATTTGGAGCGTTTCTTTGCAGAGAACACGCCCTATGACCTTCACCCCATCTCTCTGCCGTCCACAACGACAGGTGCAGATATCAGAATTGCCCTGTCGATGAGTGAGTTCTCGATTGGTCGATGGGGAAGACAAACGTGCAGGGGCACTGGGTTATCTCCGCTGCCGGAATGAGAGATCACCCCTGATGGAGATGGCATCAAACGACCGTACTCGAAAGCCGCTGCTGGGGTCTCCCAGGTGAGAAGCTATAACACCCCGGGACACCGTGGCAACTAAATATACTCACCTCAACTGGACTCGAGCCGACTGGGCTTATTATATTTGGTCATAAACGAAAGGCTGATAACTCACTGCCGACCAAAGGGACTCCTCATTTCGGGTGAATCCGACACACTCGTGCCCGGACAAGGGGCGACAGGCAAGTCATGTACGTAATGTTCGCGGGGAGCCTATTCCGCTGCTAGTCATGCCCACCAGCAACAGAAGCATATCCTGTAGACGCGCTGCAACCCCCACCCTCAGTTCCTGCAAGACCTGGAGTAGGGCCTCGGCAGTAGGACGACACCCACTCTGTCATGGCTTGCATGCAGGAATCTGGAAGCGGTAACCATCCAGGCGCCATCCTACCGCGGATCGAACCGGGCTTCTGGGATCAGGCATCTTAGATCCAGCCTGTCAAGTAGATAGGTCGCTTGTCATTTGATTGTCTACAAGTCGAGAGTCCCTCCTCCGGCGCTGATAACATCATGCCATGCCTACAGTGATGGGCGAGGTGAATACTCAAAAGGGGCTGGGGCCTCATGGAAAATCCGCATATCTAGGTAGCCCAGAAATTTTCAACACGCTGTCTCGGTAACTAGCCAGTACAGACTGCATTTTGTGCTGCCAAAAGCCCCACGTCTGATCTAGATCGTACCGGATCTCATAGGCACAGGCGGGGATCGACCAAATCATGGACGTGATACTACGGATGTAACAGGGGTCTGCGGGCTAGACAGCCAGCCTAAACAACGTAGCTACTCCTCGTCGGGAAAAGAAGTGAGGTTGGCATCTGCAACTTGCCGTCCTGCCACTAACGGCTGCTCTTAGAAGCCCCGTCTAGTTGTGACATGGAGGCATGATTTAGGCAGTCCTGGCGATTTAGTGTTATAGATGGGGCCAAAAAGGCTGATTGGAGGTTCCTAATCTGGTGTACAGAACGAGGAAAGCTGTTCTAAGCATCTAGCCTTGCGTAATGTGGGCGAAGGCTGTTGCCGTAGGTGCACAGCAGTCGTAGGAGACAGACATTGCTTTTTTGAATCCTTCACTTGTCTCGTGGCCTATGTTAAGGGGAGGTCAACAGGGGCACATTATAGGAGTTTGTCCGCTGCGCTGATGCAGAACCATTCGATGTAACCGGATACACTGAAGGACAGCGGAAAGGTAGAGCCGCAATAATAATGGGCAGGGGGTTGCCCTTGTCGAGGTTTTCTTGCCATCCACACTACGGTAGGGTTGTGAAGAGAAGCCTCGCTGAACGGCATTAGACCTTCAAGTAGATGCTCGCTTTGGGAAAGAATTGGACGTTTTCAGAATAACGCTTCCCGAACCTCCACTATAACCCTTTCTGCTCCACCCACTCACTCGATCCCCCTGCCACGGGTAGGGTCTACAACACCGCGTCCACTCTGCCTTGAGCCAAATCGAGAAAGACAATGAGGTCAGATGTTGGAAAGGAGACGACCCGTGGGCCGTATTAGTTACCGCGTGCCCCCCTCCCCTACTCGAGGGTATTTCAAAATTCTATGGCTTGTTTATCTTGTCGACTTTTCTCTCTCCTCGTCATATTTCAACCGAATTCTATGCCGCTATATTCCTGCATCGTGCATTCTAATTCATGTTGCCACTGCGTGCCTGATCGATGCAACTGTAACCAGAGAACCAGAAGCTCAGCATGAGATTTTAGTCAGGGACACTTCACACACCAGAGCTATCGACTCATCGGTGAAAGCACCTTCACCGTCACGTCATCCACTGATCTTCTGGCTCTCATCGCCCAGTCAGTTGCTGCGAACTAGTCTTAGGAACGGCACTGGCAGCGGTTCCTGGCTCGGGAGGCCGCACGAAACTTGCAGCATTAACGACACTGGTTCTTGACCGCTAGGCTCTGCTGCAAGCGTACCCAACATAACCAACACAACTTGGAGCGGGGTGTCGACGGCATCTACTGGTCGAAAGCTTGCGCAGAAGGCCGACAGAAGCGGCGGTGAGAATTGAGCGAGGTAGAGACGCACCAGACAAGGTGATGAGAAAGTCGAGCCATAAGACAGTCGCCGAAGATGTGGTTTATGAACCGGAGACAACCCCAGCCCGATCCGGGCTGTCCTCTACCGACCGAGTCTCACTGGCAACGGTTCCTCTATACCATAGATCCACAACAATTTCTAGGATATAACGTGCCTGTGTCTCAGCTATTTGTGCCGCAATTCATGCCGCAGATAATGATGGAGGGCCAATACTACGCCGGTGGCGACGAATCTTCCGATGTATGCCTCCATCCTAGTGCAAGTATATGCTATTGGGGGCACGTTCTGACGAGATTTCTCATAGATCGATGACTTTTATAACCTCGCCTTCCAGGATGTCGGAATGGGCACGCCAAACACCACAGCCCAAACGGCTGCCGCGAATGTCTCATCTGTAGCGTTCGGAAGGGATTCTGTTCCGAGTCACCCCCAAACCAATGACAAAGGACTTGCGGGAAATGAGCAAATGGGTTTCCCTGGACGCTACCACACGGCAAACGCTCACAAACCAAGCTTCGAAGAAACTTTCGGCCATCGATCGGCACCATGGCAGTATAACCCAGCTGCAATCCGTCAACGAGGAGACTATGTGGACTTCCAAGACGGTCTGCCTCATAGTGCTCTTTACCCCCCCATGCCTATCTTTGGTGAGACCTCGGAATACGGTCTGGGGACTCCAGGCATGACCAACGACGGGTTTTCATCCTCAATGGGATCGTCGATCGCTTCTGATAGAATGGCATTGATGACACTGGAGTCTGCTCCTGCGCAGGGCAATGTCTCTACAATCAACCCAGAGTCCGACTGGCGAGACACTTGGCCTGCGACCATTTCTCCCAAAATGTTGCGCATAAGTCCATCGCCAACGCCAAAATCGTCTTGCGAATCGATGCGGAATGACCTCGTAGCCAGTGGGGGCTCAGATATTGTGCCATCTTCGGCTGACCAACGCCATGCCCACGATGCATATTCTTCGAGCTCGAAACATTCGAGCCACAAGCACCGCAAGGAACTCCCCGACAAGCCGCGCAAGTCTCGCGCTACGCCGTCGGTGTCCTATTGCCCAATCTCTTCGGCAGTCAAGCCAGCTCAAATGGCCAATTCAAGATCCATGCCGAGACACGACATCATGCCCAGATACGACATCATGCCTCAAGCTCAAGGACCGGCACCTCGGTCACCTCAAATACCTCGAGAGCCCCAGGCGCCTCAGGGAATTGTTGCCCCCGTTGACACTCGGCTATCTGCGAAGGACGAGTTCCTGGTCACGAAGAAGTTGGAAGGGATGACGTACCGCGAGATTCGTACCCAGGGTAACTTCAGCGAAGCCGAGTCGACCTTGCGAGGCCGTTTCCGGACCTTGACCAAAAGAAGAGAGGATCGGGTGAGGAAGCCCGAATGGCAGGACAACGATGTAAGCGCCCCCATCTCCCCCCGTTTCTAACCCCCTGACGTTTATACGACTGACGTGCCGACGCCCGAATAGATACGTCTACTCAAGAAAGCCGTCCACAAGCTCGCGAGGGGTGATGATCCGGCTTCCGCCAAAGTCCCCTGGAAGCAGGTCGCCGACTACATCACGGAACATGGGGGCTCGTACCATTTTGGCAATGCCACATGCCGAAAGAAGTGGGACGAGTTGGTCAGTCATGGCAAAGCTGGCTTGAAATAAAACAAGCGTTGGTGGATTGGAGGAGTATCGATCCAAGAACAACTGGAAGGGAATGTGTGTATGATAAACAAAGGAGGAAGAAAAACATAACCTGGGACATTGTGTATTAAAATAATAGTATGTAGTGGGGGGGAGGCAGGAGGTAGTAGTGTGTGTGTACTTACAATTAGGGGTACCTACAATGGTTGACTGGTGGGTTGGTGGACTTGATATTCAGAGACTAGCAAGACCTCACGGTCCATCTATTGCAATTGAGATTTTGTATGCATAAATGTCTTCATTGCTTCACAAACTGCCGCTAAGCTCTCCGGGAGGTGTTATTCCGATTTTTCTTAGGACGTACAACAGCATGTCAGGATCCTGTCTCAGGGCATCCCACTCAACTTGATTCTTGACTAACGCCGTCCCAGCCAGCAATGTCCCATTCAGCGACACGATGCCGGCGTCTTGTCCAGACCGAGTCCTGATGGGCGCCCCCTCGGCCAGCCGGGGGCACAGAGCCATCGAAGTTCGCGTCATGGCAAAGTTGTAGCTGATCTTCGCCTCACCTTCACTGGGCGCATCTGCACCAGCCAAGGTGGCGTAGACGGCACGTCTGTATAAGGCTACATACGCACGGTGTCTATCACTTGGACTCATGTCTGCGTCGATCGTAGCCGTGAGGACAGTGAATGGGAGTGCTGCTTCCCGGCCACGAATTCTGTCTGCAAGCACATCCCACTCATCCCCGTGGTCGATGTCTGCTAGGCCATCTTTCATGCATTCTACTGGGAGGAGTTGGAGGTGACGGTGGGGTTGACTAGCGCCCGAGTGCTCTCCTGAATTGAAGAAAGCAAATAACTCCTGGCCTTCCGCATGGTACGCTTGGATACATGCATATGTGGCATCTATGTCGTCTTCCTCCAACACGTGCGTTTGAGGCTTGACATCCTTAGTGGTTAAGAGAAAATGCTCCGGCACAACGGCAAATTTATTCAAGACTAAGTTGTGTGATGGTGGCAGATGAGTGATGAGCAGCGCAGGTGAGGGGTTCTCGAAGGGATTGAACGGTTTCGCATCGGGATCCTTAGGTTTAGGGGCTTTGGGCTTCAAGGCAAGAGAAGGTGAGAAACGAAGTTGGAACTGGGCAAAAGCATCAGTCTAGGCCAAGACTACATCCCGTCTCTGCCCCTTTTGCACACGCGCACTCACAGCAAGAGAACCCGGTGTCAGGACAGCAACTTGGGTGGGATAATAGGTTAAGTCACCGCTAGCTCTCGCTCGAATAAAAGCCGATTTGACAAGTCCGGGCAAGTTCGGAGGCACAATCGGGCGCGACATTTCGGTCATTTTTGAGTAAGATGGGATGGGTACATAGTATATGAAGTTGGAATTGTCGCGACGCATGTGAAAGCCAATCGCGCTTGCGGTGTTTAAGGTGTACCGAGAATAGCGCAGCTGTGGACACCTGTGAGGGGCCGTTTGACAGCTGTACAGAATCTTAGGTACGTCCTGTTAGCTTATAGAAATGGGGCGGACTAAAACCTCCCTACTACCTACCGTTGGACTCTTTCCCCTCATAATTACAAACCTTACGCTCCACTGGGGTGGGTACATATTGATTCCACCTCGCTTAGGTAGGTATTCGAGCCGCATCATCACGGCAATTTCCAATATCGAGGTCTAAGCGAGCAGTGCGAGAGGTGCGGCATTCTGGAATAGGAGTAGATATTAGGCGTATAATCACCAAATACGTAAGAGGACAATGTTAGGTAATATAGTAATGATTATCTAGTAGGTAATGAGAAAGACGGTACTAGGTATCTAATATTGGTCTGCAAATCAAATACGATTTAACCCTGAAATCGGGATTCCCCGTCATAGCCCTGCCATAGCAAAGTGGTTATACTAGGTACATACCTACATACCTACATACACAATCAGCTGGCGAACAAATGTACTACCTCACCCCGTCATACCAGCCTATCTTACTTAGTAGCCCCAGGTACTGAAATCACAAGTTCATCTTCTGGCGTTTCTGTTCCTGCATTTAGTGCATGTATAACAAACAGGGATTATGACAGCCAATCACAACCTTCACATGTTCCGGAGGTGAACAGTATGAACACTAGCACGGAGATGTCCCTCCCTCCCTACCTACCTATGCACCAAGCCTCTTGTATGTAACTCGAGTTCGACAGGGAGCCTAGAACGCACATACCTACCTCAAGAACATAAGCAGGAGTCTTGTGAACCATCTTTTCGTCCAACAGTCCTTAGCGTAGGGTATGTAGATGAGGTGGTCGAGGTGATCGCCAAGATGTGCGGAACTGGTTATGTACACTACCTACATAATAGTGTATATATGTAAGGGGGGAATAGGTAGGAGAAGGAGACAGTCCCCAAGCGCCTTATGTAGGGGGGCTAAAAAAGGGCGCGGGATACTGTACATACAAACGTTTCAGCTACGACTGATCCGGGCTCCATCGGCTGGTGTTGGGCGTCTATAGATTATCGATAAGAAATAGGGGCCTTGGAGCAGGGGTCGACGGGAGGAATCGAATGGGTGTGGTCGCCCCAGCTATGGGCGGGCTTACGTCAATGCGTACCATTTCACATCCTAGTACCTAGGTACGTAGTTCGTCGATCCGTGCTTTAAGTTCCATGCGGGCGATCCTTACCCTCCAGACAATCAGCTGGAACCTACCTAGCTGCCTGTACCTGGCATTTTGCAAACAAGCCACAGTTGGACGAGATCGTTCCTCGGGGTCAGCTAAGCTTCATTTTTAGACCCTACCAACTATAGAGGTAAAAAAGAGCCTCTTTTTCTCCTCTATCTCCCTAGCATGTACTATATATATTGGATTCTATCCTTTTCTTTCTTCTCCACCGGCGTCTTGTTGCCCGAAACTTGCAGGTTCAGGAATGGCCGAATGTAGGTATCGTGCACAGCATCCAAGTAACCCGCCAACTGTAGCATGCTGTGCGAGATGGCCCGTCTCTTGTGTTCATCTTCCTGCTAAATCAAAATGATCAATACGACGCTCACCTTGGCACATCGTACCTATTCCATGAAGAAACGTTCCGTGTATGCCTTGGTGGCACGATCTTGGCTTGGATCTGGCTCGATTTTCTCGAACTAGATCGTTCAATGCTACATACCGTTACCAACTAATCCGTACACGGCCCCTCTTTGACAGCTACTATTCGGTACGATTAATAAGATGCAGTCTCCGGATAGCAGGTGCTCTTTAAAAATACATTACCACCGCGGACAAAATCCGGAGCGAAGAGAGAAACAAAAAAAAAAAAAATCTCCTGCGTAGGGTTGGAAATGGATAGCTGCACCGTTGATACTACATACGCAGGTGCCTCACGGTGGTCATTTCTACTAAGCAGCAATCTTGAACAGCGGGGAATTGGGTCAAATTAGAAAAGAACCCTTGATCAGGCCTACGAATTTTTTTCTTTTACATAGAAAGTCTACGACTATAGACATACTACGGTTTGTAAAATATATGTAAATGTTGAGCTGTGCTTCATAACAATGGTCCTCGCCCTAAAGTGCATAGAGGTTTCCCGTTTATTACCTGCTCGCAAATGCACACATAGTGTACTCCTCGGAGAGACAACTATATTCGTGATACATGGATTGACTGCAGTGGAACTCATTCGATGCTGTTGGGCTTTCATTACCGCATGCATCACATCGATCGAGTGTCTATTGATGTATTCAACCTACACGTCTAGGGAAATCCAGACAGTGCTAACATTGATTTATATAGCAAACCTACAAGTTAGTGAGACAGGAACTTCGAGATAGGTTGAGTTAAGAGGTAGATAGTAATGCAAACCCCGAGGTGTGCCAACCGCCAATCGAGTTCAAAGGAAAAAGTGCGTATGAAACGACACCGCACTATGTTGAGCATTACGCGAGCTGTTAAACCAGTTCGTGGCGAATGGAGGAGGTAAGGGCGCATCCGAATTCCTGCTTCCTACCTACGGATCCATTTATTAGGTAATGTAGTCGGGACTAAGGGATGATTTGCATGCGCATAAACGACTTACACAAAGCGCGCTACAGCCAGACCCCGGCAGCCCGGAGCTCCCTCAGCGGACCGGTAAAATCTAGCCTGGGCCCGTCATCTGATTTGGCGCGCGTTTCGAAACACCACACCACCCCCTTTTTCACCCCTAGGTAGGAATGGGGTTAAGGCTCAAAAATGGGAAAAGGCTTGTTAGGAGGGGTCTGATGTTTGATCAACTCCTAGGATATCATCAGGTCCGCGGGCCAAGTTGATATATCACTGGTCAGTAAGATCTCGTCCCCGAACCAACCAGAACAGCCCAACTGCCTTAAAATATATTTAGGTTAGGGTAGTGATGATGATAGACAGATCTGTTATTGTCAAGGGACTTCATTCTTCGTTTTTTTCTTTCCTTCTTTTCTTCTTACATTAGCAATCTCGTCTCGTCTTCCCAGGAATAGGTTAGAGATTGACTCCAACCTCGCTCTACGTAAGAAGTACCTACATACCTATGTAAGTAGTAGGTAGGTTGGTAGGTACCTAGGTAGCAGAATTCTTGTTCTGAGACCTGATGTCTAAAACCCCATCACTTCAGCCACACATTATTTCTAAGCATCTGTTGTGAAAGAGTCATAGCTGATTGTCCACGCTTGGCTTGAATCAAAGAAAAAAGGGTTTCTTTGCTTTTGTGTGCCTTGCCTTGTGTGCGAAATGTTTGAGGCCTGAAGACCCGTCATCCAATGACGGGCGCCTCGTCTCGTTTCTAAATGGGGCCAGCGTATGTGTATGGCTGTTGAGTAACCGTTACCTATGCTTGCATTCTAAGCCCAGCCTGCCCTTGGCGAAATCAATGGACCTGCGACCTACAGAGCGCACATGGGCATTTGGTAGAGAAATGGCAGTGGAGGTCGATCCCCACATGCGATTCTGGATTTAAAGTATTACAGGAGCTAGGAGTGGGTCTCCACGGTCAACCAAACCCCCTTTAGGAAGTTTCCCAAGTTGTCATAGGTAGAACAGAAACACTGCCAATCAAGTAGGGGCTGGCAGTACTGGTATGTACAAGGAAAATGGCTGCTGTTTCATGCGCATTGAAGGTACCTGGATACGAAATTTCTATTCTGGCCACCGCATGGCAGTCAAATAATACTAGATAGGTACGTACCTAGGTTATTTAAGATCGGTGACCGGGGGAGGATCTTAGACATGGGGAGGCCGGGGGTAAATGCATGTTCGGACGAGGAAGCGGCGGCTTGGGTAACTGCCTACCCACCTAGGTAGTAGATGAATACATCTACATATATACCTGCCCCAGGTCCTACATCGTACTTGCCTTTCAAAGACAACTTTAAAAGTTGTGATTGCCCGTTTTCCCAGTCAAGACGTGGGGTATCATTTTTTCATTCTTTTTCGGGTTACCCAGCGACAGCTGTTCTCCTAATCTTCCGGCTTCGTTTCCTTAACGACCACCTTATTCCTACACTTCTCCCATTCATTCGTGTCTGGACGCATTCATTCTTGGTTGTTCTTTTGGCCATCCTTTTTTCCTGGTCACCTACAGTCCTTATTTTCCTTCTGCACTTCACGCACACGACCATTCTTTTTTCTTTTTCTTCCTACCCCTACAAGACGAGACCTATCACTACAACTCAACCTTGACTGGTAACAACAACACCTCTGATTCTTCTGCCTCGTGCATAGCCAGCCACGAACATTCGGGATTGACTGTAAGTAACCGATTCCTCTTCAATCTGAATCACTTTAACTGTTTGTACATTGTTCATTTCCTACTCTGCCCCTTGTCGATTGTTCACTATTTTTATTCGTGCGCACACCACCTCGTGACAAAGGTCACGCTCCTCGAGTCCATTCATGCACAGTCTTCATTATCCACCACCTCTCAAACCACACCCCGAATTCTTTGAGCCTTCGACAAAGAGAAACACATCTATTCATGTCATAAATCACCTGTTCTGCCCCAAATTGTTTGGTGGAGGAGTTTTATATCTTTCCTCGATTTCAGTCGTTCTCTACCTATTTTTCCACTTTATAAATTCCCAATATATTTTCTCTTCTTCATATCAACCTCAGCAAACCTATATTTCTACCTTTTAAGTCAACAACTAAAAAAAATATTACAAACCACGATCATTATTATTATTATTGTTATTTTTATTCAACGCTAATAGTTCTTCTTCGTAGCACCGACCAACACCATTTACCTTCTTTTCGGTGAAGAGATTTGAACTCGTCCACGAATAGCTGGTTCTACCGTTACGATGGGGCTTTCTAAGATCCTCACTACTTCCCTATTGGCTTTACGCCTTTTCACCAGCGTGGCTGGAGCCACCTCTACCTCTGCTCTCGAGCAACGGCAGGACACCAGCTCGAGCTACTGGGTCTCGACCATCGAGCGCCAGGGAGTTGCGGCATTCGGTGAAGCTGGTCACAAGGTCTTCCGTAACGTCAAAGACTATGGCGCCAAGGGAGATGGAGCGACTGATGATACGGCTGCCATCAACAAGGCTGTCCAAGATGGCCCTAACCGTTGCATCCAGAACTGTGACTCCCGAACCAACGCCCCTGCTCTTGTGTATTTCCCTCCTGGTACCTATCTCGTCAGCTCGTCCATCATCCAGACCTATTACACCCAGTTCGTTGGTGATGCCGTCGATGTTCCTACGCTCAAGGCGACCGCAAACTTCGAGGGAATGGGTGTCATTGACGCAAATCCCTATGACTACAACACGACCCAGGACCCCCCGCCCAACTGGTACATCAACCAGAACAACTTCTTCCGCCAGGTCCGCAACTTCATCATTGACATCAAGGACATGCCCATCAACAAGGGTGCCGGTATCCATTGGCAGGTCGCTCAAGCTACCAGTCTGCAGAACATCGTTTTCGAGATGAATGCCGATACTAGTGCCGAGAACGTGCAAAAGGGGCTCTTCATAGAAAATGGATCTGGCGGCTTCATGGCCGACCTCACGTTCAACGGCGGAGGCATTGGCGCAGACATTGGCAGTCAACAGTTCACCTCTCGTAACCTGACTTTCAACAACTGCAATACTGCCATTCACCTGATCTGGAACTGGCTTTGGCTGATGCAAGGTATCACGATCAACGGTGGTCAGGTTGGTATTAACATGACTAGTGATAGCCTGGAAACCATCAAGGTCGGATCCCTGCTCCTTGCTGATAGCAAGATCTCCAACGTTCCCGTCGGCATCAGCACACTCTACAACACTGCCCAGGCTGACACCAACAACACTCTCATTGTTGACAACGTGGACATGAGCGAAGGTGTACCGACCGCTATTCAGTACGCCAAGGATGGAACCGTTCTTCTCGAGGGCAACCAGGTCGTTTCGGGATTCGTCCAAGGCCGTGACTACAGTGGAAGCGCTGGCAAGGCCATCCAAACCGCCCAGAATGCCATCGAGAAGCCCGATGTCCTTCTCGCAGCTGATGGAAAGATCTTCACACGTGTAAAGCCCCAGTACGAGACCGTTGCCGCCAGCAATTTTGTCAGTGTGATGTCAGCTGGTGCCAAGGGTGATGGCGCAACCGACGATACCGCTGCAATCCAGAAGGTATTTGACAGTGCCAAGGAGGGTGATATTGTCTATTTCGATCACGGAGCATACCTGATTTACGATACTATCAAGATTCCCAAGAACATCAAGATTACCGGAGAGATGTGGCCGTTGTTGATGGCTGCAGGTGACAAGTTCACTGACGAGTCGAACCCTACCGTTGTTCTACAAGTAGGCGAGGCTGGCGATGTCGGCACTGTTGAGATGTCTGACTTGATCATCGAAACCAAGGGCGCTCTTCCAGGAGCCATCCTCATGCAATGGAACTTGGCTGGATCTGAGAATGGTGCTGCAGGCATGTGGGACGTGCACTTCCGTGTTGGTGGAACTGCCGGAACTGAGTTGCAATCTGACAAGTGCTCAAAGGACCCTAACGTCACTACTACCCCCAACTCGGAGTGTATGGGCGCCTTCATGATGCTTCACCTCACCCAAACAGCTTCAGCATACATCGAGAACTGCTGGTTCTGGGTTGCCGATCATGAGCTTGACCTCGAGGACCACAACCAGATCAACATCTACAACGGCCGTGGCGTTCTCATTGAGGCGCAGAATCCAGTCTGGCTTTGGGGTACTGCTTCTGAGCACAGTGTCCTCTATAACTACCAGATGTCCAACGCAAAGAACACATTTATCGGGCTTGCACAGACTGAGACTGCATATATGCAGGGCAACCCAGATGCCACCCAGGGAGTGACTGTGCTTGAAGGCTTCTTCGACCCAGACTTCAAAACTTCCTGCGATGGTACTTCGGATACTTGTGCCCGAACCTGGGGAATGCGTGTCACGAACTCTTCCGACATCTTCGTCTATGGTGCTGGCATGTACAGTTTCTTCAACAACTACGCACAAGAGTGCGTCGATGCTCAGAACTGCCAGGACAACATGATGTCAATTGAGGACTCGAGCGTCCACCTGTTTGGCATTAGCACTAAGGCTAGTGTGAACATGCTGACCTTGGATGGCAAGTCGGTGGCCCTTGACAAAGACAACAGAAATACCTTCTGTGCGGCGATCGCTAAGTTCGAATCCAATGGATCGTAAGTTTACCCCCTTTCCCTCAGAAAGCCCTTGCATCTGGATATACCTTGCTAACTTGTTCTTGTAGTGGATCCGGCTCCGGAACAGGATCGGGAACGGGATCTAGCTCGAGCAGTTCTCAGGCTGCTTCGACAGCAGTCCCTACATCTAGTCTCTCTGCCACCGTTCCAACACAGGCATCAGGATCGACCTCGATCGCTACCGTCTCGACAGTCGCGGGGGGCAGCTCAGAGACTGGCGCTCCGGCTGGTACCCCCGTCGCTGGTAGCTCGGCTGCTACCGGCGGTAGCCCTGCCCAAACTACATCTACTCCTGTGGCTGCACCCACAGGCAGCTACGTCCAGCCTGGTGGTGATGTAAGTGCCACGGGTGCTACAAGCGCTATAGGCGCTACAGGTGCCACGGGTGCTACGAGTGTCCAGCCAGTCGCCACAACGTCGGCTTCAGTCACTACCCTCCCAATTCCATCAGGCACTGTAGGTAGTGATGAAGGTACTCCAGTGACCGTTACTGTGACGGAGACAGTCACAGCGACGGGCAGCTGCCAGTCGTCATGAGAAGCGGCAACTAGTGCGAGCCCTACGAGTACGCAGTCAACACAAACCACAACTACGACGATGACTGCCACTATAGACGGCTGTGGCGTATGAAAAAAAAAATCTTGCCCGTTTCGATTCGCTATATACCCTTGATGGAGGCATCCTGTTTGAAAGACCTCCGTTTTGCTTCTTTTTCTTCTTTAGCCCAAGTGGCATTTGGAAATATTCTCTTCTTCTCTTTCTTCGCACATGATAGGGTATAAGGTTGGCATTTGCGGACCACACAGGGCGGCCAGGAGTTCGGGTAAATATTAGAACGGATTTCCTGGCACGGGCAAGATAAACAATCCTTTCTGATGGCCAATGATGCAAGTGATTGGGCGGTTGCAAAACCAGTTCTTTTTTTATTTTAAGCTTAAGCATCAATACAAGAATGATGTTATGAACATATAAACCTTTTGTGCTTTGCATATGTGATTTACTTTTATCTGTCTCTCCTTACTTAGCTACGTAACTAACCTTATTAGGTAAATTCAAAGGTACCTAAGTAGAATGGCCGGGCATTCTAACCTTGTCTAGACAACCATGGAAATTTCTTCTAGTGGTCGGTGTGGCTGAGCAAGCGCCACACCGCACTTTAAGGGTTTACTACTAGTGTACTAGTCATGGACCTCGGATGATGTGGCAGTTGCCTGTGCGTACTAGTAGACACGGAATGGTTCTGTAAACGTCATGGCTGACTACCCTACCTATAGTCGATCTACTTAATCTACCTACAATCTACCTAACCTGGTAATTTTTTGTAATTTTGAACATCCATCTCCTTTGTTTCCGTCACAACCCAAACCGGCACAAGGAATAAGCCGCCCTATTTTGCCTCAATATTTCATCAGCGAAGTTCAAAAGCCCAGGTTAAATCCAATGTGTCTTCCCTTGTCATGGCCGACACCTCGTTAAGAACACGGCAAAGCAAAATGGCCGGCGACGAACTCAACGGCTCCTCATCTTCTCCCACACGAGCCACGAGCCCGTCACCGACGAGACGCAACCCGCCACACCTCCCCACGTCGCTCGAGCGCATCGTCCTCCTCGCGTACCCCGTCATCCTCACGTTCGGCACCGTCTTCTCCATCCTCAACCCCGAATCGCGGGCGGCGCCGTACGACGCGACGGGGCAGGCGCACGCCCAGCACACGGCGCCGGCCTACTTCGCCCGCAAGGACAACCTGCTCAACACGCTGTTCGTGAAGCGCGGGTGGGCGTGGATCACGGGAGCGCTGGTGGTCTTCCTGCTGGCGAACCACCACCCGCACCCGCACCTCGCGGGCACGACGGCGCGTCAGAAGGCGCGGTCGGGCCTGCGCTGGGCGCTGGTCACGGCGTGGTGGGTGCTCGTGACGCAGTGGTGCTTCGGCCCCGCGCTCATCGACCGCGGCTTCCGCTTCACGGGCGGCAGGTGCGAGGACGCCGTCGGGGCGGTGGCCGCGGCGGGCGCCGGCACCGGCGCGGCCAGCGGCAAGGAGCTGCTCACCGCCGTGGCGTGCAAGATGGCCGGGGGCCGCTGGACGGGCGGCCACGACATCTCCGGACACGTGTTCCTGCTCGTGCTCGGCAGCTGGTTCCTGCTGCAGGAGGTCGGGTGGGTGTTCCTGCGCGCGGGGTCGCTCGGGGGGGCCGCGCGGGACGAGAGGTCCGTCGTCATGGATGACGGGGCCGTTAAGGGGGCGGGGGTGGAGGCCGAGGAGACGAGAAGCGCGGGCGGAAAGGGGTTGGGGCTCGGTGGCAAGTTTGCGTTGGTCGTGGTCGGGCTGTGCTTGTGGATGCTGCTCATGACGGCCATTTACTTCCACACGTGGTTCGAAAAGGTGAGTTTTTTTAGGGGTTTTTTTTTTCCTCTTTTGCTAGTGGGCGTATGTCTTCTATCCGATGCAGGGAGGGGAGCCAGGGAGGGTTCCCTACAAGTGCATCCTAAGGCGAAACATTGCGTGCTGATTCTTTTACCGAACATAGTTCACCGGGTTGTTGGTTGCTTTCATGGGGATATATCCGATTTACATTCTCCCGAGGCTGGTACCTGCGTTAAGGGCCATCGTGGGACTACCTGGCATATAGAGATCAGAGGAAGAGGGGAAATCAAGGGGAGGGTAGAGGGAGGAGGGCAGGGGGGGCAATATTAAAATGGGAATAATTAGGGTCCAGATACGGGATCGTTACGAATTATGAGCGAGACATCAAGGGTCGTCTGTGTTATAGCACTTTAATTTGAGACTCGACATTGCATATAGATGTGGAAGACCTGAAGCTTCGGTCCATTTAAAGCTTACGCACGCATGCATACTGGTATGAATAAATATGTAGCACCGTGTACCTAAGAATAAGTCCTCGTAGTTCACCTACTCAAACCTATCTGTCACGTACACGCGCTGTCTCTTTCCCATGACGAATTTATGTATTATAAACACGCCTATCCCCCCCTTTTACCCCTTTTCTGCACTACCCCTATACTACAACGACACCCCTGTCCGAATGTTTCCTCGGATAAAGATTATTAAAGCTGGAAAGGTTTATAACATGGGTAAGTTTAGAGATCTTGCTCGGGAATTTAAGACCGACTATCATACCGGATTCTGCTCCAATAATTAATAGGTACATTTACCTATATGGGGGTATATGTAAAGTGCGTTACGACCAATGCATTCACGGATATCGATGGCTCGTGATGTTGAAATAATAACTTCAGCGTGAAGTATGCTAACTGCTAAAAGCATAGGTAATTGTTTGGCGGGTGGATAGAGTGATTTATTAGGATGAGGGAACGCCAAAAACTCCCGGAGAGGCTCCTCAGTAGAGTCTGTGTTTCAGGAGGGGGACTGTATTCGGTTATAGCCCCAAAAAAAATGAAGAGGAAATGTCACCATAATCCAACGTAGATCTGCTACAGCGAAACGCATAAACAAGAAAGAAAAAAAAGCACCTCGCTCAGAAAACTTCCCACTTAAACCTCAGACCTGTATATCCCCAATCCCAGCAGCTTACCAGCTGCCCCTAGTCTTTTGCCTGCACTTTCCGTCTTTTCCTCGGCTCCGATTTTCCTCTCACCTCGATGGAATCTTCTACCTCTGCCGCCGCTCTCTTCCTCTTCGCCTTGTCCTCCTTCTTCTTCTTCTTCAAGACCATGCTGGGTATGTCGATGATCTCGGGCTGCTGCTCCCCGTCGTGGAGCAGCACCTCGAGCCGGACGTACCGGTGGTCCTCCAGCTCCGACAGCGCGAAGCCGAGGCCTTCGTAGAGCTTGGTGGCGCCGGCGGGCTCGGCGATCAGGTACGCCGCCCCTCCGGCCGGGACGTCCGAGAGGGCCCTCCTCAGGAGCTCCGTGCCGACCCCCTGCTTCCGGTGGCCCTCGGCGACCGCCAGGCTGGAGATTTCTGTGCAAGAAGAAAAAAAAATATTTTTACAAATGGGCGTCAGCTTGCTCGTGGCTTATATCTATGTAGCGGGTCGGGGGACGTAGGTGTATAATACGTACGCCATAGGTTGGGGTGGTAGGCGCGCATGTGAGCGTCGCGGTTCGCTCCCACGGAGCGGTACAGGTTGCTCGTGCGGATGCCGCTCCACGCCCAGGCGTGCAGCTGCCTCAGCCAGTCGCTCTCGGTCGATCCCGGTCCGCGGACCGGCCTTCGGCTCTCCTTCTCCGCTACGACCTCCTGCTTCTTGGGCAACAGACGGTGGTGGTCGCTTCCGAGCTGCGCGTCGAGCTTGAGGACGACGACCGCGCCCACGACGGCACTCTCGTCTAGAGCCGTGTGTATGCAAGCGCCGTTCAGCAGCATCCACCGCAGCGTTGTGTCCCACTCTCTTACCGAGGCTTGCTCGAGGCTCTTGCGGTGCTCCCCGTTCTCGGGGTGGTTGACCCACGGCTGCAAAAGTGCTTGGTTCGTGACCGTCCCCCAGTGGGCGTTTGCGACGACTTGGGCTGTTTTGTAAATCCGACTTATTACCTCCTTCCGCGTATAGCCCGCGTCCAACATCTCTTGGAACCCCGCGCGCGATAGTCGCTCGTACGTAATGCCCATTAAGTGCAGATTGTGTGGTCCTAGAAGAAACGAAGAAAAAGAAGAAAAAAAGTGCTTGATGTAAAACCCGTTTGTGTTTCTTGTTAGATGTTTGATAACGAGAACCTATATATATATGTGTGTGTCGTGAGATGAGCATCGGGTAGCAATAGAACGATCATCTATCCACTTTACTGTGTACGCACCTCGGGCAGAACTCTGAAGTCTACCTTACAACTTTGTAGACTTCTGCAAACAAAGAATCACCTGAGGCCTGTTGGTGTCACAAGAAGAAGAAAACTATTCAGGTGACCTAGTATACGTGCCATGTCAGCAACAAGAATACGTGCTCTAGGGAGAGGACCGTGTAGGTACGTTTTTCGCCATCCCGCCTTCAACGTGACCACTCTCTACAGGGCTGGTAAAGCGGCTAATATCAGTAAGCTCGGCTTGTTGAGGCCTGAAGCCTCAAGTCACATATTTTAGGGGATATAGAAGCTTTAACTATTAACCTAGCATAAGAAGATGAGTGATATTTCATGTTCCAGCATCCATCTTGTTAGTAGGTATTTGTACGGGAAACCCCCTCCCTCCCCCTTCCCCCCTCAGGAGGCTTCCTAACTGCCCCCATTAACCTCACACGGGAGGGAAATGTGCTATTTTTATATTATATGCCGCCCTTGGAGGCAAGTTCAATACATATTCGTGAGGTCGACAGCGTGCTTAGACACGATTAATTCGGCATGGGGTCTATGCACGACGTCGATATTATCCCTATCCTCGGTGCTGCAACCATGTGGCTTGCTATTTTTAAGACTTTTGCTTCCGGAAATTGCGTTACGTGCCTGGATCTAGTCTTTATGAGGATATAGAAGTATACATAGTGCCTGTCCCCGGTTTAGAGGTGCGTTGGAATGGGCCAACGTTTCACAGCAAGCAATTCAACAACAAGGGGAATTACAAATGGCATTTTAGTAATTCCTATCCCAGTGTTAAACGTCTAGAGGCCGTTGTATCATCATGAAGAACAATGTGCGCGTCTACAATATTTTTCCCATTTATATGCTCTACAATATGTCTTCGGTGAGGTTAGTTGCCCATGGATGCTGATACGAATATTTAAACTTGGGTCACGTTAATGGAAATGATCATGCTTGTGTTACATTATTTTTTCGCATTCCTCTGGTTTTTGCTAACAACCACTATCTTTTAAGAACAAAATAACTACCTAAGGCATGACCTTACCAACTACCTAATATGACTTATACAGGTAGCATGAGAGAGAACTGACGAGTTTTTGCATTTCCCCCTATTTATGGGACAAAGAGCAACATCACGTGAGCATCAGAAAATAAGCAGAGAAGCAAAAAATAGACCACATTGCTATTTTTATTTTTTAAAAAAAGAAAAAGAAAGGTTTTCCTTAGAAACAATTATGCCCTAGGGGGGAATATATAGCCATTCTGTACCACATTGTCTTGGATGTATGTTCAATTATTGGAAGGAGCAGTGGGTGAATCTCTCCATGGATAGGTTCCAGCTCTCACCAGGTTACTTGGAAGGTTCTTAGGGAATTTTATGTTAGTTACCTACCTACCTAGGTACTAATTATTTTGTATTCCCTGATGGCCATCCATTTTGGGTTTTCTCAAAATATACGCATAGCATGTCTTCATAGACAAACAAGAGGCCTGTCAGGTTTCGTTGCCTCTATGCCTAGAATTATATTAGCTTCCCGGAGCTCGATGAGCAAGAACCCAAGATTTATGTGTGTCTAGCACCTTCTTGACCATGCCAACCGAGTTCCAAAAATATCAACCCATGTGTCCTTGACATTATGTTGGTTTATTTGTGCTATATATTTCAAAACCATCTACAACTGTTTTCACAAAGGCCTGGTACCCCGGGCTCAGGGTCTCTCGTGTCAAGGCATTGGAAAGGAAAGGAGTGTACTCAGTAACTTCAGTCCATTTTCTCCTCGACAAATCTTTTACAAACATAGACAAAGACAGGAAATTCACTCATTAAAAAAAGAAAATAAAGAGAGAACCCCCCTTTAAGATTGCCACACAAATATTCAGTCACGCTCATGGTCTGTAAGAATTCCATTGGTGTGAAAATAGGACATGTAGCAAGACCCCATTGTAAATAACGATAAATTTGTTAATATAGCTAACCATATCATTAAGATACTACAATCTTAGTAGGTTACCTCTTTCCTCTTTGCATTTCCCTTCTATTTAAGGTAGTCAAACAATTATGTTTTAATATGGTGAAGTCAGTATTGAATATTGCTCTCCAGATTCCTTTCACAGCAACAGTGCACCAAACGTGACTAAACCAAATGCCACTAAAGCAACACTGTCACGTATGCCATACGTTGCTATATAAGAGCTAATAACCAGTACGGCAAGTGGCGTTCGCGGGCGTTCACTTTTGCCTCAAACACTATTTCTTGAAGTCCCTGGCTGGTATTTATGAAACCATTTTTTACGTCTACTGTAAATATCCTCCTCTAAAAACCACATCTAAAATGACAATATATACCAGCTCAAGGAGATATGACCTCATTGGGCTACAAAAAGGGACCCCACGGGAAAAAAAGCTTTTCCATAGGAATCCGTGGAGATTTGTCAAAGTCGTGGGAATTCCCACCATTTCTCATGGGACATCGTGGGACGTGAGAATTTTCCCACGAGACGAGGATATATAGCACTATGACCTAATGAGCCCCTTCCCTGCCTCACCATGAAGATCAAGAGATTCTACATATTTACATTGCCGCTTTTGACTTACGTACTGACATTATTTCTATGTCCTGTACAAATCAACACATCTGCCATCTCCCCCTTCTTTCCCTCTTTATGCTTTTTGGTTTTTAATTCCCCATAACAAAACATTTTAAAATAGGAAGGTAGGACACCTCATTGTCAAAGACGCAAATGAAAGGTATATTTACCTAGTGCTCAAATTTACATGTCAGTGCACACAAAAAAATACTTTTCTCTCTCTTGATATTGTACATATCTTGTGAAATCTTAACATCTTTGTATACAGGCTGTGCTTAGTAGTAACCCTGCCAGGCACGATATGGTATGGTACAAATCTCCCTTTCAGAAAATTCAAAGATGAATGTCCTCCACTGGTTGCTATGATGTTTATGTCGACTCCTCTTTTCTAATTTCCATGTACGTGTAGAGGCATGTACTACCAGCCATGTCCACGAGGTTGGCAGACAACTATGAACTACAAATGCTCAAAATAAAGGAGCTCCTTCACCAGGCCAGGCATCACTATAATATAATTCCTCAGTCACAACAAGACTCCATGATTCCAAACCTCATCTCCAAGGCATATATCACCACCTAATAGGCAACTTTCCCAGTGTACAGACTATGTCGTTATAGTCAACTCCTGTAACTTAACAACCGCCTCACTCTGATCTAAATTCCGATAGTCTACCCTGCTGTATTCCCCAGGACAAGCCATGCTTACCGTGATAGTAAGGATATATTTGACCACATCAAGACAACTGACTTGGTGAGAAACAACAATGAGCCTACCTATTGTACAAAAACCAATTTGCCTGCCACAAAAAAAAAACAGCACAACGGCACAGGCAGATTGTTAATGTCACACGTAGATGTCTTGGCAGGAAAGCAACTTCTAGTGCCTAGTAATATATATATATTCCTGAGAAGGGAGCATTGCAAATCTGTATGGCTCTCCATTCTACAGGATAAAGCAATGTACCAGCTCTTTCCCTTTAGAGGTGTGTCCTAGCCTTAGTCGACTACTTAGTCCTTGCCGGGCCCTTCCCCATGGTCTTGCTGTAGCCCGGACAGCAAGTCAGCGCAAATCGGGCAGAGGTCATCGTCGCCAGTACATATGGTTGTAACTGCTACAAATTCCCCCGAATGCCTTGCGTAGTTTCCCTAACGATGCTAGGTACTGATGGTAATTCTTGATACCATAGGCTATGATTCCCCCCCCTCTATTTATTTATCTTCTGACCTGCTTTTTTTCCTCTGTCCCTCTCTCTCTCTCTTCCTCCCTCACACACACACACACTCTCTCTCTCTCTTTCTTTCTTTCTCTGCCCTTTTCCCTCTGCTGGTACCAGAATTTCCTGGAATCAAATCATCTGCCCTCTTTCCTTCTACCCAGACCTTTCTCTTTTTTCCCACAATCGTTTTGTTTTTTGTCTTCGTTTTTCCCCCCTCCGGAACTCTTAGCATCAGCTTCGGACTTGATACATTCCTGCCTTTTCCATTTTTTCTGCATCGTGAGGAACTCCAAGCTTCCTCTTTCTAGAGATCTTCGAGAGATCCCGAATCTGCTGGTGTTGGAAGATTTCCCTCGTTTCCTACGTCCCACATCACCGCCGTGATCCCTTCTCGAGACATCTTCTGTTCAAGCTTCGGTGCCGCTTCGTTTTTCGATTTCGCAGAAAGGTCAGTCATCCTCGAATTATGCGTCGCCCTCCATGTGTGTTGACTTGCAATTTCTCTCTCCTTTTTTTCTTTTCCTCTTTTTTATTTTTTTTCCCGTTTGCCCTTTTCCCCTTGCCCTCGTCCTTTTTTCACAGCATTGCCCTTTATTATCAGTACACCACTACTACATACTAACAGATTTTTGTTCTTGCAAATAATAGTACAGTGAGGTCTAACCTAGGACCCTATCAATCCAATCCCAATTATACGAGCTAAGCCCAAATTGTCAAGATGGCACCAACTGTCCTTCTGGAAACTCCAACACAGGAGGAATCCCGAGAGGACAGCATCACGCTGGGATTAAGTTTGGCGTGTATTTTCGTATTCTTGATCATTCTGATGGTCATTTACTTCTATAGAGATGTGGCGGATCTGCTACGTGCCATCTGGGAATTTCTATTGAAGCAAGTGGTACGGCTAGGACATATTGGTCAGGCCAACCAAGCCAACCCTCCCCATGGTAAGTCTCTCTTTTCATTTTCAGCACTGTGTATTGTCCTTTCCCTTGTTGTTTCGTGCTTGATACAAAGACTCTGCTGTCTTCGGTTTGTCGACTTGTTTCTATTTAGAGCATCATCGTCGAGCCTTGGAAAGAAGACTAATCATGTCTCGAATAGGTGGCCAAAACCACCCGCACCATGGTCATCAACCACACATTGCACCCGGTAGTAACGTGGAAGATCTCGGCCCATATATCGAGTTACAAGACCTGCCGCCGGCACATACCGTAGCTCATCCTATGCCATCTGCTGTCCGATCAAGCGCTCGACAACGCGACCATTCATCGCAGTCACAGCCTTCGAGCCACCAGCCTTCATCAAGTCACCGGCCTTCATCAAGTCACCAGCCTTCATCGAGTTACCAGGCTCAAACCCATGAGCAAATCGGATTCGCCGTTTCGGACATCGACAACCGTCGCCCTTCGACCGTGCAGGAGGAGTCGAGTTCGAGTGCCGGAGAGCTAACGCCTCCCACGCCTCCCGGTCGGCCCAGAGGAGCAATTCGAACCCTTCACACCTACGGAATCAGCCAGGACTTTTCCCACCAAAGCCTAGTTCCCCCAGCTTTGGCACCGAAGAAGCAGCAGTCTGTACGAGTCCCCTCAAGTCCAGTTGGTACGGGTATTGGTGCTGGCATCGATGAAAGGAAACTCCGAAGAGCACGGAGCAGTCCGGGTTCGAAGAGGGACGCTCGATCATCTCGCGCTGTGTCGTTTCCTCAGTACGCTAGTCCATCTGCTGTAGACAGTAAGTTTCTATCTATGTAGCATCTCCCCTTGATTGTCCCCTTTCCTCTTTGAGCGACCCCATTGCCACGTTCCATCAACAGAATTCCCATCGATAGCACCATCTCCATCGTGGGGCATGATGGCTACTGGGTTCGAGAGCACATTCATTCCTGGGCGTCAACGCTACAGTATATAAATTTGCATCACCTTCATTTAATTTCTATCTAAAAACTACATCCATCCTTCCTCAACCTACCTACGCCATCGAACCCGGTCTACGAAACCCCCCAAACTAACAAGCTACCCAGGTGGTAACGACGACGACGACGACGCCTCGCTCCCGCCTGCGATTCCCGCGAAAAACCCCCGTCGGCTGAGCCAGGCAAGTCAGATCTCGCACCGCCGTTCGTTCGCCAGCAAGCCGCTTCCAGAACTGCCCCGCCGCCCCGAGCTCGACCTGCTGCCTAGCCAGAGCCAGTCCCGCGACCGCGACCACGCCCGCCGCTCGTCGTCGTACAACAAGCCCAAGCCGCTCTTCCCGCCCACCTCGCGGGACCGAGAGTCGTCTGCACCCCCCATGCCGGCTAGCTACGCTAGCAGCCAGTGCCTGCCCAACGTGGGCACCGCGGCGACGATGCGCTCGCCGAGCGCCGACGCGGCGCGCCCCCGCCGCGGTAATCTCCCGCGCGCCCGCGCCTACGGGGACCTGACGGTGCTGCGCGAGCAGCAGCAGCAGCGCCGCTACGACAGCGGCAAGCGCGACGACGACGACGACGACGAGGATGCGGAAGAGGGCGTCAGCGCCCTGTACGAGTCGCTCTCGGAGTCGGACTTCGGTTCCACGGTCGTGCATGTCAGTCCCACGCGCAAGTAGGCGGTTGGTTGGTTGGTTGGTTGTGTCTTCGTGTGCGGAAGAGAAAGAGAAGAAAAAAAAGAAATCCTCGTTTCTGATGTCGACTTCTGCTCGACCTACAAAGTATACAATGCTGGCTACGACTACATAGGGTGTGTGTGCTTTCGGATCTCGGATCCCACGTTCCGCACGCACACAGTACCTATCTGGACCGCTGAGCTTTCGAGTCTCCTGTCTCCTGTTCCGGCATCGTCAGCAGCAGCAAGCAAGTAAACACCAGTTCGCCCACGCTCAGTCAGAAAAACAAAAAAACATCCACTGTTCTTCTTCATCTTCTTCGGCACTCATCACTTCCGTCTCGACGCTCTCTGGCATATGTCTCTCTCTCTCGGTTTCGGCTACACGGTCTACTTCTCTGCACGGTTTTTCTCCTTTCCATGCCTCAGTACAATACAGCCCCATCTATGCCCCGTCCGTCCTCGGAAAGAACAAGAAGAAAAAATCGCACCGGTCCTTGCATATGTACCGCAGTGATCACACACTCCCCCTTTTGGTATCTGCTTCTCGGCCTTTGTCCCTTGCCCTGACAACGTCGTCTCGTCCTGCTTTCGACTTTCTCGGCATACGGATGATCCCCCATACGGCTTTAGCCTTGGAACTCTGAATTCTCTAAGAACAACCGGCAACGGAAGATCGACAGAGCAAAAGAAAACCCCAAAATAAGCATACCTCCCTATTTCGTTGTGCGTCTTCGTCGAGACTAGGTGGCCAGGCAAAAAAAAACCCCCAAACAAAACACAAACAACACGGGTTGTATTACACGTACGTGGCATAGGAACAACCTGACGTGTTCTCACCTCTCTCTCTCTATCTCTCTAGGATCGATCCATCATCTTCCGTCTCCAATAGCCTTTGACTTGGAAACGACGGATTCAGGTTGGCTCAGAACACGAGAGAAGGTTCTGAACACTCAACAAGGCGCATGACGTCTTTTTTTTCTTTTTGTTTTCTTTTTCCTACCATATCCGACGCGGCGCGTTTCTTCTAGTTTTTTCCCCTTTCGTTCATTTTCACATCGGTTTTTTCTTTTCCTTTCTACATTGTTTCGTGGCGTCCAGGCCTAGTAACATACATGCATACACACTGCGCAGTTTTTTCGCAAAACAGGAGTTCCTTTTTTCGCGGCAGATCGTCGTGTGTGCAGAGGAGAGAGGGTGGGAAAGGAAAAGAGAGAAAGGGTAATGGTAATAGGAGAGACTCTGCTCTCTGTCACAGATCGATCGGTACTTTCTCTACTTCCCCTTACATTCTGCCTACTTATTCGAGATCACGTCTTCTCGATTTTTTCTGCTCTTCGGATCAATACTGGTCTGTTTTCTTCTTCCTTTTTTTCTTTTTTTTTTTCACTTCCGTCACGCGCACGTTTCGGTTCAGATCGTCAGTTTCCGCAAGTTGTCGTCGTCCTTCTGGTCGCGGCCTCGAGAGCTCGTTGTCGTCTCGACTCGAAACCCATCGGCTCTGCGGTATGCTTCACTCGATCGAAGCACTCGTGCTCTGCGGCTGCCCCAAACAAGGGGCTATCCTCGTCTTGTTTCTGTCTCGTCGTTTCCCCACTCAGTCGTGGGATAATCACCAATTTCTTTCGCACTTGATTTCACACGAGAGGTTCTTCTGTTTCTTCTGTATGTATAGGGGGGTGAAAAGGAAATGAGAAAATTTAGAAAACCCACATCAAACGTCCGCTGGTGCCCGTGAACTTATGCCCTTAAGCTGCAGGCTCTGTAGGTCTAGGTTAGAAGGTGCGCCTTGCCCGATTGTCTCACGATACTTCAAGCATAGAAGACATTTGTACACTCGTACATAGTAGTTCTTACTAGCCTGGCATTTGATGTTTTCCATTGCTAGCTATCTTGAGGTAGGTATATACAATCTCTTGGAAAACGCCCTGAGAATGCCATACCACCGACGCCTTTTGCTGCCTAACGTATTCATTGCACACATCCCTATCATCTTCCCCCCTCATATACTCATACACACGAGCCCCGATCATTATTAAAAAAAAAAGAAAAAGAATTACACTCCGGCAATGACATACAAAGGAAATTCGTATTAAAAGCAACGCAATGTCACAATGAACCTTTTAAACGCTAGATCCCGTCGTCCTTTTCCAATTGCGGGGCGGTAAACTTTCAAAGACAAACGCGTCCTGGGATATCTGCGGTTTGCTAAAGTTGGCTTTAAATGGTACGAAAAAGGTTGGCATAAGCTGGGGCTTGGTATTATACGGCGTGAGCTTCGTTTGTCTAGGTCTTGCGACCATAGTCTTGTTAGATTTGTCGCCAATAATCTTTTTCTGTTCCCTGAGGATCGCGCGGAGTTCCTCTTCGTCATTGGTGATTTGTGCCTTTAGGAAGCTAAGATCCTTAGGATCATGGAAAGCACCAAGGGTCTCCATTACGGGTGTTCTTGGTACGTATTCGACTTCCTTGGGCTTAGGAGCATATTTTTCCGGGACGATTTTAGGGTCGAGGTATGCCGCTTCGCCTTTGTCCAGCAACTGCATGATATCTATGCTCTCGCCAGGGGGTATCGGGTCCGGATGACTTGGTGTAACACAGTTCAAATCTACTTCTTTGCGTAGAACATGGTCGATGTCGATGGCGGAGAAGAAGGCACAGGCTTGCGGCAAGTCGTTTATCCCAACCTGTTGAGCAAACATGGCGCGGGTCCAGATATTAGAAACCTGAAGAGCCATCGCAGCGCGGTACTTGTCCTCGTCCTTAACTAAGTAGCGGATTTCGTCGTGTACACTGATCGCCATGCGGGCATTTATGTTGAATCGCCGGGTGAGATAATCCATGGACACAATCAGGAGATGAAGGTAATCCACACCCGAAGATTGAATTGCCCAGTTGATCCGAGAGGTGAGATACCCACCCTTGCTTATGTATTGGGCCATTAGAGCTTGAGTGATACCGGCTCCGAGGACTGGGGTTCGCGGATGATCTTGTTCTGCAAACTCCTCAAGCTTATTGAAGACAAATGACTCGGTACCACCTCTCCAAAATGCTCGGTTGTGCAGAGTTTTTCTGTTCGTCTTTGTACCCTTTGTGGAAGCATATAGTCTTCCGGCAATGTCGAGGGTTTCCTGTTCTGATAGGTTCGGATTGAACTGCCTCAATAAAGTCGCAGCAAAATTGAGTCCGGCGCCGTATATTCTTCCGTAATTAAATATCTTCGCTTCGTTTCGCGATATACCCAATATAGCAGCTGTCCGGGAATGAAGATCAGTGCCGGCTGCCTTAGTACCTTCGAGAGTCATAAAACCAATGGCGTTGCCCCCATGGAGCTTGAAAGTTGCATCCCCGACGAGGCTAGCAATCCAAAGTTCTTCCGAATCCACATCAGCACCGACAAAGGAGTAACCGGGTGGTGCCTTGACCATTGCCTTCAACTCGGAGCCTACCCTATTCTTCTTTGCGTTGCTGGCGGTCAACCACGTATTTTCAACAGCTCTCCGGGTAATGGTGCCCATTGGAATGACTTGCGGTAGGATATAACCTTGTTCGGGGTCGATATTCCCGTGCTGGCCTTTTCCTTTGAGAGCGTCTCCCCCCTCGTAGACGGCGAGTTGGTTCATGATTCTGTCGCGGGCACTTATCCAGTAAGAGCAAGAAGCGTTCATCTCCAGTGCCTCCTTCGCGTAAGGGTATTCCGATGACAATGTGCCCTTGTCAAAGTAGGTCAGATAACTTTTAGCCAAAGGGGTTCCACATCTAGACTTGGGGCCATTCTTGTGGGGAAGTTTGAAATATAGTCCGCCCCTGTCGTTCTTGAGAGCTTCGTTGGGGTCGTCAGAGAAGTCACAGCGAACTAACTGTGTTTCACTATATTTCTCTGCATCCGAGAGGGGCACCCGGAAAACCCAGCCATAATTGTCAGACCAGTGCAAAGGATAGCCATCCCACGCAAGTCGAAGAAGAAGGGGGGTAATTCGAGTCCGTATTGTCAGATTCATCGGCGCATCACGCTTCGGAAAGAGATCCTTGTACCACTTGGGCATACCAGGCAGTTTCTGTCGAGCGGCAGGCCGTGGAGGTTCACCCTTCTTCCCCTTGGTCATTTTGATCTCTTGGCCAGACCAATCTAATTGCTTCAGCCACGGATCGCTGCTCCATTTCTCTTTGTCGTCTTTGATCTCGAGTGCCTTCTCTGCCAGCGCTTTTAGTCGTTCCTGTACAGCATTGGAAAGTTTATTGTAGGTTGCCTCGGCCTTTTCAATATATTCATCCCAGGATTTATTGATGGGCAGTATGACGGATGAAAGATGTCGTAAAGCAGCGAAGCTAACGGGATGAGGACAGACTTCGAGGAAACTCCCGAATACTTTCTTATATACCTGATGGGTGACTTTGACATCGGCGGCACAATACTCGAGTAGTGCGTCTAGTTTCGCGAGCACCCCTTCCCGGTCTAATTCGCCGAACTCATCTCGGATAGACTTGTCGATGACGAGGTTCAGGTGAAACTGAGCAACGTCACGGAGTGAGTTGATAGAACTGCGCTCGAACCACAGTTCATCTTCTTCGTCGTGCAAGTCATTGCCGGCAAGGAGATTGGCCAGGTCTGCATCCTGCGTCTCCTGGGCAATCTTAGCCCGGAGCTCCACGTTCTTTCTGTGTTTCATCCACTTCGGCCGTTGTCGAGAGCACATGCCATTGACGGCGACATGCAAGGACATGGTATCTATGAACGAATTTCTTGTTTGCTCGAGACTGTACTCCTCCAGGACTCTTCCTCGGTCGTAACCGACATTGTGGCCAACAATAACTCGATCTTGGGTTGGGTCACCAAGAGGGATCAAGTGTTTGTCTGTCTCGGACTCGCCAAGCAGCCATGGGGATAACCAGACATACCATGCTGTAGGACTCATTGCGCAGGCCATGATGGCATAGGGGCTTGCTTTCCACAAAACCTCGACATCGAAGCAAAGCATATCCGAGTCCGGAGCTTCCACCCGCAGCGCTTCGTTATCAGTATATTTCGTCCAGCCACTTTGCTTTAGCCACCTCTTTGGCCGCGAGGGGGCTTCTGCTATAGCAAACTGTTTAGCTTTAGTCAAGAAGGGTTCGGCAGAGTCGATTCCGAGTTTGTGGAAGTGTTCATCCAGACTTTTGCCCTGCAACTCGGGCAGATCGAAGGAAATGGGGGGACTGTTGTCGGTGTTCTTTCCGAGTAGATCATGACGGGACAAGTGTTCTTTGGACAGTTCTACGAGCTCCCGTGGCACCTCGTCCTCAATACCGGGGAACACCTGCTCATGCATGTATTTACTGAGGTGCTGCACATCGATATCGCTGAACCGAGCATCAGATTGAACTATGTTCTCTACTTTAGACGAGTACTAAGGGTAGGTGGGTATATATTATATAGGGCAACTGACTTGCGAGGCTTGTCGGCGTGCTAACCGAAGATTGCGCACCCTCGGCCGCGGATACTGCGGCCGTGGTCTGCCATCTCGATTGCGACTGCGCCCGTGACAAGGAGGAAATGAGCCATGGCTGCTGTCGCGGGCGCTGGCGCTGGTATTGTGCGCGATGCTTGGCTAGTCGCACGAATCTGGCAGTGGGTGCGCTTCTAACGTGACCTTTGACAGGTTGGAGCATCTTAATGGATCCCTCAGAGCATTGCGGGGTGGAGAAATAGTTTCTGTCAGCCGAATTAGGGAGAAGTTGCGGATGTTGAAGTGGTGATGCCGGTTATGCGCCCTCCTCTAGGGTAGAGAAGAAGCAAGTGATTGGGATGGGGATGGGCTCAAGAGAAAAACTTCGATTGGATCCGAGGAAATTTCAAGCTAGGTGGGGTAAAGACCGTAGACATATGACAAGCATTTGCTGATAAGCCCTGATAAGGAAGTTGAAGCTCACTCACACCCCGTTAACCTAATTTGATACTACATACATACTAACCTAGGTAGTACAGCTACGACTAGGTACATACATAGCATAAACCTTACTCTTCTCATTTTCATACCCCGACCCTCACTACTAAGATAACTTGAAGTACCTATCGTATCCTTCGAGACTGGAATCACCTTTCCCGCATGGCATTTCTGCAACGAATGTCTCAACTCAACTCAACTCAAAAAAAAAAGTACCTAAGACAATTGGCTGACTACATTATATATATATACACCTAAGTAAAGGAAGAAAAGAAAAGAAAAACAGAAAAAGAAAAGAAATTCAGGAAAAAAAAAATGTCGGGTTTGCGACGGCAACCTTCGCTTGCACCGTCCCGTTCCAGAACCAAGTTCAGCCGACCTGGTTATGCCATCAGCCGAGTTGTATTCGGCAGAGCACCGCGACGATAGATCCAAACCCTATAGCGGAGACCTCGGTTTCATTCTCGAAATCTATCCAGCACCACCCTCATCCTCAACCCCCATCCTCCCCCCACCCCCCTCCTTATGTAGTATCTCAGGTATAAGTAAGTAGTACCTTAGGTGCTCCGACGGCAATCCCAATCGCTGGAGGACCCGTCGCACGTCACATAAAGACACGTTCGGCTCGGCCGTAACGGCGGACCCGTCTAGCACTAGGTCTCGCTACCACCTCGCCGTCAAATAGCATGTCTCTGCATGTAGTAGTAGTAATTACTAGCCGCCGTCGAGGGCCGCTTGGGCTTGTGTATCCCACATGGGTGATCGAGCAGGGCCAGGGGTATCGATCATCTTGCGTAATCATCGTACCTTGGGGGGTAATTCTTTCTGGGAGAGGGGCATCGCGAACGAGCATCGGCATTAGGTTACGGGATGCCAAGCTTGGCCGCAAATTATATTTACTCGAGCGCTGGTCGATGTTTTCTCATGCTAGGCGAGAAGTCTTAAACATTTTTGCTGTAGAATCGCGCGACGACAAATCAGCTACGATGGTCCAGGTCTCGTGCCGAGACGACGGCCCTCTCCTTCCCGAGACTCAGCAAGGGGAAAAGGGGGGGAAACATTGGAACATAGCTAAGGTTATTGAGCTGGGTTTTAGCCTCAAAACCCCGTTGTTTTCGCCTCTGCGGCTGGTTACGTTTGTCTCGCAGATTTTAAGAGCTAAAGAATAAATGTTCCAGCTCCGGCCCCGACCCCCCCTATTTCCTCAGTCAGTTTCCAGACCCGATCAAGACAACACATAAAATAGGCTCGCAGCTCGGTAATGTTGCAGAATGTTTGTCTGGATCATGTACTAAATATCTCTGCTTAGATCATCCTGTGGTACAAGATAGATGAGGTCTCACGGCAAAGCAGATCTTGCTTCTGTACAGATGGCACGACAGCATCGTGACACGGGCAGTCGAGAAGACGTAAACAAGGTTCTACGACGACCCTCGACACATCTCTCCGCCATTCATCAAAGATGCCTCTGTGGGCGGTTTCGGGTAAAGGCTTCGCCACGGCCGCTGTGGACAGCTAGCTGGTCACCCCAGGTTCTTCAGCCATACATGACGTACCGCAGCTCTAGATCGCGAGAGTATGGGATCTAAGTGGACCATATATCTACCGATCCTCTGGCTCCTCGAGTCCATTTAGCAACCTAGGAAGGGAAGCTAGCCGTCCACCGAATGTATGGTACCAGAATCTCAGCTTAGCATACACAGGGGCAACATCATGGACTCGGTACATTCCCTGCCAAGACCGGTTCCGGGAGATGCCAGTGACGATTTTGCGTCGAATGCCGTTGAAAAAGATGGCATAGACGAACTGAACAGGGTGTTTGGAGAGTTTGATGTCGACCCGGGACCCAGGGCTGCCAACTTCCGAGATGCGAGTACAAACGGCAGCGATCTGGAAAAGCAAAGTCAAGGGAACCCACGAGCCCATATATTCTTGACCAGACCCATGACTACTCTCCACGAGACGGCTTTCTTTATGGTAGTGGCAACCGCCAATTTTACGCCTCGTGAGTAGTTCTCGCCCTCCGCCCAACCCCTTATTTGCTTGAGCACTTGTGCACCCCGTTCCATCCCGCCATCTACTCATCAAACACCAGCTTTAATCTGCCGTACTAAACAGAACATTCAGTATCGGGATTCCACCAGACTCTCTGCATCCTGCACATAATCGGCGACGACTTGGGGGTGACGAACTCGGGGCAGCTGGTATGGCTGATGTCGGGCTACGGGCTCACCGTGGGCACTTTCATCCTGCTCGCGGGCCGCCTGGGAGACGTGTACGGGTACAAGCGGATATTCGTGCTCGGGAACCTGTGGTTCGCCGCGTTCACGCTGCTCGCCGGGCTCTCGACGTACGCGCGGCGCGAGAGGCGCTACGCCGTCTTCCTCGTCTCGCGCATCATGCAGGGCATCGGGCCCGCGCTGCTGATCCCCAACGCCGTCGCCCTGCTGGGCGTGACCTACGTCCCGGGCCCGCGCAAGGCGATGCTGTTCGCCCTGTTCGGGGCCGTCGCGCCCGCCTCGGCCGTCATATCGCCCGCCGTGACGAGCCTGTTCGCCATGGTGTGGTGGCCGTCGGCGTTCTGGGCCCTCGCGCTCGTGCTGGTGATCGTCGCGCTCTCCGCCGTGCACGTCATCCCCGACGTCCCGCAGTCGCCCGAGGAGACCGCCGCCGCCGTACCGCAGCCCCACGGGGGTTCCGCCACTTCTGCGCCGAGCTCGACGTCCTCGGCGCGGTCACGGGCGTGACGGGCCTGGCGCTGATCAGCGTGGCGTGGAACCAGGGGGCGGTCGACGGCTGGCGCAGCGCGTATGTCTGGGCGCTGCTCGGGGTCGGGGTCGGGCTCTGCGGCGGCTTCGCGTACGTCGAGGGGCGGGCGCGCAAGCCGCTGATCCCGCTGCGGGCCGTCAGCTCGGGCGTGGCGTTCGTGCTGGCGGCCGTGTTCTGCGGCTGGGGCTGCTTCGGCATCTACATCTACTACACGTGGGAGTTCTACGAGGTGGCGCGGGGCGCGTCGCCGCTGCTGGCGACGGCCTGGCACAGCCCCATCCTCGTGTCGGGCGTCGCGGCCGCCGTCACCACGGGCCTCGTGATCCACCGCGTCGGGCCCGCCGCCGTCATGGCCCTGGCGCTGCTCGCCTTCACCGTCGGCACGGCGCTGATCGCCACCGCGCCCGTCGGCCAGACCTACTGGGCCCAGACCTTCCTGTGCAACGTCATCGTCACCTGGGGCATGGACCTGAGCTTCCCCGCCGCCACCCTCATGCTGTCCGACCTCGTCGCCTCGGAGCACCAGGGCATCGCCGCCAGCCTCGTCACCACCGTCGTGAACTACAGCGGCGCCCTCGCCCTCGGCGTCGCCGGCACCGTCGAGGCCCGCGTCAACCGCGGCGGCCGCACGCCCGAAGACGTCCTGAGGGGGTACCGCGGCGCGTGGTACGTGGCCGTCGGGCTGGGCGCCGTCGGGCTCGCGATCAGCCTCGCTTTTGCTTGGAGGTTCTCTAAGTGGCAGAGAGCTACGGCGGCAGGTTGAGCGTTGGAGGGGTAGGAAGGGAAAAGGGGGAGCCAAGGATGTGTGGTTGATTGAAACTACTAATATATGTCACAATTCTTTTTAAGGCCCGTTAGCTTTTGCCTAAGCCGTGGTAATAAGGGCTTGTTGTGTTAGAAAGGTAGGTATGAGGTAGATTATTCAATCGTATATGTAATACGGCTTACTCTGTGTGCTTTGCTTTGCTTTGCTTCGAATAACATCAATTTCTTTTTACGTTTTCGAAATAAGTTTACTACCTATTTCTACTGCAATAGGTTACGTGATTATCCAAGACATCGAAAAGTACCAAAGGTAGTAGGAAAGATAAACTAAGAAATTGAGATATCTATATCCTCCCCCCCCCCTTTTTTTTTTCTTCCAGCCAGCGGCCGGCCAACATCTGTTTTAAGGATACGACAGAGCAGCTCCCGCTCTGTTCCGAAGGGGAAACCCCGTCACCTAACTACCTACCTGTCGGTCTTCGGGTCCTACTTGCGTGATTATTGTAGTGGTTTGTTTAGATACTTGAGGATATTCCCAATCCCTCGAGGACTCCCTTGGCCATCGATCATCCTAAAGATCATGGTCCTTACTGTACTTATCAGGTTAGGTAGGTAGGGAGGGTGGAGAGACACAAGTTCCAGCCCAGCGCAGCCTTCCTCACATATGTATCCAATCTTCCGATCTGACTCGTTTATTATTGATCTATCTATTTATCTATCCATCTATCTGTACAAACGGCATTTGAATTTCATGTGTGTGTGCGGCCGGGCAAGAAAGGATTGCCTGTTAGAGAACTAACCAGAGTATCGATTATATGTAAGTCAACTACGCCTATGTATAATTTCCATTTTCTCTTTTAATATTTCCTTCCAATAGGAAATCCGCAATTTTTGCCTCTCTTCTTCCCCTCATATTTTCCTCTTTTTGCACTTCTCCTCTTCCGTTCTTGGAGAGAGGGGGGCAACTTTTCTTCTCTTCTTCTTTTCTTTTTTCCTTTTTTTTTTTTTTGCCTCGGGGATCGCGACCATTTGGTAAAGCCAAGCTAATAAATTCTTCTGTATGGTTGAATGTTAAGGGCTGCTACTGCTGTGTGCCAAGCCAATCACTAACTGGTGATAGGAATGGGCAACGAAAAAAGTCCACCCCCCAAACCAGATCGACCTTAGGTGCGTGCGGGTTGGAGCGAGGGGAAGAGAGATAAATCTGTGTCTGTGTGTGCGTGTGCGTGTGCGTGTGCGCGTGTAAGCGGTAGAGATGAGGAAACCAAGACACAAATTGGAGTACGTATGGGATCCTCTATTTTTCTTTCCTTTTCTTCTCTTCCCCCCCTTGTCCCCGGCGGGAAATGCGGTTTCTTGATCATCATGCAAGGCTCTTTCGCCCGCGTCTTGTGATATGTGTGAATGTGGTAGGTATTACATATATCTTGTTCGAGGGAAAGACCCTTTTTCTTTCCTCTCCTCCATCTACCACGGTCTTTTTCTCTCCTCTGTCTCTCTCGTCCCGCATTATCCTTCCCTTGTCTCCCTCCCCGTTTCTTTGCTTATCCCCCAGCCTCGATCGCATTATTCAACACCACCGCCAATAAGATGTGATGACTGAGATGAACCGCGCATATTGGTGGCGACCTCTGAACGAAGAATGTCAAGAAAGCAAGAAAATAAAACCACCACCCGCCCCAGTACCGTATTACACGCCTACCCGGGAACGGTTGGCTGGCAAATTGACAACGAGTCTTACCGTGGTGGCCTCTGTCCCATCACGTAGGTTGTGATATGTAATAAGTTGCCTAATAAGTTACCCTGTGATTCGAAACCTACATGTGCGCGTGCTCTGTTGAGTTGGATCACATTTAAGGGTAAGGCGAGGGAGACGATGACACCCGGGCCGGATTCCTTGTCATGCTCAGTCATGTCGGATGCACTATGTAGATCGTAGTATGCCGTTTTTACTAACCTAGGGGTCTGTCCGTCCTATCGACAAAATTTACAGCTCAGCTTTTCCTTGGCTCTGATTGGTGTTTCTCAACCAACCTGTCCGAGCTAGGTTAGGTTAATACGGGCCCGGGTAACGATGGTGGCAGTGGTTGCAGACATCTCTCTCTACAACGCTCACTCGGGACGCTGAGCTGAGCTGTGAGTGACAGCTAGTTAGGCCTAGAACGCTGTCCTCAAGCGCAGCCAAGGTAAGCGGTAGCACGGGCATCATTCGACAGGCCGCGCAACCGTTATACGATAGTTAGAACGGGCGGCTACCTGCCGACAGGCTTCACTGCATGTGTTCCTTTCCTTATTTTGGTAAAAAGGAGGGAGGAGGGAGGGGGAGGGGCAAGAAAAGAGAAAGAATAGGTAGGCTGCGAAACAAACAACTAATAAGAGACGTACGGATACGGCATGCCTATCATGGATAGTGTTATTGGAGAAGGACTAACAAGGACTAACGAGGACTACTACAACACAGTAAGTAATACTGCAGCCAGCGGCCGATCGTACCCCGGCTCTGACAACAAGGCTCCGTGGATCCAAAAGGATTTGATTACCTACACTAGGTACGATGCCATATGGAAGGAACACAGACACCGGGGAGGGGAGAGAAGGGAGAGAAGAGAGATGGCTGAAAATAGGTAGGTGGCTTCGCCTGCGTGCTGCACATAACCCAAGTTGGCAAATAGCTAAACCTAGGCTATTAACCTAGGACGAATCCACCGGGGCGGGACGAGGGGAGCTTTGGCTTCGTGTTCACTGCGACTTGTTCCTATTCGCGTGGGCAACCTAGGTAGCTCAGGGAAGCAAACCTGAGAGGTCCGATCTGGGGCCTGGAACCAAAGATGATGTGCAGGCGCTGGCAGCGATCCGCAATTTTCATCTGCACGCGGGACTAGTTTGCATGGTGAATCAGAAGTTGACGGGATGTCAAGGTGATGGTTGGTAGTAGTGGAAACGATGGTGGTGGTGATTGTGGTGGTTGTGGTGGTTGTGGTGGTTGTGGTGGTTGTGGTGGTTCGGGGACAGGATATAATAATACGACCGGGTTTGTGCCTTTGCTGACATTGAATGACCTACCTAGGTTAGGCAGTGTAATGTATGTAGAAAGGACAAAAGGAGAGGGGTTACTATTGAATTAGTATTGAGAAAGAAAGAAGAAAGAAGAAGAAAGTTTGGCGTAAAAACAATTTAAAAAAGAAAAAGAAAAAAAAGACAATAGGTAGACTAGAATAAAAACTCCCCCCAGTTCCCGGTTCCCGGTTCTTTAGGTCAAACAAGTTTTGATTCTATACTCAATTCACTCACCTGCTTATTGTCCATAAACGAGGTTTTTGACCATCCTGTAATCTGTTCGCTACATAGCCCCCTTTCTTTTTCTTTTCTTTTTTTTTTCCCAAGCATTTTCCCTCATCGTGATTCGGAATTACTAGGTTAGCTGTGTGCATTGAATAACATGAGAGACTCGTGCGTTTTTATTATAACTACTACCTGCATCCCTCACCCACCCCTGGTTGGTGTTGTTGATTATTCCTTCCTTTTTTTTTTCTACTTCTACTTCTACTTTTAACTTTCTGCTCTCGCTCTCGCCATCTTCGTTCGTTTTACGTCAACTAAATAAGGTACTGCATAAGTACTAACTCCAGACCTGTCGGTTTCGATCTACCTAAGGTTACATACCTAACCTAACTTTATTCTACACTACAGGTTTACTTAGCAGGTTGGTACTACTTATTAATTGCCCCGTTATCTCCGATAAAGTTGCCGATTGCCAACGCCCCGGGTGGACCGGAGTGGCTCCGTCAGCCAGGTGCTCGACAGCCGACGGATATACGTAAGAGCGAGGGCCATCGCCTGTCATCGACCTAAGAGATTAGTTGGAATTGATTCCCTTCAAGGTTCTCACTAAAACCCTACTACTTACCTACTACCACCACTACTACTACTACTTTACTACTACCACTACATGATTCTCACTTCATTTCTTGCCTGAGTCTGTGTCCGACAATAATGGCAAACGGCCTGGGTTATAGAGGTATAGATAATTTTCTTGTTCCTTTTCACCTCCAGGCCCCCTTCTTTGTCTTTACCATTGCCCTCCGAATCTCTACTTCTTCTTCTTCTACCTCAGACTAAGCCCTCAGACAACCCACTAGAGAGCCCTGTCGCCGCCGACATCGTCGATTCACTCTTTGACAACAGTGAATTGTTCGCCCCGGCCGTTTACAATCCCTTTGCCCAACAACAACAGCAGCAGCAGCAGCAGCAGCAATCCAACAATTACAACCACAACCACAATAACAACAACCAGAATAACAACCGTAACGGTAGCAGCCACTACCACTTCCAGCAGCAGTATTCGCATTCTATACCCGGGTTAATTGGCAATCAATCGGATCCTTTCGCATCTTTTGGTCCCTCGTATCGCACCAACCTCGACAACCCTCTGCTGCCACCACCAACACCACCGGGCGCGCCTCAACCCCCTGACCGGCCCCGCGATCTTCTTGGTCTGGCTTCTTTATTTCCAGACTTCAACCCGCAACCCGGGCTTCCAGATATTCGTTTGCCTTGGGAGCAACCTGCACTTGCACCTGCACAGCAGCAGTGCCCTTTTGCCCCGCTACGAACTCAGCAACCACCCGCGGCCGCACCCCCATCTCAGGTTTCCCACGCCGATATTGGCAGCCTATCGTCTGCCACGCCCTTCGCGCCCTCCACCCTAAGCCAACCAACCCAATCACATTCCTCGTTTGCCGCGATTAGTCGAGCTGCTCGCCGTGGCTCGAACGACGACTACTTTTTGGCTGCCTTGGTCAATGGTGATTTCTCTTCCCCCTCGCTTCCTCCCATCAGCAGCAGTCCTCGCCCGTCCACGAGACCGCAGTCGCGTGATCTGCCCAGGCCCTTAGACATCGGTGGCAACATGTCACGACCTACAGGACGGACATTACCTACCATACACAGAGCAAGAACAAGTGGAGGAGGTGTCGTGGATTTGACTAAGGAGGAACCCGACTTCGACGCGCCCAACTACGGCGTAGACCCATCAACGCCAGCCCTTACGATGCCTACTTTGCCCACCCCTAGGAGACGAAACACCAGCAGCGCGGCCCGCCCTGGCGGCGAGCCATCGAGGAAACGACGAGGCTCTGCAGCATCCTCTAGCCGCCCAGGTAAAGCCAGGCGGAAAGATCCCTTCCAGGACGATCTTTCGTCCCTGTTCGGCGACGATGCACCAACAGACTCTCGGGAACATGACCATTCGGATAGTATCGACCTATCTAATGCCACCGAGGTTCCGCAGAATCTGATGGCACCACGGGTGGACAATCGAGTCAAGCTAGGCAAGTTCCAATGCGTCATTTGTATGGATGATGTCACTGCCTTGACTGTCACCCATTGCGGTATGTTACAAGATCTGAACGAGTGTCTTCACCATCGGGATTAATTATATTTGGCTAACACGTAACTTGCCTTGAACAGGTCATCTGTTCTGCTCCGAGTGTCTCCACTCCGCCCTTCACATCGACAGCATGAAACGAACATGTCCCGTCTGCCGCACGAAGGTAGACCTCAAGGACAAGAAAGGCAAAAATACAAAATCATACTATCATCTCGAGCTAAAAGTCTTAACGGCCACGAAGAAGGGGAAACGCCCAGCCAGCTAACAATGGCATATATGAAAGCGTCGCATTTCTGTCCTTCAACGGTGGTGAAAAGGCAAATGGATAGTGAATAGATTCGGGGTAGTGGCAAAAACAGGGGATAGACAAGCATCGTCAAACTAGATGATGACACATTGCGAAGGCCCCGAAAAAAAATTCTCTTGGGACTTTGGTTTCGCCTTTAAAGGCTCGGCATGTCGGGGCGCAATTCATTGGGCTCTCTTTTTTCTCTCATCATCAACAACCAGCTGCAAGCATTGAGGATTAATAAGGCATGCATACACCAAAGCATATGATGGGTCACGGCTTATGCATCGGAAGAGGAGTTTTATCATATCATTTGTAAGAGGAGAGAGAAAGAGATACCCCCTTTTCTATATATATTTTTTCTTGCTCCCGCCATTTCGGGCAAGGTCACGGTCAGGTTAGGTCAGGTCGGGTCGGTGGGTTCATCAAGTCGGTCAGCTCTTGCATTCCTCCCGTTCTCTTCCCTTTTCCTTTTATTTTTATTTTTATACTTTCACGTCATCCCTGTTCTGCAAGTCCCCTCATCACAGCGGTCCTCGAGAGGAAACGTTAAAAGTACAGGACAGAAAAAAAAATTAATAAAATAAACTCCACGCATAGTGCCTGTCACAATAGCAGAGAAAGAGAGATGAGCGCGACAAAATCAAATAGTTGTGTTCGAAGTGCTGTACCTAGCCGCAATGGTCGCGAAACATAATTGATAGGAGAGAGTCAGCAAAGAGAGAAAAAAAGAAGAAAAAAGCGGCCGCGAGTGCCTTTTCACGTCATTATTATATCTTGTGCGTGACATGAATTGATTGATATCCTTAGTCACGTATCGACAAACCACAACCACACCAAGATTATCTCTCTTTATCATATATACACAGTAAGATCCATCGAGAAGAGGGGGGAAGAGGAAGGAGTGGTAAGTATTTGATAAGGAGAGATCTAGGTTAGGTTAGGTTACATAGGTATTCTGTCCCCCCCCTGAATACTTAATATACATATGTAGGCGAGTAAGATTGATGACTACCAGACCTACGACCGTTAGTTGGCCTACATACCAGACATACCCTAGAATCTCAGTAAAGCTCAGCTATCAGCTCCCGGACGAACGAGTAAGGAAAAATACCTACGCATAGGAAAAGGGGGAAGAAGGGTAGGGCACGGGCACGAGTAGGTACGCAGAGATAGTACTATTGAAGAATAAAAAATATTAAAAGATAAAATAAAATAAAATAAAATAAAAGGGATTCAATAATCATTTTTTCCTTTTTGTTTTATTATGTTCTCTCTCTCCTTCTATCTATCTATCTATCTTCCATATCTAGGTTATATATCTACATACCTACCTAATCTCTGCTGGCATAGGTATACAATGAAAAATAAAAGGGAAAAAAGCCAACTCGCCTAACGCCAATCCAGAGATTCAAAAAAATTTTTTTAACAACCACCTTCCCATCCCATATACACAATTTAATAAAGTAGGTATCCAAGATTTTCTTTTTTTTTTTAAAAAAAAGGGAGAAAGTAAGAGAGAAGGAGGGGAGGAGGGGGAGAAAGGTTATAAACCCCCTGATATGGTCGAGATTAGGTAAGTATCATAACACTTTGTTAATTAATTTCCCTTTTTATACTTCCCAGTTCCCCATTATCTTCCCTTTTTTCTTCTTTTTTTTTTTCTTTACAAGATCCCACTCGACCGATCATCCTCATCATCCAGCGGTCCCAGTCCGGCTCCGCCTATCCCCAGTCCTCCTCCCCCTATTATCCCGCCGTCCCTGCCCCGCAGAAGCCCGCCCCGCTCCTCCGGCTCCGCCCCGTCCTCATCCACATCGTCCATCATGGCGGCGGCGCCCAGACCCCCGGCCGCCACCCCCGCAGTAGTGGCGGAGACGGAGGCGGGATCGCCGCGGTGATGGTGGCGGCGCATCGACTCCTCCGCGCCGTTGAGCACGTGCCAGCAGTCCTTCTTGGTGAGGAGGCCCTGGAGGATGCCGCGGTCGCAGAAGAGCACGTAGCGGAGGCCGAGCTTCTGGAAGTACGAGACGGCGAGGTGGAGGCTGCTGCGAGAGGGCAGGGCGAGGGGCGTGTGGTCCATCCAGGGGCGCAGGTCGAGGGTGGTGCGGGGGTCGGCGAGGGGCTGATGTGAGAAGAAAGTCTCGGTCTCGGGGGGCAGGGAGCGCGGTGGCCGCGTGCCGACGTCCAGGTTGTAGGCCAGCTCGGCGCGGGAGATGTAGCCGAGCAGGAGGGCATCGCGGGGGTCGCTGACCACCGGGAAGCCGCGGTAGTCGCACGAGTCGAGCACGGAGCGCAGGCTGGCGATGGTGTGGCCCGTGGCCGTCAGGACGACGAGGTCCTCGATGCGCGTCATAATCTGCCCGGCGGGTATGTCGGGCACGTGCTGCGCGCCGCCTCCCTCGTCGCCCGAGTCGAGGAACGGGTACTCGTTGAAGTGGATCCACGACTCGTAGATGCCGCGCCGCGAAAACGCGTCCCCTACCCACTTGGACAGCATCACCGCCACCATGATTGGTAGTACGTACGATAGCGCCCCCGTCAGCTCGAACATGATCACCACGATAGACACGGTCAGCCGCGTCACACCCGCCAGTGTCGCCGCCGCTCCGATCATAGCATACACACCCGGCGTTACGCATGGGACATTGGGCTCACACGTCCCGAAGGCAAAGAAGTCGGGCTGGTTGCGCTGCCATATCTCCATTATGATACCGACGGCGCGGCCGGAGAGGGCGCCGATGGCCATCGAGGGCAGAATGATACCCGCGGGTATCTGTAGACCAAATGTAATGGCCGCGAGGAAGAAGCCAAGGACGGCGGCGAAGAGGAGGAGTACGATGGTCTGAGCCGTGGCAGCCCCAGTCTTGCAGAGACCAAACGGGTCGTCTAGCACCACAGCGCAATCTTTGAAAAGCGAGGAGACGAGCTCGCTCGACTGCGCTCGCATGTAGAAGTTAGGGTAGTTAATGAGCGCAGTGAGGAGAGCCACACAGACAACCTGGGTGAGAGGTCCGGGGAGCCAAGAGGCCGACTTCTTCCATCGAGCAACTTTCATGTTTACTTTGATGAAGAGCCCGCCGTAGATCCCACCCAAGATGCCGAGAAAAGCGAAAGGGACCACTTCGAAGCCATGCCACCCAGTAGTGAATTTCACTTGGTACAACACGAGCTTGCCAGAGCGGAAGGGGTCGAAAGCCTGAAGCACAACCGCCGCTGTCATTGCACACACAAAGCTTTGCCACATCGTCTTGTCCGGGAAGTAATAAGACAGCTGCTCTAAGCTAAACAGCACTCCGCCTATAGGAGAACCAAAAGCAACCGAAATTCCTGATGCAGCGGCAGCTGACAACACTTCTCGTTTCCGTGCTACTCTAAGTCAGCAGGTGTCTCTTATCAGTGGTAAAAGGTCCGTTTGCCTTCGTTGGTATTGATGTTGGGGAATAGTTTGATGAATAGATTGGCACAGCAGCATGCTACATGGACCAAGGGGCCTTCTTTTCCTAGCCACATGCCCGATGCAACAGCAAGACACTTCTCGCAGTTAGTAGAGAACACGGGAACTAGAATTGTAAGTCGATGCGTACCAATCCTAAAGACTTTGTAACCAGTGTCCAACCCCCTAGGAAACGTCGCATGACAAACCCTCCCAATACGGTTTTGATCTCGGGTATACCACTATGTTTTGCATAGATCGCGTACTCCTTTACTAGAAATCCCGCACAGAGGGCAAATGTAACCTCCAGGTCTAGTCAGTGCCGTGGATATAAGGTAGTGTAGTAGTGATGATGACGATGATGGTGGTGGTGGTGGTGGTGGTGGTGGTGGTGAGAACGAGCATCAGAACTTACAGAAAGCAACACAAAGAAGAAATACTCTATAAACCACTTCCCACCTACGGACCCTATGCCCAGAGCTGCGGCCCATGGTTTCCATCCCATGCATTTATCACCTTGGTCGTAGCCTAGACAGCAAAATTGTTTATTGAGATAGAACGCGCCACCGTCGGGACCAGAAGAGCAGTAGCCCGTCTTGATGTCCCCCAGCCAGTCGGATGCGACATCTATGCCGGCCGCCAGAGCACCCACGGCCATTCCGGTCAGAACAAGAGTGACCCATACTTGACTAGAATCCAGCAGCTGTTGTATGTAACCGATAAAGCCCGTGGCGCTCGAGTACAGCACGCGCAGCCGCTGGCGCTCCTTGGTATATTCGAAGATCCAGTCAATGGCCGTCATGTCCTCATAGCCCACTCTCCTCCCAGGGCCCTCAACGTACCAGTCGAGCGGCATGCCGTCCTTCGGTCCGCCCGATGACAGAGGGCTCCTATCATTCCTGCCAGATTCTATGCCCTGTAGTGCCGTGGGCGTGCCGATGCCCGATGAGGGAGGGCCCTGCGACGAGTGTGACGATCCCAGACGGTTTCCGGTCAAGGCAGACAGCACGCGCCTCGGCGAGAGAACGGATTGCTTCTGCCTCCGCTTAAAGCTCATAGGCGGCTCGTGGCCTGTGCCGTTGTCGTTGTCGTTGTCGTCGTCTTCTCGGTGGCCTCGCAAGGGATCGTGGCCTAGGATATCGTGGTCGCGGATATCATCAGCGTCAACGAAGACATCGAGTTCGTCGTTCTCGACGCCGCTGTAGTGGTTGCGGGCGGCGGACGGGGCTGGTGGGTGGTTGGGTGATCTTCTGGGGTTGGAGGAGGACGATGACGATGAGCCCTCCTCCTCGCGCGCACTTATGAAATTCCTGCTGCTTGCCATGCTTCTAGAGGCCGGGCAGCGCGATCTGCCATGTCGCAAAGCAATGGATTCGGCTTTGTATTTTCGAAATACGTTGCGAACAGCTCCAAGGTTAGTTAGTGTATGTAGTGTCAATATGTAGTAGTGTAGGTTTAGTAGTATTGAAGTATGTAGGTAGTAGGTAGGTGGGCAGGGATGAGAAAGGGTGTCTATTGGATTGAACTTAATTACGTACCTCTCCGTGCAGATTTATGGGGCTATCGGTTACAGATTACCACACGTCACAGGTAGATAGCGTCTGCTTGTTACCAGGATGTTACCAGGCACCTACTTCCAGGTTAGTACTTAAGTAGGTAGGTAGTGCCTACTGCATGTTTAAGTAGTCCATGTCTTAACCTACCTATCTAAGGTTAACCTGTGGAATAACCTGTGGAAAGGTTTAAGGTTTAAGTTTATATAGTCTACCACCAACCAGTTGACATCAATTACAGCACAAGATGTCAGACTTGAACAACACATACTTAACAACAACAACAACAACAACACCATCATCATCATCATCATCAACACCAACATCATATACCTAGGTGTAGGCAATCTATCGATATTCCATCACATCACATCACTCACACCACTACATTCGTTTTTATAATAGTACATACCTGATACCTACTACCTGCCTACTCACCTAACCTTTGGCCACCTGCCATCATGGGGTCGTCGCCACCATCCGAGGTGCCGATATCACATCGCGATAGATCCCCTCTACTAAGAATCAAGCGCCTACTCAGAGCCATGGATGATACATCGAGAATCGTTGGCCTGACCCTCCTGCAGGAGACTTTGGAGAAGTATCCCGAACTTCAGAACGACAAAGTCGAACTTGCTACACTATGGAATCACATTTCGCCTAGGTTCCTAGACCGGCTTATTCTCACCGGCACGAGGGAGACAGCAGATCAGGACCATGCCCGCAGCATGCTGACCTTTGCCGTCAACACCATCCGCACTTTCACCATCCTACAGCCCAAATTCGCCATCGGAACCTCCTACTTCGAACGCATACCGAACCTGACTGCTGCTCTTCCCTATAGGTACGAGTTCCCAAATCTCTAAACAGCACCTAACTACCAAACTGCTACACGAATGCTTAAACTATGCTCAGCTGCAGGGAGACGACAGAAAATATCGTTCAAATCATGCTTGCGTTAGTGCATGAACCTCCAACTATCCAACTCCATAGAGGCGCGATATTCGTGGCAAAGCTAGGCGTAGATGTCTGGACTCGCCTGATAATGGTTACCCCGGACCATCCAGATGTTTACAGCGTCTTCCACTGGGTCTGGCTAAAAGGCACTGCCAACTTAGAAGATCAGCGAGAAAGGAATCAAATGGGAGACAAGATCGACCAAGGTCTCCAAGCCTTTGTTTCCTTAAAACGATGCCCCCCGGCAGGCCTACTAGCATTTGTGACAGACATTCTTCGCGGGCTCGAACCAGATGTGCGTTTTCAACCACCTGCTAACCCTTAGTACTAGCTATCTTCGGCTGACCATAGCTTTCGATCAGTTGATACCCCCGCACCCCCAATGGCTCGAACCTGTCGTAAAACTTGTCAAAAACCTGGCTGCTGGTAAACAGTCAGAGGAAGATCGGTGCGCATATACGAATTGCGCAGCTACGCTCTTACAGATTTACCCGCACCAGGCGCCTCAGCTGCTCTTTTCAGACGACCCAGCTTCTTCGAAGCCATTTGCGTATCTTCTAGTCACGATGCTACAAGTAGATTTCCATGCCACTGTTCATCGGCTTTTCTCCATGACTGGGGATCCAGGGTATCCCAAAGTCTCTAAACGCCTCGCTTCCGCTCTCGAGGTAGTGACGGCCTTCATCGGGCATCTGATCGGCTCGATAGACGATGAAGATGAGTCGACGTCCGCTAAAACCTCTGAAAATATGCGACTCACCCTGTCGCCGGAACATATCCTCAAGATCCGGATGGATATTGCTAGAACCATTGCCGAGGCCATGGAGTATCTTCGAGACCGCCTGGATGCCGTTCTTCTAGCTGATAGAGGCCATGATTCCAAAGAAATTGCCGACACTCAGGATCCTTCGGGTCAGGGCCCGGAAAAGCTTGCCTGGGATGTAGCTAAATACAATTTCTTGGAAGACCCCATTACCCCAGCCGCCATCCGTTTGATTGCGATTTGGCTTCGAGACGACGATGGGGAGGAGCTAAGAAAGCAGGGGGCAGGCCTAATGGACCTGTTCGTAGAAATCTACGAGAAAAACATCACCCACGTAGAAACCCAGAATACCCCCGAGCTACGGATGCCCATCCTCTCAGCCCTAGAGGGGGTCCTCGAGACAAAGCGTGGCATCGAGATGGCAGACGCTCACAGCTTGTGGCCCGTCCTATCCTTAGACCTAAGCAACATCTTGCTAGACAGCGCGAGACAAAATCCTCTGGCCCCGGTAGACTACATGCGCGGCAGCTTCGTGTGCCACGCGCTCCAGACGCTCCTCAACCAGGAGGGCACCACGCGTTTGAGCTGGCTGCTTATCGCGGACTCGGTGGCGACGTACCAGGTGCCCCCCGTAGATCCTGACGCGAGCGACGAGCTCGTCAAGGCGATCCTCGAATTCCAGATGGACGCGCTGCAGATCGCCGTAGAGCTGCTGCGCAAGGTGTCCCCGGACATGAGGACGATCAACAAGAAGACGGTCGAGCTCCTCAAAAACGTCGCGGAGGAGATTACGGAGCGGTGGGCGGAAACCGGCAACGAGACGCTGCAGATTATCAGAGATGAGACCCGTTCTTTATGATGATGAATAAAGAGGGGTGGCTCGAACGGCCTGGTCTTGGGTGAATCATACATATTCATCTTTTAAAAGGGGGGGGGGCGGGTGGGGGGGTGTCATTATTCGCGTTGCATGTCATTGTGAATTGTCTTTTTTTATAAAGACAATCAAGCGTTATCATCATATATATAGGATGTCGGGGTTTGGTTAATATCCCTTGTAATGCATAGTCCAAAAAAGCGATAGGTATATCAAATCATAGCATGATGGAGCATATCCAATGCCCAATAATACTGTCTTCGGGTACAAATTCTCGCGTGAACATACATTTCGGAGACCCTCGATGCCGGGTCGTAGTCCGCCCGAGTGAATACCTTTCTAGTCTGGGAAGATAGACAAAGGACCACGCAAACCGCCAACTTGGTGTTTTCTAAATAGATGAGGGGCCAGGTCTACATGCATTGGTGGTGTCACGAGTCTCTTGTCGATGGAGAAACATTGCTTGCTAGTATTGATACCGCGTCGATGTACTCACCTAGGTATGCTACAAAATCTTTCCCGTAACGCTCATAAGACACATCTTGTTCATCTACCTACCTACTTAGTATTGACAGTATGTTAGACAGACACTGTCTAATCTCCAGAAACACGTCTGATGGAAACAATCAAATCCACGGACTTATACGTTAGTATCCCACCCGTGTCGTGTCGTAGTATCTTCTTCTTCTTCGATAAACTCTTTTCCTACCTAGTTCATGAAAAGAAAAAAAGAAGAAAAAATATTCTTGAAACACATAAACTAACAACAACAAACACGAAATATCAGTTCTTCTTCTGTGCGAATTACAGAAGAAAGGGACGTATGTGACTACGGGGATGTCCCGTGTTCGAGGGAACGGAGACAAGTGAGAGGGCTTGGTGGTCTACATAATGGTATGATTCTTGCTTAGGGTATGTGTGGGTTCCCCCCCCCCCTTCACTTTCTGTCTGTCTGTCTGTCTGTCCTCGACGATGATTGAAAATGCAAGAGGTTCCGGTTTGGATTGTCGGCTAGGCCTGATTTTTTTGGTCTAATGCTCCTTTTTCATCTTCTCTTTTTTTCTGTTCTCTTGAAAATAGTATCGAAGGTTCTTGAGGCCTATCGTGGATATAGTGTGGATAAAAAAGGGGGGGTTGCCAGCTATGTAGCATGGCTCTAGTTTACATGGTGCGGTTTTTATAGGGCTTGTATGATTATCTTTTTTTTTGTTGGCTTCAACTTGATTATAATCATCAAATTGTTACTGGTAACTAGAAAGGCAGACTTGAAGGGATTTGGAAATTACATAGAGTACTATTAGTTAGATCTCGTTACAAGAAGCCTAAGACTATAATGAACACCAATTCAATATAATTTATCACATGTGACGTTTCTTTCCTCCGGGTTAGGGCTTTTTATCAATGGCATCTCGATTACAATATTCGTATCTATTACACCTTCTTCTTTCCGGATTTGAGAATATATGTTGAGATCAACCCCATAAGAAATCACTCAGCTCTACGGATGCCATGGCAAAGAGGAGGCAGATCAACTCAGGACAAGCGCTGCCGGGACAACCGATCCGCCCGGAGGATAAGCCGGACACTCCAGAGTACAAGAAGAAGCAAGCGATGTTGAAAGGTCCCATATTAGAGCTGGTTCAGGAAAACAATGGTGCATATGGGATGGAGGAATGCACGTTTACAGGCTTAAGAGACATCTTCATGGCCCTAGTCGAGAGCAACGTTCGCACGGGGGTTCTCAGTCCACAACGATTCCTGGAGATCTTCAAGCGCGACAACGAGCCCTGGTTCTTTTATAAGGTTTCTACGTAAAAGGATTGCTTCTGGTAGTCTCAACCTCATGAACGCCATATAAGATGCGGCTTATGATGTGAAAATATATATATTGTTTCAACCACTAAACGTAATATTATAAAGTCCTCTACCAGTTGTCAATATTTATAATATAAAAACGACTGATTTGTCAATTTCATATTTGTCAACGTTAAAATAAAAGTGACATTTGGTAAAGTCTAACAAAGAGAGAAGATCAGGTATAAGGTATAGTTGATGGAGGGTTGGTTGTCCCAGGCACACGTTAAGCTACGTCGACAAGAATATATCGTATGCTCCTGCTCAGCTAAATAAGAAACCGGTGGCTTATGAACACTCCAGTTGATTATAGATAGATATGAACGTAAAAATTTAGACTTTAATTTCTCACTACAATATAAATGACCTTCCATACGAATAGCCGGAACTTCATTCTCTCACATGTCTAGGTAAACACTAGTCGTAAGAACATGAAATGGCCCTTTCTTGAGATGTAAGATATATATCGAGGTAGACAGGTAAACCACAAAATCGACTTGCTTTACACTTCTTGTCTTCAGCATACCTAAATGCTTAGGTAGTCCAGATACCAAGTCACATATCGATCTGCCTAGGTATATACATATCTAGTATCCGCCCTGTATCACCCACCCATCCTCCTATTGTAGCAAGTTAACGAGGACCAAAGCATACAAGTAAATAAGTTTATCATGCAAGAAAGCTCCCTGCTACTGCTTGAAAGGTATACTTCCCCTCGATCTCCTTCAACCCCGGTCAGATGCCTTGCACGAGATGGCAAACTGCGAGCAGAAAGCCCCTAGGTTTAATTAAAGCAAGATCCCAAGATCCGAAGACTGCATGCGCTTCGAATCCTTTCTTTGCCTCCGTGACATCACCATCCATCCGTGCCAACCCACTCACGTACGAGAGACAGACAGACAGACACAAGCCTCCCGGCAGGCATCGCCGGCGCTCCCAAGTGAACAACCCATGTCTGCAAATATCGCGAGTCGAGTCGAGTCGTGATCGATTCCCCCCGAAGACGAAAGAGAGACAGCGGTGCTGAAAGACGTTGACGGTATTAGTCGGCAGACACAGAGTGAGTGGGCAGTCCAACTTAGTCACCAAGAAAAGATACCTAAACAATCATTACGAGTCTCTTTACGTCCTAGGTTAGGAAAGAAGGGGGGCGAAGAAAGGAGGAGGAGGAGGACGGTTTCCCATTCTTCCTCCCCCCCCCCTCGCCCCCCTTCGAGTCGATCATACCAAAAGATTTCGTCGTCGTCGTCCTACCCCTTCCTCCAGTCTTTTATCCGCCGAGGCATGCCTCATGTAGCCAGCCGTCAGACAGATCGGACGGGGAAAAGATGGAGACAGAAAAAAAAAAGAACCAAGTCCGCGGTTTGGGCAACTTTTGGGAGGCCACCCCCCTGTTCTACCTATCTGTCTGTCTGTCTGTTTGTCTGTCTCTTTCTTTCTATATACTACCTACCCGTTTGCTCGATCCAGCTACCTACACTACATACCGCTACAACTACCTAAACCTAGCACGTTATGTGTATGTGTGTGTTGCTATTTCTATTTTAAGTCTTCACGCACGCAAGCACGGCACACGAAAACGATACGATACGTACATACATTGCTCTGCGGGCTACAGAGGTAGGTAGCGAAGCGCCTTGTGTCTGCACCATCGAGGAACGATCCGAGGGCCGCCAAGTCTACCTGACCCTGACCCTCCCTCCCTGTTTTGCAAGAAGTTGGCGCTGTTTGCAGTCGACACGACACGTATAGACATGGAATAATAAAATAAAAAAAGCCCAACTACAGCCGGTCGGCTCCCCGTACGTAGTGATTAGAAGAAAGGGGGAGAGGGGGGGAGAATAAAAGAAAGAAATGAAAAAAAAAGCGGTATACTCGGTCCGCACGGTGTTTCGTCGCTAGGCACTTCTGCTCAGCTCACCAGCCCGCCGGTTGCTTCAGGGTCCAAACTTGCCTGGGTTCTAGTGTACAAGGAAAGGGGGGGGGGGATATGGGTTCTACCTACGATAGAAACAAAACCAGAGTGATTGGGCTCTCTCTCCACTCCAGTCTGGCGGCTCGTGGCCCCCCAGGGGGACCAGACCTAAGATATCAGAAACAAACCCGCGGTGGAGCTTGCTCGTTCACTCTCCACTGACAAGGAATAACACTACTACGATTTTCGTTCCCATGTGAATAAAAAAAGAATAATAATCGAAATCCCATGAACCCGGGTACGCAGTTAATAATTCCCCCCAGTGGCGAAGGTGGTGAGGCGAAATGAATCTAGCTCTTTTGCTCGAGCCGCCATTGCCACAACGTTACCGACTCCGAATTCCTCGCCTTCAGTATCCGCCCATGAAGCAAGTCAGCAGATGCCACATGTGTGACCTATCTGGAAGCTCGGCGATAAACCGCAGGCGTGAGGTAGAATTTGCCGCTCAGGCATGAAGGACGCCGGTGGATGCTCGCGTGGGAAAATAGGATCTCGTCGTCTCAGCCCGCCATAGGCGTCTGCCAGCGGCCCTGCGTGGACTTTCTCACTGCAGTGACTGCGCCCATGGTGTTTTTTTTGCTGGTCCATAGAGATGTCGGGATCCGCGATGGGCTTTTACCGCTGGCGGCGTGGCCTCAAGGCCTCCGTTTCCCGTCAAGAATGCTTCTGGATCCCCAAGTTTATGCCGCACCCAGTCGCCAAGCACTGAAAAGGTCCAGGGTGGGAGAACGACCTCAGGGATTATAGCCTATCACTATCGGAGAGATCCAGGGAGCCCTCGGTGGTTTCAGAAGTTGATCTCTACCCCCGCCGGTTGTACCGGGAAACATCCGACCAAGATTCGGCGGTTAGATCACTAATAGGTCTGGGCGCTGAAGGAGGGTCATAGGGCGACGTGAATTTGATGATACGGAGTGTAGTACATAGACATCGACCATGATATGGGCAGGTATAGGTCTGAGTTGAATCGTTTTCGATGCGCACAGTATCGCTCGAATATGGCGAGAACGGATATGGAGTCGCCAGCATATAGTAGTCCTCAAACCGTGCCACTAGTCACCTGCCTGCGGGTGATATTCCGCATGACGATCCTGGTATAATGGCAGAAAGCGGATTCGCCCTTCTAAGTGTATGCAGTGAAAAAGGCCAGCGGGACTTGACCCTGGCCAACCCAGACCCAGATACTACTAGTAGTTGCGATGTAAGCGGACTAGGACATATAAAAAAAGCTGAAACGCAAGACGCTTGCCTGTCAAGGTTTCAGATACTCAACCTGGCAGAGGAACTACCTACGAGTCAAAGCACCTGGATCCCATGATAGCGTAAATGGCAACCCAACAGCATTACAGCGGAGCGGGGGAGCGTAGAGATCCCAAGGGTCTGATGCCGTGGCTGCAGACTATGCTGGTGATGGTTATAGTAAGCGTGAGTATCGGAGAGAATGAAACAAATCGACTAGGCAAGTCCATATGCCGTCATAGAGGAAGGTAGTGCCGAGAGATAGACGAAGATACCACCTAGGATGACGGTAACGGAGCGTTGCCAAGGCAAGATACGCCATACATACCTAGGTTAGTAGTTTATTGTTAGAAGCAGCGAAGACTGATGCTACCTAGGTACAATTAGACTGTAGTATGTAATTAGTGTAATTGCGTCTTTGATCTCTTGACTGAGATGCTGGCGATGCCCGGCATGGTGTATGTATCGGATAAGCAGCTGGTCTCTTGGCTGTTGCCCAGAGTCGAGCAACTGTAGAGTACTTCTTACCTTAACCCAGATGTAAGAAAACTGCACAATAAAGCAATCCTGAACCCTCCTACCTAGGTTAAGCCTCCTGTCGCCAACGCTACCAAGCTGTAAGCAAGCCTTGCCAGCCTAGATGTGTGTTGTTAGTAACCACCTTGGATCTACCTAGGTTAGCTGGGTCTATCTCGACCCGCTACGCTAGCAGTCGAGATGGCTGGCAGCTAATTAATCTCAAACCTTCTTGCGCCCGGCCTAGGCCACGATAGTTACTAGCTATGTAGGCGCCCGACCTGCTGGGCGAGTGCCTCTGCCATCGCGCATTTGGCATGTCTCCTGCGTCGTAGTGGATCTTGGGTGGTCGACGATCGGAGGCTGGATAGCTCAATTTGACCACCAGCCGGCGCTGCCCTGTCTTCATGACCGCGAACTCTCTACCGTTTGCAGCGCGTTGCCGTATTGAACCTTGTCTAGTCTCCTATGATATCTCGTAAAAAGGCTTAGAATCTACACAACGGCTTCTGGAAGGATTTGTGACGAGGTGTGCCTGTTTCATGTCCCTGGCTAGGGACGATGAGATGAGGGGGTTATCCTCGCTGGGCCACACCCAAAAAACTCGGCGGCGTCTGTTTCAGATGTCCAGTGCAACATCGAGGGCGGAAATACCATCTCTTTTAGGATATATGTGAATTTCCTCTGCAGCTCCGCTCACCAGCCCCTTGGCCTCGTGACATAATAGACCGACAATCGTCCTTTTTGGATAATGTTGAATCCTGTTCAAGCTCAATGTTTCTTCACATCCCTGGAGGCGCTTTTTGCGAGTTCATGCAGCACCAGGTACACACCAATGAACAAGCTCTTCGGCCTCTGATGACGTGCCTTATCACTTGTCGTAGTCACTTGGCCAACTCGGCAGATCATATCTGGCATGGCGCACCTGAAGCTCATGGGGCTGCTTGTCGAAATGTTACCAAGGAGCTTCTAGGATGTTTCAACGAGGCCGATGAGGTCAAGTCTCTCGTGTTTCAGAGACCGGATCCCATAAATATCTACACACACACGTGTGGCCATATGGAGCGGCTCGCGGATATGGGGATAGTGGTGTACGCTATGTGTGTGTGTATGTATGTATGTATGTATGTATGTATGTATGTATGTAGGTAGGTATGTATGTATATTATTACGGTTGGCCGAAATTGAGGCTCATAATCTAGTCGGTGGATAATCGGCGAATCATCCTCCTTGGCGAAACTTGAAGTTGATTTGTCGCGCAGTGCTCGGACGGATTGGAACATTGAACGCGCAAGCTGAACGGACGACTTGTGCCAGAATTCGCCGCCGACTGGTGGTGGCTGGTGGCTGGCGATGGGAATGTGGTGGCTTATGGTTCACAGTACTGGACGAGGAACTTGTTCCCATGGGTAACTACACTAACCTATCCTCCTACATGTCCGTCTACACTAGATCCAGACACCTCTCGGCTGCTGGCTGGTACCTAGACCATGCGGATCTCCTCAATTGATCACCCAGGCCAGCTCTGGAGGCGACATGGCAATCTGGATCATCACTCCCAGGAGCCGCCGGCATGGTTGCTTCTCGCTCTTCCAGTCAGTATGACTCGCATGTATGTGCCTTCTACGCGACCCAATCACTACCAGAAATATGCGTGGCTTTACTGAGGTGGTGCAGCCCGTCCCGAGACACAGCATTTCTTCATCTCAAACCAGCAGCGATTAGGTGTGCTGCTACAGATATGATTGATGACAGAACCGCCGGCATGCACGGTGGTAATGCAACCCCATATGCGGGAGGACGGGTCATTTGGGCAGCCACTGGCGGGGGAAAAAACAAGAGAAAACAAAAACAAATCCCAAGATGGCTCTCAGAGGCAGAGAGCGAGATCTTGTGGTGTCTAGATGCTGAAGATGCTATTTCTGTCTTGGCCACGACCCACGGGAGGAAGCAGACAGGGGAGGAAAAGGGTCTAGAAAACCCAATCAGCTGCTTGAGACACTCAGCTTACCCAGAGACGCGGGCGATACGCAGTTGCACAGAGTTGAGCTTTTCCATCCAGGCTATTGGTCCCAATGGCGGCCAGTAGAAGGCCATAACGGCCCCTAGATGGGGTATAGTGAGTATTTTCCAAATGGGCTTGTATCTCGTTGTGCTTTGTGCTGTGTACTTTGTGCGTTGTGCTCTATGTTTTGTGCCCTGTGCCCTGTTTCTTTGTTTCTTCCCTAGCCTATCTTAGGAGTTCTGGTATTGTCTTCAAACGTAGCTTAAACGAACGACAACACGACACGTCAGGTATGTGTACTTGCTTCTGCGAAATACACCACCTACTTATGAATCTGGGGAATGATCTGAATCCCAGATTCCAGGCAGGGAGGAGAAATACACCTCCCATCCCTAAGCCGTAGCTGGCTATCCATTTGCTCGGTTCGTAGTCAAGCGTAACGCCGAGTTTCTGCTGCACGCAATTAATTACGGTAGTATTCTGGCAGCCGTCCAAGTACGTACGCCACAATCAACGACCCGCCTAAGTTGTGCCGTGTCGTGTAGTGTAGTGTAGTGTATGTAGTTGCTTGTTGAGGGGGGGGCTTCTAATAAGTGTGCAGGCAAACCTGCTATGTACATAACTGGACCAGTGTGATCTATTTTAGTTGCTTGTTCAATCGTTACCGATCGATAAGCCAGGTTCGTTTGAGGTTTGCAGTTCCTTCGGAGCTTTCCCCAACGTTGCGTTGCAGGGCAATGTGAAATTGCGGAGGAAGTTTGCAGTTCGCGACGATGTCACCGTGGAGCTGGGCTTGCATAGGTGGCATGCACTTCGCACGCTGTATACGAGCAGCTTATACTTGGTAGCAGAGCTGGGTAGCTAGGTAGGTTTCCTGTCAAATTATCCTCTGGAAGACGTGGCTGTCATAAACTTGTCTGGTATTTCCGATGCTCCTACCAATGTAGATCTGTGCATGTTGTCACATTTCTCATAGCTCGATCGGATCCTGCGCGGTTGGCGGGTCGATAAAATAAGCATGTAGAGAGGGATAGCCTAGAGACGTACATGAAGTAGAGGCGGCTCTGGTGGCCTGACTTATTAGTGATGCGAGAACACCTATTGGGATTACCCTTTTGATCTAGTGTAGCTTGGGAGGCTCAAGGTGGTCGTTTCAAGTTTTGGATCATGCCGTCCATGATGATCAAACCAGGCCGCCTGCCGTTTCGAGCCCTCTCTGCCAGACAAAGCCCCCTCCCCACCATCCAAGCTGTTGAACAGACGACGAGTGGGGAGGAATCATCATGACGGCTAGGATACCGGTTCCATGCGCAACCTGTTGAATTGCTGTATGGTCCGAACTGCTCTTTGACCTGCCATGGCCTCGGCTGAACGCGGCCAGCAGAGTCCTCGGGATATTGCACATTCGAATATGGCGTGTGATAACCCATGGCAGCCATGTATGGTACCTAAGGTATTCGCAAGCAACAAAGATCCGAAAGCGAAGTTAGGTACCGTAATTTCTACACACGTTGACGCATAAGCCACCGAAGTGAGCATGACTATCTTCATCATGGCGAACCTTATTAATTGTCTGGAATCGTGTGGTGGTGAGCCACATGCTGCAATGGGCGGACCAGAGAATAGGCACGCTGCACTTGCATAGAGGCACACTTGCGGACTCCTTAATTCGTTGGTGGTGGTCAAGTAATGTGGGCAATGTCCAAGTTGTCTGTCTCGTCTGTCATTGGAGTCCGGTAGCACAGGCGCTAATTTGGGACGCGGACAACCACGTTTTGTTCGTGATCGTGATAATAATCATAATCATGATCATAATTACATATGTGTAATCCCATGCGAAGAAAGTCGTTACCTGCAATTAGCATGTATAACTGTACTAACCTACTAGTATACGAAACGATATGTATAGAATAAATTGAAATGACTGTTCATGTGGATATAGTAATTGGACTAGCATTGGGTAACAGTGAATAGACTAAACAAAAGATGGATGGTTGGATGACGATGGAATTTGTAATGGGCATTCTACGACTACGCACAGGTAGGTAAGTATACCTGGTAGGTAGAGGATGTAGGTTTGCCGTCGATTCGGGGCCGGGCCGGTGTAATTGCAAAGAAAGAGACCGGGAAAGAAAAAAGAGGGGAGGAAAAGAAAATAAAAAATAGAAAAGTGGAGAAATTGGATGGTTCAGATCGCAAGAGAGTGATTGACGCTGATATCTGGCACCAGCTATTTTCTGAAGCACCACGCCAGGCTTGTTTCAGATTTACAGGGCCCTGAGAAGTTCACAGGGATGGGATGATCAGCTTACCAATGACCGTTCTTAGCCTTTTTAGTCCTGGTGCTTGGCAACCTTTCGATCCAAGGCTTGCTATGGTGGTGAATGTGCAAAGCATGCAGGCAGCATGCAAGGAAGTGGAGAGGAGAAGTAGTGTAGAGAAGGGGGAAGGGAAGGGGGAGGGGGGGGGGAAAAGTAGGTAGGTAGTGCAGGCTGGTGTCGTAGTTGTAGTTAAAAAGGAAAGAGAAAAAAAAAAGGAAAAAAAAGAGAGCTCGCTAAATGCCAAATTGCAACGCACTGAGCTCCTACTTACAAGTACCAGAATTGGACCATTTCACCCACTAAAAGCGCCCCTACAACGTCCTAAGAACACGAGAAAAGAAGACGTCGGCGCAACCAGACCGACCTATTCCGGTTAAAGCAGCATCCCAACAACTAGTACCCGATCGAGTAGTCTCGTCCGCTTCATGTAAAAAGGTATTGGTACATACAACTATAAACCTGCTTTTGCTGCTTTCTCTGTATCTTTCCCACAACTAACTAACACTATGTTGTTGAAGCCATACTACCCTTATGTTTGAGCAAAACGTAGCAATGCATATAGTACTATACGATAGATTGAACTCCCAAGTTCGTTTGTCTTTAATTACCTACACAAAACTTTATATATACAACCCTTGATTTATTATATCGCCCAACAATCGATCGGAATTCGGATCGCTGTAGAGCGAAATGCTTACCTACTTTTCTGGAGGTATGACTGATCACTTGTAATTTTAAGCTGCAGCAGCAATTAGAGGTCCTTGTTCTAGAAGGCTTAACAGCTTAACTAAAGCTCTGAAAAACACCGGCCAGACTAACCCGGTTCCGCTCTTGTCCTCGGTTAGGTTCAATTGACCTATAGACAATACTATAAGCTGGAGGTAAGCCAAGAAGAAAATGACTAGTAGTAAAAGAATCCCGCAACCGTTATTCATAATTGACAAGTTCTTGTTGCTAGGTACTGTCTTTTGTCCACTAAGAAGTAGTGTAATGATTGTAACTATGCTATCCGATGTACCATCATGCGGAGATTACCAACACAGACCAAGAGAGTGCCCCTTCCCCCATTAGACTGAAGTGTCCAAGACAGGAGATAGGTGATTGGGCACGGAGATATGAATCATTTTAGAGACCTAACGGTTAAACAGACCGACTGTCTTATAAACTTTCTTGCTTTTTCCAATTTATTCTTTTTCTTTTCTTTTTTTTGTCCATAGTGCATTTCAACCGTGTAGGTGGGCTTTTTAAGCATGTAAGCAGTGTTGTGTAACTGTACTGCGGCTAGAACACACAAGTAGGTAGTCCTACCCGCTGCTCTAACCCGGGTTGGCGGGCACAACTGTGTAAACCTCTTACCCAACTTTTCTCTCACTCTCTCTTACAACACATGCAATCTATTTTATGAAGGAATGGTTATTTCAAATATAAGCTCAGCAGCCTACCTATTAGCTGCCCATCCTGTTCTCAAGACCTCATTGGTTTTCACAACACCCATTGGAACGTATTATGCACGCTAGGCACACACTTTATACACAAATTTGTACCGGCGTATATTGTAAGGCCAAAAATTACCCGAATAATGTCAGGCGATTTTCTCGTCTTGGACTAAGGTATAAGGTTAATGATCGTCATCTCACCCAGCAATTATTAGCAGAGTGCCTTCAAAGAGTCTGGTGCCCGCCGCTAATGTATAGATGGGTAAAGGGAATAAAAATAAGACGGAAATACTCCGTACAAAAAGGATCTACTGTATCATACAACTACACTACACTACGTACCTACACTACCTACATCCAAGTGCACACACGTGAAAGGACGGCGAAGTCACAGCAACAGAGAAAGAGAGAGAGCGAGCGAGAGGACGAGAGAAGGGGTCCGTGTGGTAAGTCCCCCCGTAACGACCCTTGCGATGTGATTTCCAGAGGTAGCAGTGGCCCATCCACCACGGCGAGCACCCTTGTCATAATCTCCTCGCCTAGCACAACTGTGCAGTTGAACGCCGATAGGAATCTAAGAGCGACATCAAAAGTGAGTAACACGGGGATCGTCGCCCACTTCTCGACTCCCTAAATAGCAATGGAGCGTTGAAGAAACAAGCGGGAGCCCTTGCAGGCGAAAAAAAAGTAGGCATTAGTATTTGTGTGAAAAGAAAACACTTGGATGGGAAGCGAGAGACAGGTTCTAGGCAAAAACAGAAAAATCAGAAATCAACCGAATCCTTCTGTGGCACATGGCAACAGGGGCTTCAGGAGGAGCCCAGTGCTGTCGGGATTGGATAGGAGCGTTCGAGGGAAGAGAGTATCGTGGTCGTGTTGTCGCCCATCTTCAACCGGCAAAATCATTCTCAACCACATATTGTAAAATTACGACTATGTAGATGCATTAAGGATAGGTAATGGAAATTTCCACACTGTAATAGTATAAGATGATTTGAAGACAAAATGGGTGGACAAATAGGTACTCCATACAGACATACCAGACATGACCTGGGGAGCAGAGACATTGTATACTATGTAGGTTGGTTAGTATGTAGCACTGGCTCTTTGACCTTCTCTCTCTCTGGATCACCTGCATGCAGGAACATACACATTGACCGATCATCCGCATTGAGGAGCCACAAGAGGCACAAGAGGCACAAGAGAGGGATCCATTTAATCGGTCAAAGCTTCTAACAAAGCTTCGGATATCCTTCCCGTCCGCTGTAATTGGTATCTGCTAGGTTAGTACTTAGATACCCGGGTTATGCCTGTGTGTGTCAACATGTGAGGGTGTAGGTGTGGTGTGTGTGTGGTATGTGGTGTTGCTATAAGCACTGAGCTGCGTACGTGCACACAGACATTCATTCATAGTACATACCTACATACATTCATACCACTAACGTACGTTATTGAAAAAAAATAAAAATTTATAGGCCACTGAACTGAGTCATTGGGAGAGAGAAAAGAGAGTAGGTACATAGTAGGACGTGTAATGTTGTCCTTTAGATACTAACCCGCTAAAGCATGTACCTAGGGCATGTATTTGCCTTTTGGGGATTATCGGGGTTGCATGCACACAACATAACTATTGTTAGGTCACGTATAGTACTGTATAGTGTATAGTGTAGGTACATAGAGGTAAAAGTATATTCACTTGGATATTACTCATAAATATACATGAAGCTGACCATATAAAGGGGGTACCTTTTTAGGGTTAGGTACATAACTTACCTTGTGTAAATTGTTAGTGTAGTAGTGGTGGCTTTTTTTCTTCTCTTCTCGGGTGGTCCCTAAATAGCGAATAAAGCACGCGCCGTTTACTACAACCACAACCGCTGTTGACTTTTAGGAGGGACGATTGATGAAGCCTGTGGCTTCGAACGGGGACCCCTCCACGCGAAGTGAGATACATCCTGACAAGAGGAAGGGGGGGGAGGGCAAGAAGAAAAGAAAAAATAATAATAATAGTAATAATAAGTATAGGGTACTTACCATATTAGGCAAAGATACACCAGCGGGTCAAGTACCGGTTTACCTCGCAAGCTGACATTGGATTGGCCCGTTGGGGTCCCTGTCCACATTATGCAGTGTTTTTCCCACCCAGTTTTCTTACTGGTCATCCCGAAGATACCCACTCAAATCTCTCTTCTCTCTCACTCTCACTCTCACACTCACTCTCAGAGAGTAAGTAGTACCTACCTACACTACCTACTCAACTCTCTGCCTGTCCGACCACATCGGCCGGCCCATCCTGGACGGACCTGGCAGCAGCCCTGCAGAAGACTTCTCCCCCAGCCCACTTACAATGCATCTACACTAAGTAATCCAGCACCACCCCCAGCTACCCAGCCCGTGGAAATCATTAAACTCCCCCAAGATCCCTCCATTCTGTCTCCTCCCGTTCCTGTTTCCCTCTTGATTTTAATCCCTTGATTCTTCAGTCAAATTATTGTCTTCACAAACCCCTCCCTCTTTTCCCCTTCTTTCCCCCCTCTCCCTTCTCACCGTCTCGTCGCCTGTCTTGTTCCCCGTCAACAAGACTCATAGACTCTCCATCTCCCAAGATCGCGAGACGTTTCTTTTTCTTAGAATAACACGAACGCCCCCCCCGACTGTCCGGCACAACCCTCTCCATCCACGTTGAACTGTCACCAGTACACCTCAGCGTTTCTGCCCATCGCTAGCCCAGACTATCGGGAGCCTTCTTGTTAATTTATTCTTTTTTTATTATATTTCCGTTCGGCTATTGTCACGACGTCTTGTTGTTTCAGTACGCAGCATTTAATCCAGCCTCATCTGTTGTTATTGCCCGTCAACCTGGTCTCGAGCAGCTAGCCTCCTGCAGACAGCAAGCGTTGCGCACTTAGACACGCCCACACCGCACCACATCGCATCCCGATACCATCTCGGCGCACAGTTCGCATACCACGGACCTTATGATCGCAGATAGGGCCAACCCACTCACACTATCTTTTCTTGTTCCGGCTTCACCTTGAAGGTTCGCACCGACGACAACGCCTAACCATTCGCTTGAGGCAAATTGGGGGGCATAGCATCGTCTGCATCGCATCACATTACAACAACACAACACCAACAACACTAAACAACAAATTCCAATCCGGGCTGGACTCGACTCAATCTCACAGCAGGTACCTCACCATCAAACAATCCACCAACGGAACCACATCACCCAAGCGGAAAGGCTGCGCCTTTAGAGCCCCTGATACCAGTGGTTTGGGGATACTGGAATAGCACAAATAAGCTTCTGGCACGAATCACCTCCTATATTACTCACGTCTAGTCTAATTGACCTGAATCCTCCCGCCAAATCGCCCCTGGTGATCGCTGTAGACGGACAGGTCCTAATAATTTCCAACGCCATTCCCGAGCCGGTTGTGTAGTACATCATGTACTCGCAACAAGCAGCAATGGCGGGCGCTGCACCCCAGAAACCCGAAACTTTCATGCTCAGCACAGAAGCCCAACAGGCGTTACCGCACGACGCACAAGTAGCCCTGCAACAAGTTGATAACCGTGAGTCCATGCCCGAACAACTAGATTATGTTTCTCTTGCCTTTGTAGCTTACCCGGGACTGCAGTGAAGTATTTTTTGATCTCAGCTCCCGTCGACTGGCAACCCGATCAGTACATCCGGAGATTTCTGCTGCCCACTGGCGAATACGTGTCTTGCGTGCTATGGAACAACCTATTCCACATCTCCGGCACAGATATCGTACGATGCCTTTCTTTTCGATTTCAGGCCTTTGGCCGTCCTGTGAAGAACTCCAAGAAGTTCGAGGAGGGTATCTTTTCTGATCTGCGAAATCTGAAATCTGGGACGGATGCGTCGCTGGAAGAACCCAAGAGCCCGTTTCTCGATTTCCTCTACAAGAACAACTGCATTCGCACGCAGAAGAAGCAAAAGGTTTTCTACTGGTATAGTGTGCCGCATGACCGACTTTTCCTAGATGCGCTCGAGAGGGACCTGAAGAGAGAGAAGATGGGACAGGAGGCTACCACCATGGCCGTCAGCGAGCCTGCCTTATCGTTCCAGTACGACTCGTCACAATCGCTCTACGAGCAGTTAACCAAGGCTCAGCAAGCCAACTCGTCTTCCTTCAACGCTCAGCAGGTTTCTTTTTCTCAGTCGCAAGCCCCATCCCCCGTGATGCGGGCGATGGAGTCGATGCCTCCCCCCCAAATGATGCCTCACTCGATGGCCCCTTTAGCGGATGGGATGGACGCCATGGTTCCGTACGGCACGATGGCAATGGCCCCGGCCATGCCCCAGCAGGTTCAGCAAGTGGTCAAGAGAGAGCCTGATTATGGCCGTGTTCAGTATAACCAGAGCGGTGTCCCAATTTCTCAAAGCCACCAGCGGCATGCCTCCATGCCTGCGTATGGTCTCGAATACTCGCCTGCGCCCTCGTTCGTCTCGTCTCATTACGAAGATTACAGCAACCGTGGCATCTCTTTTGAGCCGATTACGCCCCCACAGCAAGCCTTGGGCATGGGCGCTGAGCCCGCTTACATTGCGAACGAGGAGACTGGCCTGTACACGGCTATTCCTGACCATTTGGCTGGCGTCAACGGGTTGAACGGAATGATGCAACTCCCGCCGTCCAACCTTGCCGGGCCCCAGTTCGCGCGTGGTTACGGTGCCAACAATGTCTACTCTGTGATCGAAGGATCGCCGACATATAAGCAGAGAAGACGGCGTTCATCCATCCCTCCATCTATGTCGGCTATTGCAGCCGCCACGGCCCAAGTCCAGACTACTGCTCACCGACCGTCGGATCTGAGAAGATCGATCTCGGTTTCAGTTGGACCTGTGCCTGAAGGCGACGAGACGCAAGAAAACTCGCCTCCTGGCCTAGCTTATAGCAACTCGGGAGTGTCCCTCTCTAGCCAACAGAACAGGGAAATTCTCGACATGTCTCGGCACGGCACCCCGCTGTCGACCGTTGAAGGCAGCCCTGCGCTCAACCCCATGTCCTTGCAACGACAAGAATACGTACATCTATCGAACGACGACTTGAACAGCGACGCCATGAGTGAGCACCGAGCTATGCAGGGTGGGCCGAATGTGGTACGCCGCGCTCGCTCCGCGACTGTCATGGAGTTGGGTCCGTATCCTCAGAAATCTCACTCGTGCCCGATTCCCACTTGTGGCCGTCTCTTCAAGCGCCTCGAACACCTGAAGCGGTAAGATCGGCTATTTTCCTTTGTATATACCATGCGTGGTGCACCTCCGTGTATCTGACCAACTATTTAGACATGTGAGAACACACACCCAAGAAAGACCCTACATTTGCCCCCACTGTAGCAAGGCATTCTCTAGATCCGACAACCTAGCACAGTATGAGCCAAGCCCTTTCCTATATGTATATTTCCTTTGTCAACTTGAAGATCCTGTGATGAGCAAAGATGTTTGTGCCATGTGCACCCCGACGCAATCCAAACCTAGTGCGAACCCACGTCATAACACATCCGCACCTACGTCTACTCATCACTAAGGAGCGACAAGTCGATTTTATCATATACCTTTATGCTAACAATAAGTTGCAGGCACAAGCGCACGCATGATCGGGGAGATGGCGTCGAAGGTGGCTTGCCTCTGTCGGGTGAGGAGGAGGAAGACTTCTCTGGCGAGGACCAGCTTGGGTCTCTCGAGGAAGCCTCTCCGACTTCTGAGGGTGGTTACATTCCGGCGTCTCTTGGTTCTGTTACTTCGGGCCACGACCTTGGTGGTGCCATGACGAACGCGCCTTCCTTCAACCCTCTACAGACGCTGAGCATGCCTATGACCATGAGCACGCCAACAGGCGCTATGTGAATGTGATTGCATTTATTTGTTTACTCTAGCGAGATGTATTATGATGGACATGCTGTCATTTTGATGGGTTTATACACGGGGTTGGCGGACTCTTTTTACATGGCATAACCTGCAGGCTGAGCCTCTTTGAGGCTAGGCCTATTCCCTTTCGGGCTTGTCCAGGTCGGGCTCGACAGTTTACTTTGTTTGGTCGACATTGTCTTTTTATACTTTTTTTTTTATTACACGGGGAAATACCAAAGCATGAAGCATTTGATAGATGGGCGGCTTTGAAAGAAAGGCCTCGGGCGCAAGGCTTTTTCATTTATAGTCGCTTCATATGGAAGCCGGAGAAAGGAGGGGAAATCATTTGGCACGGATGATGAAGAGCCAAGGAGGGCCGAGGAGAGAAATACTTTGTGCATTGTATATATAATTTGCTTTCCCCCCCCCCCTCTCTTTTTCTCACATTTTCTCATTTCTCTATTTGACCCCTTCCTCTTTCGGTTGGCAGGAAGCAGGGCGGAAAGCCGATGATACCAAGCATCATATGAACTTTCAAACCGGAAGCCTCCTCCAAGAGAGTGGCTTTCGCAGATAGACCAAAAAATCCAAGAAATTATCCAAACATTGCCTTCTAAATTGATGATCGGGTGACATGGCCCTACATTGCCTTGCAGGGACTGTATACTATAGCCCCCCGGCCGTTTCTCTCATAATGTAGGGTCTTATACAATTGACATCAACCAGTGTAATAGGTTGAGTTGAGAGAAAGGTGCCAAATGTTTTAGGCTTAAAAATACCTATCTATCAATTGACGATCTTTTTCAAGCAACGACTTTTTTTTTAAATGGGGTTGAGTTGATTTGATGTTACCGACAAAAAGTCCATGTCAACCAACCATTGGTGCTTACTAACTTACTTAAATGGGCACTATGTAACCTATCCACTGATTCGGAAACCTTTTACTACTAGGATAGGGACGGGTCGGGTATGACGAACTCAGGTAGGTAGGTAGGTATTTTTTTGATAATTCGAGAGAGAGAGAGAGGAACCTACATATGTTACCTAGGTTAAACTCGAAACCCGATACTACAACTATGCGATTTTGAGGGCCGGTCTAAACCTAGGTTAGGAGGAGTAAGAAGGGGGGGAGGAGGAGGGGTTGGGTTCTTATAATAGAAATTACATACATACATCAAATTGATACATTGATTGATACTACCTACTTTGGACCTTGGACCGACCACATGGATGGGCTCTCTGATGTCGTGCTTTACCTGAGACTTGGGGTTGCCAAGGAAAGTTTAGGGGTCTAGGGGGGATGAGGAAACACCAGCGTACTACTTACTTACCTATTTCTGGTACATACATGCAAGGCTCTATCAATAGTAGTAGGTAGGCATTAGTAGGTAGTTATGTAACATAAGGCTCGTAGATATTGACCTGCTTGACGGGGCTAACCGCATGAACAGGGAAAAAAAAAAGTACCATACACGATGGATACATACCTTGATACTAAGATACCTGGGTATTGAAACGTCATTACATCACCAAAACGATTGAAAGACGGCGATATGATAATTGTTTGCGCCTTTCCGGAAATCGAAGGTAGTTTTAGATTTGAATTTTAGTTGTAGTTTCTGATTATTGATATAACTGTCGATCTCTCCTCTGGCGTGTTTAAATCAAGTAAACAATTACAATGTATCAACTCCCCTCCCATCCCCATGCTATGCAATATTTATGTGTTGTACGTTAGGTTAGTCCCAGATCCCCGAGTTCGTAAGTACGGCTGATAGGTATCCACCGCCAACGCCAACGCCCCCGTCTCCCATCATCATCATCCATCATATATATCATAACCACCTATATAGGTAGTAGGGAACCAATTCGTCTGGTCGATGACGTATGTATTGTTCGTGGAAGTGTGGTAGAGGAGCAATAGGGCACGTTTTGATCGACACGATTACCTTGGCTGTTGTGTCAACTTGGCTTCTCCTGTCCTCCTCTTCCTCCCGCCACACCTCCAACCCCTATTCCCATATTCCGGAATCCCATTATACCGTGTTCATTGTACATTGCCGTATCCCATCGTATCGTAGGCATTGCCTCGTGTCTTATTTGTCTCGTCTCGTCTTGTCTCGTCGTGTCTCGTCGTGCGTGCGCCCCCTTCCATCATAGGAAACCGTCGGTCCTAACCTCGGGCGGGGGCTTGGGCTTGGTCTTGACGCCGAGGCTGGCGAGGGCGGCGTCAAAGTCGGGGATCTCGTCGGCGCTAGCGGCGACGCGGCCCCAGCGGACGACGCCGGTTTGGTCGACGGCGAAGGCGCCGCCGATCTGCCAGCGGTTGCCGCTCTCGGTGGGGCGGTTCCAGATGTGCTCGTCCTTGGCCAGGCGCAGCGTCTTGTAAAGCGTCATGGGCGACAGGACGTGCCACGTGTTGGACACGCCGAGCCCCCACTGGGCATATAGGTCACGCATCTCGTCGACCACCACGCTGACCTCCCAGTTGCCGCCCACACTAACGACCCAGTGCTCGGTGGCCTCGGCCGACGAGTGAGAGACGGCGACGAAGTTTACCTCGGGGTGCTGCATCGAGAGCGTTGCCAGTGCCTTGAAGGTCTTCTCGGCGACTATTTGGTGCGAAGGGGAGGGGTTGAGATATTGGTCAGCCCGAACTTACGATCATTGAGTTGTCTGTTCTTGTTCTTGCGGTGTGCCCGGCCTGACCTCAATTGCCCGTCCCAGATAGGAGTGCGGTGGCAGGATGGATGATGGGTTGAGATCTAGGTAGGTTAGGCCAATTATTTATAACTTACAGGGACAACCGCAATGCCTCAGGAAGACGATCAATGTGGGCTTGTCAGAGGGCAACTTCAAGTTCTCGTTTACAGGCGCTGGAGACCCGACTTGGGGCACGGGCTGGATTTCTTTAACTGGGGGTGTCTTGAACGACTCCCACTCCTGAACGAGAGACATGGTGAGAAACACGGAGTGATAAATATATTTGGGTAGCTACGTAGGGATTTTTGGAAGAATATATGGGTAAAGTCTGGGGGAGGACCAGAAGAAAATGAAAGTTGAAAAGAATGTTGGCGGTAGTTAGGTGTAAGTAAGTAAGTAGGTAGGTGAGTATGTTGGAATTGGTACTGGAGAGAAAGAGAAGTAAGTGGTTTTCGGATAAGTCCGCCAGTAACCGCACGCGATAAGAAACGGGAAAGGGCGGCAGCGTTATCATGGCTTTTACACTAATGCATGGAAATAGGTAAAAGGTTAGGTAGGTTAAACGGCTCCTGCCGACCAATAGTGTAGCAGACGATTAACGTAGGACTTTACAGCTGCTGCCAGCTGACCTCGTAACCTTCTTCCCTTCCAGGTTCTCCATCCCCAATACTCCCCCAAAAAGGCAATCATTTAGGTTAGGTACTTGCACATGTGAAATATTTCATCCACTTATGTCTGGGTTTTAAAGTTCCTCTTATTTCCCATAAATACAATTCTCATTATGAAATAAATAACCTAGTGGATTTATAAACCTGAACCATCATGCGTGAGATAATCACGTTGCAGCTCGGACAGCAGAGCAACTATGTCGGAACACACTTCTGGAATGCTCAGGTATATTATATATTTATATATAAGTGAGGTCATCAGCAATGATCATCGACTAATAGGTCCTTAGGAGTCTTACTTCACCTATGGTCCAGACCAGGAGTCGCCTGTCGATCACAATGTACATTTCCGACCAGGCCTCGGTGTCGATGGTACCGAAACCTTCATGCCCAGAACCGTCATCTACGACTTGAAGGGCGGCTTCGGCACCCTACGGAAACTCAACGCCTTATACGAAGTGAGTGATGATGCAGCCCCTGGCGGCTTATGGTGAGCACCACTCTACTCTACATTACTCTACCTACGCGTGGCAAATTTCGCAGGCTGGTTCTCACAAGTCTCGCCTCCCCACACCAGGTCAGGCCAGACAGTAGTGCATCGGCAACCGCCCATAGAAGCCAGCGCATACCAGGAGAGTCTCGATACAGGGCAGACGCCGCCCGAACTGAACACCAGCACTGTTAGGTACTGGTCCGATTTCAACCGTGTCTTCTTTCACCCCAGGTCTATCATTCAGCTCAACGAATATGAACTGAACTCGACCCTCATGCCGTTTGAAAAATGGCACATGGGTGAAGAACTATTCGCCTCCCTCGATAAGGAGCACGATCTTGTTGATCGTGACCTGAGACCCTTTGTCGAGGAGGCCGACCAGATGCAAGGTATACAAATTCTGGCCGGACTCGACGACGCCTGGGCTGGGTTTGCTGCCAAATACGTAGAGCGCTTACGAGATGAGTATGGCAAGACTCCGGTATGGGTCTTCGGGGTTCAAGAGCCAACTAGGGGGCTATCAAGAGTATGCATACGGCTGTTCCTGTCGCTTTATGTCACCACTTACAGTTTATAGGAGAAACGGTTAACGAAGCTGGTCAACAAAGCTCGGGCTCTCACGGAACTCAATTCCCAGGCATCTCTCGTCGTTCCCTTTGGCTTACCGGAAAGTCCACTGCCAGACAGTGTCTATATTGACCCTGCTTCCCCCTGGCATGTGTCTGCGCTCTATGCCGCCGCTCTAGAAAGCACCACCCTGTATACCCGACTGAAAACGTCGGACCGGGTGTACTCGACGAATCTCGGCAACATGGCCGACCTACTCAACGTCTTCGGGAAACAGACCATCGCTAACATTGAATTCAGCCCAGTCGAGGTGAAGGGAAAACAACAGAATGGCACCAACGGATTCGGGGAAATCCTAAACGGACGAGGAGATCGTATTGCTAGCTTATACAACAGCGTCCTCAACGAAGATACACCCGAGTCTAGGTCGAGTAAAGATACCGTCTCGCTAGACATAGACCTGTCATCACCACAGGACTTAAATCTCGACCCGGGAAGGAGGAGGCGGCGGAAGCGCCACATTTTCAGCCAGGTCCAGACATATAGAGGACCCAAAGAAGATGTGACGAACGGAGAACAAAATGGAGGCGATGAAATGATGGATGAGGATTATGTCATGCGAAGTCGACCGAAAGTCCACGAGTACGTATATTCATTCATTATGTTATCAGCGCCTAGAAACTTTAGTATTCTTTCATCGCCAATACCTGACGCCTCTCCACCCCTTCTCCTTTCCCTGGAAACTCCCTATCCCCCAATATATAAAATTATAGCCCAAACAAGCACACCAAATAAAAAATCACCTCCTCTAATTCTTGCTAGATACCGCTCCGCCGTGTCCTTCCCCCTCATCGACAGCTACCCCAAGATCTTCCGCCGTCCCCACCGCCCCGACCCGGATGACGCCGCCGCCGCCGCGATGCCGATTCGCACGGCGCTGTCGGCCGACACGTCCGTCACCGACAAGGTGCGGGCGCTGCGCGCAGCCGTCGTGCAGTCCATCGGCCTCGAGGACCGCGAGACCGTCGGCAACGAGCTCGCCGAGATCGCCGAGAGCTACCGGGAGGGCTGGTCGAGCGGGAGCGATGAGGACGACGATGATGAGTAGGTAGATCAGCCGGATTGCGGGTGGTTAAAGAGATGGGGTAAAAGCAGAACGTGGTATGTGTGCGTGAGTGTTGAAGTAAAAAAATTGAAACGAAGAAAAAGCATTGGCATCTGTGTATGTATATATATGTATGTACCGTGGACATGTTGTATACATGAATTAAGATATCTCAATCCCTTCATGGACGGCCTGTTCTAACTAAAGGAGGGATTGCGTGACTGACCTAGGAGGCAAGAGGGCAAAGACTCCTAACCACGGCGTGTAGAGCAGAGCGCAAGAGTGACCGGTCACTCGACCAAGTAACATGATGGTCAATGACCAAGGACTATCTAAAACAACCCCCCCAGCCCGGCCCCCCTTTCTAGTATAATATAGTAACATACCCACAGTAGCCACAGCGAGATCATCACTCCTCTCCATAGCTTGGGGGGGGTTTCTTCTTTTTTTCTTTTAGTGGTACCTAATCATACCTAACTACACATCTTGCTAGCATTGTACACAATACCGAAAAGATGATGAAAAGGGCAGGGAAGAGGGAGAAACAAGGGTAAAGACGGACATCAACATCTTTTTTTATGACTATAGCTCATAAAATTACTCTGTTCCTTTTCTTTTTTCTTCTTCTCTTTTTCCCCCTTCTTGTGTCAAAAACACTACCTACCTACACTGCGCCGCTACATAGGCCAATAGCAAGAATTGCTGCTTCTCTCAACATCCTATAATCTAGAAACCAACCTAATATCACCGGCTCGAGCGCAAGCTTAGCTAGCAAGTGGCCGTGGCCGACTCGAATAATGAGCGTCCCCCACCCGCCCCCCAACAACCCTTTCCCTTCTACTGTCCCTCCTTCCCAGCCTCCTCCTCCCTCGCGAGCCCGTCAAAGACCTCCTCAAGGACCGCGACGAGCTTATCCACGATCGTCTCGACGACGTCGCGGGTGACGTTGTACGCGGGCATGATCATGACGTGGTCGCCGGCCCGGCGGCCCGCGCAGCCCTGGCCGTAGTACAGCGCGAGGTCGTAGGGCGGCGCCAGCGCGGCCCTGTGCAGGCGGTGGGCCACCTGCAGCGCGGGGTCGAAGGGGGCCCTGGAGGCGCGGTCGCGGACGAGCTCGACGCCCCAGAACAGGCCGCGGCCGCGGACGTCGCCCACGTGGGGGTGGTGCCGCAGCCGGCCGCGCAGCAGCTTCCCCAGGTACCGGCCCTGGGCGCGCACGTTGGCGAGGAGGTCGCCCGCCCGGATCACCTGCTGCACCTTGAGGGCGGCGGCGCAGCCGACCGGGTGGTCCTGGTACGTGTGTCCGTGGGTGAAGCTGGCTCCCCTCGCCTCCATGGCCGCGACGACTCGGCCGCTGACCAGGATGGCCGAGACCGGCTGGTAGCCGCCGGCGAGGCCCTTGCCGACGGCCTGGATGTCGGGCCGGACTCCCTCCTGCTCCCAGGCGTGCAGGGTGCCCGTCCTTCCCATGCCGCACATGACTTCGTCGAACACGAGCAGGGCGCCGTACTTGTCGCAGACTGCCTTCATAGCTTGGAAGTAGCCCGGCACGGCGGGGGCGCAGCCCAACGCGGCGCCAACGACCGGTTCTGCCACAAACGCCGCCACGGTGTCAGGGCCAAGCTCGAGAAAAGCCTGTTCTAGCTCGACGGCTTTTCGTGAGACGAATTCAGCATCTGATTCTCCCGGGAGCTGTTGGCGGTAGGGATTGCAGGCCGGTATACGGTGGACATTTGGCACCAAAAGGGGCTCAAATGGGCCCCTCCTGGTCAGGTGCCCCCCTAAAGCCAGAGCGCCCAGTGTAATCCCGTGATACGACTCATCTCGGGAAATATAATTGATGCGCTGTGGTTCCCCTTTCCAGACGTAGTACTCGTGGGCGAGTTTCATTGCCCCTTCCATAGCTTCGGAGCCTAGCAAGTCTCATTTAAGCCAATGTGCAAGAAAAAAAAAGGGGGAGAGGGGGGGGGGGGGGGATGTTGTCTACCATACCCGAACAAGTGATATATGTCTTGGTGAAGTGTCCACCCGAGGTCTCTAGCAGCCATCTGGAGAGTTCCTTTCGGATCTGACTGTCAAAGAAGCCCCAGGGGATGTAGGGGAGTTTCAGGGACTGTGTCATTACAACATCCACAACTTCTGGGACACCGTAACCTATACACGCCACTGCGGCACCACCGCAACCATCTAGTATCGCCCGCCCATCTGCCAGGTGTAAGTAACTCCCCTTGCCTCCTACCACGACTGGCCGAAGGTCATTCTCAGAACCCACCGACGATGACGATTGTGGTGTTGACGGCAAAGAAGCCTCGGGGGTAGATTCGCTTGGTTTGTAGTCTAGAGACGACCATGTGGTGTTCATCTTGCTATCTAGACAACCATCTGGACTTATTCCTGAGTTTTCAAGCAACATTTTGTAAAAAGATGGCCAAGACCTCGAGATTCTCTAGTTTCTCTCTTGACACTCATGGGATAAGACCTCTTATTTTGACGTTCTTATATACCTAGGTAGATGATATTGGAGTGCTTGACTTGACCTATTGACCCGGCCGGGGTTGTTTTCGGTAACGGAGACGGACGCTATGCCAGTCATGTCGGGCCGTGGAGGTCACCAAAGTAGTGACACCCAATAACCTGGTGAGGATGCAATGCACTTGACATGCATCTTTAGGCTTGCCGTAGTGTAGAAATCTAGCGTTCGGACGTCATTTGTTGTAGAACCAGGACTTGCGAAGTCCTGGATGAGTTCGGCTTGAGTTACACCCCACATAACTCAGACGACGCACTCAGCTTACATATCGACTCATTGGCGATACCCCAGGACCAATGACGAAGGGAAGTGGCGTGGTCATCTCTGCGACAAGGAAGTACAGACGATACTCAAGGATGTAATTCTGCTCACCGCCATGCAAGTGCCGTTGATGTACTGCTTGAGATCCACTGGTCGGTTCCGTGATTGGGTTAGCCCAAGGAGTGCCTGATCAAACTCTCTCTATTGGTCTACGATAGCCTCATGGGCGTCTAGACTTGCTGCGGGCTCTCGCAGGTGGCCCAGTCGTAGGAGCTTTGCGGTTTCCTATCCGACAGGGCTGAGCCAATTCTTCAGCAAACGGGGCCGGTTAGAAACAGGCAGGCGAGCCAGGCGATCCCTCGCGCGGACTATAAAAGCCGAGCTGTGCGCAAGGGATAGGTCGAAGCCACACAGTACAAGCAGTCAACGAGTACCACTCGGGTTTGAGACGTCTGCTCGAAAGTGGAAAGGGGGTACAGGAACACTTGTCCCTTGCTCATAGTCGTCGAGAGACGACTGACAGGAGATAGATATCGGCTGGAGATCCTCGAAACAAGCAATTACACAACGGCCGTGCACACTGGTGCCAGTCGATAACCTGACGTATAGGTTGTGGCTCGCCCTGTGGTCGATGTGTTGTCGTGCTGTTGTGCAACCAAAGGACCATTCCTCCTCCTCTGCATTTTACGATCCAAGCTCTCTGGGGGAGACTGAGACTCCTCGGAAGCGCGGAGGGTAAGCATCGGTTCATTGTGGAAGAGGGTGGTAGTCGAGGCCTTCACGTGGTAATCCTCCTCCTCCCACGCTTAAACTAAAAAGGAGCGAGCATCTGTTCCCCGTCATCCAAAGACCGGGCCGAGAGAATCTTACTGGCCCAGTGCCGATGGAGCCGATCATGTCTGGCCAGCTTCCAGTCAGGCCGGCCCGAGGAAGAAGAACTTATGTGCCCGACAGGTTTCCGCATTTCGGCAACGCAGCTTCACTGCTGCATGCAAGTTAATCCCATGTGAGCAGTGTAACCGTGGTTGACCACACCAAGTCACCTGTGCCAATTCGCATGCAAAAAGCAGCCACTAGAAAAAGCAAGGGATGTCCGTGGGTAATAAGATCGTCACCAAATATGAACTTCCGACAACAGATGAGCACACCTACACTAGGGACTCTTAGCAGACTTGAGGACAGGCCTCTCAGGAGCCCCTCACCGTCACTGTTTGCATAATACAGGAGTCGGATGCAGGATAATGGATGTAACTATCCCGACTCCCCCGAAGAGCGTCGACGACAACAGCCCACGTAGTCCTAAGCCAAGCGGTGCTCCCCTGAAGAAACGTTGTAGAGGGAACGCCCCATATATTGGCACTTGTCTGAGGAAAATCTCAATTTGTCGATCAAGTCTTCATGCACGTAGGTGAGCCGTATTGGCTTCACTGCTCGCTCCATAGGAGTTGAAACGGATTAAATCTTGGAGTCCAAAGAGCACCTCCTAGAAATTCTGGCACTACCTTAATCTAGGTAACTAAGGGGCTTAAATTCCCTCTAACCGATTAGTACATACATATTCGATGGTTAGGTAGGCACCTATGTCAAAACCAGCAACAATTCAGTTATCCATTATTAGATCTCGTCACGACATAAACTACCGAGACTGGGAACTGCATGCCTAACTAGCTACCTAGATAGCATCTAGGTAGGTTTGTAACGAAGAAGCGTCGTGTAGAAGAGACGAACCCTGGCAGATTCCTATCCGACCCCAAATAACCACCGCCCCCCCTTCCCCCCCTCCCTTTCCCCCAGACATCGTAGCATCAACTAATAAGAGCCATGTGGAGCTGATGTACTTTACACGTTTAAATCTGCTCACGACTTCGTAGAAAGACCAATACATGACTAGACCGAGCTCTCTATAGAGCTGACGGGCCTCTCCAGAATAGGCTCCCACATTTTCCCTTCTCACAACCGGAGATGCCTCGAAGGGAGTTTTTCCACATGAGCGTGACTACAGCACACGGAGCGCGGCCCGCAGATCTCCGATTGGTCGACCCTATTTGCATGACATGACGCCTGTTGAATTATAGAGGTGGGTGGTGGTGGGTAGGGTACTGCAGCCCCTCTTGGGGGTGAAGGAGGGGGGGGAGGATAAGGGGCTGTATTAGATGATGGCTTCGGATCGACGAGGCAGCGAGCTATGCAAGAATAACGCCTCGATGCAGAGACCAAGGGGGGTTTCCTGCTGTCCCCCCAAAAAGACATGCCTAACCTATCACATTGTGTGGAGTGTGGACAGTTGTAGTCGGCATCTACGGGAGGTAAGGCCATCGCCGTGAATCACACAGGGGGGGGGGCAGATCTAACGTAGACGTAGTAGGTAGTGGTGGTAGTAGGTAGGTAGTAGTGTAGGGGGTGACGAGTTCCCAAGGGGCCGCGCGCCTAACTCCCCCTAAAATATTCTGTAGCGGACGAGCCCGGATGTAACACACCATGTTGCTTGCTAGTCGCCGTTCGTCTTCGTTCACGGTGAGAGAAGCGCACAAATGCACCTTTTGGCATCACATTAGCTCGCTTAGGTCCTGGTGCTGCTGGCTACTACCTGTCATCACTCCCTGGCATCGGGGTCTTTATACTACGTGATCAATCACATAGTCAGGTAGAACTCTATACGATCTCGCTGGAATAGGGGGCTTGTATGTCAATTTTGTGTATGTCACACACTAGAATGAGGCTTGCGGCGGGCTTATGACTTTACGATGTTGACTAAGTAGTTTCGAGGGGCCAAAGACATGGAGGGCAGTAAATGATGTTACGGTTTACGTATATACTTTTTTCTAACGAATGAAGAACAAACAACGGCGACTTGGAAACACACTAGATATATCTGTAAGTACAACTAGCTGTCTTACCAATGGCTTTTTTTTGGAGGTGGTCTTTGAGGATTCTCCCGTACGTGGATGAGTACAGAACTTGGCACCTCAGCTAGACTCTGCAGTCTGAGACCGATGTGTGTGATGCAGGAGGCACGTATATGGAATGTGGAATATCCTACCCCGGTTTGATATGTCCTCGGACCAAGTCTTTATTGGCAGTGAGAAGGTCGGAAGGGAGGCGGCAATCGCTCTTACCAGGTATCTCACGACTAGGTATGTTCTCACAGTATTCTGGACCTTCGATGATCGTGGGCGATCTTATGCAGCAGCCATTTCCACGGCTCTTGCGCGCTTCTGGAGCTGATCTACACTCACATCGGGAAGCTCAGAAGGCGTCCTTTTTTCGGGGCTTGCTTTCCGATGAGAAGCAAATCGCCTTATGTACGAGGGCGGCGGAGGGGAAATATCAGGCAGCAGAGCCTGCAGGCTGACAGTAGCCTCGTCGCTTGCCGCGCCTATACTGATATACTTAGGAGTGTCTAGGTTGTAGAGAGGTCATGGATAGAACTCTATAGCGAGAGCTGTGAATAGAACAACGAGGCTATTCATGTGTTTGGTTCTAGAATATAGCAAGGTTGTAGTCTAGGAAATAGTCGTTTTGAAGATTTTTTAGGGTTCCATACCTACCTACCTAGGTATAATAGATGAAACAGGGAGGGTTGCATTAAGAAAGTCTCAAGCTAGAGGGTATAAATGATACTGAATTCAAATTAATGAGCAGGTAAGGTAGTGAGTGTTGTATATGTCACAAGCTGGAAACTAGCTACTCAGGGGTAATGGTACTACGAGATGAAGGCCCACTGTAAAATAGCTATAAAAGAGTCGAGAGCATCCCGAACTCGCGAGGGAAGGCTCTCTAGCGACTGTTCTCAGTTGAATAGTAACCACTTGCTTCCCATATTTCTCACTCCGTTGTGCACCCTTTTTATTCATTTGACATATCAGATACATTAAAGAATCCGAAAATAATACCTTGTCACGTATGCCATACGTTGCCATATAAGAGCTAATATGCCAGCACGGCATGAGCGTTCGCTTTTGCCACATACCTCACGTACCTATTTGACCGCAATAACTTTAATTCCATGAGTGTATTACCATGCGAGGAGCTAGGACTGTAGGGATGCCAGGAAGACTTTCACAAAATACAAAACAGCACGTTCGTCTATTATGACGAGGGGTTGCGGTAAATATGATCATGAGATACGAGTTGATAGCATATCTCCTATAAGGTGATGAGGCTCATCATATATAAAGAGAAGCATCTCGGGGTAGTTATAGATCTAATTATTTGCTAAATAAACACATTATAATCTAAGCTCATGCAAGGTGTATCGTGACATTTGTCCTCAGCCAGCTCGGTGTTTACACAACGCTTTACCTCACTTGGTCGTGGTTTATTCAATAGATAGTGAAGGGTCTTAATGCAGAAAGCCCTCTAACCTAGCAATGAGTCTCAGCCCAGCAGTAGCTGCTTGCTGCCATCTTTCTCAATCCGTTGCGCTTCCGCCTATCTCTAATATTGTGCCTAAGGCGCCCAGATTTGACTGGAGCAGAAAAGGGGGAGAGCCTTGTAATATGACAGTCATCCTGCCTAATCGAGGAGTTGCAATTTATTTTGGACAATTACCTAGGTACTTTTGGTTTTTATGTTACGTCTGATTAAAGTATTGTTTCGAGGGAGCCTCAAAGCTTGGACCTGGAAGCTTCCTGGGAGTTTGGGCCCAGGAGTACGGGGATAAGCAGCAAACGGAAACATGAGTCTCAATACAGGATCATGTATTAAAGAAATATAACTTACTTATAGCATTGCAGACAATGTGGGCAATATGAACTAACTTTATCTTGAATTTCTGATTAAACCCACATGAAATTAAGCCCCCCTATTTTGAGGTCCATGATGCTAGCATCATACTATATTATTCAAGTCCCTCTCCATTTCCACTTATACATCGTCCAATCTAGTCGTTAGTAGGGCGTATCTTCCTATTAATGCCTTTATTAACAGACGCCTTAATTTTTCAGGAGTATCCTTCGCGCAACCTCTCTTTCCCCCTTTTCTTCCCTAATAGTGTCTAACTGAGTGAAAACCTCATTCTACTATAAATGTATTTAGAAGCCTCCTTGATGATAAATAGCTATGGTGACCTCTATCGGTGCTGGCTTATGACTATTGACAACCTACACCGGAACTCGCAACTCTTGGCTCCAGTATGGGACCTACCTAGACCTTGTTACTAGGTTGGGTTAGCTCTTTGCACGACAACGACATCGACTGTTTGTACGTCTCAATGGCGTCAAGGGGGAGCTGGGTCGATGTACATAGGTAGGTAGTACGTACATAGTAGTATGGAGGCACTACCCCGGACAAGGGTCCGATCTTGACAGGTGAAATATGGATCTGATGATGATGAGGACGAGGATGATGGGAGAACCCACATGGATCCTCGAACCAAGATGGCACCAAAACGGGGAGGATGGTCTCAGTATGCCTGCATTTCCCCCCTTGACCGCCGAACTCTTGCATGCTTGTACCTACATTGGTGCCCGTTAAAGCTGGTAGTGTAGTGGTGGTGGTACCTAGTGTAGTGTAGGTAGTGGTGCTGCTGCTGCACTCGACTAAGGTTGTGGACCCGTAGCACGGGGTTGGGAAAGGGGGGCCACGATCTGGCCCTGGCCCGTGGTTGAGGTTTGTTCGTCAGCTTGACTGCACTGGCCCACCACCGCCCACCGCGCCAATGCTAGATGAGGTCACGGTCAAGAGACGCGTCGCGGAGCGTTTTGCGACAAATGCGCACGCCGCACGCTGCACGCCACACGCCGCCATGCCGAGCACACCGTTCATGCGCTGTTGCATTTCGCTTCCTCACCTAGGTAGGGAAGTGTATAGATACAGGAAGTCATGGCTATACCCCAGACCTTTCTTTTTTTTGACACTTTTTATTATGAAAATCACCTAAGTATGTAAGAAACTACTTACTAAACCTACTTGAGGTAGACAGTATTCCATACCTATCTTGTAAGTGGTAGGTGGTAGGTTAGTCTTGAAATGCGCCTCTCATCTCAACCTTGTGGCTCCCCTAGTTCTAACGGATGGATATAATACGAAAGGTGGTTCATGCCGCCAGATTAAAAAATAAAACAGAAGAAAAAGAAAGAAAGAAAGAAATGGTGGTTGGGTATATGTGGATCGCGCATCCCACTGATTACGAACCGGCGCGTCGAATAGGAGGTTTTGGAGAATAAAGGGAGGGGTTAGACTAATGGAAACCTGGAAACCTTGGTAACGGACGGACAGGAAAGTAAACAAGAGGATTGGAGGGGTTTAGTCTTCTGCTGTGTCTTCGCTTGTTCATGCCATTGTTTGCCCTATTCAACCATAGTTTGGTGGCGAGGACTAAGGGACCACCACTCTTAAATACCTAGTACCTCCCTACACTAACCAACCTAATTACCTACTATCAAATGTAGCCAATGGTGGATGAATGGTGCAAACTGTTTTGTGTTACAGAGAGAATAATAATAATAAGGGAACGGAAGGCAGGGCAAGGTAGACAATAGACTTTAGTAGGTAGTAAAAAGGAGCTATTGATAAGAACTATAAATGTAACCACTTTAGATAAAAAAAAAAGAGAGACGCGACATGACAGGGGTATTTTTTTTTTCGCGATCGATTGACATACTCTTTTTAAGGTACCTCAATACACATAACCATTCTCATCAGTTTAGTTTGTATTGCCTAGGAAACAGAACAATATATTCTGTGTACCTAGACAACCAAAAATCTGGGTGCACAGCAACTAGTGAAAATAAATCTGGTTAAATTTTTTATTTTATCCTCTCTGCTCTCTTTTGCACTTTTGCTCCATCGACTATTGCAGTATCAGAGGGATTATTGTGTAAGCAAGGTATGTACCTATTGACGTACAGCACAGTACACGTGAAAAGCTAAATTGATCAAGCAAGCACTTTAATAATCGCTATTTTAGGCAAGGGTGGGTTGTTTTTTTCCCTGGCTCCCGACTTCCATATTTTATTTTATTTCGCGCGTCGTCGCAGCCACCTCCATTTGAGCCTCTTCCCACTCTCTGCATTCACCCTTGACACACAAACCGACCCCACCTCATCGCCATCAACAATCTTCTTTCCTCTTCCTCTCCTACACTGTCCTTTTTTTTCCTCTCTCTCTCTCAACCCCCCCTCCCCTTCTCTCCCCTCGCCCTAGGTAGAGTCAAGGTTCAACATACAAACAAGAGCGAACACGTCGCATCGCATTTCGCATCTTGTACCAGACATCTACATAACCAAGCTCGGTTTTGTCTGGGACTCGTGCGCCGTGCCCTGATTGACGCTCGCTCCGGCCATCCTGCATACACCACCTTGCAGATCGCGAACGAGGTAATATAAGATTCTGCTCCTCAATTGACCAGCCACCAACAATCCTTTGGCCGACCACGTCTGTTTCTGCAGCAGTAACGGCAGCAACACCAGCATTACCACTGCCAACAACCATTACCGCCAATTGCCAATTGTCATGGGCATCGCATGACCCCGTCTGCCATCCAAACTCACCATGCCTCCTTCGTCCAAGAGATCGCAGAGGACACGCCGGGTGCGCGATCCCACTCCTACCAGCCCCACCCCAGCAGAGCAGTCGTCGCCATCGCGACCATCCAAGCGCAGAAGAAAGGTACCTACCACTCTCTCCTCTCCTCTCTTTTCTTTCCCTTCCCTTCCCTTCCTTTCCTTCTTTCTTCCCCTCGCTATCCGTCCCCTCTGCTCCCTTCCCCCCCCCTCTTTTCTCATTGCTGACAGCATCATCACCATCATCGCTGTGCCACACCAGGTTGAAGAACCCTCTTCCGAACCCCTCGAGGACGAAGGTTCTAGTCTGACTATCGAGGCCCCCGCCCCCCTTGACAACGATCGCTTGATCACCCAGGTCACTCAGCATCTGCGCGGCCTGCCTATCCACGCCGCCAAGGAGCACTCGAATGCTATACACGAGTCGACCGAGGATATCGAGGCCTACGCTAAGATTTCCGCCCAGGACTGGACCTATTATATCCGCACCCTGTCTATCAATATCGGCCGGAGCTCGGATACCAGCCTCGACCCCTCGCACAAAGACTTTGTTCATATCGACCTCGGTCCCGCCAAGACCTTCTCCCGTCAGACGGCCGTTATCTACTTTGACTCGGAGGCTGGAAAATGGTATATCAAGGTTAAAGGTCGCAATCCCATCAGGATCGACAACGATTTACTGAAGAAGACTGAATCTGGTCATGCGCTAGCTAGCGGTGAGGTGATTGAGATTGGCGGTATAGAAATGATGTTCGTCCTGCCAGGTAATATCAGTACCTTGCGTATAAATCCCATCTACCTGGAGCGAGCCGGCCTGAAGGACTCGTCGACCGAAACCAAGGGTGCTCTGCTCCCACCTGCTTCCATAGACGATGCATCCTCCCAAGCCACCGCCGGACTCCCTTCCTCTCGCGGCCAGCCCTTCCAACAGCCCATCGCACCCGCACCCCCCGATTACAAGCGTCCCGGTACCCCGCCATCAGCCAAGAGCCGCCCTGCCGCTTCGCAGGCGAAAACCCCAGCACACGGCTCTTCCGGAACCATGGTCATGAACCAGAACGATGTCGATCTTAGCAATGATGACAGCTGGAACCTGAAGCCACACTTCAGTTATGCTCAGTTGATCACCCAGGCCATCATGAGCACATCGGACGAGAAGCTTAACCTAGCTGGAATATACTCATACATCATGAATAACTATGCTTATTACAGGCATCAGCAACCCGGCGGCTGGCAGGTGAGTTACACTCTAATTATCCGCCCACAGGTCGCGGCAGTTCCAAGTCTGACCTAGTCGCAGAATTCCATCCGCCACAACTTGTCGCTCAACAAGTCCTTTGTCAAAGCCCCTCGATCGACAGATGAGCCTGGCAAGGGGATGAAATGGGAGATTGTGCCGGAGGCGCGTGAGGATATGATCAAAAATGCCTACAAAGGAGGTCGAGGTGGACATCGCGGCTCGTCTGCGCCGTCCTCTCCTAGCCAGCCTAGCCAGCTATCCTACATCACCTCAGGTCCCAAGGATATGGCGGGCCGCGAACCTGGCTCGGCCCGCAAGCGTAAGGCGGTCTCGCCGGCTACATCGCCTGTGCCGCGGTCCTCACTGCACCAAGTAACGCCTGATCGCAAGCTTTCCGCTGGCCCAGCTAGCTTTGATGATGGAAGTCCGCTACCACCCAGTCGCAAGGCACTAGAAGCTTCCGGCGCGTTTGGTGCATCCGACAATGTTCCGCGGTCCCCTCCTACTCTCTCTTCCTCGTATCTCCAGGAAGAAGGGGCTTCGTTTGTGACGCCAGCTCCTCTTCGAGTTCATCCTCGACTTGCGCCTCCTAGTACTGCACAGAGACCGAGTCAACATATGCCAACCAGCTCTCCAGCCCCTTTCTGGAAGTATGCTGATATCAACAGCACACCCCTGAAAGCAGCACAGTTCGATATGAGCCCGTTGAAGTCTCTTGGCCTCCCCAACAGCAGCAGTCCGCCCCCTGTTGCCGATGATCGATCGCCTGTTGCTAGCCCTACGAGATCAGGTCGGGCTGAGACACTGGAAAGAAGCACCGTCGTTGAGGACGATGAAGAGGAGGGTGGCTTTGACCTGACCAAGTACGTTTTAATTATCATGTCACAGAAGATACCAGAAATGCTAATGAAATCTATAGGGGTTTCCAAAGTATTGGTTCCTATCATGCTCCGAGCAAGATCGGTGCATTAGGCCAAAAGGTCAACGGAGGACGACATTGAGGTTACCATGAGATATTATACCTTTTGCTTTTTTTAAGTCTTGTATGGGTGTTAGGTCGGGGGAAAAAAAAGAACCGCAAGGGAATTGTGCGATCGCGAAATCATTCGCTTCATGTTTGTTTTTTAACAATTACGATGGCGATAATGACGGGAGCTGTACTAAATAGGTCGGCTGTTGCCCTTCTATATTTCGCTGTCGGGGGAAAGGATTTCTTGATATCAGAAATTGGCGGTTGTGTTTATGATCTTGTTTGCTTTTTTACGGGAGTGGGTTTCGCGAAACGATTTCACGGGGATTCCAAATACGAATCGCTATGAGTATATGAAATCACGGACATGGGAAAGGAGAGAAGAAGAGTAGGACGAAGGAGAAAACAACAAGATTATAATAATCTCTGTTTGAAAGAGCAGTGGAGAAGAGATACGAAGGAATGGAATAAAAAAAACACAAAGTACAACCTATCTTCTCCTCCCTCCTCCGACACTTTTATATTTCTCTCCTGAAATATTTGTAAAGGTATATTTTCTGTTGGCTTCTTGTCATTGCGATACCATCCCCCTAAAGAAATTAAAAATAAAATAAAGAGAATTTTTAAAAAGGGGTTGCGAGAGCCAAGCAGAGAGAGAAGGAAATGTTCTACAGTTACCCTCCTCCTCCTACTCCCAGTCCCCTCTCCCTGATCTTTGTTATTCTTTTAAACCCCCCGCCCTCCCTCCCAACTCCTTTTTTTGTTTCCCAATTTGTGTTATTTCTGGTCTTTTTTTTATCGGTGGTGCATTATATTTCTCTGAAAAAAAAGCACACCCTCCCTTTACCCCTTACCCCTTTAATGTCTGTTTGTTTTGTTGTCTACCTACCTACCTAGTTAGTTATCATGTACTTTGTTTTCTCATCATTCTCGGCATTAGGGCGTTTAGAGGGTGGTTTTTTTTATTCTTTTTCTTTTTTTTATTGGGTTCCCCCCCTTTTTTTCTTGCCTTCCCCTTCCCCTCCCCGGAGATAGGAAAAAATCCGAGTAAGAAGGGAGAGGAGGACGGGCAGTGAATAAACTGGGCTGGGCTGGGCTGGGTTGGGCTGGGCTGGAAACTGGATGGTATGAGAAGAACGGACTGTACTGGACTGGACTGAACTACTAGCAAATAAACACGACTTTCCATCGTATCTCCCTCCTCCCCCCTTCCCCTTCTCCCCCTTTCTCGAGTCAGATAGGGGTGTCCAGTCCATTAACCTTATGTAGGGAGTGGGCGCAAACAAGAGAGGGCAAGGGGGAGCAGCAGACAACATGTGCTCGAAGTAGACTAGGTTAGGTCAGCTAGTGAGTGGTAGGCCTCGGCTACAGAGTGGTGGTTTGCGGTTTGCGGGTTTGTCTTCGAATACCTCCTACCAGACTTCCCCCCCCCCCCCCAAAGTGTGTATTGCATATATGGCTTTTATTACATTGATATATCTTGGGTTAGTGTTAGGCACAGGTAAGGCTGGGCAAAGCTCGAAGGAAAGGCGGGAAAATTACCTATATTCAGTTATGGAAAAAAAAAGGTGCCTTAAATCTAGGTATATGGCTTGTATAGTATTCTCCCACATGATGAGATTCCCTTCCTTCTTTGCATTGTATGCACCCGCTTGCTCCCTTCTCCCTCTGGTGGTTTTCTTGTTTTCACGTGAGGAAATATTATAGTCAACACGATATTTTCAGGAAACGGGGAAAGGGAGGAAAGAAGTTACGGAATGGCATCACTATTTACGGGACATTGACTTTTCTCGTGTCCTAGTTTATTGTATACATACACGAGAACTGGTTCCGTAAACTTAGTTCCTCTCTTACTAGAGAATGGGAAAGAAGCGGCCATGGCATTGTCTTCATCTAACTCGTAGAAGGCCCCTCGAGAGTGAAGATTTCTATTGGTATATCACACGCAGATGCATGTGTAAAAAGGGGCAATGCCCCTTGATGTTTGTTTGATGCTTAGCTAGTCAATACTTTTGTTCTTTTTTTACGTTCCTTCCAACTATTTCATCATATATACATCCGAATTTTCATACCTCCCATGCATACCTGCGCCCGTGGCCTTTTATGAAACCAGCCATCCTATACCGGAGTACCACAAAGGGCTTAGATACCCGACTTCAACCATACCTACCCAATCTTCGGATCATTAACGTCGTAAGGATCTATACACTAGGATCTACCTAGATGAGATAGAGGATGCGTCGTAGAAACGTGTTCTCGTGGGATATTCGTGTTACTCTCACGAGGCGGAAGCAGCTCCGACTCGGGTTTTAGGGGCGCCGCGTGCTGGTCGCTTCTTCGTGCTCTTCTTTTGCGCGCCACTACCCTCAATGAATTTGATCAATTCATCGATGCTCCTGGCATCCGGCTTGTCAGACTTAGGTTTAGCTGACGATACCGTAGTACCGGAAGCGCCACCGAGAGCAAGATTGCGCGGCGGGAATTTTATGCCTGCTCGTAAGCGTCGGGCTTGGGCGTCCTTGTCGCGCTTAGCAATTGCAACGGCGTTCTGGGTCAATTGTTCTAGCCATGTTTCAGCTTCCTTCGTGTTGTTGTTCTCGGGACCGAGCTGGTGTAGGAAGATGTTGTAGCATTCGCGCATCTTGCCCAGTGCGGCCTTGGACTCGTTGTCAAGGGCCAAGGCTTGGGCAAGCTGGAAGAGGAGGCTTGCGCACTGCAAAGATTGTTGGCCCATAACACGCTCGCAGACAGCGAGAGCTTGCTCGAACCAAATGCGAGACTCGTGATACGCTTGCATGTGTTGAAGCATGACAGCAGCATTGTTGATAGTCGTGATCGAATCGGGGTGATCCGGTCCATAAATGACTTTCCACAAGTCTAGCGCGTGCTTGACATACGCAAGAGCCGTCTTGCTATCTCCAGATCCATGCACATATAAGCCAAGGTTGAGGTAGTATAGCAAGGTCTCTGCCGAGTCGATACCAATGGTTCGCTCGGATACAATGACGGCCTTCCGGGCTAGATCAACGGCGGCTTCCTTCTCATCAAGTTGGTAGTAAATCTGCGCCAAGGTCGAGTATGCTCGGGCAACTTCCGGGTGTAGGATTCCGTAGATTTGTTCATGGAGAGTCAAAGACTCCAGTAACAGTTCCTGGCCAATCTTCCTGTTATTCTGCATGATGGAGTGGCGGCCGCCTTCCAAGGCTTCATCTGAAATAGTACTCTTTGGTGCAGAGTCCTTAATGATTGGTACGACATTTACGATATCGTCTGATGTAAATGTGCAAGGTGCGGCCGTGGACGAAGCGACCGAGGAAGGCGAGTTATCTCTAGCCTTCTTCTTCTTCTTCTTGCTCTTTTCGCCAGTACCGTTTGTTTGTCCGTTAACACCGTTTCCGCTTGCTTCGGTAGCGGTCTTGGGAGCTTCGCCCGTAAACTGAAAGTTCTTGGACTGTATCTGTAGACCAAGTTTCAATGAAATCTCGCGAAGGAGTTGAATGTGCTTGATATGAGCATGCCAGTCCGAATCCAACGTGAATTTGAATCGACGAATCGTCTGAACCTCAATCTCTTTCCGCAAGCTCTCTGGGGTCACACTTGCGAACGCTATGTCTGCTTCTGGATATAGCGCTCTTAGCGACTCGTCAATGTCAGCTTCTGGCTTGCTGTTTAGGCCAGTTCCAAGCAGACAGTTCAGAAGGTGAGCAATGCAGGCGGATGTAAGGGGTATCGGGAGGTACCGTAGGTACTTGCCCGCAACATGCTTGAATGCTCTCGATATCATCTCCTGCAGACCTAGGTCTCGAAGGCGTAAGAGTCTGGGTCCTTCGCAAAGGGAAACAACTTTGCCCAGGTATCTCATGTTAATACCGCGCTTGTGCATCATCTTAGTAAGGGATTGACCATCCATGGGGAAAGGCAGATCAGATGACTTGATATCGTTGACGAACTCGGGGATTGCATTATCACGTAGATATTTGCAAGCATTCCGAACGTCTTCCTCGTCAGCTGCCACCTCCGCCTTCTCTTCCTCGGTTTGAGGAACCTGTCCACTAAAGGCATCTGGGTTAAGAGAGAATTGGAAGTTTGAGCCGTCAAGGCGATCTTCTGCTTCGGCCTCAGCGGCGTCTTCTTTGGCCTCGTCTTTAGATTCCTCCTTAGACTCCTCCTCGGATTCACCCTTGGATTCGTCCTTGGATTCGTCCTTGGATTCGTCCTTGGCCTCCTCCAACTTCTCTTTGCCTTCAGCGTTCTCTTCCTTCGATTTAGCCTCGGCTGCCGATCGTTCCTTGAGGCGAGCAATTTCGCCATTCACCCATTCGGTCCACTTCAGGGTCCTGATAGATTCGACAAGCTCTGGTCTCAGGACCGTCATGCGATGAGGATATTCTAGGCCGTCCTGAGTATTACCAGGTTCGTTCTCCTCTAGCCATAGGATGTCTAATGGAGTGATCCGGTACAAGTCCAGAACATATTTACGGCCATCAGTTCCCATCAATCCCTTAGTTTCCACACTGGCCTCTAGGTCGAATCGTTTGCCATCTTTATCCCAGACAGGGTGCTTCTTGACTCGGAGGGCCTTCGATAGCTTTTCGAAAGTGGATACGAATCTTTCGTCGGCAGCAACCACCTCCTTGCCCTCGACAGCACCATAGTCTATCGAATTCTCACCCGGTTCTCTCTGCTTGAAGATACCCGGCACAACTGTTTGGCCAACAATACGCTTGCCCAGGTAGTCAACCACAACGGTTGCCGGGCTGTACAACCCATCGATATCGAGTTGGTTGACAATCCGCACTCCATTGACATCCTTTCCAGTAGCTACACGCGCAGCATCATCGCCACCTTCTGATGTGAACGTGCCTACGCCATCTGCTCCAAAGGAGAAGAATACGTTGTTATACACAAAAATCTGAGCATCCCGGCCCTCAGTTGGGTTGAGTGGGGTGACTTCGCCTCGCGCGACCAAAATTGCGCCTCTGGCTGCAGCATCAGTGTAGTCGGCAAAGAGCTTGGAAATGAATCGCTCTCTGAATACACGATCCTGTACTGTCTCCTTTGGCAATTCGCGGGCAGACTGGAACTCTTCATTCCAGTCTCGGAGGGTATCAGTGTTGTCCACACCAGCGATCAGATAACCCTCTTGTGTTCGTGTGATATCTGGGCTGTGCGCGCACAACGGCGACGACTGCGAAGGCACCAGCCAAGGTGCAGCAGGGATCGCATTTGTCATCTGGAATGTGGCCAGAGGATCCTTGCGGTTGTTAAACTGGAGTAACTGTTCAAAGGAATCTGTAAAGGAAGGAGAGATCTGGGATAACAATGTCAACAATGAATGTGCTGAGTGACCTTTAGGCGCTGCCCGAGGAGAAGGGTCAAATTTGCTGTTGGAAGACTTGTTCACGTAGAAACCGCCCACGTGAGAGGTAATCTGGTATTGCTCTCCTTCGTTTGTTGTCACAAGAAGATAAAGCAGGTGGCCCTTTTGTCTGAGGTGGTAGGGGGGAGGGTTCCATGGCGAGAGAGAAACTGATTTCACAGTCTTAGGCGCCGGCTCCTCCTCCTTCGGGATGATAGTTGACAACTTCGCAGGGGCGTCAAAATCATAGGTGCTGGCTTGGATATTGTCGCCATCCTTGGCTGCAGTAGTGACAGAGTCGATAAGGGAAGCACCAGGAAGGACACCATGTAGAGTGTCGGTGCGGTCACCAGCAGCGCCAACTAGATCGCGGATACGAATCACATGTATCCTAGCCTCCTTTTCAGTGTAGGGATCCTCTACCAGCCGTATCTCTGACTCAGGTCCTAGACCCTTGACATCGCAGATTTGTACAAAGTCATTGATACGTTCGCCGGCGTGCTCGAGGTGGAAGCAAGAGTACTGGAAGGCAGAAGGCAGCTCGATAACCGACTGGCGCAGTTCGTGGACCTGCTCCTGGGGAGAAACCTGGACCGAGTATTAGTACAAGAGTAAGGTTGTCTTTATAGGATAGGAGAGGGTATTTTCTAACCATAACATGAATGCTGCTAGGTTCATGGGGAAGACGGATCGTCAGTGGGAACAAGGCTAGGTGAACACAGTTAGCAGCAGGTTATGGGACTAAATCGAGTACAGATGGAATTTACCTTCAGCAACATCCTCCTCAGCTGTCTCGACATTGGACCCCTGATTGGGATCCGCAACATTGTCATTGGGGGGCTGCACCTCGAGAGCAGAAGCTTGCTCTGGTTTGCGGAACTCTGTTAGCAAGTACTCCAAAGGGCGAGCGAGGCAGGAAATGAGAGGACATGAGAGTAATAAAATGTAAGTAAAATAAAATAAAATAGCACGAACCAGTTGGAGTGACAGCAGACTCTTGCTTCTCAGCCATGATGGGAAGAGAAAATAGCGAGATAGGGAGAAGGGTCTGGTGGCTGTAAAAGTGTAATGCAACCGGAGGTGGTCTCTCTCTGTTTCTGTCTCTCTCCCACTCCTCTATTCGTATTGTACAAACCCGGGATGTGAGAGAAGAGATTCGACGGTACCCTTTTGGAGAGATGAAAAAAAAAATATACCGTGGAAACTCTAACAAATAGGAATAGGAAATGGGGGAGTACAAAAAGGAAAGGACGAGTTGTATTGTACAGACGGAGCAAAATGAATGACAGGTCAATGCAATTGGCTCGTCCCGGCTGTGGTTTGGACAACGGGTCAAGAGGTAGAAAGGTGAAGTTGAAGAGAAGATGGTTTTTTTTTTTCCTCTTGATGTCAGTTTGGTGAAACCAAAGCAAGCAAATAATTTTTTTTTCGATCTTTTTTTTTTCTCTCTACATCCTCGACAGAACCGACAGTTCCCGATAAGCCGGAGCTACGGCGAGCCCTCTTGTGGTACTTATGGTCCCTGTATACAAGCCCGAGCCAGCTAATGATGATGCACTAAGCACGTAACACTGCATAGAGGGGCATCGACAGGAGGCTTCTCATTGGCCAGATCCACGGGTTTAGGTAATCCAGCGTCCGCACAGCTCACTAAAAGCTCAAAGCTGAGCTACGATATGCCCATTAGTCGCAGGAGGATGCAGCATGGATGTTGGCGAGTTACGGAGCCACCGCCTGCAACTTGAGCAGAACGCGGGGTTTTGCACAAAATAATTTTTTCTGCCAGACTTTTTTTTTGGCGCACAGTTCTATCTCATTGCCTAATAACCCCAACTTAACAATTCACCACCACATACAGTTCAACCATAGGTGTATAATAATTGAGGAAATTATTCATAATTATAAGAGAGTTCTACTCTGTTTGTATATACATGTTTATACCTAGGAAGAGAAAAGAAAGTCGGCTGGACTTGATGCAATCCTAGTGCCTTTCTTGCAAGTGTTGATACTTCGTATGTACACCAGGATTTAAATATTTACTACAATTGCTAGCGCCGCATGACACGAAAAAAAACAGGTGCACCAATCCTCCTAGTCGTAAAACCAACATCGACTAGTAAACGTATAGAACAATATTAAGTTTAAGTTGGCAGCCTAAAAGACAACATTGAATGCTGTAAGTGCATACATACTTACCTAATCTAGGGTTGTAAAAGTTAAGAAGTCATCCTACAATACTATAGAGACATACAGCAGTGATTTAATTTAATTGGCTACTACTATGTAGATCCAGACGACCCGGCCATGATGAGATTCTCATCCCCCGCCGCCGGTATCGATAATCGTTATCGCAGAGTCCCCTCCATCTTTAACCTACACTAGCACTACCTAGGTAGTACCTACCCCTCCTTAGGTCGCCTTCCCCTCTCTGCAAACCACCCCCCGGTCACGCGTAGATTGGATGGATTACATAACATGCTAGCGCGCTACTTATGCACGTACCAGAACCTCACATTTGAGACAGGTTCTGCGCAAACAGCCACACCAAAAAAACACGTTCGCGCTCCACCGCGACTCCGAGCTCGTTGCCACCCTAGCCCCAACTAGGAAACTAAGTAAACAAATCCGGTCTTCGCCTCATCATCGTGAGCTTCAACGTCTTTTTTAACAGCCACCCTCTACACTACCTAACATTCCTAGTTGTACACGTCCAGACCGTCGCATCAATCTTGGATTTCCACTATAGAGCACAAACATTCTTGCTAGATTTTTATCTCGCCATAGGATACGCGCTTCACTACAACTATTTTTTTTGGGAAGGAATATCTTTAAAAACATATCTCCCCATAACAAACAGCCCGCACAATGCTCGGTTCTGCATTCTCATATCTTCGATATTGACACAATCCCTAACCTGCAAACAACCATCGTACTTATGAGACATCTATACGCAAAGTTGCCAGGCAGCTCCTCACCAAAGGCATCTATCTATCTCACCTAGATGTTGTGGTGTTGATGAGCTCCCATAACACACTCCCTTGCTAAACCATATTTTGCACGAATAAACACACACCTAGCTCTCATGCATGCATGCCTGCATATACTATAGATATAGCTAGATAGGTAATATTCTATACTTAGCATCCTTCCCCTTCCTTCCCCAATGCCGCTCAACCCCTACGACGCGCTCTCCAACCAGCCCAGGCTTTTTCCCGCGTCTAGGCCCGAGAGGAGGTCGGCCCAGCAGCAGCAGCCGCCCTCGCAAGCCTGGACCGCCGCGCGCTGCCACCGCTTGCTGCGCCCGCTAGTCTCGCGCATCGCCGCTCTCAGGAAAGAAGCCGCCATTGCCGCATCTACATCATCATCAGCTACCCCGGCAGCGGCAGCGCAGCAGCCCATCGCCAGCCATGAAGGGCTCCATCGAAAGACGGGCACGGAGGAGAGCGAGTGGCTCATGCCGCGGAAGAAGCGAGCCCGCCTGACATACTCCCAGCGCCGACCACCCCCTCCCGCCAGCCCGCCGTCGAGGAGGGTGGCGGAAACACAGACGCGAGCTCGAGCGCGGAGCAGAGAACCGGGCGGCCGCCCGGCTCGAGGACCAGGACGGTCAAGTGCCTCCGGCAGGAGCAGCAGCAGCAGCAACGGAGGACGGCGGCTCGCGGGGAGATCGTGCCCGCCACGCCTTTACTGCGGCGCGCGCGGGGGCACATAGCGTCGTCGCCTGTATCCGCACTAAGCGCGCCCCCGGGACCGGGCTTGCCGTATCGCAACAACAGCAACAACAGCAATAACAACGACGATGATAACGACGAGTCCAGAGCGACGACGACGATGACGACAGCCAAGCGCGCGCCCCGCGTGAGGAAGGGCCTCAGGGACCTGGACGAGCGGCTCTCGAAGCTGCGTGCGCGGATGTCGCCCGCGCGGCACGGCGACCTGGAGGCTATCTACCGGAGTCTCGAGGTGCTCCTCAAGGCCACGGCGGCGCCCAGCGACGACGACCCGGGCCGGACGACGCGGGCGAGAGGGCCGCGCTCGTTCTTGGCCATGTGTCTGCGGAAGATGCCGGAGTACATCGCCGAGCTCGAGGCGTGGGAGCGGTGGGACGCGGAGCAGAGCGGGACGGTTTCCATGATCGACGACATCGACACGTCCGCGCAGATCTACAACGAGCTGGAGTCGCTTGGGCCGAACAAGGGCTGGAGGCATCTACGGACCGTCGTCAGGGCAGACGGGCTCAAAGCCGTCAGGGAGGCAATATCGGAGGGGCTCTTCGGTGACGAGTTCTCGCAGCTCCTGGTCGACCTCTGTACGCAGACAAATGCGTTGCCGGAAGCGCAGGACCTTATCAAAGCCCTCATCGACCGCCAATATCCCCACCCCGTGTCGGCAGACAGCTCTTTTTCACAGCTGCCGGCTCTTCAGCCGTTGCTATCGCTGACATCGTTCGCCAACAAGACCGGATGCACTTCGTTTCTATTTCGGGAGTATTCAACATTACTATCTAGCAGAAACTTACCGCAAGACTGGCTAGCGACGCGGGAATTCGAGCGTGTGTGGGAAATGGCTGCCCGGGCGCTATGCAGTACAAGGGCAAACATCGATGCGGTCACTTTTATGATCGAGGCCATCTCGCTGCTATGCAGTCGAAAACGCACGTTCATGGGGAGCGCGGAGACGATCCAGCTGGAAAAGGACATGTTAGAAGCAACCCAGAGAACGCTAACGAGCGTCCTGACGATACTAGCGACCATGAGCCTCCTCGGCGAGAACGAGACAAGGTCGTCAAGCGTGGAACACGCGAGCTTACGGAGAGTCTTGCAGATGGGCGATAGACTCAGGTACATACTCAAGGCATGCATAGCCGGGCTGGAGTCCCCGACACGAAGACGGGCCAACGCGCGGATCGACATGGTATATCTAGCACTTTTACTCTCGTCCGGCCGGAGCCAGGGGAACTACGTCGAATCCCGCGTCAGGGGAAGCATCATGAGCATATGGAAACAGCACGAAGCACCAAAGCCGGCCAAGCACGGCCGCGCGCGGAACGACTACGACAACCTGGTCTCGCTCATATCCTCCATCGCGCGGGGCTGCAGCCGAGGGACGTCCGTGGCGTCCCACCGATGCCTGGAAGACCTATTCGGTAGGCTGGCGACTCTGGGCACGGACTGCCACATCATGGACAACCTTAAGGGCGCGGCGGCGTTCCTGCTCGCCCAGCAGACCAACAACGTCAGGGATCTCATCTACGCCGAGAAGCTGAACCCGCCCTGTGGATCGGAAAACGGCGGCAGCGGTAGTAATAGCGAAGGGAACCGACGTGCCGCCGCCGGCGGGCGGACGCTCTTCACGGGCTACCGGTGGGAGGAGACCATCGGCGAATGGGTGACGGTCAGCCCGGTCGCGAGCAAGAAGCAACACGCCACGCGACGAGTGCTCCGATCCACATCGTCATCATCATCGTTGATAACGATGATGACGACAACAAAGAAGCAGGTCGTAGATCAGCCGGCTAGCGATGCCGAGACCCTGCCCCCACGCCCCAGAAGCTTGATCAGGCGCGACACAGACAGCGTTGCAGATCCGGAAACGTCCCAGGGGGGTGACGTGGGCAGCAGCGTCGGAAACGAGCGCCCTCGTCATGGAACGGGGCTTGGCCGCCATCCCAGCACCACCAACACCACCGTCAGGGCGCGAAAACGGCCCTTTCGCGCTTCGTACCCATCCCACTCTTTTTCTTCCTCCTATCGCGATCTCGATGACAGCGATAGCGACAGCGACGAATCACCCGCGGCCGAGCCGAAATCAAGACCGAGACCGAGACCCAGCCAGGTCTTAGCACCTCGGAAAGGCCATCGTTGTTGTGATGACGAGCTCGCCGGGCACGACGACGGAGAAAAAGAAGAAGAAGGAGACGATAACGACGACGACGACGACGACGACGACGATAAGGAGAACAGAATATCCCGGACGCTGGCAGCGGCGAAGGGACCGCGGCGCAGCTCGGACAAGCTCGCCGTGCTGCTAGGCGCGACGAGGTCGCGAGCTAGCAGCCTCTCGAGCGGGAGGAGGACTACTAGGGGCTGGGGTCCGTATTCCAGCGATGACGAGCTCTGTACCTGATCTGAGAGCTTTCTGGGGGGGGTTTTTTTTCTGTTCTTTTCTTTTCTTTTCTTCCTGGCACAGCCGGGCGGGCCCCGACTTGAAACTACTTCCTTACCTATGTAATATAATGTGTACTTGTGTATGTATGTATGTATGTATGTATAGATGCGTATAGAGGTAGAGAGAGAGAGAGATGGGGCGTGTGCCCTGTACACTACACAGGCTGTTTATGACGCGCATATTGAGCATAGATGATATAGATCGTGACAAAGTTTTCCCTAGACAGCACCTAAATATATACTTATACAGCATAAATGGCAGTTATGAAACCCGATCCCCAAGTTAAAAGGGCCGTTTTTCTGCCTTATGATGATCATAGTGTTTGAGGTTGTTAAACAGATAGACAGGGATGGGAAGAAAAAAAAAGAACGGTGGGATGAGTGTGTGTATGTGCACACACTGGTTCGTGAATAAAGCGAGAAAGAAAAAGAAGAAAAAAATATTAAGTTCTCATCATACCATTTCTCTGTGCACTTACTTATCTATACTACATAGCAATATACGTAGAGAACTTTTAAAAGTGGCCAAGGCCAAAATCGACCCAGAATCCAGTCGGTAGCCTTATTATCATCAATCACAACTTGGAAGCCAGCATTCCGGGGTAACTATACACGGGATATGTGTGGGGGGGGATACGTATTGTCCCGCCTGCCAAGTGAATTAGTAATTAGGTTAATAGATAGGGAGGTTAAACAATGGCACGATCCATACGATACGATGCCTATCTCTCATCCTTTCTTTCTTTCTTCTTCTTTCTGTCTTGGCAGTGAGGGAAGAAAAGGCGAAGGGGGAGAGAAAGAGAGAGAGCGAGTTTCACAATTGCTTGGGTTGCTATCCACTACCCACGTGTTGCTGGAGGTGGTGTCAACTAACCTGGTAAAGCGGATATAAAAAAATATAAAAAAATAAAACCTGTACCCAGATGGCTTGTGCGTGTGAGAGCATCTGATAACCAATGATCAGCAACTCCCCAATCACACGTCTTTTAAGACTGGCATAGCCGCATAGGGTGTAAAGAGGGGAGAGAGAAAGATATAGATATAGAGGTAAGATACCCGCATATGAAACTTCAAACGGTTTCGACAGCGCTTTATATAAAAGATAAGATCGAGAGATCAGAAGACCAGAAGATCAGAGGGCAAGAGAACACACCAGAAAAAAGCAGCAGCATTCTGTTTAGAGCAACTCGACACGAACAAGCTCTTCCCAGACGTTTGAAGAAGAATCGGTTAACTAGTTAGGTGATTAGCAATCAATCGATCACTCGCATTTTTGTTCTCATGCATCGTCGGTTATGAGATCGTTTGATCCCTGAGCTCATCATCCGTTCCCCTTCTACTTGGGTCGATTTTCCACAGCGACGGTTTTTCTTTCCCTTTTTTTTTGTGACCTCTTTTTTGTTTAGGGAGATTTTCTGGTCCGATATATTGACGATCTCTGGGGAATGAATGGAGGAAGATCTTCATTCCTAAGGGATCCTAATACTAGTGTAGGTCCTCTACGCGCCTGCTGTGCTCCCTCCCCTAAGACTCTTTGCGTCATGAACTTGGGATACGGGATAAGCCGTGTGATAACAGCCTGCGCAAATACTCTATGTACCGAACCGAGCTGAGACATAATAATAAATATACTGCCTCATACAGCATTGCGCAACAGCATGATCGAATGCTAGGATAATGCGATCTCGGTACTGCTTGTTGAAAAAAAAAACCTTCCCAGTTGAGCGGGTGCACAGTAACAAGATTTTTTTTTCCCATGCAGAAAGAGAGGCGTTAGATATGTCAAACGTTTCGTCTGATCTATCCCCTGCTTACGCATCAGTTACAAAAGAAGCACCGCATCGCATCGGCGTCTGACGAAACTTGAGCACGATAATAACCCAGCGACGGGGCCCGAGGGAGATAACGAAAATGAAGGGACCGACGACTAGACGGGCCTATAGATGAAATATAATGATAACACATCTTCAGGAGCATACATGTGTGTGATGTCTAGTAGTGCATAACGCACGGGTTTCGAGTTCGGACAGGGTGCTATTTTCCGCCATTCACGAACCGTCATTCGGACAGTATTTCCGTGATCTCTCTCCTACGATGGTTAGTGAACTCCACTAATAGGATCTCCCCCTAGGCAACTAGTAGCTTTTTTATCGCGTGCATATTGAGTCGTGCCAGAACCAGCAGAACGAATACTGGGTCGGGGGGTGTCAAGTTCAGATTTGGTCTTCTGAGTGGACGATTCATTCCGTGATATGTCGCATGGATTTGTGGGCATGCTGAAAATCCATCCCTTCCTGTTATCCATTGGGGTCCTTTCTTATTCTAGTGTAGTAGAAAAGGAGAGAAGGACGTACTAGGGATGTACATACGATGTAGAAGCCGGGGAATTCTACTACTAATGCGCTGCTACCCTTGTAGATGAAATGAGGCTCCTCTGGCCTTGCCAATCGTTATACGAACTAATCTAGACGTCAGTCAAGTCGCCGTCGCTGTCGTTGCTGTCCTCGCTGTCCTCGCTGTCGTCAAAGTAGGGTTAGGTCCACATCGTATCTTCATGTAGCAACTCGCTTGAGCTCTTCCCCAGAGACAAGGCGCAGATCATCCAACTGCCCAAGCAGCTAACCTTAGCTCAGTTCGTGAAAAGTACTATACCCCAGTGAGTACGGCGTAGGAGCTTGTGTACCTGTCTTTAGCAACAAACTGTTTCCACAACGTTTCGAGCTTACGTAGGCCACAAGCTTAGATTTGTTCCTGGCTTGTCTGGGTACCTTGGGTATTACGAATGCCCCGCGAACACAGGTCATACCTACTAGAAGTAAGTAGGGTAATTCTTATTTTATCATAGGCTACTGTGGTTGCTATGGCTCCGTTTGGGTATGTAACGTGGATGCGCGGCTGTTTGAATGGTGTGCCGAGACATGCAGCCGCATAAGTAGGTATTTGCATGGTACTGGCTTGTGGTGGCTGGATACGGTCGTCGCTTTGTTGTGTTCAGATTCCTTTTGTGATGTTCCAGGTTGTGTTAGTACTATGATATCATCCCGTCGGCACCGGCATGGTAGAGAGGCGCACATGGTGCCTTGGATGAACTTTGGTAGTGGGCATCGTCGGGATCGCGGAAAGTGGTGGAAAACGAACAGGCGATGCCTTGGAGGGATAGAATTTGTCCGTCTAGAAATAGATTACATACTAGGTACCTGATAAGCCACACGGACGGGAAGCTACCTACCTAGTACTAGGTCTAAGTAAGTGTATGTATGTACCTTAGTAGGTACTACACTATATGAGCATTAGGTTAGTACCAAATTGTACGTAAGATAAGATGCGGGAGCGCCACAACGGCTGCCCCTTCCTCGGTTTCGTCTCTACTACTTCCCCCTGAATTAGGTAGATAGATAGGTGCTTATGTCGTGTAAAATGCAAGAGGGAGAGCAGAAGACTTATTCTGTGAAGGCAGATGGCGGCCTGCGACTTGGCTGCATGAATAGATAACACATGTCATTGGCCACAGTCTGGCCGCTGAGTGTCCCATCTCAGGACCAGCTGCGAACTATCTTGAGCCACGATTGGCTCGGTGGGATCTTTGCGTCGTCGACTCAGCCAGAGATCCATGTGCCCTTCCCCTAGATTACGCCGGTGTCGTTTCAAGAAGGCACATTTCGGAAGACCGGCCCACTAATTGCAGAGTCAAGAACTGGGCAAAGGGCCAATACAGAGGAAAAGACAGGGACATGGCAGGGCCGGCATTGACGTTAATGCGGGGGTCGTAGTCGTACACACAGGTACGTAGGTACCCAGGCTGCCAGGTACCTAAATGGACTCAGGCCAGAACAGGGCAATCAGAACCTGCCTAGGGAACCTGCCCCTGCTGGATCTGCTCAGATCGTTCGGCCAATCCTTCTCTGATTGAGCTTTCTGGTACCTTGCAGTGGGCTGGCCCGATCCACTCCTGCTTGGCACGACTCGTATAAGCGACTGGAATTATATGGTAAGAAGCAGGGATCGACTTGACTGCGCACCACAAGAATCACAAGAATGTCTACTGAAAGGGATTGTATTGAGTCAAGCACAAGAGGCAGATAGCAAAAAGAAGGAAATATAAAGGTAAAGAAAACAACGCCATGCACGTTGAATTAAGTCATAGGTCTTGTTAGGGTTAGGTATCTCAGATGGTTGAATCAGTTGACTTTCAATTCAAAGGGGGGGTTCCTTGTAAGTAGGTACTGTAGGTACCTATGAAAAGAAAATGAGTGGAGAAAAGATTTTCTTTTAGGGGGAGGGGAGTAAAAAATTGGATTGTTTTAGAGGGGCAAAGCGGTTTGTTTTTTTAGCCCGTAGGCCCGCTAACTAGTGTAGTAGGCGTGTCGGTAGGTTAAAAAAAAAACCTGGACCCCCCCCTAATGACCGCGCTTGTGGCTGGGCGGGCCTCCTATATTTCTTACAATAGTCTCCGCTCCACGTCCTCCGACCTGGCCTCCTTTCCATATCGTTCCAATTTCTTGCGTGTACCCTACCACATGCAATCCCCTTCATTCCCTAAAACCAATCTTCTTCGGCGCCTGTACCAGATTTGGTCTTATCCGGACTTGACGTTCAGCTTCATTCATTTACAACCCGTGGTCCTGCTAAGCCTTGAAACCCACACCTATTATTCCTAGGGTCGTTGATAATTGCCCACCTCACCATTCTTTTTATCTCTTCATATCATTCTCACTCCCTCCCACCTTCTACCTCTTACCTCTATTCTCCGTTTTCCCACTCACCTCAAGAGTATTCCTTTCTCACCAAGTCGCTTTTTGGGTCGGTGACCCTGTTTTTTACCCTTAGTTCAACTCGAGAGTGTTTGTTATGCTAGGTTCTAGTACTATCAATATCCTTCTCGAATCCTAACGTCGACCAAGCGAGCTCGAGTTACTTACCTAAGGCCACCATCCAAGGAAGAGGTTTACGAGGTTTACGGGATTTTCCCTCATTCCTTTTTTTCAGTTCACAGCTGGCTGTCAACTTACCTTCTTTGCCCATTTATTTCGACTTTTTTTTCCGGGTTGATCCTACACGGCTACGCCGTCCACATGAAGGAGCTTCGGTAAAAGACTATCCCTAAAGGCAACCTACCAGGTTACGATAGCACACGCATTATTCGAATCCGATTTAGCGTCCCGACAACACAACCACACGCAGTTACTCACGATCTACAGTTGTCGCCATGTCTGCACAAGGAGCAGCAGGCAAGGCCGAGGCCGCCGGCGAAGGCCAGGCCTCAGGATGGTCGCCAGAGATGGAAAACGAGTCCATGTCAAAGTATCTCCTCATTATCTGTGCCAGTGTATCGGCTCTCCTGATAATATGGCGCGTCAAGACTGGGATTATGCGCTATGTTCGGACAATCTCAGGTCTTACAAACGACACGCAACGATACTTCGCGAAACCCTCGTACAAGTTCTCGTGGATAAAAAAGAATATACTGTATTCCCCCATCTTTGGAAAGCGTCACAACCGGGAATTCCAGATTAGCACCGCCGTCAACATGGGCACGTTGCCCACGAGATTCCAGCTACTATTTTTGATCGGCTACTTCGCTACCAACGTCGCCTTCTGTGTTGTCAACATACCTTGGCTCGAGACCTACGCAGATGCTTGCAAGCAGTTGAGGAACCGGAGTGGAACATTGGCGACCGTGAACATGATCCCCCTGTTCCTTATGGCTGGCAGAAACAATCCCCTCATTGGCTTACTCGGTATCTCATTCGACACGTTTAACTTGATGCACCGCTGGTTCGGTCGCATCGTGGCTCTAGAGGCCGTTTGCCATACGGTGGCATTTTGGGCCGGCTCTGCGTCCTCGGCGGGATGGGACGTGGCTTTACAGACAACCTTTAAAGCCCCATTCCTGATCTATGGTTTCATTGGTACTGTCGCTTTTGTGGTGATCCTTCTCCAGGCTTCCAGCATTTCCAGGCACGCATACTATGAGACATTCAAGATCATGCACATTGTACTCGCTGCGCTTGCCATTGTGGGCCTCTGGTATCACTTGGATCTCAAGAAACTTACTGCCCTCAAGTGGCTCGTTCCTGTCGTTCCCATCTGGATCGGCGACAGGGTCGCTCGTTTCGGTCGTCTCATGTACCACAGCATCGGCAAAGGAGGCACCAAGACGTTGGTGGAGGCTCTTCCGGGCAATGCTATCCGCGTAACCGTGGACATGGCCCGCCCCTGGACATTCCGCCCCGGACAGCACGCATACTTGTACATGCCGAGCATCAGCTTTTGGCAGTCGCACCCGTTCTCGGTAGCTTGGAGCGAGGAGGCGGAGAGCCTGAATTCGGACAAGCTGGCTATGAACCGGCAAGATGTGCTCGCCATGCGCAAAACTACTATGTCATTCATCATCCGAGCCCGCACGGGAATGACCCACAACCTGTACCAGCGGGCCGCAGAATGTCCCGAAGGCCGCCTTATGACGACATGTCTTGTCGAGGGCCCGTATGGCGGGGAGCACACGATGCACTCTTACGGCACTGTGATGCTCTTCGCTGGCGGTGTGGGCATTACGCACGCCGTTCCTCACGTACGAGATTTGGTTGCGGGCTTTGCCAACGGGACAGTCGCGACCCGAAAGGTGGTGCTGGTATGGATCATCCAGAGCCCTGAGCACCTAGAATGGATCCGACCGTGGATGACGGAGATATTAGCTATGGACAGGAGACGCGAAGTGCTACGTATCATGCTCTTTGTCAGCCGACCCCGCTCCACGAAAGAGATCCACAGCCCGTCTTCGACAGTGCAGATGTTCCCCGGAAGACCCAACATCGAGACGCTGATGAGCATGGAGATGGAGCAGCAGATCGGTCACATGGGCGTTTCGGTCTGTGGACCTGGCGCTCTCAGCGACGAGGTCCGGCTAGCTGTGCGTCGGAACCAGTACAACGGTTCTATCGACTTCATCGAGGAAGCTTTCTCTTGGTGATGGGCTGTCATTGATCCATCGGCGTATTAGGGTGCTTGGGGTTCTTGGAGAGGGAAAAAAGTGACTATCTGATCTGGATATGATGTTTGTACTATATGAGTGCTTGTTCGACTGTGCATATTTTTTTTCTTTGGTTGGCCATGATTGCCGCATCAAATGCTCTTTGTAGATATTATTCCCTTTTCATTTTTTTTCTTTGTTTTTTTCTTCTTGGATAGGGGGTTAAGCCCACACTGTCTCTTACAGGCTCGCGATGACAAATAAAGACCGAACGGATACGATTCCATGTAAAATAACTTGGCTTACTCATGTAAAATGTGATTCTCGTCTCCCAAAAGGAGAAGTAGTGGTAGTATACCCCAACGTTGCGCAACGTAATCCGTAAGGCACCGAAATGTTCATATGCAGGTCCCTCATCTCTCACCCACTTATCAGTCACCAGCCGCCAGCCATGACACCCACCACCACCGTTCACCATTTAACTCACATGGCTTGAGATAAGGCACAGACGAATCGCTGCAGCGTTGATCCTGCATTGCGAGGCTCGATATCAAATTTATTGGTGCCCATTATACATGCAAATAATCTGCAGAAGCGAATCCAGAAACTATCAACCTATTATTATAGGTCACAAGATTTTGTCTGTTTGGCTGCGCTCATGGTCAGGTGGCCGTGGCCGAACAACACGACGTTGAGGGGAGGCCATGTGATCCAGTCTCTAAGTAGTACTTAGTAGCACTGCCTAGGAAGGAGGTGAGTACTACTAGTGTCAGTAAGTACTAACGTTAGTACATTGTATAGGGACGTATGTACCTTAAAGTGCCTATCTGTGGGCCCGCTAAGCTCTCCCTACAGGTTAGACCGCTGACATAATGGCTACCAAGGGACGGAATACCTAATCAACCTCACCTCACGTCACCTGTCAGCCCGCCTTTCCCTACCTCCTACTTACTATCTAAGTTCCAATCTACCAAGTTACAACTCACCCTTTCTAATCCATTCACCAACAAAAACATTCAGTCCAGCCAACCTGTCCTGCCTCCTTTTGCCTGGCATTCAATACTACCAGGCCTACCTGCCTACCATTTAGTGAACATACCTATTAGCTCCGCTCTAATTTACTGTCCCATCCCGTAGCTTCGTTTCTTCTCTTCTGAATGCATGCCTAAAGGCTGGACTTGACATAAACCTGAAGCTGCATACCAGACATAACCTCAGAAGACCCCAACAACACTGAACGCACCAAGCAAAGCTCGGAAGAAAGGGAAGAAAAAAAAAGTGATACATCTCTAAACTCGGCGAAATCCATATTTCTCTATTTGCGAGTCTCAGTCTAGCCTGTGTCGCTCTGCATTCCGATCCGCACAGCACGCCTCCTCTGCCACCCAGTCCCGGGTCTGTGATTCAGCCTGTGATTCAGAGCAGCATACAGATTAGATCAGATCAGATAGATCATCATCGTCATTATCACCACCGCCAGCCCTCGCTCCGTCTGCTCCCGGCTGTCAATTCCTCCGCGGCACATAAAGGGCTTTCCCTCGTAGCACGTTCCGACAATCCCCGTCGAACGATACCATCCCCCGCATCGAAATACATATCTACGCGCGCCAGACACACGTACATAAGTACGACGAGTCACGATGGGCCTAGCATACAATACATATCTAAATAGCAGCAAGATCTATGGATGTAAGGGCTGCAAAGCACACCTGGCTAATCATGAAGAGATTATCAGTCGGGTAAGATCTTCCTCGTGTCGTCCATGTCCCTTTTCTTCTTCTTCCCCTCCCTGAGCGCCTGGTTCTACCCAGCCTCTTCCTGCCACACTCATCCACTCGACATCCTTCCGTAAGACTAACAATTGATCCCATTCTGCCATAGAACTTCCGCGGCCAGCACGGTAAAGCCTATCTCTTCAACACGGTAGTCAATGTGGAGGCTGGGGAGCCGTCGGAACGGAGCATGACGACGGGTCGTCACGTCGTACGCGACATCACCTGCCGTCAGTGCAAGGAGACGGTCGGCTGGAAGTATGACAAAGCCTACGAGTCGAGCGAGAAGTACAAGGAGGGCAAGTTCATCCTCGAGGCCGAGCTACTCTGTAACGTCAGCTAGACAAGGCCAACCAGCCATTCCGTTTCTCCCATTGACCGGCCCTCCGCATGGATGGTTCTGCCCCCCCTTCATCCGAACAGTTACGCGACACCCATGCTGGGCTTTTATGGGTCACGTATACAGAAAATGAGCATGGAAGCAGAATATAATAATAAGTCGATGGAAGAACAAGGGGAGGAGGAAAGGAACAAGCTGCCGTGACGAGCGTGGACCATGCGTAGAGCGTACGCGGGTTCGCGCGCACATACCTCCTTGCGCATGTCCGGGTGGAGGGCGTTAACCTAAGTGGTTCTCTCTCCTAGGGTTCATGTCAATTCTCAAGGATGGTGAACCGTAGGGGTTTCTCTTTTTTCCCTTTTTCTCGTTATATTTTGTGGTCCTCTCCCCACCCAAATTCCTATGCCGCATTCATCTCTGTTCTTATTGGAATCAGGGAGGGGAGAAGTAAGAGCGAGGTGGTTGGTAAATGATTTTCTTTTCCTTCCTGGGGCTTTTTTTTTTCGTCTCTTCTCAATGCATCGCCGGTCAGGCGTTAACTTAGGATTCTCAAACCCCAAACCCCGCTCCCCCTCTTCTCTCTCTCGACTTGGTCCTTCTTGCCTACGGATGGATTATACGATTTGATATAGGTGATTGATTACTTGATAAGGGATTATTGAGAGAGAGAGAGAAGGGGAGAAGGGGAGGAGGCATGGTGTTGGTTTTGAACCGATAAGATTCATAAACACTCTTAACACGAATACAAACAACACCAAACAAATGCACGCAGCGGAGTAAGTAGGTAGAGTAGGATAGGGTAGGGTAGAGGGTAGATAGATAAACTAACTGAATAACTTTGAGTTTCTCTCTCGAGGCTTTTTATAAAGAAGTTAAAAATATAAAAATATAAAGTCTGGCTGAATTTTTGATAGAATGAATTTATTTATGCGTAGCAGCGAGTTTGGATGCCTGCATAGGTAGGTGGATAGAAAGGAAGGAGACGGGGGATGCTAAGTATTTCTGTCACTTATCTAGGTTAACCTAATCTAAACCTTTCTTTGATATTTGTCTGTCTGTCTGTCTGTCTGTCTAGGTTAGGTATCTATCAATCTATCCATCATCCATACATCTATCCCATCTGTCTAAGTCACAGTGGAAACTACCTATGACAAATATCCAATATGGCAACGAATAGGTAAAGATCTCATTCTCACCCACCCAGCCAGCCAGCCCCCCATTTTCGCCTTTTTTTTTCTACTTACCACCTACCACTCACATCCTTTCTTTTATATTATTCATTCGGTAATTTCGAGGTTAAAAGAGGATAACAAGTTCAGAGAGTGAGAGACTCGGGGTAGGGTAGGGTAAGGTAGGGTAGGGTATAGTAGGGTAGGTCAGAAGTTGCAAAGACGTGATCTTAGGTTAGGGGTGTGGTATGGTGGTGTGGACTCAAGAAACGAGAAAGCAAAAAAAAAAAAAAAAAGTCTCGATGTAGGCAGTACGTATAACGACATAAGTTAAACGAGTCGAAAAAGAAGAACGGGCCATTACCTACATACCTATCAGTGTATGCATTATTAATTAGGTAGGTAGGCACCTGACCTAGGTATATGTAGTTGCGGGGGTTTTACATTGTTGCTAACTAACTAGAGACTTCATGGCTATTATCGTCATGTCGGGCTGCTCTCTAGCTCTCTCCCTTCTTTATATATATATATATATAGATGTGTGGAATCTGAAAGAGGGGAAAACTAGATAGATACCTACCTACATATAATCTAAGAGGGGTAAAAGAAAGAAAAAAGGGTGAGGTGAGGAGGTGAGTAAGGGGAGGGAGGGGGAAATTGTACAAATTATTCCTGTACCGTCCGTTAACTCGTGTCTTCACTCATCCTACTAATAAGACGATCAAATATATTAGGTTTACTTACTTTACTGTCTTATATATATATATATATCTACTTGATCTTGGTATGAAGCCCACCCCCCCCCCCCCCCGCCTTCTCCCCTTCCCCTTTCACGTTTTGCTTCTACCTAATCTAGATTTAGTAGTCTACCTTCGAAGAATTTAGAAGCGATTCCAGTATATTTTACCATGTAAGTGACATCCTCCTTACTAGGTACTTATATACGTAACCTAGATAGATGTCTCTTCCTACGTCATGTATGCTGTCTGGTATCAGTATATCGGTCCGAGTACAAGTACTTCATGTTACACGTAACGTATATTATACCCTAGAGTTAAATATGAACGCGCAAAGGACGAACAATTTCTTCTCGGGCATTGATTTCCCCCCATTGGCAATGCCGTATATTTTTATGCGGTATGTGTAGTAACAGGACCTGATCTAAGCAGTAAAATCAAACAACCGTACCCGAATATCCTTCTTCTGTTCCTTGAGCCTCTTTACTAGATAATGACAATGCCCCAATCTTGCACAAAAACACGTTAGGAAACCAATTACCTACCCTCCCCAGAACGCCCGGTCCAAAGCAAGCATAATGCAATAATAATAACAACAGGCGAGAGAGAGATAGAGAGAGAAGAAGGAAGGGGCGCACGCGAGCCATACAATTTCAGACTCGGGACGATCCAACCCATTCGCCAATGTTCCCCCAAGAATATATAGATATGCATGTGCATACGCATTTTGTATCACATCCACAAAATCCCCTCTCCTCTTCCATCATCAATCGGTCCAATCACAAAAAGAAGTCTCCATTAATTCATCTAACAGGACCCCCTTTTAGTTGTGCTCGATAGGCTCCTCGGGAAGTAGCTCTTCGATCTCGCCGCGGCCACCGTCACGGTCAATGCGCAGGAACTCGAACGGGGGCTGAACAATGCCGTTGAACAGGAAGGTGAAGTAGACAAGCAGCGCAAAACCCGCTACCTGTAGCCACTTGAACGTCTCCCATCCGAGGCCCAGCGACACGATCCAGATGAATAGCGTGCGGCACGTATCGATGGTCGAGCGCGAAGTTGCGCTGACGCTGCGGGTAACCGACAATCCGAAGAAGTTGAAGCCGCTATAGAATTCGTTGTTAGTAAAGCATTAACATATGAAAGGACGTGGAAGGAGGGGAAGAAAGAAAAAAGGGGGGTGGCGGGGAAAGAGCTGGCGGTGAACCTATCGACTTACCCGATGCTGATCATGATAAGAAAGCTAGAGACCAGCACAGCTTTGTACTCCGTCATCTGTCGGAATCCCTCGACCATGTCAAATATGCCGTATCGGCCAGCGTCAGTCCGCCCGACGGCAAAGTGCATAACCAGCATAGTGATGAGCGTGGTGGCGAGGCCGAACAGGCCCTCCCAGCCAACGACCTGAAGGGGGTCGATGCTCGAGTTCTCCAGCAGGTACTCCTCCAAGACGAACTGGGTAGCGGTGAAGATCTGGGCACCGGCGATTAGCAACACTCCAGCCACCGCACGGAGGGCTTCAGCAGCAGCGGGATCCTCGGCAATCTGTGCGGCAACAGTGCTGGCCTTATCTCTAGCATCGGGGTAGATAGCTCCAGCGAGTCCGACGAGAGCAACGCCAAGCACGACACCGGCGAGCGACAACCACTGGAAGAGGTGCAACCTCCGGTGCAGGAAGATGACGCTGAAGAGCCCGACGAACAGTACCAGCGCACCGCGCGTCATCTGGTATATCGAGGCAGCCACCATGAGCAGGCCCGCGTTCATGAGCGTGGTGCCGCAAATGTCGCAGATGGCGGGTAGAGCAAGGAGCAGGATGCCGAAGCCCCGAAGCATACCGTCGGGTGCATCGTCAACGGCCGTGACGGTGCGGCCGGCGTCGCCGTTCGCGTCGTCGGCTTCCTCCTCAGCGGTGTCGTTGGTTCCGACAGGCTTGTAGCCGTCTCTACTCGGATGCTTCCAACTCTTGATGCGGCGGAACGTAGAGATCAGGCCAATCACGAGCCAGGATCCCATCTCTCCGACAAACATCTGGGCTGTCTGCAGCACCGGCTGCTCGAATAGCACGCGTTTCTTGGGGTCCGGGTCGTCGCAGTTGCGGACGCATTGGTTGTCCTGCAGAGGGCCCGAGTCAGCCGGCGGTTGCTTGATCAAGGTCTCACTTCGTTTGCGGTGAGCTTACCTGGTACTTGGTCAGGAGGGTGTTGCAGACGCCGGTCAACAGCATCATGGCGACAAGCAACGGGATGAGGGCTTTTTGCGCCATTTTTGGTTAAGGGGACTCGGATGAGTCTTCGTCTTCGGAGGTCGTGTGGCGATGGATGACGATGGGAGTGGTAATGGTGATACTATGGTGGTGATTAAAGGGAAGCGATAAGTCCCTATGTGCAAGTTCCCTCCCCCTAAGGCGACGATAAGGGGGATTGTGTATGTGAATACGGAAATGAAAGAAAAAAAAATATATATATATAAGCCTCCTTATCCTGAAGCAAACAAGGAGCAAATGGAAATGGTCCTCTGAAGATGTATTGTTGTAAACCTGGGGAAACCCCGTGTTGTAGGTGGTAGATAGATGTAGATGGGTAAGGTCAAGCGTGTGTCAGGTTCGCCTGATAAGACGAATAAGCACAGCTTAATTACGTATCGAGTGGAGCCACGAGTCAGCGAGCGCGCGGGTCACTCTCGACCAACCCAGCAGTCCCCATACAAGTAATTTGGGGCTTGCCGCAAGCGTTCTGCACCAGCCGACCCAATGCAGTGCAGCTGGAACCCACTAAGGTATCTATCCAAGTACCATGACTACGGGATACGGGGATCATGTGAACATGGCAAAGAACGTCACCTGCCAGCCTTATCACTGATACCTACCTACCTACATACCTAAGGTACCTATTCAGGGGAAATACAAGGCAACAAAGGTCGTGATAATTATAAAAACTAAAATAAAAATAAATTTTTGTTAAGATTAGAGAAATAAAAATGAGTTGATCCTTAGGTTCTACTTAGGTATATAGTAAATTCACCCGCCACCTTTTCTTTGCAGAGAGCCTTTCGCCAACCGATGATACTCAGCCGTTGGTCACATACATGCCTCACCTCCCCCTTTTTCCTTACGTATCCCAGCCAGTAACCGGACTGAACAATCATATTTCGGCGGATGGCGAAGGTCCACATCCCGATGAATAGAAAACCCCTCTTGTGAAAAATCATATTTCTATTCTCATAGAACCTCAAAAAAAAAAAGGGACGAAACGTAATGCTACGTGTTGTCAACGTAGCGCCGTAACCAACGATTATTAGGTTCTGTATGCATGAACATAGCTTTTTCTTCGTCCCATCTACCCATGTTGTGAGGGTCCAAACCAATCAACGCCGTGTTTCGCGCTTGCTCGTAAGATCAAAAGGGAATAATTGCTCCTGGGCTCGTCCAGCTCTCATAAGTACTTCATCTCCGCCTCTCGTATCACCCTGAATCCGAATATGCTTATCCCCTTCCTTTCCTCCTTCTTCCTCTTGATCTCTTCGGGGTCCATGTCCTTGATGTTGTTGTAATGTAGAATCCCTTTCTCTTCGTCACGTCTCAGGCGTTCCAGGTCCCTCTTACTAAGAGGGACACCCTCGATGGCCTTGACACGCTTGCCCTCTACCGCCATTATTATCCCGCCGGCGGCGGCCACAATGCATGCTATGCAAACAAAAAAGCCAGTAGACCAACTCGGTCGGTTGTATCGGTCCAACGCCCACATGAACGCTGCCAAGCAGCACTGAAGCAGTGTGTTGGCCACATTGAAGTAAATGACCAGGTCCAGTTTGTATAGCTTGGTAGGTGGAGCGCGAATACCGGTGAGTGGGGCCTCCGCGATGGTATCTAAGGGGTACGGTACACAATCAGGATTATATGATGTTGTCTCCTCCTCGATGTTCTGAGGACCCAAGTGCGGAGGTACATCCTGAGAGCCTTCGATGCGGAACCAGCCCCGATAAATACCTGCAAGCCGCCGCAGTGCGATCTGGTCCTTGCCGATTCGATACCTGAGGAGGAAATACAAGTCGCGGAAACGCCAGGGCGCAAGTCCCATACCCGTCACGCAGAACAAGCCATTCAAAATCTGCGAGTCGATCTCGATCCAGAGGCGGCGCGGCGATTCGATGTCGTTGCAATCGAAGTGGCCGTTGACCCAACACATCCTCGGGGCCGCATTGCAGAGCAAAAGAAACAGCATACCACCCCAAGCGATCACGTTGAGCGAGTACATGGTAAGGAAGAACCCAAAGCCGGTGTTGTAGAAATTCCAGAATGAGACTAGGACCATCTCCGTCTGCTCCTTGAGGGGGTATTTGGGCGGGAAGTGGTATCCGGTCGAGAACATCTGCATCCGAACAGCTAGGGAGGCGGCACCGCTGGTGAGCGCAGCTCCCACGCTCTCTTGCGGCTGGGCAGCTGGCATCTGGTCGCCCTCTCTCAGGAAACCCATTTTCTCACTAGGACATACGGTAGACCGCTCGACATTTTCTTGTGAACTACCTTGCGAAGGCGACGGCGACATTTGAGGGGAGTGCTCGAGCTAGCTTGGGCGGTGCCCGGTATGGTCGTGGTTCGACGACAACAATAGATTCGTAATTGGCAGACGGCCGAAGCGAGTTGGACGTGCTGGTTGTTGGGCTTGGGACTGGGTGTGAGACCGGGGTGATGGTACTAATATATAGGTATGTAGGGAAAGGGGTAGCAAAAGGAATCAAGCGAAACTCTTTGGCCGCTCGCTCGATCGATGCGCTAAAACTCGGCGATCGTCTCATGAGAACATATCGAACTCGAATCACGAGGGTGGTTACGGGAAAGGAAAATGCAAGAAACCGGCGGGTAGGTTAGGCGTAGGGAAAATGATGAAGAAATGAAGGTGAACGACAGGATCTGCACCGTACACTGACAATTGCCGGCCTCCTTACATTGTCTGGGTTCAGTACGGGCATAGATACATACTACCTGCATATAAAGCGATGGGGGTGTCAAAGACAAGGTATCTTTGGGGTATTGGACCTGAACCTTCACTCGACATGTATGGGCGCTATAGACTTATTGGCTACTTCGGATTCGGTATGCCTACGAATGATACCCCTAGATTTGGTACACTGTACGGAGACTCGCAGGGATATTCCCAGTAGCGTCGTCCTTCCTCTTCATCATTTGCTGGCTTGGCTGGCACACCAGCCCAAACTCGTGGCTAAGTTTGACAGGTTTGGTGTCCCCGAACGTCAGCTTTAGGGGCTTGGACATGTTCTGGACGCTGATAACCTTATCTAGGTGTTGCACAGCGCATCTAGGTAGTGTATCGCTTCAGCCTGTCGGGTCTATCCACAATCCTACCTACCTTAATCCTTCCATCTTTCACATTTCCACACTACATGCCTAGGTAGTACCTTTTTTTTTTTTCATAGAAGCTCGCCTGGTAATGCGGTTTTCGCTTCTGTCTGGCACATACCTAATCCTTTAGAGTCCGATGACCATGCCCGGCCTGGGGAAGTGCCTAGCCTATGCTTTTTGCCTTGGATTGTGCGGGCATCCTCACCTGTCTCATTAGCATAATAATTGCCCATTCGACGTCACCACAAGCCAAATTGTGGTTGGGTCAGTTCTTAAACTTGACACAAAGCAGGGAAATGCAACCACAGTCTACAGTAGGTAAATTCAAAGATACATACGGTGTGTCTTGCAAAAGTTAGTAGATTTTGCTAAGGAAGGTGATATCATGAGAAGTCTAGATTTCCATCTGACCTTGACGAAATTGTGTTACCACGGCTCCGGCCGGGCTAGAATCAGGTATATGCTGTGTTACCACACGTGGGTTTTTTTTTTTCGCCTTCCCTCCAACCTGCATACGCGCATATGATATAAGTAGTACCTGATACGCGTACTTAGTTAGTTATCGGATCATCTTCTTCAAAAGACAAGACTACTAGGTAAAAGAAACTTAGCGTAAAAGTACTTAATATCTACCTCTTTAGTAGCCCTACGTACTCATATCTCGGCCAAATCTTCATTCTTCGCGTCACTGCTGCTAATAGTTGGTTTCGTTCCCCCTCCTATCTAGCTAGGTACTTACTTACCAACCTCCAGTCTGTTCAATGATGTTCCAACGGTCATGATGAGACCAAAGGAAGGGAGAGACACCTTATTAATTTTTCTATCTGCATTTGTCTCCCCCGTTTCAGTGCGTTACGTCGATAGCAGGTTTAAGGACAACACAATAGCAATTCTAGCTTATGCCCAATCATCCAATATTATTTCACTCATTCCGATAATTAACGCCCAATGCCGCTTCTGCCTCAACCCATTCTCAGCATAGTCTTTAGAATCAACCAGCCGATGCCGTAGAAACGCCAGGAAGCCATTATTCGTCAGATCGGTGTCCACATGTATACAGCATCCCCATCTGAACAACCTTCATAGTCAAGTGATCGATGACGAGTGTCTATGATGGCAGTATAACATTAGGATAAAGTTCACTTCGCCACCGCTGAAGCTAATGCAGTGAGCTATGGCCCGAGATGATGATAGGTAAACTTGTTGGAAGAAACAAAGTGGCCATTTCCTAAGGAGAGTCCACCATACACACCAAGGTACATATCAGATAAGTTCATGTGACCTATTTTACGAAAAGCACAGGCATAGAAAAGAGGTCTGATGATAAAGTCCAGCATGGTGTTACCGTCCATAATATGTTTGAGCGAAGGTTCTCTCGTACGCAACCTAATTTTTTAGCGTCATAAGTTGGATAAATCCCCTACGTCCAGACATATTCGTAGGGTGATTTGGTTGCTGAAAGTTTCTTAAGGCGGGAGTTCTGAGATGTTATCCTCCAAGGGGAAAGGAGGCAACTGGACTCGATTCCTTTCTGATATAAATTTTATACGCATGATTTCTAGCCCTCACAGTCGTAGAACTATCATATACTAGACCTATACTCCCAATAACGTCGTTGTAAAGAAACTTGTATATATAGGCAGGTATGCAAGAAGCAATAACATCCCCCTTATACTAGGAACAGAGTAGCCTAGAGTCCATGATTCTCGGGCAACTTTTACAAGCCCCTCGATATCGCCCCATGAGATATATTGATCTTATCTGTGGCATATAAAGTTCGGGTATGTGACCTTAAGACATTGTCGTCAGCGGTACCAAACAGTCCATAGCTTACGTCTACCGTCCCTGTTCGTACCACTTACACCCAGGAGTGCTTTCTAGGTTATTTGTTCTAGCTCCTTCTCTTGCATGCCGTATGCCTAGCTTCCAGGCATCTGTTTTTTTTTCATCAGACCCGGCTCATCAATAGACCGGATTGGAGTCTCCGGTCTGAATCAAACACAGACATGGATACGAGCGAGGTGCTTCTCGCCCTCATCAAACCGCTTGAAATATTGTGCTCCCAACAGAAACAAGTGAGACAGCTAGTTTTTTTTTTTAACAAAATCTATTTTTCACATACTGTTCCTCTGACTCTTTCGAGTACACTTCGTCAACGGTCGAGAAAACTTACGCAGGCCGTCATCAGAACTCTGGCCACCAACCAAGCAAGGGGGCAATGGTGAGGAGGAACGCAAGAATTAAGAAATATCACCTTTAAGTACCTACCTACTCTCTGATGCTTTCCCATTCTATATCTCATCACTACAGTTATTCGATAATATTTGCAGTCACGTAATCTTAGTCCTTTACATGTAATAGTACCTAACTAAAACCCCTTATCTTATTTGCATTCGCGCCTCGATTGTGACTACCTAAGCCGAGTTACCGGAGTAGGAATAACTATTTCAACAGTAGTATACACAATATCAGAAAATAGATGCGTATAAAGGTGATCAGCACTGGACAGTCATAACCTCCCCAGGGGCCTCGCTGTTAGGTGCTGTATAGGTATCTAGGTATCTACCCCTTAATTCGTCCAGGAGATTTACCTATTTCTGCCTGTTTACACCGCCCCAGTACCTTGGGTACGGCATCCACATTTTTATTTGCCAGAAGGGTTCTCACGTTCACTTTCGTTTCACCATGATATCAGCAAATTTTCAGTACGACGAACTGAGTAGTCGCTCGGTTAAGGTTAACTTGTCAGTTTGTTAGAATGGCGGCGTCAGAGCACGTGCGGCAGCTTGCCAGCTCGGTCTTCGACAATCTCAAACACCAACATGACTGGACCGAACTCCAGATTGTCACCCATTCACCAGTTGACAATTCACTCCTCCCACGGCCGATAATCTCAGGCCTGCCCCCTCGCCGCCTCTATTTGCATCCGGATGACCAGATCGAGATGATCAGGTCTCATAGGAACTCAGGGGAACCAGTGGACGAGACGCCTGAGATTGAATGGGTCTTGCCTACTCACTTGGCCGAGAAATGGACTCTCAAATCATTTGCAAGTGTCTTCGATTCGATGCCATCAGAACCTCCGCCCACCCCAGGTCGCCCCAAACGGATTATTCTGGCTACAGTACACGACGATTCTACTGTTGTTTACTACTTCATGCATGATGGGATTGTCAAACCCCGCCAAAACTGAACAGAACCCCTCTCACGGATGAAATATCACCTTTTGCACCTGCATCTTGTCGAATATGTCATATCCCGAGACCGCCTCAGATAGTGGCATTACTTTATCGTACATGAAGCTGTCGAATATCAGTTGATGGAACCGGCTCACTATCACGAGTGGGAGTTATGGAGATTGGCAGAGAAGAGGAACCCTACCTGAAAAGGTGCTGCTTTCTAGCTAGCACTTCGAGCGCGTCTGGGAAAATAGAACGAACAGGGCATCGTCCCATCTGTAACCTCAAATTTTTGCTGGATCACAGTCAGCCAACGGCTTCAGATGTACTTTTACAGGTAGCCTTACTTGTATCCATCGTTGCCATCGAATGGGATCTGCCATAGGTCAGCATATGTGCTTCCACATATGTTGTGCGCCTTACCTCGGAATTGTGGACGCCGATACTACTGATGAAACCAAAGGGCCTCAGAACATCATACGCCGTCTTCAGAGCAGGCGCCAAACCGACGACCTCAATTACTATATCAGCTCCCCGGCCGTCTGTTACTTCCTTGATTCTTGCGAGCATGCCCTCTGGATCAGTTTTGAAATTTAGTGGTTCCGCGCCCAAGCTTTTGGCAAGTTCAAGACGGCTGTCGACACCGTCGATCGCGAAGAGATGCTTGGGCTTGTACTCGAGCGCTGAAACGATCGCACATAACCCTACAGGCCCACAACCAATCACGACAGCAGTTGCCTCGGAAGGGTCTTGTATGTCAAGGGCGTTGAAGGCATTCCTAGCACCAAAGAATCCGGTGGGGAAGATGTCGGCCATGAGCACCAGAGCCTTGTCGTTTATCTCAGGCGGAGCTTTCATTACGGTTCCGTCTGCCAGAGGTACTCGGACATATTCTGCTTGGCCCCCATCCAGACGATCGGAACCGAACAGCATGCTGTGGACACATCGGGACGAGTGCCCGTTCTTACAGTAAAAGCAATCCATGCTATGGGGGCTAGGTTTAGCCGACGTGATCTAGGTGCGGACGAATGTAGACCTGGTGTTACTTACCAAGACACGGTAAAGGGCGAAACGACTTTGTCGCCAAGCTGCACCGTCTTGACGTCTTTACCGGCAGCTACTACAATACCCGAGAACTCGTGGCCCATAATGACACCGGCGCCACCATGCTCGTGACCTCGGAACCTATGTAGCTCACTGTGGAGCGATTAAAAACTTCACCCGTGCATGTTGGTTGGATAGGGGGAAGGGGGGAAGGGGAAAGGAGAAGGACGACTCACGAGCCACAGAGACCGCTAGCAAGGACTTTGACGATGATATCCCCATCTCCCTGTACTACACCACATTATATCGCGTCAGTGGCTCGGATCACTGGGTAACCACACGAGAAAATAATCGACGAAAAGGGGCTAGAGAAAGAACCTATTTACTTTTGGGAACTGGCCGTTCTTGAACTGAGACCTTGTAGGGCCCTTCGAAGACGACCGCCTTCATTGTGGCCGGTAGTTCTCCTGCCATCTTTGCCTAACCTATATTGATGTGGTCAATATTAACATATAATCGAACCCCCCCCCCACCCAACGCTCCTTTACTGAGCTTCTTGCTCACTTGCCATGTGAAGTTCACTTACCTCTCTCTACTACCGTCCGGTTTTTGCTTCTTTTTCTTTTCTTTTTCCTTTTATGATCAAGTAGTTATTACTCCTGGGTACACGATATTCAAATTCGCGGTACACGCCGATGACAAGCCACAAAAAGAAAACAAAAAAAAAATCTGTATCCGAATACTAAGAACTAAACTACGTCAAGATACTACCCGCCCTTCCCCCCCTCCCTCCCCCCAAAAATGCGGGGTGCGCTTTATAGCCGCACACACACACATCACCCCAATAACACGAGAGAGAAGGGAAAAAAAAAATTGGCCGATACTCGGTGTCCTTTTTCTCTCCAACGTTCTTTTCTATCTTTTAGGTAAAATAGGCTAACTTAGAGGAATAGAAACGTTTCTCTTTCTAGTTTATTTTATTTTATTTTTAATTATTTATTTCCCATCTCTCCCCTTAAGATTGTGTATGTGTATAGGTTATATGTAACTCCAGTTTAACTTGCATCTTCTCGCGCTCCTCCTTTCACCCTCATCGACTAACCTCGGTGATGATGACGACGATGATACTTAAGGTGGGGAGGGGGGAGGGGACCATAATTGTCTACTACGGTAAGGTAAGGTAAAGGTGAAAAGCAAGGTGAGGTAGGAAAAAATTGAATGTGCAGAGTAGATGTGATGTAGTTCTGCACATATAGAAAGGAAGAGGAAGAAAAAGAAATAAAACGGTACAGGTATCACCACACATGTAGGACTCTTTTTTTTGCTTCTTCTTATATATGCCTAGGTACCTAGGTAAGTTTACATACATACATACTTAGATATCTAATACTTAGCTAGTCAATGGTGCCTTTTTCAATACATGTTAAGTATCGGGTCCCCGGGTTCCGGTGCCGGAAATATCACCTTAGGTACCTGAAATGTGCTTACATACATATAAGAGCACATATATCAATATGTAGGTGACAGGTTTTTTTTTTCTTCTTCTTCTCCCCATCTTTTCTCTCTCTATAAGTGCAACTTTTTTTTTTGGCTTGGTTTAGCTGTCTCTTAATTATTTTTCCCCCTTCTCTCCCCTTCCTTGCTCTACTCGCCGGAGTCCGAGAACTACCTATGTAACCCTCCCTCCCTCTCTCCCCCTCCCCTGCCCCCCCCCCCAATTCCCAAAGTGCACTTTTTTATTTATTTATTACATAAGAAACCCTTTTTGTCCACGATGTTTTTATAGGAAAGTTAAACCGGGTTTTCGGCGGGCTGTTTTATGTCTTTTCCTCTTCTCGTGGGTGGCAGGGACGGGAGCCTACCTGACGCAGCACTACGCACCTGCGTGTGTGTATTGGGTAGGTAGTTTAGGGGGGGGGGGGGTAATAATATATGTGTTTTGTAACGGGGTCATCTTGTTTCCTCCACAAAAATTTCTTTTCCCATTTATTTACCTATGTTTAAATTGCTTCGTCTAGAGATATATAGATCCTCGGGATATGTTGTACCACCACCACCTAGGCCTAGCGAAAGCGACATCGACAGAAGAAACCACACCAAAAAAAATGTCCCGCTCGTCTAACTGGGTGTGATCGTCCGTCTAAACACCTGTACAACGTATCGTGTAACCCACGAGAAAATGCAACTTATTTTTCCTGGTATTGATTTATAGACATATCCCTTGCTCATGGCGATGAGATGTAGGTACTTCCTGCGAGGGGATAAGGTTACAAAAGACATAGCTTATCTTTGGTGTATTATCTATGTAGTATTCAATATAGGTCGAGCTTATATAATTCGGCAGAACCCGGCTCTGTTCGAAGTTTCCATTCTTGGCGGATGATATTCAGTGATCTTTACTTGAACCAGCTAGCGGGGAGATGTGCTTTAGTATTACACTAACCTAACCTTACAGCAACTTGAATACTTTGTCCGCACTGCAAGAATGAGCCCGGAACTTGCCTCGTTTCTGATGGCTTATCATCATTCGTCATGAGTAAGTCCTATGCATGCCAGGCACAGACCTCGAGACTGATGTAGTCGTATACATCTATACTGCAAGATGCCTTACCTACCTACTTACCTACCTCTAGGTACCCAAGGAGGTGGGGTTACTCGACCACGAACAAATCTTGCATCTGCAAACGTCAAGGGAAAGGAACTGCTAAACAAGTGATTGGCCAAGTGTATAGATAATGTGACAGTCCCGGGATAATCACATCATCGCGAGCCTCCAAAACCTGGGCCGCAAAGTTGGTAAGGCAACTAACTGCCTCTGTCCTCGGGGTACTATTCGAGCAGGCGATATCGTTGGGTCGGGCCTATGAGGTAGCACAAAACGGCACATATGCTCACAATACAAAAAGACGGTGTGAGAGCCTTAAGCAGCTCGGTGCATAGGCTGGGCAACCTCGGTGCTGACCTGACGCCTAGCTGGTGATCCTTTCAGAAATACACGTTAGGGATATGAATTGGCTGCTCGTTCCATTGCGAATTGCCTGATTGGGAGAGAATGCGCCGTGGGGATCTCGTGTTGGCTGTCAGGAGTTGATAAGCATCCCATGGAGGGTGGTTTTAAGTGCTAATAAGGTGCGGCTCGGGGATGAGGCTTAGCTTTGCTGGGTTGGCACCCCCCCCTAGCTAGCAGACCTAGACCAACATGAGCGGCTGAACGAGTTTCGAAAGACCCGGCGTTTCACTGAGTTGACGTTAGCCCATGAGAGGAGGAACACGCAAACACGGGACTATTATTTTCCCCTTTATGATACGTGGCTATCGTCGATCTGGTGACGAACACATTGGGGCTTGCGCTTTTCTCTCTCTCTCTCCCCCTCTCCCTCTCCTTCTCTTGAGACGATGCGAGCTAGCAAATCGCGCAGCAATCAAATCCTGGCACACTGCGTCGGGCCGCGGGCTGAGCCATGATATTTCAGCAAGACCCCGCTTCCTTGCTGATACATACGGGAACATTGACCCTTTCGAGATATAAGGGTGGCCGTGCAAGCCATATGGCATATACTGGGGGGGATGGCAAGGCCATATAGACAGTAGGAGAGGGAGAAAGGGGGGAATATGATGCGAAATTAAAATATCTTAAAACCGGGAACAACAAATACTATGTAGAGGCCCGGCATGGTGAGCCGGTATGTGAGTGAGTAAGGGGCCGAAAGTATTACTTTAAATACCCCGGGAGACTGACTGCAGAATAATCAGAGAGTATCATGTAAGCCGGTAGATAGGGAAAGGGGGGGAGGGGGAGGAAGAGGAGAAGGTAGGGTTCAGATGACAAGGCCATATGAGTATGTATGTACTGCCGACGGGAGAAAGCTCTATAGGTTGGCTTGAATAGAGGAATCAATGAATGATATGACCGAGACAATTCAAGGTGGCGCGATTAATACGGGAGAGACGGGAAAGCGAATTATCTGGGGGAGGAGAGGGGAGGGGAAGGGGGGAGGAGGGGGTGCTGGGTGCTGGGTGCTAGACTAGACAAATAATGAATGAATGGGTAAGGGGGGTTGGGTACATAGGTTAATGTATGTACTGGTGGTGATTGGAGTAGGTACTGTTGTGTTGATGGATGGGTGACATTGTCATTGATAGAGAGAGAAAAGAAAAGGTAAAAGAGAAAAGAGAAAAGAGAAGGAAGAGAGAGAGAGTATGTGTGTAAAGTTACTACTGCTACTACTAACTGCTAGGTAGTACATACTGCGTACTTACCTATTGGTTGAGAGACATGGCATTTGTGTGTGAGGAAGGGGTCGCACATGTCGTTCCAATTGATTGGAGGCGGCTGAAGCGTGAGTGTCCATGTGTCGGTCATGCTGTGCAATGCGGCCAGGCGGCCCTTTAGTGTGCTTGGTCTCCTGATGGCCCCTGCTCCGAATAAACGATACATGTCTTGGCAGCGAGGCGAAGCACAGAACCGCAGAACCTTACTTGTCGATCGCGTAACTTGTCAGGAGGTACCTGTCTAGGTTAGGTAGGTTAGGTACCTAGTGTAAGTAGTTGCGAGCAGTCGCCGCATCTTCCGCTGTTGAAGTCAACCTTTTTCTTCTTCACTTCTCACCATGCATGCATCCACATTATCATTATCTTCATCTCATCATCGTTCATCATCGCATTTTGCCCCGACGCCGAAATTCCTGCATTCATATTCCTTGACTTCCTTTTCTTCTTCTTCTTTTATTTTTATTTTCAGCTTCTTATTCGGAATTTATCGAGTCTTGTTTTCTGATATATACCTAGGTAGTAGTATTTCGAACATTCACCTCCTACCTACTACCTAGCTCCAATTCCGCTTAACCCTTCTTTAAACCTCCCATATCTCTTTCTCTCTATCAAATACCCTCCTCTTATCCCCTCCCTCCTCCATCTCTTCCAGTCCAGTCCAGTCCAGTCCAGTCATAACATCTCTGGCCATCTAGGTAGTAGTAGTTATTAATGATGGCGTTTTCACTGCGGCTCACCGGCCTGCTTCATGTCGAAGCGAAACAAGCCAGACAAGATGGCCGGTTCGTCCTAATCTCACCTCTTTTAGGCAAGTCTTGTGGTCTAGAGGCCTCCCGGTCCCCACACATAGACTACTTACATACCTACCTAATAACCCTCTACCCCTCCCCTTCCTTGCCGCCCCCCCTAGACTTCGTTGTAGTGATGTGCTATTCCCTACCGATTTCACCCTACACTAATAATCTTCACCGGCCCCTAACTATCCGCTTTCACGAACCTCGACGATTGAGGAAATAAGACCACAGGAATTCATGCAAGACGGTTTCCGGCCCTGCACGCTTTCACTAATAAGGCACGAAAAAAAAAAAAAGCAAGTCCCTTGGCGGTCTGTGAAGTATAGTAGAAAGGGCCCTGCAGAACATGCTGCTCTTGCGGTCAGCAGCTATGATAGATGACTGCTGGTGCGGCTGTATCCTATCTCGATTGGCATCATACCAAGCTGAATGTGAACGTACAATGTACATGTACTATCGGGGGTCCACGTCACAAATGCGGCCGGTATTTTGTGCCTATTGTCTGAACCTACTGGACTGGTAGGTACTATGCTTATGTTGTCATCTCTCTCCCTCTCCCCCTCTTCCCCCCCCTGCCGTTTATTTTTGCACATATGATGAATGGGCTTGGGTGCTTCTCTTTCGTTTGCAGGCTCGGGGTGTTGTTTGCGCCCTACCAGGACCGACTTGACTTGACTTGATTTGATTTGGCCTGTCTGATTACTTTTTAATTCCCATCTCGGAAATCGGGAAACACAAGCGTCGTCTTCTTTGTCCTCCTTATGGATTCCTACCTGGTTGGAATCCCACCCCTCGAGGTTTCCAAGATGACTACCTACCTACCTATCTACCTAACTAAAGGTTAGGTAGGCATTTTATTATTGTGCTTTTATCTATTATTCTTCCCCTGGAAGAGTACCACCATCCTCAGCATCACCGTCCCTCGTCCTTCTCATCACCACCATAATCACCATCGTCATCGTAATGATGGCCCAACTATGTGTAGATTACTAGGGAACACAGACCCAAACCCAGCGTCTTTAGCACCCAATCTGTCGGCATCAAGGTGTGCCACTGCCCTGCACTAACGAGGTGCTACCCCCGCCTCTCTATTCCCAATCAGCTGTACCAGTATCTGCCTGCCTACCTAACTGCATCGAAGAAGATCCCGCCATGTCTTTTTGCACGTGTTACGTGGGCGGTCAGAGGGCGATATGACAATCACTTCACACACGTTGTCGACTGCATCTGGCTAGTTGCTCTGTGCTAAGGTCGACCTACCTACCTGAACATCACCCCCAGCCCGGGCAGGGACTAGATATGTATGTAAGAAGGGAAGAAAACATACGTGACACTTATACGTTAAAACCTCGCTGGTCTGTCTCCTTGAATGTCTTGCTTGCTTTATCCCTCAACTCTCGTTCCTTCAAGCAAGCCATCCTTAGTTGCCCACGTCTCTATTGGAGGATTCTTTCCTAGCGTGGCCATGGTTTTCGATGGGGGAATGATATGAGTGACGTTTTAGAAAAGCCGAACTGCGACTCTATCATCAATCATTATTGTTTTATTCTGGATCAAATCTCACCGGCCGGCCGCTTAACGTTGGATCGCTTCCTGCGCTGTTGCCGCACCCTTAATCCCTCCTCGGTGCCTTTATCCCCGCAAAATGCTAGTCCAGTAGTGGTCCGCTCGATCCATAATCCATCTGACATTGACATCGACATTGATTCCCACCCCGTTTTGAGAACCCTGGACACACGGCACGCATCCTCGTCGATCAATTTCATGCTGCCTGCCATCTCGTCATCCTCATCCTCTCCACCCGGAACAGAAAACAGAAAACAGTCCGGAAGGGCGGCAAGGGACAAACGGCTGCTCGTATACAGCCATTACGACTAGAAGGTGGCTAGGAGAACCCGATTAGGTGGAATTCGTGCTGCTTGGCAGGGCTGAACAAAAAAAAAGAAAAAGAAAAGAAACGTAACTACGACTTTTATTAGACGACAGCAACACGCACGACGACGGATACATGCTGCATAGCGTTGCAGCAAGCACTCGCAGATTGAGGCTTTGCAAGGGGAGGGGTTGACTAAGGGAAAGAAAGAGATAGAGAGAAAAAAAAAAGAGGATCCTCCTACTGGAGTTGGAACGAACCGTCGGAAGGGGGGAGGTACAAAGTTACCTACTTTGCCTAACCTCTCCAAAGTTTACCAATCTATATACTGACGAGCGCTGGCTGTTGCTGCTGTAAGGTTGCCGCTTTGCTGCTGCTACTGCCCCAGAGGTGGTGCCCAGCATCAAGATCCCCACTATTACCAGCTGCCCAGTTTGACGCTAAAGCGGCAGAAGAGAAAGAGAGAGGGGTGTGTGTGTGTGTGTGTGTAGGTACGCGGTACAGGCCCACCCATACTGACTCGTACTACTTACCAAGTACCTACATACCTACATACCTCAGGTACATACATACAGTACCACCTAACCTACCTGGGACCTATTAGCTCACAGCCGCATCACACTACATTTCGCCGCTGGCGTCGTTTTAATTTTTTATTCTAGCTTCTTTTCGCTTCATCGACCACCTGTAAATTACCAATTGCCTAACCTTAGGTAATTACCTAGGTTACCTAGGTTACCCACCTAACCTAGTACATACTTACCTACCACCATTGCATTTGCATCATCACCATCACTCACTACCACTACGGTTTACCTAACCTTACCTCCTCACCTCACCTTTACCTTAGCTAAGGTGCATACATATCTACTTGCATACATACCCACATACCGTACCTAATTTCACTGTTTCCCGAGGTCTCCTACTACCTCTTCCCACTAACGGGCTGTACATGCATACATACGTATTGCACTTCAAGGTGTAATTATACTGCATGAATGAAGGTGAGAGGTCCTTCCTGTCCCCTCTTATATCTCATGTTTCTCTTTCCCTTTTCATTTTAAACTTACAATATTGGAATACCAAAGGGTACCTAGGTATTATCCCAACGTCGTCGGTCCATCAATCTGAGATTGTCTTTTTTTTCTCTTCTTCTTAACATCTAAAAGCCACAAACTTCTTACTCTCTTTACTCTCCTGGTGTCTGCTACACTACACTGCACTACACTACCTACTACTAAGACAACCACCACCACCACCACCCTTCTTATATACCCTGTCCGTGCAGTCTCGTCCTCCACCCATCAGAAGGGTAGATCAGGACTGGCAACTACATAGAGGGGAAAAAAATATACAACCCTGGACCCCTGCGGCGCTGGGCCAAGCATCGAAGTTTATAGCACGCGGTCTTATTGCGGGTTTGACCTTGACAACTGCCTATCACACGCCGCAATCTGGCAATTTTGAGTGATCCTCGAAATCCGGTGCCCAGCCCCAGCACCAGGCCCAGCAACACCGAGCCCAGCACCCAGCCCAAGAAAAAACGAAACAAGTTTCTCCATCTCCATCTCGACCCCAGCCCACTGCGCACCACCAGCACCACAGAAAAGAGGAGGCTCCGCGGCATCTTCCTCCCCCCCGCCTTGACAATCTACGCCAAACTTAACCTACCTGCTCGCCTTACCCTCTGTGACGAATACCAGTCCAGTCTCCAACCGGTCACGAGGTAGCGAGAGGTCTGGCTATCCCCAGGACCCCCTTGGCACTTCAGCGAATATTCGACAAGCCCGGGTGTTTTTTTTGATCCCCCAGGATTCCCCCGGGCCCTTCTTGTTCACCCGCCCACCCCCCCATTACACCATTACATACCGTCCGTTCCTGATCCTGGCGTCAGTCAGTATCTCACCCCCATTAGCCACTTGCAGTTACTGCTATCCGCTTCGTCGTCCATCCTTTTTTTTTCCCGCTCCTTTACCTTCTACCTTTTAACTAAAGGCCCTGATTTTCTGGCGCGGCTCTTTTCCTCTTCCTGATTTCTCCCTTTGGAATCTCTTTCCTGCCATCTCCCACCCCCCTCCTTCCCTTCCTTCCTCCCTCCGTGTCTTCTCCGGATCTTCACCGGGTCACTGGAGACCCTTTCGCGCATTTGGACCGAGGAGTTTCCCCAGACTCTTCCTGCAACCTGCCACCCCCTGCCGACCGACCAACTCGACCATTCGACCATTTCCATTCGAGGGTCTTGCATCTGGTGCCGACAAATTGAATTGCGCGCCTCTGATTTCCCTGCATCGAGTGCGCGCATTTTTCTTCCTTGTCCCTCCTTGTTGCCTTTCCGTGTGTCTGGTTTTGCCGTATTTATTGATCTACACTTTGGTGATCGAGCGTGTGCCTGGCCGAAAGCCAACGCTTGCGCGCGGACTTATATATCACCTGGGCAGCAGTCACAAGCTCGTTCGTGGCACCGATCCTGTCCCGTCTGTTAGTTGTTCTGCCCCGACGTCGACGGAAACCCAGAATCCAACCGCTGTCTGCTTTTATAATGAGTTGAGTATCGATGCGTGAGTAGCGGCCATTACATGCAAGCCACAGAAAGCATGACTCCCACCGCCGGTTCCACCATTGCTCACGACCTTTCAGCCGGCGACATCTACGATCCGGATGAGGTCTTACCGCGGAATAGTCCATTAATGAAACCTATGCGCCCTAATTTCAGACCTTCACCCTCTCCCCCAGGGCCTCTTGCTCCAGTCAGTCCTTCTCCCACTACCGGTCAGAAGTCTTCTAATCGTCGACGGAAGGTACGACCTAGCCAAGGCGATGCCGTCCTGATATACCATCTCGACGGTGGAAAGCACCCAGACATTGCCGCCGAAGCCGCCTCCCGACCTTTGGACCAGTCCTCTGAAGACGACGATCCGAGCGCGAGTGAATCGGACGACGACGAGACGATCGAGGAGTCGGGGGAAGAGGAGGACGTTCGAAGCAACGAAATGTCCCCCGGTCCAGTTTCGCCCTTTGCCAAGTATCCCTCCGATTCTACAGGACCAGGGCCAATAGACCTGCAGTTCCTGGCGACGAATGCGCTTGCCGCTACCAATGCCATCTCGAAGTCGTCGACCGACGCCGACGAGCCGCAATACACGAATCACGATGCGCGGAATGCGCCCAGGACTAGGCTCCCCGAGCGGCTAGTCACGAATGGAGGAGGGAAGGAAAATATGATGCGGAAGGACGTGGATAGGCCTGTTCTCGCTGCACCCATCTCGCCGTACGCGGCACAGGGACCACAGGAATTATACTCTCCGCGCCGGTTACCGCCAGGCCAGGTGCTGATGCATCCGAACAACGTCAAGCTACCGCCTAGTCTAACTTCCGGTGGCCATGGGGAGTTGCCCCCGATCCAGGTCGCCTCTCCTAAATCTGATTCCAACCACGATCCTCTTCCTTCCATAAGGTCACAACTCCTCGACCAATTAACAGGGCCGCCCAAGGACTTGACCGTGCGCCAGGCACTCCCTCATTCACCACCAGCTGCCCCTCATCCACGTATGGGGAGCATACCTGGAAATCAGACTTCGCCGCCAATATCGCCGGATGGCATGTATCGTCATGGCATACCGTCTCCTAGTTTGACCGGCACGGGCCCTTACTACTACTCGAGTGCTAGTAGCACTAGTCACCACCGGGCTGGGCTAGATTACAGCAGCAGTAGTAATACGGAAACACCCAACACTGCCGAGATGTTAACGCCTGCTACCTCAATTACGGATAGAATGAGCATCGATAATGTGACGAACCCCCCAACCGGGTTTATCTGTACGTTCCAGGGTTGCAATGCGGCGCCGTTCCAGACCCAATACCTACTCAACTCACACGCCAATGTTCATTCCTCGGCCAGGCCGCATTACTGTTCGGTTAAGGGGTGCCCTCGCAGTGAAGGTGGGAAAGGTTTCAAGCGGAAAAACGAAATGATTCGACATGGTCTAGTTCATGATTCGCCTGGATACGTGTGCCCATTTTGCCCAGACCGTGAGCATAAGTATCCTAGGCCGGATAACCTACAACGGTATGTTGAATTTGGATCAAGAAAAAGAGCGGTCACCACTCTGTATACTCCGTACAGGATTTATTTTATCCCATTTATTAACTAGTAGCTAGACACGTTCGAGTACATCACCTCGACAAGGACAAAGATGATCCCGCATTGCGCGACGTACTTTCGCAGCGACCTGATGGGCCCAGTCGGGGACGAAGACGGCGCGGTGGGCCTTAGCTAGGTCCATGTCCTGGGGCGAGTAAGACGAAAATTTGGCGTGACTCGATTACTATCCTGAAATTAGATGTACATACACAGCGGATGATATCCTCTCAGCGGCGGCGCGGTTCGATTCTCTTCTATCAAAGCTATTGTGGCGTTGGGTTTTTCTTTTCGCACCGGGGTTTTTTAACGGGCTATGAATCATATCTCAGACAGGAAGGAGTGCCGGCGTTCTTTTTTGGAGGGTAGGGGAGCAGGCGGTTATACCACACCATTAGGGGAGCATTTACTTTGTTACATTTGTCGCATCCATTCGCTATTCAGATACCTCGTGTCGTGGCTGGGCCTATATTTATTTAGAGGGCCTCAAATATCACGGGAAGGAGGCTATTTGAGAAAAGGGGAGGCTGTACAGAGATTTCCCCTTGCCATTTCGGAAGGAAATGGGAAGGGGTGGATGTGTTTTTATTTATTTTTCTATGTTATTAGGTACCCATGAGACGAGATGATTCACACGAGAAGAAAAACGAGCCACCCCCCATTTAGCAGAGCTAGCTGGTCCAGCAAGGAATATACCATCACCAACAATTACCTACCTCCCCCCTTTTTTTCCTTTGACTTTTTTTCTCCGTGTCGAGACTGGCTTGGGATGCATTGCGAACATATACATGAAAACATGAGGATATGAGTGAGGAACTGATCTAACCTAGGGTATTGACAGACATTTCCGGCCCGGGGAAGGCCGGTCACATAATTTTGATTTTTTAAAAAAAAAAAAGTTCTTTCGCCTAGGACTGATACGAGGGAACTTATTTTATATAAAAATACGGAAGGTCGCGATGCTACTTAGTAGGTGAGGAGCGCGGAGGAGGGGGGGCTTTGATGATCAACCTCCCGTTAAGCTCAAGCTATATATATATTGGAAAGGCTTGGTTTGGAAACATTAAATTTTGGTAAAGAGAGGGAGGAAGATTGTGATGATATGAGGAGAGAGAAGAAAATAAGGAGGATACATGTATAACGTTACCTATCTACCTACCTACCTACGCATCGCTGCATAGCGACACGAAACACTTCTTCAGCCACGGCACGCGTAATAGGGGGGGCTTAAAGAGCAGATATCTCTATAATCAAAAGTCTAATCCCCCCCCCCCCCCCCTTTTTTTTTTTAATAAAAAAACTGTTTGATGGTACTAGGTTATGTAGGTACGTATTGGGAAAGGGGGTTTGTAACTTCTGCCAGGTCCTTGGGTTTGGTTTCGTGGAGGAATTGCTTGCGAGATCCACGTACTTGACCTATACATAGTAGTTTCTCTAGAGAGAGAGCTGTTAAGGGGTAATAACCTAGTAGGTACCTACTAGGTTACCTAAGTAAAGTGATTACATATAACAAAAAAAGGGGGAGAAGAGAAGAGAATAACCTAAGTTATAGGTATCCCGTCACTCCTTGTATCTCTCCCTCCTCCCCCCTATACTGACACCCCTTACCTATTCGCTCTATAAATTTCTTCTCCCCAAGGGGATGGGATATTCACCAAGTCCCCCCTTTTTTATTTTCCTACCTGTACAAATATAACTTAGGTTAGCTCTTTTCAGAAGCTGGCAAATATCCCAAAATACGATGTGAACCACGGATAAAGGGGGGGTCCAACAGGTACAGGCAGGGGCTCAAGACAAGCGGTTGTCTCCGTTCCAATATATATTATTTTTCTAAGTCTCCGTTTCTATCTGGTAGCTTGCAACTATTCCTTTGACTGAGATCGTCCTTCCTCCTCTAGTACTATATACCAATATCGTTGTCGTCGTCGTCATCATCAGTTTAGCTCCTCCCCCCTTCTCTCTATCTCTCTCTTCCTCTCTCCTGAAATTTGTAAGTTAGTCCACAAAAGTTGTCTCCCCCTATCTCACCTATTCATTTTCAAAAATCTCGCTCTCCGTCTCTATTCATATATATATACCCCATCTTACCTTCCACCCCCCTTACCCCTCAATCAACCGTCTCCCACCCCCCAACCCTCACATCCCCATCGCTGAAGACCTCGACCTGAAGCTCGTGCTCGTTCCCGTGCCCGCCTCCGTTTTCGGCGTCGCCCGTCGCCGTCGCCGCCGCCTGCTGGTCGCCCTTGCTCATCTGCTCGACCACGAGCCACAGGCCCGGCAGCGCGCGGGGATCGATGTCGAAGTCGGGGTGCGCAGGCCCGCGCCCGCGGTGACCTGCCTGAACTCGCCCTCCCCCCGCCGGCGCCCTCGTCGTCCGAGCTGGCCTTCGAGCCGGCGATCCGCGGCATCGCCATCGTGGGGCGCGAGGAGGTCGAGGCGAGGATCTCCTTGGTTAGGGCCCCGGCCGCTCTCGACGGTGACGCGGACCGTGGGGTGGTGGTTTGATCGTTGCTGCTGCTGCTGCTGCTGGGAACATGGTACAGCCCCCGTAGTCGTAGATCTGTAGAACGGCGATGATGCCGATGACGGTAGTGGTGGTGGTGGGGTAGAGGAATAGTAGTTCTGGCCGCTGCCACCACTCCCCTTGCGCGTGACGACCACACAGGCCCTCGTTAGTCTCGCCACCGACACGGCGGCGCGCTTCTTATACTCGCCGCCGCGGAACGATAGGCCCGAGAGCTGGGTGCGCAGTCGGCCGGCCGCGTCGGCGGGAACGGGCACGACTTGGGTCCCGGGCGAGTCGGACCCGACGCGCAACGTGAAGTCGGCTAGCTGGCCTGGCTCGAACGTCGAGCACACGACCGTGTAGGTGCCCTTCTCAACCGAGGGCGCGGAGGCAAGGGCGCAGCCGCGCCGGTAGTCCCCCGACGAGGCCACGAGGTCGCGCACCGAGACCGCGGTCACGCGCTGACCGCGCGCCCAGACGAGGTCCACATGCACGGGGAGGTCGTCCTTGGCGGTGGAAAGGAGGATAGACAGTGGACCCGTGGCCGTGAGCGTGATGCTGAACTGGGGGTTGGTCAGGTACGTCAGGGAGGCCGAGTTGCCACCGCTTGTGCGTCGTGTCCACGCGCTCTGGACTTCAGTGTAGTACCTCAAGCTCTGTTGGGCGGGAGAAATGGTCAGAGGAGTGCGCGAGAAGAAGGATAGCGTGAAGGAGTATTTGGGCAGAGGGAGGTCTTGGGATGCCACGACGATGGTGTACTTAACCCCCTTCTTAGCCTCGAAGGGCGCAAGCGTCTGTGGCGAATCAACGAAGGGACCGCGATAGACGGACTTGTCACTGAGCTGGACGCGCTTTCCGTTCGCGTGAGCGAATATATACAAACTTGTGAAGCCGAGCATATTAGATACGGCGGCGAGGGTCGTGGACCGCTTGCGTGAAATTTCGAGCTCTTCGTCTTGGAAGTGCCGGCTAAGTAAGATCCATGTTTGGTCATCAGCTTGAGCTGTCATGGAGTATTGCGGGTTATCCGCGAACGAGCCAATCATGCTGGCGTCAGGGGGCTGCCAAACGAAGTGGTGATCTTGACGCTCAGTGAATAGGCTTGGATTCCAGTTCAGATAGAGCGACTCAAAATTCTGCGCAACGTCGTCGAAGCTGATCCAGAAAGAGCCGGGCTTGAGCCTGACGGGATGCTCATCGGTTTCGCTATTTATACTTGATGTAGATGATCCTACACCTTTCCATACGAGCCCATCACACCATGGGTTTTTTACTAGAAGCATTCTATTGCCGGCAGATTCAGACATGTCGAGCACCGCATAATCATGCTCCCCTGCCAGTCCCAGGATTTCCTCTTCATCTGGGGAAAGGCGCCCTGTACCAAGTGTGATGACAACATCGTCATAATCATAAGCCTTTTTGACCCTTCTCCACGTGGCATCCCAATCTACATCATCGCTCTGTAGGAATAGCTGCTGAGGAATCCAGCCAGTCAGAACGCAGAGATCGGTTCCTGAGTTACTGCCGGGGAAATCGTAGCCGCCGCGGACTTTGAGATATGCTTTTTCCACCAATGCCGGCCAGATGAGTCCTGGGTTCTGGCGATCTACCACATAGAGAGTCCGTTCATTCGATGATGAAGGAAGATAGTCGTCAATGATGACTTTCCGAAAACACCCATTGAAAAACATGCGGAAGATGTACTTCCCACTAGTGGAGATCTTGGGCTGGCCAGTTTCCTGGTCTGCTGGAAACATCAATATCGGGAGAATGGAATTGCGGCCTGGTCTTAGGTGCTTGATACTGGCACAGAGACTGGCAACCACCGAGCAGTCTGTCGTGATGTCCTGGACTAGGTCAAAGTCATCCTTTGCCTCCATCAGGAAATCATCAGTTGTGTTCTCGGCCCTGACTCTTTTACTGACGAGGTCAAGTGGGCGTTTCCAGCCCGCAAACACAGACATCTGTCTCTCAGATAAAGAAAACGAAGAATTGTCGCTTTCGAATCCTTAGCACGTGCTTTATTGCGTAATGAGAAATGATTACACGTTACCTGTATGGCTTGCCAGTGAACTCAGCGGGGTCCGGATCGGCCTCCCAAGGCGGGAAGACATTTCCATGAAGACGCGAGTTACGATATAGGAGTGTCTTCTCACTCGTGGGTATCTGGCGGACTTGGCGTGGTAGCTTTAGCCTTCTTTCGATGGCACTGACGCTATCCGTGGTAGTTTTCATCGACTTTTTGAGCTCTTCTGCCTTCATAATTAGGCCTTCACATTTTTTCTGCAGACGCTTCTTATCCACTGCATTGGTTGATTCTCGGGCAGCCTTCATATATATCTCGGCTGCCGCTATGGCGTGGTCGAGTGCTTCCTTGCCGGAGCACTTTGAGAACAGTACCTCATGCTCCTGCATATAGTTAGAACGTTGTGTCTTTGCGTAAAAAAGGGGGTAGGGGGATAGAGGAATAGGGGTATGGGGATGGGTTACCCTAGCCTTGACCTCCATTGTGAAAGGCTGGTGGCCTTGTGAACTTCTGGTTGACCTGATACAGGCCACTAAGCAAATATTGGCTCTTCCGGTATCGGGGCAGGTAGACAGACAGTCACTGGCTAAATAACTGATGCTCGCCAACTCGGGTGGAAACCAAAATAAACCACCATAATCCCAGGGGGATAATTATGGTCTCAGTTATTTCAAGGGTGATAAGACTTAGACGGGAAGTTAAAGTAGGTAAGTTCTAACGTTGTAGGGCCGATAAAACATCCCTGTAAGTGTATACGGTATTTGTTCAAGCCCCTGTTATGTACCTGTGCTAGAGTGGAAATGTATAAAAAGAAAGAAAAAGGAAAGAAAAAGGAAGATAGGATTGAGTTATTCGGAATCATTTGGATGTTGTACCACAACAAATCTTGGGATATACCTATAGCGGATAGGTTAGGTATGTTAGTAGGTAGGTATGTACTAAAGGTACGGACTGCCAGGTGACGTTGGTGAGGCGCAGGTACGAAGGTACATACTTGCACGCTGTCTATACAAGCACATAGGTCTACCTAACTCAACTTAGGCTTAGGTAGTACCTAGGTAGTACCTAGTATGTAGGTAGTAGCACGGGTGCATCGTGCTGATTGATGTGCATCAAATGCATTGGATGCATCTACGTACTATTATCTGGTGCACAGACCACCATATACTACCTATCCAGGCTAGGTCCTGATCTGCTGTAGTGTATGTAGTAAAATAATGCCGGTAAGATGGGCCAGACTAAAAAATGGCCGAGGTTCAAAGGAAAATGATACTTACTTACATCACAGGGCGAAGGGCCCGGCGACGGGTTTAACTTTAAACTCGGTTCAATCTTCAGTCTTTCGTCACCTTCCCCCGGCCTTTCTCTTACACAAGCTAATTCTAGAAGCAGGAGTTTAAGGTAAATCAATCCTTTTCTCCTTCGCTCCTTGCAATTATCTTGTTCTCGTTCTTGTTGCTTTTTCTACCTATTTCTTATTCCCCTCTCCCGCCTTTGGTCCCTTTGCTCCAGACATTATACATATACAGGTCAATACCTCCTACATAGAATCTTCGTGACGGAATGCTGCGACATCGGTCTCGGGCTTGCATGTGGTCAATCTAACAGCTTTTATCCAAAGCTGACTTCAATTAAACCTTTAGTCGCTTTAACCGTGCATCCAGTCTATTAGCAATACGGAAGCTGAACCGGTTTGCGTATATCAATACCACGCGTCCTGCTACGAGGCGTGTAGCATAGCAGACGGGAGTTCTAACGCTTTCCCTGTCCCCTTTCCCTCCCCCCTCCTCCACCACATCGTCCATCGCCATGGCCGTACAGTCGAAGCCCGCCCCTCTTCCGACTTGGGGTTATGCTGTAGCTGGCTCAACTGGTGCGGTTTTGGCTAATGCCCTAGTATATCCTTTAGACATGTATGTGTTGTTTTTGGGACCTGCTGCCTTGTTGCGAATCCGCCGCTAATGCCCTGGGCTTCTAACAGCGTGAAGACCCGTCTACAAGTCCAGGTGAAGCGGAACCCCGAGGACGCGAGCGATAGTTCAGAACCGCATTACGCCTCGACCTGGGACGCCATCACCAAGATTGTAGCTCATGACGGAATTGGCGGCCTTTACACTGGAATGAACGGTGCATTGCTCGGAGTCGCGTCGACCAACTTTGCTTATTTCTACTGGTATTCGACCGTGCGCGAGCTTTACTTCAAGTCGCAGAAGGTTCCCGCCCCACCATCTACGGCTGTAGAGCTGGTACTGGGCGCCATTGCCGGCGCTGTGGCTCAGCTATGTACCATTCCAGTCGCTGTGGTCACGACGAGGCAACAGACGCAGAGCAAAGAGGACAGGAAAGGTCTGATAGATACTGCTCGTGAAGTTATTCATAGTGAAGACGGCGTTTTCGGTCTATGGAGAGGGCTAAAAGCGAGTTTGGTTTTGGTGGTCAACCCTGCTATCACATACGGCGCATACGAGCGATTAAAGAACATCTTGTTTCCGGGCAAAGCCCGCCTCACAGCACCGGAGGCCTTTCGTAAGTATTTTCGGGTCGTGGAGAATGCTCATGATCATGTGCTGATTGGAGCCCCTAGTTCTTGGTGCCCTGTCGAAAGCATTAGCTACTATTGTTACTCAACCCCTAATCGTCGCCAAAGTTGGGCTGCAGTCGAAACCTCCCCCTCAACGCCAGGGCAAGCCTTTCAAGGGTTTCATCGAGGTGATGCAGTTTATTGTCAAACATGAAGGGCTACTGAGTCTTTTCAAGGGCATTGGTCCCCAGATCATAAAGGGGTTCCTCGTACAAGGAATCCTCATGATGACGAAAGAACGGTAAGTCATCCCCTGCTACCAACAAATGAACACTAGCTGAGATCGATTATTTTAGGATGGAACTCGTGTTTATCCTTCTATTCCGATATATTCGTAAGCTTCGGTCGGAGCAATTGGCTAAAGCAGCTGCATTGGCAGCTTCAACAGCCTCCAAGGCTAAGGCTGTTGTACCTATCACAACTAAGTGAAGACGTTCAATCGGGGCGTACTGGAGGTTATTCTTTTTGGACGTGGATATTACAGGCGCATTATTTTTAGAGACCTATGTATTTACTGTAGGAATGCATGTTTAGAGAGGACACTAGACATACTGGATGGATGTTGACGACTTATCTGTATATAGTTTTACTCCAAAGTCGTTTATGTAGGTATACATACATACTTAGTGATACATTGCATTAATGGCAGGATTTTTATTTATTTTCTCTTTAAGAACAAAAGAATATGAAACTAGAGAGGAGGTGCTAGAGCGAGTCCGACTTGAATAAGACGAGACTTTAATCATATCATAGAAGTACTAAAGGTTACGTACATATATCAAATGTAGGTAGTATGTGTCTAGGAACTCAAAGGATACCAGTGACGATTAGGTACATGTATTCACCTATCAACGTACTTAATAGGTAGGTATTATAAATTTAGGTGATTTGGCCGAGGGCATCAGCTGTTGGCAGCTGCCAGCACTCAGAGTTTCTTCTGCACCAAGCGTGTTCTGCCCCACATATCACTGCCCCAAGCCCCCTCCTGTGGCTCACACACGTTCGCTTATTTTTGCACCCACAAGGAATTGGTGGAATACTCAGGCAGTCTACGAAATCGATCTTTAGCTTTTCCTACGAACAACATCCACCTCCGAGGCATTTCGCACCAACCCCAGCAGAACAGCACACAACTGTCGCAATGGCGAGTATGTGCCCAGAAAATCAACTAGATTTGAGTTGATTGCCGTGCTCACAATTTTCTGCAGAATCCAAGAACTCCTCGCAGCACAACCAGTCGCGCAAGGCGCACCGGAACGGGTATGTTCGCAAGCAAATATCTAATTCCTCGATACGAGCGGACCAAGTTTCTGCTCCTCCTCCTCCGCTTCCTCTACCGACAAAGAGTTATAAACCCAATGCGCACGAATGTTGAATTCGCTAACGGAGCTATTGGTTTACAGTATCAAGAAGCCCAAGACCAACCGATACCCGTCCCTGAAGGGAACCGACCCCAAGTTCCGACGAAACCACAGATATGCTCTCCACGGCACGATGCGGGCCCTGGTACGTTAACGCCTAGAAGCAACAGAGCTAGCTCTGTCAATTTGTTAGTCGGAAACCTACTAACACCGCCAACAGAAAGAGAAGAAGGAGGGTAAGCGGGAGACTGTTTAAGGGAGGGTTGGAGTATGGACGGGGATCAACCGTTGCGGATTGAGCATCATTAGGGCGAATTTTCGGAACGTACGGACACGCGAGATCATGGAGTCAAGGTCATACATTTTGCCTTCCGCCTGGACGTTGATTCCAGGCTAGCTTCTATGAACAAACAACATGGAATGAGTTGTAGCCAGATGAGCTACGGTTACCAAGGCCGACCTGTCTATCGCCATCGTGCAGATTACGTGAGAGATGAGAATGCCACTTCAGCCCAGTCTCCTTTATTCCGCTTCTATGGCTTGATCCAAGCTGGTGAACGATCTATCTACCTACCCAGATAACGGCATATGTGTGTACAGCTCTAGGCCATTTTCCCATGCCTATTTGCTGAAGGATGTTTCTTCTCGTGCCGAGAGTAGTTCGCCCGTCTATTACCAAACACCCACGCTTCAACCTTTCCAAAGGCAAGGGTGCATGGAGACTGGGCAACATACAAGCAAAAAATTTACTTCTTCGTTGTGGTTTTTACCCCCTCCCCCCTCTATTGCTTCTCATATAGTCAAGGCCTCCTATATTCAGGGGTTGGCGGTCCTCTCCCCCTCTCCTCCCCCTCTCCTTGAAAGGGGCTCGCGATGATGGATTGTTGCGAAGAACTAAATTACTACTGGTAAACGCGTAAGATTACTACCTATGAGCAAGTAGTAGGCACGCGAGCTTCCTTACCCTATGAAGGGGGCCAGTATCTCTTAAGGTTCCATCTTCTTGGTTACGTAAGTAGGCAAGTCAGGATGGGCTATGCTCGCTGCCGTGAGACGTTGCTGCAGAATTGAGAACATATTCTGCTGTGATTGATCGAATATGGCCTTTCTAGATTATACTCGTTCCGTAGCTTGTTTCAGGAATGACCAAAGACAAAATACCATCCAATCAACTGTCTTCGGACCTTACAGATACAGTGGAAGGGTCATGTATTTTTATACCTCCACCTTTATGTACTTAGTTCATATCTCGCTTGCACCGAAACCGATACCCCTAAAAAGCTTGATTGATTTTGGGCCTACGCCTGGCAGTATTAAACGGACTATTTTGTGTTTTTATCTGAAACTATGTAGGTATGTACATACCCAGCATACGAACTACACTAAGTACCTATTAGTATATGTGTAGGTACATATGTATGTCTACTGTGGGGTGTCCATCTCTTTGTACCAGACATACATACACATTGTACCCTACTTACTAAGGTACGTTGTCTTGAATGTTTCAGGCTTGGTGGTGCTTACTTGAATAGGTAGGTATACGGTTGGTTCGACTAAATGCATACGTAACTTTTAATCTTGCTGTTACATGCGGTATGCAATAATCGGGGAATATACGAGTACATTTGTACAAAACATACGAGTGACTATTTTTACACTACGACGCCCTGTTTTTGTGCTACTGGTGGATGTCACTGGGCAAGCTCTGTCGAGTAAGGACGTCCAATCGCTATGGGAGGCTACAGCACTTAAAAGAGGGTGAAGGGATCCGAGTGCACCGAGACCATCGGAACGATTGTTTGAAAAGTGCTTACATAGCCGCCTGGCTAGACTCTGTCGGGTAATGTGACCCACCTTGGAGGATCTCCTGAAGATGGCTCCAGGGGGCCCAAACTCCCCCCTCCAACTCCTTCCCCCAAGCTCCCTCTGTGTATACTTATGCAGTAGGTGAAGCGCTAACGATGTTTGGTTCTGGATTATACAATAATAGATCGGGCAACTTGGAATTAACGGTTTGCTACCTGCCTGTACTACACTAACCTGCCTAGGTACCTACACCTCGTGCTCGACCGTCTTTGTTCCAAGGGTCCTTCCGAAAGGGCTTACCGTTCCAGAGTTGCAGCCTTTGTGTGTATGAGTGTGTGTGTGCGAGTCTCTTCGTGTCTCTCCTGCCTTTTTTTCTTCCTCTTTACTTGGTCCAACAGTCGACACGAACTTCTGTTCCTGCCTTTCTTTCTTTTACATCCTCTCTTCTCAAGACCTTGAGGGCAACGTGCCGCCACTGGTTCTGGCTTTGGAGTACAAAGCAGATCATTGAGTTTATTATTGGTAAGTTTTTTTATGTTCTTTTTCTCTTTTTTCCTTCACAGGACTTGTCTTCCAAGTTTCTTTCCTGACCCCCAGTCGCTCCAACATTTTACATGTGTTTGAGTTGGTCAGTAGACGGGACGAACCCACCACTGTCCCATCAACTATCCTCTCGATGACTTCTACCCCTTTGGTCTGAAGCTACATTGCCGCTCAAGTTTGCATCAAGCTTTGAGCATACTGAGGCCTTTGATACAGGGACGGGGTGTTCATTGGATCAGGCATCACTCTCCACTACTACCAAGGTAGTTGGCATGGGTCGAGATCGAGAATAGAGATTAAAGACGACAAAAAAGAAAATAAAAGAAAAAAAGAAACGAGAGAGAAAAAACTCTTCCTAAAACCGAACCTCTTCGCTAACTGTCATTCTTTTCTCTTGTCCTATAGCATTCTATCTAATAATTCATCATCGCCAATAATTGCTTCATACCGAACCTGCCTCCTACTCGACGGCTCCTTTGAGGTCAGCAGGATACTGCAGGAGTTCTCGAGATAAAATCCCTTCTACCGTCCTCACGAACGCACCGAAGAGTTGAGCCCGAGTCTCGCAAGAGTATCCTAATTTGTTCGCGCAGCGCAACCCCGAATGCGAACCATCTTGCTGCCTCTTCCAAACTTCCGTCGTTGCAAGCCAAGCCAAGATCCATTTTCGTCCGAAGTCCATTGTCTAACGATCGCCCATTTATCCGACTATATGTCTTACGAATAGCATCAATAGCAACAGCGCAGCATTGTCGCTACTCGAAATCCCACAACACTAGACAATACGTGTGCAGATTGAATCCTGCAGGGTGAAGAATCGCCAATTTCCCAGGTGCTAAGTGTTGTTGTGTGCCGTTCTGGTATCATCGCCATTGATCAGAACCGGAGGTCCTCAGCATACCTCAAAACAGTATACATTATCTTTTTTTTTTCCCTTGTCACGGGCCCCGATCGCCCCTCCGCCACTTTTTCTACCAGGGCTCTTGCGTGGTTTCATGACCCTGAACTGTCCGGCCCTGTCCAAATACCCCAGCCTACTGGACTGTTCTATTCTTATTTGACAGCCAAATCCGCTCATTGAACAACACCCTGCTCTCAAGGCATTCAACTTGTGGTAAAACAATAAAATAAAAATTCTTGGTTGGAGCGTGTAGCTTCGCCGCAGCTCAATATGAACCGGAACAGCACTCCCGAGGCCACTACAGCCTCTTCGCTGAGGCCGCCCTCGTCACGCGCAGTGGGCGCTGGCCACCATTTGCGTGCTTCCGCCGACATGGCTGCCCTGACTGGCACTACGGCGACAAACCGTATTCGCCCATCCTCGGACTTCTATGGCCAGCAAGGACAAGGCCAAAGCGGCGCGGACTCTGATCCGCAGGACAAGATGACCCAGCAATGGATTGCCGATATTGATCAGTACGAGACTACTTTGGAAGAGATGGCTGCTGCCACCCTAGATCAGGATTTCAAAGACGAGCTCAGTGCTATTGAACAGTGGTTCCGCGTCTTGTCAGAAGCTGAAAGGACTGCAGCTCTGTATGCGTTGCTGCAACAGACTACTCAGGTTCAGATTCGCTTCTTTATCCAGGTGCTCCAGCAGATGGGTAAAAACCATCCCATGTCTGGTGTCTTGTCGCCTGCCAACTTCGACAAAGGTATGTCGCCTGCTAATCAAACTGTTCAAACCGTTTACACATCTGCTAACTGGTCCTTCCCTTGTAGATCCCATGTCCAACCGTCTGAGCGATGCCATGAACAAGTTGAACGTTTCTTCCGCCAGAAACTCGCTTTCTCAGCCGCAGCCTTCTGCTAAGAGACACTCAGGCTTGGACCCCTCGACGATCAATGCTATGTTTCCCGATGCTGCTGCGGCTATTGCGACCGAGAAGGCCAAGTTCACTCAACAAACTGGAAACCAGCCGCCTTCGAACCGTAACAGTGCCGCTGTTGACCCTCGTAATTCTCTAGCGGCGCCCACCATTTCAGGCCCGTCTGAAGGTATTGACCCGAATGGACAGAATCCCACTTCACCATGGGGCAACAACCACGACCAAGGATCTTCGAGGCCTAAGTCCTCTTCAGGCCAGGCACCCATGGGTCAATTTGTCCAACCCCCACCATCTGCTGGTTTGAGGTCCCCTCGCCCACAAATGTCAGGCGGCGCGAACATCCAGAATACCACTCTGAACGCACCTGACAAGTCTGCCTCGGATCTGCCTCTTCTTTCGCCCTACAATGCCGGAAGCGGCAACTGGGCTTCTATGGTAAATACCCCTATGGTTCCCTCTTTCAACGCGGGTAATTCTGGTCCCAACCAGGCAGACATGGTGGCGAATGCTACAGCGATGAAGCTAGCTGCTCTCTCGACGGTGAATAACCGCTTTGCACTTGATGATGTCCGCAAGTTCCGAAGGGCCCGGTCTAATGATGCCCCTGGCCAGAACCAGGGCGGTATCTCTGCGGGCCCTCAGGCACCGAATATCCCCGGCGCAAACATCGTCATGGTCAATGAGCACGGCCAAGTGTTGAACCGGGATCAGATGCTTGCTTTGCAGAACCACCAGGCCATGGGCGGATTTGGAGCTCACCGATCTCGCCCGAACTCCCCTGGTATCGCATTGCAACAGACGTTTGCGCAGCAAATGCCTTTCACCTCCCCCCAGAATAACGGCTTCCTCAGTGCTTATGACGGACAGAACCCGCTCCTAACCAATGGTCTCGGCGCGCTCAATATGGGCCAGCTGGGAGTAGGTGTTCCGGAGGGATACTTGTCGGACCATTCCGACATTGCACGAGGGCGATCACCACGAGGTCGTAGAGGTAACTCAAAGCCTCCCGAGGATCCTACCGACCCTACTCTTCTTCAGGACATTCCGGCCTGGTTGCGAAGCCTTCGCCTCCATAAATACACGGACAACTTGAAGGATATGAAGTGGACTGATCTGATTGAACTGGACGATGAGGCCTTGGAGAAACGTGGCGTGAACGCCCTGGGCGCACGAAGAAAGATGCTGAAGGTCTTTGACCAGGTCAAAGGTAAAACCAAACATGTCGGAATCTAAAGCAGGATGTTCGCTAACAGGGCTTACAGAGGCAAAGGCAGAGGGCAAGCTGGGCTAGCTTACTGCAAACTACATAATGTTGAAGTGCTTGCAGGCCAGCATACGAAGCCGAATTGAGCAGTTACCTTCGGCCAGACTCAGTTATCGAGCAACTTTTAGAACCTAGCAGACAATTTGGATGAAATGTGATGCAGTGCTGGATGACATGATGGATATGGTCAGATTTTTATCATTATCATTATTATTATTACTATTATCATAGCGCCGTAATGACCCTTGAGGATGGGATTAACGAACTCGAGATGTAGCAATCTCAGGTTACTGGAATGACCTACAGGGTCATAAAAAGGGCAGCAGCACGAATCGGTGTTGTAACGTATACGTGTATACAGAATATTATCAATAGCGGAATATTTCTACCCTAGGATAACGAAATAACATTATTGTCGTGTGATGAAATATCAATGGTACTTACTGCCCTGGCTTGAAGTGTTTTGGCAGATGATTTGATAGTTGCATAATTATTACTAGGTTAGCGGGGTGCATATTTAACTTTCTAAGCTACATCATATAAAGTTATTCTCTTAAAGGAATAAGGTTGCTTTTATTGAATGAAATCCATCCAGTCAAAGAATTCCCGAGGTCTCTACCAAAGCATCAACTTTCCATACCCAGTTCCATAACCAGAGCAAGAATCTACCACCAGCGTTACCAGAAAATACTCGTGCTTGCTTCATTTAGCCTTCCATGTAAGCAGATCATGTGGATTCGCGGGTCTTGCGAGTGCTGCATCATCGGACTACAACATCCATATCCAGCCTAAGACAAGGTGACAAGGTCGCTAGGTCGTTTCATTTCAAGTCCGCGAGTTCGTGAGCTCGAATCCCCATTATCACGGGAATTTCTAGGCATAGTACCTAGGTTAGGTACTTTAGCCCATTTTACATCTACCCGAAATGAGCCATCAATTTTCTTCCACATTCGATGCTCTGCAGGCGCATTTCAGGAAACAAACGTCGTCTCCTCCTACTCAACCAGTGGGCAATGCGGCCCCTATCCTAGATCCAGCAGCGCCTCCCAACCCTCCCGCAGCATCGGAGGCGTCGTTCGGCTGGAGCAATATGCCAAGCGCAGCATCAGTTCCTGGCTTTCTACTTCGTCCTGCCAACACGATCTCGGTTGAAACAAGCCCATGGTCCCACACTGGTTCAGGGTACGTTCCTATACAACCAAGGCCAGTAGCGCCAGAGGTCCAATCGCTACGTGCAGCTGCAGCTTCTGCTCTAGCATCACAGAAACTTCAGTTCCCCGAAAATGGAGATGCCACTGGTTATGGTCAGGTCCGGGGTCAAGGGTCCTCGAGCTTTGTTTTACCAGGCAGCATGGCATCGAGTGAGGCCCAGGCCCCGAGCAGCAAGAGGAAAAGGGGTAGACAAGGGAAGACAGACCAAGCCAGGATAAAACCTCCACGACTAAGACCAGATCTGACTGACTTCCTGGATCCGGCCCTGGCTAATGACCATTTGTCAAATATTGCACCTGATCAAAGCTCGTCGTTAGCATCCTCTCATCGCGCAGATGCCGCGCGAGAGGCTCCAGTAGAAGAGGAGGCCAACCCGGCAGATGCTACGACCGATCCTCTTCTCCAGATGCAAAATGATTTGCAGAATGATCCCGATTTTGATGAAGGTCCTCCGCTAAAGAGGTTCAGACCTGGCCGGGCCCCCAGCTACTTCGAGAAAGACCAGGAACCACGGCGACAGCGCGTTCCGAAAAAGCGTGGTCCACGAAAGGCTGCTGAGCCTACGGGAGATGTGAAATACCGTATTAACATGGCGTCGAATGCATACATGGATGGGGACCTCGATAAGGCCATCGAATGGATAGAAGATGCTATACGTATCAACGCTGAAACTTACCGTGCTTGGGCTCTACTAGCCTCCTTTCTCGAGGAGAAGGGCGACAACAAGGGTAGCTTTACGGCGAGAGTCTTTGCATGTCACTTGCAGCCAAAGAACATCGAGGGATGGTCTCAATGTGCCGAGATTGGTATCGCTCTGCGGGACGAATTCCCCGACGACGCGGAGGAATATCATGAGCAGGCCATGTTTTGTTACTCTCAAGCCTTGAGGGCTGATATCGAAGATAGACCAGCACGGCATGGAAGAGCTGCTCTTGCATTTGAAAAGGGCCAGATAAAGACAGCCGCTAAAGATTACCTCTACCTCGTCGAGAGGTGCTACTTTGACGTCTACGCTCTGCGTGGATTGGCGGAGATGTCGGTTCTACTCGCCCATACAGGTAAAGAAGAGTTCGAGGATAGGCCGCATATCGCGATACACTGGTATCGTCGCTGCATATCTTATATCCAGGAGAATGGTATGGATCCTCGGTACCCTTTTGAATGGCAGGATGTCAAAATCTTTGTCGAGCTTCTAGCATATGTCGGACATACGAAAGATGCCATTTATGAGCTCAAGCTGTTGGCAAGATGGCTGTTGGGTCGTCAAGACGAAACGTTTTGGGACGATTGGCAAGACGATGATCGAGAATGGGATGTCGACGATATCCGACGTCTACAATCTGATGAGTATCGTGAAGGCAGATACCCGGCATCCTCATATGGGAGTGGCCTCCTGTTAGAATTTAGAGCAAAACTCGTCATTTACCGTCTCAAGCTAGATGATGTAGACGAAGCTATGGTGAGGCAACAAGACCAAGTCGTTGAGAAAATATATCGGCTAACTAGTACTAGCATCATCTCGGGTATCTAGACCCTGAAGGTCCTAACGCGTCTCAGTTACTCTCTGAAGAACCACATCTTATGGTCGAGGTAGCTACCGCATTATATGAAGCAGACTTCCTCCCGCTAGCATTGCGCTTTTTCGAGCCTCTCCTCCATACTGCCGACGTCCTTGATGGTGCTGCTCTTCTCGCAGCCGGGCGTTGTTTTCTGGACGCAGGGGATAAGAGACAGGCAGAAGAATGCTTTACTGCGACTCTCGATGCAGATGACTCGAACGATGAGGCGTCTATTGACGCACGTTATGAGCTGGCCAAGATGTATGAAGCAGCAAGAGAAGAAAGGGAGGCCTATATTCTCGTGAACGAGGCCATTAAATTGCAACAAGCTCAAGAAGCTCGCGATGACGCCCAAGACGAGAGCGATGATGATGATAACGACGAGGGTGAGGACGACGAAGAAGGCGACGATCAAGAAAGGGCCCGTCTTATGAACAATAAAACCACAACGGTCCATCGGGCTATTCGTCCGAAGGAGTCAAAGAAATCTAGAGGACCAAGGCCTCCGAGATTACCGAAACTCAAGAAGGACAGGCAACCGAGGTCTACAAGAAGGCGGCCCAAGGTGTTCGCACGAGCCGATGAGTTAGAACTAGAAGAAAAGCGAAGATCAGAAGAACTGGCAGAAGCATGGCACAACGTTCATCGCTCTCGGATGGAATTTCAACCCGACGATCTGGGTCCATCGGAGCTTTTCATGTCGTCGGCCAAAGAGCTTGTTGAAGATTTCAGATCTTACAAGAATTTCTACTCCTGGGATAAGTACCTTGCACACCTTGGTATCAACCAGGAGAGGGACATGGTGGTTTCGAGAAACCGCAACCTCCTAGAAATGAAAGAACGCCTGTCCCATAGTAAGGTTTCTAATAGTCCCCCAAAAGGATATATGCTAATTACAAGATAACAGACTTGAACCCACATGGTCCTAGTGCTGAGAGGAAGCTCGGGGAGCGCACTGCCATCAGTTATCGCGGGGTGCCTTTCAACGACTGGCTTGAGCTTTTCCTCGAATATGCCGTCTCCCTCGCTCACTGCGGCAAATTCCAGGAGGCATACAAGGTCTGCGAGTATGCGCGTGATGCCGAGGTATTTGCCAAATCAAGAGAAGACATGTTTCTTCTTCATGTGACATGGGCTGGTAAGACTTATCCCTCCCCCTTCGTGACGTTGGCATCCGGCTGATATGTAGTAGCTTGTGCATTGAGAGGTAGAGATGAGGAGATCTGCGTCGCTGCAGCTCGTTATCTGATGAGAGAGAACCAGTTTGATACTGATCCTTTCCGGATGTTCGCTGCGTTGTCTAGGTTGTGTCCTTCTCCGGCCTCGTGGTATGCGTCGGGACCCGTTCAAAAATACATCCTACGCCAGATTAAGCGTATGGATCGTGCTCTCAGCGGCGCAGGCGGAGAAGAAAGCGGAGACGACGATGGCACGTCCGGGGCAGTAAAAACCTACCCAGCCAAAGAACTGGATGTCACGCTCTTGATGCTCTATGGTCATATTCTGTTTATATCTAACAGTTTCACATATGCCTTAAGTAAGTACATGACCTCTCAACTACGACAAAAGGTTTTGCTAATACAAGGACAGATTACTTCCTTAGAGCGTACAGTATAGATCCGACCAACACTATGGCCGCCCTCAGCGTCGGCCATTGCTACGTTCACTACGCCCTGAAAAGGCAGTCAGAGAATAGGCAGTACTTGCTGATCCAGGGATTCATGTTCCTGCACCAGTACTACGAGGCCAAGGTCGCCTCGCCTGTGGCAGCCATCCGGCAGGAGGCCCACTACAATCTCGCACGAAGCTACCACGCCATCGGCATCCCCCACATCGCGGCCGAGTACTACCGGCGCACCCTGCAGGAGACACCGGACGACTCGGAGAACGGCATCATGGGCCGCGACGACTTGTCGCAGGAGGCCGCCTTCAACCTCCAGCAGATCTGCCTCACGGGCGGCGACATGGAGTCTGTGAGGAACCTGGCAGAAAGGTATCTGGTTCTATAGGTAAATGGCGACTCGTCGATAGATCACGTAAAAGGTAGAACGAGCAGTAATTTGTATAATGACTTTCACTTGTCTACTTGGGGGCTGGTCTGTATCGTGTTTGTTGATGGTGCCTAGGGATATATGGTTGTCTTAACCAGCAGTGGCCGTTGGAAGAGCAATACTCCTTAGATGCTCAACAGGCATTGGAATTCGCGGGGTTTCAGGCCTCGTTTGCCTGTCTATATAACACCCCCCCCCCCCCCCCCCCCCCGAATACACACACACATATTCTCCCTATATATAGAATCTATAATGTAGGTTATACTACACGCAATGCTAGGTACCTACCTTCGGGAAAAAAAAATTCAAGTAAAAGTATCCGGAAGATCAAATGCCTCCCCGTGATTTCTCAAAATTGTACTTGTTAAGTTACTAACCTATACATGCTTATGATAATAGCCAACCAACCCCTTCCTACCCCGGGGGAAGAGAAGGGGGGTTTGTCCTTGTCCCAACTACACTACACTACGTACCTACCTAACCCTCGTATATATGTTAGTATGTATGTAGGTAGGTAGCCCGTATATATACTTATTATACTGTACCTATCTACGCAACGCATCAATATGCACTATACGGTATGCGATATTTTTTTTCCCTTTAATATCCAATGCAGCAATATTCATCCCTACCTCCTTCTCCTCCCCTCTCTCTCCCTAATAAGTTCTCTCCCACCTCCTACCTAGCCTCCCTCCACCAACTAACTAACTATAACCCATAACCCACTAACCAACCTCCTTCGACCTTTCCTTCTTTTTCTCGTTTCTAACCACCCGCAAAAGACTTTTTTTTTTGTCATTTTTATCTTCTTGAAGCGAGGAAGGAGAAAAGGAACCCTCCCAAAAAGAGACTATAGACAACTCGATAATCTCATCTCATCTCGTCCCCGGATTTCCCCCCTTTATATGTCTTTTTCGATTATTAGATCACATCATCGTCACCTTTTCTTTTCTTTTCCTTTTTTAAAAAAGCAAGTATTTCTCAGGAGATATTATCTCCAAAGTACCTGTATATATAAAAAAACCCAAGTTTCAAGTAAATTATTTCATTTTTCAAAACAAGGGATTGATTGAGCGCTTGGGTGCGGGGTATATATATAATAATTATGGGAAAAGAATAAGAGGCGTTATAAGTAGGTATATATGAGTGTGTGTGTGTGTGTGTGTGTGTGTGTGTAGTACGAAACAAACCATGGAAAGGGGGGGAAATATGTTCCAGCGACATGTTTTTTTTTCTCATGTCGAAAAAAAAAAGAAAAAAAAAGCAATGCCCAAACTATCTCTCTCTAAACTTCCAAATGATCCGAACAAGGGAAAAAAAAGAATGATCTATCAACTGGGGTATATATATCCTCTCGCCAGAGCGTGTTTCCGGGAACATGATTAGTCAGTCTAGTAACTCGGATTCTCTATCCATTGTAGGAGAGAAGAAAAGAACAGGGGAAACCCCCGTCTTTGATGAGCACTAGCGATAAAATTGCATATAGCACGATTGCTATATACAGAGTTAGAGTTACACTCCGGTAACAAGAGAACCAGGCTTCTTCTCCCTGCCCTTCCTACTATCCCCCATCTATATTTCTTTGAATCCCCTTCCCTTCGAATTTGGAATGCTCGTCTCGCCCCTTGCCTTTCCCCTTAGATGTGTCGCCTCTCCCATGTGAGACGAGAAGAATACCGCGCTGTAACGTCAGGTGTATACTCGTAGATCGTTCTAGACAAAAGAGACAAAGTAGAAGAAAGTGGTTTGGCCGAATTTTTTTCCGTGGTGTTGCATTTTTTTCTTGCTCAACTTCCCCCTTAGCACAATTGCCTGTGTGGTGATAGTGTTCTCCCGTGCCACTCCGAATGCCGTACGCCTTTCAAGAGAAAACAAAGATTCGGAAGAAAAAAATCCGTGAAAAGAAAAAGAAGTGAAGGTAGGTGGTCATCATGCACATTCGTAAATTTACAGGCGGAATGTGTCCGAAAGAAAACAACGAGCTCCGCGCGGATATAAAAAAGAAGTCGAACAAAAAGGACAAAATCAGACAGTGCCCCTTAGACGCTGTTTCCGGGCTAACCAATCGCCAAGCATGTTGTCCAATTGCTACACTTGGTCAGTACGTATATGGCTGATAGGCAAATATAGAACTTACAGTAGTGATTTCGGCCAGTTTCGCATTTTGCTCCCGGAAAAGCGAGCTAACCACAGGATGCTCGGGGCTAACAGGTTGAACGTCCGTCTTATCATAGACAACCACCAACAAGTCACGGATATCAGAGCCCGAGTCGAAGAAAGCGCGGAGATTGGCATCGTTCCACGTTGAGGTTGTTGTGGTTGATGTTGACGTCGTCGTTGAATCTTGATTCCGGTGAGTCGCTCGGCTGTCTGCACCTGCGGGTTCTGGTGATGGAGACGATACAGGTGAGGATCGATCTTCCTGGCTTGAGGTGTCTGCCGTGAGCGCAGGGGGGTTTGACGAAGCGATAGGAGACGCCTGAGCGGGAGATTCCAACATAGGTTCCCCAGCTGGAGCTTGGCTGTGGGCTGATTCGCCTTGTTGAGAACCTGCTGTTGGGATACTAGTGTAGCTATCTGGAAACGCTCCTGGTAGACTGGGTCGTACCAGCTTTTCTTCCGACGGCTGCCCTTGAGGCTCAGGAGGGCTTCTACTCGGCTCCGGTGATGTGACTTCATCTTCTTCAGGCGAGTCGAAGTCGTCGAGTTCGACTCGGGACTTCGCCTTCGTAACCTTAGGCGGCCGGGCCTCCGAACTAGGCAATATCTTGGAAATCGCCGACTTGGCCTTCTCTTCTTTCGTCGGTGATACCTTCTCTGGGCTTTGGAGTTGTTCAGACTCCACCATTCTCAATGTAGCAGGAGGTACGTTTGCGACATTGTTCGTCCTGACTTCAGCTGCTAAAGGAGTACGGTCCATACCCAGTGACTGAGTGGCGATGGCAAGTTTCTGTCCTGATTGGGGTTTCTGCAACTTTCCTCCATGCCGTTGCGGTGATGAGGCTGACTCGGGGGAAGAGTCCATTTCCGTAGAATGGGGTTCGTCGACCATATCCCTATCGGTAATTTCGGTGCTAGCATCGAGGGATCTTTTGCCGAACGATTCGTCATCATCATCAATGGATTTCTTCTTGTCCTTCCGCGAGAAGAAACTCCGAATAGAACTTGTTTTCTTATCCTTTTCTTTCTTTTCTTTCTCCTTCTTTTTCTTGTCGTCCTTCTTATCTGCGACAAGATCCTTCTCGAAGCTTGGTCGTTGCCGCACTTCTTTCGAGTCGTTTGAACCGCGCGGTTCATTGTCATCTCGCAGAAGCCCCGGCGTGAGAGTTATCTTCTTGGTCTCTATGGTCTCGTCCTTGAAGAAAGAATCCGTGTTCCTGACAGTACCATTTCTTGTAGTCCGTTCAACCTTGGCGTCAAAAATGTCGTCACTGCTCCTGCGTGCCTCGTCTTGGGCCACTGGGGCTATCTCATCCGATTGCTCAGTTTTAGCCGTCTCCGACTTGGCCTGTTTCTGGCTCCTGGGCTTCAATGGCTGGACCTTGGCAGTTTCGTCTTCCTCGATATAATTATCGGATATAGGCTGCCGGGATGAGCTCTGCTGATCCTGTTCACCCTGCTGTTGGGATTGTGAATCGCCTTCCCCATCCTCTTCATCCGTAGAGTAGTCTATATCCGAATAGTCAACATAGGTGGGTGCTGTGAAGGTGACTGTCTTCTTGCGCCTCCTTATTGCGGTCTTAATGGGGTTTTTAGCCTTTTCTGCCTGATCGCCAAGCATCGTCGCCGATAACTATTCGCTGGTTAGCACTTCTTGCACCGTACAGATACGAGCGGCGTCGCGTACGTCTATGTTCCTGTGTTTGTTAAGGCGTGCCAGCCTTTCGGTTGGCGTTTCGATGTGCTCTGCCGGGAGGTATCCTTCAAGTCAACGTATTAGTGGTTTCTTTTTTGTGCGGTCAGAAGTTATATCACAATCCTTACCGATACTGCTGTCTTTGACTATTCTCACTAGCCACCAGTAGCTGTTGGTGTCGTCGAGCAGCACCATCGTATCACCTTTGGTGGCATTGGCTTGGCCTTCGACAGTTGCGACAAATGTATGTAGGGCGTAGACGAACTCGAAATCGATATCCTCTGAATCTTGTAAGCATTCACCACCCCAACCTGAGTCTATAAATCTGGGATCATCAATCAAGGAGAAGTCCTCATCATCATCCTCGTCTTCGGAAGCCACGTAGGGTATCAGGAATTCGTATGGCGAAATGATATGGTCTTCGTCTAGTTCAGGCTCGACACTCGGCGGACGGTCCATGGAGAAATCCTCAACCTTCAAATCGACACCAGAATCGCGGTTGTCATGCGAGCAATTCTGCTGGGTATCGTGCTCGGGAGGACCCGGAAGTTCGTCCACGGCTTGAGCTTCTTGTATGTTCGGCTCGGGACTTGATAGTGACGCGTGATCCTATCCATCGTCGCCATGCTCGTCGCGATTGCAACAGCCGTAGTCTCGGTGGTCGATTGGTCCAGCATACTCACCAGGATGATGATTGGGATGCAGTAGGCCAACAGGAGCCTTGCTTGCCTGTTGGTTGGAGGGGTGTAGGGGAGGGTGTTCGGGAAGGTCGACGTATGGCGAGGAAGACCTTGCTTCGCTGGCGAGGGGAGAAGTTGGGGGATCGTAGGGCGAAAGAGAGTTGCGCAAGGAATCGACTCGGGCTGGCCAAGCCGGTGGAAGAGTGTACCCACCATCCTCAATTGAAGGGGAGCTCGAAATCTTGTCCATCATATCGTCGTCCATGTCCTCGTCGCCGCTGGCATCGACATCGACATCGCCGTTGTCGGCGGCGGCATTGGCGGTGGCTGCTCCATCCTGCGCGGTTGCAATCGCGTCGTCTTGGGACATCTTGTTGCCATTCAAGGAATTGGTGATGTGGGCGGCGAGGTCTCCTGCGTGTTGTTGCAGCTCACCATTGACCCACGAGACGCGCGGACTGCGAGCTTCTTCGCCAGCGCGGTCTTCTTGGACTTCGCGTATGGTCTCGGCCTGATGGGGCGCGAGCGAGACGGACTGAGGTTGTTGGTTCGCGGAGGGGGGATGCTTGTGGTCTTTAGCAGAGGGGGCGCCGTGGTCTTGAAGATCGATGGTATCTAATGGTCGAGGGGAACAAAGGTGTTAGTGGTGAGCGGACAAGCACGGAGGCTGTGAGCTGCAGACAGGAGCAGGATGAGGAGGGCGGAGGCAGAGGGCGGATCTCTTGGGATGGGACCGGGCCAGGAATATGTGTTGTATGTAATTTTATTTTTGAACCTGTTCCGCCCTTCCAAAGAGGCAGGTTGGTTGATCCATCCATCCAAACTTACCAGCACGAATAATCTGGGGTCTCGTCATGTTTGCCGTTTGGTTGTGTTCTTGGAAGAGCTGCTAGCATAATAGATGGGCCTTACTGGATAATGCGAAGGGTCTGTTCACTCATGTCATGTCATGTACGAGCGATGATGACTTCTCTAATGCTTTTTTTTCTGTAACCCCCTCCTCGTGCTGCACTTGTTTTTTTTTTTACCTCGCTAGGTGTCGGATTACCGCAAGGGGCTGGGAGAGAGGTACGTATTGAACGAACCACGGACCAGGAGAGAGGGAGAATGCAACTCTTAGACCAACTTTTTTTTTCTTAGTAGGGAGGGAGGTTCAAGGATCAGCGCTCGAATCTTTTTTTAAAAGATGGATGGTATGAGAAGAGAAAAAAAAGAGGGCGGATGTCTTTCCGCGAATCTTGGTTGTTGGATAAAGGATGCTCTAATTTTAGGTAAAAAAGATAGTAAGCCGGAAAAGAGAAAGAAGTAGAAAAATAAAATAAAATTTTTGGATTATGGTAGGTATGTAGGTAATAAAGTAAGTAAGTAAGTAGGTAGTAGGTTAGGTAGGCTATACGACTAAGCAGTAGTAGCAGTAGCAGTAACAGCAAGCAGCAAGCAGCAAGTTATCGTCTCTTGTGTTACATTTGATAAACCCCCTCCCCTAAAGATTGAAACTAGGATCTCAACGTAATTGAGGCAGGGGGGAAAGAAAAGAAGTCAAAGAACAAAAAGAGAAGAAAAAGAAGAAGAAAAAAGGTCAATGTTCGTCACGGAATCAGGGATCATGAAAGTGAAAGTGGCAAGTGATAGGAGTTGGTCGAGGTGTTCAAATTGGGGTTAGTCTGAAACAACAATTATAAGAAAATGACCAGGGTCTGTTGATTCATCAATCGTCATTTGTTGTTTCCACTCGAGTAGCCTGGAATGGACAGGCCGCCTAACCCAGGACTAAGGTTTAGGTGACCCCCCTCTCCTCCCCCCCCTTCCACGTGTACCTATGTAGCTAAAGGTATGCGCATACATATGTGCGTGTAGCATGTAGGTACCTAAAGTCGAGGAATGGAGGAACTACTCACGCGATAGGTACTAGAAAAGTAGGTACTCAGACGCAGATGTACATAAGGTTTAGCAATGGAAAGTGGGGTAACCCAGTATTGGTTGCTGGTTGCCGGTCTGCGAGTGTTGTGTGAGTGTATTGATGTGTATGTGTGTGTTCCCTCCCTGCACGGACACACACCTACCCTAATGTACATCAACAAGATTCTCTACCAGACATACATTGATACATACAACTATGTAGGAGGTACTATGTAGGTAATCCACCCTGCAACAGACGAGTCAGCTTTTGCAGATCACAGCTGCTACGAACTTGACTTGTGATTTTTAAACCTTTACAAAGCTGACATGACGGCGGGGCTGTCCGATGATATGCATAATCTTTTTTCTCTTTTTTTTTCTCTCTCTACTACAAGTTCCTATTCCTCGTACTTTATTTCCTCTTTTGTTTCTACTCACCTCAGCTCAGCAGTCTCACCCTATCTAGGTACTATACATAGGCATTCCACAGCATTGAATTACACTACATACCTCTGTGTGTAGTACCCATTGTTACCAACTCACCACGGAATACCCAAGTTAGGCATTTGACGCATTACAATGTATGCATCTACTCCAAATAGTAGTCTCATCCATGCCTGTATGTACTGTATAGTCTGACATGGACATGCAGCTCATCGAGATACAAGTAAATAGATGCATACCTAGGTAGTTACTAAGACCTGCCTACATACACTGTATATCAATCAACAACAACATTAAGACAACTCCTACCGGCCCGTCTTCCTATTGCACGACCCATTGTTCGGTCCTATAATACGTGCTAGGTATTCCCGAGATACCTTGGATAATGTAGGGAGGGAGGGAGGGAGGTACTTAATCCTCAACCCACCCCTTCTCCCACATGCAACCCCCTTATATTTATCCTTAGTATTACGGGAAGAACGAAGGAAGTTAAGTTAGGTCTTCGTCCCATTGATCTCTTTAGCCTAGCTAGTGGAGCTAGTATAAGTGCGTGCTAAGTCCCCCTGGCTTCCAAACTTTTAATACCGTAACCTTACATATAGTACTATGTCCATATACATCAATGTCAAGTATGACCTTACTTATGTCAGTCTATATTACCGTAATCAGGTGTCACCGAAGCATGGTATACGATAGTACACATCTTCTAGTCATTTTTTAAAGTGTCATGTTATGAGAGTGAAATGTTCACATTGATGTCAAGGATTATTTATCACGAGTCACTAAGTACTAGTGTACACCTCTTAAACATTCACCCTTTTAAGAAAAACCAGAACTTTATGAAATAGTATCTTGACTTTCCTAAGGGTCCAAAAGCTAAGCTAATCCATACCGGACCCTGTACTGCTTGGGTACGGAAACACATGCCATGTAAACTTCCTCTAGCTGATACTCCAAGATCTAATGTCAACTTACTGTACCTAGGTAGGGCACGATACACTCAGTAGTGCCGGTCCCGGTGACAATGCTGGCTGGGGTTCCTGCGCTAGACTGAGAAACCCCTTGTCGTCCTTTGTGGGGAACATCTCCCGGAGCAAGGGGCTTCTCGAAGAGATACATAGGATTCCACTCTACTACACTAGCCCGAAATCTCGGAGACCCTCTCCAGAACTTGGGGATTTGAGGTTGCATGCTGTCTAGGGTGGGAGAAGTGGACTAGGCTACATACCAAGAACTCGAAGAATAATCTAGAAAGCATGGTTTTGATAACTGGTTTCCTGTATGCCTGGTATCAAGCTTCTGTTGGCTCGTTCACTTTCCTAATCCGCACTGAAGTTGAAGCTGTACCTACACAGTAGGCTCCCGCACAGCTCCCCGTACAGGACCGACCCGCTGCATATGCAAGATTCGTTGGCGTGAGAGCTTGTGGTTGGCGACAACATGCTTTCTTGTCTCCCTTCTTGTCTTATACTAGTTCAACCCATCCATATTGGGGTGTTTCCCCCCGCCTTGTCTGCACGGGCTTGTCCGGCATTCAAGAAACACTATGTCTGGAACCCAAGAGTGGCTGGAGTCTTGACATCATGGATTCTCAGCACTAGACTAGAGCTCAGGTAGTTCCTCAGGTAGTTTCCCGACCTCAACCTCTGTTTCACAACAATGGCTTCGAGCGAAGCTTTCAACCACCCTCTCCCTACCGTCCGTCTCATGCTAGCATACCCTCCCTACCCATAGCAATGGGGAAACCACGTGTAATATACTGGTTCCGTACAGACCTGCGCCTTCACGACTCTCCTGCTTTGAAAGCTGCCCTCGACTTAGACCCTGCTGTTCTATGGCCGATATTCACTTGGGACTCCCACTATGTTTACCGCGTGAAAGTCGGCGTGAATAGATGGCAATATCTGTAGGCGATGCCTCACTCACACCTCGAAGCTGGACCAATAGACTAATAGATACGTAAGGCTAGACTGTCAGAATGATCTTTCGGCATCCATCCATAAGCGAAACCCCAAATCCAAGCTCTTCGTGCTACGTGAGGCTCCGCAGACTCTCTTCCCGAAGCTGTTCAAGGCGTGGAATGTCACGCATCTTGTCTTCGAGAAAGACACCGACTCGTACGCTCGGGAAAGGGACCGTGTGATCATAGACCTGGCAAAGAAAGCTGGCGTCGAGGTAATCACGAGGTATGGCAGAACGCTGTGGGACAGCGACGAAGTCGTCGCTAAGAATGGCGGTAAGCCGACCATGTCGATAACTCAGCTTCAAGCAGCCGGTCACAAGGTAGGGGGTATCCCCAAACCCATTCCCGCACCGGACCACCTACCCGATCCCGGTGAGATGCCAGTCGACTTTGACCAAGACCAGCCAGACACGGATCCCGACCTAAACGCACCCCATCGGACCGGGGGCGACAGGGCGTACAGCAGCATTGCGGGACCGAAAGGTGATTTCGCCGTCGAGACCCTTGAAGAGCTCGGATTCCCGGCGGCTACGACGCCGCATCGTGGTGGCGAAACACTTGCGCTCAAAATGCTCGACGACATCGTCGCCGACGAGGACTACACGGCGACGTTCCGGAAGCCAAAGACCAGCCCCACGGCCTTTGCGCCACAGTCGACCACCCTGCTATCTCCGTCTCTGCATTTCGGTGCCCTGTCCCCCGGCTCTTCTACTGGCGCGTGCAGCACGTCGTCGAAAAGCACGGCAAGGGCGCGTCCACGCCCCCCGAGAGCCTGACCGGCCAGCTCTTCTTCCGGGACATGTACTTCGCCGCCCAGGCGGCCATCGGGGCGCTCTTCTCCCAGGCGCGGGGCAACGCCCACTGCAGGTTCATCCCGTGGCACCTGCCGTCCTCCACGGCGGCGGCGGCAGCGGCGGCGACGGAGGGGGCACCACCGGCGGGTACTACCACGTCGACTCGGCGCGGGCCGAGGCGTGGTTCCGGCGCTGGGCGGCCGGGACGACGGGGTTCCCGTTCGTGGACGCGCTGATGCGGCAGCTGCGCGCCGAGGGGTGGATCCACCACCTGGGGCGGCACCTGGTCGCGTGCTTCCTGACGCGCGGGGGCTGCTACGTGGACTGGGAGCGCGGGGCCGGCGTGTTCGAGGAGCTGCTGCTCGACCACGAGCCCGCGTGCAACGCGGGCAACTGGCAGTGGCTCGCCTGCGCCGCCTTCTACCACCAGTACTACCGCTGCTACAGCCCCGTCGCCTTCGGGCGGAGGTGGGACCGCGACGGCGACTTCGTCCGCGCGTGGGTGCCCGAGCTGAGGCGCCTCGACGCCAGGTTCATCTACGAGCCCTGGAAGGCGAGCAGGGCGGCCCTGGACAAGGCGGGCGTGACGATCCGGGGCGACGGCCTGGGCGGTGTTGCCGGGAACGGCGGCGGACAGACATATCCCGAGCCCATGTTTGATTTTGCCGAGAGGAGGAGGGTGTGCATCGCGGCGATGAAGACGGCCTACTCGGTCGGCCTGTACGGAGACGATGAGAGGGTCAGGGACGGCACGTGGAGGGGGCTGTTTGAGAAGGCCGGCGCGACGGAGATGGAAGGTGTTAACGACGACGACGATGATGATGACGATGATGCCGCCGCCGACGACGACGACGGAGCACATGCGGATGACGCCGAATACGAGGCTCACGCGGGCGCCCGGGGCAGCAAACATTCAAGGGGCCAGAGCGATTCGGTCAAGAAGACAGGACCCATGGATAGACATGTGAAGAAGCAGAAGATGTGATAACGTTAGACCCTGGAAATCAGGTATAGAACGAAGACGGTGTGCATGAAAGGAGACTGGCTGACTGACTGACTGACTGGCTACGGGGCAGGTTGTTAGTCATGTTGGCCTATATACTCACCATACAGGAGCATACCTAGAAAGCGTTCATGGATTTTAATAGCATGAGAGCAATGAAATAATAGCCCTATGATCGCTACAGCGCGGTGGTGAGTGTGACATGTTGTCTGGAATAATTGCTTGTAATCGTTGAGACTTGCGTCACGCCCACACATTCATGTGACGATCATGGGGGTCTCGCTTGTTCAGTGCAAGGGGGGAGGGGGGGGGGGGGGGGCGGGGCAGGGAATATTGAAGCAGATGAATATTGACGTGCCTGACATCAATACGCCCCTTCGCAACTAACTCGTCTACCAGAAAGCAACTTCTACGGAATACTATCATGACATATAAATATAGTTTACCCTTCTCCTTCTCCTCCTTCATGTTTCAAGACTCGAGACATTTACTACCTACTAGTTCTGAGCAGTTACGACTACGGCGCTTTCAACAACAACAATCCTTCTCTCTACCTCCCCTTGCTGCTGCGCATAGTCAAGTGGTTTTTTCAGTGTTTTCTCTCACGAAAGAAAAGAAAAAAACGCGAGAAAAGAAAAACAGTCACTTATACATGCATATATTACCGCTCACGAACTCGAGTATTATTGAACGTTATGGCTTCGCTGCATCAAAGTCGGAGGTGCAACAACAGTAAATAGAGCATCGACGTCGGTTTTCTCAAGTATAACACTCAACCCCAGCACGTCATACTTATCTTCTTCTCTCGAAGACGCCTCTCTGCAAGAGAAAATTTTATTTATTTTAATTCTCCTGAACCTTTCCCCCAACAGCCTCTTTTAAACAGATAGCAACAAGTAATCATACGACCCGATCTCAACAGCTCGAGCCCACCATCAAGACATTAACGCCCCCCTATACCACCGAGCTACTGAACGTTGCGCTCAAGTCATCCGCCATCGACTCATCCATCCATCATATCCCGCTTCAACAGCAAGGAAATCCCTTCTACCCTTTCTCCTCGTATAAAGAAAAAAAAACCCCCGCCCATCCCACGAAACCAATTCTTATCTCTCTGTCTTATCCCCCTATTCATCATCATGGTGTTCAGCAGCACCACGATACCGTCGCGGTCGCAGCAGTATCAGCCGTGGGACCCGGCGACGGCGTCGCACACGCCCGCGTCGCGGGGGTACCACAGCAGCCACGACGACTCGTTCCGGCACCCGCAGCCGCTCGCGTACGAGTTCCCGTCGCGGGCCGCCAGCCCGCTCGAGATCTGGGGCATCGCCACGGGCACGTGCTTCCTGGCCGCGCTGCTGTGCTGGCTGCTGTGGGTCGCCCTCTGCACCACCGTCGGCGGCAGCAGTAGCGATAAGAAGAATACGAATACCACGTACTCCCCATCCTACCCTCTATCCGATCCCTGGCTCGCCCCGAGAGGAGGAGGCCGAAGCGGAGGAGGAGGGGGAAGAAGCAACGCCCCCGCCGCTATCGACAGCTCGGGCCACCGCCGCCGCCGCCGGACATTCGCCACGGACTCGCAGCGGCCGCCGGCGTCGGCGTCTGCCTTCCGGCCGCGCCTCTCCCTCGCGGGCCTGAAGACGGCGAACGCGTCGGCCGAGGAGCTCCTGGGCGCGGCGCGGCGGCGGAGCATGGACAAGGCCGCGGGGCCCCTCAGGCACGCGGTGTCAACTACTCCTACTATTACTTCTCCTACTGCTTCGTCTTCGTCTTCTTCCTCCACGACGTGGGGGCTAGGGGGCGGCCGTCACCGCGAGCGACCGATGTTGAGGGGGGCTTCGCGGGTCCGTCTTATTCTTCTTTTTCTTCTTCTAGCCCAGGGGGAGAAGAGGGATGCGATAGCCGCCAGCAGCAGGAGGAGGAGGAGGAGGAGGAAGGGGAGGACATCGTCGTGGTGGATATCGGCGATGGTGGGCGCGAGATGGGCAACGGGGACGGTTCCCGCGGCCCTTTTTTACGCCGCAAGGGCAAGGGCAAGGGCCGGAACATGGACCGTGGCGAGGCGGTGGTGCCCCTGTAGACAGGTGCGCGGTCTGCTGGCGGGAGGAGATGGAGATGCGCGCGGCGGGGCGGCGGGGCGGCGTCTTCGCCCGCTTGCTCTCGAGGCGGAGGAGGAGGAGGAGGACCCAAGACGATGGCGGTTCTAGATGAAGTCGAGGTTGAAAGTTCCGAATATATAAAAGGGGATTGGGATGCTACCTAGGCTTGACTGGAACTCTACCGTTCTTTTGTGGGAAGCCCTGAAAGCTACCTGGCAGCGGCACAGGGACGAGAGCATTCGAGAAGAAAGAGAGAGAGGGGGGGGAATTGCGGCCAGCATTGGGAGGCGTTTAACTTTGTTAGAAATAATTTTATAGGGTGCTTGCTCTTGCATGACCTACTAGGGTTGTAATATAGTGGTTAAAGGGGGGCAGAATAAACGTATATGATACCATATCTCTTTCCCCTTTTTTTCGTCTTCTCCTTTTCTTGCTCCTTTGCTCACTTTTCACACATCCTCGTGATCTATACGCTAAACCTCTTTTCTTGGTGATTTTTCTTTCCTTTTTTTCTTCTTTCGACTTTGGTAAAAGGAGATAACGTCTTCCCATTTAAGGCCCAGGTCCAGCAGTGCTGTCTTAGGTGCTCTTGTCTATCAGGGGTAATTTGTTGTACAGGGTTGTATATGTTTACCTTTCTTTTTGGCTTCTCCTTTCTTTTGCGCTAGCATCCTCATCATCCAACACCTCGTATTCGTGCCATAATCCGTCCGTCTAGTCTCTCTCGTCGAGGGATGAAAGTGTAGAGCCACCAATGGTCATGTCTGGATCCGTCGGAGGTCTATCCCACCCATCGTACCCATCTATTTTGCTCACCCACAAGCCCCCCTTTTAATGCAGAAAAAAAATATGCACGGCTCATCCGACCCTTCCGTTGATCCCCCCTCGCCGTATCGCGGCTATCGTAGTAGACGCACAGGGTACGCAGCGGATGGTGGAAGGGCAATTGGCCATGAAATTCGAGGAGATAGGAGGCTCACGGCTTCTTGAGGTCCCGCGACGCCTGCTTTAGGCTGAAGTTGCACTCCTCGTAAGCCCGGCCGGCGCCGAAGCCGACGCCGACGAAAGCGGGCCAGGCGCGCCGGCGGAACAGCAGGACGGAGAAGACGACACCGAATCCGAGACCCAAGCTGGACTTGATGAGTAGGTTCGACAGACACCGATCCCACTGTAGAATAGAGCTCGTGTCAGCATGAAAAAGCCCTCTCGGGTAGTATGATAGGCCCCCCCCCGTCCGGTTCGTAGCCTTACAATACGGCATGTATTATATGGCATAGCATGGAAAAGCCGGGGCCTGGGCCGGGGAAGCTTTGGCACTCAGTTTACCTTCTCGTTAAGGAGAGCCTCGCTCACGGGTCGTGAGACCGTGCTCGGCGGCGGTGCAGGAACTGACGTCGACTCGGGCATGATGGTGTGTGTGCGTATGTGCGTGGGAGAGGGAGAGAGAGGACTCTGGTTGAGGTGGAGGTTGCTAAAGTTAAGAACGGAGCAACAGCACTGAGGCAAGTCGATATCCAGGTTAGAAGAGAGTCAATTGAGTCAATTCAGGACAGCCATATGGGAAGTTATGCTGGTGCGTACCTTTGCGCTATAGAGATCGGTGGTGGGAATGGATTAAGCTATATGAAAAGAAGAAGCGTTGCGCAGATTTATTCCCGTTTTTCTTGGGCAACGAAGTTGGAAGCGCACATGGATCAATTTTATGGAGTCTTGATCGTACCTATAATCGACCGACAAAACCTTACCTAATACTACACTAGGTTAACCTTACCTAGATCTTGTTGCAGCCCGAAGGCGGTGAAGTCATCTGTGATGTCTTAGGCTTAGCGTCATTTGGCAGAATTTAAGGAATTCTTTTGGAGATCGCGGGGACCTACTAGCTAGGTTAGGTGCATACCTAGGTACCGCTGCTGCGCGCGCAGGGGATTAAAGAAAAAAAAAAGTTTAGTACAGAGCAGCTTTTCGAAGAAACAACTACTACCAAATTAATTCGAATTGGGCGAGTCTCGCAATGCCAATTCGAACCGAGCATTGCAATGGATGCAATGGAAGTTGACCAAGATGGTCCTGTAAGTAGAAGACTCATATTTTTTCTACTTATGCATTACCTACGTCCTTTATGTCACAAACTAACCACCTATATCTCGGCTTGCGTAGCCCTCGCGCCTCACTCTTATACGAGTTGTCAGGACTCTTGACGAGGACAACTCCTTAGCATTGCCCGACAAAATCCACAAGCTATGGCTCCTTCTTTCGACCACGAGAGGTACCCGGCTTCACGGCGTCGAAGAGAGCATACTGCGATGGCTCCTCAAGCAGATGAGCGCCAGCACCGACAGCGCTGAGTTGGTCCGACGGTATCCCCTTACTTGGACTGTCCTGAGCCATGTCTTCCCCAAGATTCCCGCCCAGAGCCTAGGAAGGTCCCTAGCCTATCTCCGATTCGTATCCATCCTAAAGAAAACCTTAGAGGATATCACCACTACCCCTACAAAGCCGGGCGCATCACAGGAAATAGTCAATGGCATCGACTCAGACGGGGCACCCAAAGGCGCAACGAAAAAGAGAAAGAGAGAAGATGCTTTGCCGTCCAACCTCGAGCAACTACGTAGCCCCGAGGGTTGCATAAAGTCGGTGACAGGAGTTTTCGAGGCCTTAGCCAGCCTCCTCGACCAAGGGGTTTGCTTTTCGGACACGCCGTCTCCCGAAAGGAAAGTCGGGGCCGAACACATCAAATCTCTGTTCTCCTCCGCCGGGGAAGAGACTCTGGCCATATCCGCAAAGTTGCTATTAGCATGTGATCGATCACTCACTTTTGTTGGCCAGGGTATTACCCAGGACCGAGCATCGTGGATCGATATCGTAACTACTATATGGAACCTCCGCCTCTACAACAAGGAGGACAACTCCGAATTCGCCAAATACATTTACGATCCCACTTTTTCAATACTTGCGAGACTCAAAGACGTCACGAAGGCTACACCTGCTTTGGCCCACAGTGTAGTTGGGGGTCTTTGGGTACAACGACTGGAAAATTTCTTGAGCGCATACTTCATTCGGCCTGCGAGGCGCATGTATACGGTTGATCAGAATGTAGAAATTCTCAAGCTAGCCCTCTTATTCGCTAAGAGCAACCCCATAGCATCAATCACGGCTATATGGGATGTCGCAGCAAGATGTCCTCGAGACCCCAGTGAACTCAGGTCAAAGACTGAGCATGCGGCATGGGCTCAAGATGTCTTCCAGGTCCTGTTAGAAGCTCTGGCACCAATTAAACCCCATGATCGGAACAAGGTCATTGCCCAACTTCTGGATACAGCTCTCCAGACTGGTTCTATTCCAAATACCACAACACTCCGTGCCGTCTACAAGTCGAATGCTGTCGCGTTAGATGAGACAGATTGGCCCCTTGTATCAAAGATCATCGCGTGCGATGCCGATGTGTTTCTCCTAGACGATTCGCTGAGTGAAGATCTTTTTGATAGGATCAGTGCCACCTCCAGGCAAGATGCTGGCACTAGAAACAAGGTCGTTTCCGAAGCGATTATTCCGCTACAAGATGCTTTTGCAAAAGCACATGACCTTCTAGGATTTATCGTCAGATGGTACGACCATCTTTGCAAAAACACGGCTCTTGGATCAGAAACTTCGTTAGATCAGTCAGTATGGTTTGATGTGAGAATTCGACAAAGGCTTGCCGATATCTTACAGAGTGCGATATCGAGCTCCCAGTTAATGCGTCTCCTAGAACGATTTGACTCAGCAGATGCTAATGGCGCAGCACTGCTGGTAATTCTAGATGGCATATGTGGAGGTATTACCGACGAGCACTTGATCGCCCTGTCTGATCCCAAGATATTTTCTATGACATTCTTGGGAAAATCCTATGATGGGCTGACACCGGCTGTCCTCTCTTTACGATGGCGTGTTGCTGGCCATCTGGCGTCTTGGGAAACATCCAAAGACAGCCATCGGCTTTACAAAGAGATTAAATCCCTTCTTCGAAGAGTTCTGGAGAAAGGACTCTTAACTAGCCCCGAGACATTTGAAGCATTTGCTTGCTGCTATAGGCTGTGCTTAGCTAACCATATCGGTGGCAAAGATGAGGCAGCGTTGATGAAGCTAATAAGTTCATTTCTTAAGAGGTTGATTTCAGCAGTTAAGAACGAAGATGAACCCCTTATTTCTGTCCCTTTTCTCAATCTCGTGTTCCGTCACCTACCAAGGCTTGCCGAGCAACAAAAACAGGAAGCCGATGGTCTATCAGGGCTTATTGTTGAACTTTATTGGTATACCGGGCAGCAACTTGCGACCAAAGATCACACGCAGCTTCGTGAAATTATCTTACCACTATTACAAAATTTCGACATCGAGGATGAAGAGTCGTTTCTAGACGCAATAATATCAAAACCATTGGAGGTTCTGGATAATGCAGAAGAAAAATGTGGCTGGACGCAGCCACACAGCCTTTCGGTGCTCCTAACACTCCTCGAGTTCCCTCGCGAGGCATGGACAAAAGAACGTCGCAAGCGAATCATGTCTTCGTGGAAGACTTGGAAAGCTGCAATAAGTGTACATGCAGCACAAGACCAAAGCTATGCCATAGTCATACTTAGGCTGCTTGTACGAATAATGCAGCAGCCAACATTTTATGAGGTATGCTTCTATACTTGCTCTCAAAATAAGTCATACTAACACTTCTCTTCCCAGGGTATGAAATTTGACGATATTGTTCACGTCTGCTCGGACATCCCGAATAATGACGCCACTCTTCTGGCCTTAGCTGGGAGACTCTTTGACCTGACTCTGAGGTTGGTGTCATCTTTCGTCATCCCATTGCATACATGCTGACTCCTTGTAGACAGATAGTTGTTAACGCCGATGGTCTCTCGACATCTTATCTCAGCGATGCGTCCAGTTACGTTCATAGCATGGAACCAACAGCATCCATAAGCAGTGCCCAGATACTTCTTGTGAAAAGTCTAGTATCTGCACTGAGCAAGGCCTCTACCAAATCGTATAGCGCCGCTATCGACCTTGATAAAGTCACACAGAAGTTTGAGCAGCTAGTACAACACGGTGTCTCCGCATTTGCATCCGAAAGCACTCGGGTGCCGACCGATGCTGAACATGGCCTCGAATCGGTTCCACTCTCGGTAATCCTAGATGGAGCCGATGTGGTTACCGAAACCAAATCCAGAGGTGCTATTCACCTGCCAAGCGGATTAGTCAGCCAATTGGAGGCCATGAGCGTATCTTGGACGTCAAGGGGCGATGATATTGGCTGGAAGTTGAAGACGTTTCTACTCAAGAATTGTCCAGACCGCTATGATACAGCATCCTTCCACTCGCAATTAGATCATGGGGCCACGGAAATCCCGGAGAGTTCTGTATACGACTTCGTCCATGCTTTCGTTCAGGGCAAGGATCGACTTGTTCAGAATAGATTGCTTCACGAACTGATCACCTCTGAAAAGTTGATCACTAACTCTGTTGGGCGACTTCTAGCTGTCAAAAAGCTTCTTGGGCTGCATCCGGGTACGTCAGCTAATGCACACCCCTCTCTACATAATAATAGGACTAATTATATTATAGGTCAAGACTTATCGGCCCCGCGGGGTGATGACCATGACTTGGCCGTGGTATACGAGAGGCTTGTTTCGTTGTTGAGCCAGACCGTCTCTCTCCATCATTTTAGGCAGTTGTCAGAAGTACTGATATTACTCCTTGACAAACATGGCAACTCGATGACCCAATTCAGCATAGAAAGAACATTGTCATGTGTTGCTTATGTGTGCTCTCCAACAGGACCCAATATCCAAGATCCAAAGGCGGCTGGAGAGATATACGAAAACTTGTTTAAGCTCATTGCTCTTATCATCAAGCGACACCGACTCCGGATCCAAGGTCATTTCCCCATCTTCGTTGCTACGTTGCAGGCACTTCTATACACATTACTATCAAACCCTATCTCTCACGCTACGAATAGTCGTCGCCCCTTGTCAACAAGCTCCTCTCGTCCCCCGCCCCCTGGCTTACCTCGCGCCTGCAGGCACGCCATGCAGACCGCTTCGCACGGCTCTTAACCCTCGTGTGCGAGCCAAGCGCGGCATCGGTCGCCCGCTCGAGGTACCGGGCGGGAAGCAACAATAAGACGCCGCTGGACTCGGCCACAGACGCGGCCAAGCGCACCGCGGGCTACGACATGTTCCATGTGCTCGAGACGTACATTAGGCTGCAGCTCGATGGCACAGCCAACGTGTCTCGCGAGGTACGCCAAGCCTTGCAGCCGGGGGTCTTCGCAGTGCTGGACATCACGCCCGAGGGCCGGCGCAGGGTGCTGAATGAATCTCTCGACGCGGGCGGGCGGGCTGTGTTCAGGCAGATGTTTGCCGAGTACAAAAAATTTGGGAGGTGGAGCGGGGTATAGATGGCAGAGGCCGTAATAAGAGGATTGCCGAATTCAAGGCTGGAAAGGAGGTGATTATATAAAAGGGGTGGGGGTTAGATACTTCAGTGAGATCTAAACTACGCTTCTGCGTCTCAGCCTCGTCGGAGAGAAGGCGGGGCTTGATAGGTAGTGTATATATAGGTTACTATTGGATACCCATATACTTGGTTCAAATACTTCAGAGACGACCTGAATGTAGTACCCTAAAAAAAGCCTGCTCAAGCCTTTTCAAAAAGGCATTCATCTAGCACTCATCCTTTAACACACCGAATTGCGTAATTACATGACTTATTAGTAAAAAATTACCTCCGCAAGGCGCTGTCTTTAAATGCATCCCCTATTCGTGCCTCAAGTGATACAATAAGTAAGAGAGAGAGAGGAAACCGGGTTCCGCTCGCAGATCGTGAGACAACTAGTGTGTGTATCTGATATGAGCAGGGGGGGGGAAACTATGAGAGAGAGAGAGAGAGAGAGCAAGGCTGCGAGTGGAGTTCGGGATCAGGAGGGACGTTTAGCTCTGATCCCCCTCCGGAAAAGCGGGATGCCTGTATCCGTATGCATGCATGTTATGTCCGGGTATGTATGTTCAAGGTTACGCGATCTCAGCTACCTATAGGTTGATCTCAGGTGGTCTTTCTATATATATATATATATATGCCTGCCTAGGTACCTTAGGTGCCTACCTACCTACCTACACATATAATTATGTAATTATATGGTTATATATAAGCACGAGCTAACCAAAGATCTGTATAGTTCCGGTTTGAAAATTGGGAGAGGAGGGGGGCACGGTGAGAGGGGAGGGGGTGGGGGGTGTTCTTTGTATGTAAGAAAAGGAAAATGAGAAAAGAAGAAAAAAAAGTGTTGAGAATATATATCGTGAGATAATCATTCGAGTAGGTTACCTACCTAGTAAAAGGCGGAAGGAGATGGGAGTGGAGGGAGGGGCTATCCGATATCGGGGTTTTCACGCACAAAAAACTCACCTCACCTCACCTCGCGAATGAATAGGTAATATAAGGGGGGAAATAAAAAGGAAAAAGTTCTAGTAATGAGTTTGATATTAACCTAGGGCCATTGAATTCCTTCTGTTTGGCTGTACGTCAGTCAGATCTCGCATGAATCTCGGTATGTAACCTCATGGGGGGGGGGGATTTTTATTTATTAATTTAATTTTAGGGAAGGGGGAGGAAGGGGGGAGAATAGGAAATAAGAAACAACATGAAGCAAGCAAGAGTCTGGTACTCAGATATCACCTAATAGGCTAATAAAAAGCCTACACCGAGAGCAGAGTTTGGAAAGGCTCGCCCGGTAACTTTTTTCTTTTTCTCTTTGGTAAGACTTACCTATGACTTGCTTTTGGCTTCCCACCCCCCCACGGTGCCGCTATAAAACGATACTTAGAACTAACGAGCCCGGTATATGGGTCGGTACTAAGGCATATACGAAAGAAATGACGTGATCCCGTCCCTACCCGGCTGACGGGCTTGTACCTGTCCACTACTAACATCAATATTTACATACCTAGGTACACACATAATATATGAGTAAGATTATACCTACTATACTCCTACTTTGATCAACTATACCGCTTGGCTGGCCGCTTTGCTTTGTTAGCGGATTGGTCGAGCGAGTTATGTTTTTTTTTATCATGTTCGCCAAGAAGATAGCAGGCAGGAATGTGCTACGGGATTATCCTGGTTTTTTTTTCTTCTGACAGCAAGTTGACAAGCAAAGTAGATATATGTAGTTGATCTATAGGCCAAGACGTTAGAAAGGGAGTGCCCCTTTTTCCGCACCAATGAGACCCCTAGGTTAGGTTTGAGGGAGGGTAGGCGGGGGAAAGGATGACTACATAGTATGTTCCTGTTATGCAACTACAGGAATAACATCCCATGTCCAACTAAAGCTAAATATACTATAACCAGGCTTAGGCACGTGGCACAGAAGGGGAGAGGAGGGGAGAGGGAGGGAGGGGGCCATAGAGAGAGAGCCAGCCTTCCTAGTGGTAAAATCCGCGGACGTTTGCTAACTAGCGTGACCGGGAAAGTTATGACAGAGTTTCCGAGGTTTAGCTACATACAACAATAATAAGGGGTTGTGTGGTCTGGTGTGTTCCTAGCCTCACGGTCAGAGCCACAAAACACACGATGCTTTAGGCCCGGGAAGACGGGTTTATAACAGGGAGAAATCGGAACTAGGTTAGACGAGTTTTATGTCGTATAGTGTCTCATGACCAGCCCCTTTACGGGGTCTCCCCGACTCATAGTATGGGAGAGGAAGGGAACAGAGCTGCCAATTTCACTACCTGCTTTTTGCATAGGTAGGTATACATTTTGCCTCGTTCTCGCCAGATCCGTATACCGAAAGGTCTCGGGCCTCGAACGTACCTGGAGTTGGGCTACGTTTCAAGCCGGACGAGCCCCCTTTCTCCAAGTCACAGTTTGCCATGTCCGCGGAGTTCCGGGGATTTGGAGAGGAAAACTGGGTCGTGCAATATCTCGTGTGTGGCAGTAGCCGGGCCTTTCGTGGTGCAGGAGAGTAACACGATCCGGGTTCTCGCCGCAACAAGAAAAGCCCGACGGGGGTTTCTACCGTTCCGAGCTCGGCTCTCGCGGTCCGCTCGCCCGCAGCTCACAGTTCACAGTTCACAGCTCTGCTGAGCGTAGGAAGCACTCATTTCCCTCCCCCCAAGATGGATACCACCGCGGGGATGTGTTCCTGCTCCGAGTGTCGTATGTCTGTTTGGTCTCTTCCCCCCTCCAGGCGGTGCCAAGCCAATCCGGTGCAGGTTGAGAGAGACCAGACTGCTCGTCTTGCTGACGAATGGATTACGGGGCGACCGCTTTCTTTGACCGACGCTCGCTGACGCACCTCCATCAGCAACATAGGCTTGGCTATCGGACACGACTACCGAGGGGCTTTCGGACGGCGTTCTTTCGCTTCGACGAGGCGCCGAGTCGAACCCAGACGGTGGCGGGAGGCGAATATATAAAAAAAAAAAAATTTTTCTTTGAGACCAGGTGAAGCCGAGACAGATAGGGGGGGATGGTGGCGTTGATTATGTCACCGCCTAGGTTAACTACTACGTACCTACCTGCTATACAGTTTCCGGCGATTCCATGTGTGTGCATGTGTATACTGCCCCTCGGTCTTGGGTAAAAAAAAAGGGTTACAAGGTATCACCGCCACCCCCCCCCCCTCCCGAAGGAGTTTAAAGGGCCAGAGCAGCTAGCCCTGAAAGTGGATATAAAACAGGAATATATATGTATGTATGTATGTAGGTAGGTAGGGTAGGTAAAGGTTAGTATGTATGCAGGAAGCATACCCAGGTACGTACGTATCCAGTTAAAGATTTATTAGTCGAAATAAGCTCATTTTTTCGCCCTGGTCCAATCAATCGGAACCCCGTCTCCCCGTTCGGTTCTTCTCGTGTATGTGTGTATCAAATGTGTGGGTGGCAACGAGTTCTGGTGGGAACTGGGGGGGGGGGGAGGGGAGAGTTGCATACGGCTTACACGCATGCACGCACACACGCGCGCGCACATGTGAGCTTTGGTGGTGTGTCTTTGCCATGCATATATGTCTGGTACAATGTGCGCGCGTGTTGTTTGTGTTTAAGTGCGTAGTAGTAGGTAATGTTACATGTGTGCCACGAGCCTGATGAATCACGCAACTGTAAGACCGGGTGAGCTGCGTGTAATTTATATCAATATAAGTGTATTCACCTATGTAAGTAACGTACCTAGAGCATTGATGTACCTATTATATAAGGAGAAAAAGAAAAAGGGTGAACGAGAAAGAAAGAATCTATGAATGAATGAAAGTTGGAATAGATTAAATTAGGTAGATACCTAGGTTCCATGTGCGACGAAACGTTGTATGTAGAAAATTTGGCGATGTACCCAATAGGGAAGACCTACGAGATCTGTAACCGTCACGATGTCAGATCGTTTGCTAACGAGTCCCGATGAAGAAGGCGTGTCCGAAAGATGACACAAGAGATAATACGTACGTAGTACACGTTATGTTTTGCCTTCCTTTTCTTCTTCTTCTTATTTAATTCTTTTTTTTACAGCTACCTACCTACCTAATTTGTTCGGCGAAAGTGTTCTAGTGTTGTTAGACAGAATGGAGCACATTAACTAGATAGTTAAGCTGAGGCCTATACCCAGGATGGGCATACATCCTTTGCTCGGTAATGAAGTAGGCATGGTATTCTCGCACTTAACTAAGTCGATGAATAATAAACTGGAGAGGGGGGAACCGACGGAGTGGCACCGCGGAATTACTTACATGGACTAATTTGTCTATCTCTGTACATGTGATGCGACGTAGTATGTAGCAGTTATAAAAAAAAGTATAGCCTAACCTAAGCATCAATGATGTATTGAAGATCCAGTGTAAGTTATACCCAATGGTCTTCTTCCTTTCATATTATAGGTAGGTAGGTAGGTAGTAGGTTAGTATTGATGTAGGTTTTATATTGCATGTGTTCTGGGGATGCAACAGGGAGATGGACAGGGGGCAGGGGAGGGGATGAAGGGCACGTACCTACATACCTAGGTACACAGTTTTTAATGTAGGTTAGGTAGTTTTCAAGGCATCTAGGAATCTAATAATAAGCTAACCTAAAGTTTTAGGACTCGAATAAGGTTGTAGGCAGTGTTAGGTAGTGTAGGTAATGATTCGGTATAATCGAATCGAATCTGTGTCATACGACCTTAGCCTATCCATTCAATATATTCTTATTTCCTTTCATTTTATGTTATCCAATTTTTATTTGCTTCTTTCTCTCACCGAGCCAATCGCAGCAATTACTCCGACCTTCCTAACCACTTACACTACCACTGACACTACTACTACTATGTACTTGACATTACACTACACCACACTACACCTGCTACGCATACATCACATTACCACTACCACTACCACTACCACTACCATAACCATTACTACTAACAACTATTACTAGGTACATATTTCCCACCACCCAAGACCCCAAGACTAGGAGGGCGCCAAGACTTCAAAACCTAAGACCTAAGGCCTAACTAAGAGCTAGGATCTTAGGACCCAAAGCCGAACCGGTGCCGAGTCTTGGTTGGGATGCTGGCTGCGGTTCGCCACGGACTTCCCATCTCCAATGTGTCTGTTCACCATCCCACACGTAAACTATCGAATTTAACCTAATAGGCATCTAACCCAGACATTGTACACTAACTAGTATGTACTTACATGGACGCTCGTACACTATGTAAAGAGAGACAGAGAGAAAGTGACAAAAGAAATACGTACCTAAATGGCTGGGCACAAACCTCGGAGTAATCCGCGGGAAGATCAGCGCCTCTTCTAGTGTAGCCCACAACCCAAGGCTTCGGTCAGCACATAGGGCTTAGATCGGCTTCCTCCTAACAGCCTCGAACCGCCCGGTGTGGGCCAATTATCTCATTTCTATCGGTTGCCCATTGAGGAATCTTCTAACGGAGCAGGAGGAGCCGGGCTGGACTGGACTGGACTGGACTGACTGAGGCAGCCTGGGGTGGAGGAGGAGGAGGAGGAGGAGGAGGAGGAGAAAAAGAAGAAGAAGAAGAACAGTAGCAGCAGTAGACACAAAGAATGAGAGCTCGAAAAGAGAGCCCAGTCCAGTCCCATCCAGTCCAACACACCACATCCAAGGGAGGAATCGATAGGGACTGTCGAAAGCTTGTCGCCCGGCATTCTGCCAGTAATCGCTTACTATACTGTCCCTCGCTCCCTCCCCTCCCCTCTCCCCCTCCCCCTCCGCGGGATACTTATGAAAATAGTCACAATGTATATCTATCCAGCTACCCTGTCCCTTTGAAACGTTCACATCTTTTATCTTCCCCCTTTTCTCTCTTTCTTTCTTCCTTTCCCCCCCCCCATGTAGCTGACGTATCTCCTTTCCTGCCTGAGATGCCCGTAACCGTCAGGCCATCAGATAATGGGTCAAGGTCCTGGGCCGGCCGAAGATTTAGACATGCATCGTCTCCGGATATCCTGCTGCATTACACCCTAATGGACGACTCCCGGACCAGCCCTCCGCGGGCCCGAGAGCTGGTCCAGAGCTCCTTTGTTGGCTTACAGAGGAAAGACAACCTCTTTGCCACCAAGAACGGCTTCGTTCACGCCTGCATGGAAGCCTACAACGAGCACCACTGCCTGGTCATACGGCCGGACGACGTTTGGTTTGCTATTCTGACCCAGCTTAGCGCCTACATCAACGCCCACGCCGAGGATGTTCGCAAGCAGTTTGTGAGCCACGAGCACCGGCGCGACCTGCACATCGATGTCGACCTTGGCCTCGACGGCCTAGACCACGGTAAGATCGCGTACTCCATGACCAAGGTGATGCAGGAGCACATCAAGGACGACGAACTGCGGCAGTGGGTCCAACCCACCTTCACGACAACGACCAAGGTGGACCAGGCCGTTGCCAGCGTCATATTCATGGGCACGATGCAGAAATACTTCACGTACAGCTGGGGCACACGCTGCGGGATTCCCTCGGTGACCTTGCTGGGGGAACAGAGCGACTGGTTCAAGATCCGACAACGGGCCGAGCAGCTGGCGACTTACGGGGCGGAGCCATCCCGCTGGCTGCAGGTGCTTAGGCCGGTTCTGGATGGTTTCGTGACAAGCTTTCGGGAACCCGACGGCGAGGCCACGCAGAGGTTCTGGCAGGGGATCTGCGACGAACATGTACCGAACGGCAGTGGCTCTACGACGTACTCGGGATGGATCACCTCGTTTTGTTTTTGGGACGAGAGGGGCATGTGTTTGCACGGACCGAAAGCTGGCGCGGATGTCAGGCTGACGAGAGGCCAGCTGCCGAGCGGGTTTGTGAGGGTACCGGTGACGCTGCTGAACGACGGGATCGCCGTACATACCGAGATGGTCGCTGGGTCGGTGGCGATAAAGACATTAAGACCCAAAGATGCCATCTACAGCGACGGCAGCAAGCAGGCACAACGGGGCGCCGGCAACGACACGGTACAGCCCGAGGTCGGGTGGTTCATGTATAAAACGTGACGGATACGAATCAGCGAGGGATCGTGGCGTTTCGGCCACGAGGGTAATGGTATGTCGCGGGTCTCTCAAACCAGTGGCTTCAGTGGACACAAGGTCGCCTAACAGTTAATAGTATAATTCGAACCTCAGTTATGCTGCATAGCATAAACCCTGCTTCGACAGCTTTTCCTATATCTAAAATGGCCGCCATTGTACCGAACCCGTCAGCTTCCATCCCGCGGGAAAATAGAGAAGCACCTGTCAGACCGTTTCTATGTCCCAAAGCCAGAGAGAAATGCTTTGTCACAGTAGTTGTTGACCTTCCTAATACTGGCCAAGTCATGCCCCTTGAAGTGGCACCGGACAGCTTGATTCATGGTGGTCAGGTTTATTACAGAAAATAGTGGTCAACCTTATCCTGCCTTCAAAAAACTAACACCGCACGTCTTGGTGTTTTATCGAGGAACAATCTAGCTTCTGGTATGGTGTTGTCACTTGTGAAAGGCAGAAAAAAGAGGGTTACTATGCGCCAGTCTACTATCAGGAGCGAACGGTCCACTCTAGGAGCTTGGATGAGCTGGGAAATACTGGAGCTAGGATACGAGAGCATCAAGGTTGATACCGGTACACTTTGAATTGGCGTTACTTGGACGGATTTCATGGGACCGGTGTTGGTTGTTGTCGTTATTATTTGGTCTCGTGGGTTATTACATTATGGGTCTCAAGCGTATCTTTGGACTCGGACCGTGAAGGGAAAGGAAGGCCGGCTGGTACCGGGAGGACAGTTGAGTAATACCTCGATAGAATCGAGAATATACTCCGGCAGCGGATCTCCCCTTTCTGCTTATACATACTGCATAATATACCCCGAGCGAGAGTCATAAAATTTTTTCAATTTAGATTTTAGAGCCAGATCTATATCACTTCCCATAGTCAGGTAGACCTATGGCTTTTCGTAGTTATCACCTAAAACTATAAAAACCCCCAACTTCAAACATTGCCTATACCGATGATAACTCTTCCCTGTAGACGTGGCTATTTGATGCATCTGTTCTAGAAAAAGGGATCAATCAGTGTGCTCTACTCTTCAAACTGCCTAAGTATTGGTATTCAATCACCGCATAACCTGATAGCCCAACATATAACAGTATCTTTCAGCCGAATGTCTTTCAGGATTCACCTGATTTGCTACTATACTGCCCAGCTCGGATCCAGAGCCAAGAACCTGGGCCTACCAACATCTCTCAGCAGCTGGACCACCACAACGGCGACGATAACGACGAGTCCTGCACACGTCTGCGCAGGGCAAATATGCCCCTATCATAGAACGGGTAACACGGATATGAAACCTTCAATATTGAATTCTTGGTATTTGCCCTAATGCACGAGGTGACGACTATCTGTTTGTCTCTAGATCAACCAAATCACAACCGGCAAACCCCCTTTGCTTACCGAGTCCGTTCAAAGCATAGCCACCAGGCAGAGAGGGGGAAATACCTACATAAGTTCTCAGCATATCAAGACTCTAACACCCAAGTGTCAGGTATCTGCCGCTTCCTATCTATCCGAAATATGTGCTCGCTTTTGCACATCTAGCTTCATCGAGAAGCAGGCCATCAACAAAAGCATGGCCGCTGTTATATCCAATCCTTTCGGCACATGCTCGCTCAGGGCCTGCATAGAGGAGGGCTACCTAGGTGCCATCGAGTTCGGACCAGGTAGGTAGGTAGCATCTCGACTTCCGGCTAGTCAGCCAGCCAGCCAAGGCTCTCCTCTCTCCTCAGCTCCAGCTGGGCAAGTCAGACAATTCGCGACGGACCAGTTCATCTGGGTACCTCTGCCCATCCCCACCCCGGGGGAGCCAAGCACAGCAGCAACCCACTTCAGACCAACAGAGATCTACCGGTGCCGATCCCGCCTCAATAGACTAGGCCAAGGGCCGTTGGGCGTCCTCGGTGACCGATTTGGTCAATCCCGTTGCTACGACACAACATCCCGCCTTATCGCATCTCGCATCCCACCCCCGTAAGGAACCATAGGAAGCAAACCGACGTCAGGCAAGCTAAAGAGAAAGAAAGGAGATAACCAAAAACATATTTAAAAATAAAAATAAAAATAAAGATGAAACCTGGGATGGGTATGTAGGTAATAGGTAGTATGTTGCAGAGGGAAGATAGAAAACCACTACTATGCAGCAGTGAAGACCAGGGAGAGAGGAAGAGAGAGAAATAATAATAAAAAGTGCTTAACCTACTTCTTACTATCAAGAAGTATATGGGGGGGGGGGGTTCACATGTTTTCATCATCGTCATCGTCATCATCCCCTCAATAAAGTCCCCCTTTCTCACCTCCCCCCCCCCTTTTTTTTTTCTGTCCCGCTAGCCTTTTCTCCTTTTCAATCTTCCTCTTCTTCCCCTAACTTGGGTAACTAATAAGATCATGTCCACCCACACTCCCCCCAGTTCGCGCGTTCGCACCCGGTAATATCACACGCACTACCCAACCAACCACTTAACCTGTATGCTGCCATCATCAGCCTAACCTATCTGCTATACTCGAGACGGCATTAGTCTCCAGATCGTGTAATATATATATATATATATGCTCTGCCACTGACTACCAACCTATAGCTGAGGCAGTCAAGCTTCACATGCTATGTATATTGATACTGGACGGGAGCTAGACCCTTAGGTTTCCCGAGCCTGCCGGCACATGTCTGATGATACCTACATACTGTACCCTACCTATCTAAGGTTAACCTACATACATTGATACAGACATACATACCTGTTTACCCGATGCCAGGCAGATAGAATCCAAAGAAAGAAAGAAACTAACTCGCCTCGTAGCGCTAGACCAAACCCCCCCCCCCCTCTCCGAAACCGAAAACGATCATGGCTCCTCCAACCGGGTAGACCTTAGACTTAACTTGGGGGGAGAAAAGGAGGATAAGCCCCGATTCGGAGATAAGCATGTATGTATGTAGGTAGGTAGGTAGGTAGGTAGGAAGACGAAGGCGGAGCTAAATTGGTTCGGAACACTGTTGCTAGTAACATCGATGTATAGAGGGCGGGAGTTTCTGGTCTCAGGGACCTCAGGGGCCTTTATTAGAGTTGTGCAGGTTAGGTGTATCAATGTACGTTTTTGCGATGCTTGTCTCCTTCGGGGGATTCGGTTAACTAGTCCATTCCAGCACTGACACATTTTGATTTGACGTTGCACGCTAGAAAAGGGGGGGGAGCAAGGCAAGCAGGTAATGCCTAGTCAGGCGAGGAGATCCATGTCTGGAGATTTATGATGTAGTACTATATATATATATATATGTGTGTGTGTGTGTGTGTGCCAGAGACGCTCAAGGCAGGCTGGTAGATAGGTGCGTAAGTACGTAACTTGCCCGAGTACACGAGGAGGATCTTCACCGGAGGGGGTGGGGGGTAGGTAAAACCGGACATACAGATAGATGCGAGGGATATTGATTGATTGTTGTTGTACTCGGATCCGAGTCCTAAATAGTTACCCGTGCCTATCTACCTGCTGACTAGTACAGCCCACCAGAGACGGTAACAATATAAAGTACGTATGTGCATGCGTTACCACCTAGGTTAGTATCAAACGACTATTAAAAAAAAAAGCCCCGGACAGACTAGACACAGATAACATAGTATATCAATCCTCGCCTACGGCCTTACCCAGGAGGCGTATCTTGGCCCCCCATAACGCCAATAACACATTACATCAATGTTGTAATCAACATGGCTATTACGGCAAACAAGCTCGAAGAACCGGGGGGGGGGGGCGGTTCTCTCCATCGCGGTTTTGCGCAAGGAGTTTTAGAACTGAAAAAGCACCCCCTTGCTTTGCTACGATGACGCCTAGAGGGTTACTTTGTTTCCCCATGAAAATGGAAAAGAAGAAGAAGAAGAAAAAGATCTTTCTTATGTTATTAGTTGCCGTCTCTATATAGTCCCTCGTTTACCAACCTCGAGATCCTTCAACTAACCTAAAGTTAGCCTAGTGAGTGTGTTCTAGACCCTTATACCAAGAGATCTTATAAGAACTTGGAATCCTTTAACAACGACCCCCCCGTAGTCTAGAAAGACCTTGGATTTATTTATTTTTTTGTCGAGGAGCTTCTCAACCGTTGCCCTGACCAGGTCCGCCACCGTTTAAGTAATACTAGTAGTATTGCTGTAGTAGCAAACCTGGAGTGAATCATATGGGGGAGCCCCTGGTTGTAGAAACAGGAAAACACCTAGAAGATCGGGTAATAAATCATTATGGGTACAGTCCAGTTGTCTTTTCTTACTAGCACTTTCAATGATTAAGGGGTTTACAAAAAGGGGACTAAACGCTTATGCTTTGGTGGAGACGATCAAAATTTGACTTCGACGGCGAATACTATTAGATCACAGGCTGTGGTAATGTATGTAAGTAGACTCGTATGAACAAAAAAAAAGAGCAAAGGACTGCTTCGAGGGATGGTATTCAGGGGCCAACTATTGAGACTATCTCAGCTTATCATCCTACAGCCCAGCCGTGCTTTCCTGAACCCAACCCAAGCTCTCGTCCCAAAACAAGTTTTGTGCAAACTGCAAATCTCCTCCCTTGATATCAAATGACTAGAAAGCATGCTATACGCGGAGGGTTAACAAACAATGCCAAATACCTAAGCCTCCCTAGGTAGGCTATAAACGCAACGCCGTAATTCCAAATGCAAGATGGATGCAGACAGTGATACTGACTACATCATGCTCTTCGTATGTAAGAATACCCCCCAAAAAGTTAATGCTGAAGAGAAGAAATATGTACGCCGAGAATCATGGGTCCCATGGTAAGAATTACTGGGTTTAAGAATTGTGTTGCTGTTCTTCGAGTTCTCTTATGTATTTGACAAATCTCTTCTTGTGCGTCTGTGACAAAGTTAATTCTCAACTAAACCAAGACAAAACGGGGGTTATCTCACCATTCCTGCATAGCGTCCATCCTTCAGCACGCATATGTAGCGCAACCCGAGTTTGGAGAAACATTCGTATACCAAGTCCATCGGAGACCTTATGTCTAAAGCTACTGGGGCTGGGTCAATATAGGGGGTGAAATCCGTCGGATCTTGGCTCGTATCGTCCTCCTCGTCAATGCTTGGGATGTCCGCCATGAGGCAGAGGCTTCTGTCCTCGTCTTCAAGGTTGTCTAGAGCAAATTCGAGATCCGGGGCTGGAATCAGGCCCACCAAAATGTCGTCTCTGAGGATGGGCAAGCCTCCATCTAGCTCCCCAGCTCTATGCAAATGTTCCAGCTTAGCGCGGAGACTCGAAGCCGGGACAAGAGGGGAGTCGCTAATATCAATTATACGCTCGCGACGGCCGCGTGTGACGATATCGGCAAGATCAGAGGTAAACATGGGCTTGTGTTTGTTGTCCAGGTATGGATAGGAATTCATGTTAGTCAAAAGGTCGTAGATACTAAGCGGTTCCAGAGCATCAGCGGTCCATTTAGCAACGAGAATCGACAAGGAGAATGGCAGAACATAATCCAGACTCCCGGTTAATTCAAACAGAATGACGGCTAGAGTGACGGACAACCTCGTCACTCCACACATCGTTGCCCCGGCCGCGATAAGACCATAGACTCCGGGTTGGACGCAGGTAGATGGCCGAAGAAGAGGGCACGTACCCCATATAGTCCAGTGTGGAAATCGAAGGACTATCCATTGAACCAGGTGGCCGATTATTCTACCCATAAGCCCACCAACAACCATAGAAGGAACGTATATGCCTGCGGGTACTTTGATGCCGAACGTAATGATAGTCAAGAACCCCTTGATGATGAAAGCCGCGAGTAAGGTACGAATGATGGCCGGGATTTCGTCCATATCTGTTGCACATAGTCCTAGCTCATCGTCCCTGTCATCATCATCGCAAGGACCGGCTAGGTTCAGCAGGAGTTTGGCTACTGGGAGCTTGGTCAACGGATTCCAGTAGGCGGTCAACCCAGTGACCAGAGCCACCAGCATAACCTCGACGAGAGGATATTTCTTGATGACCGGGATTCGTCGGAAACTCAAAGCCCAGCGACGGGATGCCTTGATGAATAAAGCACCAGCAGCCCCGCCCAACACTCCTACAATCATGAAACCGACGAGCTCAAAGTATTCCCAATCAATCTTATAGCGGACTTCGAACATGACAATCTTGTGCGTACCATAGGGGTTGAGGAACTTCAAGGATAGTGCTGCGACAATGCAGCAGAAAAAGGTACGGAAGAGGGTTTTGGCCGGGAAGAAATACGCCACTTCTTCGAGGCCAAATAGAACACCGCCGAGAGGAGCGCCGAAAGCGACGACGACGCCGGCGGCGGCAGCTGCAGATAGCACCTCGCGCCTTTTGCCATCATTACGGTCATATTTAGTGAACATTCGACAGCAAATATTTCCAATGCAAGTTGCAACATGCACGTACGGTCCCTCCTTGCCAAGGCTTAGGCCGGATGCGACACTCATGATCAGCCCTACAGATTTGATGACAAGCGTCTTCAGACCAAGGAACCCGTGCAGCACAAAGCCACTGAGAATCACGCGGACCTCGGCCACTCCACTCCCTGCTGCCGAATAGTAAACCATGGGCGGGTTCACAGGCTGCTCCTTAAGAAGCTGGCGCGGGCTTATGGACTCATCCTCGTCGTGACCGTGATTAGAGGGCGTGCGCGCACACTCGGCAGCCAAATTCTCATCCAGGGTAGACATCTGATACGCCGATGGAACCACCGTCTTCGTTGTCAGGGTGAGTAGACATGCTATGACGGAGAGAAGCATGACAGCTACGATATAAATACCAAATTCGGTCCACATCTCGCCGAAAGGATGCCCACCCAAGACCTCGGACCATGAGCGCCAATCGGTACACAAACCATGCGGACAGCATCTCTATATTATAGCTTCGTTAGCTCAAGCGAACTCTGAAAGAAGCCGTAGAGGAAGCTTGGAAGAAGTTGATTTACCTTCTCCCTGAGATACCAGGCTCTCGCACAGTATCCATCCTTGAAGTCGAATATGGTCATCTCGGCCACGTCCACGCAATAGGCGACCAGGGCCACGAGAAAACCGACCACAGCACTGAGGATCCATCCCTGTGCGCCATCGAACAAGACAATCAATCTGCCCCACCAGTCCTTCCGGCTCCGAAGCTGCTTGACTCGATATGCATCGGCAATGCTGTCGTGGACCCAGTCGGTTGATGTAAACTGGTCGTACCAAATGCGGTCATCCGCATGTATGGAATGCTTGGATTCGGCCATAGGCTCTTGGCTATCCGACAAAGCCTGGATCAGTCGCTGGCCCCAGGACTCATGTCGGTTATGGTGTCTGGACCCATGGTAAGTACCTCCTCCTATGGATATAGAGAACCAGAGCAAGTTAGCGTAGGTAAGAAGGCAGATAGATATATAGAGTATACGGCACAAAACTTAGGACAAGACAGAACAGGACAGGCGAACGAACCAACATAGCTATGGTTTCTTGACAGGGGCCAAGGGGTGCGAGCGCTGGGACTCTGGATACGTATATGCGAATGCGATGGGCGCAGTAGAGCAGTATTCTCGTCAGGATGCTCAGACGCTGAATGACGCCGCCCCCTCCTCGGGCGCTGGCGGTGGCTTGCGGGAGAAGCAGGTACCGACATATGGGACTGTTGAGGCGGAGGAGGAATGGTGTCATAAGTAGGACTATCGGCCATGGCTGGAACGATAGGTAGAATATAGAAGACAGGGGACCGACGTCGAGGATCTCTAAATTATATTACACCGTATGTAGGGTTGGTTGAGGGCTCAAGGTAGAAGGAGAGGCGGTAGCACAGAGCGAGTAATAAGACGAATGGAATCGAAGCTATCCAACAGCAATGGTGACAACATGTAGCTAGGCAAAGAATGTAACTGTTGGAAAGGGTGTTGGTGCGCTACACAGCAGATATGATGATCACGGGCCCGGACCCGGAATTTACAACAGCTTGCGGCTGGAGCCAGAGACAGAACTGGAGCTGGAGCTGGTAAGGAGAAACAGAGGTGTTGGTGATGGCGGTAACGGTGATAGTGGTGGTAGTGGTGGCGCTGAAACCCACGTGGGTTATCGTGTTTCACGATTCATCGGAATTCTCATCGCATCGCATCGCAGCGCAGCGCTATGGAGTTGGCAGGACGAGTAATCCGTACGAAGCACCCAGGTTCGTAAATAAGTAGGTAGGTAGGTTAGGGAATAGAGAGAAAACTAGAGATTCGGAAAAAGAGTCGAGAGCGTGGTTCGGGAATGGGATGAAATGGTCCAGTCGAGCCAAGCAGTTGCAATGCCAGTGGTGGACGAGTCAAAGGGTTGGTCAAGAGACCCTCCCTCAGAAATAGACCCTCCTTCAGATAGGGTCATCTTCCAATCTCCAAGCTACACTAATAATAACCTAAGGGAAATGTGACGTGAGGGTGCACTACCTATGCACATATCGCAGCCAGACTATGCACGAAAGCAGTGTGGACGGAGATCCTACTGCTGATTGTCTAGCCTGTTTCGGTTAGCGTCTCTGTTGCAATGTCTAACGGTGCTTTGAGAGGCCCACTAAAGAAAGCACGCTAACAAGACACAACTGCAGGTCAGGTGCCGAGCTTCTGGTTATGCTTACCTTACCTCCTGCAAATCCAAACCCAACCATCCAATTTACACTACATCTGACATAAATTTATTACACTAATAAGTTAACAACCTGCTACACCACAAAGCAGTGGACATTGATCATCGCTTGCTTTTGCATTCTCCTGACTCCCCTCCCTTTCCCCCCAGCCCCATCAATCTCTCAAATAACCTACCTAGGTTAGCCAAGTAGGGCAGCCAATGGTATTTAATACCTCAACCGAGTGGAATGAGATACAACCGGCGGTAAAGCAGTTGGCTCGTACATACATGAAGCACACCATCACCACCACCACCACTACCACTACCACCTAGTCTGGCTAGACTGACAAGAAAAGATGCGTTTAACTTGAAGCTACCATGTCTATGTCTTCTCATAGGGAGGGGAAGAGACCGGCGGCCATACCCAAATTCTCCTCTTTCAAGCCCACGCCCCAGCCGGAGCCTGAGCCCAAGCCTGAATCTGAACCTCAAACTACTCTCGGACGGGCGGGAAAAGGCGCGGATGAGTTAAGACGATCACAGGATGACGAGCGTCAAATCCCGAATAGGGGCCGAGATCGTCATCGCCATCGCCATCGTCCACCCATAGATGATGCATCGCATCAACCTGATGCACGCTCTGTCCAGCCTCCACAATCTTCTGCTACCCAAGATCCCTCGCGAAATGACGTCTTTCTCATTGACAAGCGAGGCGATGCATTGATCAGGAGATACGGTAGCAATAATCGCCACGATGTCCCAGCGTACAGGCGCATTGGCGCAGGCCGTCTCCTTGGTGCTGCAGGTTTCATGAGCATTGACAGATCAGGAACCCGTGAGGAATTCTTCATCCGCAGCCACGGCGAGGGCGGCTCGCTCCTTAGTAGTGATAAAAAGACCCTCCTCGCAAAAGGGATTCGATTGAAGTCTCAGCCTGTCAGGGTTCGTCGTGAGCAACCACAGGCAACCTCCGGAACTGAAGATTACCTGTCTCTACGGAGGTCGAAAAAGCGGAAGCGAGATGGCAACGTCTCAGACGAATCGTCGGGCGATGAAAGGCCGTCATATAGATCGATCCATGGGAAAAGTAAAAGTCACGAACACTCAGATAGTGATGAGCTATACGCTAGCGACTTCTCGGCTAGTGAGATGATGCAAGAAGTAGATGATCCGGTGAATCTGAAAACTGTCGAGTTATCCAGGAAAGTACGCGAGTCCCCAGACGATATCGCATCTTGGTTCGAGCTAGTAGATCATCAGGATACGCTATTGCAGCTAAATCAGAGCGGTGATGGACGCCCAACTATAGCCGAAATAAAGAGCTATGCGGATATAAAGCTGTCTATGCTCGAGCAAGCTCTCTCGCATGCCAGGGATGATTCGCAGCGTGAAAAGTTACACTTGAGAATGATGCGAGAAGGTACTAAGATCTGGGACTCGCAGACAGCATCAAAACGATGGGACAAAACAATAGAGAAATATCCCACCAGCTTTGAGGTATGGAGAGAAAATACGAATTTTCGTCAATCAATGCTGTCAAGCTTCCGTTTCGAAGAAATCAAACAGCTTTATATTGATCGGTTGCGATACCTGAGTAACGAAGCCTCCAAGTTTTCACAGACCGCGGACCAGATCCAACTATTCGAGCACATGATATATGTGTTTCTCAGGTTGACACGCTTCATTTCGGATGCCGGTTACTCAGAACTTGCGACCGCCGCATGGCAGGCTACCTTAGAAGCAAATTTTGCACGGCCAGCCACATTAGCACAATGTACAGAAGCTGAAGCATTGCCGAATTTCCAGGAGTTCTGGGAGAGCGAAGTAGCACGGATGGGTGAGGAGCAGGCTCAAGGATGGTCGGCCTTTGAGAAAAATGGTGGCGCTCAAGGACCGCCGGATCCTAAAACCTCTAGCACTGCTACATTGACTACTACGAGAGATGGATATAAAGCATGGTCAGTAGTTGAGCAATGCAAGGCTCGTAATGCTACGATACCTGCGCGGACTATGGATGAAGGAGATGAGGACGATCCTTTTAGAGTCATCATGTTTGCGGATATTCAAGATATAGTGCTATTTTTGCCAACGGACATTATTCGCGCTGTTCAGCGTCAGCTATTGGATGCATTCTTAATCTTCTGTCAACTACCTCCTGCGTTTTGCGCGGGCAGTCTTGCCAACGAGATGATCCAGGATAGCTTTCTGGTTCGAAGTGCAAAAACAAATATTACTTCGAAAATGGATTCGAAACACGATACCGCTCTTGATTCTGAGGAGTGGATTAAAAGAACGCCAGATTTCTCTCATGAATACCAACGTATGAACAACACACCTGAAGTATTATTTCCGTCCAGCAACTGGTTCAGATATATGAATCAGTTACGCGGAATCATCCCCCATGATCAGTACCTATGGATATCAAACACACTCAAGCAGCTGACCCGTACATTTGCTGTCAAGGACCTTGCGGCGTATTATCTTGCTTTTGAATCTCTTAACGAACCGGGAAATGAGAAGAAAAGCGCAAAGACTCTTCTCAAACAAGACCCCACGAATCTTGATCTCTACCTAGGATACTCCATGCTTGAGTGGGAAAGAGGAAGCAAGACAGCAGCTCGCAACGTGCTTACAGCTGCAATGGGTTTGTCGGCTATCTCAAGCCATGATCGACTTCGCCTGATCATCACTTCGGCAGAGATAGAGCTCCAAGATGGCGAGCTGGACAAAAGCATTCTGCAGTTATGCGCTTTGGCAGAAGACAGCCCTCAGACAACCCCAATGCCTGGGAGCACATCCGCCTCTTCAGCTCAAATACTGAAAACAAGGCAACTGTTAGTCTCGAACAGGGACTATTTGGTGTCTTCGGGTGACTTATCCTATGCAACCATATACGCGAAAGGTCTGGCCCTATTTGAATACTTAACCTGTCGTAGTGGCAAAGAGCCCTGCTCACAAGGCCAGGGAGATATATGGTCGGCGATTTCTAGTATCTCTACTTATTCAAGTGACCTTGTATCCCGTGGCTACGGGGATACCTCAGAACATGAAATGTTGCTTCAGTTTGCCGCCCGCCTGCTTTATCACCACGCCACGCATGGGTAAGAAACATCATCGACCGCCTATTGAACACTTGCGCTTACAATCGTTATAGCTCATTTAGATCCGGGTTCTTGCGCGAGCAGTTGACACAGTATATCAACTACTTTCGGAAAAACACCATGTTCCTTTCCCTTTTCGCTTGGCGGGAAGAGCGTCTTAGCATCGATGATCGGGTGCGTTCACTTCTCAGCAATGTAGTCCTTATAGAACCGCACGCCTGTATCAGCAACCATGTGTTCGCGATCCGCCATGAGTTACAGGCCGGAAACGCACACTCGGCCCGGGCTGCATTTGAGCACGCGCTTGCGAACGAGTCGTGCAAGAATCATCCCGGGTTATGGGTAGCATACATTCGTTTCTGCCATGACAGGAAGGAGCTGCGATCTAAGGCGAAAGATGTGTTCTACCGTGCCATACAGTGTTGCCCCTGGTCTAAGGACTTGTTCATGGAGGCTTTCATTACGCTGGTCAGAGACATGGACTCTTCCGAGCTGAAGTCCGTTTATAATACGCTTTGCGATAAAGGCTTGAGAGTCCACGTTGAGATGGAAGAGTTTGTAGAAAAGTGGCGGAGGGAACGGAAAGAGAAAGTCGACAAAAACGACAGGCGTTGATGTGTAGGGGCTGATCTGTAGGTCGTATACAACTTGGATTACTCCAGTTAAAATTGTTAAAATGATCACTCCAGATAGTATAATTGTTAATCAAGTTGCAAGTGGATTTAATGTATGTAGGTGCTTCATTATATCAAGCTCTTCTATAAATAAGGTGGGAAAGATACAACCTTCCTATACAGCGATTCTCTATGCACCCTATGTGAGAGCAGATTGCTAGAACTCAAACCAGAAGCCAGAAATACCGAGAAACTTCAAAAAACAAAAACTAGGAAATTGGGTAGCTATGTGTAAAAGTATGTACAAGCTGACAATATGGACCATACACTATATACAGAAACCTCCTCGTGCCTACACCTTAAGGTAGATAGACACACACACCCGCGGCCATACCGCGATATATCCATATTGTCCTATGCAGACGTAAGAGGGGAAGGGGGAATAAGTGAAATATACAGGGAAGGAAGTGAGAGTGGGTAAAGGGGGCAAAGGTAATAAAAATCCGAGTGAGCGAGTGAACGAAGAATATATGTAAGCATATAGGAGCGAAAGGATATTCCGAAGGAGGAAGAAAGAAAGAAAAAGTAAAATGCGATGTGAGAGGAAACATGCCGGATGCTTTAAAAAAAACACCAAATAAAAACCCTCCGTGTGGTATAATAGATAAGAACAGGGGAAGAAGGGGGGGAGGAAAGGGGAGAGAAAAACCAGAGAGTATCCAAAAGATGACAAGGTGAAGTAACCCAATCCCACACCATCATCACCACCACCACCACCGTCCGTTGAAAGGATAAAGACATGATAACGGGAGGGGAATAAATAGGAAATAAATGAAAGGGAAGACCATCCGAATGGCGTCCCAGCGCTACCTAATGAGGGTATCTATCCCAATCCATAACATGATGATGAAGAAAATAAACCAAAAAAAAGGGGGGGGGGGGGGGGGGGAGGGGGAGAAAGAAGAAGAAGAGGCATAGTCCGAAAAAGAACTCCCAAGCTCTTCTCCTCATCGGAACCAAGTGGGCATGATTAATTATCGTTCCGACGAAAAAGCCTCCCCTCCCCGGCCCCCCCCTTTTTTTCCCACCAAAAAAGAGAAAAAGCTTACCCTCCCTCCCTTCCCGACCCGATCCCGACTCCGACGTCGAAAACAACGCAAGCAGTTTGTTTTTGTTTTAGCGAGAAGCCGCCTTCTTCGACTTGGACTTGGACATCTTGGCCTTCAGGTTGCCGAAGAACTTCTTGACGACGTCGCAGATGGTCGTCGGGGTCTTGTCGTCTCCGCCATCGCCTCCGGTATCGCCGCCTCCGGTGTTGTCCCCGTCATTATCCTGGTTGCCGCCGCCACCACCAGTACCGCCGTTGTTGTTGCCGCCGTCGGCGGCCGAGGGCCCGCCGATGGTGACGGTCAGCAGGTCGGGGTTCTGGTCGAAGACGGTGCCGGCCTGGTCGGGCTCGGTGTCGCCGCTGGCGACGACGTCGTCGTAGGGGAAGGCGTAGCCGCGGCCGTCGAGGTTGACGGCGTGGCAGATGCGGGCGTAGTGGTTGGTGGGGCTGGAGGCGTAGTAGCTCGCGACGGTCTCGCCGTCGGGCTGGTTCGCGTTGGCCGCGAGCGTGGAGCGGTTGAGCGCCGCCGCGATGCGCGCGCCCAGGTTGCCCATCTCGTCCGCCGTGTCGCCCGTGTACCCGGCGAAGGGCCCCGTCGAGCACGAGAAGATGTCGCCGGCCGACGGCTGCGCGAACGCGCCGACGCCGTCGAACGTCAGCTTGCCGTCGACCACGCGGCCCGTCACGTCGCCCCACTGCGCCTGCGTGTTGATCGTCAGGTCCGCCGACGCGTACTTGGCCCACGCGGCGTCGACGAGCGGCTGGAAGTAGCCGTCGAAGAGCGACGAGTCGATGACGCGCCCGCTGTTGGGGCTCAGCGCCCGCAGGTTCTTGGACCCGTCGGCCGTCTTGACCACGAGCTTGCCCCAGTCGGCGTTCTCGGACGCGGCCTGCTGGGCCAGCTGGCTGCAGACCTGGTCGAGGCCGTCGGCGGGCAGGCCCTGCACCGTCTGCACGGCGCCCGACGCGTTGCGCAGCTCGAGCGCCACCGGCAGGCTGACGAAGTCGACGTAGCTGATGTTGACGAACAGCTGGTAGCTGTTGTACGTGAACTCGCAGAACCCCCAGTTGAGGCTGTAGTTGGGGTCCGCCTCGTTGAGCACGCTCGGCTCGACGATCGCCGGCCCCGGGTTCAGCAGGAACGTCAGCTTGTCGCCCACGCAGAACCAGATCCGCCCGCCGGCGATCTGCGGGATCGTCACCGTCGTCGTGCTGCCCGCCGCGCCGAGCGGGATCGCGCAGTCGACCGCGAGGGCCGTCTGCGGCTGCGCTGGCGACTCGGGGTGGTACACCGTCTTCCCGTCGGACTGCATAAAGACGGGTGTGTTGTTATTGTTGATGTCCAGGCCCGTCACGTAGGCGTACACCTCGGACGAGCCCGTGTTGTTCTTCAGGGCTATGTTGGTTGTCGGGTTCGTCATTTTGGCTGAAATTATCTGGGGTTTTTTCTTTTTTTGCCCCTCGTCGATTCAACCGCGGCAGGTATTGCCTTAGAAGTTAGAGACTGGATTCGAAGGTTGAAGAGAAAAACAAAAGAAGGAAAGGATATAGTTGGTACTATGAAATAGGAGGAGGATATAGCAATGGCGAGAGACGAGACTGGTAATCCATAGACCAGAGCATATTTATGTTCGAAAGCATCGTCTCTTTAATAATTCAGATGAAAACCGTCAAGACTTGGAAAGCCCAGCGCCGAGAGATCTGGTGAGAGACCTTGTTGTGTGGCCGGAGCATGTGCTCGAGATCGCTTGATGGCGATGAGGCGAACCTGTGACCTGCCCGGAGATCATCTCTACGGTTGGCAAGAGGCTGGAACATGGGAGGCTAACGCTAGGATAGGATACTGGGTACGTAACCTGAAAACTAAAATTGTCATATTTTCATATGCTCGTGAGTGCTGCCGACAAAGAGTGAACCTGAAAAAGTGAGATATCAACTTAACCTTGGCTTTCTTGCGCTAATATTGAGGGCTGACCTCAGGGCTTCATGATCGATACATTCGTAATACTAGGTTGTGTATACCCGTGAATTGGGTATACTAGCTACGTTTTACCTACTCTCTCCCCCTCTCTCTCTCACCCTCTTTTGCCTGAGATCCGCCGGTTGATCATTATCCTAGGATCCGCAATGAAGGAACGGGTATTTTTAGATACCACGAAATTCCGTTTCCACACCAGAGTTATGTAGCCGAGACCATCCAGGTTCACACACACTCAGCATTACATTATCCACTCCCCTTCAAGGTGGTGTCTGGAGCGCAGCGGGGAGCACAAATCAGAATTCCTAGCCAGGCAAGGGGACCGAGAATCGTGACTATGAAGGCAGGGCATGTGCTGAGCAAGACACGGGCGTAATCTTGGAAGGAGAAAAGGGCATGAAGACGCGAAGAAGTCAAAGGAGAGTGAGATGACGTCTTTTTCATCTAAAACGCCGGCCGTCATTGGAGTTTCTTCTAGAAATGCACACACACACACATAGACACCACACACACAAAACACAGAAACGGCCCGGCCTTGGAAGTAGAGTGGAGCCGGCCACCTTTAGATTGGTGAGCTGGCAGTATAATCTAGGGGGTGGCCTTTGGGCCTATGGGAATAACAAGTCGGTATATACTGCTGGGGACTGCAACGGCCACGCGCATTTGCTGTCTCGGAGGTTGGGGCCGAAGCGGAAATGGGCGAGCGTCCCAACGGACCACATGTCGTTAACAACCTCCTCTCGAAGTGTGGCTGGTGATGTGGTATGATAATCCGGGGACGCGCGTAGCACGAACCGAGACTAGGGGATGGTATTCAAGCAGTTGTACGGATGAGTTTGGCTTTGACTCTACGGGACCGGGGGCATAGTAGACGATGGTTCGTCTTGCGGGGTAGCATCAGACCTCTACTGCTGGTCATCTCGATGCTGGTGTGTTGCTTTGGTTTATAGTCTGCCTGGGAACACCTCACTTGAGCAGTGGGTACATGTATAATAGCTCCTGATATAGTGTGTCAGTCGGTTGGTCGGTTCCTGTATATTGTGTATGTAGGTATGTATGTATGCAATGTATGCATGTCTATTGTTGTTCATACGAGTGACACGTAGGAAATAAAAGAATACTTTAATAAGTCTTGAACATGCACGTAGACTACAGCTGTGAAACCAATCGTGTTCCGCACACGAGGTATTGTCCCGTCGCGAAAACCAGGAAAAACCTGGTCAAGGAAGAGAACTGAAGTCCAAGTGAACCGTTGTTCGAGCGTCGACGGAGTGAGCCTCGGTTGGTGGATTCGATCTAGGTACTCCATCGACTTTTACCTAACAATCTTAACCGGATCCAAGCCGGCAGTGGTAATGACCGAGATATATTTTGCGGGGTGTCTCGTCTCTGATGACCTCTTGCTTTCCCCCCTCCCCCCTTTTTCCCCTCCTCCAGTCTACGGGCTATGGGTCTCCCCGTTCTCCTCTCTCTTCTCCAACTTTTAAACTCTACTTACATGTAATCTGCTTCCACTAGTAAGGCATTTCCCAGATACCCTTACATAAAAGCCAAAGGTACCCACCTGCCTCCGCAGAATATCGGTAGGTACCGTTGGGGTTAGGTCCCAGGTTATGTATAGTCGGTGTATACCTAGAGATGGATGGACAGGTTATCCTGGCTACACAACTTTCCACACACCCTCTTTTCCCCCCTCTCCACATCTCCAACGGCCCTTACAAAACGACCTAACAATGCAAAGCCAAAGCGACTACCTGGGCTAAAGCACGCCCCGCAGCAGCATGCGTGCAGGTGAGCTGGCCGCATTAGGCAGGTGGAGAGAGTATTCTGGCAATCTCACTGGCGGCGCTGTTATTCTACCCGTAGTATTCATTCTTTCTATTCTTTTTTTCTTTTTCTTTTTTTTTATTCTCTCTTTTCCCCCTCTCTACCTGCATAACGCTTCCCCTTCATGTCTACACTACCTACCTACCTAAGGTTAGTATAGTGAATATACGAAAAAGTCATTTCTTGTCTTAACTAACTTGCATTGATTTACCTCATCTGCCTATGGCATGATAGGACCAAGGTTTCGCCAACCGGCTTCTTCCTTCTACTGACCGGCTTGTTGTTGGCCAAATGCTACGTATCGTGACCTGGTACGACTGACCCTTCCATTCGCTGCTCTCGTTCCCTCATTCCTCGTTCCCCGTTCCTCAGCCTCAGTGACGTTGGCGGGGCCCGAGCGAGAGGGACAAGGTGATCCATTCTGTGGTATGTGGTTGTAGTCGCTTATGCCGTTGCCATGCCTTGGAAGGCTGTGTGACGGCGGGGAATTTTGAGGAAAGCAAACCAAAATTTAAAGCATCCAGAAAAAAAAAGAGATCATCAAGATCTCGGGACCGCCCTGATGGAAGGTAATTTAAGTAAAGCACAGCTTTCATATCGAGTATAAGCATGTGGCTAGCACCCGCCCATTGTTTTCCGCCTTGTGGGACGTCACGAGCTGTGCCTCGACTGGTCTTACCTGAGACACGGCCCAGTAGTTGGGATCCTTCAATATGGATGATTGTTTTTTGGTAGGTAGATAGGTATTTCTAATTTAAGTCGCATTTTCTTCATTCCAAAATCCATATAGTCAGTCCCGTCCTATTGTTAGCGCCCAGCAACCAGTCAATACATGATTCTTGTATATGTGACCTATTGCAAAGAATATGCAACATGCAGTTATGTTATCACATGTACTTACCTACCTACCTACCTACCTACCTATACGGCCCAAGTTCAATGACTAACTCGTTACAGTACATCTAGAGAAAGTGGGATAGTGGACATGGATTGATGCGCATGACTAAGCTATCAGTGGGTGTCGTCCGACGAGCGGTTCATGAAGGTTCTCTCTGACTGCATTAAAAACTGCATGAATAACGTCGCAGTTCGAGGACCGGGCCACTCGCCTCTGCCCCATTTTACATGTTTGTACCTACACTACTGCAACCACTTTTAAGTGAGTGTACTTGCGTGCGGTCAGAGCAAACGGGTGGGGCCTCATGCTCTTTCGAATCGGATACTATTTCTTGTTTACGATGTAGCCCTTCCGCAGGTAATGTCTGGTAGTATGTACTGGTAGTCGGGAAGTACATGTAATACACTTCTTATACCTATTTCACATACTCAGTCTCTACATGATTGATGCGTCAGTTGATGGATGAATAGAAAAATCTATAGTTACTTAAATAATATGATATACTTTAATACTACACTACCTGCCTAGACATTGATACATATAATTAACCAGGAGACGTATTTATAGTGCACGACGCTTATGTATTTAAAAATAACCGCTGAATATAAGTCGCGTTCCCTTAAATAGGCAAATAAAGGGTCAGGTTAAGTAGGCCCCTATGTATATAACATTATAATATATCAGTCCAGAAGAAACTATAGAAAACAATTTTAGGTTAGTCCAAACCTCGATACCGGACGTAACCCAACGCATTAGATGCCACCATGAAGTAGTTTCAAAAAAGTAAATAAGACAGTTAAGGTAGTAGCGCAGGGAGTAGAAGAAGAACAAGAACAAGAAAAAGAATGCTAGGTATTATGTAGCAGCAGAAGCAGCGACAAGTGAGTACCTATAAGTAAGCACCGCGCGACTTCTGACCAATATCTAACATAAGCAGTGAACCCAAGCGCGCGCGCCCCCCTTTTTATTCTAATTTTCAACTACCGTGCGTTTGATATCTATTATCCAAACATCCCTACACCCAAAGCCAGTGTCAGAACCGTCCACAAGAGCGATGACGCACACCGACCAGCCCCGTTCTCGCCACCACCACTACCGCCACCACCACCTCCTCCTCCTCCGTACGTCGTCTGGTTCGGCGTCGAGCCTTCCTGGTAAGTAAAGAAGAACGTGGGATCGTGGTCCGGGACGGCGCAGACCGCGCCAGCGGCGGCGGGGTCGGGGCAGCGGGCCTCGAAGTCGGCCTGGCGCGCCGGCAGCGACGAGTTGTAGTAGGCCTTGACGTAGCTGACGGTGGTGACGGCGTCGGTCGCGGGGGGACCGCGCGACCAGCCGGGGTTGCCGTTGCTCCAGTGCGAGAGCAGCAGGTGCCCGGGGACGCCGGGGACGCCGGGCCCGGCGAGCTCGGCGAGCGGCGCGCCGCCGTCGGCGTAGAACAGCACCCGGTCGCGCAGGAAGTCGAAGCGGTACTCGTGGAAGTCGGCCGTCGGGTCGAAGGGCAGGGCCACCTTGCGGAAGTTGCTCGTGCCCGACGCGTCGTAGCCCGCCTCGCTCGCCGCCTTGGACTGCAGCACCAGGTTGACCGGGAACGTGCCGTTGTCCCGGTCGAACTCGGCCGACAGGAACTCCATATCGATTTCTTGCGTGTCGTTTTGGTACTGTGAGAATGGAGATTTTTAGCCATCACTCACACACACACCCCCTCCACCCCGTGTGGTTCTCGGGAGTTGGCCAATGACCGCTGCTACTGCTGCTGCCATGGCTGCTGTACCTAGCAAATAGAAAAAAGAAAAGAGGGGGGGAAAAGAAACGAATAAGCAGCATGTTGTGCTTGGTGATGGTGTGGTGTTGGTTGGTTGGACACGACTTACCCAAAAGAAAGCACTGCATGTCCCCGCCACGTCCGTCACTTTCATGCCCGCCCTGAAGGTACCGTAGAACAAATTTAGGTCCGTCGTGGAAATCTCGGAGCTCGCGACCATGTTGTCTACAACCTCGCTCTGGACCGTCAGCCGCAGGCCGGCGTCGCCCCCGTTCGATCCCTCGCCCGCAAACACGTTCTCGTCGGCGATGGTGTTCGACATGACGTTCGCGACCGCAAACGCCTGCCCGTACGTCCCGCGCGCCTGGGCCGCCGACACGTTGAAGGCCTGCGGCGCCCAGCCGTATTGGCCGTACCCGGCCGTGCTGTCCGTCACGTCGAGGTGGACGAAGTCGCTCTCGAGCAAGTCGGTGAACAGGTGCTGCGCGTTGTCGGGCCCGGTCGTGATCGAGTACCCGCACTCGCAGTCCGCCAGGACGCGGCCGAACAGGACCGGAAGAGAGCACAGGGTAGCCCAGCGAGAAAACATCGCGTCGTGGAGCCAACCCGCCAGATCCCGTCGTCGCATCACCGTCGTCCTCCACGGAAGTGCGGCCCTTCCGCCAAAAACCAACTATCCCTACTTTACGACTGGAGTGTGTGTTTTACGAGGGAGAAAAGAAAATTAGCAAAAGCGAAAGCGAAAGCAATTATTATAATCTTAGAACGAGAGGAGAGGGGCGAAAAAAATTATAAAATTATATGAAGTAGCAGATTAACGAGTGTGATATTCTTGCCCGGTAACCCAGCGTCTCACAGCAAGGGAGTGAATAAGTGAGCGAGAGCCACGATGATGGGCAATATATTGTACGTACTAGTCCGGGGGGGCTAGCCAGTATGTAGTCGTGAGGCAAAGCGAGGGAGATGAAGAGTAGAGAATCAAAAAGATAAAAGATAAAAGAAAAAGAAAAAATAGGAAAGGGGAGCGGTGATACACAGTAAATAAATCTTGGTGCTACCTACTCTTCTTTACTCTGCTCTGCTTAGTACATGCTCTGTTATTATTTACCTACTTGCCACTACCAAGAAAAAAAAATCTACTAGTAGCCATCGTATCCTAAGTCTAACATCTCACTCTCACACCTTCTTTCTCTAATCCTCACGAGAGGGAACATAACGAGATGGGGGGGAAGTAAAGTCCCCTCCCAATACTACCTTGCATTACACGTATCAATGTAGCTTAGTAGCTGTGGGGGAAAACCTTCAATACCTAACAAGCAGTGGGATGCTTATTAAGTACCAAGATAGTACCAAGATACCAAGGAGTAGGACACGAGGGAAGCGACCGACGAAACGGGATTGCAAGGGAGGGGGAGCGAACGAACCAGATTTCCATGTTCTGGGCAATGGGAAAAGATACCTACCTTCCCAATGCCAGGCAAAAGAAAAAAAAAGAGAGAGAAATAAAAAAGCCCATGTTTTATTAAGTTAGCTGCATGGAACCACCCGCAGCAAGCGGCCTCAGCGCGTTTATCTTCTAGCGTACATCTCGCTCTCTCTCTCTCTCTCTCTCTCTTTTTTTTTTTTGGTCCAACCAGATCGACTCATATATATCGACGAAGCAATAGAGTCGAATCATGGGAGGGAAACGGAAACGGAAAAGGAAGGGGGGGAAGGGGGAACCCCGGGAACGCGCAGATGCAGATAACTTAGGTACGTACATATGTATGCACGTGAATATATATATACTATATACACATATGTATGTGACACGCTTATCTTTTATTGCCAACGAAGAGAAAGTAGGGTAGGTAAGAAGAAGGGGGGGTTGAAAAAAAAAACACCCCAAGACCAATAGATGTAGTAAGATAGGGGGAATAATATGTAGGTACCTATGTAGGTAAGCAATTACTAGTTAGGTAGTGGGCGCTAAGAACTTTTATAGCCTTTTCTTACCTCCCAAGTTATTTTCTCTCCCCATTTTCTTCTACCTCCTTTTAAATCTTTTTATTGCTTACCTACCTAGGTTTGGCATGCATGTACTACATATGTTTTGGTAGCAAAAAAGCACGATCTCTTAATCCGAGGTAGAGAACTTTGTCTGCTCCTTGCGCTATGCTAACGTGTCGACATCCAATTACCATACTGGCTTATTTATTCCGTGAGATCTGTCACAGATCGTTAATTATTGGTGTTCTGGTCGAGAAATGAAGTTGCCCTTGCATTGATGCATCACCGGCACCAGACCAGATTCGTTACGTATCTGGATTGACAATCCCGAGGACTACGCCTTGTTTGCATGCTAAAGAGTGATGTGTTAATGCTGCTAAGTCTTCATTGGATAGCTTGATAGGTAAGAAACCATAGGGTTGTAATGTTGCCTCTGCGAGTACGTATAATATTGGTCCTAAACCCAAGTTGGAGACAAAAGCAAATTATATTGGAACATGTCATCTACACCAACGGATTGATTTTTAAGAATAATCCGCGATCGTAACGTGTCGAATTTTGTCACATGGGCGGCGGTTTGGTTATTGGAAATGTTGCATGGAGAAGTGATTCATTCAATGCTGACGCGCAATTATCTATACCTCCGAAAAGAAAGCAAGTTCCAATCGAATTAACGAGATAAATCAATCTGGTGTGCGCAATGGTTGTCCCGTTTACCGGCATGATTTCCACCTCGACATCCTCCAACTGCTGCCAGCTCTATTACCGCGACACAAACACGAAAGGAGAGAAACCAAGAAGAGAAGGAGAAATAAAGGAGAAATTGAAACTGGCTCAACGAAAGTTATGAAAATTCCAACGATGAAAAATATCAGTATGTAGAACAAGGTATCTGACAACGATGACGAGAAGCAGTAAACTCGAGATAAAAAAACGACAGCATTAAACAACAATACGAGTGCCGTAGCTAATAGAACAGAGGGGAAGAGAAGTTCCGCGAATGGACCAGCCAGCCCTGCATCACACATTAAGTTGCGCATATCGCGACGAGTATTTCCCCCCATTTTCACCAGATCAGAGAGCCTAGTTTGCCATTCCAGTCCCGCTGATTACCAGTGACCTCAGATGCAGACGTTGGATGCAATCGCAATCGTAAAACACAACCAACTCCCGTACCAACCCCTACGCCAGTTTCCGTACCGAAATGAGCAAAAGAAAAAGCACAAAACTTTGGAGGTATATGCTCAAGGAGATCGCACCACCGCCGCCGCCATCATCATTCAAGACAGAACAAGGAAAAGGAATAGTAAGGGGAAAAAAGTCGAGAAATAGGTTAGAGGAAAATCATTGGTCTCGTGAAACGGGTTGTTTAATACACACTCTCTTCGTCGGCCCCCTGAGAGATCATCGAGGGCGTCGACACGTTAGATGACGCCTCAATGTCGTCTACATAGCCGACAAGAGCCTGAGAGTGAAGGCGGAAAGATTCTCCCATGAGTCGGGTGATACTAGCAAGCAAAGAGTCAGTATTATGAATCGGTTAACCTCGAATTAGGATGTTGTTGACTTACCCCCATACGACTACTTCGTCTAGCATAGAGCCCCAGAGGTGAGCCACGGTGGCACTCAGTTGCTGTGAATTCAAGGTTCCCTCCGACTCTTTCTCGAAAAGCATCCGCACCTTGTGGTACATGGCCATTTCCTCCTCAGAAGCGGCTTCTTCATCATGTTCCAGACGGTATAGCCACAAGGTGAGGGTGATCATGAGATCCATGCCACAAAGTGGGTGTTCGATACTCCAGTTTGTTGGGGAGGTACGCGCAACCCAGCGAACGCCCTGGCGCACGGCCGTCTCAATGCAATTGTAGCACTCTTGGATGACCTTGATCATTTCGCTCGACCGCTTAACACGGTCACGTGCGTTAGACATGGCAGCAGCCACTTCATAGTGATCATGGTAACGTAGAGCCTCTTGAACAGTCTTCAGGTCAACTTCTAGGCGAGCGCGGGCATTCCGGAACATAGCCTTTGCGTTGAAGATCAAGGGGTGGCCCTTATGCGGTGCGCTCAGAGGGACCGCGTCAGCCTCGGGCTCGCAGAGATCGAGAGATTTCTCCCACGTCTCCAAAGCAAGCCGGAGCTTGTATTCAGTCACGACATCCTGCAGGGCTTCGGGGCTACGCTTGTGGTACCAAACTTCAAGGAACAACGCATTGATCATAACACGCGTTGCGAAAGCACTGTACTTCAGTGTCTCGCCTTGGAATAGGTTGTCGTGAGCGACCATGAAGGTAATTCCAGGAGACGTTTTTAGCTGTTCATGCCAGGCAACCTCATCGGTTACCTTCGAGTTCCACAGCGCCTCTGAAGACGGGAGCTGTAGGTCTTCGAATTCATTAAAGCTGATCGCAGGCGTATGGTTGTAAGTCAACGTCAGAAGACCGAAGAAGATATAGACAGCGTAATAAGTGCGGCGGCACCCCTCGTCCTCCACCCACTCAGCCCGGGTTGGCTGGGCACCTTCACGACCATCCTGACGGAGCTTTAGTTCGTAGCGGTTTCCAGCAACCATGTTGGCAAGTAGACTCTTGATAGAACAGGCCCATTCCAGTCCCTTGGGGTCTCCGCTCCAGCTAGCAAAAATCATGTTGAGGAGCGAGCTCTGCATCGTCCAGAGAGGGCATTTACGGGAGCTGAAGTTCTCCTTGTTTTGAAGGAACTGATTAACTAGGACTTTGGAGCCAATATGAAGCATGTAGGCTTGGTCTTGATCAAAGGCATAAAGAGCTCCAATTGAGAGTACAGCAAGGAGTAGTGCCGGCGATACCTGAGTGACGTTGAAAGACAAAGGATGCAAGAATGGCAAGTGGTGGTGGAAGAGACCGAAATACGTCGCAAGATAGCGGTTCAACGAGCCAAGATTGGGCACACGGAAGCCTTCCGGAATAGCGTGTTCACTGTCGTGCGCTCGGATGTTGTCCAAAATCATATTGCGCTCCTCGTCGCTGTTAACTTGAGGGGCCTTGAATCCCGCCGAGGCCTGGGTCAGATTAGCGGGTGAAAACACACTGTGGGTTAAGCTGGGCTCGTTGGTAATGGCAGTGCCGGAGCTGGGAGGGGATGCCGGATTGATCGCGGGCTGCGACCAAGGTGCTAGACTGCTACGGCTGGATCCCGAGGTAGATGGCAACGGGCTGGGATGGACCTGGGTAGTACTCACACTAGCAAAAGACTGTTGGGACTCGAAAGAACCAGAACCAGTTGATGTAACAGAATGAGCCTTGGCCTCGGCAGCAGACTGGGGCATGAAGGTATCCCACGGAACACCATGAGGAAGAGGAACGGCACCAGGAGGGTACGTGACAGCGGGATCCATCAACGGGGCACCGTTGGGAGGGTATGCCATAGACGGACTGGGTTCATAAGCAGCATTTCCGTTGTCACGCATTGCGGCCGTCGCTTTGTGATGGAGATCAGCGACCAACATAGCAGCGTGTTCGACATCGAAGGCTCCGTCACTGCTGGCTTCGATCTGCTCACTCAACGTTGACGTGTCAATAGCGATCGATGACTTGGACGGGGCGTTGATAGCCCGCGTCTTGGGACCACCACCGGCGCGACGCTTTCCATCACTGTGCAGAGGCACACCTCCATCCTTAGCATGCACTGTCCGATCATGGCGGAGGAGGAGATCGCGTCGTACAAAGGTACTTCTACATTTCATGCACTTGAAAGGACGTTCCTTTGTATCTGTTTGCAGGGTTAGGTAAGCAGTTGAATTGATGGGGGGAGCGTCAATTGACCGCATGATTCATGATGGTGTTGAGGGGTAAGCTGGTCGCGACACAGGCCACAGGCCATAGACGTGTTGACAGGTGAGGAGGGGAGGGGAGAGAGGGGAGAGAGGGGTTGGGGTGGGAAACGAAATGGGTGCTACATACGCGATCGCTCATGTCTGCTCCTGTGTTCACTTCTGCTGAATGCTCTGTTGCAAAACTGGCATTTGTACTTCCGCTCTGGTTGCGCGAGAGAGGTCTTTCGGGGTACCGGAGTTGCCGAGGCGGAGGTGGGAAGGACGGCCACACTGGCGCCAGGCATGTTGAATTACTGTCGTGATTGTCGTGTTGCTGTGGGGATATTAAGGGAGTGGTGTAAATCCTGGGACCAGTGGGTGGGATGGGATCTGGTAATTGACAACGACGAATGCGGTCGACTCTCCGAAATGTGTGCTTGCTCTTCGACCCTTCAGAACCGATGGTCGATTATCGCCTCGCTCCTCGCTCGCACTCGCACGCGCTCCCGTGGGGTTTAAAGTGTGTCTTCTTGACTCGACTTGATGTAGCTGGTCATTGGTATAGATATCGGTATCATGGGATGGGCTGTGAAGGGTGATGGTGTGGCCTGGGCCTATTAATTAGTCTCGATACACAGGTGTATCTGAGAGGGTGCAATCGTCCAGAAATAAGAGGGCGATGCAAGTAAATATGTCCCAAGTCGCGAAGTGCGATAGTCAATGAAAGAGGGGTGGTGGGTTTGATGAAGGTTGGACGGACGGGGAGAAATGCAGAAAGTTTGGAATTAAAAGATAAAAAAAGGAGGGGGAAAGGGAGGGACAAAATGAGGGAGGGAAAATTGGTTGTGCTGTGCAGAGGTGACAAGGTGCGCGTTGCAAGGAGCGGGCAGGCGGGCGGGCAAGGAGGGGAAAGTAGCGAGGGACAAAGCCAGCACAACACAGGGAATTGGGAAGCGAGAAGGGCGAGGGGTTTGGGGGGGGGAGGAAGAGGGGGGGCGTGTGTGAGTGTGGGTGGGAGGGAAAGAGCGAAAGAGTAAAAAGAAAAAGATAAAAAAAGGAAAAAAGAAAAAAAGAAACAAAAGAAAAGAAAGAAAAAATAAAAAAGTACGTACCCAATCCTAGAGCTTGCTCCGATGAGCAACAGAGACAATGGGAACGGCTGGGAGGACGGACAAGACAAGCATGCAGTCAATGAATGCGGGTCACAGCCGTAGTGGGCAGGGTAGTAGGTAGGAAAAAAAAAGGTGGGTGGTTGCTTATAATGATGGTGGTAGCGGTAGTAGTGATGATAGTGGTGTCGGGTAGGTGGGCTGGTTGGTTGGTTGGTAGGTTGTCTGTGGCTTTGATGGTGGGAATACGTAGTAGTGGTGGTGCTTAGGTGGTGTAGTAGGTATGTATCTAGGTACTGGTGGTGGTTGTGATGGTGCTAATGTCTTTTTTTTTTTTTTTTTTTTAATGAGCGGCGTCGTCAGAGTACCAGAAAAATAAAAAGTGGCTCGATCGCATCCCGATCAGGGCAAGATAGATGTGGCTCAGTAGTATTTTTTAGTGGATGGTGGAGGGCGGTCCGAGGCTTTCGCGCTACGGGGTTGTACACTGGTATGTACACTACATAAGGTAGGTGATAGCTAGTAGGTTAGGTATGTAAGTATTCTAGCGGCAATCAATAGCTGCTGAGTTACCTACATACCACCTCCTAGTAAATCAAATTAGCGGTATTATGCAGGAGCTCCGTGCAGGCCTGGGTCCTTTTTTCAAGCAGTGAATTAAAAGCCACTAACAACCTTCTGTACTGTCAAGCCGGGGCCTTCGGGGCTAGGATCTTAGTGGGGATAGACAGCTGGTTAGTGGATTCGTCTGCTTAAAAAGAGCTACGTGTACCTGTGAGGCCACCCTCTGCCCCTCTCAACGCTTCGATCACTAGGCGGTCTGAATGCACGGTAGACACTTAAAGGGAATGGTATGCTTGGTACACAAGTTATTGCGTCTACACCGCTCCCGTGCTTTATCCCTTCTTCTCTTTAAAGAACCTAGTGACGACCGACACCCTTATATCTTGGGCAGATATGCTTAACAAGACCCTGCTGTGGAGAGGGAAGAAAATAAACTTATCTATCTCACCATGTAAAGAAGTATGTAATCTAGTGTAGGTCGGCAAGCCAGCGGATAGATGACGCTGCATATGCCTTTTTAGTAGACGTTCGCTGCTGGAAATTGTGGAATTGCAGCCTGGTGTCGTACAGTATCTTACCTGAGGTATGTAATGTAATGTAATGTATTTCAAGCTAGCTGCCCCCTACATAATGTACCTACCCAAAGTTACCAGGTAAGAGACCTACATACGTATGTAGTATGTAGTGTAGGTATGTAGTACATATTATGACCTAAGAGCGGGGGAAGCAACGGTACTGCACTTTTTTAGGCTTATTAGACACCTTAGACCAATGTGTCAAGCCACATGAAGGGGAGACGAGAGGGGGAGGGGCTCCAAAAGTCAGGTTGGGACCTCCCAATGGAAGGGTAATCGTACATACACCAAAAGAAGGCTGAGGGGTTGTCAACATGTTCATGTTCATCGCAATGGCATGGCATGATCCCGTCACCCCGTGACCGCACAGGCGAAAGAAAAAGGGAAATCGAGAGAAGAAAAAAAATAATAAGAAAAAAGAAGATGGATCATAAAAGTTACCATTTTCGCAAAAGCAGCGGCACATCCCTAAGTAGGCCTAGTGTGTTTTATTTCCGTAGACATCCTACGAGAAATTGTGGTGGACTGGTGGACTGTCACTGGCATTGACCCAAATGAACCCCCCCCCCCCCCCTCACCCCTCCCCAGCCCCTCTTTTTGCCATGACAGACGGGATTACTATCACGAGTAACCAGCTCCGGAGCCTTCGGCAACGCCTATTCCGAGGTCACATATATTAGGGATTATAGGGATCTAACTTGTCGTGGCTAGTGTAGAGGGTGGGGTCGTCTGATACCTACTAGTCTCGTACAGTCTCTTCTACCCATCCATCCACCGGTTGCTGTAGTGAAAGAGAAAGACAACTCTTTGTCTAATCCGTCTTATCATAACCCTTGGCAATTCCATCTATGTAGTGTATTGGTATTCTTATTTGCTTCCAAACGTTTTTTGTTTCTCACCACTCCTTTGAACCCCTCCAATCTGTGTCGCATTGATGTACCTATAGCATGTAGTGTGTAAGGAGACCTAAGTTCCGTCTTACACCGGCTCCTAATTTTATTCTTTGCGTATGGCTCTCGCTATCTACCTAACCTTACATACTTAACCTATCTGATTCTCCTTCAACCGCGAATATGGTGAGTATCGGATACCAGGTATACATAATATGTAAGAATTCAATCCCCTACCAATCCCCTATCAATCCAGAGGTACCTGCTATACAGTCAAGTCTATTGGGTCTTCACCTTACATACCTTGGGTAGGTAGGTTAGGTAAGTCCTTACTAACCTCACCTACTTATAGGTTGCGACAACGAGTGTGCTAAACGTGGTACTAAATTAGCGACAGGAATTACAACCGACTGGATACATCAATATATAGTGTACATACAACTTATTAAACTGACGAACACTCTTTCGGCTGACGTTCACCTGCATCATGCACGAAAACGGAGCCAGCTGCAATCCGAAGTGAGGCTGGTACTTCCAGAATATCACCCCCCAAACTTCCTTCCCCCCTCACCTCCCCTCCCCTCCCTCCCCCCCAAATCCCCCCAAACCCTCTAAAACCCCAATGCTGCGGTGATGATAGCAGTGCCAAAGAAGTCATATTCACACTCATGCCACCTATGCCATATCTCACTGCCGCCACCACCACCACCACCACCACCACCACCACTACTACTACTACACTACACTACATCTTTACTCAGGAGAGTACATTGTACTCAATCAGTCAGAGTTAGGTATCTGTCACGACTCCAGGAGAGTGAGGTTACTCCACTTCAGCTTCAGCAGAGTTGGCATTTGGCAAATGCTTGGAATATCCGCCATGCAGTACTCCGATCCACTAGTGGTGACACGTCTGATACTGCCGTCTTTACAACTCCAAATTTAGTCCCGTGATCATCAAAACCCAATAGTTCTCAACCCAGTTTGCTCTGGATCACAAGACCCTTCAAATATGCCCAAGCCGTGATGTATCGGGTTTATCAATCCAGCCATGACAGCAAGGTGCCGTGGCAATAAGAAGGCAGTGAGGGGTAAACAGTCGGAGGCGGGGCATAACACGAGGGAACTCGCGAGCTTTCGAAGTGGGTTGGGCGTTCTCCGGCGAGTGTCTGGGGGTTGAGTGGCAGTATGGCATTTGATGATATGAACAGACTCTACGAGGCCAATGGCTGAATCGCCACCTGATGCAGACCCAAGGCAGCGATCAACAATGCGTACGCTCGAAATAGCATCATGAGTAGTTAGTCGAGCGGAGCGTTTTACGCATCATTTTCAGCTCCCTATAAGTTCAAGGATGTGCCTCGGTCATGTCAGCAATTGGGCGGTCCATCCGAAGAAAGAAACAAAGAGAAAAAAGGAGGCGGAGAGTTTTCTAATGATCGTATTGGTAAGAAAAAAATTTTCCCCCGAGAATCTCATCTTCTGATATAACCTCGTCGGACCCTGGCCCCAAGGATTCCTAGGTAAAATTACGTTGGCATGCCAATCTGATGTCCTTGTAGTTGTCAATCATAGATGATGAAGTCCACAACTAGCATGTTGGTGCTCCTCGTCTTCACCTGCTAACCTACTGTAAGTACATAAGACTTTAACCCGCCAATTAACTTAACTCATTAGTACTATGCACTCCATGCTACTACTACGGGTCGACAAATCCGGTTTCCTAGAGGCCTTATAAGTGGAAACGCGTTTTAGTCTCAAGGGATACGCCGGTACGTCGCTCTTAGGCGGGTCCTACCTATAATGGGCTGACTGACACGAGCTAGAACTTACTAGTTAACCATCTAGAGCGAGATGTTAATAGTGTATTAACCCGTACAGTGCACGAGAATTGTCTATCAATGAGTATCATGGACCGTTTTTCAATAGATTCCCCGGAGAGCTCATCATGTATGACCTATCAGACTGTTTCATATAGCCTCCCCTATAATTATCCTTTTACTTTCTTTTTGTTTTTGTTTTTCTCTCTCACCTTGTCTCTGACTGTTGCTCCTTAATTGAAAGAAAAAAAGAAACACCGAAGTGAGGGGAGGGGAGTGAGAGAGAAACAACAAGGAAAAGAAGAAATAATAAGAAGAAAAAATCTGGAGCCTTATCCTTGAAACCAGCGTTATTCCAGAATGAACGGATCATGGGTTATCCCTCCTCGCTGCTGGCCCCGTGGCCCTGGCAACTGGCAGAAATATCCTGGACCTGTCTAGGAAGCGCGTGGGGTGCGATCGTCTTTTACCGTGTCCATCACGATGATCCGGGACTCGAGCATTTACTAGTGCAGGAGCTTTGCCCCGCCCAGAGGGCAGACGTTCCCGTCAATCGGACTCAGGAGTACTGCAGAAGCAGCAGATGGCTCATGTGTAAAATAACGGGAGACGTCGTCATTCTTTATTGCCTGCAGCCAACCACCGATGTTGGGAGAGTTGCCAATGCCGCGGGTTGAAACCGGCGTGAGGTATCAAGTTACACCTGATAAGTCGCCGACGCTGTTCCTCATTATTCCGTCCACGATGGAGACAAGTTTTCCTTTAGCCTACGACGGGCTGTCAGGGTTTAAAAGAAACTCGAATGGTCAGAACCCAGAAGAGCGAGTTTCCGGGGTCGCGGGACGCTTCCGGGTGGGCTCCACGTGCGCTAGAACATTTCCTGAGCATGGACTATGCCAGATTTGATATTGATAATATCCGCTTGAGGAGGAGGGAACGAGGGGGAGGGTTGAGAGTGTCTCGTGGTCCCAGCTAGGCCAATTCGAGGCCCCGTAGTCCTATACATATCCGCGAGCTGTCTGCATTGCATGCGAGGGAGGGGCTTGAGGGGCAACACACCCACCATCATCAGGAGAGGGCCAAGAAGGGTGCTCCCCCCCCCCTTCTCCCATAGAATCGATATCGTGTAACAAATGCCTTGAGACGAACGATCTCCTTAAAACTCTGGTACTGTGTAGGGCAGCGTTTCTCATTGGCGTCTAGACCGACGTCCCAGACCTTTGGGAACAGCCGATAATCAGGGCTTGACGCCATTTTTTGGGCTTCCAATCTAGCGTCTGCATAGTTCTATGACCATTTGGATTTGCCCTCCCCTGACGATCTCCATTCTCCATTTTCGTATGAGCTGCATTCGCCTTTGTTCGCTTCCAAACCTCGCACAACAGCGAGCCGTTCCGGCAGTTCCTGACATTTGGCGGTGATGAGCCCCTCGTGTCTGCACAATGGAGCGAGAGAGGAGGTGTGAAAAATATCGAGAGAAGATTTTTTTTTTTAAACTCTGCAAGCCATTGACCAACAGGGGGCGCTATGTGGTAAGGTCAGAGACAAGACGGCGGGCATTTCGACATCTTGCATGCTTTTTTCGCAATGGAGACGGGTCCCATAGTTGACCGCTCTCTAGCCTTGTGTGCACGTTCACCTCTCCATTGGGTTGGATTGGGGCTATTCAAGGTGCTGACGATACTTCCGAAAATGGGGTTCTCTTTTTCCCTCTCTCTGTTTCTCACTCCTACCTGGTAAGCACCCTCTGACATCTTCCTCTGGGGGGAAAAGGAGGGAGAGAAAGAGAGAGAGGGGGGAGGGGGGAGGATATTGGTGGTCCCTTACCGCCTTATCCTTATGCACGGTGCAATACGCGAATACCGCTATTCTCACCGCCGATTCCTGACCGCATCCGGGAGCGCAAGGCGCGGAATACACCATCAGCTGCGGGAGCTACGCTTAGCTGACAGCGGACGCAGCGGGCCGGCCGTGTCGCATGGGGTCCCCGTCGTCAACCTGTGACCTGTTCTGTCCTGTCCTGTCCTGCCACTGCTACCGCCACTGTCTGTCGCTGCCACTGGTGACGGGCGCGGGCCAAGAGCGCTGACAACATACCCCTACGGGACAATGGTCTAGCAACAACGTCATGTGCCCCCTGAGAGATGGGATGAACGAGGTGCGAGGTGCGATGTTGCGGTGGGAGGCATCGCGGCAGCGGCGGGGTCGAGGACGTACGTGGTGCCAGACAGAGCCTCCTGCCTCAGCGAGGTCGGCTTGCCCGCCGGCGATGCCCAAACGCTTGGGCTACTACACTACTACCGACGATCAGCGACAAAGGGGCATAGAGCCGCCAACTTGGGCCGAGCGGGAAGACGAGTGCTTTCCACGATGGGAATGACAAGACAGATCCGGACCGGCGAGGGATTTTGGAGGGTCTCCCCTCCCCAATCAGGCTGGCCGGTAGGGTAGCCATGGGGATTATATTTCCGATGGCTTCCGTAAAGACGATTCTATGATAGTGGCTAGATCCCTAGATTATCTACACTATCTCGATCCCCCCAGCCATGTCAGGCTCCCGGGCCGAGGGGCTCTCAGATTGAGCCTGAAAGAGCACGACTAGGTACCGCATATCCCTCGCAAGCGTGTAAAGCGTCAGCGCGCATCTCCTTAGCATGCCTTGTCCCCTTGAGGGTTTTGGGCTACAGCGCCCGGGGGAACAGGTCAGTCATGGGATGAACAAGGCATCAAACCCGATGCTGCAGCATGCAATGCAAGAAGGCCACGCCCGTCCACAATTTGCCACATGTCCTCCGGATAGGGTTTCGTTTCACAGGGAAGTGCACCGTCAGTCCGCCAGAGTAGCGGCCGGCGGGCGGTGGGGAGGGGGGGAATCATGAACGACGATGCAGTATGCGTTGGAATATACACGTGCCATACGTCGTCTGTCTTCCTTCTACGTCGTCGGGCAGTGAGTAAGACAAACTTCTACGTGGGGAGTTGGGATGATGAGGCCAGCCCAGCTCGTATTATTCTTCACTGTGTACCTAGGTATGTAGCCATATCAAATCAAATACTATTGTGACGATAGAACGGGAAGTTCAGGTAGGTTGCAGCAAAGCGGTCATTATCAAATATATAGGTATATTATATAGATAGGTATATATATATATATATAGATCACAACACGTATTTGAGTTGAAGCAGTGTGTGGCGAGAAGAGTATTGGTGTATTGTAGTCATCACGAACAGTGACGTCCCTCCACCTCGTAGAATACGCTAAGCTTCCGAGAAGGCCGCTAACTTAGTTACTTCTCAAGTACTTTTGTACACGATTCCTTCTTTGGGGGCCGGGAGAAGGGAGGGGTGGGGTGGCTTCACTGGCGCTCGATACAGCAGCTCATGCAGGGCGATACAAATCATACATGTCCATGTGCTTCCCCCCCGACTTTATCTCGCCTTTTATCACTCGTGGCCTTCCGCCGCCGCCGGCTCCCTGCAGCTTTCCCAAGCACATGGAACTGCGTACACCAGAGCAGCCAGCCAATCGATACGGAACCACGTCTCTCGATGTGGAAGGTCGACGGCACACGGGCTACGAACCTCTGCCCCTCCCCCCTCTCCTTCCCCCCTTCCCCTTCCTTGAAGGATGACATACTTCATACTTGAGATATGACAGCCGGGGGGGGGGGGGGAGGAAGGGGTACCGACTTCTGGATAGAATAAGAAGCTCTGCTTACCTATCTAACCTACCCATTTCATTTCTCACGATGTCAATGCCATAACGTGCGTATCAGCTAGAAATGCGCAATTCTTTCGGCAACATCTACAAGTAACGAGTTCGATTAAAGCATGTAAACCTAACCTAGTCAAGGACTTAATCACCGTTCAATCAAACCGGTGAGGAAAGTGCCAAAAAAAGGGGGGGGGAGACGAATTAATAGCGGTCACGCCAGCTACCTAGGTAGGTAGTAGGAGCAGTAGTACATACATGTACAGTAGCGGTAGTAATGGTAGTAAATAGTAGTTTAGTAGAGTCGGGTCCTTATTAGCGAGGAAATGAAACGACGACAGTAGTTCCTATGCATTATGATTCGAACTAAGCCCTCCTTTTTTCCGTCCTTCTCATGCGTGTTAGTTCTTCTTTTTCTTTTTCTTTCCGAATTTCGAATTTCGAATTTCGAACGCAGACACCGTTGCATCGTCTTATCTAGAACATTTCTAGATCGAGCTTAGGTTAGAAGTCGCCCACCCACACCACACTTCTCTTCACAAAGCACACCATGCGCCGGGAAGGAAGACGAGAGGGTGCACCCCCGTACCGGTGAAAGACGAAGCTCGTTAGCCAAAACGGCACCAGTAGTCGGTTAGTCTAAATTCGACCTTCGGTATTCGCGATCAACCTCATCCCCTCCCTCTACCCGACATTCACGCATAATCTTCCTCGGCTAATTTTTTTCTTCTTTTCTTTTCTTAACTCTCTTCCTCCTTTTATTGTCTGCTGCTCCTCGAGCAAGCAAGCAACTAAGCAAGTAATGAGAGGAAAGAGGGGATGAAGCCTATAAAAAGAAAAACCCAGAAAATAATTAAAAGAAATAATAACCCTTCAACTATTTTGCTGTCATATATCATTGGCCATACACGGAGAAGGTATTCGGCGAATCTGATACCGGGTTATAGTAATAAATCTATCTATCTGACGGTTCTAGTGTACACTAGGTAGGTTACTTGTCGGGTTTACACTACAGGATACCCTGCGCTCGGGAGGCTTTCGGCGCGACAAGAACTGGTAGGGCTTGCACGCTCGGACTACCTACCTAGTGTACATAGGCAGTCTAAGGCCAACGGGTTTGCCAGGAACTAGGTAGTAGATCTGGCCTCACTTATTAGGTACATACTCTCTGTCCCTTTCTACTATAATCTCTCCCCCGGCTCGGAGATGCTTGATATTGTTCATCTCAGTACACACTTAGTAGACCGAGTAATCGAACGATCCCGGCGGCGGATCCCTGAGGGTTAATAGGACGAACTATATACCACGGAGACGGCCGCCGCACTTAGGTATAGCTTAATTATGCATCATATTTCACATTTCGTGTATGAGTCGCTTTAGTGTTTAGGTGGCTGGTTAACTACATCTGTACATCATGTCCCAGGTAAGGTGCGTTCTGGGACCACCTTGAAGGGGGGCGCGGAGGAGAGGCAGGGGAAACGGACGATGAAGTGAAGCGGAATTTGTTTTACGGCTTCTCATTTTCTTCCATGCAGCTTCGAAATGTCCCGAAGAGCATAGTGGCGCTCCCGCGGTCCCTGACGCGAATGCTTGGGGAATTTTGATGATGATCACCTATCGAGGCGGACGAAAAAGGTAGTGCCTAGCCTTGCCAATCTTGCCAAGGTGTACAACCACCAACGCTTCGGCCATTCTCTAAAGAGAAGTACAGTGTACGGATTGTCATTTGCTGCGTATGGTCCAACAGACGTCGCCGAGGCCATCCCGCTTATGTGAGTTGTTTATTGAGGGCCATGTACGATGTTCGTGGTATACCTATTTCTTGGGTGACCAGTGTCCTTTCGCGCTCTAGTAGAACGCGGCAGGACGAAGAACTAATAAGGTCCGACTCGAGGAGAAGTTGTCCACATAACGCGACGCGCAGAGATCGCGCCAACCTGAACAAGTGGTATTAGTGTAGTTCCGAGTTGGCGATAGGATAATAATGATAAATAGGACGAATGGGGACTTTGCTGGCCCAGTTCCAGTTAGAGACGCATCGCGGTTCAGATTGAGCCGCTCAAATTCCTGCGTGCCATTCCGCGCTTCTGGCAATCTCTTGTCAAGACAGCCGGTATGACAGAGTAGTACCCCGTGCCATGATACTTATCGGTAGAAGCTATAGTGTACCCCATCAGAGACAATTATTGTTCTCCCGAAAAGAGGCGAAACTAAGCTATAGAGGGACGATGGGAGAGTCGATCAGGGACAAAGTATGACCATTCTCGGTATTGGGCTGAGGATGGGAAAGGTTATGGGACCGGTTGTCAGGAATCGTTAGACTGACCAGGAGGGTTCGGATGTGACAATGATCGTCTTCTCCTCACGGGATCAACTCTTGTCTAAACCCCCTTGAAAGTTGACTCCCATCAAGATCTCCATTACCTAGTACTGACAGGTCCATGGGTAGAAACTCGCTAGGTAATACACTGTGCGTAGGTGTGTGTAAGTCTGATAGCAAGATGAGGAGAAAAAAGAAAAGAAAATCGGTCGAAAAAGTAATGGGGGATGTTGGTGATGATACATGTCCGTGTCATAGTGTAGTGTACTTAGAGTGATTGGCTCTTATGAGGTTGAGTAGAGTAGCCTCATAAACATTTCGGTAAGAGACAAGTCCACTCCTCATTTCTGAGGGATCGTCTGAATTAATCGTCCATTATACATGTTGATTGGGGCATTCTCATCATTGGTTGTCGGCTTTGGTTGCAATACCCAGGACTCTGTTATTACCAGGCTTGGCTCTTCACTGACGATCCCCGTTAAACACTCATCCCCCCCCTCCCCCAGGCCCCCTTCCCCCAGAGACAAGACACGGAAAAAGAAAGCAATCACTTCTTTGTTTACAACACTCGTTGAGAGCGACATCCGGGTACGGGGAACCAGGCCACCCAGAGAATCATGGCATATGTAGCACACACACACACGCGCGCTCATCGTCGGGGGTGTCTCGAAAGGCCGCGACATCCTACTAACTACATACACACATTACACCAGGTTAAATTCATTCAACTGCAGGGCCCGGACCCGGACATAGGTTTTCAGGAACTGATACCCCGCTTGTTGCTTGATGCTTGATGCTCGGTGCTTGGTGCTCGGTGCTTGGTACTTGACTACAGTCCTTGTCTGCTTTTCTGGCTTGACTCGACACATGCCCGTAAATGCACAGGCAACACTCCACCCGCCCACACACCACACCCACTGCTAGGTACTAAGCAACTCCATATAGATAGATGTGAGTGTGGATGTGGATGTGGGTGGATGTATGGATGGATAGATGGATAGACGGAGAAAATAGATTGCTAACAGACAATCAACTCTTAGGGGTGGTAAGTTAAGATGCCGCTGATGCTGCTTGTATCTATATATAAACATGTATGTGTGAGAGAAACGGAGAATGTGTGGATGTGTGTGTCTATGTAGGTATGTATGCATGTATGTATGTATGTATGTATGTAAGAAAGAAAATAGGTATGCAACTACGTGTGTAGTGTCTAAAATGTAAGTGTGGCTTGCAGAGCACATACAGGTATTATATATTAAGTGTACTAGTTACATAGTACATACCTAGGAGAATAAGGGATATAACAGGTATTGTCAAATAACAGCAAGGTTCCCTGGAGGGCGAGCAACTTGCATTTTAGGTACTAACCCAGAAGAGAAGAGGGGTATGTACGGAGCTTGCACAGACTGCATACACATACATGTGCCTAGTGCAGTTATGTATGTATGCATGTACCTATAGGTACCTGGACCAGTCAAGTTCCCCTCCGCTAGAGGCATTTGGGGAGAGGGCAATGAGAAATAACCAGTTTACCAAGACTTGAACATCAAGGTACTGCACGTACCTGCGTGGTCGTACACTACTCAGTATGTACCTAAACATACATACATTATGCTCATTCCAGGTTTGGGTGCAATACCTACCTTAAGTACCTCCCAATACTCCTGGATGTATCACAAGTGTGCCTCAACTTTAGGTAACCTGCAAGGAGACCGATGGCATGGACAAAGAAGAATAAATAGAAAATACCGACCTATGACGGGAGTGGAAGAGAATAATTCAAATAACCCATACGAGTTCTTACACACACAGACTAACCAAACAAAAGAAGCATATGCTAAGAAAAAGAAGAAAAGGATAACCTGAATTTTTATATTATTTTACTGCCTTGAATGTGAGCACCTTTTCTACACTACAGTATTTTCAGGGAAGGGTTTCTACATTGCATCGATAATGTCTAGTTGTTGTAAAAGGTACTTATAAGGTGCGTGGTTTGACGTTACCTAACCGATTCCATGTCTATTATTACCAACCGTTTAAGCTATTATTATCCATATCCATTTTAGCTGTAACGGGGTACATATGCTTATTAAATAGACCAGATAGGGAGGTACCGAATACCTGACTTGGACCACCTTTACCTCATGTACCTATGTACATAGTAGGCTGGGTACCCTTTTTTCGTTTCTTTTTTTTTTTTACTCCCCCTTCTAAGCCCTCCCGAGCCAACCAGCCAGAATACGCCTAGGCCCGGGCAACTAACCCGACACTTCCCCCCCCAGTCCGTAGCGAATTGCACTCCTTACCTCACCTTTCTACTCGCTCATTGAGGCGAACTCTTCAACCATTCATATCGCCTCAAAGCGACAATTCGACTTGTCAACCCCTTCTAGCGTCTTTAACAAGAGCTGGGTTGAGGATTAATTATTGGAACATATTGGGGCATATTCTTTCGAAAAGCAACAGAGAGAAGAGTGAAAAGGGGAAGACGAAAAGAAAAAGAAAAAAAACGAGAATAGAAGAAAATAGGCTGGATTATCTTGGGCTGGCTCAATTCGATCGACTGACTACTGACTTTCCCACTATTCTTTTATTTCCTGTTCGTCTCTTCCCTCCCCCCCCAACGCGCGCCCATCTTCCTTCCTTGGCGGCCTCGACGATAGCGACGATACCTACTATCGATACAACCTCGTCAGATACCTAAGATAGTCGACCCGCCCTTCTGATCGCTGCGTCCTTCCAGGGTCTCGAGGCAAACTTTACCTTCACCCCCCATCTGCACCACTTCCGACAGGTTGTTTTCGTCCCCCCCCGAGGCTGACAGTCTGTCGTTCGACTTCCTTGGTTTATATTTGTGTCCGGCTTGACTTGAGTGTGTGTTGAATGTTGTTTGTGCTTTGGTCCGGACTATGATTTGATACCGCTCGTTTCGTTTTCCGTCTTTCCTAAGTTCGACGTATCCAGCCTCACCATGCTCATGACACAGTCCCCAGTAACCGCACTGGTGACTGCACAAAACGGCAACACGTACAATTCGCGCAACCGATCCCGCTCCAACACCTACGATAACAATCCCGATTCTGCTATTGAACTATCCGCCTCAGCCTCGCTGGACCGCTCCGGCGGTGATCGAGACTACCAGAAATACAACCTCGCCATGAACGGCCTAATAGGCGCCACGCCCGCGGGCAACCTGTACGTCCGAGCTCTGTATGACTATGAGGCCGACGACCGGACGAGTCTCAGTTTCCACGAGGGCGATGTCATCCAAGTAATCACGCAGCTGGAGAGCGGGTGGTGGGATGGCGTAATCAACGGGGTTCGCGGTTGGTTTCCAAGTAACTATTGCCAGATCATCACGAGCCCCGACGAGCTCCCCGAAATGGCGCAGAATGGCGACGGAGATAATGGGGACGACGAGGTCGAAGACGGCGTGCTATACGAGGAGGAGGAATACGACGACGAATTGGAGTCTGACCAGGACGAGGTCCACGGCCTGCCTCTCGAGGGTACGCGTGCTTCTGTGAGCTCTGGTGGTGCTGATTTCTGGATTCCACAAGCCACGCCCGATGGTAGATTGTTCTATTATAACACTATGACTGGAGAGAGCAGCATGGAACTGCCCTTGGAATCGCCTACTTCCCTGAACGAGAGCGGGCCCCGCGATAGGATGAACATCACCATACCAGAAAGGACGCGGCCGCCGCCCGAGTTAATGGCTAGAGGTCTGATGCAGGATGAAGACGAGGACTCGGAAGCCACATCCGCATCGGAACTCGAGAACGAATCGTCGATGATGGGTTCGATCAGTTCACTGGTAAGTACCATAACCCCCTAATGAATGTGTCACGACTTTTTGTTCACCCTTCCACCCAGCCACCACGACAGCGTCGCGCCTACGGTAGTGTTGGGGTTTCCCCTTCTCCCTCGATGGACTCTATGAATGGGATCTCGCCCGGAACGAGATCCCGGGCCGACACCAGCAACTTTCTCACGGCCAACCTTCCCATGTCCGCAGGTCCCCATTCGACACCGATGCTAGCATCTGCCACGTCCTTTACCGGAACTGGCTTCAACCTCCCTCAGGCCGCGACAATTCCCCGCTCCTTCTTTGACGATGGTACCACCCATCCATTGACATGGAACACCCTCATAACGAACATGAAGAAGGCAATCGATAGATATCGTGATGCCATAACGAACAACAACAGGTCGGAGTACGTAAGTCGCGCTGAGGATATTTCAGACCATTTGCGACTGCTTCTCGCTGCTGGTTCGGGTACTACCGATAACCACTCTGGTCAGCCGTCGATTATATCTACCAACAAGGCTCTTTACCCCCACTTTCGTGATATGATGTCGAAATTCTCGAAACTGGTCATTTCTTCGCACATCGCAGCAGCCGATTGGCCAAACGCCGAGTCCGTCCAGAAGTGCATGCAGGAAGCCGATGGTGTCCTTCTAGGGGTATTCAGCTTTGTCGAGGTAGCAAGACAGCAGAGAGGGGAGGAAATTCCACGTCTATTTCCTGGTTTCGTTATAGGAAGCACAACAGGAGGCAGCTGGCAAAACAATGGGCTAGGACCGCGTGACCCCATCATGTCCAACTTTCTTGACGACGAAGAAGGCCTGCTAGAGCCATCGGTGCTTCTTGACGGTAAGGTGCTAGAGAGGCTCGATGAATACAAGAGGATGCTAGTCTCTAGCATCAGGGAATTGGAGAAAAGCCTCAGCTCTTCGGACAAGATTGTCACACCATACAAGCACGAGCTCATCGCAAACACTGTCTGCAGTGCTGGCGGCAAGGTTATGGAGATGTTTAAGCCTTGGATTGCTATGATCGAGTCTATTGATCTCTCATTGCTGGAGAACACGTTCCAGACGCCTCAGTTGGCCGACTTTGCCACCAACAAGCAAAGTCTCTATGATAATATATCAGATCTTATCCTCGGATGTCAAGCTGTTGCAGGACCTCTAGGTGACGAATGGACCGAAGTCCGCGGGGAATCATTGGATAGCCGACTAGAATATGTGAGGCAGTGCGCGAGAGCCCTCGAGACGAACTCCTCCCATATTGGTTTCTCCTTGCAGCTCCTGTCCGAACAGGTACAGATAAACATACAGCACCACCTAGAAGCCCGAAGGCGCGAGGAAAGCTACGCAACCCGAGATCACCTTGGAAGAGGAATGTCATTGCCGTACAACTCCATACATGGCCGGACTGACTCTCTCAACCTGGGTATTCGACCACCACTGATGACTGCACAGTCTTTTACCGAAGGAGAGGCTGCGCCTAATAACTACAGGAAGGGCGACTTATCAAAAGTTAGGAAAATTTTGGGAGACGACCCTACACCGCAAGGTTCTATCCAACAGGTCGAGGAGACGCCACCATTCCTACGCCTTGATCTCGAGCACGATTTATCTTGGGATCTAAAAACTTCGCCGCCAGCGGTCAAGGGTGGATCTCTGTTAGCTCTAGTAGAACAGCTTACAAGACATGACAAGCTAGACTCTAGCTTCAATAACACCTTCCTCCTGACTTATCGATCCTTCACCACGGCCCGGGAGCTATTCGAGCTTCTTGTCAAACGATTCAATATCCAGCCGCCAGAGGGATTAAACAATTCAGATTACGACATATGGAAGGACCGAAAACAAAAGCCAATCAGGTTCCGTGTAGTCAATATTCTCAAGAGTTGGTTTGATAACTTCTGGATGGAGGAGCCGAGCGAAGAATCCAAACAACTGATACGCGATGTCTACGCTTTCGCCAGGGACACTGTCAAATCTACAGAAACCCCCGGTTCACAGCCTCTCATGGCTGTTTTGGATCAACGGCTGAGTGGAAAAGAAATCTCCTCCAAACGTCTGATTCAGACGTTCGCAAATAACGTTCCGCCACCAATCATGCCAAGGAATATGAAGAAACTCAAGTTCCTTGACATTGACGTAACTGAATTTGCCCGTCAACTCACAGTCATCGAATCCAAGCTTTATGGAAAGATTAAACCAACAGAGTGTCTTAATAAGACATGGCAGAAGAAGGTTGGCGAAAATGAGCCCGAGCCGGCTCCCAACGTCAAGGCGCTCATCTTACATTCAAATCAAATGACAAATTGGGTTGCCGAAATGATTCTGGCCCAGATGGACGTCAAAAAGCGAGTCGTTGTCATCAAACACTTTGTGTCCGTGGCAGACGTAAGTCCCTACTTTCTACTCATTCGTCGTGCTTTTACGTAGGCTGACCCGATCTCAGAAATGTCGGAACTTGAACAACTTCTCTACACTAACATCCATCATCTCTGCTCTCGGTACCGCGCCGATTGCCCGCCTAAAACGAACCTGGGATCAAGTTCCTGCTCGTACCCAGGCCGTCCTAGAGACAATGCGACGGCTAATGGCAAGCACCAAGAACTTTGGCGAATACAGAGAAGCTCTCCATGTCGCTAACCCTCCGTGTATCCCGTTCTTCGGTACGTATCCACCTTAGTCATTACTCTTTTCTCTCCTCGCTGTTCATTCGCTAATATTAGCCAAAGGTGTATATCTTACCGATCTCACCTTTATCGAGGATGGTATTCCTTCGATAATCAAAAAGACTAACCTGATCAACTTTGCCAAGCGTGCGAAGACAGCCGAGGTGATTCGTGACATTCAACAGTATCAGAATGCGCCATACTCGCTTCAGCCAGTCCCGGAACTACAGGATTACATACTGAGCAACATGCAAGCTGCTGGTGACGTGCATGAGATGTACGACAAGAGTTTGGTGGTAGAACCGCGCGAGCGTGAAGATGAGAAGATTGTAAGGTATGTCGCTTTACGGCAACAAGAAATGGCAGCATTTCAGGGCCAGCTCTACAGCGGTTAAGCCTGCAATGTCCCCTCAACATGGCAAACCACTTTGTTGGGATTTACCATTCCACTGCTTCATACATTCCACCCGTGAAGAATCTAGAACAAAAGCTTACTTAAATTGTTTGTAATTACAGGGTCTTGGCCGAATCTGGCTTCCTATGAGACGGTTCGCCCAATCTGCTGTTCCACGCAGTCACCCACACGATTCATTTCGAACGCGATGCTGCATGGGACGATTGCCACGCTTCACAAGCAAGCAGCGCGGTAGTGTAACGCGTCACATCATCTACGGCGTCGTGATGGCCTCCCTTTCGGTTTTCCTTCCCGGGACCAGGATCGCGGGAGGAAATCTCAAAAAGGTTCATGGAGCTGTCATCCCCCTCCTGCCGCCAATCGCGAGACTCTACCAAGTCTAAAGACTAAACCGCCACAATATCCATGGTCCCACCTACCAGGTTCCGGCCCATTTTGCGATCCATTCAATATACGGCCGGCCAAGGGTTGTTTGATGGTGGCGCAGATATGTGCCCTTTCTCAGCCCTCCCTTAATCGAAAACGAGACGCCGGATGAGTGCAGGTGACAGCAACCTATCAGAGATGGACATTGCACCCCTATCCTGTCTTAGTCGTACAAGCATGGATCAAGTAGGACCATTATAGCCAAGCGGGTCGGCTTCTAGCACGACATCATATCTCCGCTAGCAGGTTTCCGTTGCTGGCCCCCATGGAACGAACAAATCACGAAGGTTGTGTAAGTTTTCCCAGGCAGGTTGCTCAAGGACGGGAAACCCAAAAGTGCAAATATCAGCTACACGAATCGATGATGCCATTTGAAGTGGAGTGATATGGTATCATCATTACGGTCAGGAGCAGTCCTGTCTCTCTTTCACACTCGCTACATAGGATAGCTAGACTTCTCTAGACTCATCTACTTTTTTTATGTGTCAGATAAATATTGGGACAATCAATGGTGACAGGTGTTTAGAGAATAAGGCGAGGGGGGGTTGCTCAACTACAAGAACGGGGCAAAAGTCATACAGAATAATCATGTTCTTTAGACATCATCGGCATACTCCATGCCTAAAACGTGTAGACAGATGTCCCCTCCCCTCCTTTTCTATTTTTCCTTTTCTCTGTTCAATAACGGGGTCTATATAGATCAGGGGTGTTTAGGGAGGGATATAGGTAAAACGGGTATTTGATAGTCGGATACGGCAAACAGAGACTACCTTTTGCGATGGCTTGAAAATTTTATTCATCTCAAGTTCCTTGCTGCTGCTGCTGCCGCCATTGCTATGGTCAAAAATGATGGTGAAGATGATGTGATGCCTGTTACGTCTGTTCCTTGTTTAGTTTTGTTGCCGGACGTACTTTTGTTCCTAGTACCTAGCTGCCGGTGGATGGATTTCTTGCTGTCTATCCCTGTTTCACATGATATTTTCACTAATTAACTTTCCATCCGAAGTTATATATGTTAGTTTATACGGTTACATGCGACGACTACTACTTGTCATGCGCATGCACGCGTTAAGTTCAGAGACATAGGCACACGCTACCCATACCTAGTCCCCGGGATAGGCAAACCTAACTAGGCCTCCCCTTTCTTCATTAATTTTTTTTTTCTTCTTCTTATGTTTTCTATGTTGATGTGTCTGTCGTCTTACTGGTAGCGTACAAGACTAGGTAGGTTGGGCTACATAAGCTGCCAGCCGTGAGAACCTGAATAACGTAACTTATCGGATTGTTCTCTCTTTTCTTTTTCTTTTTTTTTGTTGGACTCTCCATATATCTGTTATACATAGTGGTCTAACCTAAACCTGGGGTTCTCTATATTCACAACGTCCGGGCACGGTACTGATGCTGTCCTTGGCAGTTAACTCCGATTTGCCTGCCCTAACCCAGGATCTCAAGGTTATAATATTATCAGGCCCCCCTCCCCTCCCCCCCCTCCACCTCTCTTCCCTTTATTATCTATGATATGATATGACCTGACTTCACACATAATGAATACCATTTTGGTTTGCGTTTACGCCGCCCGCACTAAGCGCGAGATAAACGTCCTTTAGAGCACGGGGACTTTGAAATGCTTTTTTTCTTGTTATGTGTGTGTGTGTGTGTGTGTTTGTGCGCGTGTGTGTCTGAGGGTGCATCTCCTAGTTTTGTCTTCTAGGCAAAAACGGACAACCCATTCCTTCCTGTTCTTGGGCATCGTCATTATCAGCTGGTCTGAACGAGCAACTGACCCTGCCTGATATGATTGACGTTGTGTGGTGTTGCGTTGCGTGTCGTTGCGTCGCGCGCTTGCTTAAAGATCCAAGCAGAAGCATATCTTACCGGACCAGCTCAGAGTAAAACGTCCTCCCTCTCTCTCCTCTATGCCACCCGGAGTGGGGGGTGGGGGGAAAGGAGGAAGGGAGAGGGGGGGCGATTGCGAGATACCTTGTTTGCCATGCAAAGTATCAGTATATGTTTATGGTACACTACATTCAATGTGATGTAGTTTCTCTCTTTCTTTCTCCTTAACCTAGGTAGTTCAGGGCCTTGTCCGTTCCGCCTTTAGTTACACACACGGCAACGTATATATGGGGGGCGGCTGGGCGGGCATTTTCGGACCTAGGAGGGATGCCCGCGGCGGAACATAAACTTAAAAGTAGATATAGATCCTGGTTTATGCACGGCTGCGGCGCGGGGAGGGGGGGAAGGATAGAGGGGCGTGGGTTACAAGAGAAAAGAAAATAAGAAGTAGAAAAAAAAGAGAAAGGGGAGGAAAGGTTATACGCCCCTGACTATGTAACTACCTGGTATATATTTTCTATACCTTACACACCTAGGTATGCCCACTACGCTAGTTCAAAAATTAAGAAGGGAAAAAGAGAACAGCCATATTACTACCTAATAAATCGATAAAACCAAAGTAATTGATATGCTAGTCTTGAGGTATGTTTACAATATGAATCCGGGGTCGAGAGCGGGGCGGGTGTATACAGAGTTTGGCATGTGGGATATGGATGGATATATACCTGCCTATACATATACATATGTCGGTTCCCAGAAAAGAACAAGGCCGAAGATTAACAGTTGTTACTGGGCTATATTATCATTATTTTCAAACGGCCGTAGTAATGCTTGTAATACATGCTTAACATAACTACCTAATGCTAAACCTGTCATAAGCTTGGCTCGAATATAGAGTATGTTAGCACTCAGGTCCCTTCAACTCTTCCCCCCGTGTATAGGTCCGGAATTATATGTTGGTTTGCAACAACAAAAAATACCTAGTATCTAACCGGACCCGGCTAGCTACCTTATTGGTCAAGAGGCGGTATAAGTAAATCCCCGAGGGGTCGGACACTTACATGCCTTAGTACTTAAGTATGTACGGGCACTAACTACTAGCTGCTTAACTACTACATACATACCTAGTGTACCTACGTCAACAGGTATGTACGTACAACCCCGTGGCAGGCAAGGGGATGGGGGGGCATGAAGTCATGTACATACTTGGGGAAAAAAAAGTAACACTAACTAACTAGAAGGCAAACTAACCCGCGTGCATGTTCGTAGCAAAGGTACCGACGACCTTCGTTTGGTTTGGTTTGGTTTGGTTCAGGGTCGTGTTGGATCAACTAGAGCGTGTTTGCGTGCCATCCCGTATTCTGACAACTGATTATATGCCAAATAGCAATATAGCGGCGGCCCCTTGCTGAGTTATAATAATATGGGTAGGTAGGTAGGCAGTGAACGAGTTTAATTAGTTCGCGGGGGGGAAGGGGGAGAGGAGAATCAAGGAGAAGTTTTTATAATAAGCAAGTGTATGATGCATAAGGTAGGTAAGTGTGTGGTTAGTATTGCGCTTGTATCGAGTACAGCAGTATTGTACATACAAATCCCATCATAAGCAACCCCCCTCAAACCCCCCTCCAAACAGCCGGGAGGGGGTGGGGACGTTGATCGAAGTATATGCTAGGTATGGGTTATGTATGTAGATGGGTGTTAAGGTTGCTGAGATTTTTGTCAACCTTCCACATATATAAACTTACTATAGGTCGTGGAGGAGGAGGAGGAAGAGGAGAAGGATCTATATCCCCGTCGAAAAAGTCCCCGGCATCTGCAGAAGCACGCAAGACGGTTTCGGGCCGTCGAGAACACAAAGGAGAAAAAAAGAAAAGAGAAAAAAATGACAACGGTAACGGTGGGAGGGGACGGAGGAAGGCAAGCGGGGGAAGAAAAAAAAAGAAAGCAAGAAAGAAAAGAAAGGGAAGGGGATTTACGGACATTAACTTACCTAGAGGCAGATAGTAGGTAACCTACCTAGGTAAGTTAACTGAGATCGATCGGTCAATCAATCGATCTATCAACTTACCTGTCCGTCGGTATGTCGGTATCTGTATAATCCAACAAGGTGACCTAGTTCCGGTTCATGATTTTCTCGCCATATCAGTTCATATCATGCCATTTCATGTGTCATTGTTCAATCGGTCTGCAGCACGTTTGCTTTACCTGTTCAGTCCAGAAAGTTGTCATTGTTACCTAACAAGGGTAGGTGGGTATTCAGTTATGGGAGGCAAAACCAGTCCTTTTTCTTTTTACTTTTGTTTCTTTCTTTTCTCCTGTCTGCATCTTCGTCTTTATATTAGGTTTCTTTTGTCTATGCTAGCACATGTATGCTATATATGCTTCTCAAGCTACGGAACTTGGATGTATCAGGTATTGATGCCAATCTGTGTAACCACGCACGTGAGGCATTGGAACCAACAGAACATTGTTAGTTAGTTACCATATAAGGGTAATGTTGCGGATTGATATAGGTATATCATATATCACCCTACCCGTAACTACATACCAAGGGGGGGGGGTTTCAATGTTATAGATAAATGTCCCCATGTAACTTGGGTGTAGTCCTGATTCAAGTAGAAATATGCATAATGTGGCGAGTTGCTATTGTACATCAATGTACAGACATCCCGAACCTCTTACATGATGGAGTCGAAAGCATGACCAGTCGTAAGAAGTCTCACATATCAGCTCAAGTTCCCAAGTTGCCAGGAAGTTTGTCTTTTTTGCGTTACAGTAACTACTGCTACTTACTCCAAGTTGAACCGGGTAGGATGCCCCTCTAGGCCACCCCGCCACCCCTCCCCCCTCTTGCCCCCCTTTTTTCTATCTATAGTCGCGATCGAGGGGGGAGGGGGAGGGGGACATAGCTCCAAAGTTCTGAATAGACCAAGAGAGGCAAGATGATCGATCAGGCTTTACCTAATTCTATACAATACCGTCTTAGGATTGGTGAGCCCTGTCTACTTTGAGCTGATCTCTCCCAAGATGGTCAGTATATACTACCTATTATCTTACGAACATGCGACATTCTTCTACTCAGCCTCTTCTTCTTCCTCCTCCTCCTCATGCTGCTTCTTTCCCTCCAACCTCTCTGATAATATCAGTAATCTTGGTCTGATGGTAGTGTTACATACCTAGATAACCAGTTCCAGTTCCTGATCATCCATGTTATTGCATGCTTCTCGTCGATGATCTGACTAGCTTAGAATTCTCTAATACCCCCATGGCTTTTAGCAATACATGCTCTTCACTTGAACTTCGATAGGTCATGTCTGCTTCTAGTCTCTTAATCTTGTCGTAACAATGCAATTAAATACTAATAATTCCCACTATACAGGTCTCCTGTTTATTGGTCTCGCTTCATCCTGAGTCCGGTCCAGTTTTCTACTATCAATAGGTTGCCGTGTAGGGGGGTATGCAACTCTACATACTTGACATGCTTGTTATACATGGATCGCATGGCATCGATACTACCACAACACCCCTTGTCCGTCTTCTCGACATCAAGGTGCCATAGATTATTTCTTTCCCTAGCGATTCTGTCTTAATAGCTTCCATCCACCCATCTCTGGCTTTGCCTCTTTCCGGCATGGAGAACTGTCTTCCTTCGTTTCGCCTTGTTTCGTGTTTCTGGGCCGTATATATCGTAAAGGGGAGGAGGGTATATATGCGCGCGTGTGACATATGACCTTGCTCATCGACCCAATTGCATCAGCCTCTATCGATCGCCGTCATCCCTCGTGCCGAACCGAATCTTATCCATCCGTAATCCCTCCCCTTGTGCCCCCAGTACGTCTGCATGTTCCTAATTACCGCGCATGCGCGGTCCTTGACCGTCAGCTTTATGCCCGTTATCATAACAGTGATGCATAGAGAGATCACACCGGTCTCAATAAATGCATTATCCGTACGCTCCTACACCATACGGCGCCGCAGACGAGGGCGACAGGTATTCTACCTGCGGGCATATTGTGCTAAACCCACCTATGGTATGAATCCTCACCTGGGGGGAGGCGTTCTTAGCCCGGTCTGTCATGTACATGTATCCATATGCAGCCTCCATGCACGTACAAAGGTGCATGTCGGATCCGCAAAAAGGAGATCTGTCTGCCTAGTCCAGCCTACTAATTTAGTTAGTTGTATATTACAGTCGCAACCAGTCTACCTGCGGGAGAAGATGAATGTAATAATGGTTGCCTACCATCTCAGGAGGATATGCGGCCTCGTCTGACCTGGGGTACATGCATACATTCATACACCCGTAGATACATCTATGAAGTTAGGCGAGGTGAGGCGAGACACCACCGCCATCCAGTTGGCGTATAGTATATCATCCGTTATCTCTCGGCCTTCCCACTCGTCGATCCATCTAGGCATCTATCGGCGTCGGCCAGCGTAGCATATGCGCACGCGTTGCCTCCATCAGCCTCTCGCCTCTCGCAAACGAGGTGACCTCGTGTCTGCCAGAGCATCTCTGTACTACCCGATACGAACGAGTTGGCATTTCACGACTTGTACCGCTTATGCTGCACAATAAAAAATTAATACCGATCATGCCATTGGTCGTTATACGTTGAGACGTAGTAGGAGTGTGTGTGTGTGTGTGACCCCCAGGACTAGGAAGATTAAGGAGAGATGAGCATCCCTATATACGCATATATGCATATATGTACAAACGCTTGCCCGTACCGAACTACGAAGTTAAAAACAAATTAGACCTGGTAGATGGACGTGGAGTTCCGGCAAGAATGGATATATTCTCTTACATCCGCGGCAGCACTTGCTGCTGCACCAGAAGATATACATTCGGATACATGTGATAATATCGAATTAATCGAATAATAGGAATATAGAGAGACAAGGAAGCTCCTGGAGGATTTCTAGGCTATCATGCATGGCACTTCAGCTCGATCAGGGGGAATAAAAGAAACCAGGGTCTAGCAGCAAATACAGGGCAAGGAACTGGCTGAAGTAGAAGATACATCGACAGAGACTCGGGGCGATTGGCAGGAATGTACCAGAAAAAAAATAAAGTGATCCAACGTAATATGGTAGATGTCGGGCATTAGTTTGGTCGGCGAATCGTTGAGCGGACGGGGAAGAAAAAAAGGGGTAGTGCTTACAAGTACAGAACTTAACCCGAAAATACTCCGACGATAGCTTCGTGACTGTGCCGGTTTGGCGCGAAGTGTAGGTATGTAGGTTAGTGAACTATTGAATTTAGTATACTATTTACGGGTACGTGTGTGAAAGAATATGTGTTATGATAAGCTAGCTAACTTGGAGAGTATCCGAACCCTCTCCAGAGAATCACGTCGACGGCTAAATATGTAGTAGTCAAGTTAGTATAACTCACGGTATTCATGATTCATACGACGTAAATAAATATCGAGATTTCCATCTCTCACGTTACAAGCCTAGCCTTGGAGATACAAATTACCCTCATGCTGGTTACTGGTAATCATGACTCTACGAGCGTACTGCATACTTACTTTATTCCCCTGGTAAAGAAAGGTAGACTTATAGCTTACCAGGTGACCTCGCGGAGGGTATTAACTCCCCTCGAGGGGGTCAGGTAAGGGGGTAAATATATACGTGGATGAGCGACCAAAAACCTATACAGAAGCCGTATCAACCAACATATAAAACACAAACGCACTCATATAATAGAACTTCACTCACAGAACATGAATGTGTAATCATCCATATTGTGCATCTGTACGTATCCAAATCTCAGAGAGCAAATACATAGTATATGCTTTAGCTTATACAAGGCTACATTCTAATTGCGTCGACATGTCGACAAAGCAGTCGTAGCTTGCCTCATGCCCGACTCAACTGCCTTTCCACAGAAAACGTACGCAATATCGAGAACACTTGGGGGGGAGACAAAGAAAAAAGCCTCAAGTGCCAATATCCTTTCCACCACGATCTAGAGGCCATCATTAGATGTGCGTGTTGATACCTAACAATCTCTCAATATTCCTACGTTGCCACCCACCCTTCCCTTCGGAGCTATTAGTAAAATACCTAGCCGCGAGAAAACGAACTCCCCTAGTAACCCTTACCTCAAGCCATTGCTCGAAACTTCGGCACGAATAAACGAAATGTTTGGGGGGGGAGGGGGGGGGGGGGTGTACAGATGGAGAGTGTAATTTACCAACAGCTGAAATGGATATAATTCGTATCCGATATCTATCACGCCGCGCACGCTATATACTCATAAAAGAAGATCTGATCCGGGGCATAGTTGTCGTTTGCGCGAGGAGCTAGAAACTAAAGATACATCAATACAGAACGCGGGCCATATATATATATATATATATATACAAAACACAGGTTCTTTGTTTGCCAGCAACCCCTTGTATACCTGCCCAATTCCTAGAGCCCAGTTCTCAAGTAAGCTACACCCTTCGAACTCGCTCAAAAACGTATGGGGGAAAAACCGATGGTGGTGAAGGCATAGATAAAGGGGGGGGAAGGAGGCTTCCTACAGGGAGGGTCTTTTCCATGTTCGAGTTACTGAGTGGCACTACAACTAGGTATATCCTACATCTCATAGTTATTATATTTAATAAATAAAAAACACCTGAGATTTATTACCATTGGTGCCCTTTAATAGCTACTACAAGATAGACATATGTAGAGCCCAGATGCCTGTTTCATGACAACAAACGAGGACATGATTCAGGCGCAACGAGGTTGAAGAGAACGTCATTTGATACTGCTACATAATGTACAAGAAAACCCATATTCATCAGGAGAACACATCTGGCAGACCAAGTCAAATATGTTGAATTTCACAGCATTTACTTGTTAGCTAATCACTCATATGGCATCTCGTAGTTTATGACCAAGGACTGTTAACAAATCAAGACATCAGGGCATATGCTGAGTGCCAATTAGATATGATTCAAGAGGAGCTAATAGGGTATCGTATATCATGATGACAATATGACATGAGAACTAGCATTACATCAATGGTAAATGCAGAAAAGGGAATACGCAGGTAGTAGTATAAGAAGAAGCAACGCAACAGCTACCCACGCATATCACTTTTTGGTCGTTGGGTTTTTGCATTAAGCGTCATCTCATAAAACTCGTTGGTAACGCCAGGCAAGCAAACAATTGAGCCACAAGATTCAAAATAGAAAGTATTGAGACAATGCGACAGACGTCTTAGTGTCGGTGCAGCTTGTCCTTGATCTTCTTTCCCAGGCTCTTCTTGGGAGAATCACCACTTCCCTTCGACCCGACACTCTCGTCAGATATGCCCTTCTCGTCTGATCCACCAGGGTGCACTCCCTTTTCTTCCAACAGACCTGTTTTGTGGATACAATCGTCAGCCATGTGTAATAAATCGTAGAGAAAGAAGGGGTAAAAGGGGAAAAGGGGAAAGGGGGGAGGATAGGGGTTTGTCCTAGGGTAACTTACGTTCAGCCTCCCTACCGGCTCCTGGTTTCGTCGCATCGAAATCCCCACCGTCGGCGTTCAGTCCAGTGCTCTTAACGTACTGCTCGCCGGTGCCTTCGCCGGTGCTCTTGGCGTGAGGGCCACTCTCTGGCTCTTCCTCTGCTACCTTATCTTCGCCGAGGACTTCCTTGCTTGCAGATGTCTCTGGGACGCCGGCATCGCCACCCTTGTCTCGCGCTACTTCTTCAAGGGACTTGGGGCCAGGGCCGTCGAACTTCTGGGCCTCGTTCAGACCGACACCCGCGTCGTTGACGTCGGTGGGGGCCGACTTGGGGTTCGTGTTGGGGTCTTCGGGATCCCGCACGTCATTCTGACCCTTGGTTGTGTCTCTTGGTACATCCGCTTCTTTGAGGTTGGCAGAAGGGTTATTCGGTGTGTCCTCACTCTCGACGGCGGTGCCAGTCTGCTTGGAGAATGCAGCGGGCTCGGTCTCGCCAGCCGAGCTATTGGCATCAACCTTGGGGTCCTCTGTAGCCAGTCAGAATACGATGTTCATCCACTTTATATAAGAAGAGATGGAGAGAAAGATGGGATATAGTACCGATATTGCCAGCGTCATATGGCTCGCCCTTGGAGGTGTCACCGGTAAGACCTGAGACGGGTTCCTCGCCGTGCTGCTGGTTATCTCCCCAGACAGCTTTCGCTGCGGCGGCAGCCATGTTGTTGACGGTCTCCATCGAATGTGTAGGATCACGTAACAATTACTAGGTATACGTAGGATAGATACCTAAGGTAAGGCGAGGCCAAGACAAGAAGACGAGACAAGACGTAGTAGTGGGCTGCTTGGCAAGAGTGGGCGTGGAGCTTATTTGATCGTGAGGTGGTAGTAGTAGTAGTAGTATGGAATCTGGGGAAAATAGGGAGGTCTTGGTAGAGGTCTTGGTATAGGTCTGGGTAGTTTGGCTGAGCTGTCTGGGCGAAACTTAGCGTAAAAGGGGGGAAGGTTCATTATTATATGTGTTTGTCTCTATTTTTGCTACGGTGACGATGAATTGGTAATCTCTGACGTCTTTAGCTTTGGCAGCTTTTTGACTAAATCGATGGCGTATCTCGTGCAAGGGTTCCATACCTTTTCTGGCCCAGCTTGATTTGAAGTTGGAACAAAACAATGAAAAAGAAAAAAGAAAAGGAAAAAGAAAAGGAAGAGAAAAAGGGAGTGTCTGTTCCAGTTACTTGCGACGACAGTTCCCCCGCAGCCCCCGGTGGATTTCCAGGCCGTTGGAACACCCCTGTTCTCTCCCCCATACTGACATGTTAGTGGATTCGATCCCGATTTCGAATCCCCAATATACCAAGTTAAGTAGTAGTTGATACTTTAGCTTACCTGGTATTAGTACTAAGGTAGGTACTGGGTAAGTACAGTAGGTACGTAGTACTAGGTTAGGTGTTTCTAGCGTATATACCTACTAGGTTACAGCTTTGGAAGTGGGGTGGGGTAGGTGACACCAACTTTCGTCTTGTCGACGTCACCTTTTCTGTAAGACGTGTAAGAGTCCTAAATATTGTATGACGCAGGTGTCTTTCTATTTCTCCGAACGAACGGGTCGTCTCACAAACATAGAATGCCGCTACTAGACAATGACCCTTCCAATGCGTTACGAGCTTATGCTAAGTACTACATCCTGCTCTAGACCAAACCATCAGAAAATGGGAAGGCCCTTACCCTGTCATCCATCTCTTGGAATCTCCCCTTCTTTCCAACTAGCCACATGTACGCTGGATGCCACTGCATATAACTCGCCGGAGAAGCAGCTGTCCAACAGATCTTTGGTAGATTCTTTGGAACTGTCCAATCTTACGACTGGAGCTCATCTCTTTCATTGGCTGCGCTGCGTGATGCAGGCCGCCGAAGGACGAGATCATGCTGCGTTAAGTTTGGCCCATTCCAGAACCGCCATCTTGATGACGACCACCACTACCTACACAAGTAGTAGGCAGGTACTCCATTTCCTCCTGGTCACTGACTGCAGGAGTCTGGGCGTCGGGCCACTCGCTTGCGAGACGGTCTGGAAGAATCCATTGCGAGTACCCGACTACTTGTCCAGTTTCCGAGTCTACGGCAACCTGGTGCCTCCTGTGGTCTCTGTCCGTAAGGAGGCTTTTTGGATACCGTTTGCTGGCCTGCTCAATCATATACTCTATCGTCTTGTCCCCCCATAGGAGAACATAAGTGGGGCCTGTCCAGAAAGCTGATATGTTGTTGTAGGCTAGAAATAGGTAGGGATGAGAAAGGGGGGCTTGGGTGAAGCCATCTGTAATAACATAACATGTCTTCTAATGATACCATATATGCCTACATATATGTATGTAATTGTACGTAGGTAGGTAGGTATCATCCAATACTCCCTAGAGAGGCAAGTGCTTACACACTACACAACTACGTTAACCTATATCCGCCTTGGAATCCCCAATGATGTTTTTTTTTTTTCATTCTATCTACCTCCTAGCATACCTATACTTACATAGACGTAGATTAACATCAATCAAGATTTGGTATACCGGTGCTTGACCTCTCAATATGCATGTGGCTGGACCAGCTTCTTCCAGCTGGCCCCCGAGAGGCAGCTAGCGCAACATCGATTAGGCCCAGGAAATCTTTTTGGCGCATTCTAGAAGGACCGGTTTCGTTGGCTTCGTCGCCCTGGGAGACTCCTATAGTGCCGGCATCGATACTGGTGTCGACGGCCGAGAAGACGATTGCCGCCATGGCTTGCATGCCCATCCACAGCTCATTGCATTTGACCTTTCTAAAAGCCACGGAGGTCCGAACGCGACATTCCAGTTCTTGCCATGCACGGGTCCCGAGACCGAGGAGGTCCTCTCGGGCGGCGACGGGAGCCAGATTGATGCGTTCAACGCTTCCCTCCCGACCGACTTCGCATTTCTCTCCATCGGCGGAAACGACCTTGAGTTCTTCGACGTCATGAACGCCTGCGTGTTCCGCTTCTACAACTTCTACTCGGGCACATGCGAGACAGCCCTCAAGAGCTAACATGACCCAGGACTCCGGTCTGCGTATACGTGAAGTCTTCATCGCACCCAATTCCATGTGGTATGTTCCAACGTACTATGGCAAAACCTTCCACCCTCGGTCCATGGGACATGAGACGATAAGAGACAAAATTTACGAGACGTGGCGTGAGTCGGAGAAATGAGACATGCTTCACTGCGGAATGAGGCAGCAAATGTGAGACCTGATTCTCGGCCCATGAAATACAAGACATTCCTTATTTTAGTCGTCATGTTAGAAATAGACCAAAGCTTTTCTATTATAAACCACAGTGTTAGGGCGATGCCTCGTATAAAAGAAATGTTAGCTGGGAATTTCCCAAGAGACCGTTTGGCTCACCTACGAATCGAACGGAGAACGATGAATTTAGGGGTCGGGCCGTCGTGGTAACCTTGAACTCCTTCCAGTCATCACCCACGCCCCAAGCCTTCTGTGGCTGCCTTGTTTCACAGACTAGGGCTATTAATCAGAATGACTGTTGAGGATTCTAATCCCAAATGTCCTAACTGGGAACTCTGTAGTGACCCCTGAGCCTCACTTCTCTCGCAAATCCCCGACGGTAGAGATGTAGCTTAGTAGCATATATATCTTCCTTCCACACGTCCTGATTGCCACTATACCACGGGTACGATCGATCATTCTCTATCTGACGTGAGTATCTCGGTCTATTCGTGGTGGCAACTTATACGGTATCAGCGGCGGGGGCAGCAGCATCGACAGCGGCAATAACATCACCCCTATGCTTAGATGCCCATGTACCTAGGTATAACGAGAGTTGTTTAACTAGGTTAGGTGTCTTGACCTCATGACCCTTCTGAGAAAGCTTTCATATTAGCGAAACCACCACGTGGGGTAGAGTGGTATAAATATCTAGTACGGCGTATCCATAGAAGCATTACGGAATCAAGCCGCGCAAAAGGGGTAGTGGGAACATTATTAAGTAGGTACCTACCAGACCTACCTATCAGTCTAGGTGAAAGTAAGTTGTCGAGATATTTCCAGCGGCTGCCAAGAGGGCTGACATAGCCCATAGGGCTGAATTGGGGGTGAACACATAGGCGCACCGTAGTGCGGAATTCTAGCGCTAGACACCTACATTGGTACATCTATTACCCCAAATAGGAAACTGAATATTAGGTTAGTACCTACATAGGTAGGTACAGGGAAATCCTAGCGGTTGCAGGTCATCCCCCTTGACTTTCAAGTCTTATGAGAACATATTAGTATACTTCTGTACTTCTTCAACCCCAATCGGGCATCTTCCCTCCTAGGTTCAACCTGCTCTCTCCCCAGCACAATGAGATCTAGATAAGCTCAGAGGATCGCATGCGGCGGACCTGCATCATAGCTCGCATCTGCCGGTGACCAGTCAAGTCTCTTCCCTGGACCTAGAACAGTTCTCATATCAACTTAAAATCTAAGCCATGGGTTTTCGTTGGATGCCGTGGTTTCGGCCTCGCCTCAACTCCTGGTTCTTATATTACCTACGTGCCGTCTTTTCCCTTGGACTCCCCTGCCACGACGATGGTGACTCTTCTAAGTACTCTTACCTCTGACTTCCCGACGAGGAAATATGCTCTCTTTCTTGGCCACCTTTTAACCATGTTGACTACACCTGGCCGTCGGTGTCGTTATTTTTGGCAAGGTGAAACACGGTGAATCGCACGTTACGCAGTCGTCGCTATCGTTCTAAATATGAAGTCCTAACGTAAGTCTCGAGATGGCTTAGACGTTGTCTAGGAGGAGTTAAACAAGAAAAATTGGATGCTCTAACCAATATCCGGATACACCGTCGAGGAGTCAGTCAGTCAGTCGGTCAGTCCTAGAAGACGATGGCTACGAGACTTGGATATATAACCCTTTCCGGGTCCTTATTTCTCGAGGCCATTCGAATGCCATCGACATACCAACCACAGTTATCACCGTTCTCACATACGCTCTCATAACCTTGGCTCACAGCTCTGAATCTGCATCGTAAACCCGAAATCTATACCGACAGCAAGATGGTTCTGATACTTCCCGCTGTGATAGCAGGTGGTACTAAACCTCCAAAGGACAACACGGGGGGAGGCGGCTCCAATTCAGGAGGCGTGAGTGACTTTCCTCGGGCAGACCTTTGAGACTGCCTCCACCCCGCCAACACTAGCTAACGATGAGAATCTAGGGCCAAAGTGGTAGCCGCCATGTCGGAGAAGAGGCTTTAGGTGCGGTCCCCGTATGATATCTCCACATAGTCAGTGGTACCTACCTATGCTCTGGGGGTATTCAAGAGAGAGGAGAGGAATGAAATCACGGGAGGGCGGCTGGCTGGTGAAAGTATTTACTAACTCAGTGCCGCCTCCAGGTTACGAGTGGAGAGAAAGATAAGAACGAACAAGCAGGCGAGAACAAGACGGAGACGGAAGTTGAGTAGGACGCGGAAGACATAGAAGATTCTGGGAATTGTTCGTTGTTACAGGAAGCAGCTAGGGTACATTTATATAGCTTGCTAAAGTCTCCGAGAACTCCATTCTCGAAGACTCTCTCTTCTCAAGAATACAAGTCACTACCACATCATCTTCTTAGAAACCCCTTACATTCGTGCATGTGGCTCGGGGCCAATGCCGTCACAGCAGAAACAGAGTATGGCTGGAGCTGTGTGGCACTTTGCGGCGTAAGAGATGATGGATATGGCTTAAGTTAAATGATATAAACAGTACTCAAGACGGATACCCCGCCAACGATAGCAGTGAAATAAAAACAACGTAGCAAGACGGTCCCGCCGCGTCATAGGTAGGTAGGACACGTGTTTGGTGGATGAATCTGGAGATTGGCGTGAATCTAGGTAAATGATTGTTTGTTATTTGATTGCTTGGTAAACACACGAAGTAGATACAGGGGGTGGATAGCCAGCTGGAGGCAGGGTGAATATCACAGGGGAAGAAACAGAAGGATATTAATTGATTATTGCACGATTAAAATAGATCACGAAGTATGTAAAGTATTTATTCATTTGGGACATACGTCTGTCTGCCTTGCTATTGTTGAATCATGGTGCTTGAAGCAATTCTTCGAGCGACCGTCCAGCGTGGACACGAAAGCATCAGGTTGGTCAAGAAAATATTGAGTGTACGAACACCGACGAGGCCTGTACAAGATGCACCCCATGTATGCATAGGGATGACCTGGGAGTATGGCTACGCGTGTTCGCGTAATGGTAGAATATAGATACACAGGACAGGGACACATTCAAAATACCATCGCGAAGGTGAGTGCAGGCCCATACCGCGTCACTCAACACGATGCAGTTCCACCCGACTTCGTTTACTGCAAGTCTTCCTCATGACACCACGCGCAGTGATGTGCATAACGAAAAACAGAGAAATGGTTGAAGAAAGCAAAAATTGCGATCAGTACGATCCCGAAGGATAATACAGGACAGTCAACTCCGCGCTGTGCAATGCAGGCCTCCTGCCCTACCACAGGAAATTCTTGAGCTTCCCGTGATTAATCAAGGTAAGTATGAAGAAAAGAAAGGAAAGAGAAATTCCAAGAGGATGGGAGGAAGGCCAGGCTTTTATACCCCAGAGGATGGGGAAAAGTGGACCACATCACGTGCGTAGGTGGTTGGTTGCCTGATGACCAATAGGAAAAATTCCGGCACGGTGCAATAGTAGATAAGTACTAATGATATCGATTAAAGCTTAGTGGGGACGGCCCGCGGGGCAGTTGGAAAGGCAAGGCCTTGTTGATTCACATGGACGCCCTACCTACCCCCAATAAGTAATTCAAGGCTGCTTGGAAGGTACGAGAACCTTAGTATTCCGCACAACTGCTTTTATGTCAGTGTACAGACAACTTTGAAGCTGAAGCTACCTCTTTATCTTCGAGAATCCTCAATGCTTCCGCTTACACTGAACTTCTACTGATTATTGTTGCCCATCGATGCACAGTACCGCAATTGATTTTAATTGTCGTATATACACTAAACAGCAAAATGCCAGTGGACTACAGCAAATGGGTGGGTGATGAATGAACTCTTCTGAAGATATATATATACCTTCGTCGATGCCAGCTAGCTGAACAACACACTAACCGACCTTTCCATCTAGGACAATTTGGAGCTCAGCGACGACTCCGATATCGAGGTCCACCCCAACGTCGACAAGCGCTCCTTTATCCGTGCAAAACAGAACCAGATCCACGCCGAACGCCAACAGCGCCGACACCAGATCGAGACTTTGAAATATGAACGTCAAATCAACGATGGCTTACTGAAGCGTATATCCGCGCTTCTGAGCGCCCTCAAATCCCATGCCGCCGACGCAGCGACCCGGAACCCCGGCGAGGTTGCCTTCCAAGCCGTGATGGAGTCGGCTGGCAACCCGGAGGATGACAAGCCCCCTGCCCGCCCCGAGGGTGTTCATGCTCAGGTCGAGCAACCGCCTTCGTACACCAAGATGATGGCTACATTGCTCGACCAAGTGAACAAAACCCTCGACGAGAAGAAGCCCGCCGACCGCTACACTGCGATGGTAGATGAAATCGGGAACCACCTTTCGCAGGTGGAGGACCTTCAGAAGCAGTTGCTGGAGAAGCTGGCCGAGTTGGAAAAGGAGGAAAACCGGAAAATCACAAGCGAAAGCATTCACACTGGTTTCGATAGCTCCTGGGTGGCCAAGTCTACGCCGTCTACCTCCGGGGACGGGGGCAAGAAGAAGGAAAGCACAGTTGAGCTGCTGAATCCGAATTACTCTGCGCCCAAGCCGGACGATTCACAGGCTGGGCCGTCGTCGGCGGCAGAAGATGACAACGAAATAGACGCATCTCCCGATGCTCGCAAATTTGCCAACATCAAAGCTTCAGACTACCGAGAAAGCCATGCTTTCATTGCTGCGCACCCGCACATCTTGGCTGAGAAGGAGACCGACGGCATCCTCGTCATGGCGTTCGATGCACAGCTTGAGAACAAGGATGACTTTGCTCGGCAATGCGTTCACCAAGCTCTGTTACTTCAGTACTGCCGTTCGCTGGGTAGAGACGGAGTGGCCCTGTTTTTCAAGCGCATCACCACCAAAGGTCACCAAGCACAGGAAGTCTTCTACAAGGATGTCCAGGATACATACTTCAGAATCAAGAATCGGGCAGCTGAGATCAATGCGCAGCGGGCAGCTGGCAGCGGAGCGGGCGAGGACGTGGAGCAGATCCAGCTCCATGCGGTCGAGCCTGGCACGGAGATCAAAATCAGGATCCCAGCAGAGAACAGCGAGGAGGAGGAGGAAAAGAAGGGGCGGGCGATTTTCGAGAACTTCAAGCCAGAGATGCGAAAGGCTCTGGAATCGGGCAGCTTGGACAAGGTCAACGAGGTGCTTGGCAAAATGAAAGTGTCCGAGGCCGAGGAAGTTGTCGGTCTCCTGGGCGAGGTAAGATGAAGCTCATGAACGAAAGTGGGCCTGGGACATTGCTAACAAATATTTCCTCTAACTAGGCCGGTATCCTGAGCCTCGAAGAACAAATAATAGACGCGACGACGGCCGAAGGGCAGAAGAAAATCAAGGAGATGGAAGAAGAGGCTGCATTAGAGTCGTATGCCGATGATCCTGAGTAACATTATAAGGACTGTCCGGATGTTGGCCCCTTCACACACGGCCGAATTGAGATTGTCGGGACTGAGGAATTGTAGGTAGAGGATTAGGAAACCACTCACGAACAATAAAAGATACCCATGGTTGTTAACATGGAATTGTTATTAAATTTTGTAGCTCGTGTATACCTGATTGGTAGGCAGTTACATTGCTAAATATCGCGAGCAGACCCGTCTAAGGTACGCACCATCGCCTGCTAACTAAGAGGCATATTGATAAAGGGGGCAAGCCACCTGATGTTATCTTCCTCATGTTAAGCTAAGACAAAAGGCAATCTCTAATAAGGAGTGTAGGTAGGTACTAAACGGGTAGAAAGTAGGTAGTAGGTAATAGGTAGGTCTGGTATGTAGCGCGGTGAGTAGATATTCGAGACCCCCCTAAGACTGGACCATTGGTAGCGATATTTATGAAACGTAGGCGCCCTCTAGTGTCCTAAGCACGGAAAGCTTGGGAATAGCGAAATTGTACCTACGTAGGTACTACTTAGTAGTATATAGTGATATTAACTTTAAAGTTAAGTTTATCCATCAGGAGTCGGGAAGCACTTTTTTGCTCGGATAGAACACGAATCTAGGTTAGATGGGTGACATGTACGTACCGTTTACATAGTGAGTCCTACGTAAGAACCAAACCTATGTATGTAGGTAGTAGGTACGTTGTTTTTTTCTTTTCTTTTATTTTCCCCCGAATGTGCATTGACGTGTAATGATACCATGGATGCATGCTGCTGGCCCCCCCCAATTCGATGAGATCGTTTCCAACCTTTCGAGTTTGCTGGATGCAGATCGCCCTTCTTCCCGTAGGCAGTGTTAGTATTGTACGGAGGTCCCTACCAAAAGTTTTTTCCTTTGCCAAGACGCCAAGAGATTGGCAACAGCTGTGAACCCATATTTTTGCAGCCCTCGTAGATCCTATATACTCTTAGCTATAGAGATACATGAGTTGCCGCCGACATACTGGTGTAACGAGGAAGGTCAATATATTGACTTAAACTACTTAAATTCGGTAAACAAGACAACCTAGTTACATGTAAACACACTCGTTTAAGTCGGGGGGGGGGAGGGGGGGGGGTTAAAAACATTAAATAAGTGTATTATTTAGTGGCTATAGGGGTATCAACGCCTTTAGATGTGGCTGAATGTGGCTTATTAGGGCAGCTGGCAGCTGTGGCTAAGGGTCTTGGCAAAGGAAAAAACTTTTGGTAGGGACCTCCGTACATTAGTGTATACTAACCTAAGCAAAACTCGGGTATAGTGTAAAGGTAGAGAGGGGAAGGACATGGGGAGAAAAGAAAGAGGTTGGCCAAGACATGGATTACACTAGATATGTAATCCGTATGCTGGGGGCATAATCGGAGTTGATTAGTTGACTCGTACATCAATGATACACTGAGTGGAAAGTTGATGGGCCGCTAGGTACTAAAAATAATAAATGACAAAAAAAGAGGGAAACGACACTAGCTCCTAACACTAACAGGTTTGTATTGGCTATTGGTAGTGTTATTGTTAGGTGAGACGTGAGACGTGACCTCCGACGCAAGAAAGTGAAACAGGTGATAAAGCAACGGGTACGTAAGGCTAGACAGGTGTGTATGTACCTAGGTCACTGTATTTACCTCAGTGCTCAGGGACCTACCTACATACACCACTACACTACTCAAGAAGCCTGTGTAGCGCAAACCACGCCTCTTAAGCGCATTTTGAGGCGGAGTTTCCTGACCAGTCAGGTTTTTCATGTTTGGTGGAGCTGAGCTCGTGTTAGACAGCGGTCGTCGGCCTCGTCTCTGTCTCCTATTTTTTTTTGTCGGGACTACTTCTTTTGTTGTACATGTATTTCTAATAGGGCTCTGCTAAACGCCACTAACAACATCGGGGTAACGCAAACTGTTTTTTCTCTCTCGTTTCTTTCTACACTACTAACAATGCTAGCAGCTATCTAACACTACGGATTACTCTTAGCAAATCATCATCATGATCTACACTTGCAATGCGGGTAGCCAACCTCCGGAATTCTTCCAGCTTTTTTACTGCTTTACAAATCACAACGCAAGGAAAGAAAATAGAATGTTTTCTGTGAAGTCATATGTCTATTTTCTCTCCCCCTCCCCAACCACCGCAAAGTTCTGACAGGCGTGAACTATGAACCCCATGAATTGACATCGGAACCCTCGCGCGTGCGTCGTTTGTCAATACATAGGTCCGTACGGAGTAACCTAAAACACTTTACTTGCAATACTATACTATACTAAGCGGCGGCCGCGTAACACCCGAGGCTAAGAAGAGAGACGGGCTGCCGAGATGGCGCGCGTCTCTGATGGCTTGACTTGAACTTCAAGTGCGCTCACCCGTTTCATAGGGCATTGCAAAGCACCTACGGAAGCAAGATGGTATGTACTAATAATTGGCGTACTTGGAGGGCTGACGACGTTAGCAGAGGGGGCGCAGTCAATTTCGGCAGCCGATGGGACCTCCACTTGAGAGAACCAAGAGAGCCAACCAACCAACCAACCAACCACTTGGGCCCCACGGGCAAAAAAGGTGGTTGTCGTGTACTATGGTACTGTAGTGTAGATCGAGGACCCTTGGATCCTTGGCATCTCTTTCACACACACCCCGGTCCCGCCCAGCTGCCGTCATGTCATGCAAGCCACACACAGTTGTTAGTTATGCCGGGTATGCGTGCGTGAGGGAGAGAGGCTCATCCTTTTCGTATTCGACCTTACGCTACTTGCAAGGGTTTCTGGAAGCTTGCGGATTTATACTTAAGAGGTAGATGATCCCTCTCGCCTGGGGACCCTCCGGTCCCTTATTTTGGTCTATACCTACCTAGTCTTCTTGTATACGTGTGTGTGTGTGTTTCCTTTGCTTCTGGATATATACTTTGTTGCATACCTTACCTGCTTTGTTATATCCTTCTTTTGGTCCTGCTTGTACTCTGAATAGATAGGAGAAGACCAGCAGTTCCTACCTACACTCTACGATATAGTCGTCGTTTTATATCCTTCCCCCCCGTCTCTTCAGCCAACATGATTTCCCCTATATCATGTACATACCTAACTACCTTCGCCGCTCTGACGGCGACGGTCTACTCGATGCCGCAATTAGATATCTCTAGCACTTTATCCGTGGGTGTCAGCGTCACCACCACGTCGACCGCGGCTACTTCCACCTCCACCGCGGCCTGCAATAACTCGCCCGACCTCTGCAGCCAATCTTATGGTAGCATCACTCACATGGGCGCACACGACTCGTCCTTCCTCCGAGACTCTAGCACAGGCAACTCGGTTGCCGGCAACCAGTACTACAACGCCACAGTCGCCCTCGATGCCGGCATACGACTACTGCAGGCTCAGGTGCACGACAAGGACGGCGCCATCGAACTGTGTCATACCACGTGCGATCTTCTCGACGCTGGCACTCTGCAGGACTGGCTCGTAGCCATCAAATATTGGATGGACAACAACGCGAATGAAGTGGTGACACTCCTCCTCGTCAACTCGGACAACAAGGAGGCTTCCGAGTTTGGCAGCGTCTTCTCCGCCTCCGGCATCGACACGTACGGCTACACGCCCTCGGGCAGCAGCTGGCCGACTCTGCAGGAGATGATCAGCGCCAACACGCGGCTCGTCACCTTCATCGCCTCCATCACCGCCGACACTTCGTACCCGTACCTGCTGAACGAGTTCGACTACGTCTTCGAGACGGCGTACGAGGTGACCACGCTCGCGGGCTTCAACTGCACGCTCGACCGGCCGACGACGCAGTCGTCGGCGTCGTCGGCCATCTCGGCGGGGATGCTGCCGCTCATGAACCACTTCGCGTACACGCTGCTGACGTCGTCGATCATGATCCCCGACGTCAGCGACATCGCGGTGACCAACAGCCCCTCGACCAACACCACGGGCAACCTCGGCCTGCACGCCCAGAACTGCCTGTCCGAGTGGGGCACCAAGCCCGTCTTCGTCCTCGTCGACTTCTTCAACGAGGGCCCCGCCATCGACACCGCCGACACCATGAACGACGTCTCCGACCCCGTCGGCCGCCAGTCGGTGGGCACCGGCTCCGCCGTCGAGGTCAGCCGCGGTCTGCGCAGTGCCAGCAGCAGCGGGGGCGTCGGGGCGCTGGTCGCTTTCGTTGCGGCCGCGTTGGTGTTTGCTTAGAAAAAAAAAGTCCCGATATGGTTTGGGTTTCTTTTTTTTTCTCATACCGTATATACCTACCTATACTTGAAAACAAGTCTATGGGGGAAGAGAGGGGCTCTTTTTTTTTTTTTTTTTTTAATTTCTTATGTTATACCCCTGAGAGAATCCTTTAAAGAGGGGGTTGAGGAATGGTTTTTTTTTTCTTGTTGTTTCGAATCTCGCATAGCGATGGCGTTTACTGGAACTCTTCTGGGACCACAAGAGGCCATGGTTGGTAGTGGGATATAGAAAAGACGAGAGGAGCCCATTTTCGGCTCCTCTTGATACGAAAGCTGGAAGCGAAGCTTTTGAGAAGATGGGACTAGGATAGATCTGTCCAATGTTTAGATCGATTCTCGTGGCTACTATGGTTGAGCCTTCGTGGAGTTGTTCAAGGGGCCAACTGGAAAGAAAAATAAAGAAAGGACGAGGAGGGTTGTTTGTATAGGGGATTGAAAAAATATATCTCGATTGATAGGCGGAAGATATATATAAAACATATATGAATACATATACAAACCAGTAAACCCCCGTGACATACACTTGTTACCTATATTGATATGCTGATTGTGCTTCGTGAATTGCCGAAGGAACTAAAACTACGTCTGCATGCGGCCGATTCCGATAAGTAGGTACCAACGTAAATTGTGTTGTGTAGGACGATGCAATGGATGGGTGCATTGATGTACCCCAACTTCAAATGCATCATTAGCTCGTAACCTACCTACCTACCTCCCTCTATGTAGGTACGTTAAAGAAAATTAAAAAACCTCAGCCTTATGGATGCCAAGGTGCATGATAATCGCACGATCAAACTCTTCATGCTCCGAAACTCTTTTGCACAGTAAAGACGCCATTCATACATCATCACTTTAAAAAAACTTATTGCTCTAACCTCCTCCCTTCTAAAGCGGAATCAGTTACATACATAGGTTAGTTAATCCCCTCCTTTTCTTTCTTCCTTCCTTCCGGCCGACTCCCCCACAAAACATCGGCATCGTCATCGTCAGATCAGGATTTACCTACCTAGCACATTCATATTCACACACATCAATACATACAGTTTACGTCCCTTAGTCTGTGGCACTACTTAACCTAACCTATCTAGGTACCTACTCATACTGATTTTCTTATCAGGTTGGTTTAGGTAGGTATCTATCTAACCTAACCTGCCTTTCTTAGCTGAAAAAGTCAGGATAACTAATAGAGAGAGAGAGACGGGTGAGAAAATAGTTAGAAGGGGTAAAAGAAAATAAAAAAAATGACAGACTACACCCAAGTCCCGACGCCGGAGCGCTGCTACGCAGACTTTTGTCTGATCCCCGTATGGTTTTTTTTCTTCTGTTGTACCTACCAGGCCCCCCTTTTCCTTTACCCTTCCCCCCCCCCTTTTTTTTTCGTTTCTTTTCTTGATCTATCTATCTGCACACACACACACACACACACGTCTATACCACAAAACAATGAGTTACCTAGTACCCAACTGACGCGATCCATCCAATCCCGGCGGCAGGTCGGAACGGGCAGCACCTCCGTGGCCGAGGAGGTGGCCGAGGTGCAGCGGCTGCTGCGCGCGAGCGGGCTCACCTACACGATGCACTCGGCTGGCACGACGGTCGGTACGCTTCCCCCTTTTTGCCCTTTTTCCCTTTTTTCCCCTTTGCCCTAACCTAGCCCCTTTTCTTGTATTATCTCCTTGATGATCTCAAGTCTCGTATTGTTGCAAAAAAAAAAAAAAACCAAGCGCGATATGGTTTCTTTTTTTTATTCTTTTTTTTTACCCAACCCATACCATAATACCCCTCCCCCCTGCCCCTCCCCTTTTCACAGAAACCCATATATATATATATACCTACCTACATAAATCCAGAAAAATAAAAAAAACCCACCCCACTAACGCGAAACCCGACAAATTCTTCAAAAAAAAGAGGGCTCGTGGGACCAGGTCATGAAGGTGATCGGCCAGGCGCACAGCCTGGTGCATTCTCGGGGCGTCGTCAGGGTGCAGACGTCGATGCGCGTGGGCACGAGGCGAGTCCATCTCTCTCCTAATTAGCTTTGCGCTCAGAAGAAGAGCCAGGGGGAAAAAAAATTCGAATTACTAACCCTGACGCAGAACGGACAAGAACCAGACGGCTAAGGACAAGGTCAAGAGAGTGGAGGATCTCCTGGGCAAGCAATCCTAGGTTACCTAGCTAGGTCAGCTCCTCAGGGGAAAGGGGTCGTCGCTGCTGCGATGCTGTGTCCCTAAGAACGGTTCGTCACAGAACGAGAATGACACGTACAGAGGATCTGTCAATTCATCTGAGTTACAACTAAAACAGACGTGTTCGTTGCGCAAATATATATAATATATGTGTAGCAGTTTATCGATGAGAATATCATACAACTATTGCACAGCCACATGCTATCCTAGCAACTATTAAACATAAGTACAGAAGTATGTAGAAAGCAGCCTTCGCCCGTACAAATGCATCGACTTTTTTTTTCTTTGGAGAAACCTCTTCGTGATGTCGTTTTCCCTACCAGCCCTCTTGTTGCCTCCCTCTCCTTTACCCTCTTTTATTCTCCCGTATTAAAATCTCCCGACTTTTAAAAATAAAGACGCGTATAGTAGAGAGGGGGAAAAAAGTGAACTTCCTATGCTCGGACAGTTTGCTTTCTGCTCGACTTACGCAGTTCCTTCTCCTTCTCCTTCTCGAGGTATTTCTTCTGCGCCTTGGCATCCAAGGCGTTGAGCTCGGCATCACGCTTCGCCTTCCTGGCCCTGTCCCGTTCTAGGGCACGCTCCTCGGCCTTCTCCTCATCGGTGAGCTTCTGGATCTGCTTGATGCATTCGTCTCTGACGCTCCTGATCTTGCGGGTGACCTCCGGTCGGAAGTGAGCCGAAGATGCTAGATGATCAGGAATCCGCAGGAAGTATGAAAAGAGCGGGAGGACATCGTCGTAGTTGTTTGATGAAGGTAGTCGGTATCGCAAGAAGATTCGCTTGCGCGGAACCGCCTCATCCAACCTAAAGCCTGGTTAGTGTTTGTTCTCAATACTCCAGTAAATATTTGACAACAGGGAACACCCAAGGGTTCAACCTGATGTAGGGCCGAAGATACCCCTTAGCAAATGGAAATGACTTACGTCTTAGGTTTGTCAACCGGTTGGTCGCTGATGATGATATAATCAAGCAGGTCTCCGGCTTTCTTGACCGCGGCGGCGAGCTCGTCTGTGAGGAACGTTGCGGTGATCTCGGCACTTTCACTCATGACGGTTGCCCAGATGGGTAGCTTCGAGTTGTCCTTGGTAAAAGTGATAGACAAGTCGTATCGGTCTTCGCGAAGCTGTTTCATCCTCTCCTTGTTGACAATAGCCCATACAAAACCATCATAGGCACTCTTGGCATCCTTGCTCCTGATCTCGGCAGCACCTGGAAGAGCAGGCACGATCTGAGCCTCCCTACCGTCGAAGGGATAAATGGTGGCTTCCACCACATCCTCGGGCGAGCCAAAGCTATCAAAGAAAAAGCCAAGGACAGTCTCCAAGGCAGTCATGAGCGGGTTGAAACGCTTAATCACAGACAGCTTGATGTCCATGAAGGCAACATTCTGTCGACCGGTTGCGTACGAGGCAAATTCGAACAAGCTCTTCTCCTTCAGCAACTTCTCAGGCTCGGGGTCGGACTGTGGCGATGCGCCGAAGCCAACCAGCGCGAATTCGCTAGTCAAGGCAGATGCATGGGCCTTGATCCATGCCTTGGCCTTGGTACGGTTGAGCCTGGTGCCAATGAAGTGGACGGTGAATATGACAGCAATGACAGACAGGATGAGCCCCTCGGCGCGGAAATCGCTGAGGCTGTAGCGCTCATGAACATTGTACCATTTCGTATAGGGAAGACCTGTGGGAGCCGGGCCACCGAGATTCGCACCACCAGAAACGGGCTCGAAAGGCACAGGCGACGCCGACGCAGCCTCTGCAAAATCGGCAAAATCTATGAAATATATTGTCAGTTCGTGTTCGCCTCACAGACGTGATTTAACAAGAATCGCTGGTGCAATTGCTGTTATCACCGAAGAGAATATGACAAGCTCGTGGCCTGCCGACCCTCCCCGGGAACAGGAACGCGCATTATCATCTGTCTCACATTGGAAAGCCAATTGGATTAAAAAAAAACATACCAGAATCGGCCGAGGCAGCAGGAGCCTCAGGGGACTTGCTACCGCCGACGATGTTCTTGAGAAAATCCGCCATGGCTGTTGACACTCGCGCAGGACTTGCTTGCGCAGCCGAAGTTGAGAGAGCCACGATTCAAAATGCACGAGGCAAAGTTGAGAAGCTCAACGAAACCCACAATTCGGATGCACGGACTCTGACCTTATTGGCTAGGTATGCTTATTACCTAATAACTGGAGAAGCTACGGATTACACTACCTACCTATGTAGTGCCATCCATATCCCGGGTGCAACCGCTTGTGGCTGCATATGGGGCTACCTACGCATACATACGTGGCTGATATCAAGATAAGCGATAAGACCTGGTTGCTGGGCAGTTCCCGAAATAAACAAACATCAAAACCACAAGCCGATGCCAATAAATCATTCACTCAGACATGTTCGTTCGAGATGAACAATTCAGCAGCTATAGCATAATAAACCAATTCCAAAATGTCAAAGCAAACCTCAATGCGGAGATATGGCAAGCAGTCCAAGAAGCCCAAAGCAGACCGTCTATTCGTCGAGCTCCCACAGACGCCGATACGGACGAGACGAACGGTAGCGCCAAAACATGTGCCCGACGATGATGTTGCAGTCACAAAATTAACAGAAAACCTGTCCACGATCCAAATACATGACGAGAATATCCAAGATGAAAATACCACACCTCCAGCGTCTCCCAAAATTTCGGCCCGACGTACACGGCAATCCATTGCTCCAGATCCTCCCAAGGAGAAACCCGCCGTACCCCAAACTCCACAGGCACCTAGTCCCCAAAAGGAGACCATACCCGAGACCCCAGAAACCCCCGAGGAGTCGACATTAAAGAATGATCTAAGGGTGCTGTCATGGTCTGAAGTATGTCCTCCCGGGGACAACATCGTCAAGATTGCCGAGGCGTCGTACGCAGAGGTCTACCGAGTGACCAACGAGCGGGGAACGAGCATCATCAAAGTCATCCGGATGGAGTCTCCGATCAAGGCCCAGACCAAGGCCCAGCAGAGATCGGGTCTGGTGGACGAGGAGCCGCACTCCGAAGCGGACCTGATGGGCGAGCTGAAGATCTCCGAATGGCTTGCCGACATACCCGGCTTCGTGATCTACAAGGAGCGGTATATCGTCCAGGGGAAGACGTGTCGCGAGCTCCTCGAGACCCACCAGGCATTCCACAAGAAGCTGAAGCGCCAGGACCCCGACCGGCTGCAGTTCTACCCATCGCCGAGCCGGTACCTGGACGGCACGAGGTTCCTGGTCGTGGAGCTGGGCGATGCCGGGACGGCCCTTGAGGATTTCGAGCTGGTCTCGGCCGATCAGCTGTGGGATATCTTCTTCCATGTGGCCATCGCACTAGCCCGCGCCGAGGCCAGAGTAGAGTTCGAGGTATGCCATCCACCCACCTACCTACCTACTTACCTAGTTGGTCACACTGCTCGTCACGCACGAAAGCTGACCGCCTCTAGCACCGAGATCTCCACGAAGGAAACCTCTGCATACGAAGCGCGGGGGAGCCGATCCCCAAGGAAGACCGGGACCGGTCGAGCCATTTTGGCTGGTCCGGCCTCGAGATCACGATACTGGACTACGGTCTCTCGCGGGCACGGGCCGACTACGAGCGCGAGGACTCGGCGCCGATCGCCTACGACCTGGAGCGCGACCTGAGCATCTTCACCAGCGAGCACGCCCCGCAGTGCAAGGTGTACAGGCAGATGCGGTCCTTCCTGCTGCGGGGCGATCGCGTCTGCCTCCCGCCCAGGAGCCACAGGAAGGCGTACCAGGCGGGCGTCGACGGCCCCATCTCGTGGGCCCAGCACGAGCCGTACACCAACGTGCTGTGGCTGGCCTACCTCTACGAGTGGATGACGGGCAACTTCCGCGGCCCCCGGAAGGAGCTGAACGCCTTCAGGCGGCTCACCCGGGAGTTCTGGACGTACCTCAACCCCGAGGCCGACGCCAGCCTGCCCGGGTTCGACAGCGCGAGCGACATCGTGAGGTACGCCGTCGAGTCGGGCTGGATAGACGAGGCGCAGCTCATGGGCGGCAGGGACGAGACGGAGAAGTCGATATTGTCGATTCTCTCGGTGGACGATCGCTCGGGTCTCCTGGCGGAGGAGCCGGCCACGCGCAGGTCACCGCGGAAACACAGGCCGAGTGCTGCTGTATAATAATAATAAATGGCGGGCATAACAACTGTATGGGATTTTCAAGCGTAGGAGTAATAGATATATGGATGGATGGATGGATGGATGGGACGGATCGGATCAGGTGCATATTTGCGTTTATTTTACATGGAGTCAGGGACTGACTGGCATACCAAACAGCTTTTGACTTATTAAACAGAACATACACATAATCTACGATGTTTACGACTCTTCTTGGAAAGATACTTCCCCCCACGCAAAAGACATTCCTCACTGGCTAAGCGTGCTCTTGTCCTCCATCACAAAGTTTGGCATAGTTCGAGAAATGGTGATATTGAAGGACTTAGTTTAAGGTAATGTGCTTCTCCTCTAGGGAAGCCTGTCCACGCGGCTTTTCTTAGAGTGCTAGCTAGCTAGGTAGGTAGGTAGACTGATAACCGTATGTTGTTTAAGTAATTTCGTGCCAGAGTTACGGCCAAGGAGCTAAGTTAGGTTGGTTCTCTGATCAACCTGTACTCAACCCCCCCCCCCTTTTTTTTTTTTTGGGCAGAGATCTTACGATACAAAGTAAGATGATCGTAGCAATTCGACAAGCAAGTAATGCAAAGATCCTGAGCTGATGGGAGACGACGCTAAGCTATTGGTGGCGATGCGGGATGCGATGTAAGCGCCGTTCGTCTAAGACAATAGGACGGCCATGCTTCAGAATAATAAGCTGCGTCCTCATCGAACGACGTTTGAAGACTAGACTAGGTTAGCGATAATCTACCTCCTATCTCTGTTGGGGACATGGCCAGAAGCATCCCCCCCCCCAAAAAAAAATGCTGATAAATTGACCTACCTAGCTGAACCCCATCCGTCTCATCCAGCCAGTGAAAGCTTCGTAGGATGCGCGACCCCCCCCCCCCCCCCCAATACCTACCTCAGCCAGCTCCAGAGTTGATCTGCATCCTCGGCGGCTGGGGTTTTTGATACCGATCACCGGGGGCACATGGACGGCAGATCCTCCTGTCCCCACGCGTAGCTACCTAGCGAGGCGCCGAATGGAAATTCGACGGGAGAGGTCTCAGCCCTGTGGTTTCGGGGTTGCTCTCAGGGTTCACCGCCGAATTGCAGGTTTGTTTGGTGGTTATGATGTACAGCGCAGTGCAGTGCAGTGCAGTGCCACAAAGTGACGATTTATGTAACCTGGCAAATCTGCTCGGTTTGCTACTTGCACATACGACTGATTTTTTTATGCGTGTATGATTACACGACGTGCAACCTCGAATGGAGATGGGGGGAGCATACATAGGCTTAGGTAGGTAGGTAGTCGTACTGGTTATGGTCTTTTGAGGGTGGATTTTTTTCTTTCTTTTCATAACCTCAATGAGTTTCTGCTCCTCATGACTACTTACAATAGAGCCTACCTTTCATTCCGTCATCACTAGGTAGATATCCCGTGGGGGCTTTTGTTTCTTTTCCCTTTCCTTCTCCTTCCTCCCTCCCTTCAGCAACTACCGCCCTTTGCTACCCTCGGCTAATACTACTTACTAGTTTGAGGTTACTAGGTTAGTATCATTATAGACCAAGACGGGCAAGTTGAGTTTCTCATAATCAGAATTTCCTAACATGACAGCAAAGCTACTATCAAATATACGCATAGTTCGGTGAATGCTTTAGTTGCTATTAGCGACATTGATGTAACTCTGCATCCCGTGAACCTTGTCGTCCATATATCCCCTACTCCATGATCACCTAATCAGAATTGCCTATTTAGGCATCTGGGAGTCAAAAGTACTTGGTGGACAAGAGCCCAGCCTATGAGGATTTGCTTATTTAGTTCTCCAATTGATGTCCATAATTGGAGTATGCGTACCTATGCACCTACCTAGCTAACTATACCTATGTGTAGTTAAGATTCGTCTAAGTTACGAGTTTCAAACCAGACCCATGTAACATTGATGTAGTTGACCAGACGTTAGTGTACTTTGCTAGGTTTGTGGCAGACTTATCAATGACTAACATTGATTAAAGTCCCAAGTTTTGATAATCCTTCTTATAACCTTCCTATTCCTACGGCCGTATAACATGTCGTTATTTAAGATACGACGTGTGCATTGGAACCCACCGCCTTGCAGATCGATGCTGGTCAGCTACGTTCAGTACGGATATAACATATTATGTGGATACATGTATAACGTCCACTAAGATGTATGTATCAATGTCTGGTACATGCAACCTCAATACACACAAGATTTTTAAGCGCCGCAGGTCCTTGTGTAGGAATATCATAGGTCCGGTGAGTGGCGTCCTGTCGGATTCAAGCTTGGGTTCCCCTATTCTCCGCGGGCAACACCTTACAAGAATGCTCCTTGATAAGTTAATCTACATGCCTGATCACTGGAACGGCCCCGGTTTTGCGTCGTCTGTATGTGTATTGTTGCTAAACTCCAACTTGTTTCCGCCGTTATTTCTAGCCTAGTGTACTTTGAAGCTGTCAACATTAACGTTAGAAACTGCCAACCTAATATAAACCATAGTAAAGTCTAGAACATTAAGGACTAAAATACCCACCCTAACTTGACACTAACCTAGCAGTTAAACTTGGGCTATTTATATGTAAAATGAACCTCAGTTGCTTAAGTAAGTAAGTGTACTGAGTACTAAAACTCTTGGAGACAAGGGACAATGGCGTGTTACCAACAGCAAGCTGTGTACATACGGATTACATACCATAAACATGGAGTTTCATTCGCCAGCGTGAACAAACAATGCCGGGTTCGCATACGAGAATATCATTGGTAGACTGGGTGATGGCATTTCCGCACCGATTGGTACCAATCCCTAGGTATGATCTGGTATATCGGTGCTGTGATGGTGGTGTTGGTCCACTGCCCACTAACACATTTCCACGGCCAAGAATTGCCAACTGCGAATACCTTCCCCTCTCCCCGTCCGCCCATCGAGCGATGGACCTTGCCCTACCTGTTAACCTATTGACCTACATACCTACCCAGTAATTCTTCACTGGCCACGACAACTAGTACCTAGTAGTATTAGTAGAAATCGTAAATAAACAGCCAAGACACCAAGACAGAATCGTCTGCGTCATCGACAGAGTCGTTTTCGTAGACCAAGCCCCGAAAGAGTAATCTATTTCGCGGTCTCGCTACATATCATTCCACCAATATACTGGCAGCTGAGAAACAAACACGTGCGAGTCATTACCTCACCAGGTTGCGGAGTTGGGGAAGGGCAGGTAGGTAAGTACATACCTAGGCCGCACTCATGCGGCCCATGGAACCTGCTGGGGATCGCCAGTCGGGTCTACAGTAGAGAAAGAGGGGGGAGGGTCCGAGGTGCACATAAATAAGGTCCCCCTTTTTAATTTATGCAAGTGCCGAGATTTGGTGATGCTGCAGGGGCGCGGTGCACATGTTGTGATCGCAAAACGACGATAACAAACTTGTAGGTTACTGAGGACTTTGACCGAGAAGCCCAATCTACGGATGCACTCAGAAGTGTATACTGCTGTAGGAGAGACGGGCACACGGGACCCAGCAACATCATCTTCCGTCGACGATTAGGTACTCCATGTGGACGGTCCCAAGGGCGATCCCCTGACCGTTTATGGCAGACTGTGCAACCGAATTCCCGTTGGGTAGGTCGCCACTGTGTGTTCTGATGGCGCCATGCCCTCTTTTTCGTTTTCTTCTTCTTTCTTTCTTTCTCTCCCCTTCTCCTGATCTTCCCAAGGTGACGTCGGCTACGATGCTACCCACGCCGATATCCGTGTCTGCGTGTTGATGCGGTGCTGCCCGCCGCATGAGCTAGGTACCTGCAAGCGAACAGATTCGAGTGCAACCCAACAAGGCCGTTCTACCCCTCGCAGGGCGTCTGGAGCTACCTTGGTTTGCCATCAATCACTCCTTGCCCTTTTTTACCTCGATCTTGGGTTATGATTCGGGCAAGATCGGACGACTGGGGCGCCTTAGCCCTTGATCTTTTTTTAGTCTTTATAACATAATGTAACTCCAGCGGGTAGTCGAGGTGCATGGCTACAAATATAGGGCGAGGGCCCCCCCTCGTTCCCAGCAACCCCTGGTTTATCACCACGATATCTCAGTTACAGTCTTCCGTGTTACCAGAGTATTGTCAACTTATTCTCCCAGAGTCCCAAGCAAGCTCGATTCGCGGGGTCTAACTAGGTCCAATTCGATCCTAGGAGGGTGGTTTTTATTTATTGCATATGTTTCAACCACCTGGAAAGAGGAGGTGGGGGTAAGAAAAGTGAAGAAGAAAAAACCCACCCCGTTAAGTGGTCAGGTAAAGAATTATTAGACATTACATAGTGTCTTAGTGTCTGACAATGACGTGCGGACTCTCCTCCGCACGTCCAAACTGCCCACATACCCACTCGCCTTGGCTCTCGGAGGGATCCCATGTTACTTCGTGCAGATCTCCTTCGGCGATCTAGGGTGCGGTCAGGAAGGCAGAAGAGCCTAGACTTGTACGTCTCCGGCGTTTTTGGACGTCAACCTCGGAAAAGCGCGTTGAGTGCCGGAGACAAGGACGTGGTCTGCTGGCAACCCCCTTCGGGAAAACGTGTTACCTACCCACTCTATGGTTCTGATGGCCATAACAAACATGCAAGGTTGGGCTTACACCATGAGGAAAGGCCCGTACGTACGGCTACATTGTGTTCTATAAGCACACTTGGTGGCCGGCGTGAGAGATTAGCTATTCGGGATATCACATCAAGGCATCCCATGGTACAGGGAGCTCTGCCAAGTGGTAGCTAGCTAGCTACCCTGCTTTATGCAGGCGATACATATCACCATCGACTGGTACCTGCCTACATGTTTTGCTGTCCTCTTTTCTAGGCACTTCTCACATCAGTCAGGTTGCAAGCGCCCGTTACTTTGTCGTTTCCGCCCCTCTGGTTCTATCAGCCCACACGAGAGCCCTGTTGCGTAATAACCAAGGTAATCTCGCCGCGTGAAGTCTTGGTGTATGTATAGCCTTATTACACAGCTATTACACCCAACAATAGACCGTGCCCGCCCACTCGGGCGAGTTAACCACATTAGATTTTCACTTATGTTTACCTTAAACCTTACTGGGCCATCTACTTCGACTAGTGGCACGTCTCTTGGATGGGCCTCAGCTTGGCGTGCAGGCCTGATTGAAGTCACACTGGCACGATGGAGCCATGTTTACCTGATGTGCGGCCGCTGGTGTGGGACTTGAGCGTTGTAAGACGGTGCCGTTGGTACCACCCTTTTTTCTTTGTTGATGGATGAGCCTCAAGCCTAGCAAGAGTCAGTCATCAAGGGATCGAGAGATCACCAAGTATTGAGACTCGTACCCACAGAACCTGATCTACACACTTCCGTCTATAAACATGGCATCACTCCCCTTCCCAGCACTCCCCCCTTTTCTTCTCTTCGTGTCTCACATGCTGCTTCCTGATCCCTTCCATCAGCAATTCTCCCAAGGACTTATCAATATCAGGAAGGTATCATGAGCCGCTCACTCAGCTCCCTTGCGTTGCTTGGGCTCTTGGGCCTAGCTTCGGCTGGTGCTTGCCCTTTTGCTGACGCCGGTGGGCTCTATGCCCGTGCTGACGAGGCTGCTGGTAGCCCACCTGCCATCCAAGATGCCATGATTGATGACAGTACTGGGTTTATGAGCAGTGATGTCGGCGGTCCATTCGAAGAGCAAGACAGTCTCAGAGCCGGTGAGAGAGGACCTTCGTTGATGGAGGACTTCATCTTCCGGCAGAAGATTACTCACTTCGACCATGAAAGAGTAAGTAGCTTTCTGATTCCCGCCGTCACATTTTACATACATAGCTAGTCCGATACCGTTCCTCATAGAATACCCATGCTAAGAAGCAAATAGGTTCCTGAGCGTGCTGTTCACGCTCGAGGCGCTGGAGCTCACGGCACCTTCACAAGTTATGCCGACTGGAGCAATATTACAGCTGCTTCCTTCTTGAACAGCGCTGGCAAGGAGACGCCGACTTTCGTACGGTTCTCTACTGTGGCAGGTTCTCGCGGAAGCGCGGACACTGCCCGCGATGTCCACGGATTTGCCACGAGATTGTAAGACTATCCTCCCTCTTATTGCCGGCATCGCTAACTCGGTTCCAGTTACACTGATGAGGGCAACTTTGGTACTGTTCAACGTCCGCCCTTCTCATTAATACGCCCTTGTGCTAACACTCATTCAAGATATCGTCGGAAACAACATCCCCGTATTCTTCATCCAAGATGCCATTCGTTTTCCTGACCTCATCCACTCGGTGAAGCCCAGCCCTGATAGTGAGATTCCTCAAGCGGCTACTGCGCATGACTCTGCTTGGGATTTCTTCAGCCAGCAGACCTCTTCTCTCCACACCCTCTTCTGGGCCATGGCGGGATTTGGCATTCCTCGAAGCTACCGGCACATGGTTAGAATTATTAGACGAACACTGCCGAATATGTAACGCTGACATCTTATCAGGATGGATTCGGTGTCCACACATTCCGATTGGTCACCGACGATGGCCAGTCGAGGTTTGTAAAGTGGCATTGGAAGACGAAGCAAGGAAGAGCTAGCTTATACTGGGAAGAAGCTCAAATCCTCTCTGGAAAGAATGCAGATATGCACCGACAGGACCTCTTCGAGGCTATTGCATCTGGTAATGGACCTGAGTGGGAACTGGCCATTCAGATCATCGATGAGGCCGATGCTCTTGCATATGGCTTTGACCTCTTGGATCCCACCAAGATCCTCCCCGAGGAATATGCGCCATTGCAAAAGCTCGGTGTCATGAAGCTACACACCAACCCTACCAATTTCTTTGCCGAGACGGAACAGATCATGGTAAGCTGACTAGTTCCTGTCGTCTTCAATAGTAGTTTCTTGGTGGATGCTACGTAGGTCCGATCTATTGGCCTTACTAACACATCTTGCAGTTCCAACCCGGGCACATTGTGCGAGGCGTTGACTTTACCGAGGATCCATTGCTGCAAGGTCGCATCTTCTCATACCTCGACACTCAACTGAACCGACATGGCGGTCCCAACTTCGAGCAGCTACCCATTAACCGGCCTGTGTCCCCCATTCACAACAACAACCGCGATGGTGCCGGTCAGATGTTCATTCATAAGAATACCAAGGCCTGTAAGTTTCTGAATAATGCCTCCAGCAGAAAGGAAGAAGAAAAGGGGGTTTCGACTAATACGAGTTCTTAGATTCTCCGAACACCTTGAACAACGGGTACCCACAGCAGGCAACTCGGGACCAAGGCCGCGGGTTTTTCAGCGCCCCAAGTCGCACGACCACCGGCGGTCTGGTCCGGGCGCTCCCGTCGTCCTTCGACGATCACTGGTCGCAGCCACGGCTGTTCTACAACTCGCTCGAGCCGGTTGAGCAGCAGTTCCTCATCAACGCCATCCGCTTCGAGACCAGCCACCTGACCTCGACGGCCGTCAAGGAGAACGTGCTCACACAGCTCAACCGCATCTCCCACGACATCGCCGTGCGCGTGGCCGGCGCCCTCGGCATGACAGCCCCGGAAGCCGACGACACGTACTACCACGACAACACCACGATCGGCATCTCCATCACGAGCGAGAGGCTGCCGACCGTCGCGACGCTGAAGGTCGGCATCCTCGCGAGCACAGGCCAGGGCGGCGGCGGCAACACCACGGGCGCCTCGGCGCTGGACCAGGCCGCGTCGCTGAAGGAGCTCCTCACGGCCGAGGGCCTGCAGCCCACCATCGTGGCCGAGAGCCTCGCCGACGGCGTCGACAAGACGTACTCGGCGGCGGACGCGACCGACTTCGACGCCGTGGTGGTGACGTCGGCCGCGGACGCCGCGGGGCTCTTCGCCGTCGCGTCCTCGGCCTCCCCGCTGTACCCGCCGCTGCGGCCCCTGCAGATCGCCAACGGCGCCTTCCTCTTCGGCAAGCCCGTCGGCTACTTCGGCGACGGCCAGCCCAGCGAGCTGCTCGCGGGCGCCGGCTTCAACGCCTCCGCCGACGGCGTGTACGTCAGCCCCGCCGCTGACGAGGTCGTCAGCGGCATCAAGGACGGGCTGGCGACGTTCAAGTTCACGGGACGGTATACGCTGGACTCGTGATTGTTAACTTTTTATTGTAATCTTTATCTTCTTCTTTTTTCGCTTTTATTAATGTACCATTAATAATGATGAGATGAGAAAAAAACTCAGGGGCTAATGTACTGAAAACAAATAAATAAAACTCGATTCCATTATATTTATTTGCTTATCCCTCTACTATATAGGGAGGGAAGTGACCATTTGCATGTGTTTCTCTTCTTCACCAAATATTATACTCCCTGGTTGTGTGTGTCTTCGGTTCTTTACACCGACTATACATGCACATCGATTTGTAGTATATACACACTACAAGACGCAAGTCTTTTATCTAAGTCTTGTCCTAGAGATAGGTTCCTGCAACCCCACTAAGTGGCAGGCTTGAAGTACAAGTATTGTGTTATTTTGTGCTCGAGGCGATAGAGACTCGGTCAAGCTCGTGTTCTATGGATTTATGCGTTTTTAGGGAGGTTTTTTTTGGATGAGCATACTGTTCAACTCGTAGCAGCTAATACCTGATCACTTTCTACCAGTGATGAGGAGTCGCGTAGGTATCTACTTAATACAAAAATCACGAAAGAGGCCCATGTTTTTTTTTTTTGCTTAGAATATCTGATATGTTTCTCTTCATGATACCGACCGGTCAGTTTCCACCGCCTCTATGAAATGGGCCGGCCGGCATACTACCCAGAAAGAGCGTCTTTGACATCCCAGTCTTGACCCGGGACTTCGGCACGTTATAATCCATGCTCTGCATGTGCCTCTGTATATCTCTCCTTGGCATCTATATTATCGAGTTTCAATTTAATTAGAACGATGTACTAATTCCGAGATCATCATCAGATATATGAACTGCAGACATGGGGGACGCAAGGGACCGCAAGGCGGAACGAGAAACCCAGCACCGCCTTGAATCGATCCGGAAGCTAATCTAAACTTACCTATATAGCTGAACAAAAAAAAAAAATGCAGAAGGCAATTTTCCCTCGAATACTACGCCGGATGATCTGAGGCGCTCGCCTGAATATATCCATAGACTCGCATATCCCGCTCCGATTGGCTCGGCTGAAGAGCTCCCCCTGAGGATGAACAGTATACAGATGAGATGAATAGCATCCACTCGCAACTTAGTAATATGAGCAGGTATCTATAGACCATAGGTTCTGACTATATATGAAACCAGAAATAATGTCAAGATAGTTATATTACGGGTAGCCAACCTTCTGAACTATTAGCAGACTGCCCTTGTCTTTATTATGCACTCTTGTTTTACTCGGAATCGCGGCGTCAAGGCACCTATTAGTTGGCTTTCTTCCAAGACTTTAAGGGATCCTGCTGTAATCTCATCCTACAGAATAGATTTCCCATGAATTGCTACAAAAAGGAGTAAATAGCAGTAATTTCGGAGCCTGGTGTATTTTTAATATTTTCTTTCCGTGGGAGTCGCTTCCCTAGCCAGGATAGGGAAAGGGGTATAAAGCCGTCATGTAGTCTAAGCGTATCTTCTTTTAAAATATCTTGTTAGCTATACAAATGGTACATAGGTGAGTACAAAATATTGAATATCAAACTGCTATGCTTTATAGCGTAAATCATGTCTCAGATGTATTTTGCCCAATTTCTTTTTGATGAAAAAACCTCCGGCTCCCCGGGGAATGGAATTTGTATTGTTCCAAGCATGGAAAAGAGACGCCTTATAATGTTAACATCGTTCCATGTATTCAGTAAGAGAAACTCATTACCTATGAAACTATCAATACTAGTTCGTAAGTGTGTGGTTCTACACATAATTATAACAGTTAGGGTTTCACGAACAATTGATGTTCCCCTAACCGCAACTAATTAGTTTCCAAGAGAGAGCAACTCGAAACTAGAAGGAACAAAGTTACCTACTATGGCAGATCTCGCGTAATTAATACTGCCAAATTATTTCTTCTCATGTGGAAAGTCTCCGATTTACCACCGAGTCCGTATATTAACTTACCGGTACCGCACATCACAACCCCCTCTCCGATCCGGCCCCACTCATCGGCGAGGGCTCCGGGCCGGCACCCGGGACCTCACTCCGAACACATGACTTCCAATTCATGCTCGTCACTTGCTCAAGCTTCAAAATCTATGCACGACATACCTTTGCCGCATGGGAATGACCATCACGTGAGTCCCGCTCCCATACCAGCCCCCCCCTGGTCCGGGGGCCGCAGAACGGGTCGCAGGACACCAAGACGTTTTGTTAGGGGGAAATAAAAAAGGGGGGGTCGTGAGGTGGGCTAGGCTAGGCTAGGCTGCTTGTGCCGTTGGGTTAAACCTTAGCTGCCGCTTTGGGCTAGCGAGGCAGATCACAGAACGGCAGATACGTTGGGCGGAGGAGAGAGGGAAGGAGATCTGTCTGTGGTTCATGGTTGAAGAGCCCGAGGTTGTTCGGGTCAGGCAGCTATACATACATACGGATGACCACCTACATGGCCCTCGAACGTGAGCACACGAGAAGGCCCGGGCCGCTAGGGTATTCTAGGCTGCTGGGGAAAGGAGCAGAGCCGTAAGCACATAGTAGCTTTGATATAGGCTTTTTCTCTAGGGATGGCGTGCCAACTGCATATATCATACCATATATAGGGAGGTTTCTAAGATACGGCGCCATACTACGTCGCATCGGATCAAGTGGCCTAGAGAGACAGGGCTCTTCCAATGGGCCAGTCGAAGGGGCTACCGCACTGGTCCTACTTATTATCTCTGCTTCTGAACTCCCTAAAGCTTAGCAGTGCGATGCTGGTTTCCGGGATAGTTGCCTGCTCTGGGATTACCCCCGGGTAGCACTAGCCAATCTATCTATCCCCTTATTAAGTGGTTATTGCAGAACTTCACTTAAAGTAATATGGCTATAGACAGGAGTAATACTTTTGGTCCTAGCAAAAGCTTCATATAGAGTAGAATTATGTATTCCTTAACCACAGTAATGAGTTAGGTTCAACGAGGGACTGATCAATCCCGGTAGGTAGTGATTGTTGTAGCCCTGCGGATGGTCTCCCAACAAAACCATTGAGACTAAAAACGGTATCTCGAATTGTACCTAACGCTGTACACTTTTTAACAGTCTCAATATCTTAACTGAGACCCTCACCTCTCCAAACACTTTATGATACGTATGTACCCCTTTACCCAATACATACCTTGAGGTTGTATAACAAACACGATAGATATCGCATACACTGTATAAGGGCTAATTGCCGCATTCGCTTTTGCTACAATAGACCAATATCTTTCCGAAATACCTATCTACACCACAGACACATCCCGCGACTATCCAAGCCCGACAGCCGCACCCCTATCTTTTATAACCAACGAAAATAGTTAAAACTGAATGGATAATACTAGCTCGAGATGCACGGTGCGTGCTTACTGTTTTCTAGGCTTGTGTATGACTACCTACCTACCTAGGTACTTGAGGTTCGGAAAATTCGATGGCAGAAGACTTTCTCGTACTCCCTCCCTCCCTCCCACTTGAACCTCTCAATACTACAACTAAAAGGCAGGGAATGAGAACCAAGGCTACGTGTTCATCGCCACTCTCCATCCTCACGCAGTCAACAGCAACTATATGTCCACTCCCTCAAAGGTTCGCGGGTCGATCCCCGAATCGTCGCTAATATATATCAACGCTAAGGAATAAAAGGGGGGGAAAGGGGAGATGGTGAATTTGACGCACAAGCAACATTTCCTCTTCTTTTCTGTTCTCTCTTACTTTTTTTCTTTTTTTTCTTTTTTTTTCGTTTTCTCCCCCAAAACCAGATTATCTTCTCTACCGGTAATACTAACCTAGCTAACCTAGTACTACCACCACGACACGAACACATATCTAGGTAGACAGGTAAGAGGTAAGTAAACCAACTTAAGTATATAACATGTTTATAAAGAGGGGAAGTCGGATAGAGACCACCAAAAAAACCATCATCAACTCAAACTCTTTCTTCCCCTCTACCTTTGCATTGTACCCCGACGGTAAGTTCTTAGCCGACTATGCCATGCCCTAAATGACCGGCCCGGTCCTTTTCTCTATGTCCTAGTTAGGTATATATCGAGCAGGCGGCTACCTAGATAACCTTACCTAGCTACATTGAGGAATTTCACAAGATGTTCTCGTACATAGTGAAATACTCAGCATGACCCCCCCTCCACAAAGAAAAAAAAGGCAAGAGGAGCAAAAAAAGGGGGCTCAAACCATGTACCAAACCGAGATACCACGCATAAACTCCGTATTCGACAACCAACAACACCCAACACAAACTACAAATCAACGCAAATCAAGCAAGTAAATACATTCCAGATTGTGATGCGTTTTTTATTATTTGTTTTTATTGGTCCCTTATTACGTACATACACCATCGACGACAACATCTCCCCCCTCCCCCACCCCGGACTCTCCGGTTTCTTAAAAAATAATATTCCGCTTACTCCTGATACGTAACCACCTGCGGATTCGAGAGGTAGTCCCTCCTCTCTTCAAATGCGTAACCGATACATCATGCAAGATATAAAAAACCTCATGGGGGCGGGCGTCTAATCTTCCTCGTCACCCTCAGCGTCTTGATCCTCATCGTCCGAGTCCTCGGCTGCCTGATGCCGCGCGTGGCCGTTCGTCTCCTGTCCCGCGTCTTGTTCGTGCTGCTGCTGCTGCTGCTCGAGGTCCTCCTCGGTCTGGAACCCAAAGGGCTCGTCCCTGTAACGCGCAATCTGCCGGCGGAGGTTCTCGTTCGGGTCTTCGACCGTGACGTCGAGCTGGTCCAGGACCTCCTCGTCCGCACCCCCGTATCCTATTCCTATTGTACGGGCGATGTTCTTGGTACGTTGTGGCCTGATAGTGGACCGCTGCATCACGGGGTAGTAGTAGGCCGCCTTCTGGTCTACCATCTCGTCTGAGCTGAAGGTGATGAGGAGCTCCTCGTCGTATTTAGTGGCGTGGTCCAACTCCACCTCCTGCGCTGTCTCGTATCCGCGAACTCTCGGGAATTCAAAACAAGGCCGAGCGCCGCCCTTAGTGTACAAGCTGTCGTCGTCGTGATCCGTATTTTCGACGTCAAATCTCTTTCGGAACCTCTCAGCAGTTTCGACAGAATCCGTCAAGAAATAGTCGTAATTTGTCGAGGACGGCGGCTTGGGATTGTTGATCGGATCTCGGTGGTATGCCTGCAAAGCGGCCTCGTAGGCATCCTCTTCTTCTTTACTCTTTTCCGCAGGGCGGAACAGGGCGCTTAGCAAGCGCGTGTCGTAGGTTCGGGAAGGGGGCACGGGATTGTTTGTGAACTTCAAGGTCACGTAGGCACCGGCGTCGGGAAAGGCCTCGAGGTCGGGAACCAGGGGGAAGGCATCGACAAGCTTGACATTGCGCTTCGACGGATGCCTGACGCGACTCTTGTCCTTTAGATTGGCGGCGGCTATGGCAAAGCCCTGGTCGATCTTGCGCTTGAGATAGGCAGGAGAATCCTTGTCGGGCTCAGGCGAAGGCCGTTTCACGGGTCGCTTCAGAGGATTGGGGTTGAGAGTCCGCAAGGGGCCAGCTTCGTGCTTGCCTTTCGAAGTCGTGGAAGAAATGTACTCTGTCCGGCGAAGAAAGGAGACATTGGGCTCGGAGACCTTGGGCTTGCCGAGAGTCTGTAGAGGTCTAAGGAGGGCGCGGTCGTGGGGGTGAAGGGTCGGTGGTTGCGCGGGTGCTTGGATGGCTACAGGTTGGAGTTAGTTGGCGCAATTCCCATCGACAGCATGGCAGTTTGGTAGCATAACATACAACTCTCGTCGCCATCAAATATGCCGGGCATGCCAACCAAGTCCAATGGCATGCCCAACTCGGCATCAGCTTCAATGTTTAGAGGCTGTTCTCTAGCTAGCCGTGACGCGAAACCCGGCGCAGTGTATTGACCACTGGCAAGGCCAGTATTCGGAATATCCAGTAACTTGGGGGGATTGGGAGGAGGCGGTAGAGCATTGGAGTAGCGGATTCTGGCGATGAAGTCTTGGTGTACCGAGCGATGCTCGCTGCTACGCGACGAGGATGCCATCTCGATCAAATGCCCTGGTCTTTATGACAGAAGGAGGAAGTGGGTGAAACCTAGCCAACCCTGCGCGATGCAGACGGGGTATGGGCAGGGAGTGGATGCGCTCTATATACAGATCTCGGTGATGCGTTGAGTTAGGTATGGTGGTATGGTTGTCGGTTGTGGAACTAGCGGTCGCGCTGCGTCGCGGGTTTTAATAAGTGGTGGTGGTGTAGTTGAGGGTTGGTTGGTCGGTTGGTTGTATGGAGACTGGGGGAATGGAGAACGGAGAATGGAGAAGGAAAAAAAAAGTTGAAGGTGGGAGGTCGAACCAATATGCAACTAAGCTTTCAGAGCTTCACAAGCTAAGCTAACTACTACGTATGTACCTAACCTAGGGGTTAGATAACTAACCTACCTAAGGCTGGCTGACCACAAAACATTGAACCAATAAACGTTCTTATTCTTGCTCTTATACCATCAAATAGAACTACACTACAACAAGTGCATGATTTACTCTTATTTGTTGTTCTTCTCAATTAAATCTATAAGTTCCCCCCCAAAAAAGCCTGACTTTATTATGCGCCTCCTCAGTGCAACCAGCAGCACTTTTCTTTACAGAATTCAACAGCACCATAGCCATTGCGCCTCGTGCTGCCACATATAGAGTGCATGCATCATGATGTTATATAGTAAAACCAACATACACCGTAAACCGTAAGAAAGACTATGGACATCCGGACATTCGTCCATCACAGACAAGCAGCATTCTTCTGCGACCCCCTCACCAAGTCTTTTTCACGATGCGACAGATACTTGGTGTCCGATTATAAGAAAGGAGACGTTTCGACGTTTCCTGTACATCGATGGACATGATCCTACGAGGTGCTGCTCTTACCGTACCGCGCCTTGCCCAGAGAGAAAGGTACGTAGCGGTACTTGATCATGTGTTGGATTTGCTTGCGCACTGCGAGCCGCGTGGTCAGCATGTACTCCTCTTGGGATATTATTACCACGACATAAAAAAAACTTACTGGTCAGAACAAAGAGGATGATCCAGTACATGACAAGAACGGGCCAGAATACGGGAACGTTGAAGACCTCGAACCAACTGCAGACAAAAGCAATCACAACGGCGCGGGTAGCCTCGTGCCAGAACTTGAACTCGGGCAGCCGGCGGATAAAGGGACGGAACTCCTCGTCCTGCTTAGTCGGGAGGCCGCCGGCCGATCCATCCTCCATCTCGTTGTCTAGCATATCGTTGGAGGGGTCGAACTTGGGCGACAGGAAGGCGAGGAAGAGATTGAGCAAGTAAATGCCCAGCGCATACGCCACTGTGTCTTGTTAGCACTGCACACGTCACCAATAGGTCGGATAAGGGCCTCGTACCGATATACCAGCCTTGCGCGAGGAGCACTCGTAGGAAGAAGAAGGCCAAGGCGACAGCCGTGCCGACCCATCTGTAGAGGACGAATGGGGTCGCTTGGTCGAGGAGAGCTTGGTATTGCTAAAGACGTATATTAGAAGCCGTGATCACGACTAAGCAACTAGGTACTCGTAGAAGCGCGGGGAGTACTGACCCTCTGGACCCTGGAGGTCTGAGTGGCGACCGCGGCGAAAGGGGTCTGTTCCGGCTCGATGTTCTCCATGGCGAAAATCTAAAACAGCGAAGCGAGTGCGTCTCGTTCTTGTGATGGTGGGCAAAGTAGAGGGCTTTCGAGAATAGCTTCCTTTCGGTTCGGTGCTAAAGAGTGGCAGGTGCTCGATGGTCGATGGTCGATGGTCGATGGCACGAATTTCCTGGTGAGACAAAACCCTCCCAATCGCGACTTTGCAAGATCTGCGACCAGACAGACTGGCTCCTTTGTAAGACGGGCCGGAGACCATCCATCTGGCCAGGCTACCAAAAATAAACGGAATTTAGCCACAAAGCCACAACCAACTTAGCCACTAACCTAGGAAAAGGCCAAATTCCCATTGGATAAGTCCCATCCCCCGTTCGCAAACAGGCATCGTTGAAACGTTAGACCGGGCTCTTCATTAGTCAGGTAATCCTCAGCTGCACAGTCTGAGATAAGTAGGTGGGAAGCCCGGGTATCCGGGTATCTTATCTGCGGAATACCTACAGTAGGTACTTACCCAATCCGTACTGTAAGGGTAGGTAGTTCAGGTGGTGCCGATGTGGTCCAAGCTCTGTCCCAGTTACATAGTATGAGGTCAGAAGCGCGAACTCGAACAGAAAACACTCCGGCTCAATTGTTACCTATCCTCGGCCAGCTTCGGCTCCTTCATTTATCATTCTGAGATACTGGTTGACCACAGACATTATCTATTTAGTAGATTCCATACGATAACTTAGGTACCTACTTAAAGAGATACCTGAACGAGTAAACAAAAGGATTCTACCTCCCGGGAGGCACTGCTCAAAACCATGAACCCTCTCCGGGCAATGAGGCCAATTGCCTCACGACTTCAAGCATCTACCCTTCCGAGAGTAGCAAGGCCGTTCTCGTCTACCGCCGCCAGATCTTATGAGTTCATACAAACTTCACAGCCCAAGCCGGGGGTGGGCCAAGGTAAAGATGCCCCGGGGGTTAGGCTTAGTTAGAGACGTTGGTAGAGATGAGCTCGGCTTACACGAGTCTATACAGTGACGCTCAACCGACCAAAGGCACTGAATGCGCTATGCACTCCTTTGATCACCGAGCTAAACCAAGCCCTGGGCGAGTTGAACTCGTCGGATGATGTATCCGTCATCATCCTAACGGGTTCGCAGAAGGCATTCGCTGCCGGCGCGGACATAAAGGAAATGGCCCCGCTTACCTTCTCTCAAGCTTACACCAAGAGCTTCATCGAGTCGTGGTCGCAGCTCACCACACAGGTAAAAAAGCCTATTATCGCCGCCGTGTCCGGCCATGCCCTGGGCGGAGGCTGTGAGCTGGCCATGATGTGTGATATTCTCTACTGCACCGAGACGGCCAACTTCGGACAGCCTGAGATCAAGCTGGGAACGATACCCGGCGCTGGCGGTAGCCAAAGGCTCACCCGCGCGATTGGAAAGTCCAAGGCAATGGAACTCATTCTGACAGGCCAGTCCTTCTCGGGAGCAGACGCAGCTCAGTGGGGACTAGCCGCCAAAGCCTTCCCAAGCTACGAGGCCTTGATGGAGGGAACAATGCAGACGGCGGAGACGATAGCAAGCTACTCCAAGGTAGCCATCATTGGTGCGAAGGAGGTGGTCAACAAGAGCCAGGACCTGCCGTTGAGAGACGGCGTAGAATATGAGAGAAGAGTATTCCACAGCATCTTCGGCAGCCAGGACCAGAAAATCGGTATGAAGGCTTTTGCCGAGAAGCGGAAGGCGGAGTGGACGCACGAGTAATATGGGATGGGTGGCGGGGCTATCTACCACATACTAATCCAATTTGTGTCCATCTGACTATATTGTGTGCGTATGCCGGACATATCCGTTCCGTACTAAGAGGCTGAGAGGCTGTTGCAGAGTAGATATGTGTAGACATGAGTAGATGTGCAGTAGATGTCATCATCCGAGACAACCAAGTGTCAAAAGGCCAGTGGGTGAATTCTTAAGATCCCCCCCCCCCCCCCCTAATATACGAACGAACCTGCACACTCAATATCATACGTTGCACATATGTAGGTATTTATATACCTGCCTACATATATATTATATATATACAGGTATACCTACTACATGCACGTATATTGATGTACGTACCTATACACTTCGTGTATGCATAGGTAGGTACATGTAAATATAGTATGTACATCAATAGCCTGCAGGATTAAGCAGCACCAGGATCCTATAGGTAAGAGTAAGATGTACCTCAAGAAAGGAGTAGGTAAACCTTAGTATGTATAAGTCCATAGGTATAAGCCCCATTGATAAACCGTACGGACCATGCGGAATGGCACCGACACACTGAATTCCTGGTAACCGGTAAGCCTCTAGGTTAGGTAGGAACAGGCGCTATGAATTGCTAATACCTATACTAGCCTTGCTAATGCGAGGCGGGGTCAGATATAGATAGGGCTGACTTTGGAATGGTTTCTTTCCTACTAACCTATCTACCACCTATAGGTCGAGAAGGGCAGAAGGAAGTTCTCCTGAAAAAAACCCCTTCTTAATAAATCTCTGCATCTGAACTCTTTCTCAAAAAAAAAGAAAAAAAAAGAAAGAATTTATATAATCCAATCATCTCTCTACCCACTCCCCCCTCTTCGTTTCAAAAGTTGCATTGGAGACGGCAAGTTCTGGAATAGATGCAGATGGCTTGTCCAATACGAGAAGTTAAAAGATGAGATTGTTTTAAAATGTCCCTCACACGCAGTCCTCAGCTGGCTGGCGACATTGCTACGCTACTTGCCTCTACCCCTACACTACCTAGTACTACCGGGGTACCCCCCTAGGCTTCTCTCCCTCCCCCACCAACGAAAGCCTAACCTTATAACCGTTAGGTAAAGGCCGTTAGCCGCCATCGTCGGAAAATTACCTAAATACCACCCATAGGCACTTTCTCTTCACTATGCCTACCTCTTACCACCTTACTTTATACCTACTACTACCTACTTCTCTTACTACTATTACTACTACTACTACTACTATATGCCTAACCTACCTCCTATAATAACAGTACCACGTAGACCTGGCAGTGAGTGTGTGTCCGAGGAGAGTGACTCGGCGTACGCTGTCGAGCTCGCTCACATCACACTGAACCTCGGCCAAAATGGCTTCTTTACGATCTGAAGTCGACTTGGAGAAGGAGTTGACGTGCTCCGTAAGCAGAGACTAACTGACTGACAATTACTATGGTGTCTGGGGCTAATATGGATACTCGCCGCTCTAGATCTGCACCGATGTCTTATACCAGCCCTTGACGCTCCTTGACTGCCTACACACCTTCTGCGGTTCTTGTCTGAAAGACTGGTTCAGCTGGCAGAAGACGGTTGCTGAGAACTCGCCGAACCCCCCGGCACCCGGCTCTCAGATATACACCTGCCCCTCGTGCCGCGCCCCTGTTCGCGACACCCGCCACAATGCCACCGTGACTACCCTGCTTGACATGTTCCTGACCGCACACCCGGACAAGGCCAAGCCCGAGGACGAGAAGGACGAGATGCGACGCAAGTACCGGCCCGGAGAGAACGTCCTGCCCCAAGTCCGCCTGTCCGACAAGTCGCCCGAAGAGCGGAGGCTAGAGCAGATGGAAAGACAAATGCTAGAGCAAGCCCGCGAGATGAGCTTGCGCGATATCGGCGTTGATTCATCCGAGAGCTCCAGGCATAGGCGTCGCCGCGATCATAGTAGATCGGAGGATGGGAGGAGCAGGTCGGACAGAGAGACTAGCCGGGACAGGCGACACCGAGACCCTCGTGAGCGAACGCGACGGACCGAGGACCATAGGCGCCGCGCAGATTCAAACGGGCTGCTTCTACCTGACTCGTCGTCCGACGACCGGCGACGTTACCATAGCGAGTCACAACATCGTTCCCGCGAATCTTCCCGCACGAGGAGGAGACATGTCGAGCATCAGGCGTCGATAAGATCGTTGATCAGCTCTTCCGATGTCGACTCGCGAGATCTGGAGAGAGAAATAGATGATTTCGCCCGCCAAATCCAGGAAGAGGGCTTACTCGACGGGTTGGATCTGGATAACATCGATCTGACACGCAATGACGAGCTGAGCCAGAAAATCACAGAAGCGTATAGAAGACGACAAAGAGATAGATCACGTGTTGAATCAGGAAGAAGGAGTGCTGCCAGTGCTGTCTCGCAACGAACTGAGCCCAGCCCGTCTTACTATAGACTACCTGTGACTGAACCTCTGCGACCTAGCAGTAGGCAAAGATCAAGTTCAGCGCATACTAGACCCCCAAGCGCAACAAGCTCCTCGGACGATCGTAGCCGTCCTCCACTATCATCAACGCACCTCGAAGTGCGCGCAAACCCCGAGAGACGAAGGCGGAGGAGAACTTCAAGCGACGGCAGAAGTTCGACAGATCCTATTCGCCCTAATCCAGCCGAGACACGACCGGCAGCAAGATCCCAAACGGATTTATCTACACGGTCTCAAAGCTCCGATCCGGGTAGTCGGCGCCCCTCTCTGGTGGACGGAAGAAGTGCTAGCCTTCCCACCGGAAATCCTGGTGCGACGCCATCAAGTGAGAACGTAAGCAGCAGGGATTTATCTTTTAGCGGACGAGCGTCAGCCGCTCAGAATATGACGCCGTTCCCTGCTCCGGACTCCCACTCAGACGATTCTAGCAACGAACGCCCCCGGCGACCACGACCGTCAAGCATGGTGGTTCCTCAAAACCCTCTACCTAGCTTGGGACTGATATCCTCACCTACACACCATGCTGCTCACTCACGAACGAGATCACAGTTTTATCCCGAGCCGTCGATTACATGTTCACGGTGTCAGCGACCGCATATCGAATACGAGCTTCATTATAATTGCTCAAGATGCGCCGGAGGTAACTGGAACCTCTGCATAAGCTGCTACCGCTCTGGCAAGGGCTGTCTGCACTGGTTTGGCTTTGGTCATGGCGCGTTCACTAGATGGGAACGAGTCCGATCTGCTGGCAAAGACAACCTCGACCCGCCACATGTGCTTACCGCCAACAGGTATCTTCCTCCTAAACAGCTTCCCGGTGGTGCGGAAGGCCGCAAAACGCTCACAACAGATGATCCCATGCAACGTCTAGAGAGCGGCATGTTCTGCGCCCGGTGCTTTTCCTGGGTGAACGAATGCTACTGGCGTTGCGAAGTCTGCAATGATGGCGACTGGGGCTACTGTAACAACTGCGTGAACCAGGGGTATGGGTGCACACATCCCCTACTCCCTCTCACATACGCGCCGCTGGCCTCTCCGCCAGCAACTCCCTCCTCACCAACTATATCTAACAACACCCCGCGACTCCATCGGCGCCCGCGCACGGCGACGCTCTTTACGGGACCTAACACCCTGAGCATGGGCAATTTCCGGCCGTTGACTTTCCGGACCAGCTGCGACATATGCCGCACGGCCATACCGCCGACCCAGAGGCGGTACCACTGCTCATCGTGCACGAGCAGCGTAGTGCCCGACACGCAACCTGGTGACTATGACGTCTGCGTCACCTGCTATACGGGCCTCGTACGCGAGGGCCGCATCTCGGAGGAGAACGGCTACGCAGGCTGGAGGCGCTGCCTTAATGGGCACCGGATGGCGGTCATTGGGTTCACCGAGGGAAAGGGGGCGCAGAGGCGCTACATCATACAGGATATCGTCGGGGGTAGATGCTTGCACATGGAACCTTACGAATCGTCGTCGTCGTCATCGTCTGAGCAGCCCCGCCTGCAGAAGTGGTGGTGGGGGCCAGACCACGCCAGGACGGAGAAGATCGTCACGACGGACGTAGCGGATACGGCGCCGCCCCTAATTCCCTCATCGTCGTCGCCGCCGCCACCGCCACCACCCCTAAATCCCCTCCTCACTCTAATAACTCGAACACTGCTACCGCCACCCCTACGATCACGACTACGTCTCCGTTGGAGGCAGACGACAACGGGGCGAGGTCTGGGTTCCCGCCCGACGGCGGGGTGGGCCTGCGCGCCACGGCCGTCTGGTCCTGGTACCCGCAGCCCGGCGCCGAGGACGAGCTCCTGTTCCCCAAGGGCGCCGAGGTCAGGGAAGTAGAGGACGTCAACGGGGACTGGTTCTTCGGGTCGTATATGGGAGCCAAGGGACTGTTCCCGGCGCCGTATGTGAGGGTCTTTGAGCAGTGAGAGTGAGAGGGACGGAGGGAGGGAATGCTGCATAGGTACCTAGTACTTGGAGCGGGTGGTTTTTATTTTTTTATAGGGGAAGGGTTTATTTTATATCAAGAGAGAAAGGGGGTTTGGCTGGGCCATGTGTTTTTTTCCCTGCTCTTTCTCGCGTGAGGTTGTGGTTCTATTCTTGACTTCATTTCCCCCATCTTGATTTTTTTTATACCTCTTATTGTTTCTATTTTACCATTTCCTTCCCCCCTTCGCATGGCTGCATGATACGAACAGATGGCATCGGAATTGAGAAGAAGAAGAAAAAAGATAGTGAGAGGGGGATGATGGGATGATGCGATGGATGAATGAATGAATGAATGTATGGATGGAGTTTCGGAAGTGAAGAAACGGCGTGTAAAGTCGGAAGAGACAAGATATTTTTGACGTTTCTGATGGTGGGGAATGTGGTAAAGGAGAAGGTTATCCTGTACTAGCTTCATGTTGGCTATCTATCTTTTTGGTAGAGACATATATACTATATACTATATACTTAACCTAGGACTCTTAATGAGGTTCTGAATGACAACCATGAACTGCCAACCTAGACTTCCAACTCACCTAGGCGTGTACTTAAATATACTATGCTCATGGTATTCAACAATAAACATATAAGCGTAGCAAGGTTCCTCCCTCTTTTAGAGGATTTATATGAATTGAGTATTGATATATGAATTAAGTATTGATATATTCTCAAACTCATCTACATATGCCTACATCAATATGTATCAATACTATTAACTACATTGTTATGTATGTATGTAGGTAGGTACTTAGGTACCAGGCAGTTTAAGGGAGCACGGAAGACGGCATGACGTGATCGTCCGAAGCCGGCCGCTCGGCGGGACCCTTAAGGTTCTGATTTCCAATTGATGTCCTGGTCGTCTTCCCTGCTAAAAGCTGCCCCGCCAAAAAATGATTTCTTACTAACCTGCATAACCTACCTTAAGTACTTTACTTTCTATATTCAAAAAGCAACAACAACTTCGCTAAACACGTCACTTATAGCACCTATAGAAGCCCCCTTCTCCCTCCCTTCCTCAATCCTCGACAACCGAGACATCACCAAAAAAAAACCCATCATGTTCCGCCACAGCGTACGGCGGTTCGCGACGACCGCGGCGCGCAGGGCCGTCGCTCCGAGTCCCGTCCCAGCCAATGCGCCGAGCCCGCTCACGATCAAGGTCTCGGAGGCGCAAGGGATCGCGAAGGGATTGACAGGTGGTATGTATGAATTTTTGTCTATCTGGGTTGGGACATGAGAGCTAGATAGACGACATATATCGCTTAACTCCCAATCTTCCTCTCTCTCTACCCTCAAATCCCACCCTTCCCTTTCCCCCCATACTCCTCCAACCAATGGTTCCCTACCTACCTACATACCTTAACCTACCATTACTTCTTCAACATAATTGATCAAGTAGCTAACAACAACGACATTTAAAAAAAAATACAGCCATAGGTAACACGCCGCTCATCCGGCTCAACAAGCTCTCGGCGGAGACGGGCTGCGAGGTGCTCGGCAAGGCCGAGTTCATGAACCCGGGGGGCTCGATCAAGGACCGGGCGGCGCTGTACGTGGTGCTGGACGCGGAGGAGCGGGGGCTGCTGGCGGCGGGGGGCACGGTGGTGGAGGGGACGGCGGGGAACACGGGGATCGGGCTGGCGCACGTGTGCCGGTCGCGGGGGTACCGGCTGGTGATCTACATGCCGAACACGCAGTCGCAGGGCAAGGTCGACCTGCTGCGGCTGCTGGGCGCCGAGGTGCACCCCGTGCCCGCCGTCGCCTTCGACAACCCGGACAACTACAACCACCAGGCGCGCCGGCACGCCGAGCGCCTGCGCGACGCCGCCAACCAAACCACCGCCGTCTGGACCAACCAGTTCGACAACACGGCCAACCGCCGCGCCCACATCGAGACCACGGGCCCCGAGATCTGGGCCCAGACGGGCGGCCGCGTCGACGCCTTCACGTGCGCGACGGGCACGGGCGGCACGCTCGCGGGCGTGACGCGGTTCCTGAAGGAGCGGTCGGGGGGGCGGGTCAAGGCGTTCCTGGCGGACCCGCCGGGCAGCGTGCTGCACTCGTACATCCAGTCGGGGGGGAAGCTGTCGGAGCGCAGCGGGGGCAGCATCACGGAGGGCATCGGGCAGGGGCGGGTGACGGACAACCTGGCGCCGGACCTGGCGCTGCTCGACGGGTCGCTGTTCGTGCCCGACGGGGAGAGCGTCGCCATGGTGTACCGCTGCCTCGACGAGGAGGGCCTCTACCTCGGCGCCAGCAGCGCGCTCAACGTGGTCGCCGCCCGCGACGTCGCCCGCCGCCTCGGCCCCGGCCACACCGTCGTCACCGTCCTCTGCGACGGCGCCTACCGCTACGCCGACCGCCTCTTCTCCCGCACGTGGCTCGAGTCCAAGGGCCTGCTCGCCGCCGTCCCCAAACACCTCGAGAAGTACATCGTCCTGCCGTAGTAGAGGCAGATACACACACACAGAGAGAGAGGCTGAGACTGAGACTGAGATGGAGGGGTGGGGGTTAGGGGGTTAGGGGGTTAAGGGGGGGGGGGGGGGGGGGGGGTTCTTATAAGGAAAGCGGTTAGAAAAATAAAAGGGGCATTGTCAAAAGGTGGTGACTGGAGAGAGAGAGAGAGAGAAAGAAAGAAAAAGAAAAAGAGAAAGAAAAACCCCTCTAGTAGAGTAACTAGAGAGCTACTAGGCTAGAGTGCCCCGAGTTGGTTGGTCTATTTTTTTTCTTTTCATGGATTTTGATCTTACCCTGGGTGTGGTTGTTTCTTGGTCTATCAAGGCTATCCTACCCAGAGATCCTTTTCATGATATGGGGCTAGGTATCCGACCTATGTTATGTACATATGTATGTATGTATATATGGATGTACAAATGTACAATTGTTGTTATACACGAAATGTTAAATTTGGGGTTTTTTTTTCCCCGTTCGTGAGCTATCCTACATCACAGTAGCGAGTTTTGTTTCCCCTCTCTCGGTCTCTTTTACCCCCAATGACAACATAATCCACTAGATATTATACAGATGCTTCACCGAATAATTGCTGATAGATTGCCTCGCTCCTGGGGCTTTTGTTTGGCCATTCCTCGCCCTTTGCTCGAGCTGCCTCGATTTTCTCGGCTAGCTGTGCCCTATGCGCTTCCCTGGCTTCTTGGACCTCCGCGGCCAATATTTTGCGCCGCACGTCAAGTTTCGCGGCTTGCTCGGGATCGGCGACTTCCACTGCTCTCTCGAGGCCGTACAGAAGCGGTGTGGCTAAGGTGACGAACGTGTTGGGCTCCTTTAGGTAATACATACTCCTGCGATACTTATACAGATCCTTAGGCTGTACTTGTTTCAATCCCTTTTGCTCAGGCCACGGTATCGTGACGGCTTTGGCGTACTTGGCGATCTTGTCTCGGACCTCGTCCTTTGCCTCTTCGTGCTTTGCTAAGGCGGCGGCGAGGTGCAGCGGTGCCAGAAGGACCAAGGGGTCCCGAAAGAGTGGCAACTGGCCCTCCACAGGCTCCCCGCTTCTTTTTTCCGGTACTTGGTGCTCTTCCTCCTGCAGCATCTCGAGCACCATTTCAGCCCATCGCAAAGCCTGTCGTGTTTCTCCCAAGTCCCAATTCGATTTGATAGCCTTCATCTGTATGTAGAATAACATCTTGACGACCTTCTCGCTCTGGTTGAGACGGAATCCGGTAGTCTTCACGCGGCGTGCGCACTCGATCATGGTCTGGATGCGGTCCTTTTCGCCTAGGAGGCGGATGACCTTGCAATAGAAGTTGGAATCGAAGTTTTTGGTACCTTGGACACCCTCAAGCAGCGGTAAGAAGTTGGCGAAGTCTTTTTTGGTGTTGAATTTTGACACGGCTTCAAGGACGGAAGGTTGGGTCGGGGGTACGTCACCGGCAAGTCGATTCAAATGGCGGAACTTGAGAATTTCACCGTCGATTTCCATGATAATAGGATCTGACTGCAGGGTCTTCTGGTATTTGGGCGAATACATCTTCTTTCGCTGGGCAGCGGGTAGGTGGGCAGGCAGGATGATCTTGGTGCGGATGTTGTCGAGGAGTTCGTCGAGGGCAGGGGAATCGGTGGGGGTGAATTTTGTTATGTTGGCTACCGATTTCTCAGGTCAGAATGGATACCGATGTCTGCGAACCCTGTTTCTTATTTTTTCCCTAGGGATTGGGGAGAATTCATACCGTTTCGTTGGGCTGTGGATGTGAAGCTGCGCTGTAGGCCAGCAGCGGCGGCTGTTCTCCTGGCGGTGATTTCGCAGGCGCCGTGGCCTGCGCACCATGCGCCTAACACCGACTTTCTCGACATTCTGCCAGCGGTGTTCGGATCTTAGATTGGGAATAGGTGGGATCAGATCCCGATGCCAATTCCAATCCTCTACCTGGGGTCTAGGCTGGTTGGTGCTGGTGTTGGTAGTGGTGGTGGGAAATACTTACTTGACGTGTGTCCGGGCTTCACCAAAAAAAATTTCCAGGATTTGGAGGGACTGGAGAGTGGATTGGATGGTGCAGGCGGGGTCAGCGGGATTCCGTGCTACTCTAAGTTATGTACGTACCTACCTAGGTACTAACCTACTACATCTTAAGTGTAACATACTTCGTACATCGTACTACAAGACCCGATCCGCAATAATATTCCTCCCAAGTGGGTCCTTAGGTAAAGATCGAGTGGGTGGGTCCCTGCTGGTGGAATCGTTCAATTGAGATTTCAAGTTCGAATATTCCTGTCCCCCTTCACCACCCACCCACCTGGGGTCCATCGCGAAAGCGCTCGAGTCGTCTGAACCACGAGAGACGAACAAGATGATCCCTCAATCAGCTTCGCGCCCACTAGGCAGCTGGAAAGCTGTCCTCAGGCGGGCCCACCAGCAACGACAATTGCTCCTCCGTGCCATGGCTACCGAAACCACCCCCACGAGTTCTATGCCACCACCACCGCCGCCGCCGCCGACCGCTACCCCGGCGAAGAAACCCTCATTTCGTGAGCAGACCCTTCACCCGAACTCAACCCCCGTGCTGCGTATAATACAAACCCCCCATTGCGCCACGGGGAACAAAAGGGGAAGAAAAAGGAAAGACTAACTCAAGAACCAACAACAAAAACTCGGTTCCATAGACGTCATCAAGTCGACCGTTCCTCACAAGCCGGTCCGCACCGCCTTCGCCGTGTACCCGCGTGCGCCATCGGCACGGGCCGCCAACCCGGAGGCCGTGAAGGCCTTCCACGCGCAGCAGGTCCGGCGGCTGGACAAGACGGGCGCGCGGACGGCGCTGTTCTCCAAGGCGAACCCCGACGCCGCCAAGCCGGGCGACGTGCTGCAGGTGACGACGAACCGGGGCGGGGAGCCGTTCGCGGGCGTGTGCCTGTCGATCCGGCGCGCCGGCGTCGACACGGCCATCCTGCTGCGCAACCAGCTCACCAAGATCGGCGTCGAGATGTGGTTCAAGATCTACAGCCCCACCGTCACCGGCATCGAGATCATCTGGCGCCGCCCCAAGCGCGCCCGCCGCGCCCGCCTCACCTACATGCGCAAGCCCAAGCACGACATGGGCAACGTCGACCACCTCGTCGACGCCTGGCGCCGCACCAGGAACGTCTTCACCAGCGGCAAGAGCGCCAAGGGCCGCCAGAACCTGGGACGCCCCGGCAAGTACGCCTCCAACAAGCGGGGTCGGTAGGCTGGCCGGGTCGCGTACTGGTAGTACGGGTGAGGAAGATAGGGGTTGGGAGGCTGTCGGGATTGCGAGCCAGGTCCTCGAGTGGCGGTGTTGGTGGGTGCATGGAATAGAAGGGGCAAAGAAGATCGTGCTATGGTGACTCTTGCAACGAGAGGAGGGCCGGTGCTCAAGATAAAAGACTCGAGACAAAGTGTATATATCCATGTACACAATGGACTGACTTGTAAACATTGTACCTACTACCTACCCCCTACTACACTAAGTTAAAAAAAGAAAAAGAAAAAAGTGCCAAATATATGCGTGGCTGATGTGTTCTCTGTACATGACTTGATATACTGGACTACTGTAGGTTAAGCTAAGTATCTCAACATATAACATCCTACTATGCTATAAATGACGGAATATGGCACATACTCATACTAAACCTATATCTACTTATCTACCTAGTTAAAAGCTCAAGATTATGTTTATTTGTCTGTCAGTCCTTAAACCATCTCCTCCTCCTCCTCCTACTACTACTACTGCACAAGCCATCTAAGAGAAGAAGACTTTCAAAATCCACTTAAAGCACCCAGGGGGCGGGGGGTTTAATTAACGACATCTTAAACTGTGTGTGTGTGTGTGTATGTGTGATCCATTCATACGTATATATATACCTACATATATCATTTACTTTCCGACCGCGGTTGGGGGAGGTGAGAGGGCAAAAAAACAACCAAAAATATGAAGAAAGTCTAAGCTTGGATCTTGGTATAACTAAGTCCCGTGTATTGATAAAAAAAATCAAGAACAAGTTACACAGAACCCCCTCTCCCCCCCTTCTTCCCCCTCGAGAGAGGATAAAGAAATATGCCATTCCTCCCCACCCCCCCCTTTTCCGGCCTACCCAGCCCAGCGGCCCCTGGCTTATATATACAAATAGGTAGGTAGGCGCCCATTAATACCATCATTAAGTAGGTAACTTTGATAAAACAAAACATAAGTAAGTAGGTTAGGTAGGCTAGGTAGTTAATTTCATTCCGCAAAGAAACCTCCCTACTCGCCATCCCTTACCCCCTTTTCTAATATGCGCCTTGATTCCCCCACCCGGAATTTACCCAATTCCCCTCCCGCCTCCCTAAACACCCCCACCCCTTTTTATCCTGTTGTTTAATGTAGGTAGGTAAGATAGGTAGGTATTTCTTCGCTATGAAATATGATTGTATAAAAAAAAAGTAGTGTTCCAATAAACAAACCCGCCACAGAGATATGGGGGGAAAAAAGACGTAAGTATAAAACCGACAAAACCCCGAACGTGACCGTCTGTGTATGTAAAGTACGTTCATCTTCTAATGCAAAAGAGAGAGAGAGAGAGAGAGAGACGTGCGTGGTACCGTTTTTCACCCACAAGGCGTGAGCCTCCGTCTCTGATGACAATGCTGCGTGCGTGTGTATCTATCCCCTGTCTATCGTGCTCATGCTTTCCTCTACCGGCCCCCCTTTCCCCTCTGTATTCGTTTCAAGGAAAACATGTCTACCCCGTACTCCTATGATGGCAGTAGATACTTCTATGCCGTTTCGACTGTGCTGTTGGTCCCGTAACGTGATGGTGATAAATACCCTTGAATTCTGGACGAGGAGAAACTTGGTTTGGCCACGATTCCATTCGTCTAGTTTCAGAGATCTCTATAGAGCCCCGCCACCACTACTGGTCAAAAAATGGCTGTGCTTCAGATCTTCTAGGCCTGAGAGACCCTGTTTGTGCCTCAATATTCTCTTCACGTCCTGATGCTGATGTGTACTTCCTCAGAGTGTCCGACTTTCCGAAAGCGAACGAATTGTCTGACTTGGCAGTAGAGTGGTGGGGATATGACGGACCAGGGTGCAGCAAACCCGTTATTACGCGCCTTTTATCGACACTACGGCTTCGACCTCTAGTTTGGCTCGTAGCCGGAACAGGCAGGTTTCCAACAGACACAGCAGACTGCCGGCGCTGCAATCTTATTTCGGCATCCTCGGCCTCCTTGCGGTTGAGGTGCTCACTAGGCAGAAGGATGGCTCGATCTAATCCGTAGGGGAGACCACGATGCCGGCCACGGATTTGCATGGCGATGATAACAAGCTTCCCTATGACGGTAAATTGCGAACTGAGTGATGCATTGACGGTCGGATAGCCCAAGCTCATTCCAACCGTGCCGTAAGCACTGACGACTTCGAAGAGCACACCAAACATGGTAAAGTCGTTCGTCATCAGGCGTGGCCCCTCGCTGATAGTGAGGATGAAGTAGCCAATGAAGATATACCACAAGTCGAAAGACAGCTGGCGCCGCAAATGGGTTCCCACATATGACATACTGCCCTCATTATCATCGAAATCATGAGCCGAACCATACACCCCAAGAGACTTCTCCTCGTACACATTCGTCCTACGAATTGAGATGGCGACGGGGAAGACTGAGATGTACATCATGATCAAGTAAGCGGTTTGCACTGCCGGGTGCACCAGGGCGAGGTTGATACAGGAGAAACCTGCAGTCCTCGTCGATGTGGCTTGAAACCAGCCGTCCAGGAAACGCGTATGCAGAGGAAGCTGAGCTACTGCACCACTGCCGAGCTAAGTCATTTGTTAGCATCAATAACGACTACAACGCCGGTTCTGGAGCAGACTCACATCGAGGATTATGAATAAAATTAGGTCTATCCCATTCAGAGCGACCAGAATGAAGAAGAGCCACCACGTTGCATTGGCGGGAAATAGTAAGGTGAAACATCGTCTTGGGTGGTCAAGCAGAAATCGAAGTTCTTCCCACAAGCCAGATCCTCGAGGTGCGAATAGAGAAGTCAGCCAAATCATGAAGCGGAGCATGATGGGAAAGCCCGTGTTTCCAAGGATGATGAGGAAGGACATGATTAATAGGGGAAAGACGGCCGTGTTGAACGAGTTCATACTGTCGGCCGTTAAGGTGAAACCAACATCCATAAACGCAGAATTGGCCGTGAAGAATCCCCACCATACCCTGGCGACACCCGCCCTATCGACGACTCCGCCATATTCGGGATTGTTGTGCACGATCCAAGGTACCAAGGTGATTATGCCGAAAATATGGTATCCCCAGAAATAAATGGTGAGAACGACAGCTAGGGTTTTTAGGGATCGATACTCGATGCCACCTAGTTCTTCTCTCTGCTCCTCGGTCATGTCCAAGAATGCCGAATTCCTACCCAGCGTCGGGTGCCAGCTTAAATATGGCATGGGATCTTCGTCTTTATTTTGAGTCAAGGCTGTCCTGATTCGTTGGAGGGGATTAATTCGATGTAAGACTGACGATGTCGCCGTCTCCGTCGTATGTAGTTTTTCTCCTTCCGACCGAGGCTTCCGGAATTTGACTGCTCCAATAGCGTGGGCGGCTGCCTCGACATCTTCAGCAATTCCTTCTTGCCTGCTCATCTCTTCCCTCCTTCGAGGCCGTATCGGCTCTTCGATAGTGATAGTTGGCTGGCGATCATGCGCTGTTGGGGATCGCGGCGTTGCTGGTGAAGACACCCGCCTAAGACGCCTCTGACCTGGTGCTTCGATACTCGACTCTCTGCGCTTACGATTGGACATATAAGGACCCTCTTCGTCCTCGTCGAGTTCTTCGGGCATTGCGCCTCGATCGGCATCTCGTGGTCCTGGTATTCTGAGGACACTCTTGTCGGCTTTGCGTTGTCTCTCTAGAATTGCGATGTGCTCTTCGTCAGGCCGCTTTTGAGGTAAAGGGATATGATCCTCCTCGTCGTCAGAGTCCACAATGGCATCGCTTCTCCTGACCTGGTCAGAAAACTTGATTTGAGGAGTAGATAAGCGAGGTTGCTCGTCTGGAGCTATGTGATCCGAGGATGAGTCGGACTGAGACGTATTAGCCAGAGGATCGGACTTCCCAGGGCTACTATCGAAAATGCGTTCTTCGAGGACAATGCCATCGTTTGTTATGCGCGAGGCTTTTGCCGTGTGGTGCATGACAGTAATATTCCGCCCATTTACGCCTTTTTCAACATCCGGAGCGGTTGGCTCCGCCTTGGATCGCGACTTGGTGATGGTGACACGACGCGCTCTAGCTTCCCTGGCAATGTGTTGAAAACGCTTCTCAAACCAGTACAGGCGCAGGAAAACCACGAAGGAATTGATAGTAATAGGGTTTGAAATCATGAACATCAGATACAGAACTACTTGCTGGAAAGTGTTCAATAGGTTGGTGTCAATGGGATTGAGCCCCGCCTGCGTATTGGCACCTGTGGCAAAGAAAAGGGCATCGATATAGGCCACTTTCCCCTCAGCAGTGGCATAGAGCAAGATAGATCCGAAAATGGCCCATCCAATGATCCAAAAATCTGCCAGTCTCTTAGAAAGGGGTAAAGCTCGGGTTACAGTCAAGCAACTTACAGTGAACAGTGATGAAGTTGAAATGGGGGTCCCTCGACATAAAGGAGGGACGTATAGCCTGGACGAGGTCCAAGGCATGATCACGAAGCGACGGCATGGCGATAATCTTGAGTTGATGGCTTCTTTTGGTAGTTTGAGAACCCCAGGTTTAAATTAAGGACGAAGGCGAAGGCGAAGGGTTTATAGAATAGAAGCCAATGTTAAAGGGCTGTTGCGCGGTAGACCCAGCGTGTTAGGTCATGGGTAGAGAGACGGATGCCAAACATGATTGTTGCTGCAAACCTCGGTAGCTACTATAACAATGGTGGTTAACAAGGTCGATGCATGGAAGGCATCGAAAGTTGTGCAGAGCCGGATGATGCTAGAATAAGAACTCTAGTATGCAAAGGTAGTAGGTAGTGTGAGTGCGAGTGTGGGTGTGGGTGTGAGTGTGGGTTTGGGCTTGGGTGTCAAGTCGGAGAGAAAAACGAGCAGGTAGTGAGTGGATGGACAAAGGGGGTAAGTCAAGAGAGTAAGTGAATATCAATGTATGTAGTACATGTAAGAGGCTAGGTTAGGTTACATTACATGAAGTTGATGGAGTTCAATGTTGGGAAGATGGCTTAAGACTGATAACAAGAAATTGAAATTGTTTGGATTAATTGAAACTTGGGGACTTTGAAACCTGGCTTAGAACAAAGAAAAGCTACCTAATCTAGGACAATTGAATAGATCGGGAATAAAACTGGAACTTACCACCAAAAAGAAAAGGTAGACATCCGTGTAAGGTACAGGAATTTGTTTCGTGTTGGTGTTCCCAACGATGCTGGGTAGGATGGATGTCTTCGAAGCTTGGTGTGTCGAGGAAGTCCTCGAGAAGAGGTCCAGGTAGTGTCTGGTAGTGTAGTGTAGTCCCCGCCACTACCTATATGTGTGGATTGAAAGAGGTATGTACAACCTTGGCAGCCAAGACTTGGAAGTAGGTAAGTAAGTGAAGGCTGAGTGCTGAGTGCTGAGAGAACAAATAACTTTTTTTTCCCTTTACTAAATTTACATATTGGTTAAGCTGCAGCCAAGATTACGTTTGCATGGGGCCGAAGGCGACCTCTCCCCGAACCTTAGGTGGTAGAGTTATTAGTAAGATACCTTCTGTGGGTACCCGTCCCCAGTTCCCAGCCGATGTCACTTTATAGCGAATCTACTCAAACGAACCGAAAACCGATCCATTAAATATGGAAAGTACTTATAGAGCGCACTAGTAGCTACCAAAACTGACTTGGCACTTTAAGCTTTAACGCTGGGTTAGCGCAAAAGACCACACAATCGCTTTATGAGATTTATGGGGAAACATTCACTAGAGAGAAATAATTGAGTCGTGAATCGTTTTTCCCTTCATGGTTCTCCCTATGGTGGTGGATCCGTCGATTGTTTCGAAACATTATTGACCGCTTCGTCCGAGGTTTGGCGTCTTGGTGACAGGCACGGCTGCTCCGGCTCCCTGCCATGTCAGACCCAGAAAGATACCCACGCATGTAGTGTACCTTGTCGAGCCGGGTAGACTACACTATCAAAAGGGGGGTGCTTACAGAGACCCTTGGGAAATTATTTACCTGCGATAGGTACATCTATGCTTTTATCGGGTGGCTGATGGCGTGAGATGATGAGTGAGTGGATGCCGAGATATGTCCCAATCAATCGTGCCCCAACCAGGTGAAGACGACAAGATCCTGCCAAGGAAAGCCCCAGGAGAACGGGTCAACAGAGCAGACCACCGGCAGACAACATTTGTCGATCGTAGAAGAACCACGGCTACGACCACAGCCAGGATTTAGGCAGGTAATTCACGATACACCGATTCTACACTGGGTAGTGTCGATAGCTGATCAAACGATGGAACATACGAATGAGTACAGTATACACTAAACCCCCTCACTTTAAGACACCACCAGACTGGACCAGACGAGAGGCTAGTTATGTACATAGCAGTGAGGCATAGACAGGAATTCGAATGTTTCTTGGGCCGTATTTCCTACTAAAGCATGTATCTTGCCGAATTAGTGACATGCAACAGACATATGACATACGGCTACGAAAGAGACGAGAACAGCAGAAGATCTCCATCAGCCACCACCAGAGGATGCGACCAATAAGCAGCCAGCGTCGCATAGGAAACAGGCAATTAGGCCTTGTTCCAACCCGTCCACTCAAATGCAGATGCGTGGACAGCTGCGCTGAGCCGTCCGTTGCATATCCGAAAGGGGCCCTTTTTGGAGCCAAAGCATGAAAGATTGCTTGCAGTGTGTAGTTGTAACCACAGTCTGATCCCGACGACACGACGGAGAACGACAGTAACAGAAGGGAAAAGCCGGGGAGGAGAAAGAAGAAAAGAGAAGAAGGAAAAGAGTGTGTGAGAGAGAAGGGAGAGAGAGAAACCAGGGGTTACCGAACGGACCGGAATAGACCAACTCAGTCGACCATGGGAACCTTGCTTTACATACCGTGCTATTACTCGCATGATGTCAGTGCCAACAAACGACCCAAGCTCCATCTTCCCGCTCACTTTAACCAACACGAACAGTACGAAGTACCTAGTGTACCTAGGAAGTCCCCAATGTCATCTCAAACCGCCAACGGGCCTCATCACCTCACCTCACTTCACCTCCAAGTAGTGTACAGAGTAACCTACCTAGGTTAGCTGCCTACTATATAATACAGGTCAGTCCTGAGATATGTACGTAGGTAGGTAGTATTCGCGCCTTGTGAGACATATTTTTCCACCGCTACCCGCCTAACAAAATGTACCTACATATGTGCCGCAAAAGCCCATCATCAAAAGGTAACACAGCATGTTCCTATTATAGGTTACATACTATGTAGTATGTAGGCTAGTATAGTACTTAGGTTAGGTCGGGTACTCATAGTCTTTCAAGGTATCTAGGTACAATTATGTAGGCAGTGCTGTCAAGACATTGTGTAAGAGATACACACACACATTTCCAGGTCTATGTCAAATTACCTACACTACATACCGAACCAGCTTACACAGCATTGAAAAAAAAGATCCCGGAAGTCTCCCTCCAAAGAAAAAAATCCCTATCTTGTGCAACTACTACTATAACGCGGCGTCGTCGTCCATCGATCTCCAACCATGATACATAAGATCTGCACATGTTTCTAAAGTTCTAGACCCAAAACGCCTTCCGCAGCCCGCAGTCTGCAGCCATGAGCACTTTTCTTTTCTTTTTCTTTTCTCTCTTCTTTCTGTTTCTACGGTCAAAAAGTGGAGCTTAGTCGTAGGTATACATATGTGAAGGCATGGCAAAAAGGGCATAAGGTTATATATATATAATATTACGTAGCTGATGATCGTCACATTTTGGAGCTTGGTTTAGAAGGGGGGCGGCTCGATTTTGCACACTCGCTCATGCGTTGTGTAGTAGTATATGTAGGTAGGTATGTGGCTTGCATTCTCCCATCCCCCGGTTACATACAACTATGACATACCACCCACCAACCCAGACTAACCACCACTGCCACCCTATGGTCGGTTTTGGCCTACGCACCGTACCGGAATCTACTACCCCAAGTAGCTAAGAACTGCCGCTCATGCTTCAAGCCCGCATCCACTCCAGGTCAGCCCAGCCAGACTTATGCATGTCAACTGCTCTCTTGGTGTGGTAGGAAAATTTTAAATAAAAATATGCAGATCGCTAATATATTCGTTTTCATTTTTGCGTGGGTATTTTCGTTATGTATGCAGCGTACGATGGCCACCCCGTCGGACGGGTCTAGATGTCGCTTGCGCCTGTATACTCCATGGGGTAAAAAAAAAAACACGCGCATCGTAATGGTACAACAATTACCGTTGTTCCTTAAGCCTTTGTTTTTCCCTCGCCATCTTCTTGAAAAATGCGTTGCTCTGTGCAGGCTTCTTCTTCAGTCCTTTATTGGCACCCTTCCTCTGCTCGATGTATGCCATGTCCTGTCCACCACTCAGCTCACCCAGCGTACCCGCCACCCGCCTGACACCCTTCTTCTTTCTCCCCGGTGCGTAAAAGAGGTCGTCTGTAACATCATCGTCGTCGGCAGCTCGCTTACCCTCCGTGTCTACGACAACCTTCTGGAGAAGCTCGCGCCGATCCTTCGGTGTCTTAAATACCAATTCTTCCATCTTGTCCATGCCTGCAAGCTGAGTAATGACCTTGAACGAATATCCTTGGTCGACAAGGAAAGCCTGTCGTTTGGTTGAGTAGTACATTTCAGCCGTATCCTTGGATACCAAAGAATAAAAGAACGCATTGAACCCTTCGTCCGATCGCCGTTTCGCTCGAAGAATACGTCCTAGCCGCTGTGCTTCTTGACGTCGTGATCCATAATGGGACGATATTTGGATTAGACATGTGGCCTCGGGAAGGTCAAGCGACGTATCTCCAATTTTAGACAGGAATATGGTCTTGATGAGGGGGTTGTGCATAAAGTTCTCCAATATGGACAGGCGCTCCGAGTTGCTAGTGGAGCCACAGATGTACGCTTTCCCGAGGGCGATGGACACATGCTTAAGAGCGTAGACATTGTCCGAAAACACAATGATCTTGTCTCCACGCTTCTCGTGGTAATCAATGAGGAACTGGCAGGCCTGGATCTTCCGCGGGTTCATGACGTAAAGGTTCTGCTTGAGGCCACGATCTTGAGTCCGCAGGTATTCGTCGTAGAACTCGGTCGTCATAGGGCACCAGACCTCAGCACATTGCACCTTGGCAATGTGACCTTGCTCAGAAAGTTCCATCCAGTTCGCTTCGTAGAGCTTTGGCCCAATGAGGAAGTTTAGGTCTTGAATTTTATCATCTTCTCTAAGCAACGTTGCCGTCAACCCCAACTTCGCGTGGCTCTTGATTGAGTGAGACACCTTTCGAAAGATGTTTGCAGGGACGACGTGGACTTCGTCAAGGAGCATCAGACCCCATTCCCGTCCTGTTAGAAAGTCCATCATCTTCTGCGAGTCGTATGCCCGTTTACCTGATTGTGTAACCATAGGATAGGTGGTAACGATGATACCTGTGTTTCCCGGAAACTTCTGCTTACTATCTGCTGTGAAGACGGCAATGTCTTCTCCTTTGATGTTCGACCATTTTAAGAATTCTTGACGCCATTGATGTGCCGACATAGTACTCGTGCAGAGTACGATGGCACCTTTCTTAATAGTACAAGCGGCGGTTATTCCAACTAGGGTCTTGCCAGCGCCGCATGGCAACACGATGATACCGCTTTTAGCACGGCCATTGCCAAACATCTTGCTCAAACTCTTCTCCTGATAACTTCGGATCTGTGTTGCAGGTCGAAGGTCAATTTCTAGATTGGCGTTTCGGTCATCGTTGCGGAAATCGTATTCCTCCAGCATAGGGAACTGGATGTCTAAACAGCGTTTCTGGACAACCTCGACGCTTGTATCGAGTATTTCAAAAGCATGCACCGCTTCTTGATTGTCATCATCATCGTCTTCCCTCAGGGCATCATAAGGGTCTTCCTGCTGTGGCTTCTCAGGTGCCTCGGGTGGTGCATTCTCCCCCTTCTGAAGTTGTGCTTGTTGTACGCCTGCCGCGTTCGACGTTCCGGGGATAACGAGGCCACCCATGGATGGAGCACTTGTTACAGTCTCTGTGCCTTGCACTCGACATGGTCCGATTACGGGGTCCTTTAGTAACTTCTGTAGCACATCGGGGTCGTTGCTCTCTACGAAGTATTTCGTGTCTTTAATAACCAGCTTGACCTTCCCGTAACTCGAAGCGCAACTTCCGATGAAGCTAGTAATCGACTCGGGGAGCGGCGTTTTTGAGAAGCGATCGAGCGTATTCACGATATCCTGAGGCTGCAACCCAACTGACACGGCAGCATAGAGACTATGGGGTGTCAACGAGTATTCGTGGAGGAATGTCGGGCGAGACAGAGGTTCGGCAACCGTGATTAGGAAATCCTTCGCTTGCTCGGCTAGGGGGCTGAAGTTTTCGAGAATGATTCGTCCTCTTTGTGGATCGATCCATATAGGGCGGCTCTTGTAGTCAGGTTTCAGAGGGAGGTAAGAGAAATCTCGCTTTCCATTATCACCGAAATAGCGCGATGCGCTGTCGACTGGGCCTCGTGAAGCTTTATCTTGGTAAGACGCGAGCGAGAAACGATCGACTGCCTTCTGGAGCTTCTCCTCATCCTCAACAATCTCTTCGTCATCTTCGGGAGATCCTGGATCATCTTCACTATCGATGTCGCGGGGGGTCGAAGGGCCGGGTGTCGAGGCTGCAGATGCCCTTCCGGACTTTGCTGCACCAGTGACGTCTTTAAGGTCAGCACGAGGTAGCCTAGGCTCATAGTCAGTGAAAGAAAGACAGTCTGTGCTTACTAGACGAGGCTTTTCTCTTCGGTGCCATGATGAAGAGGTGCCTGTACAGAGGCACAAAAAAGGTACTCGAAGGGAAAATAGAAATCTATAGGCAGTGTTGTTTGGTAGATGCGAACTTTAGAACCTTAAAGATGCAAATGTAAGGCGAAATAAGTAGTAGGGATGTATGTAGCAATAATGAATAGGTAATCAAGGATGCGGCCAGTCGGAGAAATTCCAGGGATTCCAGTTAGACTGTTGATTAGTACTGTATATTAGTGGGGCCGCGGGGAATCCGTCGCGTCCATGTATCAGGTACCATCCCTTGCCTTCAATCTACATGTATCAAATGGCCTTTGATTGGAGAACTGGCTATCGAGGCATTACCGCCTTCCCTTTGAGACATGCTCACCGCCTCAGTTCGCAACTTTATGCCGGCAGAATCTCTAAAATTTCAATCCTCATAGACTTAGGTTAGCCAATTCTCGGAGAATGGGCAATAGCGACCATTATCTACATATGCACTTCCTTACAGCTCCCTAACCATTTTCCCTATACTATGTTACCCCCAGCAAGATATAAGCATTGTTGCGATTCCTTATATTTTCTTCTCTCCTCTCCACCACACATAATCAGCACCCTCGCCTGACAGTACCTCTATCAACAGATTCACCACCGTTAATCCGCACTGACAAGCTATCCACGCTGCCTATAGAGAAGATATACGAGATTTCCTTTCCCAGAACCTGAACCTGATATTCAGGTCTTCATCCGATATGGCCACTCATACTGCAATGGCCCAAGGCAGCAATGCCTCGATGCGAAACTCATTTGAGCAACGCATCGGAATCCGCCAGTTCGCATTCTCTCACGAACATAGTTGGCATGGAACTCTCCGCACAAGGTATCTCGCACTGACCCTTACATATATGATGCTCTCATTATTTCTTACTGACCATCCTTAGATATACCGATTTTCAAGTCCATGAGATCACCAAAGATGGTGAAGTGATTCACCTGAAAGATTACTTTACGAACGCCAGAGATTTGGCCAAATCTGTAAGTTAATGTATACCACGGGCCCATTACGGACGGGTATTCTCTAAACTAAACCTACATATCAGGTTTCTCAGACGGCGCCACAGACAACTACAGGCGCTCCTGCTACTACCAAGTTATCCAGCGCCCCTGTATCCGAGGATCCAGCAAGAGAAATAAACACTGCTACTAGTAGCGCGAAAGAAGACCTTGCAGAGGAATCTAAGGGGGATCAAGAACCCTCAACTACCATCACCCCATCTGATCAATCTCTTCTAGAAGACCTTGTCGGCCAGGCAACTACAGAGGAGTTGGTTGCCTTCTATACCAAAATCATCCAAAATCCGAAAGCACCCCCTAAGAGTTATGGCGAGGTGAAGACGCAGTCGATTACTGACAAGGCTATGAGATCGCAAGTCCATTCAGTAGGCCTCCCATATCATTGGCCTACAGGCTCAAAATTCTAATGTTTTTTTTGTAGGAGGTCCGCCGTATATTTGGTGGTAAAATTGATACGACCACTGGTAATGACGATATTATTAAAGCCACTGCTGCGGGTGGAAAGAATCAACGAGGCAACAATCGCGGCAGAGGCGATCAATCTCGTGGCAACCGCCAAAATATTACTCAAGAAAGAGGGGGCCCTTTCTTGCACTTCTCCCTCTATAAAGAGAACAGAGATACTATGGATGCGCTAACTCATATGGCTCGCTGTCTCAAAGTACCCCCAAACGTCTTCGGCACGGCTGGAACTAAGGATCGCCGAGCTGTGACGGTTCAGCGCGTTAGCATCAAAGGCCGAAATCCTCAGTCATTAATTTTCCTCAACAACAAGATTCCTAGCATCAAAATAGGAGATTTCAAGTATGAGCAGCAACCTATACATCTAAATAGCCACAACGGGAACGAGTTTGTGGTCGTTCTAAAAAACTGTTCATTCAGCGGGACTGAGGATCTCTCATTTGAGCAAGCACTCGATGTAGCCAGGTCGACTGTGGACTCTGCGCTTAGCCAGATCATCCACCATGGGTTCATCAACTATTACGGCACTCAGAGATTCGGAACTCATCAGATCGGAACCCATGAAGTTGGCATGAAGATACTCAAAGACGACTTTGAAGGTGCAGTAAGGTCTTTGCTTTCTTTTGACCCAGCTCTTCTCCATGTTTCAGATCAAAGCCAAGAGGGAGCAGCACGACGCGAGGATATTGGTCGTGCTCGAGCCTGCTCGACTTTCTTTGAAAAGGGAGACTCTCAAGCTGCGCTTAAGTATCTACCGCCTAGGTGTAACGTTGAGAGAACGATTATCAATCATCTCGGGAAGCAACCACGAGATTTCACCGGTGCTATTCAATCGATACATCGATCAATGCGAACCATGTATGTGCATGCGTACCAATCTCTCGTCTGGAACTTCGTTGCCAGCAAGCGCTGGGAGCAGTTCGGTAACCGAGTTGTCAAAGGAGACTTGGTTCTACTCAAGCCAGAGACACCCAAAACAGAGGGCGACGAATATAATGAAGGCTCTAGAGATATATCTCATGTTCTAGAAGACGACGAAGCCCCCGAAGATGCAAGTGGGCTACTAGTGCACGCTTTAACCGAAGAGGAAGCCAACAGCGGGAAGTACACCATCTACGACGTTGTACTGCCATCACCGGGATGGGATGTCATGTATCCACCTAATGAGATTGGGCAGTTCTATTCTGAGTTCATGGCCAAGGAAGAGAATGGTTGTCTAGATCCCCAGAACATGCGCCGTCGTCAACGAGATTTTAGTCTTCCAGGGACGTACCGCAAATTGATGGGTAAAATTATCGGAACCCCTACTGCCTCGATTCAGGTCTATTCGGATGACATTGAACAGCTTGTGCCAACGGATTTGGATATCATTCGATCCCGCAGATCAAAAGAGACACAAGAATGTGAAGCTAGTCAACAAAAGGCCCGAACGGGATGGCAAGAATTTTCTCGCAATGTGCAGCAGGAGGAGCTTGAGGAGTCTCGAGCCAGGATTGAAAAGCGAAAAGCTGAAGAATTACCACCAGCCCATACTGCCCAATTTAGTGATACTTGGGTGGAGACGTCCCTTGATGGGGATGGTAAAAGGGTGAAGGTCGCAAGACATGCTGAGGGTGCCTCGGATGTCAAAACCGGAGTCAAACCTAACATCCCGCAATATAGCGATGGTGCTCCAGAAGTTGATTGTGGCAACGTTCAGATGAGAGATGTTAGCACGGACAATGTCGCCGGGGATCAGTCAGTCACAGCTGAACAAGTTCAATCACTGGACCAAGACGACAAGAAAACGAGTTCCTCGATTGTCACGGCCATCACAACACAGGTGCGAGCCTTTGCAACTAGATTCATAGAGGCCATTCAACACACGATGGCAACCCTTAGAATTACTACTGACTATTCCTCTATGAAGCTTCCGTCCGACGTCCAACCCCTACCAAAGACCGATATACAGGCGCCTACCATCCTCGGCGAAGAGTCTTTCATTGATAGTAGTGTAAAGCAGGCACAATCTGTTTCCACTAGTCTAGTTCCTGAACAGACTACAAATATCGAGACTGGGGCACCATCCGAGTCTTTAGATCTTCCCGATACCAAGCCATCGACCGATAAAACGCCACAATCAAGCAATATTTCGACTCACGAAAACTCCCCGTCGCTACTTCAAGAATCATCCGCTACTAAGCCTACTGACACAAAGAAGATTGCAGTGATACTTCGGTTTGCCTTGAAAACAAGCCAATATGCAACTATAGTCATTCGAGAGCTTCAAGGAGATGCATTGGTTGGCGAACCTAAGAGCAACGACATGTTGCCACTGGCTTTGACCATGCCTCTGACTGAAAGAGCTGCCGGCTCTTCCTAAAGAATCTCCTCTAACACAGCTCATCACCGTGACCATTTGGGTCAGAACTCGCCCACTTTTGTGAGGAAACACGGCCATGAACTAAGACTCAGAAACATTGAGGGCAATGTCAAGGGATCTAATCGATTAAGATGCTGGTTAGATTAACAGTATTCCTTGATCGATGGCCCACCGGAGTTCAGATCTTGTCTTAAGCAACCTCTGACTCCGATCTCACTATGTACTTCTACTACGATCCATCCCGATCTACGATCACCAGAAAGAGCATACTCGGCACGGGTTTTTTTTTTTGCTAAACTTAATATAAATGTCTCGGTACTCTATGGAAAATATAGAAAGATACCCCAGTCGCGCGTAGTCGATATTGATCCAAAGTTCACAAAGATGTATGTATTTTAGCTCCTAGAGACTTGGTACCTAAGTACATAAATGTCTAATGCGTCCCAAACAACTTTTTGGGCCAATCTGTGACTACTACTTACGCATGTACAATACCGTCAAGAGAAGTTGCCCTGCGGCATCGGCATTATCAAGGTGGATGGTTGTGTTTCTGTGTTGAAATCTTTTGGAACCCAAGTATTTCAGGTGCGCAAAATGGTGTAAGTGAGCTCTGATTAGTAAATTAACAGGCATGTTTTTAGATCGGAGCAGCATCTGAAGACGGTTGTGATCAAAGGGCGATGCACAACCTTATTATAATACGTAAATCTACGTCAATCTTAATGTTCTAGAGGTTATAAGCCACGTGTAGTAGCGCGGCCCGATCTTCGTGGACCCGAGACAGCATAGGGATCATTGAGTTTTCTTTATAGTTGCGATTATGCATCAACCAAAGTCTCCTCGGAGGCAGCTAGCTAGAGCTCACGATTGGATTAAACACGTTTCGCCCCTACCTTATAACAATGAATCTTTTGTTCTCTGGGGACGTGGCGATACAAGCCACCCATGTTTCACCTTTGCCGAGCGACAAATGATTCTCTCACGGCGATATTCTCTTTGTTGAGAGCGTTGTGAGGCGCTAACTCGCCTTGCAGACCCGGCGCGGCGGGACCGCCCATTTTCGAATGTTCGAGGAGAATCAGTATTACTTAAGTACTCTGAATCATTTTTAGGTCTGTACGAAGCTCCTGTCTACGAAGAGCAAGAAAACGTGGAAATAGGCTTCTGGGACCCCTCCCAGCAACATCACCGGCAAAATGAGCATGCTCGAGAAATTTGCGAGGTATAACCACAGCAAACGTCGAAGTGAGCTGGTTATCAAGCCGAAGCCGGTCATCATCATAAGCGACGATGGCCAAGATAGCTCTCTGTTCAGCAAGCGACGCGATATTATGAACCAGGTAAGTTAAGACCAGAAATGGGATTACTTGGCGGTCCTAATATCTGCTAGGTGTTGAGCCCGACTATAAGACACTTCGGTTTTGACGGGGGAAGTAATCTGCCTTTTAGCAGGAGATCGCCATCTCCTAACTGTAAGCGACCCCTCGTTGACGGCCTGTACGTTACGGATGTACTGATGCAGTGGGATTTCTTCCCCTAGTTCGATCGGCGGAATCTCTGAGCTCGGACGAATCCCGCGAGCTGGGCTGGAATCAGACGACCCTGCTGGAACTCTCCGATTCCGTGCGCGAGAGCTTGCGCCATGAGAGGACAGTCGGACCGGATGCCGAGAGGCTCAGCGGTTTCCTGGAGGCGGTCCTGAAGGACGAGGAGCGAAAGCACCCGACCCTGGATTTCGAGACGATCGAGTACGCCCGCCTCGACAAGTTGCTGGCCGACATGCTTCATTTTGCGGAGATAGTGAAGGTCACGAGCCTCACGGCAGACCTCCCGCTGAGGTTCCGCGTCGACGTGTCTCATGCCAAGAGCCTGCGGCGTGTCTGGAGGCGGCGGTTCCGCGAGAAGTTCTTCATGATCGACCAGCATCGGTGTGCCATGCTAGTCAAGGGCGGCAGGCTCAAGGATGTCTCGTTTAACAACTCCCTAACATATGATTTAGGGAAGTGGCAGACGAAGAGAAACATCCCTATTTCCGAGGTGGAGGGTAACCAGAAATTCGAACCGGGACAGTTAGTTATGGCGACCCTTCTCCGGAAAGTCCATTCGTGTATGTACTGACACCATAGGTTAGCTGGTGGCTGAACATCACATGCGCTGAGCGAGATGGCATCGTAGCTAGCTCCCTCGAAATGCCAACGAAAGGGAGATATGGGATCACTGCGCTTCCCCTCCTGATGGGCCAAGAAGAGCTGATACGACACAACACCGTCAAGTATATCCGCGAAGGGCGGTCGTCTGATATGCACATCGCCCTTATCTCGCAGGTGGGACGACAAATCCGGATCCTGCGGGGCTATAGACTGAAGAGCATCCTCGCGCCAGAAGCTGGCGTGAGATACGATGGGCTGTAAGTAACTGCGCGCTCCCTATTTCGATTTCCATTTTCGTATGTGCTTGGGAGAATTATGCCTAACAAACGTGCCCCTGCCCCGTAGCTTCACCATCAAGCAGTACGGCTGCAAACTAGACGACAGCACGAACACCTACCGCCTCGAGCTGACGCTCGAGCGGGTTCCGGAGCAGAGGTCTTTCGAGGAGCTCAGAAAGGTCCCGAAGCCATCGCAGCTGGACGACTGGAACCTGTACGAGAAGCTCGAGGGGGACAAGATCAAGCTGCTCCGGGGCGAGACCAGCTACCTCGAGTGGAAGCTCCAGCGCCAGGAGGAGAAGATTGACCGGGAGGATTGGAGACGGGCGCGTCTGTTCCGGGCGTCTTTCTCGTAGAAGAGAGAGAGGATGTCGTAATACTAAGTACCAGGGGATTGGAGGCTTTGTGTCGTTATCGAGATTCTCTTTCAGCAATGAAACCTGTACCTCTTGTACTTATACCTGTACCTATAATTTGTACCTGTACCAGACCTATATTGTTTTCCTTTTTTACACGGGATCGGGAGTCTTCGGTAGTTGCATGTTCTTATAGCACTACATACCTCTTACCCATTGATGCTTACCTGACTAACATTGGTTTTTTCTGGCATATTCAATACCGGCGTATCATATAATATGCCTAGCTCGAAACGACCCATGTCGTGGAGTTTATGTGTTTAAGATGAATGCTGCAAAAGGGGATGGATTGAATTGGATATGAGGATGAGTACCTACATAGGTAGTGTAATCAGTAGCTACCCAGTCAGCTGGCTCCAGCTGGAGGAGCCTCAGAGGGATACGTACCATGTACTTCGTGCAGATCCGTACGTTTGTACCCATTGAGTTAGCGCGGGGAAACAGGTACAACAGATCCGTCTACTACGTAAGTACTTATTTCAGCCCCTCCCAGCAATTTCTAACACGCTACGTAACATTAGGTAGTTCATCCACGTGGGGCTCACTCACCTCACCACCATCTAACCTAGGTACATAACCTAACCTACCTACTTGCATATTCAAGATCCTCTCCAACTCACCTCGCCAGGCCTTGAAAAAAAAAAGAGGAAAAGAAGGAAACGCATGATAAAAATACCAAAGAGTTCAGTAATCAAGCACTCCCAGATTAACCATGGGGGCCAAGAAAAAGAACGACGACAAGGGCAAAGGCAAAGACGCCGGTGGTAAGGGGAAGGACGACCAGAAGGATGCCGGGAAGGCGAAGAAGGGAGGACAGAAGCTCCGGATCAGACATATTCTGGTGCGTTGAGGGTTAATTCATTCCGTCGCATCATTGAGATGGATTGGTTATTCCCGACCCCTTTTATTGGTGAGAGCTCTTTCAATTGACACAGTAACAGTGCGAGAAGCATTCGAAAAAGGAAGAGGCATTGGCCGAGATCAATGAGCGAATCCAAAATTCAAGCGAAGCTCCTTTGTCAATATTCATCGACGTAGCCAGGAAATACTCGGAGGATAAGGCAAAGCTAGGTACGATTCACCAAGGACTTATCTACGAGGCATATGAGTTATCGCGACTAACTTACCTATTAGGGGGGCTCCTGGGTGATGTGACGAAAGGATCATTGGACCCAGCCTTTGAGGCGGAGGCCTGGAAGCTTCCCGAGAGCAAAGGCAGCTCTATATCGATTGGACAGGTCAAGACATCAAACGGGTACCACTTGATCGTGGTAGAGCCGCTGAAGTAAAATAGCAGCAGATACTACGTTTTCACACACACACAAGAGTCGATGGCCTTCGGGAGGTCCTGATGCAATTTTTTCCTTGATTCCGATGCAGTATGGCCCCCCCCTGAGTTCTAGCTCCTATGCTAGCTGAAAAAGCTAGAGTACACCCGAAGAATTTGTGGAGGCCGGTCTCGAAGCCATCTCCTAGCCGTCTATAACCCCCCGCGCAACGCCGGTGAAGAAGTCCCTTTTTTACTGCTCGGTCTGGAAGTAGTTAAGGAGGATGGAGCGCTCAGTTGACTCCTCACCCCAGTCCTTGACCACGACACACGAGCAGTTAACAACCTTGCGCGCGTTGCCTTCCCGGTCCAGGACACCTAAATACTAGTTAGAATGAAATAGCCCGGGAAAATGATGCCCCTGTCCTGATAAGGTAGTACTCACAGAGACCTGCCCACTCGCCAAGCTGCTTGCCGTCGGGCACCTTGATTAGGGGAATCTTGTGTTCGGAGCACAGAGCAATGACCAGCTTCTTGTAGGCCTCCTCCTCGCAAGACTCGTTTAGGACGCACATGTGTGCCTGGCGTCTGTCGAGGGCCTTGGAGGCTTCACGGAGACCACGGGCAAGACCGTCGTGCATCAGGGCGAGCTTCAGGACACCCTTCAGGGCATCCAGAACGGACATCTGACCTTTCGAGGCATCGGCGGAAACTTCAACCTCCTCGGGGGCCTCGGGTGCGGTGTTCTCTTCTACGTCCGACTAGAAATTGGGGAGGTGTGATGTTAGCGATTCGACTCGGCCGCAGCGCACAACGGAAAACGGGGGAAAGGCTTGGTTGGTCGCATGGCAGAACTTTTTGTAAAAATGCGAAACGCTCGAAAAGGACTGGGGACGGAGGCATACCATCTTGATTTGCGCGTGATACCGGTGCGATCCTCGAAGAGTTGGGTCTGTTGTGTGTAAAAGTAAAAGGTGATTGTGGTAAGGGTGGGAGGAAGAGTCGTGCGAAAATGTGGTAGTGGTGATTTCTAGCGGGTGAGATACGCACTCTCAAATCAATTATCAATTGCGGCTTGCACCCAGCGGAAAGTTGCACGGGGACATTTGTGCATCGCTTAGGGTTTAATTGCCGGAATTCACCCAATTGGGTGCAGAGCATAGTCCCCGCGCAAAAGGTGGACCCCCACCAGAAATTTGCACAACAGAAGGTTAAAAAAAAAGAGCGAGAATCCAATAGCCGCTCAGGTGCTGTACCCACCCACCACCACCTGAGCCTAGATTTTTTTCTATTTCCTCTAACTACCTCGTTCTCTTTTTTTTTTTCTCTCTCCCTTTCATTCCACTCCACTCCCGACTTCACTAACATCAACGAACCAAGTCGCCCGTCATTAATTAGACGATTGAGGTATGTCGAAATACTATACTATGGACTGAGTAATTTCCCTATGCGCCCTTCACGAGGCCAGGGGAGAGCAATCAGGGGCCTTGGTCTTGTTGGCCGTTGCTCGCGCATCGCCGGCCCAGGTCCCTGATACGCTTCTCCTCTCCAGTACTGAGCGGGCAGAACCCTCCTTCAACCGAATATTGAAGAGGGCACTCTCCATGCTCATGGCTCCTGAAGGCTAACCAAATCCTCCCCTCCGAAATAGATACCTCACATCCTTCCACCGAACGATCTGAGAATCTCATCACAACACCGCCAAAATGGTCCGAACTTCAGTCCTCGCCGACGCTCTCAATGCGATCAACAATGCCGAGAAGACCGGAAAGCGCCAGGTCCTGATCCGACCTAGCTCCAAGGTCATCGTCAAGTTCCTCACTGTCATGCAGGCCAAGGGTACGTGTGGTTTTTGATATCTTCGTTTTTTTTCTTTTTTTTTTCTTTTTTTTTCTTTTTCGCGGTATTCGACAATTGGGAAATGGGGGATCCTTTCTTCATTCGGCATGATAACTGGATAACGGTTTCAACTATACCTACGACCGAAGTCTTTTAAGTTGCCGATAGATCGATCGATGTATTTCAAGCGAAGGGATCTTACACGTTTCTCTGATATTCCAACATGAAGTCTTACGTTTAGTCTTTCGCTACATATAACTGACCTGTGCCTCTCTTGTTAGGCTACATTGGCGAATTCGAGGAGATCGACGACCACCGCTCCGGCAAGATCGTCGTGCAGCTGAACGGCCGCATCAACAAGACCGGTGTTATTTCTCCCCGATACAACATCCGTCTGTCCCAGCTCGAGAAGTGGGTCGTCAAGCTGCTGCCCGCTCGTCAGTTCGGTTACATCATCCTGACGACTTCCGCCGGCATCATGGACCACGAGGAGGCCCGTAGAAAGCGTACGTGATAATCCCTGAGTAACTTGGTTTTTAATGGGTATCGGAGTTAGTTGGTGGGCAGCTAGATGTCCGAAAATGCGCTTGCTTGTTTCACCCGTCCGAGTAATTTACTAACTTTTGGTCTCAATAGACGTGTCTGGTAAGATCATCGGCTTCTTCTACTAGACGATGCAACAATAAAAGGAGAAAAAAAGGGAAAACTGGGTAAAGGGATGAGTAGAGATAGGGATAGGGATGGATGGACAGGGCATTTTCGGCGTCAGGGGGTTAAAAGGACAATGTATAGGGCAAGGGCCAAGAATTTTGCGCCTGAGATTTCAGCCAAATAAACCATGATACCAAGAGAGAAAATGCCATGCAAATTCATTCCTATGATTTATGATGGAGTACCTAGTAGTCGTTGCTCGTGGTTGATGAGTCTCGCGTGTCGTGAGAAAAAGCTTTAGATAAGAGTTGTAGATATTGACGTTTGGGTTGGTTCTAGGCCAAGGTTGGATGGATGTTGGATCATTAAGCACCACCGAGCGCCACCAAGCCATCTGTGCGTAGCAGGAGGCGTACATGTACTAGGTTACCTAGGTCTAGTAGGTAGGTATAAATAGGTACACCACATAATGTATGTAGTGTAAGGCGCAAAATAAGGATTTTCAACCGTCGCAATGCTGCTAGCCCTGGAGGCTACCCAGTTTTGGGGCTTATCACAAATAGAAAACGCCCGAGGAGGTCAATTTACTTATTACGCCCAATTTTAACATGGGAAGGAGAGAAGGACGCGTTTGTGCCTATGCTGCATCCAGTAATTACTCCCCTATCTGCCTATGTATCCGCCTGCTAGGCACTAAAACCAACGACCAATGACTGACCCGCCCGGTCCCTGATTGGCCCAGGTGACCGGGTTTCAAGCGAGTTCTGCTCAAAAGTCCAGGGCTGCCAGGGCTGCCAGGGAGACCCAAGACATGCAAAAGCACCAACTCGATCTCGCCCCTCAACCTTTTCTGCCGTCCACTCCTGTTTGCTCCTACAAAGACATGCGATCGCGATCCATGGGAGGGCTTGTTTTGGACGTCAGACGTCGAGACCGCAAGCTGCCCAACTGTTTTCTCCAATGTCATTCCCAGCCCTGCGCCCATCCAAGTTGCAATTATCCAGACCTCCACAGCGAACCGCCTGAGCGATGAGGCCGCGCCAGCTGATCTTGACCGGCGGCCTCGTCTTCATCGTCATCTGTGTTGTGAGCATCTTCCGCATAGGCCCTGACGGCACCGACCTCTCCGACATCAGGCCCGGCCACAAGTCGCATGACCCCCATTACAATGGAGACGATCTGCCGAGGCCGCCCCCCGTTGCGGACTCGCCCTTCGATCCCAAGCCGAAGCCCGCCCCCGACGGCATCCACCCTATGATGCATCTTATAAGGGATGCCGAGAAGGCCCTCGACGCCACCAAGGCGTCGCAGTCCAAGAGCCTCAAGGACGCCGTGGCCGAGTACCGTCGACGATACGGCATCCCCCTCCACCCAACTTTGACAAGTGGTTCGACTTCGCAAAGGCCAAGCGCGTGCAGCTGATCGACGAATTCGACATGATCCACGACTCGCTGACCCCCTTCTGGGGACTGAAACCCGCCACCATACGAGCGCGCGCCAAAGAGGCACTTGGCTTTGACAATGCCCTGCTTGGTATTCAGATCCGCGATGGCAAGATTACCCACATCCAGGGCGGAGGCGAGTGGCAGCGCGAGGCCACCGCCGGCATGATGGGCAAATTCCTCAAGTGGCTGCCCGACATGGACCTGTGCTTCAACTTGCACGACGAGTCGAGAGTCATCGTCCCGTATGAAGATCTTTCTAGACTAGTCAAAAGAGCCAAGCAAGTCAACATGCCGGCTGCGAGCCTGCACTCGAACCCGAGGAACCAATTCACACAAAAGCCCAAGGGTCTCAACGATGGAACGCGATTTGAGGAGAGCAAACTTACGCGCTTCAACGTCTTTGCCCACCAGCCGACCTGGACTCATTCACGACTATCGTGCCCCCCAGAGAGCCCCGCGAGAGGCTTGGAGGAAGAGGAAAAGAAGGATGATGTTTCCAAGTACGGCATGGGACCTTTGGGGTTCGTCTACAACGTCACGGCCATGTCTGATATTTGCTACTCTCCAAGCTTAAGCTCGACCTATGGCTTTTTCGATCGGCCCAATGCTTACAATATAGTCCACGATCTTTTCCCCATCTTCTCACAGTCCAAGATCTCTTCCTACTCTGACATCCTCTATCCGTCACCCTGGTACTGGTACGAAAAAGTGAGCTACGATGAGACAAAGGACATGCCATGGGATGCCAAGGAAGACAAGTTCTATTGGAGGGGCTCTACGACAGGTGGCTTTAGCAGGAATGGCGGCTGGCGACGACAACACCGGCAGCGCTTCGTGCAGAAGATTAATGCTGCAGGCGGCGCTAGGATTCTCGTGAATAACGGAGACGAGACCCATCAGAAGTGGGACATGAAGATTGTGCCACGAGGGGATTACAGAGACTTGATAGACGTGTATTTTTCAGGTGTCGGTCAGTGTGACCCGGGCGACTGCGCGGCGCAAAAGGAATTCTTCACAGTCAAGGGCCATGCGGAACAACAGGACGCATGGAAGTACAAACACCTACTAGATATCGACGGCAACGCGTTTAGCGGGCGATTCTACGCCTTTCTTAAAAGTAAGAGCTTGGTATATAAATGGGCTATCTTCCGGGAGTGGCACCTCGAGTGGTTGAAGCCATGGGTACACTACATCCCTCTCAGTCTCCGAGGCGACGAATGGCTCGAGGCGGTCCGGTTCTTCACCGATAGCGCAGGCAAGAAGGAGGCGGAGCGACTAGCGAACCTGCAGCGCGACTGGGCGGATAAGGTACTCAGACACGAAGACATGGAGGTCTGGTTCTTCCGCTTGCTATTAGAGTATGTCACATCTACTCCTTTCGCTGCTTGATTAATATGGGGTGTGGCTTGCTAACTTGGAAATAGATACGGCCGAGTCGTTGATGACGAAAGGTCCAACATAGGGTTTTCTATCGACAGCGCTCCCGTCACCCCTACTACCGATAGCACGCCAGAGGTAGAAGCGGAGGCGAAGCCGAAGGCGGAGGTAGAGGTAGAGGTAGAGGCAGCACCCGGTACGGAAGCGGATCCTGGAATGGAGGAGGTCACAATCAACGATGCATGATGAATCTTGTAATGTAGGTATAGGGCGGAAGGGGTAGGTACTATTGGAACCTGGATACCAAATGAGGGGCGGCGTACGGAATAGGAGAACCGCAAATGAACTTGTATATACAAAGAGCCGGTTCAAGCATGGATGGGAGTTCTTCACATGCGGTTGGTTTTATTTGTTCATCCCTTTTTTTCTTCTTTTTTTTTTTCTTTTATAAAAACTCATCAAAAACGGCGCTTACTACCATGTACTTTAAATAGGAAGGGAGGCAATACTAGTAGTTCCTAACATAATATCCAATTCAACTCGACGTACTTTAACCTATCTAATGTTAGACATTATACCTATGTACCTACCCAAAGCAACCCTTAATAGCGTAAAACAAATAAGGTTAATTGTATAAGCATATTATGAAGATGGCCGGGGGATACCCCACATTCTTTCTTTGTTGCTCCACTGAAATTCGAGACCAACAAGCTTCGGCTGGAATCGAGCCTCGCCTGCATTTCCTCTCCCTAACTGTTCCAACACTCGCAACTGAAAAAGGAAAGAAAAGAAAAACCACGATTGTGTTACTTACGTTTGCACTTTTGCCCTCGAAGAAGCTTTCGTTCGATCAGCAACGACAGGAATCTTCCCTCATACGAAGAATCACACGCCCGTCGCGACGTGTTCGCGCCGGCAGTGACAATAACAAGGACCATGGCGTCGACGCCTATGGATCTCGACACCCTGGACTCATCCCCCGCCAACGGCACCCCTTCCACCTCGCTGAACATTACGCGCACATTGGGTGCCAGCTTGTCGAGCACGGCAGCGATACCTGACGTAATTTCTTGTTTTAGACCAACAAAGGTAGCTTCGGCCTTCCGACCGCCCTGTTTTGCTTACATTACCTGCCTGTTACCCTCTGCGTTGGTGAGACTGACGATCCCCCATGTAGCTGTTCAAGCGCGACGACATTAAGGATGGCCGTCCGCAGCCCTACATACTCAGCCTCGACTATGACGACCCCGGCGAGCTCCTCATGACCTCGGAGAGCGACGAGACGATCCAGATCTACAAGGTGCGAGACGGGCGTCACGACAAGCAGCTTCTGAGCAAGAAGTATGGCGTGAAGCTGGCAAAGTTCACGCGGAATAGCTCGAGCATCATATATGCAAGTACGAAGCAGAATGGTGAGTATTATCCCTGCGACTCTTTTCAGACAGGTGTGATCGGCTGGTGCGTGGGTACTAACGTACGAATGCGTGCGCAGATGCGATCAGATACTTGACGACGCACGACAACGCATTCATACGGTACTTCGAGGGCCACGAGGGGGCGGTTACTTGCTTAGCAATGCATCCCGGTACCGACGACTTCATATCGTGTGGTAAGGACAACACGGTGCGGTTATGGAATGCGGGGACGAAGAATGCGACAGGGCTTCTGCACCTCAACACGCCTTACCTCGCCGCTTACGACCCCAGTGGGCAGGTCTTCGCCGTTGGGTCGCCCACTAGTGGCCAAGTCCTCCTATACGACCAACGAAACTTCGACAAGGCACCATTCGCGCAATTCGACATTTTGGAGGCCTGCGGTGCAGTGGACGCCAGCTACGTCCTGAAGGGCTGGACCAAGCTGGAGTTCGCGAACGACGGACGATCTGTCCTGCTAGGTACTAGGGGTGCCGGCCATTTCCTTCTCGACTCGTTCAATGGAAGTCTGAAGGCCTACCTACGGAAACCCGAAAGCCGGACGAGCAGGTTAGCAGCGGGAGAAGAGTTCACAATGAACGGGGGTTGGAACGGCACCAACGTCGAGGGCAGCGGCGACTGTTGCTTCACTCCGGATGGCAGATATGTAATAGGCGGGACGAAGAAGGGCGTCGTGGTGTGGGATACGTTAAGCCAGCCCGAGGAGAAGAAGATGCTGGATCCCATGCACAATCTGGAGGACACACGCGAGGCCGCGGTGGTTTGCTTCAACCCGCGATTCAACTTCTTTGCGACAGCCGACCAGGAGGTGGTATTCTGGGTGCCGGACCCGCACGCGTAGGACGCAGCGGAGGTTCTCAGCACCAGCAATAACATCAATGGTAGCGCCAGAGACATTGTCCGAGATCCCGTCCAAGAAGACCCTGTTCAGGATGGTGGTAATTGCCTTGAGGACGGACAACAGCAGGCTATAGACCAGCAGGAGTGGGTTACAGTGGCTGATTGGATTCAAGCCAAGGCCGAGCCTGATGATGTTTGTGTAGAGATTCGGTAATGGTGGGTAGTGGAAAAGGGGGGTTGAAGGGGAGAGAATAAGTGGTTTCCACTTTTTGTCTGTCTTCATACTATGACGCCTGGTTTTTTTTGTTAGGTGCTAGAAAAAAAATGATACCCCCTATTGCATGTGCATTTTATGGCATATGAGGAAAAAAACGAGACGGTTTAACCATACTTCCTCGTGGCCAACTAGCATGAGATAAAGGTACTAGTTTCTGAGATGGATAGAGATTTGTTTTATACAGGCTCGGACCAGAAGAAGATAGTATGCCCGGAGATGGTCATAGGGATCTAGAGGCTGCTGGCGATAATGGACAACGCCCGCGACACTACTAATTTATCTATCTACTACTGGCAATCGTTAAGTAGGTATTTTAACCCTCACACCTAAATGGTATGTAAGTAAGTGTATGGATTAAGGAGATGCATGGAAGACACGTGCCTTGGTTGCATTAATAGGTACTATGTATGTATATAGGCTTGGGTCAGGTACTACACACTACTATGTAGGTTAGTACTATGTAGGTTAGAAGCATGGTATTGAGTACAGTATGTATGTATAAGATAGTAGTAGATACCCCCGGGCCATAGCTTAAAAAAAGCTGCCCCGCGATCTCCAACTCAATTCGGAGAGGGACGGGAAAGCGGGTGCGTTGCCCCACCATAACCGTAGGTACACCAATTAGGTAAGTAGGTCGTCACTAGGCTGGAATTTGGGAAAGTCCCCCAAAATTCGACTTGGGGGCTCTCGACTTTGGTTCGATTTCCTCCTAAGAACCTCTTCCTTTAACCTCACCCGCCTAAGAAAGAGAAATACGGCCTGCTGCTGCTGTCCCTTCATCCACCCACCCAAGAATAGTCAATTCGACGAGTTTAGCTTGCTTTGAAGTTCAAGCTTGTGATTTTCGGAGCACGATAGCACGGATATTCCGATATCAGCGATGCCCTACTACGAGACGAGCCAGGAATGGCTCCGGCAGTCTGCGCTGCTCCTGGAGGCGAGACCTACTACCGTACGTTTGTCTCTCTCTCTCTCTCTCTCTCTCTCTACCTCTCTACCTCTTCTCTTCTCTTCCTCCCCCCTACTAACTCTCCCCACCGCAAAACTACCAGACCCGCATCACGACCAAATACCACATAACCAAGCCCACCTCTCGGTCATCATCATCCTCCCGGAAATCCAAAGCCACCACCACCACCGCTGCCCCCCCTCCTAGCGACACAACAACTTCAACCACCACAGCGCAACAGCAGCAACAGCAACAGCAACAACCCCGCGGCACCCTAACCCTGAAGACGTACGACCCCCGCTCGGGCGTCACCCTCAAGTACAAGACCACCAAGGCGGCCGAGGTGTCGCGCCTGATACTCAGCCTGGGCCGGCTGGGCCGGCAGATGGCCGGCCTGCCCAAGGAGAGCGAGGCCGACGAGGTCATGGTCGACGCGCCGCCCGCTGCTCCTGCTCCCGCTCCTGCTCCCGCTGTCGAGGGGAAGCAAGCACAGGGACAGGGACAGGGACAGACACAAGGTGGTGGTGGTGGAGGAGGGGGGAAGGGTAAGAAGAAGAAGGGGAAGAAATGAATGAGAATAAGACGGTCGGTCGTGGGGTAAGATATATAGCAACAACAAGCATTCACGGGCGTAAAAAAAAAAAAAAAAACCGTTAGGTTACATGATACCTATGAATCTCTCTCTCTTGTGTGTCCAGCAGGAAAATGCGAACGGGGGGCGAGCGAGGGACCAAGATTTTTTTTTAAGACAAAAGAGTCCATCCATCCATACCATACCTACATAGGCAACCTTACCTTACCTATTTCTATATATATATATATACCTATCTATGTGTAGGACTACTTACTACCTACCTAGCTTAACCCCCCCCCCCCCCCCCCCCCCCGGCGGTCAAACATACCTATCCATCCGTCTTGTCAATATATACCTACCTTTTCTCTGATATTGCCTCGTCGAGGCCCAGCCCAGCCCGGGGGTGATCGTAAAACCAAGGCTGCCACCTGCACCCTACCCTATATATAGTACATAGGTACATACCCTTTAAATCTGTTAGCCTAGCATCGAATACACCTGAGGTCATCATCATCCATCACCAACAATATAACAACATAAAAAAAAGGAGAAATACACACACACACACACATTATCACAAAAAAAAAGGCATATTCGAAACTCGGATCCTTAGGTAATTATTTTTCTTCTTGATCATCATCTCTTCATATTATCTCCCCCACGTGTAGCGTAACATGACAGAAAAGGGGGGGCGGAAAGAGAAAAATAAAAATAAAGAAAAAAAACATCCCAAACGTCTGCCAACTATGTTTAGGTACCTATTCATACAGGATTTGCGCCTTTCCTCTCAACCCCCCTAATGTTTGTCGGCGTTTTTTATCTTCTTTTTTTACCCTTAGCCCTCCCCTCCCCTTTCCGACCTACTTATCCCATTTCCAAACGCGTAAAGTCATATAACAGAGAAGCTTTCGGAGAGGGGGTTTCCTTCCTTCCTTCCTTCCAACCCTCAAGGGTCCCCGAAAGCAGTAGTAATTTCATGGCAAGATGATCCCATTTCCGTGAACGCCTCAGATGAACAAGAAAAAAAACCAGGAGACAAACATACAACTGAAAGATAAAACAACGTGCTGAGTACCTGGGATCCAACAAGATAATAGGAAACCTGGTGATATGTACGGTAGTCGAATCAAACCACCAAACACCACCAGTTGATTTTCTTTTTTTTTGCCTTTCCCTTTTCTTTGCTCGCGCACGGCTCTTTCCTCTTCTCTTTGTCTATAAAAAAAGACTAGTATCCTGCGTATAGAGAAATAGGTATTATCCCATATAGATACTAAGGAAAGAGAGTAGACAAGAAAGATGTGCATTGCTGCTGACGAGACGAAAGAGAAAAAAATCTTATAATGCAGTGTATACACAAGGGTGTTCCAGGAAAGGATGAGAGGGGTATCGAAATGCCAGAAAACGAGCGTCAGCAAGCGACGAGAGACGAATTAGGAAAAGCTAGTGCGAAGCCTTAGCTTAAAAGTCATCGTCGAAGGTGAAGTCACCGCCGTTCTCGCCCTTGCCCTCAGCAGAGGCAGAAGCGTCCTCGTCGGAGCCGTTCTTCTTGGTACTGGCCATGACACCGGCCTTCTGGTACTCGCCGACACGCTTCTCGAAGAAGTTGGTCTTGCCACCAAGCGAGATGTTCTCCATGAAGTCGAAGGGGTTGGTGGAGCGGTAGACCTTCTCGTTACCGAGGGCGACGAGCAGGCGGTCGGCGACGAACTCGATGTATTGCTTCATGAGGTTCGCGTTCATGCCGAGAAGACCGCAGGGGAGAGCCTCGGTCAAGAACTCCTGCTCGATGGCGACGGCATCGGTGATGACCTGCTGAACGACATCCTTGCTAGGTCGGTTCTTTAGGTGAGAGAAGAGCAGGCAAGCAAAGTCGGTGTGGAGACCCTCGTCACGGGAGATGAGCTCGTTGGAGAAGGTCAGGCCAGGCATAAGACCACGCTTCTTGAGCCAGAAGATGGAGGCGAAGGCACCGCTGAAGAAGATACCCTCGACAGCAGCGAAGGCAATGAGACGCTGAGCGAAAGTAGACTTTCGGTCGGTGATCCAGCGCAGGGCCCAGTCAGCCTTCTTGCGGATGCAGGGAACTAAGGGATGGGGTTAGCTTGATTGTATATCAGATACTATATGAGGTGGGGCACCGTACTAGTGTCAATGGCGTTGAAGAGATGAGTTCTCTGGGCGGGCTCCTTGATGTAGGTGTCAATGAGCAGAGAGTAGGTCTCGGAGTGGATGTTCTCCATCATGATCTGGAATCCGTAGAAGCACCGTGCCTCGGGGATCTGGACCTCGCCGCTGAAACGCTCGACCAGATTCTCGTTGACAATGCCGTCGGAGGCGGCGAAGAAGGCAAGGATGTGAGAGATGAAGAACTTCTCATCCTCGTTCAGTCTGTTGTTCCAGTCGTGCAGGTCCTTGGAGAGATCAATCTCCTCGGCGGTCCAGAAAGAAGCCTCGGCCTTCTTGTACATCTGCCAGATCTATTGCGGGGTTAATTGGTTAGCCCTGTGTCGCGCGTTGGAAAAATCAATTTACGCGTGTTGGACGCGTCACTCACCTCGTGGTACTTGATGGGGAATAGGACAAATCGCTGAGGGTTTTCTTGTAGGAGGGGCTCGTCGAACTCCTCTGGCTTGATCGTGGGAGCCACAGCAGGCTTCTGGTCTTCGGACTTCTCCATGGCGGCGGGCTTGCGAGACTCGATCTCGCTGGCGAGGGTCTCTAGGTCGGCGTCGAAGGGTGCGTTTTCCTTGCCGGCAGCGGCGAAGTCAAGCTTCTTGACAGGTGATTCCATCTTGAAAGACTCGATGGCAGAGGCAGCCTACAGATTGAAGAGAAAGGCACGCGTTAATTACGTGCTCGAGGTTCTTTTGTTAGGAGTGGTGGCAACGTCATATACCTTCTTGGAGGGGGTGATCTCGGATGCCATTGCAAACGATAGTGAGGGTTCAAGGAATGATTGAACGAGGTTGTGGTGTGTAGAGAATGGCAATTGACTGCAAAGATAAACAAGTCCTTAAGAAATCACGCGTGGAAAGTAGAGTGAGTTGTTGGTCGAGAGTGGTGGTTGAGATGCAGAACAAGAAAAGCGTGTCTGCAATTGTTCGGGTGCAAGTCTTTTAAAATGTGTTTTGCGCCAAGTCACGTGGGGCGGGTCCATTCACTTTGTCGCGCTGAGAGACAACGCGACGTGCCCCGCCACTTGTTTTTTACGCGTCTTACAGGGGTTGAGCTCCAGCCCTTCTGCATTACCTCTCCACTCTGCACCCAGGAATGCGGGTAATTTGGCCAGCTCAGGCACGCCTACGGCTCACAGGGCACCTACGGGTCACTTACAGGTGCTACCCAACAGGGATGCTCAGGCGGTTCCCTGATCCTCATGCGAACCAAACTTATCAGATCCGATAAACAGACAACTAAATCGGCATAGACTGAGTCACTAGTCGGTCTTGAGCTGATTCACGCTCACGTAAAGAGCAGATCTTCATTGATGATAGCCTCCATAATAAATACCTGTCCTTCGATGAACGCCGTCGGTTTCTCAGAGACAAACGCGCGTAAACCAGTGTCTTGTCCGGACTCAATCAAGTGCCTTGCTAGGTTAGTATATAATTAGGTACCTAACCTTAGGTATTGATGTAGTACTATCAAATGCGTAGAGTATCAATATCAATTTGATGTACCAAACAAAACATCAATACACTATGACATCGTAACTAAGTGGGTATGTGTAACTTCAAGGTTTCCACCCGAAAATACTGCCGCAACCACCAGTTATACATGTGACGGAAGATGACGGACCAGCCCATCATCTAAGGGTCTAGTCCCATACTCACCCGATTCTCGGAACTAGATTACCCTACCGTGCTAAATGCTACGATATAAGACACCTTCTACGTAAACCTCAGACAAGGCGCAGCTTCTCATGACTCATCAGAAGAAAAGTGTATGTATTGGAAGTATTGTGTATTTGTACGTGGTGGCTAATTCTATGTACCAGGTTCTTTGTATCTATTCACTCCCTTGCCATTGATGTTATATGCTTGTGGTTGTTGTAACACAAGGGCTATTGTCATCTGCCCAAACACTATACAACTCCCGGAAAAGTATAGGTCTATACCCGCTAACCCGCCTTTGACGCCAAACTAGGTAATAGGTACGTTGCAGTGTGCTGAATTCCCAAACCATTTCAAACAATTTAAACCATCATTTCCATATCCCGTCGTCATGTTCATCATTAGTTGCTGTGTGTCAGACAATTAGTCAGGCTGACAAGAACTTCGACAAGAAGCTCGCTCCATCCATAGTCATCAATGCCAAGTCCACTAACGTCGATGGGTTCGAGCGGGGCTTGGGGGGGCGATTCCCATTTCCTCATCAGCGGGCCGAGATTTCCTCCCGGATCTCTCGTCCCGGCGGGTATGGTTGGCGGGCGACTCCTCGTTATATCTATCGAACTCGGCCGGGTCGCTAGGATCAATGTCGGGGACCGATAGGCCACTATCTCGGAGGGTCTTCTTGCCCTTTTCTCGAAGATACGCTTCCAATCTTGTTGCGTTGCGCGTGTTCGCAAGAATAGCGGCATCGGCAATATCCCCAATAAAAGGGGCCAGGCCAGCAACCAGGTCCATGATCAGCCAGATGTACATCGGGATGAGCACATTAGCTGGAAGTCCGCCTTCCACCTTTTTCGCTGTCCGGATTACCAGAAGCCCAAGGAATGCGTCGGCGAAATCACCAAATCTATTATGGCTATTGTGAGCCTGTGACTTCAAACCGAGCGTATAGTTGGATTATACTCACATAGGGATAAGGCCAAGAACGCTACCCCAACCGAACTTCAAGCCCAAGAAACTGCCAAATGACATGTCCAATCGGTAAGCCCTCCTCTTAACTTTTGTCAAGATTTCCGCATCATGCTTTGATATTCCAGGAGGTAATGCCTTGCGCACTTTCTTAAACTTTCCGGGCTTCGGCGTACCATCGAGTCTCGTCGCAGGAACTTGTTCGAAGTAGGGATCCTAAAGTACCACGTTAGTCATTCTTTGTGGATAAAGGATCGAGACAATGGCATAGTCTAAAGTAATAAGCAGAAGCGGGTGTAGAGCTAATACTAACCTCTGCACCAAATTTATTGCCAATCTTCTCTTCGAGGACCTTATCTTGGATGAATTTCTTCCCCACCCATCTAACAATGAGGCTCGTCATATTTTGCGATTATCGATATTGTTTAGGGAATTATAATAATAAAATTAGGGAAGGAAGAGCAACGATGGAAAAGGGGGGAGTTAGGTTTCGTGAATTATAGAGGTCAGTAGAAGCCCAACGTCCAAAATCTTAACTTGGGTCTGAGAAGTTGCTTGTCGATGGATGGGCAGCCTCGATGGTGAGCAAAACGATTTGGCGAACACTGCAACCCGGGTACTTTCAACAGGCCCCTAGTAAAATAATGTGACAGAAGATAGCGAACAGAAATGGGCCAGCTAAGAACTTTTTATTGCTTGTCAGGATATGAAGATATGAAGCTACGGACATTAACCAAGCTTGATATATGTCATGACGAAGGTAACCACATATATACCTACGTAGGCGTTTATCCCCATAATAGTTGGCCTCCTTGCCAAGTTTTTCTGGCCCGAATGATCGATCGCTCTCTAAACGTCGATGGCGGCAAATGCAAGAATAGCGTAACACTTGGAAAGCTTGGAAACCGACAGTGATGTCTGGTCAAACCAATTGTGTTCCACTATGCATAATGATCCAGGCCCGATCCGCATCGCATGACGAGAGCTACAAGGGTGTATGGATAAGAGGGAGTCTACGAGAAGAATTTGCCTACATTTGCTAGAGGTTGCGGGTAAATACGAGGATAACTCTTTTTGTACCTAGCTAGTCCTACTTAATAGGGGACTTGTGGCTATGTGGCTGCGAGAGTCTACCGCCATACGTGGTGGGCGGTAATGACACCACCTCTAGAAACACCGTATCCAATCAATAACCCTCGCTCCATGAACATTGAGGCAGCCAGGTGGGCTCGACTATCCAACCTGCCAGCCTAGCTACCTACATTAGGTATTAGCTTGCCACTCATCCAACAGGCTTCTCCGTTTGACGTGGGGGGGCAGTACACAAGAGGCACACCAAAAAAAAGGCATCAATTGGTATCCTTCTCAGGAGTATCAAGAAACATGGCCATTACATAGTTGAGTGTTTTGACCAACCTAACAACATCGGCCTGGTGTGTTTGTTACCTGCTATACAGCATTACGTAAAGGTAAGCCCAGGTATAAGGTGCATATATAGTGACGGAAACTATCATCATTGATTCAAAGTCATAAGTTACTCACATGCAATTCATATCAATCTAGCATTTCATATTGTAACATCTAACCTAGGTTACTTACATACATAACATATAGGGAAAAGAGCAACTATGTAATGAAGAAGAAAAAGGCGCGCTAAGGTATAACAATTTACGTGGTATGGTATCTAGATGTACAGTTTTCAGACCAACTCAATGTCTTCACAGAGCTTCGCATCCCATGCCTCTCCGCGCATAATTCCATGTGCATAACACGGTCCCAGCAATTTCCATTGATTGGGCTGCTCGGCTGCCCTCAACACCAATGGTTGTCTGCTTCCCTCGCAAAGAACGACCCTATCTCCGGGTTGAACGTTGTCAGACACAAGAGCGAGATACCCTTTCTGAGTCCATGCTAACTTTCGTCCCATCGAAAGCCCTTGCAAGGCGTTGAACTCCTGGAGTCTAGATATCCTCCCCTTATGAAGAGACGCTGCTGCAACAAGTGCCCTGCCGAGCCTCGACGGGGTTTTGGCCGTGCTCTCGCACGCACGGTGTTTTTGAAATAAAACCCATCGCCTCTTTTGCGACATCGCCAGATCGTATGCGCGCCGAACCCTGCTCAAACCGCTCATATACTCATTGAACGCTCTGAATGCCTCGTCCGACCCCCCAGGCGCGTGTCCGTAACACCGCACCGCGCAGAAGACCCGGAGCATGTCCTCGCCCGTTGGATAAGGCTGGCTTCTTGATAGAGCGAAATTCTCCCATTCGATAAATATACCAAAAAGGTCACCAAGACGAGCCATTATGTCGATCAATCCACCAATTATGCCATCTTCGTTTTCGATCATCTCATCGAACATGTTCTCTTTGTCTTTTAGCTTCGCCAGCAGGTCGTTCAGTGACGGCATCGGCTCAGAAGTCAGTTCTGCTATAACATCTGTGACGTAGCCAGACATGACTAGAACCGTATCTCCCCGGAAAGAAGGCGTCCATGTTAAGCAGTCGCCGCAAGCTGAAAAGAGAAATTCCGAATTCCTGTGGTCTGAGGATATGACCCCTTGTATTGGAAAAAGTACCTCGCCTATTTTCACGGCCCAATTCGGTACCCAGGAGGGTAAGGGAGTATGAGTAAGTTCTGACGCAATTCTCACTTGCTCGTGACCAAATAGCAATATGTCGAGGTTTTTGGTCGTGACGCAGATGGCGCGAGCGGTGTCTAAATAGCATCGATAAGTGGTCATGTCTGCACTATAGTTGGGTCTACAGTTCTCCTTCATCAGCACGGCAAGTTCATCTGGATCTACAAGGCCCATCAATGCGTAAACATGGTCTACAGGCTTTGTCGCATCCGAGGAACGAAACTTCTGAAGTAGATGTAGGAAACTTGGAAGAGGGGACGCTGTATGTTGCTGATACAAGCTCCTATATTCGATGACATCCATCAGAGACCACGATGGAGGTAATCCGCCCCGAAGGTGTGCTTTGTCGCTGAATATTGAGTAGAGTACCATGCCCAGAAATAGCAGGTCTAATCCAAAGCTCACATCACCACAGAGAATGACGATTTCGGTAGCGAGGCAGGCTTCTTGGATGATCCATTTCCTGCTCCACCATTCTCTACATAAGATATTTTGCAACCCGAGCCTCCAGGCTCCCCAGTTCGCCATAGTCTCTAGGAGCATTTCCCGGTTCCCGGGCCGCAACAAGAGCTTCCTGGTGGCAACGCGGAACAGTCCCGGCATTCTCTCGGGAATACTCTCTCGAACGATACTCTCGATGTCGACGTCCCGAGGATCCTTTCCGGCTCGACGGTCCCAGTCGTTGATAACAGTTCGTGCTGCACGTTTCACCAAGTCTTGTTTGTCGTCCCATTTCAGTCCAACCTCGTGGCGATGCCGCCAGAGTTTCCCAGGATCTGTCGCCAATGTTTCGATGACAAATGCGAGGTGTTCTTCGAGAGAAGGCACAAAATCTCTTATGATGGCATCTATTTTCGGGACACGTATAATATTAGTGCCTTGTATGTGGTTTTGAAACGCCGGTGAGAAGCCATGTTCAGTCGTTGTGCCTAGCCATACGACAGCCCTTGCTGCTCTGCGATATATGTCCCGCATCATCGAGACTTGTTGACCACGTTCATCTAATGCGTGTGACTCGTTGCTCTGATTAATGCATATAGCATCAACCCATAAAGTTCGTGGTCGGTCTGAGAGCCGGAGCGCCAGGAGAGCATTGGCGAGATTTCTCAGACCAGAGTACCTTTTGCCGTTACATCTCATATAGTACTTTCGTCCTGCCATATCACCCCATGTGTATGAGAGTGCTTCGTATTCAGGACAGCCTTCTAGTGGATGTACGGATAATTCAACTTCTATGTCAGTAATAATAGGCTCTTTTTCGATGTTCGATGACTCTGCACCCCCCTCAAGATGTACATGGTCTGGCGGCTCATTTTGATTTGTGCTGATATTTTCAATTTCACCTTCTTCATCGCTTTCATCATCGTACTCGCTCTCAGATTCATCATAATATTTATCAGCCGCTGGGCTATCGTTTCGTGGCAAAAGAGTCAGCAATCGGAAGTGCGGTCCATCCGGCAGACATAGTATATCCTCATATATATCGTCGTATTCGGTCATGACTATCAATACTATTCTTCTCCTTACAGCAAGTCATTCTATAAACTTGACGAAAAAGAGCCATATTATATTGCCATCAGGGGGCTGTACTGTATACCATCTAGACGCCGAGGCTGTGACTTGAAACGCAACATATGGGTGATGGTACGTTGCCGAAATCCTACACTGATCATCCTATAGACCACCCGTATTGGCCATAATGTTTCATCTATTCTGGGGCTATGCACGCAGCCTACCTAGTCCCCTAACTCTCCTGCATTGCCATCACATATCATAACAGGCGCCCTCCTGCTGTTCATCCCCATGGCAGATATCCTGGGGGCACAGCAGCCCTACATCCTAGTCTGAAAGCAAGGCCTTCCCGCCGATAATATTGACAATTTACAGGTCATTCATGCCCACCCCTCATTGCCATTGCTCACCTGTAGTCTTCCATTCAACACGTTCCCTCTAACATATGAAATAGGTATTTATTGTGCGTATAATAAGAGTATCATAAATACCATTAATATTATGCATATAGTCTTACTTGTTGAAGCCTCCTAATTCCCTAATATAAGAGCTATGACTATATTAGGATAATATTTATCGTCTCTCTCGGTTATTTCAATTACTACCTAGTTTTAATACAAATAAGTCCGTCTATGCAAGATGTAAACAAGCATGTCATCAATCCTCGATTGCCCTTCCGACATCAAGCTACTAAGATGGCATGTCGAGCCTGAATCGATACTACGATTCATTTGCAACGGCATTAGCTCTCCCTCAGTGGACACTTTGTCTTATTCCACATTAGCCTGGGATCTCACGCCGCAAAACAAGGAAGTCAGATCGCATCATGACATGAAAACGGATACAGAAAAGATTTTTATAGGGCACCATGCATTACGATTAAGCATGGCCATTGACTCTTAAATATCACATTCACGAATGCATCGAAGCTTGCCGGCTAGGGGCTACGCCTTGCCCCAAAGCTTCTTGGTTCCCTTCGTGCCGACGAGCCAGGCCGACGCCAAGACAAACATGCCACCAAGGAGGATCACAAGAGCAGCCCAAATCTGAGCCCATAAGTAGCTTCCACCATTGGTGTCGATAATGGCGCCCATGACCGGAGGGCCTGCAAGCGTAGCGAAGCCGCAGAGTGCGAAGACCATACCAATCCAGGTGCCGAGACGAGTGACGTCGCGCATAAGGCTACTGGTCGCCCCGGGAAAGACCCCCTGAGCGGCACCGTTCACAAAGCCCATGACTACTGAGTAGGCATACATGTCGGTTCGCTTGTGCACGCCGGTCCAGCCGAATACGAGCACGCCGAGGCCGATACAGTTCAGCCCGAAGGTATTGATCGGCCCCGTATAGCGGTCGGCTAAGAAGCCGAACAGCGGCCGCGAAGGGATTCCGAGCGCGTTGGTGATCAGAACAAAGTTGATGGACTCTAGGTCGCTAACACCAATGGACTCGCGGGCGAAAGAGTTGATCTGAGTGGCGTGTCCGAGAAATAGGGGCTACGGTCAGTAAAAGTTGATTTTAAGTGAAATATTGAACTACCTGGATGAGGTCCTGGAGAGGGTACGAGACAACTAGAGTAACTTACGTATATTAGCACGGTGAAGAGAGAGAAGTAGATGAGGAACGCTCCTGTGGCATATACGGCGTTGGCGGGGTTTTGTAGTAACCTCCAATCCACCCAAGGGCCTGACGACCTCCTTAGCTTTCGCGGTTTGAGCAATATGAAGCCCAGGGTAATAAAGAAGAGCGCAATGAAGCCGCACACTCTCACAGCCCACGGAAACCCAATAGTTGGCGTCAGGTATTGTACGATGGCGGGGAATACGATCGCGCCGGTGCTCGAGCCCGTGGCGTTTAGGGACATGGCTAGATTCCGTCTGCGTTTGAAGTAGGTGCCGACATTGGCGATGGCCGGCATGAACATCAAGCCGCCACCAATGCCACTGCAGAAACCCTGAGCCAAAAGTATCTGCCAGTACTCGGTGGCGAGACTGGTCATGAACATGCCGAGCACCGCGAAGAACCCCCCGACGCCGTACAAGAGTCGCGTGTACCCGGCGTCAAACAGCCGGCCGGAGACCATGCCTACAAGGAAGTAGAGAAACAGCTGGATGGATCCAATCCATGAGACCTGAGACGCCGGTAGATTCATGGTCTGCTTGTAGTAGAGCTGAAAGACGGCAAAGCCGGCGCCGTAGCCCCAGGTCATGGCATTAGCGACGTGAGCTGGTACTACTTGTGACCAAGCAACCCAACCGCCATCGGGGGGCTCATCGTGCGGGACCGGGGTCAAAGAACCCGTTCGCATGATGCCTTCTGATGCATGGATTCCGATCTGGTCGGCGCTAACGCTTGTACTCTTCTCGACGTTGGTCCCACCGTGTCGGTCCTCAAGGAAGTCTTGGCGCGGCGAGTTGATATGAAGATCACCGGACTCGGGTCTCCGGGTCTCGGCTGCCATTGTTATACCTTCGGTCGCTCTCGCTTGCCTGGGTTCGTATGGAGACAACGTGACATATAGCAAAAGACTCCGCTCTTCTTACTCCGCAGACTAGTCGGTGCTGTAACTCGGGCGTCAGTGTGTGAGAGAGAGAAAAGCCAAGTCACGTATAGCTAGGCATGGATAACATGGCCCAACGCTTCGACATCATGTTGTGAAGCAAGATGGGGGGGGGGGGATAATACGAAACTGGGTGAGGGAAGACCGAAGCAATAAGATAAGCCGAAAACCATATCCCCTCGGTTCTCCCCCTCCCACCCCGGAACATTTTTGCAGCGTAGGGGCAGCAACAACAACGATCGATTATTAAAAGCACCAATCCACCATTACCTGCTATTTTTTTCACTTCCGCTTGTTCACGTACAACACACAATCATCGAATAGGTGAACACTGCTATTCCCAGGGGAAAGGGATTCGACCCGCGCCGCTTACTTATGCGATCCTGCCGTACTCAGGTCCCGTATCGGGTACTTCTTGACTTCTCCACGCAAGGGACTTGCATTGTCGACCTTTTTGCCGCTCTCGGAGACGGGAAGGGCGCGCTGCACGTGGGGGCCTAGTCCACTGAAGTCCATGATACATTAGACGAGCAGTTAAAGCCGACAACATACATACTGGGGTCCCGTTTGGGGGGGGGCTTGCATATAGGTGGCTCAACTGCCGTACAGGGTAGCTCAGCTCTGTTTAAGAGCCCTAGAGCGCCTGAGCGCTTCTGGGGTACATATTGCTCTCCGGTTCTAGCTATGAGGGGATAGTTGCGGTCATCTCGATGAGGTCACGAATACTGGACTCTGAGGGCAAAAACGTTGGGTGTTCCTACGATGACGAACGCTACCCGAATACAAGTCATGCGTGTCCAGATGCACTTAGAGGGTGGCGTGGTTGGTAGGCAGGTAGATAGCGATGATGACAGTGGCATGAAACCGGCAGAGCCGAAATGCGTCATGTGTGTGTACGTCCCATTGGGACGTAACGCTGAGGACGAGGTTAGGACAGCCATGTAGGTCATAATCGATGCTGCAGTCTGTGTGGGAGAGACGGTCCCGAAAGCTAGGCGCTGGCGAACAGCTTCGCTGATCACGTCGATCCCGTTCTATTTCCCTACCAATGACTCTAGAACTAGGTCAGTAACAAGTCTTATTAGCATACATATAAGCGAATAGCAGTGCGTGGGTGCGCATAAATGTGCCTCTAATTCTGCGAGGACATGCTTAAGATCGATTCTATTTTATGCTACCCGAGACGGGGGCACTTGGATGCTCATTACACAACAGATATTATGAATAAATTCGAATTCTCTGCTGTATTTCCATATAACCTACCTAACCTAGAATGATATATCAATGTCCTATTTGAAAAAGGCGAGGGGCGTGAGAGACCTTAAACTGCCTCCATGGTTGCTAATCAGGGTTACCATTTCATTGGGAATAAGTCTGCATCGGGTCCCCAGGAAAAGCCGTTGTCTACTACCTATGGTCCCATTGTCACTTTTCGGCCATTATGGGTTATATCCGATAATGGTTCGTGGGTCTCTTTCACACATAATACCACCCTATTATTCTTAAACTCATCATAAAGTTTTGTTTTAAAGTCCTGGCCCGCTTGAGTCAGTCTATAACCAGTTGATTCATAAAAGAATATCGTCAAAAAGTACTACCTAGCATCTTATAATGAGCTTAAGTGTGAACAACAGTCTGTGTATACAGGGAATTAAGAAAAGAACGTGAGATGATGAAGGCAAAATCTTGTAAATACCTACCCAAGTTAGGTTCTTGATGGTAAACAGTAAGACTATAACTTCTCATCGTTACTTACCAGTTATCAATATACTATGATATACAAACAGATCCTCATGGGAGTTATTGATTAATATCCAGTTATCTAAATGGCTTTAAGGCATTATTTGTTATCAAGTTGCATGCTTTAACTATTGTGGACTAGCACCGCTTTCTATGTAACATAGACTCGCAATTCTTCATTGATGTTGTTACGCTTAGCTTACTTACTTGGTGGGTGAATGGTCAATTCAAAAGCTCAAGCGCTACAGTGGGTGAAAATAAGTATCGTCCAATTTTATTTTTTGATCTAAGGCAGAAAAATAAATAACGTCTAATATTTAAAAGTAACCTTTTAACTTTAAACAGCATTTATATACTTAAAATAAATATTAAAAATAAATAAAAATAACTATATTATATAGCAATAGTTAAATTATATAAAATAAATTTTTATTTATTTATTTTTTTAAATATAAATGTATTTTATAAAGTAAAAAGTAGCTAAGATAGGTATTATGAAATTGGACGTTACTTATTTTTCTTTGCGCTAAAGAAAAAAAATTGGACGATACTTTTTTTTCTCCCACTGTAACCAATAAGAACTATAATAGCAGCTTAAACGCACAAGCCAACATGAGTCGCGTGGTCTAATGGTTATGATTTCTCGTTCACATTGATGTGTTCAAAGTCCCGAGAAGGTTCCGTGTTCGATCCACGGCGTGACTAGCTTTTTGCCTTCAACCTAACCACCTCACTAAGTTCATCTTTTTGAACTTCGAAACTCTTTAAAGACTTTCAGAGACACTACATGAGAATTGAATTGAATTGAATTGAGTGTGTTTAGAATGGTTACGACTACTCTAGTTAGGTTGATTGATGGCTTTGTTTTTTTATTTGGTAACAACATGGTGGACAACATGAAATCGCAGGTGATTCTGACTGGTATCGATGATGTATCATCTATTTGACTGAGTGTTTGTTCAAGACAATCCAGACAACCCGGACAACCCATCTCCTGGAATCGTTTTCAACCATTCCATATATCAGAACTACAGGCATCAATATGTAACTTCTCTCTTCTGGGTTTAATAGCTCACATAATTGGGTCACTTGATTGAGAGGCCGGTAGCAGCGCATGGTTCATGACGAAAGACTTCTCATAATGTATCAATCTGATTTATGAGATAATGATATCTCGTTGTTGGTAACTCTGACTAACTTGAATGAGGTCCAACCAAGCGTTTGGAAGTTGTGTTATATTTATGTAGTTTTATGGGTGTTAACTAGCCTGCTGTTGTCTGTCTCCTTAATGATCCTTCTTACATACGTACTGCGCGCATATTGCATTCTAACATCCTCACTAACTAGATATATATAGCATAGGCACATATACACAACTAGAAACAAAACTGACTTAATACCTATAGAATCAAATCCAGTGTGCTTGGAGTAATTTTATCATTTACATTTTTATTGCTCTGGTATTGGCCACATATTTTCTTTTTAGACCGAACCGACCTTCTCCTTGACGAAGGCCAAGGCCTGCTGTCCATAGATCTGCACGTACTGTTGGTGGTGGTTCGCGTCGTTACCGTTTGAGCAGTATGGGTCCTGAGCATCGCAGTACGACTGGATCCTATCCGCATAGGTTGGGCAGGTGTAGCCCGACGGCCGGGCGGCGAACTAATATTGGTCAGTAACCAGCACTCACTTCGTAGCTCGCTTGCGGGAATCGAACTCACTCCGCCAGCCTGGGCCGTCCCGACATTGTAGGATAGGCCGGGCACGTTCCTGGGGTCGCCCATGAAGATGAGGGCCGCGACGTGCTCTCCGACATCTGCCGGCAGGGGAGATGCCGTCTCGCTCATGCTGCTCCCGTCGGGGCCCCCGCAGAAGGCGTCGTCCATGATCTGCGAGCCCTGCGAGTAGCCCACCATAACGACCTTGGTGTCCGGGCACTTCTCGACGAAAGCGGATACCTGGTTGACGACCGCCGTGATTCCCGCGGTCACGCTGGACCCGTAGGCGTCGCCGCCCGCGGCGGGATCTAGAACACGTAGGTAGAGTGAGAAATGGGAGCTTTCTAACCTAGTACTTGGATACCCCACGTTGTCTCGGAAAACAACAACCCCCCTCCCCCCCTCTCGGATGGACGAGATTAGACTTACAGACGATGGCCTCGGAGGTGGTGCCGGGGTAAGCCCCCTGGATAAGCTGGATCATGGCCTGCGAAGACCCGTAACCTTGCGGGACCGTTGACTCACGCGCGCCGAAGACGTGCACCTTGGCGCACGACTGGCGCGCCTCGAGGTTGGGAGAAGGCGCAGCGAGAGCGCCGGAGGCGAGGACGAGTGGTGCTGAGACCTTCATGATAAAATAGCAGGGGGGTATATCTATACGTGTGAAGCAGTTGGACTAACGGGAGAACATCGTGAAGCTGAAGCTGGAGAACGAGGTCCACTATGAATATATAGTAGTGTAAATACAAGCTTTCGCAGGGGCCTTCGTTTTTAGCCGGATGATACGATATATCAGGATGCCATTCGGCGATCCGGAGCATGTGGGCTTGGATCACTTAGATGAAGTATATCCATTTTAGGTATATCCTTTTCTTCGGAGCCTCGAGTCGAGACGCTTGTGCTTCCTGCCCCTTTTGGTTCTAGTTTGGCATTAATAGGCACGTAGAAACAATGTGTTTACTCCCCTTATTAATGGCCAAGTACATACCTGGGTTTCGCCCACAGGTGTGCTAGGGATCGATCACCAGCGCGGTTTATAGTGCCTGGTGACTTATATCACCCCTGGCGACTGTCTACTCTGGTTAGAATGTCAATTCGACGGCCTGGTTGCATCAATACCAAGATCTCCCACGTTTTAATATAAATTGCACATACCCGCACTGCCATCGTATCCCATTTTTTTCTTATAGGTTATGTAGGCAGTGCAGGGGCGAGCGGTTATATATATATTGAGATTACCAAGGGGGTTAGCACCCCAATAGCCGGTGATATAGGCGAGCATGGGGGGTTTGCGGGGTGCATATCCCAGGAATAGTGTCAAATGCTAAGCGTGATATGATACCGTCGTTGTACTTGAAACCGCGACCAACTGCTCTATTCTCAATCAAGACAAAACTAAAAAGAAAAATAGCATGCCATATCATCCGATCTACCTCGAAAAGGTTGGTTAGAGTTATGTCACTTTCTGACCATCTATCTCCCTAACCTACTGAGACTGGTCACTCACCTCCTTTTTGTAAAGGGCAACATTATCACATGGGAAACATCTATGCAGCATTTTCTAGCTGGTTCTCTCCACGGTCTATGGTCATTGATATGAGATTCTGTAGATATACCTTAAAGCCTTGTGGTTAGCAGATAGTTGATTAAGTGATCTTGTGTGAATATGATAGACGATGACCGAGTTCAGCAACGAGATTGGCTTCCAAAGTATAGTTCTCACCTGATCGGGGAAGGGGACTGAGACATGAGGAACGTACTGTGCCTCTCACTGTTACTCTAACCCGCGGAACACCTACTTCATCACCGTATCTAGCACCACAATCAGCGGTTAAGCATCTGCCTTCCGGCCGAAGTTCATGCAATTAGTACACCGTATAGTACGAATACCCTTATACTACCTCTTCGCCTCAAGTCTCCTTGCTCTCATCATCCGCAGGTTGCATATAGTGATGATGTAGGGGGGAGTAACTGATTGCTTAGGTAGGGCACAGATGTTTCTCCGCTGAATATGAGCTTCTGGTTGGTACAGTCTAATACAACGATTGTTCGACCTTACAGTCTTATATAAACAGGCAGGTAGTTCTGCTAAAAGTATCTCCGAAGATGTAGATCTTCCCATCCACCGATGCCCTCAGAGCCCCCATTCCACTATTGAGGTACAAATATTGTACGGCCGAACCCTACGTAGTAGATGACAGTGAATGTTGCCAACGGATACTGGAACACCTAAGAGATACAGAGAGAGTACTTTTTGGACGCTAGATGGAAAAACATAAAAGGTTGTGCAGAGAGGGCCGACGACCCCGAGTATCATGTACAGCAATACACCTCCTGCCACCCTTAGCACAACCTGAAAATAACGAAAACAGTGAAGTGATATTAATAAAATTTACATGTAAACTTTTGACACGACTTGAAGCTTTGAAGAGAAACAACGCCATTGTGTTTCTACAAGAGTGGTTTTTTTTATGCCTAGGTGGAAAAATGCCCAACCTTTACTCCTTTATAACCCCCCCTTATCTAGGCCAGACTCTCTCTGTCCACTAGAACAGCAATGCCATCGCTAATAGGGGTATCCAGAAACAAGCACTTTTGAAACCTATCACGTGACTCAACAGTGTCGAGGCACCACCATGGACCAATACCGCCGTCCCTATCGTCGAAGTTTCGTCGATGCTACATACGTTGTGGCAGGTGTCGTCAGCTCTCTTGCCAAAGTAGCTGGTCGGCCCATTAACGCTGCGTTTGTCCGATGTCGGGTATGCTTCTGTCGAGTTGTATACCAGCTCAATCCATTGAATGTGGAAGTATGCTTCTGATCCTACACTCATATTCCCAGCCCAGTGACCACCGTCCGACCACGCGTTGAATACGACCTTGCTTGGGTCGCGCGGGGTCTGGAAGGATATGGATGCGACCTCATCACCATCGATGAACCATGTTGTATCTGTAGGGGTCCAGTCCATCCTATGTACTGCCCACTTTGTCCAGTCCAGGTTTTGGGGAACTGTCACATTCCGAGTAGCTTCTGGGATGTCATCTCCCTGAATGCTATATGACGGTTGATTCGTATACTGGATGGTGTCTGGCGGATCCATTGTCCTGATCTCTAGGTCCGCCTCCTGGACATGTTCGAGTTGGTTGGGATCGCCCGAGTCTTTATATGTGAACATAGCTGTTACCGCCCCCGAGGCGCCAACTGTCCGAGCAAGCATCCGGATCGAAATATAATGGTAATTTGGTGAGATGGATTCGAATTCAGCTGACGACTGATAATCCTCGAGTCTTAGTGTCCTTAGTGTCATAAAGGTATCGGACATGGGATTGTCATCTGAATTCTCCTCAATGTAGATATTGTTGGCCGAATGTACCATAAGAACCGGGGCATCGCCCGACTCTACCGAATCGCTGTTATTCCATGTTTGTATTCCCCAGTTGTTATTCCAGTCGTCCGATAGAAAGTAATCGCTGGTTGCATAAGCGTCACTGCTGTCGTTTGGGTCTTCTATGGGACCCGGTACTCCCGCATATTCGGACATGGATCGGAAGTCAAAGAAATGATGGGTTGTGAAATAAGTCGAGCTACTTCCATTGGTGACGTAGCAATCGCAGTGGTCATCACTGACTTCATCGAGGGCAGACACGCCCAGAGGATATAATGTGGTGGACGAGGCTAGGAGGAGCGCTTGTAGGTATCTTCGAGGAGCCATCTTGTGCATAGATGATATCCTTTCTCTTAACCGCACTCTGTTCTGCAAAAATTGAGGCGGAGTGAAAAGCTTGCTTCACTTGCAAGGGAAAAAATGATATGGGATAGATAAATAAATAAACCTCATGGGTTCTAAGAGAGAGACTCGCTTCGTCACCTCATAACGGGCCGAAGCATTTTGACAACTATCAACAACGATCAACAACTATCGACGATAAGTGGCTACCTACCGAGATATTGACAACCCAAGGGTAAGACAAAGAGTAGATAAATTATTTACTGCATTGGCGAATCGACAACCACAGAGATAAAAGAAATCAACGCAACCGACGGCATGATGAGAGGTCTAAGTTGCGCTGGTGAGAGCCTGGAAGCAGAGAGCCAAGCTGGCGAGGTTAGTACTGAATGGTACGAGAATAGTTGGAATTGGAATGTAACAGTGCTGATCGGTGAAAGGGAGCAAGCAATCTACATAAGCTTGACAGGATACCACTCGGGGGTCAGCGCGTATGCAGGAGCAGTAGGCTCGTTTGCGAAACCATGCCGGGCAGAGTCTGAGAGGCCTCAAGGCTGCAACTAGAGTGATCTAGCCTATGTAGAAGCGGATCATACTGGCCTGTCTTTCCGCTGGGTAAAAGACCTGAGTTAACCTATTGGATAGACGAAGTGTTTAACGGTCAGGTGAGGAAAAGGAACGAAAACTAAGCCACGATGGCGCCTTTGCCAATAGTGACATGTAAGAGACACGATAGGGCCGGGTATATTGACGAGCCAATATCCTTGTTAGAGCAAACAGGAAGAAAAAAAACAATTAGGGCTGATCTAGCTGCGCCTTGTTATGCCTGAGACCCGGCAGACCTAGGCATGTCAATAGGTTGGGACCAAAGAGATGGCGATATAAGATGAGAATAATAAAAACAGAAACATAAATAATAGTCGTAATTGTTGACGTTCGAGTCCCAAGGCCATCTCCAACAGCAGCAGCAGTACCAATAGTGTAATACTGTAACCTAGGTTCGTGGCCCTGGAGGTTAGTCGAAAAGATGGTCGGACTGGACATGACGGGTTCGTCGGCTTCGGTATCCGCGAAGGACATGTTGGTTCCTTAGGAGCGCCACTTGGCGCATGCAGGAGGGAGCAGTACCTAGTTAGTACTACCTAGCTGAAGTAGTATGTATGTATGTATGTATGTCCACTATGTAGTAGCAGAGTGAGAGTGAGTAGGTATGGATGCAGGTTTAGAGATCACCATGATTCTCTCTTTCTTTTTCCATTCTTCTCCTCTCCTGCCACTTTCGTATAGTGTAGCGAAGGTAACTTTAAGGAATCAGATGTGTATCATCTTGTAGGGGCATGGTCTGACCTCTAAGTGTAGGGTCTCGATCGTGTGTTTGAATGAAGGGGAAGAGTTTGGAATAAGTCTTGGTGTTTGAGTGTTATGTTTTTTGAAGCAAACTGAACAAACACGAGCTGCACTGCGCTAGTGTACTAGGTTAGCCTAACCTATGATGAGCTGATGGGTCCCGAGGGCTGTCCATCCTGGCGAGTAAGTCGGAGGATTATTGGAGCGGAGAGATTTGGGGGATTTTTTTCTTTTTCTTTCTGAGCGCACGGACCGCATTTCCAACTTGTCATCTGGGTGGACCCTGTCATTCTAGAAGTTCCTTTTACCGCATTATTATAGTTCCCACTCCGATACTGAGCTTACCGGGGTTTAAGCGTGCCGGTTGCCGTTCGCAAAGCCAACTTTGAATTGGACCGACACAAGGACCTTGACGATGCATTACTCCCACTTTGCCCCCATGTGCCTCGTCTTGTCTCAGGATTGATACTTGGGCGGATCACCAGGTCCTTGATATGGCCATGACCAACGCCCTTGATAAACCGCTCCATCGTCAGGACTTGAGAACAACTCGATCGAATCTTCCGTAGTTCCAAGCAAGCTATCTTCGTGCAGAACCAGAGCCTGAACCCGAACCGCAATCGCAACAATGTCACCGAAGCCTACGTCACCTGCAGCGTCCGAGGGCACTACCGATCAGCCCAAGGGTAGCATCACCCCGGAAAAGTCCCTGTCAGAGCAGACGCCCGAGTCTCAAGATGAGGATCATGGAGATCAGGAGACTCCCGTTCCGTCCGTGACATCCACCAACAGCATCAGCAACAGCAATAGCAACCGCAACAGCGAGAGTCCCAGCCGCGCGTCCCCAGCCCGATCGGTCTCATCGCGGGAATCCGGTGAAGCCTCGCCCGTAGCCACTACCGCTACTACGACTGCCGATACTAATACGAGTGCTCCCCCCCTTCCGAACGAGCCGCCTCCAGCCGAGGACGACGGCTGGGACTTCCATTGGGACGCGGCGCACCAAGCATACTTTTTCTACAACCGCTTCACCCACCAGTCCACCTGGGACAATCCGCGACTGCCGAAAGGTGACGCCAATGCTGGCTCAGCGGGCCAGTCTGAAGCTACCTCCGGCATTGCCGAACCTCCGAAGGACGAATCCCTTCCCGCCGGTGGTTACAACCCAGCAATCCACGGCGACTATGACCCAAATGCATGGTACGCCAAGGGTAATAGCGAGGATCCTTCACAACAGGGACAGCCCGTCAACATGTCTGCCGCGTATGCCGCAATAGGTTCTTTCAACCGCTTCACGGGGCGCTGGCAAGGCGCCGACCGGACCCCCGGCCAACACAGCGACGAGGCCAAGTCGCGCAGACAGATGAACGCGTTTTTCGACGTCGATGCCGCGGCAAATTCCCACGACGGGCGTAGCCTGAGGGCTGAGCGATCTGGCAAGAAGCCCTCGAAGACGGAACTGAAACACTTTAAAGAAAAGCGCCGCGCGAGAAAGGAAGAGAAGCGGAGGGCGTGGCTGAGAGATTAAAGGGCAGAATGGCTTCTGTTGGTCCGTCCTTGAAATTCACCAAACCCCCCCTCCCCCAAGACGCGGGTAGCTGCATAATGCATTGGGACAGGCGTTCTATTTAAGCATCTCTATGGTCGTTCATCTTATAGGAAATAAAAGCACATATTGTTAGCTGGATACGGGAGGCGCAGAATAACCCCCTCTCCTCCTTCCTTCCCTATTCATCCGGCCCCCCTAGATCGGTAGATAGCAGACTTGGGGTCAGAAGACATTGGTCTGGGAAATGATTTTGGGAAGGGAGGAGGGGGGAAACAGGGAGAGGGGGGTTCAGGCACACTTGGATAGTATGTTCGGTTGGGTGGGAGGAAAAGAAAGCAAAGAGAGAGGAAAGAAAAGAAGAAGAAGAAAAAGAAGAGCTCGAGACTTGAATTTCTCGCTCACGAACTGTTGGCAACCCGGAATTTATATATATACCCTCGCACTCTTATTTGATATATTTTGTTTTTGTTAGTTACGGCTACAGGACTTCTCGCGAAATACACACTCCTAATTCAGAAAAAAAAATTTTTAAAGCCTTAAAGTCTGGTATTCAATTATTTTTTGATATATGGTAGATGATATTATGCGACAACGGAGATAAGGGAGGTTGCGTATGCCATGCAGAGCCGCCTCACTAAGGTAGAAACACCGACTTAGCGCTTGTCACACGCTCGTCTCGTCTCATATATTACTACTATCATAACATAGAGTAGTTCAGCTCCGAGTCTCGCTTCGGGTCATTCCTCCTCATCGTCGTCTGAATCAAGTTCCATATTTAGATGGACGCTCTCGTCGTCGCTCTCTTCCTCCTCTCCCTCCTCTTCACCCGCCTTCTCCGTGACGATGTGGCTCAGCACACCTAAGCTAGCCGGCGCGTCGTCAGGCATTGGCTCAGTTGACATCTCGATTTCCACTCGCTTGAAGACAGCGAGGCCCGCGCCCTCGTCCTCGCTCTTTCGTTTCAGCGAATTACTCGGTGCGCTTGGTTGCGCAGCCATTGCCGTCTCTTCGAGCCTACCCCCCGCGTCTAGCGCTGCCTGCGGGAGGAACGGGCTCTGGACGCTCTCGGCGGCTCGGACGGGGATGTGGCTGGGGGCTTGAGAGATTTCAGCGGCTGCTACCGGCTTGGGTTCCGCGCCGAGGAACGAGTTTTCGAGCGGTTGTCCGAACGAGAAGCCATTGGAAGCTGGCTTCCCCACCTGCGGCTCGTCTTCCTCTTCATCGACCTCCATGCCGTCTTCCACGCCCATGAAATCGCCCGTGGTCCCGGTGGCGAGAGGTCGGAAGTTGAAGCGTAGAAGCTCGACGCTTTCGTCACGGGGAAACTGCTGGGCAAGGTAAGGTAGGATAACCTGTGGCGTCCGACCACTTCTGTCCCGGGAAGGGTGTAGTACACTCGCTACTTGGGCGTCGCGGATGCGACAGAGGATGGCCGTTTTCAACATCCGAGATCGGAGGGATGAAGGGAGGTGTTGCTGAGGTACGTGTCTGAAAAGCGTAATTAATAAGGCCTCGGCCGCCGCTATATGATCTTGACTGAGAGATACTGCTATCGATTCCTCTTCAGCTTTGTTGGATAGAAACGCATCAATATTTTGGGTGATGGGTTTAGACTTCGAACCATTTGGCAACGTAGTAGCTTGCTGTCTGGGACGCTTGAGATGACCAGCAGCTCCCAAGAGATCACGGCAACACGACTTGATAACTAGACTGAGGCCTTCAACGGTGACCTTATCCATGGTTGGTCCACATAGACACAATATCTCCTTCACTAGAAGAAACGCGGCCAATCGAGCTTGGGGCAGGCGGTAGCTTGATTCAAGCATTCGCAGCAGCTGGTCTAGTGTTTCTTGTGCTATAGAAACATAATTCTTTTCAAGTCGACGAGCCATTATAAGAAGAAGCCGCATTGCAGCGATCTGTATGTCGGGAAAGACTGTCCATAGTTCATCCTTCTCTTCCCGGCCAACAGCCGGGTTCATCTGAACATATTCAGAGCGCTCTCTGCCAGGAGCTGGAGGCATAATTGACGATATCCTAGCGGTGACATCGACAATTGCGCTGATCGGAATCGACACGGCAACTTTTGTGCGGCAACGAAGGTAATCAGCTATGAATTCGAGCAAGCCAATCATCCTTTCGCTTCCAGCCTGCACACCGGTCCAGGGAGGGAACTGCTCTGTAACGTCACTACCACCCTGAGGTTCCGCGTCGAAATTGACCGGCTGAATTATATAACCTGATGTTGACTCCCAGCTTTCTTCGACAGCTCGAAACACCTGATCCGCGGTCATGTGTACTGTTTTGATAAGTCCCTCTAAATGCTTAGTCCATTCTGTAGAATCGCCACCTTTCGGAGCGGTCATATGTAGTCGTACTACTAAACGTCGACTGCTCTGCTGCAATGATGCTGGAACTAATATGCCATCCGAACTGGTCGGAACCACAAATCGTCGCGTCTCGGCCTTGAACTTTGCGGCAGACTGGCGCAAGGTTGTGGGATACAGAGGTAAGAGAGTTGACAATGCCTCGAAAACAGTTTGCACGAGATTATACGGAGCCTTTGCAGCTTTGCTGGAAGCCGGTGGTTTGAGAATCTGGAGACACGCGGTTGCGAATGTCGTCAGCGTAGGAGTGGCAATCTCTCGCACCAACGCTGGGAATCCATGCATGAGAGTGTATATCTTAGTGAGAGCCACAATACACATATCTTTAGTGACTGGTGGATCTTTCTTCTACTATGTGTCAACTCTTCTCTTTAAGATTATAAAACATGAAAACTCACCTGGAGGATGGAAAGCAGCCCTGAGACCCACGGCCCAGATGCTTGAAGGCACTCCCAGCCGCCACTCTCAATGACGGCTTTCACTAGCGCAGCTCCCACAAAGTGCCCCTGGAGGCTTCTGCCATTGAGTAGAGTAGATATCTGGGTTTTCAGTCGGTGGACTAGGACTGCCACCTCGGAGGAGTTGTCACTGCTCTTGGCCTCCTGGGGCGCCGAAAGAGGTTCTTGACACCGCACAACATCCTTGAGAAGACTTGGCAATAAAGCTGGAAGATGTTCCACCTTGGTTGTTGTCAATTTGCGACAGATGCTTCGAAGTTCCGGTGGTAATGCCACAAGAGCCATAATAACGAGAACCACCCTCTGGGTGTTTCGGTGTTCCTTAGTCCTAATTCACCCAATGAAGAAGTATTACAGCCCTTTGATATTGGAACTCCAGGGTATGTCAAAGGCAATTGCAATAAGAAAAAAAAATAGTGGGTTCTCTATCGGAAGACCAAACAAACAGGTATTATAGAGAGAGAGGGGGGGGGAGAGAGAAAGACTGTTTAGGCGCAATCGCATTAAGAAATCTATTAGGTTAGATGTAAGTGAAGTTTTATCGATGTTTTTTTTTTCGAGGTCCCTGCATTAGTCCCCTATGCAAGTAAGCCGTAGGAGTGGATTATCCAGGATGACGTTTTGGAAAATCCATACCGCACAGCTGCAATAACTGATAAGATGCCCCGCTAAAAAGTTTATCGATAAATATTCTGCCAGGCGGTCAAGTCCAATTCTTCTGTGAAGAGGCGCAACTCAATGCGACAAGAGGATTTACCAGAAGAGCAAAGCGCCTTCAACTTCGTTCTTGCGTCTGGTGATGATAATAATAAATTATTCCCAACGTCTCCATAATGGTGAAGAAATTCGTGCCGCGCCAGCGCAAACATAAAGTTCTCGCAAGGCAGCGCGCAGCTGAGAATGCGACTCACGAATTGGGCCAGGATAGCAATGCCCCCGAGATCATACCAGATGCTCAGAGGGAACGGCAGGAGAAGAAAACACAGCTGAGAGAACAGCTCAAGAATGAGGGCATCAAAGTCAGCAGCAAAAAGGCCAAACGCCTGGATAAATATGTGGACAATAAGCTCAAAAAGGATGAGAATCGGGTACGTAAATTCCATGGTCTTGACAGACTCCCAATTGTGCTCAGGAAAGAGAACCCCAAGTGAAACAAATACTGACTCTGGCGTCCCATCGATAGGCTCTTCTCGCTCAGCTTGCTAGCCAAAAAATTGACACCAGCCTTTTCGCCAGTAGCCGCAATCTCGGCCAGGGGAAGCAGACCAAGAGACAGCTTCTCAGCAGAGCACTGAAGGAGGAACAAGCTGGGATTGGAAACGACGAGCAGAGAGAACTCTTATACCAAAAACGAGAAAGTTCTGGCAGCGAAGGCGAAGGAGACGATCACGATAAACCTACCGAGTCGATTACAAATATACTAGAGGCCAAGATAGCCTCTCGTCCTCGAATCTCGGACTCGATCGACCAACCGACGCAGCCCCAAATTGTATCAGGATCGGGGTTGAAACGCCCATTAGAAGTTGACGATGCTGGTCGGCCAGTGATTGCCAAGAGAGTCAAGAGAGGCGGAATCAAGACTTCGAAACGGAAGATGAAAGAAGAGAGTGAATCTGAGGAACATGAAGAATGGAGTGGCTTTGGAAGTGACGAGGACGATGCTCAGGATGCAGCGGATTCAGACGGCCCATCCGACGATGCTCAATCATCGGCTGAGGATTCCGAGGAATCTTCTGGTAGTGATGATGATTCGGAAGAAGACTTAGAAGATGAAGACATGGAGGGAACAGATTCTAAACAGAAGTCCTCTGCATTCAAAGCCTGGGCTCACCAAGAACGGAACAAGGCCCTGGGCTATCAACCTGTCGACTCGACTACCGCCATCCTAGACATACCGCGACCTAAAGACTTCAAGCCTCGGCCAATAGAGGAGGAGCCCCTCCCTCTGGAGTTGCAACAGACTACCAACACCGCTAGGAAAGCGCATAGCGTTACTATCCCTAGGGACCCAGAAGTCCAAGAAGCTAGATTAAAGCTCCCTGTTGTTGCAGACGAGCAGAGAATAATGGAGGCTATCCATAACAATAATGTCGTGGTGATATGCGGTTCCACTGGCTCTGGCAAGACGACTCAAGTGCCCCAGTTTCTCTACGAAGCAGGTTATGGCGCGCCGAACTCTCCTACTCCTGGGATGATTGGAGTCACCCAGCCTCGCAGGGTCGCTGCCGTAAGCATGCACGAACGCGTGAAGCAAGAATTGGGAGTCGATTCCAAGACAGTCGCATACCAGATTCGGTTCGAAGGGACTACCGATGCCAAAACGGCTATCAAGTTCATGACGGATGGTGTGCTGCTTAGGGAAGTGTCCCAAGATATCGCACTCCATAAGTATTCGGCTATCATCATTGACGAGGCCCACGAAAGGAGTGTCAATACCGATATTCTTATTGGAATGTTAAGCCGTGTTGTAAAGCTCCGTGCTGAACTTTCCCTTGAGGATCCGTCCGTCAAACCTTTGAAGCTTATTATTATGTCTGCAACTTTGAGGGTTGCTGACCTTACGCAGAACCCCACGCTTTTCCCTACACCCCCGCCTGTAATTGAGGTTGAGGGAAGACAGTATCCGGTCACTATACATTTTGCGAGGAGAACACGACACGATTACATTGAAGAAGCCTTTCAAAAAATCAGTCGAGGCCACCGGAAACTTCCACCCGGTGACTTCTTAGTCTTCCTAACAGGTCAAAATGAAATATTACAGCTAAGAAGACGTCTTCAGTTGGCTTTCAATAGAACCGCCTCAGCTCGCGGGCCGCCCGTGCGTATAAAAGCAAGTGAGGCACCAGTTGAAGCCGAAGACGTGGACTTTGGAGATATCGATGCGGCTGATGCATCTGACGATGAGATCTCCCTAGTTGATGAGGGTGATGATGATGAGGAAGAGGCTGAATTTAATATTTCTGATGAAGTTGGCACTGGACCGATGAATATGCAAGTCCTGCCGCTCTATTCTCTATTGCCTACGAGAGAGCAGATGCGAGTTTTCGAGCCACCTGAAGAAGGCTCAAGAAAGGTACAATATTATGTCCCAAGGTGTGGTGGTGGCTTTGTTTAACGACTTGATAGGTTATATTGGCTACGAATGTCGCCGAGACGAGTTTAACGGTTAGTATCTATTTTTCTTTACACCAACTCCCCCTTTCCTTCTCCTAGAAGCTCAATTGCTAACATATACTGTTTTTACGTAAAGATCCCTGGTATTCGCTACATCATTGACTGCGGTCGTTCCAAGGAAAGGCGGTTCGATAAGTAAGTGTGCCCCCAACCCCTGCATGTGAAACCGAATTATTCGAAGACCTACCTCGTTTGAGGTTCTACTTATAAATACAAACTCATGACGCAGCCTACTGACTCCCCTAATATTTTAGGCTTACGGGTATTCAGAGTTTTGAGGTAAACACGACTCACATCAGATCGGCGAGTATTACTAATAGCAACTGTATTATAGGTCGACTGGATATCTAAGGCCAGTGCCAATCAACGATCTGGTCGTGCGGGAAGAACTGGTCCAGGAGGCCACTGCTGGAGGCTCTATTCCTCTGCTGTTTATGAGCGAGATTTTCCCGAATTCGCAGAGCCTGAGTTGCTTCGCACTCCGTTAGAGGGTATCGTACTACAACTTAAGGCGATGGTCAGTATTTTGAATAACTCCCCTCTCTTTAACCCGTTCAACACATTTCTTTATGGTTGTGGGATGTTACTCGCATTTCTAACTAAATGGATTGTCCTTGAAACAAATCTAAAATTTCACGAATTATTTGAACGAATATTGACTAACCACTCCATGCGAATAGAAACTTCAACATGTTGTCAACTTCCCGTTCCCAACACCACCGGAGAGGCAGAGTTTAATGAAAGCTGAGAAGCTATTGTCGTACTTGTCAGCTGTAACTTCTAGTGGTCAAGTTACCCCTATAGGTCAGTTTTTTTATACCCTGCCTGTACTATGCGAGGAGCTCCGACCGCTAACATGGACAGGTTCAACGATGTCTGTTTTCCCGCTTGCACCTCGATTTGCCCGGATACTTCTCGTGGGCCACTTGCATGACTGTCTACCTTACACAGTCGCCATGGTAGCAGGACTTTCGGTACCAGACATCTTTATTCAAGAGAATCAAGCAATTCCCCAAGCATCAATAAGTGAAGACTCGGGCTTGAGAACACAGGCCGACGTAATTGCTGAAGATCATCGGGCTGCTGTAGCACGAAAGTTCCGCTCCGTACAGCATAACTTCCGCTTCCTGGATGATAAGTCGGACGCGATTAAGTTGCTACAGGTGGTTGGAGAATTTGCTCATGAGCCAACCGATGAATGGTGTGAGAACCACTTCGTAAGATTCAAAGCTTTACAGGAAACCCTCAAACTTCGCCAGCAGATAATTGAGCTCCTTCGAACTCATATCGACGCCTTTAAATCGATCAAGTACCAGGAACAACTCGAACCACCAACTCCCAAGCAGGTTTCTGCTCTCAAACAGATGGTCGCTGCAGGCTTCATTGATCAAGTAGCCATACGAGCCGACTTAGCACCGTCGCCGCCGGAGATGCACAGAAAACCAAGGAGAGCTATTGATGTCCCGTATATTCCCTTGATACCTATCGACACTTCTTCCCGTGAGATCGAGGATAGGCTTGTCTTTATCCACCCTTCGTCATCTTTGGCGCACCTCAGCACTCAGGAGTGCCCACAGTATATCGTTTACTCGTATCTCCAGAAATCCTCAGCTAGGATTGACGGCAAGACACCTAAAACGAGGATGCACGCGCTGACTGATGTCACTGGCTCCCAGCTTTCTGCTCTAGCTAAAGGAACGCCGCTAATCAGTTACGGCAAACCCATCAAGGAATTCAAGAATCCAGAGTGTGATGGGCGAACAACAAGAGAATGCTTAGTAAAGCCTTTCTTGAGAGCAGAGGGCACAGGAGGTATCGGCTGGCCCTTGCCGGAAAAGGTTGTGCGGCAGAGAAAAGTAGGCGGTAATTGGGTTGTCGAATGAATTCAATCTGATACCCATAGACGACCAAACTCGGAAAGTGAGGATTAGCAGCCAGACCGCGGTCTCTCGGAGTCGGTCGTATTTGCGGAAGACCACGCCACCGAGTGATCCGGTCGGGGAGGGGCTGGTTTAAGGGGTTGGTTGAGATATCTAGGTAATAGATGGATTGATATTCAGCTGAGTTTACGCCTTTCAGCTTCATGGCATATATACTAAAACTCATCTGATGAGGGCATCGGTCACAGGAAACTTAGATTACAGGGTGTTGGCGTCGAGGCTAGGTAGGTATATAGCCCTGAGAAAGCGAAGGCATATCATATATATGTACAACAGGTAGCATCGATTTGCCATGCCTTTCTAGGTACATAGTTCATGTAGGTATTGCATTGGCGCATATGCAGAATCTCTAACCTAGTTCCTTCAACGTTCGGTGCTTATTGTTTTGTTCTGGAACAATTTGAGAACGCGCATTTCAGGCAATTGAAAGTTCAATGTACAATCGAATACCTACTGGTGCACATCAAATAGGTATATAGTGGGGCAACCCCCTAACCAAAGGAAATGATGACATAGGAGGTAAGGTATGTAGTACGTACATACTACAAGTAGGTAGGTATACCTTGGTGGTGGGGGAGTGGAGGTCCACTTACCCCTGGCGCGCAGCACCGATTGATTTAACAGGGGAGGGAGGACTTGGATTTCTGCAATCCCAGCTTCGCGAACCTGGACATAATTTCACCCAACAACCACACCCCTGTTGGCAACACTTCAACAGCGACGACGAATACACCAACACCTCCGCTTCTGCTTCCGCCCTTGCCTTGCCTAACCAACATTTATATACACGATCGTGGTCTCATACTCGAAATGATACCCAGACACCCGATCGAGCAATAGCGCGTTTACCTATAAGTCGCCAGGATGAGTGTGCGTATCTGCCATACCATGACGTGGCTGTTGCAAATGCTGACATCTAGCTACATGTCCAGAGACCAACCAAGGCAGACCAGTACCTCATACGACTGGAAGATTCGAGATGTGAGGGCAGATGGGATGAGGTGCCCGAGCTGGTGCGCAAGGTTCGCAAGCATGCTACTGACAGGTCATGTACGATGTGGTGGCCTCCTTGAAGTTTGAAAGAGAAAGAAGAAAAAGAAAAAAAAACCCCTCCCAGCTAACAGCTCTATGACAGGCCTCACGGTTACCGCAGAGTCCGAATATGCCATTACGAAGGCTACCCAGAAGCAGAAGCCCGGCTCGAGACCTTCCACCGCCGTTTCGCCCAACGACTTAGATGTTGACAAGTTTCTACCCAATCTTGTCGACGCCATCAATAGCGAGCAAACCTACCTCGAAGACAAATTCCAAGCCCAGATATGCCTAGGATGGTTGCACTGGACTGTCGGCGAATACAACCAAGCCTCGGCCCGGTTACCGCGGGACGTCGACAGCGTCCTTTCCCAGTTTGAACGTCCGGACGAGCTATCGGAGTGGACTAGAGTCTCGATATTGAAGGCTGCATATCTGAAGGCTAATTGTCTGTCACGGAACAAGGAGAGGCGTGAGGCGCTGGCTATTTTCGAATCTGCCCTGGTGCCCCTATCGCATGTGTGGTCTGGGCAGCAGGGCCGTAAGCAACTACGATTCTGGGCTGAGCTTTTCTTGACTGAGTATTGCATGCTGCAGTCCCAGGCTCTAGAGCTGGGCGAGAAAAGCCTCACGGAATCCAACTGTCTAGCCCCGTTCCGTTCATGGGCAAAGTACTGGGAGGTGGCCAAGGTCCAAACAGCCCCCTTAGCTGGTGGCTACGGCTTTCGGGGAGCCGTGCCCCGAAGAAGGATTTGGAATGAATACTACGCCTCTATCTCAGGAATTCTTCAGCAGGACCTCCCCTTCCCTACCGGAAATGTCGGCGTCGTCACCAACGAGGCATCGGCTCGAAACCAGCTCCGCATGGAACTGAAAAAGGCCGAGGCAGCTTATGAAAACCTATTGCTCAGCGAAACTTCTTTCCCTCGAGCTGATGAGGAAAGAGAAGAGGTTGAGAACTTTGCGGCCGCTGTAATGAGGAACTGGAGTGTCCTTTGCGGCCGGGAGTGGCAAGAGCATGATCTTGGCCCGGGCGGTAAAGAAGGCCTTAGTCGTGGCATCTTGGACATCCTCTATCGTGCCGCGACCAAAACCTTCCATTCTACGGCCATTCTACGTTATTTGTTTACCGTTCACCTTTCAGTTGCCGAGTTCGACCTAGCTTTCCACGCGCTTGATTCATACCTGGACATTGTGAAGAAGGGAAAGGCTCGAGTTGACAAGACTGGCCACCCTGAAGCAAGTCTCGATGATGACGCTACCGTCTTGGAAACGATCTCTCAGGCAATAATAGCTTTATGTAAATACGGATTCCGAGAGGCTGCAGAAAAAGCATATGACTTGGGGGTGGAACTGGAACAGATGCTCCAGAAGCTACCTCCACCGGTTCCGAATGCGGAAGGTAATATTTCAACTTTGGTCGAAGAGAACGGGAATGGTGTCATACTCCATCCGAGGATATCTAGTCGTGTAAATGGCTTGGCATGGCAAGCTATTGGCCTCTCGCAGGCTCACTGGTCTCGGACTACGTACGACACATCTGCGAGAACTGAACTTCAATCAAAGGCAATCCGAAGTTTTCAGAGGTCACTATCGGCTGAGAACGGCAACCCAACAGATGTCAGGACTTTGTTTACACTCAGTGTTCTACTAGCAGAGCAGAGAGAGCTCACTGCAGCCATTGATATTGTCAAGGCTGCTTTGATGTCTGGTAAACCGACTGGAGAGCAGACGCTGGAGGCCAGGTCTTACTGGCGGGAAAGGTCACTCATCCCTCTATGGCACTTGCTCGCGCTTCTCCTAAGTGCCAGACAAGAGTACGTAATGGCTGCGCGAGCTTGTGAGGGAGCATTTGAGCAATTCGATGACCCTACCGTTCTATTTGGACCACAAAACCTAGAGGGCACGTATCGAAGCGAGCACCTTAATGATGCGCAAGGTCTGAATGAGAAGGGCGATGCCAAGGGTCTCGTTGATGAAATGGATGACCTCGAGAAGGAGGGCATAATTGAAGTCAAGATGACCCAGCTTGCTCTATTAGAGTTACTAGAAGGACCCGAAGTAGCAGTGAATGCGAGTCATGAGCTCTTGGTTCTATATGCACGATTGTTCGGCGGCATGCAGGCAAAACCTACGGCCGTGTCCCAGAGGCAACCGGCAGAGGTTCCAAAGAGTTCAGCCGGCACGCTACGAAGCATGAGAGGAAGCATATTTGGCGGTATATCGGATAGAGGCTCGCGTATCCTGAGACGTTCCAGCATCCTGGACAATGACAAGAACGCAGCTGGGTCAGAAAGACCTGGAACTTCGCACACAACTGCTAGCGCCTCTGGTTCAGCTGTTGCTGGACAGACCGGTAAAGAGAGTAGCGGTGCCAGAGATTCGCGGCGCTCTAGTAGATCGGCAAGCGTTCGCGGACGTAGCGAATCAAACAGGAGGAACAGCTTGAAGAAACGGGATCCTAGTAGCCATCAACGACGGCGAGCGGTCAGCAGCGGCGGAACGCCTCGCGAATCTGCTGTGCTTGATGGTGAAAACAATACGGCACCGTTAGATGATGGGGAGGCCAGTGAGCGACCAGACTATGCCACATGGAGCAGGAACAACCTCGCTAATCAACAATCGTTCTCAAAAGGTCGAGGTTCGATGCGATTTGACTCGTCTGCTCCTCCACCAAAAGGATCTAATGTCGGCTCCGGTAACCTGGTTATGGAGTCTCTATCACCTTCAAACCCGCTACCTACGATTTACTTTCCCAAGGAACAGGTCAAGCGCCAAAGACAAACCACCCTCATCAAAGTATGGCTCATGATTGCCTCATTTTACCGGCGCTCCGGTATGCATGAGGACGCCAAGGGTGCGATTGATGAGGCAAAAAAACTGGTAGACAGCCTAGAAATCGAGGTCGTCAAGGATACTACCGGCTCCGTGACCTGTAAGAACCCGGGCTGGGGTGGAAAGAAGTGCGTTGAGGAACTATGGGGTGACGTGCGGACTGAGGTAAGGTTCGACCAAATCAACGCCCCGAAACTGTCCAGCTAACATGATCATAGATGGGCCATCTCGCAGTTGCTGAAGGCACACCCTATGTAGCGAGAGGATACTTCGAGGAAGCTTTAATGCACTACCCTGACCACCCTTCGGCTATTGTTGGGCTATCCAACATTCTCCTCGATATCTATAGCGAAGTGCTATTGCCACCTCCTTCCATCCCTGGAGTTGGTTTACCAGATGGGGAGACAACTAATTTAGTCCGCACAAGTACTAGCTTCAAAGCACAGTCAAAAAGTCGAGATACCCTTCCGGTCCTACTATCCACACCGTTAGGACTTGGCGGCAATGTTTCTACGGAATTCACGGTCGCTGCGTCGAACACAGAACCTTTCCCGGCGCTCAAGCCGGCCGGTCCTCCTGCAATAGATGCACTGCCCGCTCCCCACAAGGCAGTCTCACTGCCTCTCATCGACCGGCTTGCTGCTCGTGATAGAGCCTACGGGCTATTATCAGGTCTCACTAAACTAGGCCGTGGATGGAATTATTCGGATGCTTGGTTTGCATTAGCTAGAGCGCATGAAGAGAGCGGACAACCAGATAAAGCTAAAGATGCACTGTGGTGGTGCGTAGAGCTTGAGGAAGGGATGGGTGTCCGTGATTGGAATTGTGTCAGTGTCAGTGGTTACGTGCTTTAGACCAACACACTATGGACATATTTCGAACGTGGCGGTACTTTCCATCACGATGGAACACTTCCTCCACCCGTATACATATAAACTGGCGGCCGGGTTGTTGGTTTTGCTCGCTGCTCGCGATTCTAGTTTGCGAGAGATCTACTAGAGAAATGCATGTACTTATCACTTCGTTCAGGGGAACTTCCATTGCGACTAGACGACACCTTCAAAGGGGTCTCTGTTCTAGACCTAGACTGATACCCTTAATGGCGTATTTGATTTATCGGTGATATCACTAATACATAGACTCAATTCAGAAGTTTGTCCAGATTGCGATCAATCAGCAAACTGCCGATTTATGAAGCTATCATACTTACCTAACCTGCTTATAGTCGAGTAATGTCCCGACAAGTACGCCCAAAGTTAAACGTGTTTTAGACCATACTCTTGTTGTCATGATGGAGTCTACGGAGAGCGAGTTGCAAGTTGTGACACATAAATACTGCAGGCATTGCTGACAAAATCCCGAAGGTGTTGCTCTGTAGTAGTTAGTTAATGAAGAGTCGAGCCGAAAGAGCGTCGGAGTCAGCTATTTGTAATATATGGTTGCCATCTGATGCTTACACTCTGAGTTTGACCTTGCCTCCAAACCTGATGAGTTACGTAACAGTTGTAGATGGAAGCAGGGCATTCCTCTTCGCCTCTAGTTTAAACTCAAAACTCCTAGCCAAACGGGATTTCTTGACATTCCGAACTATAATATCAAGCCGATGGCCCGGAAGCTTCTATGACGAGACAATTGTAAAGGTAGCCCTACCCGCGGAAGCTTATGCTAGTGATCCACACCCACGACCTTGGTCCTGGGTTTATCTTTAATGTCTTGTACGGTGGTCGTGATGAGCAGGTAGGTCGCCGGCTACCTTTCATTGGTCGTGCACGCCCCCTAATTCGAACACAGGGTGCGTTTAAGCTTCTAATCATCTGTAAATACGTTTTATCTCCGTATCGTGAGAAAGCCGTCCCTCGATCTTGCTTACTGATGCGGTTCCCAGGAGAACAAAGTTTCTCAAGTTCGAGGATAGGGGGAGGGAGGGAGAGGAAACCTGCAGGATCTGGGCTGGACTAAAAAATGGGTTGTGTAATGACCCCTCGGAAAGCTTCATATCCCACTTGAGGAAAATCTAGACGACTCTGTAATGCTTGCTGGTGAGGCAGTCTTGTCGTCAACAGCAAACTTAAAGAGAAATCGATACTACATTCTGTTAGGTAGTCGGCAGAGTGCTGCTCACTCACTCAGGTGCTTCTAGGTCCCAGATATCATAGCCGATGTGCAAATACTTAAACTCCCCTCTGTCTAGCCTTGAGATGTGTTTTTTCTTCTTCGTCTGTCTACCATCCTCTTCAGAGCAACACAGCAGAAGTCGTTCCTACACGAAAACCTGGAGAACGAAGAGTTATTAGTCTCGTTATTCTCCATATCAAACTATTCCCTCTTTCTACGGTCGCTATTATAAGACAGGACCGCTCTCCTACGCATCAGCATGCAGATCACCAAATCACTCCTAGCCGCCGCCCTCTTGCTCGGCCCAACCGTCCTCGCGGCGCCCACCAATGACCTGGTGGCCCCGCTAGAGGCCCGTGGCGACGTGAGTTGCTCCCTTCTCCCCCCCCACCTATGACCATTATTTTTTTTTAGAATAACCCTCTCTGACTGCAACCTTATATCGCTACTAGAAGCAGGAAGCTGCCCCAGTCGAGAAGGGCAACAACGACCACCATCACCACCACCACCACCACGGCGGCCACCATGGCGGCCACCACTGGTCGAGAGACGAGGAGCAGGACGAGGGCGGCGAGAAAGACGTTGAAGAGGCCGTAGCCAAGGACAGGGGACGCCCCGGCTACGGTGGAGGAGGCCCCGGCTACGGCGGCGGAGGCCCCAGTTACGGAGGCGGCGGCTGGGGCGGCCACGGAGGCTACGGCGGCCACGGGGGCTACGGCGGCTACGGCGGCTATGACGGCGGCGGCTGGGGTGCCCGCGACGTTGGCGGCGGACACGGAGGAGGAGGAGGCCACGGCGGAGGACACGACAGGGGAAGTGGAGGAGGGTACGGAGGCGGACGCGGAGGTGGAGGTGGAGGTGGACGCGGTGGCGGGCATGGAGGCGGACACGGAGGAGGCGGACATGGAGGAGGACATAACTAAATAGGGGGTCGTGTCTCTCTCTCTCTCTATGTGTTGTGTGTGTGTATGCCTCTTACGTGGAGAATAGGAAAGAGATGACAAAAATATGGGTTCAACGAGGAGGAGGGGAATCTTACTAGTAATCTACTAAAAAAATAATCTTCAATAACTTAATATATATTTTTTACTGCTTTTTATGTTTCACAGTTTTGCCCCAGCGGTACCTACATGCGTTACCAATATATCGATGGAGTTTGGAGGGAATGAAGAGTTTGTGTTTTGGTTAATGTTTTTTTTACACGCCCAGCAGAGCAAGCTAAATTGTAATACTTATATATTCTGCCCAAGTCTTTACTCCTTGTTGTTTTCATTGTTGCAGTGGTGAGTGCCCCCTTTTTCATTTCCCTTCATTGAAACATTTTCCCTTCCGGTAATAGAATTGCGACTGGGACAGAACTGGTGCGAATAATGTAAATCGACTCGGTTTCGGTAGAAGAGTCTCATTATAACAAAGCGTGATCATCATGCACCCATCGCTTCTTTCATGTGCCGTTCAAATAGTTAGATAATTCAAAAAAGGGGGCGTCTCTGTTAATGACATTGGGCGGAGTCACACCCCCTTATCGTTGCAATTGCCCACATCGAGGTATTTTTACACTTTCGACTCGGCATCTGAATCCTAATGAAGTTTGATAATTAGTGCTGCCGAAATTCATTCATGTCAAAAGTTCTACATGTCGAAATACGGAAGGAAGACAGAATCGTTGTGTTAAGGGGTTTGTAGAAACGAGACCATATGTATGTGTAGTGTATGTCGGGTGTAAGTCAGACAAGCTGCTGGCTTATTACCTACCCACTAAAAAAAGAATGAAAAAAAAAAGAATCAGAATAAATTAATCGTCACATGCGATAGCGAACAGTTTTATCTCATCATATTTACCTGTTACTTTGGAGAAGCATCATCCTGTCCTCTCTTTTTTCCCCTTTAACCTGTTCTCTCCTAACATACCCCATCTATCCATTCAATTAACACAGGATCACGTTTTCTCAAGCTATGGAGAAACACTAACGCGGGGCTATCGTCAATTGGGTAGATAAGAACAGTCAGATACCTAACCTAGATATAATTTCCTCGGGGTCTCTTTGTCCCTTTTTTCTTCTTCTTTTCCTTCTCTAAATTTTTTTTAATATTAGTTTTGTTTTGTTCTTCTCCGACCCCATAGACTTTCCATTTTTTACTCATCTCGTGTTTAGTTACCTGCAATATTTTATTTCTCTTTTCCCTTACCGCCAGGCTAGAGAGGGGAAAAGTTAGGTACCTAGTCAAGGAAAAAAAACAACAACAGTCGAAGTTAAAAAAAAAAAAAAAGGGACATGTCTGCGCCGGCGGAAACCGAGAACCCCACTGTCGCGGCCACGTCTGCCGGTCCGGAGACGGCGGAGGCGCCAGACTCCAGGATCCGCGCCGACGACGGCCGCCAGTACTGGCAGAGCATCGACGCCGACGACAACGGCATGCTCGGCGGGTACCCGAACATCTCGCGAACTGATCTCCGGGGCTCGAGGAGCTTCCTGGCGAAGCTCGGCTTGGGCCGAAATAAGGGCCAGAAGGCGGTGAGGAGGGCCCTAGAAGGTGGTGCTGGGTATGTCATGCTACGAACCCTCCTCCCCCCCCCCCTTTTTTTTATAGTTCATGCTTTATTCTTAGCCCTGTTCGATATATCCCCCCCTCCCCTGTCCTTGTTCATGCTCCAGAGGGGTCTGGATGCTTGGAAGGGAGTTGAGTGGGATCAGATCAGATTAGATCAGGGGGCGGAGGGGGGAAGGTGTGGAGTGGACTTACGAATCTAACTCGTATACTACACTAGCATCGGGCGTATCACGCAGGGACTGCTCCTCGACGTAGCCGAGGTCGTCGACATCGTGGAGCCGATCGCTAAGTTCACGGCGGCGCTCCAGGGTCTGGAGGGCGTAGGCCAAATCTTTAATATGGGGCTCGAAGAGTGGCGTCCGACGACGACGGTTGACGGAGGGGACAACAGCGTCCGCTACGACTTGATCTGGAACCAGTGGTGCCTGGGACACCTCACGGATCAGCAGCTCGAGGAGTACCTGGTCCGATGCAAGTCCGTGCTGAGCACCGGCGCAGACGGGAGCACGGGAGGCGTCATTTTCGTCAAGGAGAACATGAGTACGTCTGGGGAAGATATATTCGACGAACAGGATAGCAGCGTCACGAGGTAAGTCGAGAACTCGGATATGACACTCTCCTATCTCGTCTCGTGTTTTTCTTCTTTTCTTTTCTTTTCTTTCCACTGGTTTTACTTTCCCTAACGCACTTCCTAACCTGGTTTCTATGCTCTGCAAATATAGGGAAGACAAGAAGTTTAGACAGATCTTCGAGAAGGCCGGGCTGCGAATAGTGAAGACGGAGCTGCAGCACGGGTTTCCCAGCGAGCTCTACCCGGTTCGCATGTACGGTCTCAAGCCGCAATAAAAACACACGAATCATGTTATCCCTGTAAGGCATAATAGGGACGTCTCTGCTTGCACAATGTGATTTGCTCCCTTTCTCTGGCGATAATGCGCGACCTAGTGCGCATAGGTGCGGGATCTAAGGAGGCGGGCCAGGGGAATTCCCTTGTCTAGATATGGAGAACTAAAACTCGTAACTTAGGGAGGGTGAGTGGTGAAAGGGGGAGAGCTGTTGTTCCCACCTTTCACGAGAAACTCATCCATCTATCATCTATACATTCCGTTCTATTCTATTCCTCTCACCCTTTTCACTCCCTCCTTCCCAGTGTGGAAGAAAGCCTATCCTCCTCTTTTTCTTTTCTTTATTTCTTTTCCCCCTTGCCTAGGTAAAATTTTTTTTAAAAAATTTACTGACCCATCTTGAACGCGAAGGGCTCCAAGCCCCTGGCCCCGACATCGACGCGGAAGACGGCGCCGCTCAGTTCGACCTCGCGGGCCGTGCCCTCGCCCTCCTCCATGCCCGCCGTCGTGATGAACAGCTCGGTGCCGACGAACTGCACGCACGTGACGTTGCGCGTGGGCAGGTTGACGCGGCCGACGACCTCGCCCGCGGGCGAGATCTTGAGCACGCACGACCCGTAGTAGAAGGCGTGCCAGAGGTTGCCCTCGGCGTCGACGCGGAACCCGTCGGGCAGCGCGCCCGGGCTCGCCACCCCGTCCCCGTCCTCGTGCCGGTAGAAGACCCGCTCGTTCGACAGCCGCGGCCCCGAGCCGCCGCCGCCGCCGCCGCCGGCCTCGTAGTCCCACGCGAACACCGTGCGCTCCATCGTCGACGTGAAGTACATGGTCCGCCCGTCCGGCGACCAGCCCACCGAGTTGGGGATCGCGATCGGGTGCCGCGCCGACCGCGCCGGCTGGGACGAACCCGAGAAGACGTAGAGATGGCCTGTTGACGGGAAAAAGAGAAAAGTTTTTAGCCCCGGGACCTTTTTGTTTCTGTGGTAGAATTGAATTGAGGGGGGGGGGGGGGGGGGCTTAGTTAGAGTTGTCCCTTTCCTCCCTCCCCCCTTTTTTATTTATTTTCCGTACACTTCTATGAATTCCAATGTTTTGTGATATGACCTTGTTATGATTTTTCTGCTCATCTTTTTCTTTTTACTCTTGACTTCTTTTCTTTCTCTTTTCTCCTCGCTCCGTGGGACAACAATAGCTCAGATTCTTCTTTCTCCGACTTACGGGAGGTGGAGGGGATGGCAATCCAGAGTTTTAGATACTCCATTCTACTCTGGTCGTCGCCAGGATCCCCAAGATTCAGATCAAAAGTGAAATATTGTCATTCTTACCTTCGGTTTGAGTCTCATACCCAAAGTCCGTCATGTTGCCCTGCCAAAACGTGCCATCCGGGCCGACGGCGCCGTCGTTGCTGCGCAGCCTCTCATTGTCCTGCTCACCGAAGCGGGTGACGTACTCGTACTTGCCCGTCTTGCGATCCAGCACGGCGATGCCGTACTTAGCCCCGATGAGGATCTTCTCGCGCGGGTCGACGCCCTCGATGTCGGCCGTCACCCCCACGGGTGTGTCCAGCTGCAGCGTGCTCACGGACTCGGGCCCCTGGTCCAGGTTCACCGTATGCAGGCGGTGCTTCTTGATGTCGACGAAGCGGAGACTGTTGGTCGCCGCCTCATAGTAGGGGCCTTCTCCGAGCGCGCAATGGAGGTTCAGGTACGGCTCCTTGACGTCCCACTGCTGTATCCCAGGCGCGGAAGCTGCTGACATCTTGCACGCCAACTTCTTTTTTTCTTTCTTTTCTTTTTTAAACACCGACTTTTATTTTTCTTGGTTTCTTGGTTTCTTGGTACAAGGCTCTAATTAGCAACTGAACGAGCAAGTCGGTAGATCCGGGGGGCGTTGGACGAGCGGTATTTTCTGCACACCCCCTCAAAAAAAAAAGACTATGTATGTTAGGGCTTCTCTAGGAGAGAAACTAAAACCACCGGCGTCCCGATCTTGTGGAGACTTTCCGTCTCGTGTGCGTATGCGTGCTGAGTTGCGGATGCTAAGGGCCGTACTGGACAGGCTCTACTGCAGTCAGCTCGGATCGTCTCCCGAAAAACTAACTTCTAGCTCACATGAAGTCTCTCGTCTAGGTATTCCCTTTACTATTCGTTTTCCTTCGCTCTTAATGAGTCAATTTAACTGCGGCAATCACACACATACACAAACACACACATGGGATCAAATTGACCTTTTAAATATCAGACTGATGTTGAAGTTGGTGCAAAGCCGTAACGGAACCCGGGCCTCGGACCCGTCTAATCTATATGGACTTGAAAGTAATTCCTCCGTCTAGTTATTCATTCTCCCCGCGTAGGTGGTAGCGAAATTCCCCTCCTTTCGGCGTCTCGGCCAAAACACGCCGGCATGTCCTCTGAGCAGAGGCGGCTATTTTCACTGCGTGTGCTTCTCATTTCTTTTGACGTGACGCGGATCGACACCAGCCGCGGCAAAAAACCATGCACAAAAGTCCCGGAACAGAAGAAGGTGAAGGCGGCTGGGTAGGCGCGCTGTTCGGGAAAAAAAAGAATGTCATCGTCTCCAGTCTAGAACATCATTGCTAATGCATAATTGAGTTGACAAACCCTGGATTGCGGTATCTGCAGGTTGATCTTTTCAAGCAGCATCGAAAACTCTGGGTGGCTTCGTGGCAGATCTCCGAAGTTTGGTACCCTGTGACGATGCTTTGCTTGCTTCGATGTTGCCCACTCTCGCTCAACTCACTCACCGTCCAACCTTCTTTCACCCGAGCCCAACTGTAGACCTGGTGACGTCTCCGTGGCCGCGGGAACCACTTCATCTGCATGTGTTTGCAATGACAGATGGCTGAGATGAATTAACACAACGCAAAAAAAATCACCGAGTCACCGCTCATTCGTCCCTGCCGGGCACCAATTTGGGCCAGAGGCGGCTGGTAAGGGCATCGTCAGTCCGGATCTGCCGCCGGATATAGCATAGCATTGGAGCACTGAGTGGGCTTTTGCTGAGTTGGTGACCGCCTCTATTGAGGAAAACGCAGCAGACAGGCCGGTGGGCTTCGTCCACGTTGTCGCAAGGATCCGCGAACCGACTTCTCGAAAAAGGGCACAGGTAGACAGACAGGCCCCTTGATAGAGCTATGGATACGACACTTAGGGACGCACCGTAGTGTCGGTGTAGGACCGTTGCCAGTGAAGCATCTTCCTTTGGGCACCGGAGAGCAATACATCTCCACTTGACGTGGTGGCCCCCTTGTGAAAGAAAAAAAAAAGCCCCCTTGTATATGCAAGATGCACCCGCATAGAGAGAATGTGTGGCCTTGCTTTTCGGGGTGGTTGGGCTTCAAAAAGGGGACTGTATCCCGGTCCACGACCTCTGTAGATTAGCTAGCTAGCTACCTACCTGCCTACCTACTAGACGCACTTACTAGGTAGGTAAGAGATGGCGTTGGAGCTTGTTGTAGGATAGTGTAGTGTACGTAGTCGCAGTAGTCAAAGGGGGGACGGATATCCAAAGACGACGGACTGAACAATGCCTTCGCAAGTCGGCCGAGTAAGACCCGTCCCGTTCCGTGACCAGGCCCCCTCCAACGAACCACATGATCATTGACGAATGCGGGTAAGGTCTGCTCGACACTTTATGCCCCGTGCTCCGTCGAAGAGGAAAATCTATACCTTAGGTGTGCGCGTGTATGTAGTGTACGTATGTATGTGCGTGTATATGTGTATGTGTGTACAGAATATGTATGTGTATATGTATATATGTACACTACTATATAAATTCCAGGGGGCTAAGGCCGCCCTGACGCGGATGCAAGCAAGGGAGACCTTTCTTCTTTTCTGTGCCTCTCCTCTCACTCACTCCCGGACCACCTGGCTTCTGTCGAGTGGCTGACGTTATTTGGCCCTGATAAGTATGTACCTCGGTGGTCCGCGGACGGGATCTTCGAAAATTTCAAAAGGAGCCAGCCGTACTCTCAAATGATCAATCTTGCCGTCAACCAGCTAGTTGGCGATCTTCATGAGCTTATTCGGCGGCGATGCCTTCGAGAACCTCGCGGTAATTACACTGAAATAATTCGGCCACGTGCTGCTGATGACATGAGCCGCGTTCGTATGAAGTAATGGCAAATTATAGTGTAGTGTCGAGCATCTTAGGAGGAACCCGGTTCCGCGGCTTGGTTTGGTGATTCCCTGTTGATAGCAATGTCGCCTAAGAATAATGATCATCTACAGCGCTTCGGTTGGAGAGGAGGGCTGACACTACGCTACATACACTATACCCCTTGTCCTGGCCCCGTCCCCCCAGCTAGTGTAATTCTTCTTTCGTTTCTTTTTTTTTCCCCCTTCTCTCTCTTGATTTTATTTTGTTTTTGTTTTTTTTTGCTTCTTCTCAGCCCGGTCAGGTAGCTTTCCTGGCCCCCTCCCCTACCACCTACCAAGGGTAAGGATATGACGAATGTGTGATAAGTGACAGGCCTCTCTCTCTCTCTCTCTTTAGGGGAAATGTCGCGCCTTTGAGAAGCCCTGCCGCCGGGACAAAACTGGACATGAAGCGACGTTGGCTGAGTTATTACCCTTGTTCCCCGAAGCTGCAGACTGCAGTCATTCCTTAGCTGCAGCTGCGTTCTGCATGCCATACCTCGTCTAAAAGGCTACGTAGGGTCCCATCAATGCCCCGATCAAGATACGGAGTGCTCGGCAGAGGGCAGTCCAGATTGCTGGGTTTACCCTAATAAATGACGGTGTGGAAACATGTGCTTTGTGTTGCGCTATAAGCGCCCTAGTCTGTGGATAGCTGCAGGAGTCGATATTACTAACCTCGACGTTAACTTATAACGTAGCAGTATCGAAAAGAAATATATACATCCCTAACTTATAACCTTATGGGACGGGCCGGGCAAGTTTAGACGGCTGACACTGCCTGTACAGCGCTGTGTTGTCGTAGTAATACATAGTGTAAGTTGTTCTTGTTGTCGTTGTCGTCGTAGCTGTCGTGGTCGTGATCGTGGTTATTGCTTGATCTTATTATGCATCACTATCGTCATAATTATCATCATCACCAACCCCCCCCATGACACTGTGACGTTACGAACTCCAGCAAGCAAGAGTTGGTTGTCTACAGCAGGCCAATAGAGCTTCGCAACTATCTGTCACGCATATGTATAGCTTGGGTCATCACGAAGCTATTAATCGTCCGCGCTAAGCTTACCAGAACGGGTGAGAGAACTTTCAAATTAGGGTAAATCTCGTCAACTTTCTACCCCAAGGCGATCAAGATGTGTTTCCTAACCCCCCCTCGTCCCCTACCGACTGGGGGATCACTGATCACTTTATTACGGGTAGTTAGCCGTAATCGTACCCTGTCGACGTTGTTGTCCAACGCCATTATCGACTTCTTAGTGGCGCGTGATCGTTGACCGCCACTGCCTACGATGCAACCTGGGTTTGATTAAACCAATGATTGGTCTCATTAAAAATAAACAGATCCAAAAACACTAGGACACAGATCCGGCGTTCCCTTGAGGACATAGTGCTATGTAGTGTGAGTATTGTATTACCTATTATATGTATAGTATTCTGTAGTAGTGTAGACAGATGGGGAGAGCTTTACACTAATACTACATTGGAGTCTATTTCTTTATTTCTCCCCCCTTTTCCTTTTCTAGTTTAATCATTGGCACAATGTAATTTGTTTGTTCACTTGATTTTCCATTCCCTCTTCTTCTTCTTTCCCCTGGTAATCTAGTTTTATGTCTCACAGAAAGGGCTGTTAAAGATATGTAGGCTGTAGACTGTGAGAATAAAAGGAAAATGGTAGAAAAAGAAAAAGTAAAGAGAAAAAAAAGAAAGAAAAAACATAAAATGACGTGTACCGAAGAAACAGAAAAAGAAAAAAGAAAAACATCATTTACAATGCCTGGTACGCCACGCGCAAGACAAGCACACTAACTAGTGACGGCATCTTTTTGAAATTGGCTCATTATTTAATGTCTCGGACCATAATTCTTCGAACTTCACATGGTCCGCTACCTACCTAGTTCCCTACCTAGTTCCCTACCTAGTATTCTCCGATCGCGTGACAATCCAGGGGGGCAGAGATTATTAAAAAAAAAAAAAAGGAAAAAGAAAACAAAAAGCAAATTAGGACCAGGGACAACGGTCAGCCGAAATATGAGTTCTTCTGGTCGTAACGCTGGAAAAAAAACTGGCCGACCTCTCCGCTATTTCTTTCTCGAAAGTGTGGAAATATTGACTAGTGGTGACATGGTCATCCTCCAGATTCAACCAGATATTTCACAACAGGCATAGAGCCACTCGCTGATCAATGTTAGACCAAATGGGACATATTGGCCAGGAAGAGGTAATAAGCGAAGGCTGCGTCAAGGAGTGCATGCACGAAATATGACAGATATGACAACGTCCACTCGTCAGGACTCATCTCGTTATTTTCGTCATATTCGTGATGGCGGCTGACGAAAGACGGCACCACGTTGCCCTTCCAAAACACTGCCTCGCCTAGGAAAGACAGGTGTCTCGCCAATCGAAAGGCTACAGCCATGCTGCCACGATTCAGCAGACATCGGACTACGCCAGACATGGTTTAGAGTGTGGCTCTCTATCCGAGCTGCTGGGTTGACGAAATCGAAGCAGAATCCTTGCGCTTACGGGATACGGGGGGGAAGGGGGGCACGCGCTAGACAAGCCCGCTGTAAATGATAATACATACACTACCTTACCTTACATCCATCCCATCTCACGCGGGAGAGATGGCGGCGGTGGTGGTGGTGTTCTTCTCGAGGGGCCCAGGTCGCATACAAGGCCGCAGGACCGCACGTACTGCACAGTACCTCGACCGGGACCTGGTGTGGTCGTCTCAATCACGCCGCAGACGTGAACAATCTGATGGTCCTTGCAGAACGTGCATGGCCCCCCTCGTAGGTATACCATTGGGTGACCCAGCACATACAGCAGCATACATATGCATGGACGTAAATGCCGTGACCCGTGAGCCTAACTTCCGGAATGCGCCAATGCAGTACCTACTGGCGGACGTGCTTTTACCTATTTTTCATCGAGTTCCTCTGAATAGTTCTAGAGGTTCGGAAAAAAAAGATACTAACCTAGGGATCATCTATTGCGAAGTTGCTACTTAATCCATACTGGCTGGGATGATAACCATGTCTTTCAAGAATGGCCCCCTCTAGCCCTCTACCTACCTAGACCCTTCCCCCCTCCCCCCTCTCCCTTGCTCTATCTATTCTCTCTTCTCTTCTCTCTTCTCTCCCCTCTCCCCTCTCCTCCCCTTGCCTGCCGGAAAACCAGGGGGTGTGCGTCCTCGTGTTCAGGAGGGGTGGTTGTGGTTATAGTTATGGTTATGGTTGCGGTTGCGGTGGTCGAGGTGACGCGCCAGATTCGAGCTGCATTGCAGCTCACGTTGTCGAAATTGGCCGTAGGTAAGTTATTATGTACAACTTGCTTCTATGCCTGTACGTATGTGGTAGATCTCTATCCCTCGTTCAAGGGTTCGAGATTTCCCAAAGTCACACAGCCTTCTCTTTTTACCATGCACAAGGTTCCTTCAGGGATCGAGAGGCCCCTTGGTTGGGGATGCAGATGTCCCTTCAGGGTTTCGAGATCAACAAGGTAGTAGGGGGGCAGAAAGCTTCATCCAAGCGTTTGGCGTAGTGCGCCCCGCGAATGACCGCCTGGCAAGCCTTCTCTGCCTGCGTCGGCGATCCCTCTGCGGGCCTGTTGGTCATGCTGACCAGCCCTGACGCGACACCGCTCTGGCGTTGGGCCGGAATCAGTTTAAACAGGGCGCATGTTGGTACCTGATGGCTTGGGCCAGGTACGTTATGTAGGTAGGTAGGTAGATTCAGATTCGAGAAGCCAAATCAGACGACGGGACAACCAGTCAGACGAAGGTCAGCTCAAGAACTGACGAATTCTCACGAAGCCCAGGGTCGTAGCAGACCTGGTTATATCGCTAATGCCAGCAATGGAGATGGACTTCACACGGCCTAGTCCGATGGACACAGCTGGCTCAATAGGTAGCTGTATATACTGCCACCTCAACTGTACATACAACACCACGCTCACTAATACGACATCGCCCTAACTAAATACAGAACAGTCGAGGAGGGGACTTCCCGCTTCCGCGGTGTGGATGAGCCAAACGTCGTCGGTGGATTCGCGCTAAAGCATCTCCCATCCCGCTACGGACAGTATTTTCTCGATCACTACCCACCCACTAGCCTTCTACGAGACCTCGAACGTCGAATCCAGGCGGTACTGTACGCATGTAGGTATGTGCTGGCGTACGTACATGAGTTCCTTCGACTAGTTCCCAAAAAGCTCGTCATCAGTGCTGGCTATCTAGCTCACGTTAGCCCACCTAGCCGAACCACCTGTCTTGTCTTCCCGCTCTCGCCCCAGGGGCCCCAGTAGACCTGTCAGTCTCTCGTCAACGGAGAGCGCTCATCGTTCGATACATTTCCGAGGCAGGACATGATCCACCGGCACGGTATGAAAAGTTTTGGCAAGCGCGCCTCCTCTCCTCCTCATCCTCATCATTATCATCCTCCTTCTCCTCTACTCTGCGTAGCTAGGCTTTACGGAAGGTGAGAATGGTCGAGCCTACGTTAGGTTCTAGCGTAGCAGGTCGGCCCTCTTGATCACGACGATGCCTCTGGTATCCAGCGCCCTCGCGCCGTCCACCACTGATCGAGAGGCTAGCCGCTTCTTCGCTATGATAATCTGCAGTTTTAACTAGTCCTAGTGATCTGCTTAGGTCCAAGTCGCTAGTCTGAAGATTATGAAGAATAGGTATAGCCAAAGGCACAAGAAGCCTCTCCGCCCACCGCCTACAGTCTTTTTCTCTCTTAACCTATCCTATCTATCAGATATGACTCCACTAGAGAGGGGAGTCTTCCTCTATCATCCAATCCAGCCTCGTCTGGGTCCGCTAGTGATGCATACGTAGCAATGTTCTCACCGGCACTGTCCGTGCAAAAAATGCAAAGACTTACTCCTGGGCCTCCGTAAAGGAACGACATACTGTTCACGATACCTTCACCCTTGCTTGCCATGTTGGACGGATGGATGGATAGATGGATCGACTTGTCATTGCCAGCCATTGCCATGCCAATCTCTGCAAGAGAGTGTCATACCGGTATAATGGCACTAGCAGCTCCAGAGAGAGCTAGAGTATCTTCGATGAAACAGTAATATGGCTTAGCTAAAAACCTCCTTGCGGTAAACCGCGGCTGGGAAATATGGTGGAAAAGAAAGGGCAAGGGATATGGATAGGGTTCGGCATAGGGATGGGGTAGTAGAGCCTCAGGAGGAGTAGGATATGGAGAAGGAGGATACAGCGTAGGACAACGCCTGAAGCAGTTCAGATTCAGGTTAGGGCGCGCCCAAATATCTAAAAAGTAGCCTCTTTTAATGCTGCTCGTAGAATTATTGGACGGCCGTCTTCAGCCTTTGGGAAAGTTCCCGGTTGGGAACTCATGTTCCGCATGCCTCTTCAGCTGCAGATGTCAGACATTACCTCACTTGGGACTATAGGGCTGTGGGCGCTCGACCCGTCAAGCTTTCGACGGTTTGCAGAGGCATGCTCGTTAGTGTTCCGAAACGGTCCTCGAGATTCTTTTTTCTCCTACCGGCGGGTTAAAAAAGCAATAGAGAGACGGGGAGTCCCAGCAGATAATACCCCCCAACTATGGGTGCCAACTTCTAAGCCCTGTCGGTGTGCAGTACCAAAGCAAGCCTGAACAAGGGGCCCCTGGAGCTCTTCCTGCACCCCGGCCGCCGTCCCAAACCACTCGCAACATGGGTCCCACCCCTGGTATGATTTTACAGTGATAAGAACGGGCATGGGGAGCTTGGGAAACTGAAGCCAAGGAAACAAAGAATAAGGAAGAGAGAGAGAGAGAGAGGGGAAAAAATCCAAAAGAGGCGGCTTCGCTCATGACGACTGTTCTAAAAGTAAGCGGCGTGCTCTGATATCTGATCTAAAGGCCGTTTCCTGGGATGCTTTTTATTATTATTTACCTACCTTTACTATTCGTCTCTTCCCTACATCTTATAACCGCATACCCATCATCCAGTGAACCGGTGTTTAGCTAAGGTAGCTCACTGCGTCCGAAGCAAAGCAATACCTACTACCTACCTATTGTTGACCTTGTCTTATACTTGGCCGTGCCCTACGACTCTAACCTCTAACTCTCTTCCCCCCCACGATCCCTTCTAGAATAACATACATAACCCCCCTCCATTTCTCATCTCACCATTCTCTCTTCGTGCGCATTCTTCAGAGTCCTTGGTATATATAAAAAAGAAAAAAAAATAACGCCTCACGATCACGACCGTAGCTTCGGCCAACGCTTCAGAACACAGGGACACTAGCATTGGTAGGCTTTTCTTAGCCATTTGTTGCGTAGGGGCTTCTGATCAAATTCATGACTGGCCCGCTGGCTGCATCCTGTCTCCATTAGCCACACCACACACACCCACGCTTCCCTGTGATTAGTACAGGTCCAGTTGGGCATTACAGGCCAGCAACCAGGTCCATCCATCGGAGCCGCCGTCTGCTTGGAAACGTTGACAGGACCCCCTTCGCTGTCTCTTGCTCCTGTCCTTCTGTCCCCCCCCTGCTAGAGCTATTATACTTTAGATCTGGGTCCGGTGTCTTGCTACGTCTCGACTACAAAAACATCGAGCTTGGATCACTATAGCTTTGTAAGGAATTCCGCATACATAGCTAGATAGCCCAAAAGACCTATGCTGGGTTAGGGAGTGATATCTGGAAAGTTTCTTGTATCTAATATTGTCTTGGATACTGGAGCAAAAAGAAGCTTCTTTCGACTGATCCTCGCCTTCGCCCACTGAACCGCTCTGTCGACCGCAACGATAGAAAAACATCTCCATCATCGGCTCCAGCTACCAACGCATCGAGAATTCCTCCATAAAGCTGTCGCCGTGGCGGTCCAAGATCCCATCCTTCGGCAACCTCCTCAGCAGCCTCCCGCTCGCACCAGCGGTGGCGCGGTCGTAGGATCCCAACCGAGTCGTCAAGGCAGCACGGAGCGGGATTGCGGGGGACCAGGGGGGGATTGGCCAGATAGTGGTGTGACAAAGGCGGGTATTAAACGGTATCGTTCAGCGAGTGGGAGTGACGGTCCATGTCTGGGTCCCCAGGACCACCAGCCAGTAGGGGATCAGGCTTCGATGTCGCAGAGGGAGCCTACGCGCCGTTCTACCTCACCTCGGACATCGACATCTTCTCCCGTAGGCACGAGCACTTCTCCAGACTCGCTTCGGCCAGGACTTCGAGGTGGCGGTGATCCACAGCCCGACAGCAGGTCTTCGGAAAACGCGGCTATTCCACGAACAAATGGAGAGAGCACCCAGCCCTTCCCGCCAAGGGGTCTCGGTGTGCGTAACATACTGAATCCAGCCGAAGTCCAGTCATCGCCTGTCACTTCCAGCTCATCGGTTAGGCAAGCTGAGGGCGTTGCAACGAATCCGCAAACCTCCAGCTCATTATTTGGCTCGCACCCCGTGGCCCCGCGGCCGTTGTCATTCCCGGGACAAGGTATGATGAGCCAGCAACGGACCAACCTGCCTCCCGCAGGCCACCCCTCTCTAGGGCCGCCCCTGATGGATCGTGGCTCTCCTACCTCGCACCAATTCCCCGCGATATCTGCAGCCCGACGAATATTGACCCCTAGGTCTCCCCGTTCCAACAGTGTAAGCTCATTCCGAGCACCGACCCCCCAACAATCCCAATTCTTTCCTCCCGGGCCTCCAGGTTCGACCCGAGGCCCTCCACCAGACTCCACGCCAGGACGGCAACAGCCTTCGCCCAGGGTAGGTGGTCCACAACATCCAGCACCGCAGTTTGGAAGAGATCTTTCTGGGAGCGGTCCGCCGACAACTCTCGCACCATTGACAACGCCGCCGCGTTCCCTCTCACAACCAATGACCGGGCCATACAATCCGCCGCCGCGGCAGGAATCACACCAGCCGCAGGGTGGCTCTGGTGGCCAGGTCCGATCGCAGCATAGCTACACGTCCTCTTACCCGACCACTATGCCTCCTGGCAACAGGGGATTCCCACTCCCCCCGAGTGATCCAAGGTGGGCGGGAGGGTACAGCAGTGCCATTTCACAGGGGGCGACGGGAGTAAGGGGAATGCCCGTCTCGGACGGGCAGAATATCTTTGGCATCCTTCCGACGCATGGTGAGAACATCATTGTGCCGATAGAAATGTATCAGGGCTCGAAGCAGGCGGATGAAAAGCGCCAGCGGAATGCAGGGGCGTCTGCCCGTTTCCGGCAGCGCAAGAAGGACAAGGAAATCCAACAGGCCATGAATATTCAGAAGCTGGAGAACCAGAATCGTGATCTCGAGAAGAGGGTACAGGATCTGGAGGGCGAACGAGATCGATACCGCTCCGAGCGAGACCGGCTTCGCGATATTGTATACCGGACCCCGGGAATTAGCGAGCTCGCGTACCAGGGGCCACCGAGTCCGATTTCGTCTCGAAGTGGCGGTTCTTTCGCCGATAGAAGTCCACTCGTGGCCGCTCCTCCCCCGCCGCCGCCATCGATGCAAATGCAACCCTATGGGGCCGCCGATCCGGTCACGGGCGAAAGGGCAACTCGGCGGCGCAGGACAGATTCCCAGATGGAGTACTCCAGTCCTCCCTTCGGGTCGATTCCAAGCAGCACACTTCCCCCAATACCTCCACCAACATACGCCGGCCCGCTATCGCAGCCGGGGACTCCCTCCGCCGCGGCGAGAACATCGAGACTACCACCTCTACGACTAGACCAACCAACAGGAACAGCAACTACCGCACCATCTAATACCAGTACACCAGCACAGGCTTATGCTCCGTATAAGAGAGACATTTCCGCATATGAATCGGGATGGGCAACACGACAGACCGGTCCACACGATCCCGGCCAACGATAAGTCCTAGACAACAACAAAAAAGGGGGGAAACAGAGTTTAAAAACCCCCCTTCGCATTTCGCTTACAGATACTCGAGTCCGAAATACCTTTATTGTATGACGCATATATATAAGTACCATATACTCCTTATAATTTGACTCCAATGGTCTCTCGCTTTTTTATTTATTTACTATATAGCATAGTGGCGTTTATGGGAAAGGATGCGTAAATTGGGATGGGAAAAGGTGTTTTTTTGAACTTATATTTGAAACAAAGGATATCGGGTTCTTTTTTCTTCTTGGAAGAACACGCAGATATATATTACTCAATAATCGGTACTAGGGAGAAAGGAAAGCTATCAGGACCAGATCATTACTCTTTTTTTTATACTGTTATGCCGATTTGACGGCGAATATTTTCATCATTAGACCTGGATTTTTTATCTATTGCATAGCTCGGGCAACCGACGACAAATCGGGAGGGAAAGAAGGGGCTTAAAACCGAAGAGGGGGGAGGGAAGGGAAAGGGGGAGAGGGAAGACGAGGCATGCCATCAAAAAGAAACAAATGGAGAAAGGATTAAACAGACGCACTATTTCTGCCATTCTTTCTTTTTCTCTTGAGTGTTTTTCTTTCTGCTTGCATGTGTTTTAATCTTTGGTTTCTTTTTTTTCCCCTTCGAAACGAGGTGTCATGGTTGAGAATGATTTGTTATTAATAGGCACGAGGGTGAAGACGAGAAGAAGAAGAAACGAGAAGAAAATGTTTTGCGAGTAGCTATGGATTCTCAAGACTGGGGATGAAGACACCAAAGTATAGAAAGAAAACCAACCACATGTGTGCGAGCACTGCCTCCCCCCGCCAAGAACTTCTCCCTATCCGTTGCGCTCACTTTTTCATCTTTCTATTCGTGTTCTTATTGTCGTTTAATTATCTGCTGATATGGAGTTAGAAGGCTGAGACGAAAGACATGTATATGTGAGTACGCTTGGTTGATGGTCTATACTACATAACTCTTTTCCCCGGATGAGCAAGGAGGATTTTGTTTTCAGGCATGGGGTGGAAGTTTGGCGTTTGAGGTGTCACTTTCTCTTCCCTGTCCCCTTCCGGCATTTTCTTCCCTGCTTTCTCGGATGGCACACAGGATGGGTCTTTACTTTATTTTATCTAGGGTGGCAACATCCCCGGTACCAGATTGCTATAGAATAGGCTGTTAGATTGCAGAACGTGCAGTCGCCTTGTATATATAATCTAGCTACCCTTTACTTTAGGCATTCTCAGCATCCTTGATTCCCCCCAGCCCCTTCAGCACAAGGAAAGCAGGGCAGGATAATGGCGAAGAGAGAAATGTAACAGCGCAGGGGAACCCCTAACGTCAGAGGAGATTAGCATATCTAATAGATAGATACTTATACCAACCCATCTAATTATAGGGAAGAGAAGCGCCAGTAAGCACACTGCCCAGCATTTAATTAAACACGGACGCTATGTGGTAAACAGACCACCTCAATTTCGAGTGTCGTCAACCTCGGCGAGAGGTGTAGATGGAGGTAGGAACTCTCTGTAGCCGAATGTATTAGTCTTTTCACCTACGCTTGCCACTCGAGTTCATTTATTATCAAATTACCCAAGACAAAGTCCGTAACTAGTCAAGCCCATGCCTCACCCCCCCATTTCTTCCCCGTTGTCGAAGGCTACACTTGTGGACAGGAATAACCCGAATGCCCCAAAACAAGCTGGTGACCTTTGTGGCGGCTTCGACAGGGGCGGATTGGCTAGCTCAGGCGGACCGACCAGGTTACCTCGTGCCTCAGATAGACAAGTCTGTGACCATACGTGGCTTCGGAGGGGGGGTGACAACTAGTGGAACGCTTCTTCTCGCCCATGCATCTCTAATTTGCTCCAGAGTATCCGTCCTCTGAGGCGATCCATATTTGTAGAGAGAACTTCCGCCATTGCCCATAGCTGGGCCTATCTGGCATACAGCCGGTGGCCCCTTCGAGGCACTTTAGTCGCTTCTCGTTACCCGCAGTATGGCGAATGAAAAGCAGATGTTTCGATTCGATCTTGTTATGCAAGTGTACTCTTCAGGATTTCCCTGCTTCTCCTCTCGTCCACTCGCTACGATGATGACTCGACGTTGGGTAACTAGCCCCTGATCGCGGTGACCTCCCTCCCCCCCCTTCTCGAGAAGAAATGGGCCTTCTGTATCTCTCAGCGAACAATGGCTATCCTTCTGTACGAAAATGGCCCTACACAAAGCCCAACACTAGCTGTACATTCTTAGTTTCGCTAACACCCTATCGAGGTCCCATTTTCCTGCAGCTATCAGGAGAGGGAGAGGGAGAGGGGGCTGGGGACTCGATATACTTAACACATAGAATCCTCGAGCCAATGGAAGACAACTTGCCCCCGTGGTCAACGTATCAATCGAGTTCGGACGAGACACTGAGCATCACAGAGAACAGCTTTCGCAAAAAACTAGTCTCGAGATTTAACCACGCCTGTATATGTATATATTTTACCAGGTGAAAGAAAGTAATAGAAAAAAAAAAAAGAAAGAGAGAAAGGACTTTGCGATTTGGTATCTCGATCCCGAACCCTTTTTCCCGCCCATATATGCCACACTTTATGCCATCCGAGAAGTCCTGTCCAGGGGCCCAGCCCATTCCGTACGATAAGCCATAGACAACCTCGAAGTAACCATTACCAATAAAAAGAAAGAGAATAAGTACTAGGCGCTTAATGTTAATGTCCTATCCATTGATCTCCCAGCTCACCATCGAACCAAGTCACGCAGTTGGCGCAATCGTGTTCGCAGACGATCCACCTGCCCAAGTGGCAAGTTGAAATCCCCAACGCCGGATTGTTCTCGTACTTTTTCTTCCGAGTTGCTCCCCTCCAATGATATCCGAAGTCCATGTTTATGTATATCTATGTATTATGCCCGGTCTTTCCCTTCTATTAACCATATGCCGAGATCGTTGCCATTATCGGAAGTCTGAGGGGTGGTACAACGGCACGTTGACAAGTGGGCCGTTCGTTGGTCCCAACTGAGGGTTACCAAGTGTGTATGGCCCGAAGCCGTCGGCAGGATGTAACGGTGGCGGTATCACCATTCCCCCAGCAGAAGGTGTTGCAAAGTTATTCCAGAAACTATCGAAATCTACTTCTGTATCGCCGCCGCTAAGAGTATCGATAGCCGGCCCAATACCGCCTGTGACTGCCATGCCACTATTCAGAGAAACACTGCCTTCTGGGCTCGGTTGTTGGATGCCCGGCGGCATCATGGATGAGATTGCCGAAGCCGCCGGCGGTATTGATGAAGCCAGTACTGACCTATCCTTAAGTGGTGGAACCGCGGGAGCAAAGTGATCGTGTTGTTCCTTTTTGTTCTGATGAAAGAAATGCGACATGGGGTCTAGATTACCGTGTTGTGAAAGAGTGACAAGCGTAGGTATCTTCCGACCAGGGAGAGACAATCTCTGAGCAGTTGGAGGTCGCTCTTCGTTTGCCTTGTGGAAGCTCTTGACAATGTATGAGACCCGTTCGGCCTGGGCATCTCCATTCGCACAGAACCCGAGTATTGATATGGCACTGTGGATGGAGGAGTGTGCATCAGGGTTGTGGTACAGCGAAGCAAATTCATTACTCAAAACGATGAGGGCTGCTGCGAAAACGCAATATCTATTTTCACTGATTAGTCTAGATATCCCGTAGAGCTACCAACTCAACTTACATGACGAAAGGGTTGCTCTGGGGGAGATATTTTCCGTCGAGTGCGCATTGCGTGATCACTAGTGTATGCTGTGACGCTTCAACGCATGTCTGAGCAAAATTCTCCATTCTCTGGCTAAGACGGGATGGCCTATGGCTGCTCCCCGCCAAGTTTTCGCGAGCATTGTTGAGCAGGTGGAGGAAAAAAGGCCTTGTGAGTAGCATTACGGAATGGCAATGCAGGAGGTTCGTATGAAGCACAGCGATGCCTTCTGTCGGGTCGATACGCCTATCCATCACTCGTCTCCAGTGTAAAGCTGGGTGTAGCCCCCTATTCCACTGCTCCATATGGACCGCGATTTCTTGAGCAACTGTAGTTGAGATCTTTCGTTTCGAGTACACCCTTTTTAGGGTAATACCAATGACATGACAACTCTTGACAGCAGCCTCGAGTGCTGCTAGGTGTGTCGCCTCGCTGTTACTGCCCATTGGAGACTGCTCTATAGTCGCATCCACCTTAAGGGCGTCAAAAGCAGTATCCGAACAGTCTTCTTCCGATATTGCTGTCGGTCGGCCAAGGCTAGCGGAGAGGAAGCGGTCAAGGACGAACAATGTCCTCCATAGATTTTTCCGAATTTGCTGGTCTTCTATGGTAAATATGATCATGCTCTCGTCTCTATGAAGCCCAAGAGCAAACGCGGAACGTACTGCCATCCCTAGTCGATAGAGTTAGACCATGGTTCTAAGTTCAAGTACAAGGAATGATTGAAGGATATGGTCGGAGTCGGAGATGTTATCAGTGTGAATGTAAGTTTTCCTACCATAGTAAGCATACGAAGCGTTCCGTTTGGAGACAGCAAGCATATAAAGTGCCATCAGGAGGAGAGCTTGGATCGACCAGAAGTCAGCATCTTCGAATCCAGAAACTGGATCAGCGAGGCTCTTAGCACTCCGGAAGAATTGCTCTGCTCGACTAGCTTGCTCTGACCGAAGCTTATCGATCACCGCTGCTTCATCGGTTCCAGGAAACGGTGCGGCCATTACCAGCCCAATTGCAAACACCAAATAAAGTAGGCACAACAAAGACGGGGTAACGCCCAGGGGGTCTTTATAGCACTCCTCGACGGACTTCAGGAAAGCCCGTCGGTTGAATACCTCGACGAAACCTGCGGTCTGGGCTAGTGAGTGAAACGACTCCTTATGTATTCCGGGGCGCCTACATTTGTAAAGAATGAATTGATCAAGACATTTGCTGTTCTCTGGTCCGGGAGGATTCCTGTAGGCCGGATATCTAATGGAAGAGGAATTGTGTTCTCCATTATCATATGCCTTCGAGGGTCGACCGTAAAGTCAGACGGGCCAGATATGTGCTCGACTATCATGCGAATCCATTGCAAATACGAGAGGCTCGCCGAGTCACCGACGTAGACTACACAAGCATATTAGCATCCTAGATCATTCCCGCAGCCCTGTGTATTCCGTAACCACCCCGACCTCAAGTGAGATAAAAACCCCCTTCCCCCTTACTCTCATTTTTCACTGGTCCCACATGAAAGCGATAACAATATAAAAGCATGACCAGGACTAGACCATCAAACCTAAATATTCACTCAAATTCACTCAATGCTGATAGGTATACGTACGAAGTCTTCCAGTGGAATCCTGAAGCATCCGCTGCGAAGGAACAACCTCGGCTTCATCGGCAGCTCCGCTAGCATTACTTATTCTAGAGCCAGAATCAAATTCCCGGTCACTACCGAGTAGCTGAGGCGGCTTTTGCCGTGATAAGTCTGGAACTAGAGGCTTCATTTCGGGACCCTCGGCAGGTCGATTCCACAACGGCAAGGATGGATTTCGCCTTGTGATACTCTGACCGGCATCAACTGAAGATTTTAGCATCTTGGGTGAACTCTCAACATGGCGGCGCTTGGTAGGCGACCCAAGGGATTCCTGGGATCCAGAACGGTCCAAATTTGTGGGAGTATACTGGCACTCAAGTTGACGCTTAGTACATGTATTACAAGGCTTCAATCCGTTGCACTATGATGACATTCATGTCAGCAGGCTGATAACCGCAAACAAAGCCAGGTCCACTTGGACTAGGAACACCGGGACTAGACTATTCACAGGGAATAGCTACAAATCAAGTCCTTTAGCATCGGGGTAAAAGTAGATATCCGAAGATAGTTGCTTAACGTCATGGGTTATAGAAAGCTTGACGCCGTCTAGAAATCAACGCAGAATTCAACACCGCCTTGTCGTATGCGCTCGAGAGCTCCACATGTTTTGATGCGAATGGACCGTTGGATTCAGAACCACGATCCGTGACCGAGGATATGGAAATCTACATTCGAAGGCAGGGTGACCTACACACTACAGGGAACAAGACGGTAAAGGGGTAAGTAAATTCAGCTGACCTTTTGCTTTCTGCGCTTACACGAGTCGCAAGCCTGGGCGGTGCGTTGCCTTTTGTCGGGGTCGACCTTAGGTCGTGTCATGATGGTTTGGGCCACAAACAAGTTCAGGTCACATCCGCCATCCGACAAGTGGCCACAAGATGACAAGACTCAAGTCGGACAATGATGACGATGGTAATGATGATTCGGAACGGCGCCGGGCTCGGGCTGACTGAGGGGTCGGTCTCGGATGCGGACAAGATCCAGCCTCAGCCTTATCGGGAGCCAGACGGGGTGGTCAGAGGTGGGAGCAAGACTCGCGCGAAAGATAGACTGAACCAACGACGACAGGCCAGTGTATAGCCCGGAAAACTATGGGCCTCAGTGTGCGGGACAGGCAGATAGGCAAGAGCGTAATCGAGTAGTATAGAGGCAAAGACTAGAAAGGGCGCAACCGAACCGGCAACGCTAGAATAGCCCGACAGGTGAGGGACTTGGTCTGACAACATGAAAGGACCAGGAAAAGCAAAAGAACATCGAAACGGGCCTTAGGCGTCGGATGCGGGAGATTGACATTGAAAAGAGCAATCTTGGAAAAAGCTTATGGCGCTGTGGAAATGCAAGGGCCGAGTTTCTCACAGTAGGTAGACTCAAACAAGGATGGTAGCCCAAACCAGAGGCGGTCTCGACCACATCCAACTTGCCATGATGATGTGACCGGGGAGAATTGATGAGAAATTGATGAGAAAGAAGACAGGGTCACGCATTTGGTATGGCTGTGATTGGACAGGTAGGTAATTCCCGTTGAGTCGACTTCATGGATGGCAGAAAAGGTGGCGTTCTGGTATCGACCAAGACGCAGACAGGACAAGGTAATCTTGACTTGACCGAAAAGCCTGACAGAGAGCTGCTAACTAGGGGGAGAGAAGGAGGGGGGAAGTGGTGGAGGAAGAGGAGGGAGGGAAGCATTTCCCGGACATCGACAGATGACAGAGGTGCGTTTCTTGGCGCATATAAGTACGGGAAAGCCAGGTAGGCTAGTCGTTGTCGTTGGTGGACGAAGAAGAGGGCGAATTAAGCGGCTTGCTTGTACAAGGTCAGGTCTTTTTTTGGTTTCCTTAGTCTTGATGTTAGCACAAGGTACATGAGGTTTTTTTCTTTTTTTTTTCTTTTTATACGTAGGGTTAGAAAAGGAGAAGAAAAAAACAAACAAGCAAGCAAGCAGTAAACAACAAGTAACCACGGACGATTAAAACAACGATGAACTACGTTCAATAGATATAGATAAGTAGGTAGGTAGGTTATAGTTATATAGAAGCCGTATTTGTGTAAGTAAGTAACCTGGTTTGGTGGTTAGGAGATAGTGTATGTACTGTATGTAGGATAAATACATATAAGTACCTAGGTTAGTAGTATGTGAAGATATGGTCAAAAATTGATACGTACCTACCTACATAACATTCAAAAACGACTTATAACAAATACATGACTGATCATATTTTAATTAGTCCTCATCCAGGCTCTCGGTACCTGATACCTCTCATTCCCTCCCTTATTCGGCGTTAAAATCGGTAAACTGGGGGAAAGTAAAATGTGATATGTGACGAGCGGGAGGGTCAGTTGTTGGAGAATTCGAGAAGGGAAAGAGATAGAAAAAAAAATTGCGATCTAAAAGGATGACGATTGTTGCATGTACGTGCATAAGTTTGGTTATGGTGTGGAATGGGTGGAGGAGTTCCCCAGGGTTACGGGTTGAGCCAGATCTCAATGTAACTAAACCACCTTAAATGAGCACCAAGCTTTGGGCCTAGTCTATCGGCTAATGCACCTAATCATGCCGCTCTGCTATTGGCCAAACCAGCTATATAAGGTCTTAGCCTAAGTAGTAATAAGGTTTTTTCTCGATTCAACTTAGTTTAAGTCAGATAACCTAACCTTGGCCATTATAATAACCAACCAACATCAATCATTGATGCTTATACATGTAGTAATGCAGATAAGTATAAGTGCGTTACTTCATATATACATATTGATACCAATGCCAACATTAAACCTAGGTTAACCATATCCACCTACCTAGTACTTAACCTAAACTGTCAATCAATAAACTTCGGTTTGGCATCAATGATATGACGACTACTACTACTACTACTACTACTACTACTACTACTGCTATTACCAAGACTACCAGACATACATCAAATAGCTCTATTCTACCTGTCGACCCTCCGCGACCCCAAAGCCTTGAGATTCCTAAGGTTAGATCGATCAAGAATAAACAGAGAGGTAGTTGAATATACACAGATAGGTAGCTACCGAATTCTCCTTTCTAAGCTGACATCATCACGATATCTCACGATGCTCTTACATACATCAATACATTAGGTGCATATATACGTACCTGCGTACCTCAGCTCTAGGTAGGTAAGGTAGGTAAGGTAGGTAGGTAGGTATGTAGGTAGGAAGATAATATACAGGTCTCTCATGCACGAATACGATGGCGGTAACTCCTCTCTCAGCCATACGTATGATACCCCCTCTTCCCCCCCCCTCAAGACATGCACAATGCGGTCCGTACCGCTAAAGAAGTGCATTATTCCTAGCCATTAAGACCCCCGGTGACTTGGTATCCAGGGTTCTATATTAATGCAGATTGTCAAACCTCTCAAGACAGCACCACTTGTGGGCGCTATGAAAGCCATGTAAGCGGAACACCACACACGCCCCCCTACCGCTTTCATGCTCCTTTGCATCGTTCGGATAATGCACCCACCTTTGCGACCTATCGCCCAAGAACCGGTTCTGTCCCACTGGTTCGTGGGAATTCCCGTCCTGCAGGCCGTGTGTGATATTCTCAACGGTGTGACATGGTGACCGCCTAGCCCGTTTTCTTTCAAAAGGTTATTCCTCGATGTGTGTGAGAGAGAGGGAGGGAGGGAGGGAGAGAGAGAGAAAAGTGGTCTGTATTCAACTTCTGCATGCGACCCCCCCAATCCAAGGCTCTCTCGCTCTCTCTATCTTCCTCTCCCTCGTTCTCTCTTATCTTGGGTATATTCTTCAGCTGCCGCCTTATCTCAAACTCGGGAATGAGAACTGTTATGGGCCGCTCGCGGTCAAATTCTCGCTCGCCAGCCTACGAACTGTTACTATGTCAGCGTTTTGGTCTGCCATAGCTCTAGATCTACCTGTGGCGATAGACTCATCATTATGTCCCGTTTTTTACAAACCATCCGAGAAAAGAAAAGAAACAGAGAGACTTCTCGTACGCAGATGCTAGAAAATAGCGCCGAGTCACCTCCCTTTGTGAAGTTCTCTACTAACCAATGACGCTTGAACACTTTTTATGGCTCACGCTAAGACCAAGACGCCCGTCATCTTAGTGCTTAGGTTAGGTGGTTCGGCATTATCATAAAGACTGCAATTCCACAGAACACTTATTATCCCGTGTCGTCGGCTACACTATGTGCGCCGAAGTACTGATGATAGACTTCACTAGTCTATGTTGGAGGACCGGTCGGCTTTGCCTCTGGTCTCCCAAGGTTGTTTGCTGGTCCTTCACGAGAGCGACGGTCACGCGGCCCGCTCACACCTAGGTGGCATCACTAATGGACGTATCCACACCTGGGTATGAAAATGTACATCATCGTCAAACTCCGGTCGTCCGGATACTATCAATGTCGTTTTCCCTTCCGAAAACGTGAATCACTTCCGTTCGAGACGACCTTAGACAACCAGATCCCTGGCTTTGTTGCAATCACACATGGTATGATCACATGGCTTGAGGAGGGGGGGCGGATGGGGGTTTGGGTTCGATGTCTAGGAGAAAATAAAAAGGGTTACCTTTAAGTACTGAGGTTGGGAGCTCGACGGTTTTGGGGGCATTTTATTTTCCTTCCTCTTTTCCAACTTCCAAAACCAAAGCCAAAGCTAGAAAAAAGGAAAAGAAAAAAAAACCCCTATTGAATAATTCCGTCATCTATGGACTTACCACCAATGGCTGTCAAGCGAAACACGATACACACGCCCGCGCAGGGAGGAAATGGTCCTTATACAGTGAGCCAAGGAGCGCATACGGCTTTGGAGGCTTTGATACAGTCCTCCAAGTCCGAGTTGCCCGCAGAGTTTCTACATTACGTTCATGATATCATTTTTGCCAAACCTTCGCTCACCGCAGACACGGTCTGCCTCCCATGTCCGTTACTCCAGCAAGAGACATGCGCTGCATTAAAGGCACTCGAAGGATGCGCTACGGCTGCCATCGCGAACCTTCGCTATAGTAAACATGAGGGGAGGAGGGACATCGTAGTCAACCTAGAACGTGTGACATGCTTCCTAATGTCCGCCTATGTCATTACTATCGACGGCTTGGATAAATGCAATCCGAAGACCCGGATGCGACTCCCCGGTTCGTGCGACGGAGAGGGTGGTAATCTGTTTATATTGCGTTAATTGCTGACGAACATGTCCAGACACCGACCTGCATCGGGCTCAGTCGATATTATATCGTCGCTTATCAGCTGGTCTCTACGAGACTCGAGACGCTGGGGAATTCTACCACATCCACGGATCGCTGGAAGCCAGCACGACGCTGAGAATGCTTGGTCTTCCTCCTTTCTTCCCGGGGCTGACTGACTACCGCCTTTGTATTGATACTATTGAAAGTGCCGTCAAGCAGTTTTCCGTGGCTGAGCTTGAGCAGCTGAACCGTAACCTGCACCAAGCTGGCGTCCCGGCCCTCACGAGCCAGCAGTACCAGCAGACTCCCCACGGCCAGGTGATACACTCCCTCCCCCCTTTTACCGTGCAGCAGCTCGACGGGTCGACGCCACCAGTCCCGTTCCCGGACACCAGTCCAGACAGCCCTGCGCAGTGCCTGCAGGGGATCCGCGTCATCGAGCTCTGTCGCGTCATCGCGGGCCCGACGATCGGCCGCTCGCTAGCCGCGCACGGCGCGTCCGTGTTGAAGGTCACGTCGCCGCAGCTGCCGGACGTCCCCGTCTTCCAGCTGGACGTCAACGCAGGCAAGCACACGACGTCGCTGCACCTCCGCGACGCCGGCGGCCGGGCCATCTTCGAGTCTCTGCTCGCCACCGCCGACGTGGTCATCGACGGCTACCGGCCGGGCGCCCTGGAGCGCCTGGGGTACTCGCCCGAGGCGCTCGCGGCGAGGGCGGCCAAGCGCGGCCGCGGCATCGTCTTCGTGGCCGAGGACTGCTTCGGGGGCGCGGGCCTCCCCGGCGCCGAGTGGGCCGGCCGGCCGGGCTGGCAGCAGATCGCCGACTGCGTGACGGGCGTGGCGTGGGAGCAGGGCGCGTTCATGGGGCTCGGCGAGCCCGTGGTGCCGCCCTTCCCCATGTCCGACTACGGCACCGGCTGCCTCGGCACCATCGCCGCCATGGCGGGCCTCTACCGCCGGGCGACCGAGGGCGGCAGCTGGATCGCGCGCACCAGCCTCTCGCAGTACGACGTGTTCCTGCTGTCGCTGGGCACCTACCCGGCCGAGGTGCAGGAGCAGCTGCGCCGGTCCCACGACGAGCAGTTCTTCAAGCTGCGCCACAGCGACTCGGTCGACGAGGTGGGCGGCCGCGCCCTCCGCAGCATCAAGAGGCTGCACCCCTCGCTGTTCGGCGGCGACACCATGCGGAGCGCGTACAGCGAGGGCTTCGGAGGGGTCGTGACGTGGCCCAGGGAGGCGCTCGAGGTGGCGGGGCTGAAGATCAACCACGTGCGCGCCACGAGGCCGAACGGCTTCGACGCGCCGTCTTGGGAGGGCTGGGAGAGGGACGAGACGCTGCTGGAGTGAATTTTCCCCTTGGGAATCATCATGCGCCAAGCCAGGAATCTGGGACGTTGCCCGCTAGCTTGGGCCGGCGAGCCAAAAGCGAGAGGGACGGACACGGAGAGGTACGTGGGATTAGTCTCCGTGAGACAAGCCCCAGGGCCGGGTCACTTGACCCCCCGGATGTATGTTCAACGTTCCACGGCAGTTGACGTCTGCCCAAATACCCATTCGTCCGTCGGATATTTCTTGTGTATGTGTGTGTACGAGTTGATGGATGTCCATTACCAGCGTGGCGGGTTAGGGATAATAGCGTCCGTGGTGCTACTCCTATTCGAAGTTGGTCAACCTAGGACAAAGGGGCCGTGGATTGTGGTCACATGTACGGAATTTCAGAAATAATACCGTGGTAGATATCCCTACGGAGTCACATGTCATAAATATTTGACTATTTAGTTCGGTAGTATAATAACCTCACATGCAAACGTCATGTTGAACATAAGGATATGGTCAGATAGATACCTACCTACATAGGCAGGTATGGAGGGGGGTCAAGGCAGTAGCTTGCGTTTTACTTGTGTAATCGATCATCTTCAGACTGTACCTAATGTAATACATCTATACTCTCTATGTATTCTGCATCCCAGTCGTAAAACTTGACCGCGTATCCCAGATTTACATTCCTATCTCCCTGCGCCGTCGTTGGTAGCACAAACAGGGTTTGCGAATATTGCTCACTGGGCCATCAACAAGCGAGATCGTCCTGCCACATGAGCAGATGAGCACACACATATATGATATCATGTTGACGAGGAACCGATATATCACAAGGACCAAACATGGAGCTCGAAGACCCAAATTATCAGGTTCGTTTTGGGACCGAGGTGGGCGATGAAGACAGCAAGGGATTTATACTCGCTTACTCTATTCGTTCTGCTTGTTTCTCCTCCGGTGTGGTATTCGATACGTAGATAGTTAGTTAGTAAATGACATGTGATGTGGGATATGTCGTGTTCTCTTCCGCCTGTGTAAAGAAGTATGTTAAATCGCCACTAACAAGAACAAGAGGATCTCAAAAAGAAAAAAAAAGAAAAAAAGTTTGGTCTTGCCAAGAAAGGGAGAGGACTCTAGGATCTCTTACCATGATTGGCAACTGCCAAACAAGTTTTTTCTTTTAGGGGAGAGTTAAATTCGACGCTTTGATTGTAGCCCTCCTGTGTTCGGGGCAGCAACAGCGGGGGCAGAGGGGGGGAAACCTTGACCTCAAGGAATACCAGGTCCATAACGCGTCTGGCCCTGCTACAGATGTAAAGCAAAGCGTCCGCCTTCCATGGACTGACTGATGGGATTCACGGATCCGTCTACCCATAAACCCAGCACTATCATGGCTAGATGATCCTAGGTTAGGTTAATTTTATCTCCAGACGATTATTATCGCAGAAGTTAATAAGACACACCATTACGTTAGATATTTTATCTTATGTCTAAGATAGACATAATTCTTCTCGTTTCTCTCTATATACCTAGGTATGCTATAGAAGTAATAGTAGATTAGGTATTCATAGGGGCAACTAGGTAGAGCCCGCATCTTTTGTTGAGGGAACCACGTCTACGAGCCCCGGGGACCCTGTAAGCTCATGATTCATACACACCATTGAACACAACTCGCTCGTTATAATCTTGGTATATATCGAGATATAAGGTATGATGTTTCGCCAAAGGACGAGTGCGATATATTCGGCCAAGGGGCAATCTATACATATAGAACATGTAAAGGTAGGAATGAGCTTTCAAATTCTTGCTTGGACATATCATATTGAAAATATTAGGTAACCCAACTACCTACGCATAGTAGAAAGACGAGAACCCTCACAAGAACACAATACTTTGGTAACTACCTACCTAACCTACTATGTAGATAGCTACGTTGTGCCGCACGAGCCTTGTGGGAAGCGAAGCTATGCGTCACAACACATCCACTCGGATATATAAAGCCCTTATAGTGATTTTAGTCAAACAAATATCTCCTGAAGATAAAACTCGCTGCTTAAAGTTCCCGTTTTAGGCCTCTATAGTATAATAATTGGGTTGGAGCATGTAAAAGATCGCTCAATACGGTACTGTCATTATTTCCCTGGGTTTGATAACTTGGTAGCCGAAGGGGAGAGATTTTCGGCAACAAACCATGAAGGGGATACCTCTGCTTTGAAATGTAGCAAGACAATGATCGAAAGAACAGCCTACTATTTTTTTTCTCTGAAATTTAGAATCTAGTTCCTTCTCCAAACACCGTATTCGTTGCTCATTTCATATCCGAAGTTCCTGGCGGCTGCTACACTACAGGTCAGCAGTGGGTTCAAGGTAGACTGGCTACATCGCGCATTGGTGGCATCGCCATTGTAAAGGACACAAATCAATACAAGGTCTATAAGGTTTCCGTATCGACATTACAAGGTATAGTTACAGGATACCCCTTTCACACAAGCTCGCTTATAAGACTAATCTCCCTGGTTCGGCCTCAAGCACCGTCTTCACCCTTTGTAGGAAGGCCTGGGCTCGCTTCTCCTCGGATTTCGGTACGGTGAGACTAAATACATTGTCGGTCGTGGATATACCGGGCTGAAGAGATGGGCGCTTCGGGGTGGAAGCTGCCTTCTTAGTCTGACTTGCGAGGAAGTCAATGATGTCTACCTTGGCCTTCGGCTTCGGCGCAACACCGGTAAAGGTGGAGTTTGGTAGAGCCGAGATCTGCGGGAGATAATGACCTCGGCTACCCTTGGGGCCAACCTTGTCGAGCCCTAGCACTTGATTGAACAGTTCGTCGGCTGTAGGCTTGTAGTTCGACGGTAGAGGCAATTCGTCGTTGGCAAGATCCGTGGCTCTGGCGATGAACGTGGACAAAGGCAGGAAGGTACCGAGTTTCTTCTCGATTCTGTGCTGTACTTCAATGACGGCAGCTAGAGAAACAGGTAGCGACACCAATGACTCTTCCGGTATCGGCACTTCCGGTGCTTTTGCTGCCTTCTTCGGGGCTTCCTTGGGGGCGGCAATCTTGATATTAGATAGATCAAGGTGGGAGTTGTGCACAAAGCGTGCCTTGATCTCCTCTGGCCGATTGGGGGACACGGTGCCAAGATAGGCAAGGACATCGCCCTTCAGCAGCCGTCCACCGGGACCCGTCGGCGTCATCTCGCTTATTGCTGACTCGTCCAGCTTGTGCTCCTTGATCAAGTGCTCGACTGATGGGTAGAGAGGATATTTCTGCGGCGGTGCCTTCTGACCAGACTTCTTGGGTTGCCTCTGTCCACCGGCCGCCTTTTCCGGTGCGGGCTGTTGAGACTCCTTCGGGGCCTGTTGGTCCTGTTTGGCCTCCTTCGGGGCGGGCTTTTCATCGGCGGGGATCTCGAGCTGGCTGATGTCGTCGCCGGGTTCGGCAATGACGCCAATGCGGGCGCCGACCTGGATGCTCTTGCTACCATCGCCTTGCATGATCTTCATGAGTATTCCGTCGTCTTGCGCCTCGACGTCCATGGAGGCTTTGTCGGTTTCGATCTCGAGCAAGACATCTCCGGCAGAAAACGAGTCGCCCTCTTTCACCTTCCAACTTGCAATATTCCCCTCGGTCATGGTCGGCGACAAGGCAGGCATGGTGAAGTTCTGGGCGGCAAGGGCGGCAGCGGACGTTTGAAAACCTAGAGGGCATTCCCGTAAGCGGCCATTGCCATTGCGTAAGATTTCCAATTGAGGGACAAACCTCGTGCGGCAGCATCTTGAGTGACTCGCCGGCTCACGAGCCGTGCAGATAGACGAGTCGCCGTGGCGAAAGATGCCATGGTCGGCCTTGAGGGGAGGGTGAGGTTGAAACCCGAGTGAGCTTTTTTTGATTTTTGATTTTTGATTTTTTTTTATGTTCTGAGGCTAAGAAACCAATTCGGAGCTTATTGAACTTGGAGTTGAGAGCTTGTTGGGGACTTTCCGGTCTCAACCGAATCCATGTCTAACGGGGGACCCACCTGGCCTTAAAGGTCACCGTCCACAAAGTAACTTTTAAAGTTCTGAGTACTACTTACTAAGTTGAAGTTGCACCCATCGGGACTCGCAACAAGATTGCGCCGTAAGTAACTACTAACCTACAGTACTAACTTACTACTACTTATCTATCTATCGGGTCAAAGTCTTATGTAATGCCCGACTTACTATTAAACTTCCCGGTCCCATCACCTGCATCCCACACCCATGCTTGGAACAGACCGGATACAGTAGGTTATTAGGTAGTGTAGGTAGGTAGTACCCAAATTAGTAACCTAAAGGTTAGAAGCTCCACTCGAGCTCTCGTCCACTCATCGTATCGACATGACCTTTTTTTTCCCACCTGCATCGATCCATGGATCTGATCTGTTGCTGAATACTTCAACTGCAACTTCTGAGGCACAATCAATCAACTGCACTGCTTCTTCCTACTGGGCAATGGAATGGTAATGCATACTGCACAAAGTCAATCTCGTGAGGCCCAATGACCGCTGCAGTACCAAAATGCCGGGGATTGACTCGCCCTGTCATGTTCCTTGCCCGTAGCACACGGAAGACCTCCTGCGAACTATCAGACCATGCTGTGCTGAACCGACAACAATGGTTCCAGTTAACCTCATCTGGGCTTGATGGCAGGCTCTTTACCACCGCCGCCGCTCTGTATAAGCGGCCGGGCGTCCCGGCTCCGGCCAAAGAAAAACCATCGCAGCCTCCTACCGCTGTTTTGGCCCAAAAAGCCCGCCCTAGCACAGCAAATTTTCTTGAAACCCTCGCGCAGAAGTCTTCGCCAACTATCTTATACGAAGCAGCACCGCAAAGAGGTTTTGTATTTTCAAGCTACACCGCTGCTCTTTTCTGCATGAGTGTCGGCGGTGTCAACCACTGGATCAACGTATACAACATCCCACCTGGCATTCCGTGGTGGGTGCCTTATGGGTTTGGTGTTGTGAGTTTCTGTATGGCTATACCCGCCACCGTGTTCGCTCTCAGACCTGCTGCTGTTGTGCGCTCAGTAAAGGTTCTACCGACTCGGGCCACCCAAGGCAGCTCGGTAGCAAATAAAGGCCATTCGGCAGCTCAGCCCATACAGCTAGAGATCATGGCACGCAGTCACATACCGCTGCCAGGATTACCATTCAAGCGCATCGTAGTTGAACCACACCAGGTTGTCATGAAAGCTCGGATGTACAATCCCAAGATGTCAGAGCATGAGATAAAGCAAGCGGAAAAGGAGAAGGAGGAGCGCAGGAAGGCCGAGCGCCAATACGATATGGATCACCTCATGACAGCGCCATTTCGACATGCCAAATGGGCTATCTCGACTATTTTCCACGGTTTACGCCGCGGACTCACCGGTGAGGGTTTTGCACCGATATGGATTAAAGGAACTCGATATAAGATACCAATCTCGGACGCATATGTCATGGATAACGGGCGAGCACTTGACAGGATCGTGCGGATCGAAGAAAGCGAATCGTCAGTTCGCCGATCAGTTGAACCAAATGCGCGGTAGCATTGCTTGTAAGATATAACGTCGTGTGACGGAATACATCTACTCATTCCCCTCAAGATGTGTCGACAGTGAGCTCAAGAAGCCCTTGAAACCAGGTGCTCGCCAAAAGGAGGAATTTAATATGGTCTATGATCCCATATGCTTGAGATAATGGGGAAATACGTATAATTGCATTATCGAGCCCCTGTTCTAGAAGTTGAAGATGCCGTATGGACTTGGGATTTATCTCATCCAGCCCAGTCCCCTTACCAGAGTCGAGAGGTTTCAAGTAATAGGTATTGAGTTACCAAAATGTTGACACTTATCGAGGAGAAAGCTGGAATGAAACCCAAGGTGATCAGGCCAATATTGATTTTATATAGCCTCCTATCAAAATCCAGCTTCCCGTTTTCCATTAGACTAGTGGACGAGGCAGTCGGTGGGATTATGCCCTCAGTCTTTTCAAGGGCTAGGGGAGAATAGCATACATCAGATGCCTGTATGAGACTTTCGTAGGCCAAAAGCTTCCATTCTTTATGCTCTTTGCCGTCATCGATTAGATGCCGGATAGCACGGCAATAAGGATGCCAACCGCAAGGGGCGCACAGGGAACTTGGATATAAGACCCATATCACTACATGCGAGCAGTCTGGGAGAGTAATCACTGGACCCCGTGGATTAGGACTCTAGATGCTAAAATCGACCCAAAACGCTTGGAAAACACGAGGCATATTATACTCCATTGTGTCATTTCTCTCTATCTCTCCCCCCTACCTAGGTGATGCTCTCCCGAGGCTTATAGCAATGCTCTAATATCTCTGTATTGACGCCATCATTCTTCTCTTTCTCCTCCCCGTAGTGAGTTCATTGCTGCCGCTTCGGTCCAGTACCTCCATTATTATTGTCCCGTTCACACAGAGAAGCTTTCCGGATCGCCTCCACACTACAGAGGCCACACTGGATGACACTTCCTACCCCTACACAATTCTAGGTCAGCTTAGAGTTTTTGTAGGGGATTACGATCTTAAAAAGGGGTTTAAAAAAAGTGGTATCGAAGAAGAGGAAGAGGAAGATGAAGATCGGGAGGAGCTGGTGTTAGATGAGGGGGGGCATGGTTGGATCGTGCTAGGAAATTTCTTGCTCTTATTGTGTATTTATCAGCAAGTCGACTTCTGCGAGCTCGTGGGTTATTCGTCATATTTTAAGTTAGCCAGGTCTTGGAGCGGAGGTTTTCTGCCGCTTAACTGTTGTCTCTCCCTCATATTATATTAAGAAAACCATGTGAATCAAGCTCATCTTGGTTCCATATTACGCCATAAAGCATACATATACCTCAAGAATGTGTCTGTCTTATGTTAGGATTCTTCTCCCATGGAACATCTAACTAGTCATGATAATATACCATATCGTTAAGGGGGGCTGAAAAGGGGGTAGTCACCGTACAGATCAGCTTGACGATGTATCTTGTGAGACGAAATTATAGAACCTTTTATTGAATTCGCGGGACGCAATGTGGCAGCAGATGGGTAAAATATGTATAAAATGAGCTTCGGGACATAATTGTGTAGAATCAAAAACTAGAAATTCTGAAACTATTAAGGGGCTGCGTGTTGTCTTAACATTCACGTGTCTATCCTGTCGTCTCCAACTTATATGCCGTAAATAAGAGTAGGAATAGCATGCTAGGAATGCTACAACTCTCTAGGCCTAAAAGGATAGCTAACTGATCTTTTGAAGACTCAGGTTATGCTCGTTCAAATGCGTTTCGCCTTTGACATTATGGATATCGTAACTTCCCTAGAGCACGTAACGTGCCTGGGGGAAGCGAAGACGACAAATACCAAGCACGAAATATTACGGCCGGAACCTTATCATATTTAAATAATGTGACGGCAGAAGATGATTTGATATATACTATCTATTCTAACAATAAAGTACATACACTTGCCCATCTATATCCTCGTCGGCAGAAACCGAGGTCGGGAAAAAGCGTCATTGACGTGCCAACCTCCTAACTCCTGAACCAGATAATTTTTATGATACTGACTTTGAACTCTACTAGGCCCCGACTGCAGAAGGCAAGACAAGACAAATAGGGGAGGGGGGAACACACAAGTCCACCCACGAGAGCAGGACAGGCCAATAGCCCCCCATGAGCTTGTGCTCATGGTTTCACCTAAGCCTCTTCTCATTCCCCTTAGTCCGCCATCGGCGAGGGAGAGCAAGGAGAAGGAGATAAGCGTATATCTCCTTCGCCTGGGCAAGTCTCTCGCCTTCTTCTCGGGACGTTTGTATACCGGCCAAAGTGACTGAAACTAGCACAGACGCGAACTTGTGCGCGTCTTAGACATTCTGATAAGGAAAGGGGAAGGGGGGGGGGGGGGAAAGAATTGTGTCCCCCCCCCCCCCCCCTTCTCCCCCTCTCCCAAGGCAGGTAGACACACAAACTCCTCGTGGCGTGATCGGCAGGAAAGACAAGAGAAGGAGACACGGCTCGTCTCACTAGGTGGTGGTGGTGGAAACTGTACCCGGATAGCCCGTTCTCCTCCCACGTCTAGACCTACAAGAAGCGTCGCTCCGGTGTAGCGTCGTAAACCCGTGTGTAATCGTAAAAGTAATTTTTTTTTCCCCTTTGTCGGACGGAATAGCACACACCTGACACCACAAACAAACCGACCGAAAGTTTCTGTTTCGCCCTACTCACCTGCCAACATCACATCGCCTCGCCTCTCCTCTTTACCCCTCAATTGGTCCCGCCCTCCCCCTCCTCATTGCTTTAACGCGCAGATACTAAGGTAATTGGATAGAGTTGGGATTGGATACGACAGCGACAACGATAGTTGAAGAAAAGAGCATTAGGTGAAAAGGAATTTGCGGAGGGGAATTATCCTAAAGAGTCTGGGATCCGGGGCCTAACGCGAGAAGCGGTCAATGGGGGCGGCCTTTTTTTCTTTTCGTCCTTCTACTCTCCTTACCCTTTTTTCTCTCTCTCCCCTCGCCGTGTCTTACCGGTGGTAAAGGACGACTTTCCGCCTCGGTTCCGCTTCGCCTCGCCTCGAGTCGCCACGCCTGCCTGACCTTACCACTTTAACTAGCCGACCGACCTACCGACCTACCGATCTACCGACCAACTGAACTAACGATCAACATACGGCCTACTGTTTTCTTCTTCTTCCTCCCCAATGTGAGACGAGACTAGACAAAGAAAAAGAAAGAAGAAAAGGTACTAGGTTAAGATCTAGGCCACGCAAGGGCCTCCCGGGTTACCAAACCACGTTTCCAACTAAACCTGTACAATAACTGTATTTTTGTCCTCTTCTTATCTTTCCTCTGTTTGTGAGAGTGGGTGGTGGGTTTGTGCGCAGTTCCCTCCCTCCGGCAAACCCCCCCCCATTTGTGCCTTTACCCAAGCAACCCTCCCTTTTGGTATCCCCCGTTAATTTTGGATGATAGAGAGAGAGAGAGATATCTGGCAAGTTAGTTCCCTTCAGTCCTACATAGTGGGCCCGAACGAACAAGGAAAAAGGGGGGAGAGGGGAGGGGAGGGGGAAGGACATGCGGTCTTTTCGGCGCCGAGAAGACATCCGGACCCGTGGACAGGGTAGGTAACGGTTCGACTTTGGAGGTGAGGCTTGATAAGATGTTTTCCCAACTTCGAATGGTGGTCATGCGACGTATACCTACATGGCACCATCACCATTTCGGGACGGGCTATTCCTACTGCAAACAGTAAGCACCAGAAACCCCCCCCCATCGGGTCGGTTTTGGTGTGCTACTACTGTCGCGATTCGCTGGCGGGCGGGAAAGACAACACGGGCAGGGATGGGCGGACGACTAGCCACAGGAGGAGGGCGTGGGGTGCTTGGAAGTACGTCATTCTCTCTTTCGGGAGGCGGTATCTCAGATCTATACTCTATATCCCGATGTGGGATGACGAGTTTTGGGGGGGGTGGGTGGACTATAACTAGTGTAGTTGGTGTGGATACCGGATGAGGGAATAATGGTGGTAAAATAGAAACCAAACTCTTCGCAAGCCTCGCCCTGTGCAAGATGGAATGAATTGACTCTTCGGCAGCTAGTTAGCCTCACCTTTTTTTCCTTTTCTCGAAGTCGTCTGGTGCCTTCTTGTTGCTGGCGGTGGACCCGACTAACCTAGCATGTAAGTCTAGTCTGGCAAGTACCTAGTGTCTAGTTTATGTTACAGGTGAGTATTGATGTGGATGACTGGAATAGACTTGAACTAAAATTAGGTCAACCTTGAAGGCCTCAGTGCTCATGTTAGTTGATGAAATAGACTCTCGAAGCTGCGGGGTGGCTTCTGGGACCCACCGCTATACCTAAACAATACTATCTAGTGTATAACTAGAAACATTGGTCACATGCCGAGAATTGGGGGGGGGGGGGGGGGATATCGTGAGCTGCTAACCTTACTCCTTACCTAACTTACACGTGGTGTTGGAACATATCGCTCGAGTATGATTCCAACAAGACAGAAAACCGACTGACATTATCATGAGCAATAACCTCTTGTGGAGCCTTCCGTCTTTCTTCTTATTCGGCGACGATAGTGGACGTTTCTCTGCATGGACGCCGTGCGACGCTCAATCGCATGTTTGGCCTATACAACAGGAGAAGGGCGAAGACCTCCAGTTTGAGATGCCGTGAACCGTCCAGCTAGTCGTTGTCGAGATAACGTGACTGCTGGTAGTTTTCCCCCAGTGGCCCACTACAGCGGCAGAGAGCAGGGCATATGCACAACATCGTGGGTTTTTCCCCTGCGGTTGCAGTCGATGGCATAAAGCTACTAAAGTCGATGATCTGAATCGCTTTGTTTGGAGATCGGGAGTGGAGTCGAACCTGACTTGGTGGCTCAGGTACAACGATGATGATGATGATGATGATGTATGTATGTATGTAGGTACGATACCTATACCTTGTCGTCATGTAGGTACTTACCGCCTTTCACACCTACTACCCAGGTCTAGGTGGGTATCAATGTAGGTAATACAGACTTATACGGAAATTGAATGTAGCTTGAGATGTGTATCAGCCACCTAGACTTGAAGATCGATACAACACATGTTGTTGAAGATTCAATTATACCTAGTTGTGAACCTCCTCCACGCAATGCACCCAGAGTAGGATTCATGTACACATCGGGACTAGTCGCTAGTCCAAGGTTGAGGGGGGCGTTCAATTGCGTGGTTACTCAAACCGTTTCATTAAGGGAGATTTAATTGGAAAAGCTTTAGCCTTTCCTAAGTTAAGGTCAGGTTCTTTAAAATATACTTTTATATAACAGGGGGGGAATATAGGTCTTGCTTAAACTTTAATCGCGCGTTAAACATGTTAATACCTTTATAATTAGTTAGTTAGTTTATTGCATTAATTTTATGTTACTATTTATCGCGATTTTTTTTAAATTTATTTTAAAAAAAAAAAAATAATAAAAAAAATTTTTTAGTACTTTTTATAGCTGTAACTTGTAATTAAAGTGGCGTTATCGCCTGAAGCAAAGTGATTAAAGTTAGAAATGCTTTACATTTTAACTTTTAACGCATTTAAATTATAAAAGGCGGCTAAAGCCTTTTCATGATTTAAGCACGTCCCGGGCTTACCTGGCATTTTAAGTATCATCCCTGGAAATGGCCTGTCGGGATTGGCCGAGCGCATTGTCTGGGCGGCTCTGTCGTTCGACCTACAACGGCATCTTGCATGTTGAAAATATGATCTTTTGAGTCAGTGTATAACCTGGCCCATAATATTTTGGCAGCAGGAGGGGGGGGGGGACGAGCCACAGCGGGGTTGTAGTGTAATAAGGTATGCTATCGTCAGTTATTTAAGCGTATAAGTGGGAGGGTAAATCTGAATGCTGAAAAATTGGCTGTACCTAAAGTACCTAGTTGGAAAATGTAATGAACAAACCAAGTTAAACAAATTTATCTTCTAATAGAATTGACATTACCTAGGTTAAATAGTATAATGATAAGTTAACAATATTTTTTTCTATAACCCCCCGATGTTTTACGTCTTATTGCTTTTTTTCTCTCGTTATATCCTCTTTGTATGAAGTCAACACGAGGCTCTCACCTGCTGTCAGCCGTGCAGCTCGTGGGTATCGTCGAGTGGTCTGACCGTTTTTCCCCACGCGATCGGAATCCAGATCCCTTGTCTGGTCCTTTGTAAGGGCCGACTTGCCAAGATCGGCCGCACTCGCCATTGGCTGGTCCGATATGTACGTAGGGATTAGTCGAGTCTAGCTCAGCAGGGATATCAGAGGCCATCCTGCACCGGCTCTGTCTATCAGTTCACGTTTCACCAATGGTAAGTCATATCGGTCGAGAGCACCAGGAAAATCTCCTACCTGTGCTACTATCTTGACCTTCACCGCCAGATATCTTCACAGCACGGCGTCATCAAGGCCCTCGCCCCAATTCGGGTCCGGGAATGAGAGTGTTCGAGCAAGCGCTGAAGCTATCACACTACATGATCCCTCAGCATAGTGCGCCGGGCTGCAGGCTGCGAAAGGATTTTCTCTCTTATTCACTCTCTCATTCTCTTTCTTTATATTATGATTATGAAGGAATACGAAGCGGTGTGGGGGAATTGGAGTCTATTATATCAATTGCTCTGTTGAAGAAGATTGCATAACCTACCTGAATGCAGTGTATTGCACGATATAGGTAGGAGTTAATGGACCCGTTCAATACCTACAGGATAGTCTTGTGTATGTAAGAGAGAGAGAGGGAGAATGAGAATAAGAAGGGGTTAGTTACATTACGTAGCAAGGTGGGGGCGGGGTCCTTTTAGAGGGGTTCCTATTTTAGCGTGGGACGACGACGTAAAAGCACAGATGATTATCGTGGTCCGTGACTAGACTAGTGTAGAACACATCCAACACTCACACACTGAGTTCATATTCGAAACAGCCGCCGGTAGCGACTGCGTAGCGCGGTATCTAATCATTCTATCCGTCATTGAAGAAGGGGAAAATGATAAATTTCAAATGAATATGGACGTCTTTAAATATCTTACCTATGTATTTCCAAGTCACCTCGGACTCCATTTGAAGTATCAATACAACTTACATACCTACTTATGTAATCTCGGACTCGCCTATATGATACAGCTAAGCTGATTAAAAGGGCCTTGGAGGGCTGTGTATTGTAACCAATTATGATTATGTGTTGCTGCAGTTCAGCTGTTGAACTACGTAGCGTCATCCTGCCTTAGAGCGAATCAGCACCGAATACCTAACAGGTGCAACTGCGGCTACAACACGACATATGGAAAGTTCTACAAAGAAAGGCCGAGATGTCGCGATAGCTGAGAAAGAGGCACGAAATAGACGAAATACCTAATCGAGGTCCTTCCAAGGCTTTCTTGTTGCGGGGATCAATGTCGTCACCTTCCGATGCATGTTGCCTGGCAATAGAATAAAGCCACATTTAAGACGGCTCTTCGGTGTTAAGATGATTGCCGTTTCGAGCAGTCCGGCACAGATCCGAACCAAACCTTGGGCGCACGAGCCAATCGAAATGGAAAGTTGACATGCAGCAAGTGGCTTTGGTGGACACTTTACCTCTAAATATTGCTGCTCCCCTCCCCCCCATTCTCCCCCCCTCCTCCCACCTTTGTTTTGCCTGCATGATCCTTCAGGGTTGAGGGACAAACTAGGAATGCCGTCTGGAATTTTGGACTAGCACTTGCATAGGCCCACCACCATTTCCCCCCTTCTGCTTTGGAGTTCTTTTTTTTTTAACCTGACAACATACCGGTGCTCGCTGCTGGCCGGGGTACACTCACCCAGGGAGATGGGATGGTTCAAATTTATCTTTTAGTTTTCTTTTATGGCTATAGGCTAGACCTTTTCTGTCGCACAACCCCGCTCTTGAGAGGATTGATAGGTAGGGAGGTATTAGGTAGTTCTATTACCTCTGACTAGTTGATATACCTACCTCGTGCTATGTCAAGGTACTCCATAAATGCTTAATATGCCAATGCCAACCTACACCGGCTACTAGGTTACCTAGATCAGATGGGTATCAACCTAAATATGAAAGCTGTATGCTATTATTGTAAATCGAAATATATTTCTCCATATGGTGAAGATTGACTAATAACTTGTTAGTGGAACCCCATAAGGGGGGAGGAGGCGGAGGCGCGAACCTAGAACGTTCCTATTCTCCGGACGCATAGCGTCGTGCACTCATGGAAACTTCTAAGATTGGGTGACTACTACATATCCTCACCACCATGGCGGGGTGAGATCTCGAGTGAAGTCGCCAGGAAGTGGAGCGGTGAACAGGATTGCAACATTTAATATCGCTAACTAGGATGATGGATAGGCACTGAGGTAGAAGCGGTGTGACCACCGAACGGGAGGAGTTGGAGGAGTCATCCAGCTTCATCGCCTTGAGCAGACGGAGCAAGAATATACTGGACTTACCTACCTCAAGTGCTGTTACCTTAGGCGCTAAGATTACCAGAACTGGTGTTTGATAGGCTTTGGAGAACTGGTGTTTGGTAGGCTTTGGAGAACCGCAAGCATCTGAGAACCTTGGCATCGGGAATACTTGGTGTTACACGTCCTGCATTAGTAGCGACAGTTGTCGTGGTACAGATGTCGAATTCCGTACATGGCCTACCCCTGAACCCTCTGGGGGGGTCTCGACGAGGAGAAAACATGGCGCATATGAAATCTAATGCGCGACAGAGAGGATCTGTCAATCGTTCTCGGGTCTGTCTAGATCTGTTGAGTCATGTCACACCACTAACGGTAGACCGGCACCGCAGGTCTTTACCGGACGCGAACGTGAGACTCGTGGTGTTGACGGACATCACTGCCACGAGCCACGAGGATGTCCATGGGCATGAGACGGGGGTTTGGTTCTAGCGCCGGTTCTATGTCGAGCAGGTCGAGGTTGAGGGATGCCGACTTTCAGTGAGGCCGGCAATGGCAAATCATGTCTCAGCGCTGCGTTGCCCCTCAGGTCGACCGGCCTTTATCAAAAGCCCACGGCCACTCATAACGCCCAGCGAGCAATCATCGACGCTATAGGGATTGTCCGTCCTGCATATGCTGTTATCTGAAACACAATTCGAAAGAAATAGGATGGCGACGGTGATCTTGATCATAGTGGGCTGGCGGGGTTGATGACGGACGCCGCGCGCCTTGCGACAAGTTTGACGAATCAGGGAGGACACTTTCCAGAAATGCGGCTTTGGCAGTAGAAGATCAGGTATGTTTCCATCAGGATTACCTATGCTGGTCGTCAAAGGTGGAGTTAGGGCATAATTGCCTCCCCGGTTGGCAGACGATTTAAAGGGTCCATCCCCCTTCCCCTAGAAATTCCGTCTCAAAATGCAGCGTGACGATATTATCTTCACGATGATGAAAACGATCTTGCTTACCTAGTTGCCAGGCGGCAGTGGAAGTTTGGAATTCGCAATGCACGGCAACAAATGAGGTCACCGACCGGGCCAAGAAATAAACGTGTGGCTATGACTGGCCACGATGGATGGAGTTATAGTCGGGGACTGGAGCGGGAACTAAGATCAGCGAATACAAGATGAGACTAACGTCGGTTAATAGTCACAAGTATCCTATTGAGACGATGATTGGCAAAGGCGATAAACCAGTCGCGTAAACTTTTGCTGTCGCGACCAATTATACCGTAGAGAGTAACGAGTGAAGGGATTTGCAATAACCTCCTCTGTTTTGTTGTCATCTACGCCGAATATACACCACTTCACCTTCAGATATAAGCCGTCGCTCTTTGTTATAGCATCCCAAGCTGGTTGCGCAAAGAATTGCACATACAGAGCGGATCACTGCCTAAGAAGCAATTCAGGATTCAGGGTCTACCTTAGTATGTAGGGATGCGACGTTAAACGCACAGACATGGAGTCTATGTCGGCGCATATCCAACAATGGTGGAGCAAGACGCTATGCAAATGCCTATCTCGCCTACCAAGGTAGCCCATGTAGAAATGTAGAATGTGTATCGAGTCAAAACCGTATCGCAAGCCATGGCAGCTAGGTAGATATCGGATCCCTGAAAACTAGTCCCCATCCAGCCTGAGGCGACCTCGTTGGCGCAGTACTTTAAATGACGACGCCACAATTCTTAACAAGAGTAAGTAATTAATAACAAACTAACCCCTTAGTTACCATGGTGAAGGCATAATGGTGGCGGTTGTAATGTCCGGTTCGGAGGCTAAATGGACGGGTAGGAGGCCGCGGCGCACATCGCATTGACTTGTTAGACGATCCCATCCCGGTGCCGAGAGAGAGAAAGAGAGAGAGAGAGAGGGAGAGAGAAAGAGAGCAGAAGAGTAGTCGAAAGGAACAATCCCTACTACGGACGGACTACAATATGTAGATACTTACCTACACACCATGAGTCGCGCTATTCGAAGTGGTTGGCGCTTCGCAGCTGACATCTAGAAGGTCACGAGCACATGTGCCCTGGAATGCTTCTGGCCTCCGAGGAGCCTGACAAAGATCAAATTTATCCCATTGGTCTCACCGTTGCGGGTGAGACCCCTTGCATAGGTAGGTAGGTAGGTAGGTAAGTACCTAGTAGGCAGGCATGGTTTTTCCAGATGGTTGCCTCTGGATTGTACGTCACTTGGTGCTGATGGTACTATGATGATAGTATGGAGAAAATATTGCTCAAACTCCGGGAACAAAGAAGTCGTCGTTATAACGAGTTGGTGGTCCGATGGCAAGTGAGTTGAGGTAGGTAAGTAATAACCACACTACACTGTAAAGAGTCTGGCGGGGTACTATACGTAAGAATTCAAGACCCTGAAATTCGCTGTGACATGGGTTCTTTGAATATCCTTGATGCTCGCAACAGGGGCCCTGGGATACTGGGGAGGCTCGGTTCAGTTGCTGGGCACCAACATATCGCGTCCTGGTTTTATCATTGGGTAGCAGAAGGACATGAAACCTGAATGACGGACAGGCTGCCTAGACAATAGCTATTGTGTAAGGCAGGTATCGATTGTGGTCGAGAACTAGAGCATTCTCTCTCAACCCAAATCTTAACAAAACCAAAAAGGGGGGAGGGGGGAGGCGCAGAGAAGAGAAGCGATGTTGATTGTTAGAGAGAGACCTCAGATTTCTTGAGACAGAGACATACAGGACAGACAATCGCATATCTTGATGCAAAAAAAAAAGGCTGCTGCTGCAAGTGCTCCTGCAATGCAGCAATGCAGTAACAGCCATCAAGCAGACGAGACAAGTCCGCCATATTATTGGCTATAGAGCGTGGCTGATCAGATCAAGTGGTGACCTATTGGCTGGTCAAAAGGTCCCTTGTCCATCTGACGCTTTGCCGCCAATCTCTCATGTGGTGTGAGTGTGCTACCTCCGGTTTTTTTTCTCTCTGTATCTATGTCACTCTCTCTCTTTCTCTCTCTCTCCCCCCTCTCGTTTTTCTTGTCTGGCTGTGTTTCTCGTCTCTCCGGGTTGTCTCTTGCGCGCCCATCATAATTTCTCCTTCGTGGGTCGTCGGAATAATAGCTATATATCAGGCACGAAGCTTATTATTACACAGTCGTATACTCTGCCTGACCAGACACTATTTAGTGATCTAGAGTTGAAAGTTCGGAGGTTGATGCTGCTAGGTTAGGTAGAATTGATATTGGTAGGTACCTGACTTGGTAGCTCTAGAGCTTTATTTTTTCCCCTTTTCCTTTTTTGTTTACTTTGTCCTTACTATGCGCACTAGGTAGGTAGGTTCATAACCTGCTACAGTGATGTTTCGGGGGATGATAGATTAGGTAGTAAGTTGAGTGGGTTGGCTGATTGATTTGATTGATTTGATGGTGGGGCATGTTTGGCCATGGCAGTGGTACTGTACCAACCTACCTAACCTTTAGTAGTTGTGGTAAGAGCAGCAGCCATATGTAGTGTAGTAGTAGTTCTTATCAGCTGAGGAAATAGGTTAGGTAACTTCCAAGGTTGCCAGAAACAAAAGCTAAAACCCACTAAAAAACTAAAAAATCCACAAAGGTACTACCTACATTCAGTACCAACATGGTAGCTACTAAGTACAGGTAAGGTAATAAAGCTACTACTGTAGTTACGGCACACACTACCTACTAGCTAGCATGATTAGGTTAGGTACCTACTGCACCTACCTAATGTTAAGTACTTAAAGGGAAGGGGAAGGAAACAAAACAGTAGCAGGAATTCGAATTCTTCTCGACTTGCAAGTCTCCCTCTTTTTTCTTTTCTTTCTTTTTTTTTGGACTCACCAGTACCTAAACTGGTACGGCGCACGCACACACACTACGCACGTACTACGCACGCACGGCATCCATCCTTCCATCCATCCACAGCATCCCTCCTCCATCCCCTCCATCAAAATCCATTTTGGTAGGATCCATACCTCTAACCTATCGCTCGTCCGGTGCATGTGGACTCTCCCATACCCACCACCCTCGACCGAACAACCCTGCCCTCTTCCAATCCACACCTCCATCGCGTGCTTGGCATTTTTTGCATGTGGGCCTTTTTTCTCAGCACTGGGCACTTCGACCTTGCCAGTCGGGCAACCCATTGATCAATTTTATTTGGTATAACTCCCTCCTCCCTTCTCTTCCACCTGCTTCTCGACTGCCTTTTTGACAGCCACCACTGATCCTTGGGTTCAGTGCTGAAGGTCGACGTTGGAGATAGCCTCATCCTTCGTCTTGCTTTCCCGCCCTTCCACGTCGCTCCTTTGCTTCTTTTTTTTCTCCTACGAGAGTCCCTCCTGGTTATCTCTTTTGGCATTTTTGTCCTGTGCTTTGAGCACATACATTCCAGAGATCAACTACCTACTTTGATCGTCTCGTAGGGTAGTGGAAAAAAAGACCAAGGACGGAAAAAGAAAAGAAGAAAAAAAAAGGAAAAGAAACTGAAACGAGACAAAATCGAAGAAGAGCAGGACAACAACACAATCAACCTAGAACAAGGTACGTCTCAACCACAACCACTCCCCCAATTCTCATCGCTGTACCGACCACAATCCATTCCGCCCAGCCTTACAGATTTTTTTTTATCCTCTACCTCCTACTCTCCCTCCCTGCCTTGTCCCAACGAAGCTGGCTTTGTGCTGTTGTTTTCCCTTCCCTGCGCCGTGATATACGCACTCTTTGACTACTCTACGCTGCCTTGCTTGTTACTATGCCTTCTGCCCATCGTTTCTTGCATGTGTCATTCTCTGTCCCGTGATCGAGCGTGTGCGAGTCAAAAGGTTGTTTACCGAGACTGGTGTGCCTGCTTTTTTTTTGGCCCTGGCGCTTGCAACCTGTTGGCCGGATAAGGGGCGTATATAATCAACTTGATTATTTGACAATACCGAGTCTCGATTGCGAGTCATGGACACCTCCACAACTTTGTTCTCCTCCCATATCCCATGACTATTTTGGCAGACTCCTTTATCGTATCTAGTTCCTTCTTCCGTACTTGTAGACAGCATTCTCAAACCCCCGGCCATGGTGTCGAGTTTGAGCTGTAGACGCTAACGCCCCCATGCTTTTAGTTTTAAGAGGATTCCCTACCTGCGATCGAAGCATTACGCGAGATATTCACTTCCAAGCCTCGAACGACTTGTTTTCGAAGGGTGCTTAAGACCTTGCTTCCGGGTCTTTGGATTCCCATCGCGCTGCGACCCCCCTCCTCTTTCACCCCTCTTTCATGTACATCCAAAGATAAGAAAATGGATTCAGAAGACGGGGAGTTGTTTGTTAAGGTATGGGATATCAAGCCTATGCTTCCTTTTTATCGTTATTATTGTACATGTCAAGACTAACCCCTGAAAGCAACTGGCCGTGTACGTGCGAACGCACGAAAAGGCGCTGGCCAACGCCTTGCAGCTTCGAAGACAGTCTGGCCCTAGGCATGGCCCCAGCCAGAGCGTTTCTTCTATACAAATCCCACAGTCGCCGACTCCCCTGCCCGAACGCCCCTCGACCTCCGCGTCCGCCTCGGGCACTCTCGCAGCAGCTTTGTCTCTGGGCAACCTCAGCTTCGCATCCCATAATGCCAAGTCGGCAAGGTTAGCCCTAACGCCGCACCACCTATTCTATCTGTTGTCTCGCTTCGAGGAGTTGGGAATAAATGTAGGCCCGATGAAGGTGCGCCTGGAAAACTTACATGACACTTCGACTGCGGCCAACTACGTGTCCTTCCTGAGCCCCTCCCAGCGTACCAAGAGTCGCGGGTCCGACGCCGTCTCAATACGCTCCGTCTCCAGTATCCGAAGTGTTGTGTCTGGTATGTCGTCTCTATGGACAAGCTTTGGCATTGGGTCAAGTATATCTGCTGCCCGTAACGAGAGGCAGAAGGCGGCTGCCCAGGCCGACCTCAAATATCTCTATTCCTCCTTCACCAAGATACCATGCTTGCGACTAGCCCCTGACTGGCGTGCAAAACTGATCCGGGGATATGAGGAGTTCCCCTTCGACTCCGCCGTGCCTTTGTATGTCTTCAAGAATCTCCAGGCATTGGAGATCAGTCACATCGATTTTAGACAGTTTTTTGGCTGGGATCGCTTAGCCGAACAAGTTCGGTCTCTTACTGTGAAAGCTGCTAGCATCGAGGATCCTGCCGATATCCTCATCGATATTGTCCTAGATGACATGGACAAGAGACGGCGCCGGTCGGCAAAGGTCCAGACTTCGCCTACGGGTACTTATACTCATGGATCAAGCCCGAAACGAAGTCCCATTACTCCGCATCCGGATATGCAGCGGCCTAATCCTACCCCAGCACCCACGGATCGCCGACACACAGTCATGGACATCCATATAGGCTCTATGGGTAATGAGTCGATTGAGAGCACGTCAGCGCATAGCAGCCGCCGAGCTTCGGTAGCTAGGATTGAAACCGAAGAATCAGCTATAACGAGCAAATCCGGACGACCTCGAAGTCACTCTCCTGGACGCCCTGCCAGCTCCCGTCATCATTCGGTAAACCCTAGGGGATCACATAAGGTCAAGCGTTCAGGCTCTGGCAGCTCACACTCCAGCTTGTCTGATTCGTGGCACAACCCAAGAAACAGTGCATCAAATTTGCTTGCCATGGGCATTTTACCAGCATCCAAGTGGCGTTTCTTAAAGCACTTGAGCTTAGCGGACAACTCTTTGACTGTCATCCCGGCAACTAGCCTCACTCCACTAGCCAACACCTTGAACTCTCTTGACCTCTCTTCGAACCTCTTCACTCAAATTCCCGACAGCTTAGCAACACTCACAGCTCTTAGAGCCCTGAACCTCTCACATTGTATGATCGATTCGCTGCATTCTCTCCTCCGCAACCCGCTGCCAGCCATCAGTGCTTTAAATCTGCGTGCCAATCGTCTCCACTCCATCGCTGGTATCGAGAAACTCTATCCACTGGAGAGGCTTGATTTACGGGATAATCGCTTAAGCGACCCCATGGAGTTAGCTCGCCTCACGGGAATCCCTGATATTCGCGAAATCTGGGTCGAGGGCAATCCCTTCACGCGAACCCATCGGGATTACCGCATCACAATTTTCAATCTCTTCCGTCAGACACCTGGGTTTACCGAAGACATCATTATCGATGCTTCAGGCCCAACGTACTCCGAGAGAAGGTATCTAGTGGACCGAGTGGCGGTACCAGCTGCCGTACCTGTAGTGAAACCCCCTGTTCCAGAAATGCATGCCATAGATGTTAGTAAGCCGACAGTCGTGCAAGATGCTCCAAGAGAGCCAGCAGTCTTGCGCAAGGAACGGCCCTCGCGTCCATCGCCTAAAGCAGTGGCTAGCGAGAACAACACCTCCTCTACGAAGCGTCGGCGTACTCCTAAACGCAGGATCGTTGATCTAGCCACAAATGATCATCCTTCCGGACTACCGCCCCAAGACATCTGTGCTGATGAAGTTGCTTCCGATACAACTGCAGCGGCTACTGGGTCCGAGGACAATTACTGCATATGCCAATCTCCGGAAAGACCGGACGTGCCTACCAAGGTGCTATCAGAAACCAAATCGTCTTCGACGCTCAATCCGCCAGAGGTGCCACGCATTGATACCGCCATTGTGTCCCCACCTTCTGAAGTTTTCCCAAACCAGGAGACTACCAGGTCTTGGGAAGATGTTCAAGAATGGAATCTCAGTGGTGATGTCTACCGGCAAAAGATCGAAACACTGCGCGATAAAGTTGGTAATGGTTATCTCAGTGTGCTCAATGAGGAAAGCTGGGAATCATCTCACCCGGCATTCCTTGCTGCCGACTATAAACCAACTCCTCCACATCATACCCCCAGCCCACAAGCGATCCATAGTGGTCGTACACTAGGCTGACCTCGGAAGATTACCCCAGGTCTTCACCTTTCCTCATTCCTGTCTTAGCGGGCATGTTGACAGCGTCACGGTATACCCTATTGTGGTCGCAGATTCCCAAATATTCCATCTTCCTCTAATTGCATTGCGTCATTTTTATATGATATCACATGGAGCATAGCGTCTCGGCGTTGAAGGAAGGGGTAGTCATCATTTTCCAAATGGCTGCATTTGCATATGCATTTTCAAATATACTCTCAGGACTCCTCTATTGGCCGCAGAATTTCGCAGCTGGGCCAGAAAGGTCCATTTCTCGCGAGTTGATCACCAAAGAGGATTGAAGCGGTTGCGCAGAAAGATTTTACAATGCGAGATAGGTAGACTCGGCAGACAGGAGTTGGAACTCTGTGGAGACCAAAGAGTAAATGGCATGGCAGCATGGGCTTTGTCTATCTGTCACGTCTCTTATTCATTGTATCCCAGGCTTCCTGGATAGGCGTTCGGGTCCATTTAGTATTGCTTCTTTTCCGAATTCCCCGCGATGGCTTGTCTTTTCCTACACTTTTATTACCCATATTCTATTGCTGGCTTTTTCTTTCGACTGTTAATAGCATATGATTGACGACATGAAAGACGCAGGGCATCATGTTTTCTCGTTTTTTTCTCTCTTTACTGCATTTGTAAAAGTGTCCAAGAAGTGGCACATATTTCGGAAAGAGGTTTCCAGGAAGAAGGTCATTTCCATGGTTAATAAAAATGAAAAGGATGCATATCTGTGCTGTTCTACGTCGATTATCATGGCCTACTACTTATTAAATTTTGTGAATGTCTGAATACCTTGAAATTAGCGAGATGTAATTAATGGACCTTGAGACTCAGGTTCACAACGTGGCTACCCAATGTCATTTAACCTAAGTGTTAGCTATTTGAACATTGTGTTCATACAAACAAAGGGACATGAAATTATTGTAGACAAAAAGAGAAGGATACTTGTTATAATCGTTGGTGGAACCAGCTTTTCCATTCCAGAATTAGGACAACAGTTACCTTGGTAGGCTACATCCCAGATATCATGGCTTTCCAGCTTTGCCATTTACAAGGAAAATAAAACTTTGCAAAAAAAGCCACCCGTTCTTCTTTGCTCTACCTAGCCGTAATACTTTCTTCTACATTGTATTCTCGAGTATCTAGTCTTTAGGACAGTAAGGTCAAGCAGAGGTACAAATTGACCATCCTTGGCATATTTCAAGATCTATCAATGTCCACATCTTCATACCTACAACAACAGTACCTAACAAGAGCCCGTTCGTCAATCAATGTATCAATGTATGTATCAATTGATGCTTAGTACATCCTTGGTAGTGTAAAGCTGGTTTGACAGCAAGCAAACACCTGGGCGCGGCACCGTGATGTAACCTTAGTATAAAAGACTCCCTAAACAGGAAAGCGGGTCTGGCCGTACGGGGGATAACAGCCAATCAATACCCCGGCCGGCGGGAGGAGTTCTTCTCTTTGGCGATACCCTTTGATAGTATACTCTGTGGCCGGGCAAATAGTGAACTGATACGTATTTGATTTCTTGATGCGCATGTCGGTCAATACATATACCTACCTACCTAACCTTACTGTATGTTCTTCATGATGCATAAAACTCCATTCTCCCCCCCTCCCCCCCCCTCTTCCCCATAGATCATGCGGCGGGTCATTGCAAAGCTCACAAATTTTTATTTTTTTCTTCTTCTTCAATTCTAGCGGCCATGTGTGTGTAGTGTAATAGTACCTAAGGTACCTAGGTATTCTCCATAACAAAACCCCCCCACTCCAATCGTGCCATGGGCTTTATTGGTTCGTGGGTTGGTAGGGGGGTGTATTATTCTTCCTTTGCTGAACAACCCAAGGTAGACAGACATATTTCCAGCCTCTTGGAACCATCCCCAATTTTTCTGGTTACGTTTTTTCTTCTTCTCCTCGGCTCTACCGGTATAAGGTGGGTATTATCCATGTTGTCACGGTCGGTGTTAACTAAGTACATAGTAAGTAGGGGTGTTTGGGGGGTTCTTACCGTGGTACCGCTCCCCTCCATGCCAACATCGATGTAAACGTAGAAACGAGTGCCATGTTAGTACATATTTGACTTTTTTTTTTTTTCCGATGAAATTGAGGGCTCTATCACGCCGGTTTGTTATGTAGTTACGAGTTTGCTGAAGATAACGTTGTTATGCTACGTTGTATCTAGGTGGGAATCATTACTGCTCCTCTTCCTCCCCCCACGTCTAATATACATACAAAGGCGATTCGACTTCCTGTAGTTCTACTAGCATCGTTATTTTGCATCTATCCACCCTTCTCCCCTCACCCACCCTTCCACAGCGATACGAATACCTAAAACGGGAACAGGTTTCCAAGCATGCTGCCTCCCCTCCCCCCCTCTTTCAAAGTCCCACCATCAGTGATCGTACGCTGTCCCATGCTTAAGTGGTGTTGTGGGTAAGCGGGGGATGGGGAACACATGCAGAGCCAGCTTTTGTTTCGACACTACCTTGCTCTGCGAATCTAGATTCTAGATTCCCCATCGTCATCATAAGTATTGCTTTCGTGCCAAGAACTTGTGGGGAGCTTCTTTTTCTTTTTCTTATTCTTCTTTTCGGTTTTTTGTCCCCTCCGTCCCTCCTCCCCGTCTCTTGAGACCCTCTGGAAGGCTGGTAGCGGTGAGAAGAGAAGAAGAGGGAGGGAGGGCAGGGCGGACTGTGCAAGCTGGAGAGAGAGAGAGAGAGACACACACACACACAAAAGAAAATAATGAGGCTTGTTCTGTAAGAATTAGCAATCCATCCCTCTCTTTTTTGCTAGCTAACTCTTGGCAACCACAATAAAAACAATAACAACAACAATAATAATAATGATAACCAACGGAGTACCTCTACCTAACCTCCTCCCTCTCCTCCCTTTCCCCATCTTTGGATGCGTGTGTGTGGCAGGGGTGACAAACCTCGAGGGCCTAATACCTAACTCGGATGACGCCAACGCGCGAAGCGAATCTGAACGCTGGCAGAATTGCAATCTGGAAGCTATGGTAACAAAACACGTGTCTTGAAGACGACGCCCTGGGTGGTGGGTAAAACCTTATTGGTTGGGTTCGGCCCTCCCACTCACTCAACGGCGTGTCCCCCTTCCTTCAGAAAATCATAGTGTATCCCTCTTCTTTCCTTGTCGTGGGGGGGCGAGGGGTATGCGAGAACCGTCTATTACGTATATTATATCGCACTATCTATCTTTTCTTCTCGTTCTTCTTTCTATCGGTAAATGCGCTTATGTGTACGAAAGAAAAGCATCGGATTATCCCTTCGGAACACATGTTGGTTGTAGGTGGTTAGCGGTGGTGGACGCTATGGTCAAGGCTCATCTACCTAGGCATGTAGGTAGGGTGGGTATAATATATATCACTCCCGGTTAAACCACAATAAGCTAGCTCGTAAATGCTTTTGGCCGGGAGGTTGTCAAGCTACTCAAAAACGTCTGATGAAAAGAGGAAGAATGATACGTAATAGTCTCTGAAAATTTGGGCCTGGTGTATTGTAACTCGAGATATTACAAGCTGAAGGGAATGCCGAATTGAGGTCATTTGCAGCTCAATTTTTCGAATTGTACGGTGCTTCTAGTAGCTCGGGTCGAAATATACATACGCATTGTTGCTATCGATATCCCTTGATGTTATCTGGCGCCATATTGTAGTCGATTTTCTCATTCTTGTTGAGTATAGCGAGGGTCCTAGGTAAAGGGCACCATGAGGAGTTGGTGTAAAGTAGTCTCTGATGTGCTATTACTCCTATTTATGGCACCCTTTCAACTGTTACTTGCCGATAATGGAACGTAGTCCCTACTGGTAGTGTCGCCCTCTTAAGGCCGATGTAATAATCATGTACGCATGGTGCTTCTTTCTTGTCTATTATTTAGCCAGAACCCTTCCCTGCGGGCTTGACGATGAAAATGTCAAATATTTTAGTTAGGTATTGGTGGTTTTGCGCACGTGTAAAAAGTACTTCCAGGGGGAATTCGGGGATGATGAACCGTGACAAAAGGAACAGTGCTAGAGGAGCAAAGGGGGATGAAAATAATCAAAAACTGTAACTAGCTCTCTGACTCTTCGTGTCTTTTTAATATACGATTCTTCTCCCGTATAACTTTTTATTTTTCTTATTTTGCTATTTTTGTCTTTCGACAGTTGTTGAAGTTCGTTGAGGATGTGAGGCTTCGATGGGAAGGCTATATTAATCACTAGGATGATCAATAAAATCGAAGGTGTTCATTTCTTTCTCAATAGAAAATTAGGGTGCATCAAGTGAGTAGTAAAGCGCATACCAATCTGTGAGACTAGCTGTAGCATGATGAACCAGAAACAAAATTAATATACACTTTTGGGCACCTCGAGTCCTGTTCCCCTGTCTTGCGCAATGACAATGACTTTGGCCCGGTTTTAATTTGTGCTTCACGGCCTCTACTATTCGGTATTGAGGGTATACTTAGGTATGGTTATACTTAAATACCTAATCTATCTAAGAGGTTCAACATGCGTTTTATTTTTTGCTTCTGCCGTTTAAAGGAATATCGACCGCCCCTTACTATCCCTCAGATATGCCTTTTGCCAACGCTAACGTAAGACTAGAAAATAATGTAGAAGGTAGAAGTATTAGAGGTTTCTCTCCCATCAAAAGTTAGCGTTAATTAAATGATAACAATAAGTTTATAGATGCATACCCTGTCCCTATTACAAATGTGTAGTTTTCAATCATAGATGATAGTGGTAATATATGTATCTGTCAGAGGTGATAGATCTAAAGGTACATGGCAGTGCGTACCTCTTAGGGAACAAAGAGAGCGTTCAGATGTATATGGGACTGGATCGCAAGTAGTTGTAGTTCTAGTTCCTCGCGCAACAACAACATGATTACCTAAGTTCATGGAAGGTCCCTCGTGAGAATATCAATCCCCCCAGGGGCAGCGAACTGATGAATAGACCATGAGAAGTATCTCGTCTTGTAAAGGTTTAGGTATGGTCACTCTAAATATTATACTAGGTAGGTAGGTAGGTAGATAACCAATGAGGGGATCTTGGGTACTCCGATCTTTAGGGTTTCTAATCAAATATAAGAAGATCAGAGGCCTTCTCTTGACCTGTGAAATGTGGATCACATTCACACCCCTGAATCGTTCAAAAGGATATGCGCCAGCGACTTTACCCTGATCACAGGAAATCTCAAACAGTCATCTTCAAGATTTCTGGTCGCGAATCTAAATGAATTGGTTTAGTTCAAAAATTTTTATGGATAATCAATATGGCTTAACCGTAGTCAAAGTCAATGATCTACCTAAGACTAATCAGTTCCCCCTTTGTTATTGACAGATGAGCATCTCAGCATTCATATCCTCTATTAACGGGGGTTTTTAACTTCAACAGTAAGTAACTCTTACTGCCTCTAAAGAAGAACAGTCTTTTACTACCAAGTTGCATGTAATTTTTAAGCGGGCTAGTATGCGATAGTTAGTAATATTTAAGGAGTAATGAACTTTTAAGACGATTAGTAAAAAAAAGCACGAAATGCCTACCTAGGTAATTACATTAAAGAGACTAAGACCGCACATTAATGAATATATATATTTTCTCCCTCTTCGGATAACACGATGAATTAGAAGATGTACCTACTTCAACTTAATGATATAGCATTTAATGACTGCGGGGGGCCAGATAGATTAAGTATTTGTAGGTAGTGTAGGTAGATTGTCATGGTCTCAACCCTGCTCGCTAAGGTACGTCACGCATGGTTGGCTCAGGGTCCAATACCCACTTTGAAAATAGCATCATTTTGTTAGCTCCGAAATACCAAGGGGTAGGAGGATGGTGGGAGAAAGATTATTGATGGGTCAGGTTGCACACCATCCCGACTATCCGAATTGATTGGTCTCGGTATTTGTCCAGCGGTCAAGCACTGCTTGGGCTAGTTGGGGTAACTTTGCCATAAGACACTACCAGACATGCTACCTACTGCGACCTAGATGCGTACCGTAATGTAGAATCCGTGATATCACGGCTGCATAACCGTACGCGACTCTCCATGTTATCATCAGAGAGTGATGCTATAATATAAGTGTGAATATCTTCCTCACTATGTGTTCTGCGCTATGCGCACACTGTCGCAATAGGATTGCACCTATCCGTAGGTAGGTGTCCTCCCTTAGAAAAATATAGGTAGAGTGTTAGAAAGTGTTTATTTTATTTTTATTGGAGAGCTGCTGTTGCGGTTGGCGAAGCGACTTGATTTAAATCGATGTACTTAGATAGCTAGTAACAATGTTGAAGAAAGAACATTAACCTCCTGTATAGGGGCTAACCAAGTACTAGCAGCATGTATGTCTGGGCCTGGCTAGAATTCATAGCTACCTAGCGAGGAAAGGTTAATTGAAAAAAAAATGGAGAGTACCTAGGTAGTCAGGCTTGAAAAACGAATCGTACATAAGCCCCGAGGACTCGACCATGGGTATTGATTGGCGAGTTTTCATGTATTCAATCTTATTGAACACCGAAACGTACATACATACATACATACCTATGTAAGGTAGGATTGCCATCAGCTGATGAAAGGAGGGAGGGTAGGTATAAGGATAGCCAAGCAAGCTGACATACAACTGGAGGACATGTGTTCGATAGGCGAGCCTCAAGATCTGTCCTGATCGACGGGACGGGAATAAGACAAGGCGCTAGACATTAATCTAGCGGTATGTAGGAAATAATGACGACTTGTAGGGCTGAATCTAGATACATACCTATGTAAACACATGCAACTGGAGTTCCCCTTTTTGTCAGAACCCCCCCACACTCTTGTTCTGCGGAGCTGATTGGAGCGCACGAATCGTTTAATTAGCTATTATTGTTAGTAAGTGATTGAGTTGTGAGACTTACATGGATACCTCAATATGTAGGTACCTTATTTGACTAGGTTACCTATGTATGTGTTCATGTACGTCTGATACCTATATTGATATGAATGAATTGAAGTATCAAAGAAAATAAGAATTGATATTACTAACCTACTAGCTAGGTGACTTTCAACTAACCTAGTACTTGCTTCATGTTATAGGGTGTTGATTGTGTTACGTAGTTCATTTTAGTTGAGAGAGGCGATATCAATTGATAGGTCAAGGTACGTTTGTTGATGCCATTGGAATCAATGTCAACTAACTTGAAGATATATATATATCAATTTAAGTCAAATGCGAACTGGCGGTGGCATACGGCAAATGATGGTGAACTTTGATGTCCTAGAAGAATGTAAAGGCTGGCAAACCCAAACCCGCGAGTTCGTCTGAACATTACTCTAACTTGCTGGGGTTTCATTCAATTCGAGTTCCTGCATTGGTCAAAAGACATGGCGAAATATGTGGCCGAGGCTTTGTGGATGCATCAAGGTTGGACCTACACTAAATTAAGTAATGGTCCGTGGTCTGTCCTGTCCGTCCAAGTCTGGTGTGGGGTCTGGCTCACAGGTGGGGATTGGCTTATCAGCGCTTACCTAATAAGGGTGGACCGCGCCTTTCCCGTTGAGGACTAGAGCCAACAACCTCCTGCCGCGACTTCAACCACCATTTTGCCTTCCTGACGACGTCTCCTCAACGCGACTTGGCCTTCAACATACTCCTGAACGCCCCAGAACCCGCCGACACGTCCAGCATCACCTCCCAAACCCTTCTTGCGCGCAGTCTGGTCGTTTTCAAATGCATCTTCCCCCAATTCAGCCGCATGCCAAGCCCTTTCCCTCGCCTCCTTGCGACGTGCTGATCTAGCCTCCCCATCATCACCACGCCCTCTCCATCCTCCTGATATCCTTCATAAAAAAAAGAAAATGGCACCGAGCCCTAGAACACCGAGGCAGACCACCTACATGCGTCCACGCGGCCGCCAGAGGCAGTCAGCTACCTCGGCGCGACGCGCCAGAGACGGCAGCATCGTAGCCGCCACCGAGCCCCCTCCAAAGCGCCGACGCTACGTTCCCGGTGGCCCTGGTGGAGGCGGCAGATTTATCGATAAAAATGGAAACGAAACAGCCGAACCTGTTACCACGACTACCGGCCGCTCAAGAGCGCGACCTTCCCTATCTAATAATACCGCCTCCCCCTCCATTTATCCCGCCAGACGCGAGCGCAGCACTCGGACCCGCACCGCCACCCGAGTTAACGCCGACGACGAGATGCAGATTAGTTCCGCAGCCGCTGTGGCAGCTGCCGTGGTGCAGAATGAAGGATACAAGCCGAGAGAGGAGCGAGGATGGGAGGAGTTCCATCCAAATCTGGATATAGACGGCACTTTCATGCTGTTCCATGCCGAGGACGTCGACGGAACCGCGAAGCCTATACCAGAAACGCCAGCGGCCAAAGGTGCTGGTGCTGGTGCTGGTGCTGGTGAGGCCAATGATGCCGCCAGCCCATCCAAGAACCCGAACCTCGCTTCTTCGGCGAATACACCTGCTGGGCAAACCAACAGCCTCTATGGCACGCCACTAAATCTCCCGCTGACTACACCAACAAGACGGCGCGGCGCGCGACAACCGCGGGACTCCCTATATGCCACACGCGCCGAAGTGAATCTGGCCCCAAACACGCCTACCCCTCTTCCTATCCAAGGCCAGAATAACAAGGAGAAGCTCGATCTCAAGCAGCCCTCGTATCGCAAGACAGATCGCATTTTGCTCTTTGAAAGCAAGACTTTTGGTCAGGCGCGATATGTAGACAAGGCTATGATGAATGTCGGATACCAAGAAAGTGATAACTACATCCGCCCAGACCGAAGGTTGATTAAGGCCACGGATGCCAATATCGAGGAGGAAATGGAACTAAGCGCTGCTTCCAAGGCTGATGGAGACTCGTCGCACCAGTCAGGCAACACCCTCGGCCGCGTTGAATACGACATGGACGAGCAAGACGACATGTGGCTGGAGGCGTATAACAAGCACCGCATGGGACAAGGCTGTAATGCAGTAACCCGTGAGGTGTTTGAGATTACCATAACCAAGATTGAGAAAGAGTGGCATGCTCTCGAAAAGCGGATACCAAAACCCAATCCCAAACCGCCACAGACTCATCGGCCTCGATCCAGCTCTGCTGCGGCTGTTAATGGCGAGCCCCAAGCTGGAGAGGAGCAAGATAGTAAATGTGCGATCTGTGACGATGGGGACTGTGAGAACACGAATGCGATTGTCTTCTGTGATGGGTGCGACCTTGCGGTTCACCAAGAATGCTATGGTGTTCCATTTATTCCAGAGGGTCAATGGTTGTGTCGGAAGTGTCAGCTTATTGGCCGTGGCATTCCGGTCAGTTTCTTCCCTAAACCATGCTGTGTCTCTATTCAAACCTTCTGCTAACGTTGAACCGCAGACTTGTATTTTCTGTCCCAACTCAGATGGTGCCTTCAAGCAGACTAACTCGTCGAAATGGGCTCACCTTCTCTGTGCTATGTGGATACCTGAAGTCACCCTCGGAAACCATACCTTCATGGAGCCGGTCATGGATGTCGAGAAGGTTCCCAAGAGCCGCTGGAAACTAACATGCTACATCTGCAACCAGCAGATGGGCGCCTGTATACAGTGTGGCAATAAGGCTTGCTACCAGGCATTCCACGTGACTTGTGCTCGTCGTGCTCGTCTCTTCTTGAGGATGAAGAATAGCTCGGGCGCATTGGATGTGCTTGATGGTAGTACAAACTTGAAAGCGTTGTGCGATAGGCATTGCCCTTCTGAGTATGCCAAAGAGAACGACGTAACCCGGGCTACCAAGAGAGCCAAGAAGTTCTACAAGAAGACGATGCGAGATCGCATCTGGGCGAACAGTCAGGCATCTGCTATGGCCATAGCAGCGTCGCATCGACACGCTATAACCGAGCACCCGCCGGATGAATCACAGATGACTGGTGCCAAGCTTTCGGCCGTGCTCGGGGACAACAAGAAGGGACAGCAAGTCCGATCAATATGGAAGTTGCCTTCAGGAGCCCCTGTGATTCCCCAGGCCGTCTTCGAGATTGTCGAGGCATCGCTGCAGCGATTCGCATTTCTTAAGCGTAGGGAGTTCGTTAGCGATGCCTGTCGATATTGGACTTTGAAGCGCGAAATGCGACGTGGTGCTGCCCTTCTCAAGCGGCTGCAGCTCCAAATGGAGACATTCTCTTCCATGGAGCTCACGCGGCGTAATTTCGCTGCTATGGGGCCTAGTGGTAAAGCAAGATTATCGAGGAGGATCGAGTTTGCGGAAACACTGCTGAAAGATCTCGAACAGCTCAAAGTTTTGTCTCAGGACATCGTGGATCGAGAGCGGAACAAATTGGAAGCTGCTGAAATGGAGCAAGATTTTGTTGATACTTGCTACTTTCCAGTCCACAAGCTGCTGCTACCTGCTGTCGAGAAAGCCATCATGTAAGTTGCTCGAGGGTCCTATTTTCGTGTCATCCACTAAACAATCAATAGCTTGGACAAGAACCTCTTCCAAGAGGGTCTTCTTAGGTTGCAGGCCAAACTGGAAGAACGGTTCTATACGACAACTCTAACCTTTGCTCATGATTTATGTGAGATCATTAGTGAAGGTATCAACACAGAGCCACAAGTACCACCTGAATCATCTCAGAAACTTGTTCCGGTTGCTCCAACCGCTTCCAAATCCGACTTTTTCGATCACCGTGACCGGAAGAGACTCGGTAAACGAATCCTCAAGTCAATCCAGCCCCAGCTTGAGACCGCTCTTCATCTAGAAGCTGAGGCAAGCTACAAGTCATTTAATGTTATTAAACAAGAGCTAGAGAGTATGATAGAGGCAAGCCTTGAACTGCGCCCTAAAGCTTCCAAACAAGAAAATGCCGAAGCGGAACAGAGCGAGGATACCATAATGGTGGATCCATCAGCTGCTGGTATCACCGTCGGCGAACCAACTGATGACGATGCCCCTGCCGAGGAAGATGCTCAAGGCGATATCGCTATGGCTGATGCCGATACAGAGAATGTGCAAACAAAAATGGAGATTGATCCATCTAGCCTTGAAACAGACGACAAGGCTGAAGGGACACGACCAACTACTGACCCAGTCGCCGTGCAGGACACAGAGCCGGTTGCGTCAAAGTCGGATCCAGTAATGAATGGAGCCCAATCTCTAGATACCCCACCGGCCACCAACGGCTATGTCACCGCACCACCTGCACATCAGTCTGGGCCCCCGACCCCTCCCCCAGTCTAATGGCAGCTTTGGCCAACAACCGTTGGACACACTCACAGAAGGTGGCATTCCATGGTACCTACAGCAGTTCGAACCTGAGGGGACATCTGCGGTACAAGAACAATGGCAAGGACGAGACGCCGTACGTAGCCTTAGCGAAGAGCTCACTGAAATTGACGACGATGAGCTTAAGGGGCTCGGCGTCGAGATCAATGAAGACAGCATTACGGCATCGCCTGCCAACGGTGGCACTACTACCGAAGTGGTTAATACAAGCCCGACCAAGAAGGGCGCCAAGGCTAAGAAGCGTAAGGCACCTTCTAGAAGACGATAATAATCATAATTGAAGGAGGTTAGGATGTGGATGATGGTTTGGTAATGTACTGATAGGTGTAATGACTCCCCCAACACACCGCTGATTTCTTTGCTTTTTTTTTCTTCTGCCCATTCCCCTTCCCTTGTACTTATTTTACTGCAACCATGTTCAGCACCATCATCGACTTTGACCAACTGGTCAGTACAGATGACTATACCCCATTTCCACATTCAAAATTGACCCTCGCAAATACGGTGGAGAACCTTAGTGTAGGGGTACTTGGGAGTTTTAGGCATGATTTGGGATTTTGTTGTTTTCCTGTTAAGGAGAGAGGTGCAGTAGCCAAAGATGTGCCTTTGTCATACGCGCTCTGAGGGACAAGATTCTTCTTTTTAATACAAAAGGCGTTAGAGAGACTGGTCTTTGTCTTTTTATTCCCTCTCTCCCACCGAGAGTGCTAACTGGGTGGAAACGATGCACAGCCTTAGCTTGATTAGTATTATTGATTGATCCATTGATCGGCTTGGTCAGCGAAGGGCGGGAAATCTTAGCTAGGGTAGTTATTTTTTTTTTAAGAAATATGATGTTTATTGCCTTAGATTCCCCTGATCAGACGTCCTCTGTCTAATGGAGCCCTCTTAGTGAGAAAGAAGACTGATAGTGGCCTCAAGTGTGATCAATGGGTCAGTGGAAGACTAAAGGTCCCTAGAAAAGCATAGCTCGACCATGTGAACGTAAAGACATTAGCAAATTCACAACGAAACTCATGACAGAATGTACCTCTAGTTGAAAAGGAGTCGGCAAATGTATTGTGTCCGTCAGCCGCACCCCCAATAGCACTCTGCATATGCAACTGTATATAAATGTATATTACAAACTCGGAGAATTAAAGGAAGGGGAAAGGAGAGACCATATTAAACTACTTTTCCCTACTCCCCAAGAGAACGTATACCCAAGGCGGATCTCACTATTATGCCTCTCTCCTTCTACATGCTCCCTAACGGTAGAGAGAGGCATACATCATACCTTGACAGCACACATACCTTTCAATAGCTGTTATGCTGTCTATTTCGTGCGTAGGTAGGTACATACACACTTACAAGAGATACCTAGGTAGGTAGGTAGCCAACAAAAAAATGTTACTAGTTTTCTCATAGCAAAGCTGCCACTTAATAAGAGGTACGTATAAAGGACAAAAACATTGTGCGATATGGCTAGGTTAGATTGGTCGTATTGTCCGAGCATGGAACCGCATACCTACTACTATATTACTGATTCACCTTCCCTTTCCCCCCTTCTTCCCCCCTTTCCGCCTCCCTCCCTCTTACCTCCGTCCACTTTTTACTACACCCAACCCGATGATATATAAATTCTCTTCAGATTACTCACCACCACTACCACCACTACCACCACCTCCTCCTCCTCCTCCTCCTCCTCCTCCTTCTCCAGCATCCCTCCCCCCCCTCCTGCCCCTACTCACATCCTGTGCTGTACGGATCAGTTCGCTTCGCTTCGCCACAGCCCCAACGTGCTCCCGCCCTACATAAATTAAAAGCTGAGAAGAGAAAAACTTGGGGGGGGGGGGGGTTTACAGAAGAGTGTGTGACTGATGGGGAGGAGGGAGGGAGGGGGAGAGAAGACGAACAACTACAAAAAAAAGGCAAACCAAACTGCTTGCTTGATCACGAGGCTAAATCATCACCACCTCTCCCCCTCTCTTCTCTCTGCTTACAGTTACACAAAGGTGCCGGAAGCCTTTACTCAGCCCCCCCACCCCTTCCTTCACCCGCCAGCCGGCTGGGTCGCCTCTCTGACGGACGGACGGATGGAATGGAATGGATGGAATGGACCGGGGATGGAAAACCGGCGGGCGGACATCTTGTCTTGGGTAGGTAAGTTCAGCATTTTACTTAGTTTTACACATGGGGGCTAGGTAGGTACGTCAGAAATCGCGGGTCGGTTCATAGTAGGTAGGTAGGTAGGTAGGTAGGTTAGGCAGGTATATTCATTAATTCATTCATCCATCCCCCTCTTTTCCCCCTTCCCCCTTTTTTTTCTTTTGTTCGGTTACCCTTTCTTCCCTTCTTGTTTGTTTTTCCCCTTCTTCTCCATTCGGCTTAAAAATGGCAAGTATACGGTACCAATACATTATTATACCTGTATAAACAACAAGGCAAACATATCTATATATTTTTTTTTAAAAAAGTGAGTTTCGCGAGAGGGTGGGAAGGATGGGGGTGATCGTGTGTTGAATGCTCGCTCTGAAAATGCCCTTCTCCTATCTCGTTTACATCTATCTCTTCTACACGATAAAAGCTTCCCCCCTTCCCCCCTCTGTGACGGAGTAGGTAGGTAGGCTTTGTAGCTTGTAGGCTGGGAGAGGGGGAAAGGGGACCGAGGAAGACATACATACATACATACATACATATATATAGCCGTGCGATAAGGGACTCCCGAAGATCATTTGTGAATTTGCCCCTATTTATCTAAGGATGTTTCCCCTGAGTAAGTACCTTAATGGGTAAGTAGAGTGGGGACAATACTGACTTAAGTTCTCACCTGATGTTCGAGCTGAATAAATACACCTATTAGGTACTTGGTCTGTATAATGATGTTTATGCCTCCTCCTGTCACTGCCATTTATGCCGTGCCCAGGACACGATTTGTCCGTCTAGAGGAGCAGGGGAAATCATGGAACATTGCACGACCTTCTGTCTTTCTCACCAATACCTGGATCGTAGATGATTGGGCATACTGCAAGTTCTCAGTGCAAATTTTCTTGTCATGTATGTAGACTAGGTAGGATTGTCGACGGATTTGCCTCGGAGTTCCTCGTGCTTTTTCTTTAATTCGCGAGTCGCGAGCCATACATTTCCCGGTTAACCCGAAGCTACTAAGAACGACGACTGATTTAATAAACAAGGTCGCAATTCTCAATTTACCTCTTTCCACACATGCAACCTTAGCAATGTCTTCGAGTTGCTACATTATGACGTTGATCTTTCCAACATGTCGTTGACCTGTTTATAATCGGGAGCGAAGAGCAACTTTAGAGGATTCAAAGTAGAGTCGTCCGGTTTGTTTCGCCTACATAGGTATGTACTTATAACTTAATATTATATCCTAATGTGAGGCTTTTACACTGAATGGGCCATTGTATGTTCTCAGTGACCTTGTTACGCTTAGTAGGAATTCGATACGTGGTTTAGTATTAGTGAAGAAACGTAAAGTATCCGGTGCCGTTCCCGTGCCAAGCTGGGGTTCGGCCTATCCAGGCAGACAGACAGATTATGCTACCTACTATCATAATACCTGCCACTTTGCTAATAAAGGGCCTGAGTAGCATATCTTTCCACGCAAAGGGCCATTCGGGTACCACGATTGGAAACAGCGACAACTACTTATGATGATCTAAACCCGTTCCTGATAGCCTTATAAGTATCGATAACCCATATTATACCTACTCGTACTTAATAAGCCTCAGCGACCACAGGGAAACGCTGCCGGATGAGATTGGGTTACATGAACACCTTCTCGATTCGTGAATGCCATCCAATTATGATGGAGGCGACGATGACCCTAGCGACTGAGCACCAATCGGTAATATCGTGATGTAATATCGTGGTGAGCTGGCAGGGAGATATTGCTAGGGCTGCCGTGCCTCACATTGCCATGTTAATCATGTGACCTGAGGTAGTATCAAGCGATCAAGAATCAAGCCGCGTCGTGAGTGGTCAGTGACACGCAGGGATATGGGAGCAAGGGAGCAAAGGAACAAGGGAGAAAGATGCCCTTGTTGCGTAAGTCCTCAACGTTTCGCATCCGAGTTGAACTACTCACCTGCAGCACCGGTCACCCGTTCGAACGTTGCACAAGCGGCACGGCTGCGAACTTGATTGAAAGACCGGATGGATGCTGCCGCTAACGTATGCGTACACCTCTTGGTTCGAGAACGACCCTAGGCGTGAAATCTAATACGTATGCCCTCACAGCCTTGCTCCCGAGGAAATAAATAGTCGTTTAGCCCCTGGCTCAGGTACGCGGCTTGCAAAGGCGAATAAGAGCGCAGGGAGAAGAAAGTCAAAGACTGTGTTTTTTATTTTTGGAAGACATGCGGCAACCCAAAAAGGCTTAAGGGACTCAGAAGCCGACCTGACACGATCTCCAGGGGGTTGAGGCGCCGAGAGAACTTGCTCCCGGCGTCAAGGGTGGAGACCCATTCAAAGAGCCAGAACCTCGTTCAGAAAAAAATAGCCTAGACACTAGGTATGTAAGCAATCTGAGTGGCGAGTTGAGGCGAAAACCATTGGTCCGAAATACTATTACTTGCTTGCTTGCTGGTTTTCTTTTGCCATGTGCACCTATTTCTTGTTAGTTCCACTACGACTGGTGGTAGGTAATGGACACAGGATGGAGCCTATGGATCAATCGATCGATCGAGAAGCTGGTGTTTTGTGCTGCTGCCTCGGGATCTGTTGGGAGCGTATGCAACTAACACAAGATCGATACTTGTCGGCGCCGGTGTGTGCTTGTAAATGAGGGGCAAAAGGGAATATTACGCAACTCGACGAGCGTCGCGGTCGTTCGACCATGTCATTTGTCACCCTCTCTGCAGTCTCAGTCCTGAGCTAGGCTAAGTATGGGGAAACGGCCATATCTCCGCCTAATCAGTATACAGCAAAACCAGCCATGCCATCATGCTAGGTTAGTTGGGAAACTTTCCGAGGTGGAGGGTAGATGCTTACGATTCAGAGGGCGATTTGAGCCTGCAGTGGAGCAGGAAGAGCGAGCATCTCGGGATCGGAGCAAGACGGAGGGAAACCGAAATTTCCTTGCAAGTGGCCCTGGGAGATCCCAAGGAGTTCGGCTCGAGAAAGGTGCCTGATCGTCACGAGAGAGGCCCGCAGAGCCGCTTCCAGAACTCGGGCGATGGAGCATCCCAGTAAGCTGGTAGAAACGCTACTGAATAGAGAGCGGGAGACTCGCCGGATGATCCATGATCCATGAGCCATGAGCCGTCAGAGGAAAAGGAAAGGAGTGAAAAGAAAAGTTTAAAGGGAGAGAGGCCCGGATACGCTGGGTGTGAGTGGGAACAACTGGATATTAGAGCCCATAACTAAGGCACGTAGGTAAAAGTAGACTCGGAAGCTAGACTTAGCTGTCGAACGCTTCTGCAAAAAAAAGAGAAGAAAAAAGAAGAAAAATAAAATAAAAACACCCCATGGCTCAATACAAAATACGACCTGATAACAAATCGGATTACCTGATCTAGTAGTAGTAAGAATATTAATTAGGTGACGGGTTGCGTCTAGTAAGAGGTATACACTAGGTTAGGTAGGTAGATAGGTAGGTAGGTAGGTAATGTAGGTAGTGTAGATAGATATGTGGATGACTAGGGACTAGCTTCGGGTAGGTCATGCAAGGTAATGTGAGACGAAGGCAAAAAGAAACGAGGGAAGAAGAACAAAAAAAAACAAGAGAGATGAGAAGAGAGATGCGTTGGTTGGGAGTGGTTAGAAAAAAAAGAGGGAGTGGAAGATGGATAGAAGGTTGGGAGAAGATATGGTTGAAGGTCCACGGGTATTTAGCTATGGCAAGAAAAAGAAAGGACTACATATCTACTATGGGCCAAGCACGTACGTACTTGGCCAGGTACCTATAGCTACACAGGTGGCTAACATGACAGGCGAGTTCCATTTAGCTTCATGGATAAGGTTAGAGGTAGAGAATAAGTAGCGACGAATGAAGCCCATCTCCAGTTGAGGTTATTAATGCCACGATATGCCCTGCCGTAAAACAGAGTTGTGCGACAACCTTAATGGGGTAGCTTCATTCTCTAGTGTACTTACATGTAGTACTAGAAGTACCTAGGTACGATTCAATTTAATTATACCAGATATTCCAGGTACACAAGGCAGTAGGTTGGGTACTGCTTGAGGTATTCTACTGTAAAGGACACATCGACCTGTGTCCCTTCCGGCTTCCGAGATTTCGACATTAGATGCACCTCTTAACCTACCTAATTACATCATTGACCATCTAGAAATACCTACCTACTACTAACTACTACTAGTTTCACCATCTACATACTAGTACCTACTGTACCTTAGGTATATACCTAGGTTGGTGTGGCGTAGTAGGCCACGCACTATGAAGCATTTGCCGCATTGAGGGACTATGTTAGTACCTAGGTAGGTAGTAATAGTAATTGACTGACTTATACGATGTAGGTCTGATCTATCGACACGGGAACTTTAGGCTCTTTTGATTTGTGAACATGAAACATTCACAATTTGAAATTTAATGTCAATATACATTCATACCTACCTACATATGTATGTATGTACTTACCTTACCCCCTTTGAGCTTTCAATGCATTGCATATACACATACATATTTATCATATGCGTATACATACTAAGGTACTATGTAGTAGGTAATGTAGGTATGTATGTAAGTATGTACATATGTAACCTAACTAAATAGTATGTACCTACCTACATAGTACATATCAATGTATTCAATCCACCTATGTAGTTTAACTAGACAAATCTACTTTATGTACCTACTGGAATCAAGGTATGCCTTTTCTTTCTCCAAACCTCTTTGGCCTCTTTTTATTTTTATTTTTTTCTCTTTTCTTTTCTTTCGCATCTGGCACAGCCTCCCTTTGCCAATCACCGCGTACAAGGACGAGGTAGGTTGCTCAGGTGGCATGTCTGAAACCCCACCTTGCTTAGGTACTTGCTTCCCCTTCCACTGTTCCTTGGGCATCCAGGGCAATCAAACTGCAGGTCCCTCCCCCTCTCACCCCCCTACCTACATGTACCTTAACAACAGGAAAGGACAGGTGCTACAAGGTTTTGGGACATCAATGTAGGTTATGTAGGTACCTACTCTGCACCGTATATTTTGTAGTAAACAGTACCTAATCTGTAGCATTTAGCAGCATTTGGCGCGCGTTGCGGGACAATTACGACGTGCAAGTCGTTCAATCTTAGCAAGCCCCCTTGGCACTGGCAGCTTTCAGTTGGGCTCAGGCTTTTTTTTTAGACACACCTATGCTCTCTTTCTCCCTCTCCCTCGCACTCTCACGCAGCACACAGCACGCAGCACGCAGCACGTAGTACGCAGCACGTAGTTTCTTAGGCTCACTCGGTTGGTTTTCTGTTTCTGACGTCTCCATCGGGTTTGACCCTTTTTCTCTTTTCCCTCTCCCATCTCTTTTTTTTTCTTTTCTAAGAGACCCCGCGACAACGGCGATACATTCCGTACATAATTTTTTTTTCCAACGACAATAAACTTGTTGTCGATTATTCCTTGTTGTGACTGCACTATCTACGGCGACTTGCAACCCTGCGACGCATAAAATTTTTTCCCTTTTCTGAAAGAGGCAGAAAGACGAAGGCGAAGAAAAGACTTGGAACTGCCCTGCCCTTCCACGCCGCCCTCCTACCACCCCCCCTCTCTCTCTCCAGTCCCCCATTGTTTTGAAGCAGTTCGCAGACCCCGTCTTCCATTTGCGCTCTTGCCCCGTCACCAATACCAGTCTGGGACCAGCAATAACATAAACCAGCCCATCCATCCTCTCTTGCCATAGCTAAACCTACCTACCCTATTTCGTCCGACTTGTGCGCGCCTGCATCCCTCGTCTTCTTTCACAATTCTTCCCGACCGAGCGAGCGACTTTTGTCCAACTCGTCCCTCCCAACAAATCCTCTCCCTCTCCCATCTTTCATTGCTACGGCATCAACTATACATCAGGCGACGAGTATCGAGTCCTCATCAAAACAAGGACCGACTACGATTGAAAAACACCAGAGAAGAGCACTATACTCTACATCATCCTATTGTGGGCTACGATCTTTTCACAATAGAGATTACTGTTGCCGTTGAGGCGATTTAGCATTATTCATTGGTCGTCCTGCTGCTCCCGCTCCCACTTCGAGAGACTGGTATTCCCACGAAGCTCAGCAGCCAATCTGGCGCATCACAATTAGGAGACGATTCGTTCTCGCCCCACGCGAGAATTGCGTTCATTTTCTGAACTCCAACATAAACACCATCACTAGATTCTTCTGGGCGGCTGCATCGTCGAGTCGCGAGCTTTCTTCGGAAAGCCCCTGTAACAGTTGAGATCACTTCATCGTGAGTTTTCCTAGTCTGTTTTTTTTCTTTCTTTTTTTTTCTTCCTTTTTTGGTGTTTTGTCTCGATAATCCACCGCCCCTCTTCCCCACTCACTACCCTTTCACCCTTCACCACTCTCACCTTACCATCACCTCAGCCTTGAAATGTGCCATACCTCCTGATCCGAACACCATCTCGGCACCGGAGCACAGGAAGGGAGGCATACAAAAGAATAGAAGAAGAAGAAAAAAAAAAGCCATAGACGTCACTTCGTTGCTGGGTAATGTGCTCTTACTAACTTTTCAATTCGCATGCACAGCCCTCGAAGTGCATCATACTCTGACATCGGGCCCTAACGCGCTTCCTTGACCCGAACCTCCCCTCCTCCATCCACACCTCTCTGTCGTCCCGAACCCACAGTTGTCGAGTCTCACGGGCCAAGTTCTCTGGCAAGTGAGGATTTTACGATGGCGGACCAACACGACGTTGATCTAGACTCCATCATCGACCGCCTCCTCGAGGTGCGTGGCAGCCGACCCGGCAAGCAGGTTCAGCTTTTGGAGACCGAGATCCGATATCTATGTACAAAGGCGAGAGAGATTTTCATCAGCCAGCCAATCTTGCTCGAGCTGGAGGCTCCCATTAAGGTACGACGACGAGTTTCCCGCTGATGCACCAGCTCCTAGGCTAGGCGGATGCAGGCTGCTGACACTCTTGTTTTTTTTTCTCTTGGTGCATAGATCTGCGGCGATATTCACGGCCAGTACTACGATCTTCTGCGCCTCTTCGAATACGGCGGTTTCCCCCCGGAGGCAAATTACCTCTTCCTGGGTGACTATGTCGATCGTGGCAAGCAGTCTCTCGAGACCATCTGTCTCCTGCTGGCCTACAAGATCAAATACCCCGAGAACTTTTTTGTCTTGAGAGGTAACCACGAATGCGCGTCCATCAACCGTATCTACGGATTCTATGACGAGTGCAAGCGTCGCTACAATATCAAGTTGTGGAAGACTTTTACGGACTGTTTCAACTGCTTGCCTATTGCCGCAATCATTGACGAGAAGATCTTCACGATGCACGGTGGTCTAAGTCCGGATCTGAATTCCATGGAGCAGATCCGCCGTGTTATGCGACCAACAGACGTAAGCATTCCTCCTCCAATCCCCCCCTTGCACAAGCATTATTATTCCTCCGCCAGCGATGGCTAGGACTGCTACTGACCTGATTCTTTGCCTAGATTCCCGACTGTGGTCTCCTTTGCGATCTTTTGTGGTCCGACCCAGATAAGGACATTACCGGTTGGAGCGAAAATGATCGCGGTGTGTCGTTCACCTTCGGCCCCGATGTCGTTTCCCGGTTTCTGCAAAAGCACGACATGGACCTGATCTGCCGTGCCCATCAAGTCGTAGAAGACGGCTACGAGTTCTTCTCGAAGCGCCAGTTGGTCACTCTATTCAGTGCACCCAACTACTGCGGGGAGTTCGACAATGCGGGAGCTATGATGAGTGTCGACGAAAGCCTATTATGTTCCTTCCAGGTTGGTCATACCCGAATCACTACCCCGTCGTACATAGCTACGGGACAAGGACTAACTATGCTTGGCGGTTACAGATTCTCAAACCTGCTGAGAAGAAGCAAAAGTACGTCCATGGCGGCCTCGGAGGCAGCAGTTTCGCATCTCCAAGAAAGCAAACAAAGTGATGAAGCAAGAGAATTTATACGAACTTCCTCGTCTTCTAGGTTCGGCCGCCGATAAGCTGCTTACGAGAGCACCCAACCCGCTTCCGAGTCCCGATCCTTGTTCTTGACCTTTGTTCTCGACCAAACGACATTGTTGGCAAGTTACGGTCTCGATCACCGCCCAATCTTCGACCGCGATTGGCATTCCGATGCTGCTGTTTGAGTACAGAATACGATCCTCCCTCCACAACGACAAAACTACTTCTCCTTGGCCTCGCGACAATGGACGAAAGAGATGATGGCTGTGTTGACGATGAATGTTGTTATTACACGAAAAAAGAGATAAAATCAGGTTTTTTCATTTGGAATGGTCTATGGACCTCTTGTGTCTACTATTCCGTGTTCATGGTGACTTTGAGGGGAAGAGTTTAGACAGTTAATTGTTTCCCCGACCATGGAATTTACGAATTCATGCATGATCTGTTTTTCAAGGTCTCCAAATCATTGTCCTCCTCCCCTAAATCACTGGTGACGTACCCCGCCCCCTTACGAACTTACACGATGGTCCATGAGACTACGTTGATAGCACACCCAGGTTGCTCACGCGCCCATGGACACGGACATGGACATAGACATAGACATGGAATAATGATGTATGAATTCCATTCTAGCTTTGCTCATATGCTTTTTACCTTTCCTGTGTCGTTTTCTTAACCCTCTCTCCCTCTTTTCCCGAGTCGTTACCTGCCTGGAATCCACACGTCTGTCTGCCCAATCCCCTCCCCCACTTAGCATAATATCAGCCTTTTGGTCTCTGTGAAAAGTCCATTGGAACATACAGCTGCCTACCTATATCACCTTCTTTTATAGATTTTCTAGACCAATACACAACCAATATGCAAGAACCTCTTACCTAACCAACCCCTCTCTTCTCGTCTCCTCTCTCTCTTCCCCCCTCCTCTACACTCCTGTTATTCTATTCCTAGTATATGCATCTGTAACACGTGCACCTTAACGCATCGTAAAACACAAGGTATTATTGGGCTAATAGATAGGGTTTAACCTACCCTGCAACCCTACCCGCATGCTTCTCTATGTATGTGTGTGTGTGTGTGTGTGTATACTACGCGTATATACCTTTGACGGATTTCGAATCACTGTGGTTGTTCTGTTATGTACCTACCTACCTACCTACCTTCGTATACGTAGGTAGGTGTAGGATACATGTGTGAGCTTCAAGTATAGCTACCTACATAGGTTAGATTATAGGGAGAGAGGGGGCAAAAAAGTCTGCTGCTGCTGCTACTGCTGCTGCTACTACTACTGCTGTACTACATTATATATATATATATATATATATATCTGCGTGCTTACCGCAGGTAGGATCGGCGTTTCTTTATATTGGCAATTTACGGGAATAGCGATTAGATGCATCTCTTGGGCTTTTATAAACCCAACTTCCTTCTGTTTCTTTTCTGCAAGGTAATACCACTAGAGTCTGGTATATCTAACCTAGATATTTGGCTTGTGGTTTGGGTGCTTACTTCTTCTATAGGCCAGGCTGCCGCCTTCGTCTGTGATAGTACTAGACCTTACCCAGAAGTGGCCTTTTTTCTTCCATTCTTCCTTTCTTGAGTAACAACTTAATTTAGATCAAGTCTGTTACCATCGATCTTGTCCGTTGGTTTTCAACCTTTGAAAGATACATCCATTTAAGGTGGCCTTCGCATACATGTCTAAAAAAATTATTTGGATCCCCCCCTTCCTCCTCTCTCTATATATATTTTAACCCCCTCACTTTTTAATCCACACGATGTCGGTGGTCTAAGATAGGTTATGTATGTAGTCTCAATGGGGATTGGATAGGTGTCTATTGGGTAAGTCGAGCCTTTTATTTATTTATTTATTATTGCTTTTTCCTTCTTTTCTTTTTTCTGGAATGATTTTACGTGCTTAGTATTAAGTAACCTAACCTAGATATGTAGTGCATAGGAACGCACACATACCTACACACACATACATAACACATGCAACTCGTATTACTTAAGTATATATATATGTATAGGTATATACTTCTCTTCCGTATACCAACCAACCTATATCCTTTACCTTTTATCTCCCAAGCACATGCGATACATACCATACCATATCGTACCTACTTATCTCCTATTCACATGGTAGCCAGTCTTTCCCGCACACGTTGTGCGTGCCTACCTACCTACCTACCTACCTATACATAGCCCGCTATATATATAACAGGAAAAGAAAGGAAAGAAAAAAAAAGAAAAGACCCGTGAAAGTTGTCTGTCTGTCTGTCTGTCTGTCTATCTATCTCACCGTCCCGTCCCACATTGCAGCCGGCCGGGTTTTGCCTGCCCCCTTTCCCTTTACCTGAGGTTCCCACCCCCCCCCCCCTTGATTTTTTTTAAATGGTTTATTTCCCCATTCCCCATTCCCCCATTCTTTGAACGCGCTTTCATAGGTATCTAGATAGCCCACGTCTCCGTGACCCCTTTTATGCGTTGCGGAATAAACAGGAGAGACCAAGGCAGACAAGACTGGTTTATCATTTTTTTTTGGGAAAAGAAAAGTAAACAGAAGAAAAAAGAACATATGGGGAAAAAGAAGGGATCACGGAATTTGGCGTGAGCTGCTGATAGGTGATGTGAAAAGGTAGAGGTACCTAACTAGGTATAGGTAGGTAGGTATATATATATGTATGTCTGAGAAAGGGAGAGCAAATTGACATGTGAGGGCAATACTGGTAAGAGGTATGCCAAGTATCTACATAGGTTAGGTAACCTACATCTTACCTACCTACCTCCCCGACTTGCCTAGTATTTACCCTGACCTGACCTGACCTGACCTAGTCAACCTCTTTAGAAAAAGAACGGTTCGCTCACGTAACTACTTTACATACATACTTACTTACTTACCTACAACACATAGGGTCGTAGGTAGTAAATATGATGAGGTAGCCCTAGTAAGGTAGTTTTTTTTCTTTTTAACAAACACATTTAGATCCAACGGGTGGTTATAAAAACGAATTCCATGCCGTCATGTGTTACCCCCCTACCCCCTGTCCTATCCTCCTCTCCTCAAGTTCCAACGTTTTCTTCTTCTTCCGCTAACAATCTTCTACATACTATGTAATCAATGTACCTAGGTAGTTGACCTCTAACTATTTACCCTACCTATCAATCATCATCCTCTCCCCTCCACCCCCCTCCCCCCTCCCCCGCGCGCGCATTCTCTTGGGTTGCTTTTTTTTTCATGTGGAATTCGCTCATCCTGCGTCTCGTGCTAGCCCGTACTTGGCTGCGGATGTTCCTGTAGGTGGTAATGGATGACGATATGAACCATATTGTCATCTCGCTTGGCTTTGGCTTGGCTCTGCTATTCCTAGTGCTTGTTGTACAACTGCTTTTATTTTATTTATTGATTTTGGGGTTTGGTCTTCTTCGCTCCCTCCCCCTCCCCCCGCCCCCTTTTCTTTACCTTGTAGGGACTAGTAGCATCTAGATAGGTACCTAGGTAGAGTCACCGCTTCGACACTTGCGAGGGAAGTAGGTAGCTTGAGAGACTAAAGCCTGTTAGGCCCCTGAGCTAACAGATCGATAGGCCACGGAATGCATGGAGTGTGTACCTCAAGCTCTTCCGTCGTACGGCAGCCCGGTATCTTGTTTATTTCCTGTCTCACCTACCTTTGCAACATGTCAGCCTAGCTTATTCGATAGCTAGGATGATGGCACGTGTTAGAGATACCCCATATGGGGGTACGCAGAGTACGCCCCCGAAGTAAAGGTATAACTTCGTGCTGTATCCTGTTGCCCTGGTTGTATCGTCCATTTGTTTGTTATATATATATAGCCTGCTGGAAGAGATCCTAGCAGCGTTTTCTTTTCCATTATCATCACGCACAGTCCTCACATTTCCCATCGGCAGGCTTGCACGCAGCCGGCCCGCCCTCGCTCGACGGTGTCTCGGTCTCGGTCTCGGCAGCTCGCGCTGCCCTCTCCGCTTTTGTCTTCGAATAGTCCTTATCCACGTGCCCGAGGTTCCGACCTGGCTCGATGACGTCGCGGACTCGGCGTTTTAGCTCCTTGGTCTCGGGGAAGCCACCGTCCGCCTTGCGGTCCCAGAGAACCCGGCGCTGGATCGCCACCGGATCTGTGGTAGATGTGGAGGAGGGTGCGTCCGACTCGGGGGCGGGAGTGTGAGCGGGAGCGGGAGGGACCTGCGTGAAGATCTCGACGACAAAGGTGCCACCCGTCGAGGGCTGCAGCGCTACCTCGCCTAAGGACGTCGAGAAAGTCGAGAGCAGCTCTTGCGCGAACTATACGTAAAATGGGGGCGGGTTGGGTTATATTAGCTTATCTCAGCTGAGTAACCTAGGGAAAAAGGCAACCAAAACAAAGCAAGCGGTAGTTTCTTTCTGCTCGAAGGTAGGTGTACGTTAGGGTGGTAAATAATGAGGCGAACGGGTGGGCTGGTTGGCGGGGCCCCGTATTAGTGTGGAAGACTCGTCTCGCCCTCCCTGCAGTATATCGATAGTTCGTGGTCTCGTGGGATTGTCGTCGCTGGGCGACTGGATGTGCCGCACAGAGTCGATGGAAGGATCGTCAACTTACGTATGCGGCTCGCAACATCCACTTGCACTGGGTACAGAAGCGGATGGTTATGCGAGGAAGCGGGAATGGACCGTCTAGACTCGAAGGCGAGCCCGATGTTTCAGCCATGATTGAGTAGGTAGGTAGATTAAGTTGACTATAATAGGTATGTGACGTATGTAGGTTATGTTAGGTAGGAAATACCTATATGGTAAAGTGAAGTTAATGTTGTTATGTATCGCAAGTTGAGCTACATATTTGTAGTGTGTCTGGTATTAGAGATGCTTAATAAGTGCAAGTACCTAAGTAACCTGGGTCAGGTACCTAGTAGCTACTTAAATAGCGCGAAGAGCTATAACATTATAAGTATAGGTTGAAACTAACCCGCTCTGGCGCAAGAGTATAGATGTAGCAGGAATTTAGAGGGGTTAAATTAGTGGAATGGTATAGTCATGCGTCATTAGGCAAGTGCTGATACTTGACCTATTGAATTATCTGATCTATCAATACAAAGAGAAAGAGGTAGGTAGTGTAGATGTAACTTGAATTACCTAACCTTAATAGGTATACAAACGACTCCATTCATGATCTAGATGTCACGAGCTCCGGAGATACTCGAAGGTGAGGTAAAATTAGATGGGTACCTACTTAATTACAGGGTACCGTTATATCACCCAGGAACCTTATACTCATTTATTGACTACTGCCTGGCACCCTGCTATCAGTTCACCTATCACCAGGTTAGTATACTATTCCTTTTGTTTCTGCTGACAGTAGTACCTAGCACATTAGGTAGGTCTGGTATGTTAGGGAGTATTGACATGTCCGGTACTAATGTAGTAATAATTCCCCTCGCTATAGGGCACCTAAGATGTATGCTATGCACCTTTGTAGGTTACATGACTTCAACAAACTAACAAACAGACAAACAAACATAATAGGGCTAGGGGCCGGGTTTGTTTCGCTTTGCTCGGCGCGCACGCTCGAACACTTCCCTACGGCACTGGGACCTTTTTAGTTTTTATTGTTCTTTCCTGCCAGTAGGTATGTCTTTGCCAGTACTACAAGTACCTATGTAGCTCCAAATCAGGTTGCATCTGGGAACAGCGCTAGCAACGCGTGCATATACAGACTAGGAGGAGAAGAGAAGGTATGTCAATGCTAGACCGCCAATTGCGCTCAGAGTTGAGCCTGGGAAGGATTTGGCTATATGCGTGACATGCATATCTCCGCGAACGATGAATGGGGGAGGGAAGAGGTAGAGAGAGACAAGGTGAGCAGGTTTTAAGAAGCCGGGTTCGCTCCTCCGACTTGCAACTGGGACACCGAGTCCCAGACAGCCGGGATTGATGCCATTCCAAGCATCTATTAGGCTAGGTTATTCCGGTCATTCGTTGCCTTGCCTACTTATTGACTCGTTATTCTGGACCCAAACCCGGCATCTCCAAGAAATGGTATGCAACCGCCATGCAAGGGCTCCGAGTAAGGGTAGATTGATTTCCCGTAGCGTGCTTCGGCATCGCAACGCTTCGCTTATCCGCTCGGTCTCGTCGGGCTACCTAGTTGGCGGCTCATAACAATTATTCACATTTCATCAGATATAGTATAGGGCAATAAAGAAGAGGGCGAAAACAAGTACATGTCGTGAACGAATAGTTATTACATGTTGAAAACCTTTAGAGACCATGTCTTCTCCTACACGGCTGTCCTTCCACCAGCCTTTGAATCCATGAAGTACAGAAATGCCGTCGATTATCGTAAAAAAGTAAGAGAAAAAAAAAGAATGCCCAATGTAGACGCCTCGGGTCTGAGTATTGTAGCCTTTTGGGTGATCTTTGCCCTCTTCCCGCTGGTTTTTTTTAGTTTAAAGCCTCGAAAAAGAAATTCCCTCCAGCAAGTTTTGACGAACGTGAGATTCGTGCGATGTACTGGCGAATAGAGTGATCCCATCCTCACATGGCTGAAATCAGATAGCCAACCTGTCGACCTCGTCGCGACGTAAATCCCGAGGAGTGAGGTCCATCAGCCCGGCTCACTCCTCCCCTAACCCATCGTGTCGACCCGATGTGCTCCCCAGCCCTACATCATTACGCAGCACCCGCCGCTCTGCTGAGGCGCGTACGGGTCTTCTCCTCGCGGCACGGCTCCCCATGCTGACGGAACCATGTAATCCCTCGTGCTGTTGCAGTATGCGATTATGCTGTGTTTCCTGGGTTAGAATGCCGATGCACCTAGCGGAAGTCGATAACTGGGTGCTTTGTTGGCCTTACCTTCTTGCGGCCTGCGACACGGGAATTCGTTCTCGCTCCAGATCCTCCCGTAGCCGGTTGTTCAGTTCGGTCAATCGTCGTAGCTTGAGATCGGCCATCGATTGCTTGTTCTTCTTGATCTGCGATGGATCGCCGACATCTCTCGAGGTGTACTGAGGCATCTTGGCTGGTGATGGAGATGGATGAGGAGGCTGGGTGGGATTTGAAGGGGTAGCCGAGGGCGATGGTAAGCTCGAGGGGTGCTTGCACGGCCTCGCCAACAAAAAAACAAGTCTAAAGGTTAAAGGTAGTAATTCTGCATCAATGAGACAATGGCGGTTAGTAAGCTATTTGGTTTTACATGGCAGCAAGAATCGCAAGACTCGCATCATCATCGACTGGTCGCCGGTCGGTGATCGTTGGTCCGACTTTCGAAATCGCGCGTTGCTGTAAGGTAGGTATGTATGTAGGTAGGTAGATACTAGATACTAGACGCCCCCTTTCGGCACGAGACGAACGCAACGCACGCAACGGAGCCGAGTCCGGGACCAGGCCGGATTGAAACTTGCTCGGAAGGAGACGGAAACAACTTACAAATTAAAGCGATCCTATATGAAGAAGAGAACAGAGGAGGTCAAGTTTTGGGGCGACGAGGTGAGAGAGGCGCAACGTCGGGATGTAATCGTGAAGGGAGAAAGAAGACAGGATTTGGAGAAAAAAGTGGAAGAGTTGGCGAGTTGGTAGCACAGGCAAAGATCCAGGACTTCGCTGAGATTTGTTGTTGCCAATTGGCTGGACTCACAAGGGGAGGGGGGGAGGGAATTGACTATGGGGCTCTCTTGCAGGCTGGGAAATTGGACACCCGTTTTGGTTCAGTTCGTTTTAGTTAAGTTTTTTTTTTCTCTTGCTGGGCTTGTAGGTAGGGGTGGCCTGTGGCGTGTGTGTCCGTCGAGCGGGAGCGAGAGCGATGAAGAAGATCATCCCCGGCTTACTCTCCTAGTGTACCTCTTCCCTACCTATTTAACCGTAAGAAATCTTATCTAATCCACTAAAAAAGCTTCTGCAGCTGCTAGGTAGGTCGGTACCCAAGGCAGATTTTGCTCCCTATCTGCCTTTTACATTAGTATACTAGTATGCTAATAATTGTAGGTTAGCTACCTACTACCTACATAGTGTACTAACACTTCAAGTTATGTATGTAGTCGTATAGGAGGTAGGTACCTAGCTGATAGGTGATCCACTTCATGTACAACCCTATAATTCACTTAACCGTGTTTTTGCTTATACATCCACCATAGTGGGTCTCGGAAGTTGATTGGTCGGTACCGAAGGTTGTTCATCACTTGGGTACCCAACTTATTACCTCTATTATGTACATATGTACCTACATAAACTTCCCAGGAGATTTTCTTCTCGCCACTTTATTAGGTGGTATCCGCGTTTTATGCGAAATCGGCTACCTAACCTTGAGTACACTAGTAACCTTACATATTCTAGAATTTCAAACGTTAGCAGCAAAGGGGCGATCATGGAGGATTAAGAGACGCGTCTCGCCTGGTTTTGCTTGTGTTGCGCGTGTCCGATCCATTAGCGACACCCGGTCCCCTGCAATCCCTGGTGGTATCAAGTAAAGGAGGGGGGATACACTACACTAGGTACATATGTACTACATTGGAAGGAGTGGAAGGGGTGCAAGGGATGATGTTACTTACTCGTACATATCTGCCTACATATCTACCTACATAGGTACACTACAGACGAGTTGGTCGTTCTACCTACATTATTAAATGGCAGCCTACATACATACTACATACCTGACTGCACTACATACATAGTAGTCGTACACTACTAAATGATAAGCCTTAGGTTAACTACCTGCCTACCTACTTTCTCACCTGCATAGCTGGGTAGGCGAAGTCGGGTCCACTAGGTCCAGTAGGCGAGTAGGAGGTACCCAAGGCTAAGGCTTACCTACTACATGCTAAGAGTTACATGCCTACCCAGATACTTCCACGGCTCCATATGAGATGCTGTGGCCGTCCCGTTATACAATTTAATTTCTAAGCGGGCCCCTGTCCCTAGGTAGGTACCTAGGTAGTGTAGGTGGCCTGACAAGCGATTCAAGCCATCGTGCATTGTACACTAGGTAAGTATCCAAGTTTATACACCATTATATTTAAATGCATCGCATCCCCTTCAATTGAGATTGGCTAGGGTTCTTGAGATCTTGAACCGACACGGAAGAGGAAGATGACGTTTGATTGACGACAACATCCTGTTACAGGTAACTACCTAAGTACATACCTAAGTAACTATTACCTACTACACAGCTCATAGCTCGATACCTAGTACATAGTATGTATGTAGGTAGATGGGCAGGCAAGTGTGTGAAAGTAGTCGTACATACATGTAGGTAGGTACTAGGTAGAGAAATTAGCATGCATGATTGATGTCCCGTTGTATGTACATAGGTACTAAGGTATGTAGCTTCCATTTACCCTTTATCCCCTTATCGCCGGCAGTGGCAGCACGGTGGCAGCAAGCAGTCACATGACCAGCAAAAATTCCTAGCCCGTGCCCCTCGCTCACTCCCTCCAAACCCACAGAAAGTGGCACAAATCTTAAAATCTTCTTTTTTTGTGCCTCACCACTTTTCCTGCCCACCACCACCCCCGACCACGCGGGCAGCATCAATCTCCAAATATCATTTCTTCATCAGGGAGATTGCCCAACATGCCGCCTCCTCCGCATCAGAAGCCGGAGAACGTCCTCAAGCGTGCCCAGGAGCTGATTGGTGTCAATCAGGCTCCTGCCGCCTTGACCCTCCTCCACGACCACATCACGTCGAAGCGATCGCGAAATGTGCCCATCGTGTCCCTGGAGCCGGTCATGCTCCTTCTAGTCGAGCTGTCCGTCGAGCAGAAGAAAGGAAAACTCGCCAAGGACGCCCTCTACTCCTACAAGAACATCGCCCAGAACACCAACATCAGCACCATCGAGCTTGTCCTCAAGAAGTTCATCGAGCTAGCCGCCGAGAAGGTCACCGCTGCCCAGAAGAAGGCCGACGAAGTACAAGAGAGTATTGAGGCTACTGCCACCTCCAGTATCGATGACTTGGAGGCCAGTGAGACTCCCGAGTCCATCCTGCTAGCCACCGTCTCGGGGGAACAATCTAGAGACCGCACAGAGCGTGCCGTCGTCACCCCATGGCTCAAGTTTCTCTGGGAGGCATACAGAACCGTTCTCGATATCCTGCGGAACAATGCCCGGCTCGAGATTCTCTACCAGAGCACTGCTATGCAGGCTTTCGATTTCTGCCTGAAGTACCAACGCAAGACCGAATTCAGACGCCTCTGCGAGCTCCTCCGAAACCATGTCCAGACTGCCGCCAAGTACTCCAGTCAGATGCATGCCATCAATCTCAACGACCCTGATACTCTACAGCGGCATTTGGAGACTCGTTTCCAGCAACTAAACGTTGCTGTAGAGCTTGAGCTATGGCAGGAAGCCTTCCGTAGCGTCGAGGACATACACACCCTCCTCAACCTCAGCAAGCGCCCTCCCAAGAATATCATGATGGCCAACTACTACGAGAAGCTCACCCGCATCTTCCTTGTCGGTGAGAACTATCTGTTCCATGCTGCCGCTTGGTCTAGATACTACAATCTCCTTCGTCAATCTGCCATGCTTGTAGCAACTGGTCAAAGCAAGAAGTCTGACAACCCGTCCGCCACCGAAGCTGACTTGCAGAGGGCTGCTTCTTTCGTTCTTCTGTCGGCTCTCTCGATTCCCGTCATCAGTACTTCGCGATCACGAGGCGCGATGGTCGACTTCGATGAAGCCAGAAAGAATAAGAACTCCCGCTTGACCCACCTCTTGGGCATGTCTGTTGCCCCCACTCGTGTTGGCCTGTTCCGCGATGCTCTCGCCAAATCACTCCTGAAACGCGCCCGTCCTGAGATCAGAGATCTCTATAACATCCTTGAGGTCGATTTCCATCCTCTTTCCATCTGTCAGAAGATCTCGCCCATCCTGACCAAGATTGGAACCGACTCTGAAATGGAGAAGTATATTCTCCCTCTTCAGCAGGTCATCCTCACCCGACTGTTTCAACAGCTTTCTCAGGTGTATGAGAGCGTCGATCTCGCATTTGTGGAGACCCTCGCCAAGTTCCCGGATCCTTTCCAGATTACTCGTGCTACTATAGAGAAGTTTATCATGAACGGAAATAAGAAAGGTGATCTTTCTATTCGCATGGACCATGCTACCGGCGTGCTCAACTTCGACAAGGATGTCTTTGCCTCCTCGAAGGCCGTCCACGCTGGCTCTGCAGCTGGCTCTGCTGAGAGCCAGACCGGAACTGTGCAGCGTCTCCAGAGTACTCCTTCCGAGATCATCCGCACACAACTAAGCCGTCTAGCGAATACGCTAAACACTACTTGCTTCTATATCGACCCCTCCTACAGGCAGCGGCAAATAGATGCCCACCAAGCTGCTCTGGCTAGGACTAAGGCGGGTGCCGACAAGGAACACCGCGATACGCTGGCTCGTAAAGAAATCATTCAGAAGCGAAAGGAGGAGGCTTCTGAGCTACAAGCCAAGAGGGAGAAGGAGAAGGCAAGACAGAAGCGACTCCAGGAACAGGCATTGGCAGAAGCTGAAGAACGCCGGTTGGCTCAAGAGCAACGGGAACGTGAGGAGAAGCGCCTCAAAGATGAGCGTGATCGTGTCCGCAAGGAAGAAATTAAGAAGCAGATCGCCGATCTCAAGCTTGGTCCGAACGCGGTTGATATTGATGTTGAGAACCTAAACGACATTGACATCCGTGCCATGAAGCTCGCCCAGCTGGAACGGGAGAAGAACGACATCAAAGAAAAACTCCGCATTACTGGAAAGCGCCTTGACCACTTGGAGCGTGCTTTCCGGAAAGAGGAAGTGAAGAAGCTCCCTGAAGACTATGCCAAACAGCGAGAGCGAGATCTGGCTGCCTACGAGGCGATGAAGGCCCAGACTCTCAGAGAGGCCAAGGAGAAGCACAAGGAAAGCGTCGAGCTCAAGCACCGTCTTAGCCGACTGATGCCCTTCTACGAATCCTACCGGAGATCCCTACACGATCGTCGCCGCGACGAGTTTGAAAAGCGGCAGCGTGATGCTGAGCGAGAGTTGGAGAAACAGATCACTGCCCGTAAGAAGGAGTACAGGGATCGTAAGCTACGGGAGAGGCGCGAAAGAGAGGAAAAGGAAAGAGCTCTTCGCGAAGCAGAAGAGCGTGCACAGAGGGAAAAGGAAGAACAGGAGAAGCGTGCGGAACAGAAGAAGGCCGAAATGGCCAGACACAAGGAGCAACGAGAAAAGGAGCGCCAGGAGGCTCTGGAGAAGGCAGCCTTGCAAGCCAGGAGGGAGGAAGAAGCTATGGCCAGAAAGAGGGCAGAGAAGGAGAAGGAGCGCGTACCAGCCCCGCGCGAGCCATTTTCCATGGAACGCTCAGACTCCAACAGTCGCCCTGCCCTCAGCCTAAAGGGTACCAAGCCCTCTTGGCGTGAACGTGAAGCTGCTAAGGCTGCTGGTGCTGGCGCTGGTGCTGCTGTTGCTGCTGTTGCTGATAGTAACGGACCACCACCTCGTACGGCTTCTCCTATGGAACGTGCAGATTCCAACGGTCGCACTCCGGGTCCACCTATCCTCAACCTAAAGGGTAAACAGCCTTCTTGGCGTGAGCGTGAGGCTGCTAAGGCACAGGCCCAGGCGGCTGGTGGTGCTAAGGACACTGCACCGGCTCCTGCTCCCGCTCCTGCTCCCGCTCAGAGCTCCGGCGAGACACTCAAGCCTTCCGGTGCTGCCGGGAAGTGGGTACCTCGTCACTTGCGTGATAAGCAGCAGGGTTAGGTATTTCTGGGACCGGCGTTAAGGGGTTCGGATTCATTAGTCTCACATGTCTGTAATGTAGATTCACGAAAAGAACGTACTACCGACGGAATCCGCTAGCTTATGAAAACACGGTGAGATATTCTATTGTTATTCAATGGTTATATTGAACTTTCTGCCTGAACAGTGCCATGCCTTCCCGAAGTCTTCGATTATCAAATGTTTCACTTTTGGTAGCTCGCAGAGTTATTTCTGTCGTTCCCGTAACCCCCCGCCCCCTTTGCAGTCTGCCACACAGGTGACTTGGCTTCTAGCCCGATGGGTGACCTCTCGCATGATAATTCATGTATCTGAATCGTATCGGGATCTCCAAACTCACCATATAGTTCCACCCGAGCCTAGGCAGTATCATCGAGCTGGGCCTTCTTTCACTGGGCTCGCTACGTCGCTTTCCCTAGTTGGCACGCCCCAGAAAGCCGAAGCACAAAGCAGTTGGGTCAATGAATATCACTACATCGTCACAGCTCCAAATATAACCACGATGGTCACGCCCGCTTTGTACCCGTTGTCAGGCTAGAGTCTAAACCACGGCAACACAGCTTCGCCGCGGCTACTGTTTTATCTCACCCCCCTAAAGGGTATATGCAATCCTCATCTTCTAAATTGCACCGGTACCTGGCTACTGCGTCCTGGGATGCAAGGGACTCCACAGGTGGAAAAGAATCCGTGACGCCAACCGTTGAGGTAACGGCCATCAATGTCGAGACGACAGCGCTAATCTAGGCATTTGACGAGAAATATCTTCCATTTCTGGTAAGAATCTTGGGTATTCGGTCATATCTCAACCCCCTTGAGACATGTGTATGCTTCCGAACGAATGTGAGGACCCCCAAACAGTGCTACCTATAACGATGTACGCCGATAGGGGCTAAATATTTGAATAGTAACAAGTATACTTGTTTCAATTCATTTCATTTCTATCCTTCGCGTTGTAAGCCACTCGTGGTTTGCCCCCATGATCCTCCCGTAGAACATCAGGCCAGACGAGATTACCCATAGGTAGCATTCAGCGCAACCCCCCCCCCCCCCTTTTCACCCCTTCTCCTAAACCATCTTGCCCCTATCCGGGATTGTGCATTCTTTTAATGCGAATATCCTGCTAATTTTGCCATTCAGGATGCTCGGATCGATGCCGTGATATAACTAAAAGTGTCAGGTATTACTATATCACTCGAGATGCTGGGTTACACACGGACAAGTGCTCTCGTCGAAACCATCGCAGGCCGTCGTGTTCTTCACGGTGTCTTCGATGCACTATAGGTCCACTCAGGAGGTGGTTAGCTCATAAAGGCTCGGCTCCGTCGTAGAGGATCGGACTGGACTGGGGCAGGCTTAACTGGCGGTGCGCACGCAGGTACGTACGTAGAGATATTCTGGGCCGCGGCGAAGGCAATTAAGGGTGGGAGAGCCGCAAGGACGTGCCGCAAGTATGCCATTATACCGAAAAGTCACACACCATCAAGATTACTAGCTCCCCCCTTTTTTTCCCTTTTCGAGTGGTTGTTCGGCTACTGCTAATGAACAGAAACCAACACGATCAATCGACTCGTCGAATGGACGAACGAGGGCAGATAATACGCTTCGAAAAAGCGGGTAAGGGACAGAAACGAAGTCTCACACAACATGAAGAACGGTTGACGGGATAGAAAAAGAAAAGAAGAAAAGAAAAAAGGGGGGGGGCTGGGAACACGACAGTATGCATATAGAGGCGAAACCGAATCCTTTATCATGAAAAGGCTGCGAGTAGTTTTACACGGCATTTTTCGTATTTTATCTTAGGTGCCTGTTAGTCTCTCAAGCGGTCTGCATGATGAAAAGTTCATTCACATATGGTCAATTCAGTTTTCTTCATCGGCAAATTCTTAAGGCTGCCAGTTGCCGGTTCCGAGGATTCGAGGTGGTTTGGGAGGGTTGAGCCTTGCATGGCATGGCCTGCTCGCTAATGCGTGATGCGATTAATAGATCTATCGTTGCCCAAATGGGAAAGAAATGCGTGTTGAAGAACAGGAGAGGGAAAAAAGTGCGTGTGTGTGTGTGTATGTGTGTGCTTGTAGTCTGGCTGACGACCTACATATGAGTATGCCCACGTTTGGCTGGATAATGTCATAATATTGCCCCCCTTTTTTTCCCCTTTTCCTCCCTCTTCTCCCCTCTCAGGGAAGGTGACATTGTGCGATGATGACGGGCGTAAGGGCAGGCAAGGATCGACTTTTGGCTGTTCGCCTGGCTCGATCTGTGCCATGACCCCGGTTGGGGCATCACCTCCAACCGGCATGCCGGTGATGGCCCGTCCTCCGCCCCTGACTGCGTCGATGGGGGTGAATCCTCTCTCCACGATCATGAGGGCACCGGCGACTTTTCTACCTCCCTTGACCTCCTCCAGGGCCCTCTGACCACTCATCTCTGTAGAATACCTACACACGCTCTTGGTCTCTCCCAAAAATTGCCCCTGAAAGGCGCAGCATATGCCGAAATACATATCTATAGGGAAAGGGCTGGATAGCTTGGCATACATGACTTATTTGTATGCTGCTTACCTCTCTAACATTTCTCTGACTAGGTAGGTAGACAGGCAAATGCATGGTTCTTTTCTGTTGCCCCTGTAACTGCAGATCCCAAAGATCTCAAATAGAAACTACCTTGCCACGAGGCCCACAGGCATGGTTAACGAACTAGCTTTCTGAGCTGAAAATAAGGCCTTCTTAGGTCGCACTAAATATGTCACTTCAGATGAAACTGGAAAAAAAAATGGAAAAAAACTGAAAACCCCCAGGAACTACCAGATTTCTTGTTGCGATGGCTCTCCTTTTTTGACCCGTGTCCGTGTATTTGAATGTTTTCGGGCCCGAGCACCGGGACGACCTCGGTGACGACTGGTCGTATTTTGCCACCTCTCGGGCCCGAAACTCCACGGCGTTCCCGTGTACCAATGATACCCAAGGCAGGCTTTTAGTTATACTATGTATAATGATAGGATAGATTGAGAAATTATCCTATTAGCCATTCTAACCTGCTCCGGTTGTTTCGCATAATGCAATATTTGGACTTACTAATCCCCCCCCCCCCCCCCCCCCCCCTCCCTTAAGTTCTCCTAGACCAAGCGTATTTCTCCTATCTCCTTTTGCGTTGCCATAAGCACCTGTCCTCATCTTCGTACCCCCCGACGGCTGGATATCTACTCGAGTCTGTAGGGCTGATGAGGCAGCTAGACTCTTCCTCTCTTTAGATACCCTGACAAGCCGGTACGAGGAGGAAAGTGGCCGCGACGTGAGATGCAATATAAATAAACTGCAGTTCAAAATCGCGCTAGCTATCAGAAACATACATGTCCGCTGTGGTAGTGAGAACAGCTTCTCTAAGAAGGTATGTTACTGTCGAGTCGGAAGCGATCAAATTTCTAGAAACACCTGTGTCACCTAGGTACTGAGACATGGCATACGCTGGCCATACACCTGGGCCGCTCGCGACTGGACTCACACTCAAGCAGAGGAGCCAACCATATCGAGTTATGATTTGCAAGGCCAACAGCCGTTCAAACATGTCTCATTGCGACAGAGATTTCCTCCGAAAGTGTAGACCTGAGGACACAGAATGCTTGTAGTGTATGGTACCCATCGCTAGACTGTCGTCCCTCCCAACTACACTGAACTAGATCCGACTTCTTGTAGCCTGGAAAGGCCAACCACTTGATGCGGCAGTGGACGCAGCTTGGGCGGGTCTCATTGCAATGTTTTCTACCAAGGTCGATGCCAGGTCTCCAGATGCGGATAAGCGACATGTTATGTCGGAGTGAGCGGGCTTCGAGGAGCACGGGACTTTCGTGAGGCGGACAGTCGTGAAGGTTGACGGCAAGACACGGAGCGAGCCTGTGCATAAAGATCCCGCGTTCTCTGCAAAGGCCGAACCTTGAACTCTGGGAGCTTCGAGTTAGCTAGGTTAGGTGTAACTTTCCTGTATATAATGCTAGACAGGGCTAGAAAAACATATAGGAAATCAAGGTCTCATTCCATCTCATCTTGCCTGTGTCCTTGTACATTGTATGTATATTGATGCTGACGGGGATGCTTGCAGGGGCATCGACTTTAGTAGACAAGCTTAACCCCTTAGGAATGCGTGGGGTGACCAATCAGAGCTGGATTATATCTCGTCAGAAGTCCTGATCAGGAAAATAGTCGCAGAACCCAACCAACCAAACCTGTATAGGTAGACTTGTCTATAGGTCCAAACAGACGTCAGGAAGAAGCTGGGAAAGAGCTCAGAGGTCCAGGTCCACTAGGAAGTAATCTCAGGGTCCACTCCCTACTACCAGCAAGTACACAAGTTTAGCAGCTGTTCAGGGGTTTATAAGATGGCTATTGCAGTTTTCGCTTACTACCGAGATAATTACATAAGACGTAACTGTCTAAGGTTCCCATCTATTTACTGAGCCGACTCAAAAAAAAATGGCCAAGAACATGTAACCTATAGGCACATATGTGGCTTTACCCGTATTGAAGCGAGATATATATTTCGAACATGGCTGGGTTTTCCCAAGTCACTTATACGGTATCCAACTTGTCCTCGAAACTACGTGATTCTCACGGAAACATGCGACTATTTCCCCCGGCCTCAGCCTTCTTCTCTGTTGCCAGACAGACCCTCTCTGTATACTGAGGAGGGCCATTCTAAAACGATAAGTTTAGTTGATTCAACCCTTGCATATTCTTTTCTTCTTGGCATCCCCGTCTCAGAGCTTCCCATAACCACCCAATACTACTACTTTATAACCTAGGCTAGGTAGCTAACTTCTAAAAGGGTCAAAAAAGAGGGGGGGGAGTATGATCTAGATTTTTGAATCCGTGACCTAAAGCAAAAAGAATTCGGCCGAAGCCTACATCTCTAATGTGCTAGTCCTACCTGGTCAGCTTCGCAGTGCCCTGAACTGAGTTCACTCCAGGTTACCAGTGAGCCAACAGGACATTCCACATTCCATCAGCATTCCGCTTCACTTGGTAGTAGAAGAATACATTATCTTAGTATATTAACCTTCTACCGCCCCTAGAGTACCCCGCGGGTTCGCCGATATGCTAATATTCCCAGTAACCCCTGCCGTGCTACATAGACGACCTACCTATGGATAAGGCGGGCTATCAAAGGCAAATGCTCTTAGAACCTCTTCTTCTTTCTCTCCTTTCAAAGTGTAGCGGACCTTCTGTACTTTGACTTAACCAGGGGACCCGACGTCATCAGCCGGTAGAGGCGGAAAGTTCTCATACCACCCACGGTTTCGAGAGAAATCTTGCCTCATCTTTAGTAGGGCACTGCAAAGAGCATTCAACATCTAGGCCTCAAGATATTGAAGTAAGTTATAGAAGCCAGGTAGTTTATTCCCCAATGCAGCCAAGATCCGAATCTCATGAGCTGTTCCGCGGCATCCTCAGACTTCTGAGTCCACTGCTCAATCAGCAAAAAGAGGTGTCTCTCTAATAGCTTCAGCTGAACGAAGTGGTTTCGAATAACATGGCTGGGTCTGTTGGCAAGGTGAGTATCCTCAGCAGGATCAATCATACGATATCGTCCGGGGATCACAAGATGACGGTTCCCACCAGCGCTGGCGGATGCAGGGCAACTATATGAAAGCCTGCATCCGCAAACCACTCTTACAACGTGACCAGGTTGCACCACGTTCCTTGTAGCCGTATGATTATATCACGGTAGTTAGCGACTGAAAAGGTGGTCGATGGTAATTAAAAACCAGGGCTTTTATTGTGACATCAAGTATCTTCCTGTCAGACAGTCAGTCTCCTCATAGACCTTGAGCGATTGAGACTTCTCCCAGCTTCCGATGTGACCATACTACTTCAAGTATCTGGCGGTACCTAGCACTTCGAGTTCGAACTGCAGTTCTACAGATACGGCGTATTCTTAGTGCAATGACTATCATGATAGCGGGTTAAGACAAGGGCTGAAAAAGAGGCCAAGTGCTGACGCTTCACGCTTATGGCTAGGCATGTAGGTAGATATACGCTTAGCCACTTCGCGGGCTAGGACCATGGACGCTCATTGGAGACATCGCAGAATTCCACCTAACCCAGTAGAGGAAAACAATGTCCTCATCTTGCAGTCAGACCTATAAGGACAGGCTGAGGCAAGGGGTTTCCAAGTTACCTACCCAAGTCCTACGTAGTTTAGTACTTGGCACTCTCCAAACTCCCTTCACTGCCTCAATTACTATCGCGGGTTTTCTAAAAATTGTTCAATATGATTGCACTAGGTTAGGCTTATAAATCTACAATAAAGACTCAACTGTTCCCTCTATAAAACGGGACTGGTCTATCTAGTGTTGTACCGAAAGCATGAGGACTTACCAACATACCGGACATTCAGCACGGGTTTCCCCCTCTTAGACAACAATGTACGGCCATCACCAATACCAACCAGCACAACATGCATATCCACAATGGAATACCCAGGGCTGGCCCCCGCGACGTGAGTATCCTCCTCCCACGTCGTCGCGGCCGTCTGGTCCCTATTATCAGCCCGCACCTCAGGGGCAGGTGTTGTTTCTGGACCGGCACAGCGACAAGTCCACGCTCAGCCTCCGCGCCGCCGACGGCCGACCCCTATACTCATGCATCGCCACGCACAGCTTGTCGCTCTCGGCCAAGCCCGACTACGTCATCACGCAGGGGGCATCGAACCGCGACGTGGGAGCGATCCGCTACCACCGGTGGACCGAGACGGGCCTGGACTACTGGGCTGTGCACGGCGTGCCGTCCGGCGCGGGCCTCTGGGACTGGCGCGTCGCGGCCCTCGACGCGCACCGCGCGCAGTGGACGTGCTACTCCCGCCGGGCGTCACCCGCCGCCGTCGTCGTTGCCAGGCTCGACTTCGACTGCGACGCGCGGAAGCCGGGGGGCGCCGTCGGGCGGTGCGAGCTGTACGACGGCTGGCTGCTGGCGAGCCCGGCGCGGCAGCGCGAGATGGACGAGCTCTTCGTCACCGCCGTGGTGGCCGTGCAGGCGACGCTCAGGACCATGGCGCAGACGAAGGCGCGGCATGGGGCCATCAGGGACTGGGGCAGGCTGGCGAAGGCGCTTGACGCGCTCGCGCAGGCAGGCGGGCATGGAGATGCCGATGGGGGAGGCGGCGATGGGAATGGTGGAGATGGAGGAGGAGGTGGTGGTGGTGATGGTAGTGGTGATGGTGGTGGAGGGGGTGGAGGGGGTGACGGGGAGGTGGTGCAGCAGCTGCTTGATGAATAGGGGAGGGGGGGAGGAGGAGGGACGGTATCAAAAATAATATGTACATCTGCTCAGGTATTTAGGTATAAGTGATAGGTACATAAGCAATCATGCAATACGCAAAAGGTCCCGTCTATCCATAGGTTAAAGGTTAACTTAGTGTAGTTGGTTGTTTGCAGCTTATGCCGCTTAAGTGAAACCGCCCCCACCACGATACCTCGACCAACGTTAGCGACATATACTAAAATAGCAACTCGTTTTGTCATCCAATCGCCTCTATGGCAAAGTGGCTAATGCGTCGCACTTGTAATTCAAGTCATGCGAAGATCCCTCGTTCGATTCGGGGTGGAGGCAGTCAGATATTTACTTTTTGTCTTTGTTTCAATTTTTTTTTGCACTTTACTTCCCACTGCATCTCATCTAATACCTACACTTTCTTGCATAAATAACCTTCCTAAGGATCTGAAAGGACAAACTTCAATTGGAGCAAATTCTAGGGAAGTTAAGTATATGCTGGATTCAGTCCGGCAGTAAGTTACTTGAGTTGCATCATAAAACTGGAGAGAGCAACATTGAAGTCTTTTTGGCCAGGGTTTCTCTCCTCAACTCAGCGCACACGGTATGCGCTACGATCTTAGGACTGTGTGTTACATACATACATGCAACAGGATATCAATTCTCTAAAATTCTTTACGGATTCCCGAGACTCGTTGACTTAGGTAACCAATAATCCATGCATGTATTAATGCATTATTACGCACACCATTTTTGTATCATCTGATGGGACGCCCCGGGGGGATAATGTATTAACTAACGGGCGAGTAAGATCTGAAAACACCGAGTCTGAGTTGGCTGCGTTGAGTGGTTGACGATTATGGAGTTACTAGAGCTTAACTAGGAGACCGGCAACTCGATTAACTGTAACTTTCTGAATGAACAGCTATTGTATATATGAAATGATAAGGAACCATGTTCTGACTACTATTTTACTAGATGAAATGTTTTCTTGTGATAGACATCAGAAGATATATCAATAGAGGAACGTTCGTAGTGTTGCGAATTTTAGACTACCAGATATACCAGACCCAACCAACTCCTAACCATAGAAATATATGCCTTCCAATGTACCTATATCTATATAGTTACCAGAACAACCGACAAAATCGTATCAGTCTAACAAACGAAGCCTTGGAACAAAGTAGTTCATGAATAAAATAGTCTTCCTGCTGTTTTCGTGACTCGTACAAATCGATACCACAAGCACTTAAGGGTAACCAAATCCTCCTGTGAAAGCCAACAACATACAACGTAAAACCACCTCATATCCAAATTGTAAACTAAAAAGAAAAATGTTTTATTATTTGTAAGGGGTGTGTCGTGTGTCTATTATGCGTATCGTAGATTGGAGGGAAGAAGGAGAGGGGGGAGGAGGGTATATTTTCAAGTGTCCCTGATAACAATCGTCAGTAAAACGCAATTCAAGCAAGAGATAAAAAATCGCATCGAGGTAGGTAGTTAGGGGAAAGGGTTATCACTAACAGCAAGCTCAGCGTCAAGTCGCCGTGGATGCGGGCCTTCAGCGTGACCTCGACCTCGAGGTTCAGGTCCAGCCTCAGCTTCAGGGTGTCGCTCTTGTCCTGGCCCTGCGGCTGCAGCTGTTGCTGCTGCGCCTGCGCCTGCATCTGTTGTTGTTGCTGGAGCAGCTGCTGCTGCTGGAGCTGGTCCGGCATCTGGGGCATCTGGGGAATCTGCTGCTGCTGAAGCTGGCCCTTGCTCCTGCGGCCGCGGCGACGGCGGTGCGGGCTCGGCGAGGGCGACACGGACTGCTCGGAGGCGCTCTCGGCGTAGGGGGCGGGGCCGCCCTTGGACTCGTTCTCGGATCCGCTGGATGCCATGGTTGTGGGAATAGATAGGAAAGGTGTTGTTAGGTTGTTTGTTTTCTTTATACCTAGGTTAGGTGTTGCTTCTTCTAACTAAGATAGTTTACTGGCGTTGGTGTGTAGGTAGGTAAGTTTCAAGTGTTGAAGAGTAGTATTAAGGGCGGTAATGGGTTAGACGATGGATAACAAGTGGTGTTTGAGAATCCTAATCTGGTCAAGCTACCTGTGGGTTGTTTACTTGGAACTCAGGTAGACGGATTTATATACCTACCTACCTACCTGCTACGCGGACTCAACTTACACAACCGCCAGTCACTTATGTAAGCCATGTCCCCTCCCCCCGTATGCGGGAAAACAGGGCATGGGCAGGTATGGACAGGTATGGACAGGCATGCTTATGAGTCCCTCACGTCAACGGAGAAAAGAAAACTTGATTTTGTGCTCGTCGAGGGCGCGAGGTGATCGAGATTCGTGTGAGAAAGTTGACGTCGTCCACTATGTAAGTGCGCTCGGGTTGTGGCAGCTCTGTGGCGGCTCTGTGGCCCGTTGTGTGACCTGTGTGTGGCTGGTGTGGGTCCCAGTTACATCATGCCTACGGCTCCTCCTCCATAAGCATCTTGGCGTCACCATTTTTTTCTTTTCTTTTCTTTTCCCGGTCATCCCCATCCTCCCCATCTCTCCAACACCATTTTTTTCGTACTTGTGACGCTGTGGCGCCCGCACGTTCTTTCTTAGTTGCTGAGGCCATTCGAGCTATTGGTACATAGACACAATCCCCGCCCTCACTCTACATATGTGAAACTACCGATTGGCCAACCAACCCTACCAACCCTACCAGCTCCTATCTACGTAGTGCGTGGAAACTCGTTCATCGTCTGGCGCATCGCCGGCTCGGGACTACTCCAATACACACGATCGCCCTGGCCGTTGACGATATGGCTTATCTCGCTGCCCTCTGCACCGTTGAGCCAGACCGTGGTCAAGTGGTGCAGCTTCACCCCCGCCACCTCGGGGACCTCAATCGCGTTCTCTAATTTCGTGGGCGAGTCCCGGAAGTATGAATAGATGCCCAGGCCCCAGGCCTCGTGGCTCGTCACATGGTCGGCTACCTTGTACGAGGCATAGCCGTTGGTAGTGCCATTCATCCACGACCCCTGATCTGGCGGGTCGTAGGGGATCTCGGACTGATAGAAATAGACCCGCCCGCCGTTGCCGTTCCAGAGCGTCTGGTATTGCTGATGATGCTCATTAAATAGGCCGTACATAATCACATCGTTCCCGTTCACTACCACGCCGTTGTTCGTCCGGTTCAAGTGCCACCCCACCCCGGGGCCGTGGTCGGCTCGCCACAGCCATAGCTGGTCGACAACCACGTCGTGGCTATTGATGATGATCCCTACGTCGTTGGTGGCGGCGCCGGTCCGTACCGTCAAGTCGTACAGGAAAGTCGGGTTGGACTTATGGCTTGCTGAGCTCCTTGGGGGCCCGACCTCGACGAGCGATGGCGACTTGGCTTCTCCGGCGTCGATTATTAGGCCTGCAAGCGTTACCCCGTCTACATCGGCTATAGAAATAGCTGGTCTGCCGCTGATGGGGATAAGTGAGGGTTCGCCGAGCCCAAGAACGACAGTACCAGGTCTAGTAACGCGCAACACATCATCAAGCTTAAAGATTCCCGGCGTGAATAGTATGTGCCGGCCAGAAGCTAATGCTGAGTTTATGTTGCTCGCATTTGCTGTAGATGGCTGAGCTATGTAGAACTCGTCTATCGAGATGTCCTGTCCGGGAGTAGCCGAACCATCTGTCCAGCTAGGACCTTTAGTATCGTACTGCAATGTAGGCATGAAGACGTAGTATTGGCCTTGCTCTGTAATGTGAAGATATGGTTTCTCGCGGATAACAGGTGTCCGATCTATCGTGGTGTAAGGGGTAGTAGGGAAGTTGGCCTGGTTCGGCGCATCAGAATCGCCCACAAAAACCATGTTCCACACAGCATTGGCCCAGCTTCCGTACTTGTTATTTCGCGACAGCCATTGCTGCTGTGAACCGGGGAGGACCTGGTGGTCGACAACCGAGTCGGCCATAAAACCTCCTGACGCCCAACCTCCGGCACCGGTACTTGGATCCACCTGGAACAGCCAGAGGCCACCGGCGCTTCGGATATGCATGCGGCGTAGCGGTGCCGCCTGAGACACCGCTATCGTCGTAGTTTTATTTGTAGCATCTGAGGCGATGATAGAGAAGTTCTCGAAGACGCGCCAAAAGTTGCAGGTTGCGTTGCGGTTGGGCATCCAGTACGCCGGCACATTCACACCGCCATTAATGAGCACGTCGTCAGGGCTCCTGCCCAGCCCCGCCACCTGAGTGTAAAACCCCACGTCGAAAAGAATGTCGTAGGTCCCGGGCTTGAAGAGCAATGCGTAACGCTCGGTGCCAAACTCGTTCGCTTCCATCTGTCTGAATATCCCACTCACTTTGCCCTGTATCTCATGGGCCGGCATGCTTGGGTCAAACACGTAGACGTTTGGGCCAAAGATGGTCGCATTCGCGGCCGCGATAGAGTTTTGTTGCGCCATCGTGAGGATAGAATACAAGCCAGGTATTTGCGTCATGCTTTTGCGTGTGACGTTCCCATGAGACGATCGAGAGGATGTGTGTGTCTTCTTTTCCCCTTTCTTCCCGCATATGTTCTGAAGTTCCCAAGCCGAGATGTTATTGTTTCAGTAGTAAGATAGATGCCTCTCATGGAAAAGGGAAAAAGGGAAAGAAAGAGAGAAGGGGAAAAAAAAATCACACGTCGTAATCGATTGATGGGAGATGATCTTGGGAAGTGAAGAGTGTAATACCGGTATGACCAAATCCAAGAAGCCAGCTGAGGTGGGTAACGTCCAAGGAGCGGGGAGAAAGACGCTTCAATAGAATGACCGCATTCTATGGACCCGGTGCACAATGGGGTTAGCAAGCAGCTCTAGTCTATCACCTAGACCAACGGCCGATTCCCGTCATATCATACAGGTCAACTAATAGTATCACATTGCCCTCTTATATTTGGATTAACCTGATCATGATGATTCTGGAGATATCGATCTCACTTGGGTTAGCGGCTTTATTCATCGCGATTATAAGCTACGATTGAAACTTGCAAACAGCGTTGCGAGTGGATCTAATCAGTCGAGGGAAACCATTCAACATCTTTTTATTCCTATACAATCCCGTCTCATATATAATTAACTGTTCGAGTGAGTCGTGCCGGGTTACGTGTTGATCCTCGAGACATGGAGGATTCAAGTAAATCAATAGCTGTCTATGTCTCAAGCTATTTCTTCTTTCTTTTTTATACCAAATAAAGTAGATCCAATATATAGTGCTTCAAGTCGATGGAAACTCTACAGCACGACTACCTACTACTAGTATAGTGCATGGAGACTGGCTGAAATCACCACATGCTAAAGATACCTAATCAGTTGAACATCAATGTGTATACAGGAAAGGGGGCTCATCTGCTTCCGATTTGAAGATTGACTGTAGGAGGGATTAAAGGATTGCATGCCTAGATAATAATGAGTATTCGACCTCCCAAGGGGTGACAAGGAAATAAAAGATTAGGCATTGCATTAATGACTAGGTAGGTATTCTATTGATTTTCCTTTTAGCTGAAAGGGGTAGTAGGCTTTTTTATTTAGATGGATGTACCATCTTACGCGTCTTTGGGAAGCCAGCTTTTTTGGTAAGAGCAGAGGATCAGAAGATCCGATGATACATATAATACATTATATTAACACAGTATTTTAACATGCAATCCGTCTAACCACATTATAGCTTAAAGGCCATCTTAATTAATAATTGACAAAGTAGAAGAATAGAAAGGGCATGTTCCCATCAACTCATTAGTTAACCCAGTTCCCGGCCCATGTATTGCACTTCCCGTTATCCTTGACGTTCTTGTTCGTCTGGAGACAGTCGTAGTACTGGGCTTTGCAAGCCAGACCGGCCTGGATCCAGTTCTGAGAGTAACGGCCGGTCGACTGCGTGTTGGTCTTGCAGCCCTCGACGTAGACATCCGCGCACTGCTGGAACTGCGAGTAGCAGGCGTCAGCACAAGCGTCGCCACACTTGCTCCGCGAGTAGGATCGACACTTCGCGCTGTCGCTGTCCGTGTATAGCTTGAAGACGTTGCCTTTACGCCAGTCTAACTCAAGGTTGTTGCATGTCACGACGGGGAGCTTGATGCCCCCGACCGGGCTGTCCACGCCATAGCCAAATGCGGAGCTCGAGGGCTGCTTGCAAATGCCCGTAGGAGTCGGGACCGCGCAGCTGGAGGTGGGGACGGTCGAGGTAGCCGTCGCCGTAGCCTTCGTGCTGAGCGTTGTGCAGTGGTATGTCGAGACCGACGTGGTTGAAGAACCACCGCCCGAAGGGGGAGCCCCCTCGAAGCAGTCACCTTTGCCACCGCATTTTCCTTTTTTGCAGTTGCCGGCACAGTAGCTACTGATCTTCCCGCACCACTCCCCGAATTTGAAGCAGTCGGTTGCGCCGGGCATGCCCGCTTGCAAGAAACAGCTGGCCACCTGGATGGCGCATTGAGACCACGCGGTGGTGCAACTCTGGAAATCATCGAATTCGGGAATAGGGGTGGAGCACCAGTTCCCGCACTTGTACTCGCAAGTCTGTAGAAACGCACGTTAATAGATCTAGCTTCATAGTGATGAATGAGGGCACATACTGGTGGGACAACGACGGCTGTAGTACATACTGGCCCACTCCAAGTTGTAGTGCTGGTGGTCTCGATGGCGCAACTTGTGGAGGTGACAGATGATGTAGAGGAGGGAGTAGTCAGTATGGTTGACGTAGTAGAGATCGCAGTAGAGATTGTTGTGGAGGGAACGGTTGTTGATGATGCGGTTGATATTGTCGAACTCGTCGAAGAGTTGTCATCCGGAGGAGTCCATCCACAAGGCCTATATAACAAGGATATCAGCGCTATAGTTCAATAATACGACTAAAAGAAATATAGAAATATAAGCTATAGGCAATGCTTCGAACACTATATTCTCATGCAAGCTCTAAGTCAAAGTTTAGTGCAACTGAGACGTGCAAAAAAAGAAAAAAGAGTATTCATAGTACAGGAGCCGGTAATACTTACTCTAGACTCTGCAGGTCCTTAGCAAGATAGAGACTTAATCGAGATGGACCACCACAAGTTTGCTCCGCGTTGCCATTGCAAGGCATATTGCAGGTCGTGGCATCAGATGCTAGTTCTGTCCCGTTACCGATAACGACACCACAATAGCATTCACCTCCGTACTCAGTACCAGCGAATGGATAACCACCAGCCAAGCAAGAGTTCAAACAAGTCTCGGTAGTCATGGTAGAAGAATCAAGATCGTCCTGGCGATAGAAAAGCGCCCTGCCCTGGGAAGAATCGTCGGTCCAGCATCCAACAGAAACATAATCATCAGTGGTCTGGTCATCCAGGTCTAGGAATGTCGGATCCATCCAGACGTTGACCTGGGTGTCGCCACCACATGTTTGAGAGCTGTTGCCAGTACAGGCAAACGAACACTCCGATTCGTCTAGAAGAGCAGTAGAGACTGTCTGTCCACAGTAGCAGACACCATAGTAGCCCAGACCAGCGAAACGGTAACCGTTACCTAGGCAGGGAACGTCAATTTTTGTCTTTTGCTCTACTGGACTTTACTCACCTTTACATTCCGCAACGCATGTCTCCACTGTCATGTTTTGCGTATCTAGGTCAGTTCGAAGACTCAAAGCCTCCTTCTGCCCCGGCTGGCCATTGTCATAACATCCCGAGTAAACGAACGGATCGAATGGTGTAAGACAAGGAGGCAGCTCATTATACCACGCATGAGTGATCTGCACAAGACCACAGGCTATGAACACAGCCGATGACTTGATAGACGTCATGGTTTCAGGACTACGCAATATGTATAGTACAGCTCAAAGATACTATACACGTAGAAGGGGGGCGAGTGAGGCGAGCGCAGCGAGTCCTGAACCTTACACGAGCCCGGAACAAGTAAATACATATAAATAGTTCAGTCACATAACTATGAGGGACCTATCGACGCAGCCCGCATGTCGTCTGGTTACATGGACTCTATAATTACCATGAATTCGGCTCTAAGTATCTAAACTGGTCACGCTCCATGGCGATGGCTTTGCACGCTGAGCGTAATTGGCAAGTATTTGGCATACTGATTCGGATACCCGATCCTATCTTTTGCTTACACTGGTGAATAGCTTGCTTAAAAAAACCCCGACGCTCGGTCTATAACTAGTCCAGACCCCTGACAACATCCTGAAGGAATACCACAGAGTTAGTCTAGTAAGATGCTTCAAGTGTACTCTATGTAAGCTACGGCGCTACCCTGCGCTGGAAAAGGAAATTCTGGGGTTGTCGGCGGTCACCGGGATGTCTGCTCGATCCAATAAATGACTCGAGTGAACGGAAAACATCACCATTTCGGTCCATGGGTAATCTTATATTCGGTAGCATTTGACGTCTTGGCATAGAGGTCTAGGCGACTCGGACCACCGCCTGTCTAGTTTTGGAGGTCCTTGAGCTTCTCAGCTTACTTAGTTGGCTTGCGGAATAGGTAGATACCCGATCTATAACAAGACCGGGCACTCCATCGCCATTGCAACAGGAAATATCAAAATCGGATACATAGCGAGTAGATACAATCAGATGAGGAGTAGGAGGAAAGAAGAAAACACTGAATTGGTTCACACTTTTTAAAGTGAGGCCAGAAGTATGTATTTAGTACCCGAGATTCCCTGGGACGGAAACTAAACTTACATCTAGACTAGTCGTACATTAGATATGCTAGGTATGTAGGTATGTCATCTCTGCATACTTCTAGGCGGCTCCTTTTCCAGCCCATTGAACGTGCCAAGGCCTGCTGGCGTGATCAGTAGTGCCCGTTATGCTGCGTTCCTGGATCTAGACCTGGCCCCGTTAGCTTATCAATTTAGCACGAGAGAAAGAAAAAGGATCAAGTAGGTATGCAATAGTACATATCTACCTACCTAAGGTTAGTCTAAAGGAATCTCGTATAGAAACCGGCCAGAGGTCTAGGTGCTTCACAGTGTGAAACGATACGTGAAGAAAGACGCGCTCAAAGCACATCTAACCAACACGCAACCGTCCATCACTAACACGGAGTTCGGCTAGGCTTGTCATGATAACTCATGTTCTTGTGTTGTTGCCAATGCACATGTAGTAGACATCGGTTATAAAAAGCCCACGCACTGGCGCATAAGATGAGATGCGCCAACATCAATATCTAACACTAATATAGATAGATACCTATCTATGTTCTGCAAGTCGTCGTTACAATGCTGCACGACAGGTCCTTCCCATTTAAGATAAGAGACGAGACCTACCCAAATATAAGCACGATACCCTAGATCTCGGGGTATTTTTTTCCTTTTCAATCCCCAATGTGTGCCCCCCCTCCCGTGAAGATCAGCGGTTCAACGTGCCGATCACTAGATAGAGATAAAAGATGTATCACATCCCTCAGAGATCAGCATTGTGCCTCATATATCGTTAACTATCTGCTAGTGATATATTTACATTCAACACACTTTATCACGCAACAAGACTTGATAAAATTTGAGAAGATTAAGCGGGGTAAAAGCAATACATTGAACGAGGATGAAAAGGGTATACGTACTCTTCAGAACAATCCCATATAGGTCATAAGTGAGGAAAGTCATAGGTACCTACGTTAAACAAGAGCCCGAGCTGTCAGCCAGCAAGTTGTGCTTATTTCACCACCACCCCCGGCCCCCGGCCCCGTAACGAACTACTGAACACTACGCTGCTAGACCATGAGTATACAATTTAGGCTTTGCTTGTGGGATTTTATATTGATCAAATGCCTGGCTCTTCTTATTTTACCTTGGATAAAGGCCCCATAAAGGCCCTGGACTCACACTTACAAAGGTCTGCTGCCATGATACATACCCTAATTATATCAATAGGGAGAGGGGGGAATTTAGTTGTTATTTTGCAAGAAACCAGAACTATAGTTACACGCTACCGTAGTCCATGTACATCGAATAAATGGACTCTTATTTTACCGGAAACCCCTGTACTTTCACATATAAGCCAGCGCAAAGTCCTCCATTCTTAGATTCTAGCTTTCGGGCCCTTTCGACACATATCACGGGCTACAAAAAAGCTACGTAAGGGATGACGGCACGAAGAAACCGGGACCCACCGGAGAATAGGTGTAAAAGAGTCGTGGAGGCCCCGAGACATCGAAGGAAAGCTCTCTCACCTAGCGGGTATTCCTATTCCAGCTGCAACCGCTTGCTTCCTACTATCTTGCTCGACGCGTTACGAATCCTCTGGTTCACTTGGGGGGGGGGGGGACATGTATACTGACAGGCTCAGACTACCACCAAGCAGTTGGAAGGGATATTCCCCACGTCTTTGCATTAGCTCTGATGATTTCTTACCAGATTTCCAGGTGTCAAGTACAGATATCCGATTTTGTCACCCTGTCCTCCCCAGAGGACAGGCAGCCTTTTTTTTATTTTTTTTTTAGAGTGGCATCCCCGAAGGAATAGTTCTCTTTTCAGAGATTCCCCTTTTAAGAGGTCATCATCAGACAGCTAGCAAGAAGAACAAGAAAGGAAGAAAAAGGGAGGATAAACCAAACAGTGACGAAAATATTAGAGAAGAAAAAAAAGCAAATGTATAGAACCATGATCAATTAAAGAGACACCTTCCGCGGAATTTTTTGTCCTCTTTTTAGAGCGACATCCTCCGAAAGTCGAAATGTACAGAAATAGAAGAACATGATTAACTCAACTCTAGCCTTTCCCCATTTCTTTTATCCCTAAGGTCCTTATTTTCCAACCTTTCCGTTTATTTTATAGTTGCATTTACCGAGGCAGGTGCGGTTTTCTTGTCATTGCTTTTCTCATCGGTCGTCTTTTGCTCGTACTCTAGTCTGCTGACTTTGTGTCCGATGATTCACTCCTCTCTTTCGTTCATTTCTTTCCCCGCTTCTATGTTTTGATCTTGTGCAGGCTGTTGCTGCTGTTGCTGATGCTGCCGCCGATACGCCTCCTGTTTCTCTTTTCGCTTGGCATAGCGGCTCAACTTGCCCGACCAAATAATCTGGTGCTCCGGCCTGCCCTCCTCGAGCATCCTCTTCCCAGCCTTGAACTTGTCTTGCTGCGCTGTTCTATTTCTTTTCCTGCTAGCACTTGGTCTATAGCGAGGAAAAGTAGGGGGCGGAGGAGCAGGGACAAGCGGAAGCGGAGGCGGAAGCGAAAACGGAGGCGGAAGCGAAAACGGAGGCGGAGGCGGTGCGAAGAAGGAGGATTGATATGGGATATAGGGAAGTGGAGGAGTATATTGGTATGGAAGAAGAGAAGGTCCACCGTAAAGTGAATAGGGAGATATCCCTACTTGAGCATAGGGGTTGGGAGGATGCACTGCCAAATTCGGAGCTCCCTGCAACCACATCTGCGTCTGCATCTGCTGCTGCTGATGCTGATGCTGCCGCCGTGTCGGTTCGGGCCTCTGCTGCTGTTGTGCTCTCGGAAAATAAGGGATTTCTCCTCTCTCGTTGTACGCCATTTCGGTTACTGATGAGGTTGATGAGGCTGGCTCTGGCTCTGGTTAGGATGACTACAGTGGTGATGATGATGGTGATGGTTTAAACACAGTTGCAGATGAAACAGAAAAGTACAAAAGGGCAAGTCAAGGCGGTATGGTATGTAAGTACTTACCTGGGAAGGTAGGTAGTTAAACAAAGCATTGATGTTTGTAACTCTCTAAAGTTTACTGGGACGCGACTTTTCGTGTATACAAATATTTAACCATGGAAAGCGTTACTACGACAACATCTGAAAGGAAAAAGAGTTTCTGGGCAACCGCTAATAAAGATCACATAAAGGGTAAGTACAAGTCAATATTAGGTACACAGTATTTTCTTGACGAGTCCCCCTTGTGATCAACTAGATGCCCTACTCAGCGTTACAAGACGAGATCGTGGACCCATGTCAAAGGAGTATTCAGGCTGATCGTCGTCGTGGATGCTACACTCAGATTGGTCACTAATATAACTTTAAGTCACTTAACATGTTGCGTACCTAGGTATATATGAAGATCATGTTAATGATAGCAGGCGTTAGCAGTATCGCTTTTGCGATACAATATAAATTTGGTAGGTAGGTACCGATGGAAGAAGAACGAATGGAGAGTTTGTCCTTTGGTATAAGATGATTCGCTAGTTTTATGTGGAACCGGCATATTCGGTGACTGTCAGCTGCAAACAGGTGAAAGCGGTAGTTACCCCTATCTTCTTCGTCCCATTAGTTAGCACAATACTCCTTTCCCCCAATACCATAGTTTAGGTACCTAAAGTAGGTATTGCTGTTGTTTATCTTAATATTTCTTGTTGGAATAAAATTTTTGGATAGTGTCAATAGAATTTTCGTAGTAGGCAATACTTATGGGTTATGTTGGTCCTATCTAGTACGTGGCTATGACTACGTAGACTACCCGTAGAGTATGTAAGTCGCATAGGCTATCCAACAGTTGATCTCCTAGTCTGTCTTAAATTCCTAGTATAAGTATCTACTAAATATCATCAATGATCATCATCCCACACGGTCATCACTTATAAGCGCTAATTGTAGTTTAGCAATTAGCATTATTGCGTTTTACATTGGTAGATTATAGCTTAGGGGCGGGAGGGTATTTCTTTTTTTTATATATATAACTTCCATCACATATTAAAATACCATAGTATGCGTGTAACAAATATACTATAGAGCATTGAAATAACGAGTGTGTCGTATTGGATACTATCTATAGGTATAAATACCAGACCCAAGGAAGCTCTCTGCTGAGGGAAAGGGGGGTGTGGTCGACGTCCAAATCGTGTTTATTGTCAAGTTAAAACACTACATTTCCACTCCTGTTAAAAGCCCAACTTGACTTAGCATTTTCGCCAACAGTGGAAGCTATGACCCGTCCTGCCCGACGGCGCAGTATAGCACTTCTGGCTCCTGGCAAATGTAGAATTGCCCGTCTCACCCAGCTGGTTCTGGCAGTTGCTGTCTTCGTACAAGACGCAGTATAAGCTAAGACAAGCATAATATTGAATGTTGTGTTCTTTGGATTGGTATATTATCTTCCCTAGATTTCATCCTGTAAAGGTATCTTATATGCGGTTAATATGGCCGGATTGTAGAACACAGTCTGAATAAATGTGATTTTTTTATATGTGATATAAACGAGAACCTATATGCCTGAGGTTCTATTTTGTAATTATTTGCTTTACTTACAGTTAATATGGCAACTATTTACAGAGAAGTATTAGTAGACATGGTAAACTGGTCAACTGCATACCTAGCTAGAGTGACTAGGTAGGTAAAAAACAAACACGCACGGAAATGCGTGAGTCATGATAGAAGTAAAGTCATACAGTGGGATCAAGTATGAATTTAAGGAATCTTTTCATTACCGATTATCATTACTTATTCTTTAATTAGGGCCCTCGTCATATCCTACGTAAATGGGCAGCCTAACGCTGAAGTCCCGACATGAGGGACACAATACCCCGACTTCAGGGGGGCCTGGAAGCTGGCCTTGGCATTCTTGCTCGAGACCCCAGAAGTCCCCCGGACGCTTTCCGAGGAGCTCTTCGCCCAGCAAAACTCCGTCTCGCTGGAGCAGTAGTTGTCGCGGTTCTGGCACCGGCTGACGCACGCATAGACGCTCTTTGACTTCTTGTTCGAGCAGGTGACCGGTATGGACACGCAGGCCTGCTTCGCTGAACACTCCGTATTGGCCTTCTTCGGGTCGCAGGTCTTGATCTTGTCCGGCTTCCCGACAGGCCCGTGGCCGTCTGGCAGCCCGCCCGCCTCCTCGAGGTTCAAGTCCTGGTCGTACTCGACCTCGGGTATGGAGACAGTGAGGGCTGTTGGTTTCGGCGGCGGATTGGCGGCAGCGGTCTTGTTGCCCGAGATGGCGAAGCCCGTAGAACCGTCGACGCAGAGGGACGGGTCATCCCATGTGGCTCTTGCAGCATCGCGCCAAAGTGCCGTCATGTTGTACACATTGTCGAAGGTATACCATATTCGGCAATCTGCAGCTAGATACTTGAACTGAAGCGGGATCGTCTCTTTGTCGCGAATTTGATCACGCAGGTTGAAGGACGCGAAGCTGACAACCATGCCCGAATCCCGGACTTGCGGCAGCTGGTTGGCCGCAGTATCGTTATAGCTACTGGCATCGTCGATATCATCGTCTATTGAGTAGGCAGAGTACAGCCTTGCGCCGCGCGAGCCGCTTGCTGCTTGCATTGGACCAGGGGTAGGATGGCCACCAACTACGATTGTCTTAACACCGCCTTGGCGGGTCATCATCTCGACAAACAAGGCACAAGCCGAGGAGCAGACGCCATCTGTAAGCTAGAAAGCTATTAGCAGAAGCTCTCTATGCGGGAAAGGCGATACATACGATGACAATATCTTCCGGGGCCCAGGGAGCAGACCATTCAGGTTCGTTGCCAGGGGTATAAGCCGTTGGAACCCAGCCATCGAATGCGGCAATGTCGAAATATTCATTCGCAAGGTCATAACGCTCCTGGGAATTTTATGTTAGTATACCTATGTAGCTGAAGGAGTCTCAGGGACTCGGAGGTACTCACAGTGAGAGAAAAGCTGTCCCCATTATCTTCTCTGGGCCCGTAATATTCTACCCAGGAAGTAAAGTTGTCTCCTGTGTCTGCATTCAGTCGAGTCGTAACCACCCACTCGTCCGCTTCCATTTCGTACTTCTCCTCAGCTTCCGTATCATTATCAAGTCTGAGTGAGTCCCAGTAGTTGGTCTTCGTGGTTCCTAATATGTCGGCCATCTCGTGGCTTCTCCGGCGGCTGCCGGCAAATGGGTCAATGTTAGGGAAGAACCTCTTAAAGGTTGTGAAAGCTAGCATGGAGGTTCCGCCGTAGTTTTGCTGCAGGTCGATAACTACTTTCGAAATGCCTCGCTCCGTAGCATTGCCAGTGAAGTAAGCAACAGCATCAGCGAAAGTGCCGATGCTGTCGGAGTACTCGTTAAAGCTGGGTATACTTAAAACGCCCGTCGAGACATCGTTGAGGAAGTATCCAGTAATGAAGCCACCCCCGTCTGAAGCAAGATTATCTTGAATAATATTAGGGTTGTCTGGGTAAGCACCTTCACTAACCTCTGACCACCCAGTCGTAGTGTTACCAGCGTCATTCCCAATGCTACTAGCATCTGCGAATGCTTCGGGTAGTTCTACCTCATCATATGAATCTGGGAGGAGTCCCAACACGAAATAATTATAGAAATCACCACCAGTTGTCAGGGGGCCCGTGAAGTCCGGATTATTGTAAATAGCCAGCCAGTAAGTTTCGAGCGGATCGCTTCCGTTGGCGAATGTGAAGTTCAGAGCGTCACCCCAATACCCCTGAGATGGATCCCCAGGGTAGAATGTAGCACCACCGGAAAAGACGCTTACTGCTCCCAGAATGTCCTGAGCTGGGCCGCTCATCAACTGATTCCAGTCGCCATTTGGCTCAACCATGCCAATTGATTGAAGGGCCGCGAAACGGGTCAGGAAGTCGATCACATCCTCTCCGTTAATGGTTTCTATCGGAGAGATGTCCCAACCGTACTGCAAACGGCCTAGAATATCGTCTAGAGGCAGAATTGTTAACAAAAATACACTTTGACAATGGGCATGTCGAAGAAGGCAAATTACATACCTTTGAGATATACCTTAGGTTTCTCCTTGCCATCGGATGACACAGATAAGATCTCGTACGGACTCGCAAAGGAAAAGGCCGAGAGGATACCCGCGTAAAGGTCGACATGCGTATCATGCACCCTGTAGACGAGCTGCTGCATATCTGCCTCGAAAGCATACTGGTTCTTGTATACGCCAGAGGTGACATTTTGCTTGAGTTGCTCCAAGCCCCCGAAGAAGTCGAAAGCTGGCTGCTGGTAGCCTTCCGGGGGGTCCTTCACGTATGCCAGAGTACTTTGAAATTGCATTGTCGTGTTGTAGTATTCTATGAAGCGCAATGCAACCGCGTCATTAAACGGGACGCTGACGAGACATGAATAGGCAGCTTCGGCATAGAACACAAGATAGCCTGCAAGTAATAAATTAGCACAGGTCTTGAGAAGTAGGTAACCAGACTATCTACTCACCCTGATTGACGTCGTCTATGATATCACCGCATATGGTAGGAACTGGATTGTCGGCACTTGTTGTCGCAGAGGGTTCTTGTCTTCTTCTATGCGGACGAGACGAAGGTGCCGCGTGGGCAATGCTGGCAAGCATGCCCAATATCAATGAGTAAACTAGAAGCATCTTGGACTGACGAGGTATAAGATTGACAGATGCAGGTGAAAGAACAAAGGGAGCTAGAGAAGGGAGCTGTTTCTACTTCATGTTCTTCGAGGCTTTTTATTAAACTAAATCGTAGGATCTTATAGCCTTGACTCCAGGCTAGTATCATCATCTCCCATCATATGACTCTTGTATATACTAGACCTAGTTTTCTAGTTACAGAATGCGGCACAGTTGCCTCCATAATCCCGTCCATGCAGCCACTCGGTGCAGGTTCAATTGAGTCTAGTCTGGACCGTAACCACCGCCCAATCAGCAGAAACTATACAGGGTCGAAATATTTTGTGTAGGGGTATAAAAATAACCCACGTATTGAGCTGAGAACCCTCTCCTCATCAGCTGAGGCTCTTGCACCCTGGTATAAGCTTAGGGTCGGAGAATTCTACACTGCCATCGAGCTGAGAATGGTGAAATCCTGCGGGCTGCATTGCCTAGTTCTAGCTAGTAGCTTACATCTATGCAGAGTTCCTTGATAGGAGCTTATTATACACCTACCCTTGTCTGCGTGACATTCTGCATGTTTTCTTGGGGGCCAAATTGGAATTTGTAGAAAAACTCTCGAATTTTTCATGCACCTACTCGAGTCTTCAGCAAGTAAACTACGCAGCCGTCAGCAAGAACGGTCTGAGCACAACCCATAATCGGTGGATATTGACAAATAAGGACGGATGGTGCGATGGCGACGCCAGAAGACAAGCAGGTCTCTTCGACCCGGGAACTCCTTGACCAACGACATCAAATGCATCCCGCAATAAGTGAAAGCCATTACCTCGGCCTGGATATTTTTGCGCCTCTATTCGACTGGCTATTCAAGAGCCAAGTCTTCGAGTTCTGGCAAAAAGACGAGAGCAGATGGATGCTGCGATGTTTTGGTGGCCCTGGTTCAGGCAAGGTACTGACATCATTAATCACTGGGTATCTGTATAATGACATTTTCTTTTCTGTTTCAAGGAGTTCTCTCCGCTGATCTACCTTACCTAGACGACAGTGTCGGCCTTGGCTGCCGAAAACCTGCGCCTTCGGTCCAACCGTCCGAAGCAGGCCGTCGCCTCGATATTCATCATGTCAGATGTGGTGTCCAATGCAGCCTCGTTTATAGAGGACTTGATGGTCAGCATACTGCGTCAGCTCTGTTCCCAGAATACGGATATCGAGGATGATTCCGAGGTATTCGCGAGATTCGAGTCATACCTTGAAGTGTGTAGACTGCGCCAGCGCAACGCAGAGCGCCTCAGGCTTCTACGAAAAACGGTACATTCTTGCATCTCGACATTCGATCGTGTATTCCTGATACTAGATGACTTTGATAAATGCGATGAAATGGCGGAGCTCTTCCTCGAAGACGAGCTTGCAAAGTTTCAGGAGTTGGGGGTGAAGATCATGTTGACTTCACGCATCCAGTGTCGTAAAGAACCGCCCTTGAGCACGTTCTGTGACGCGTGCAATCTGGAAGGGCTGAGTATATACTGGGAGTGTAGTACATGCCCAGACGAACCATTTGTACTCTGCGCATCTTGTCAGGAACGGCACGAAAGCTGTCAGAACTGGTATGTTGTCATCTAATGATTAGATATTGCCTACCTACTTCGCCAAAGAAGAAGCCCAAGCTATACTAATGCAGTTTAGTGATGACAACAAAAACTTCTCCGAGCCCTATAGCCACAGGGACTTAGATATTGGTCGTGTTGGGGAGAAACAAATGCTTGATTACATTGCCTGGGAACTTGAAAATAACCATGGAGACCTTGGCCTGGATAGCAGGGCTTCTTTAAAACCTCCTCTCTCGAGGCTGGGAAAAAAACTTAACAAGAAGCGAAATCGAGATAAGCTCAAAGAGCTAATGGGGGAAATAGAGTTCCAGTCCTGGGGTAACATATCCATAGCTCGACTTCGACTCGAGATAGTTCACGAAATGAGCACGACAGATGAGATTGTGGCAGCTGATAGACTGCCAAGGAGTATCACTGCCGTCTTCGACGCCGGCATTAGACGTATTGAGCAGCAGCCTGAGAGCGAGCGAGAGGTTGGACTCAAGGCTATTGCTGCAATGGCCCACTTCGAATACGAACAAGGCGTTGATTTCGAGGTACTTCAACGACTATTGCGGCTGACTTCTCGGCATTCGTCCCACCCCCATATGCTGCCTCGCAGTCTGGAAGAGATACACTAATTTCCAAACGACATGTCGCGCCCCACCGCATTTCTCTACACACACACACAACTTTTTTTTTTACAATTTTTAATAAATTTAATAATAACTTAACCAGTTTACATTTATATATAATAACTTATATATAAAAATAAAGCTTTTTTTAACGCGTATTTAACTATATAATTTATTTTTTAAAAAGTTTATTAATTAACTTAATAAATATAAAAATATTATTTATTATATTAATTAATAAACTTTTTAAAAAATAAATTATATAGTTAAATGCGCGTTAAAAAAAAGCTTTATTTTTATATATAGGTTATTATATATAAATGTAAACTGGGTTAAGTTATTATTAAATTTATTAAAAAATTACAACGCAAAGTACCGCGTTAACGCAAGATAATATATAACGTAATAAAAATTTATATATATAATAAAAACAACATTATTGCTTATATTACCGTGAATTTTTATTTTTATATAAAATAAATTATATAGTTATATGCGCATTAACGTAAGCTTTATTTTTATATATATATTATTATATAAAATGTGTTTTATTATTAAGTTATTAATAAATTTATTTAAAAAGTTGTAAAAATGCAAGTTAACTGAAAGTTGTGTGTGTGTGTAGAGAAATGCGGTGGGGCGCGACATGTCGTTTGGAAATTAGTGTATTACAGGCCACCAAAGGCTTCCTAGTTGTGGATAACCTGGACGAATGCCCGTTCAGAGCCTACAACCAAGCTTTCCATACCTATGCAAGGGATAACTACAATGAGTCTCTTCTGTGGGCATATGCTGAGCTTGACTTCGATAATGCGGAGTCTTTCCGGCCTATGAAGCGTTCGAAAACCGGGCTGATATCGTTCAACGTGAAAATGCCACCAAGGCCGCTGTTAACGAAGCAAGGAAAAGAAAATCAAGCTTCTAGCTTTCAAGGGGTATCAGGCACAGGGCGACAGAAGGCCTTGGAAAAGGGGGGCCGTTTTGCATTTCAACGACGGGGGACAACCTTAATATAACATGAAGACAAACACGATTTAGTATAGAATGGAACGCGACTCAGTATAACCAAATTTTCGGACATTGGCTAGCATCTAGCTCTCCCGTAGCCGAGTCCTGCCTCTGCTCAGCAGATCGGAGGATATACTCCCAGCTTTTCTTGTCTAGGGTGCGAAAGTCCATGGTACCTCTTCTGCGAAAACGGTCTTTGCCCATATCTTGGACAAGTATACCGAATCCAGAGTAAATAGCATCGACCTCCAATTCCTGTTCTTCTAGCAGGTCCTCACTTTCCGTGCCTACATAGTTCGATAAGTGTTGTGGATACTCCCGTGACGCTGCGAGAACTAAGAACTGACATGGTGTTCTAGATTCTAGAGGCTGTGTATCAGGAAAGGCTCGTATATCGACTTCTTCATGTCCAATCCCCTCGATGCTCAACGCCCATTCACCATCTTCATCGATTTTCTGTAACCGTGCATGTCCAATAAACCCCTGTATTTCTATATCAGAATGCTTCAGAACTGGAGGCAGGTCTCTTGAGTTTTTGGGGCGACGCGTATGTGTCGTTTTCAGAGAATTGGTGGCTTTTTCGGGCTGTCGTTCCGATGCAACCTTGTCTAGCTTCATCGTCATATTCACCAACTCTTGCTTCCAGTCGGGAAGGGTATCGACAGCTTGCGCATGATATACTGGCGATTCCACCTCGATTGAAATCGATGTACCATTGTGGTTTGTCGCCTCGTAGAAGTAATCCGACGTGGGCCTACGGTCGGCAACCTCGATCATGGCACCTCCTATTGACGACCAAGACCAGGACGGGAAGCCCCCTTCTTTGTCTTCATAGCGCTTCGACTCTCTGCAGTCTACCACTCTCCACTAAAAGGCTTAGATTTAGCCAGAGTTTTATTCACAAGGCATGGTGTTTCGCCAGAAGCTGCTTACCGCCAACTGTTCTAAGAGACTCTGCTGCCAGAGCCCGGCAAAGTATTCTTCGCCAAGGGCATCGCGTACCTGCTTCGCTATGCCCCAAATAGCTGCGAGTTTATCTGAGTGGTAGGTTAGGTCACAACTGGTATAAGTACGGACAGCGGTCTTCCAGAATGTTTCGAGCGAATCATTCGCAGAAACGACTAATGGCAAGACGGCGGTTTCGGAGCCTCGAAGTCTTTCGCGCCAATGGCGATCGGTTGCTCCCGTATCAAGAGGTTGTGGTAGACCGGCTGGGAACACTTCGCAAGCACTTATAGTAGAACAATCCCAGAAAATCTGGGTACTTGAGAAATGCAGGATTCTTTGAGACAACATTCGTTCTAGGTAACGTAGGTGTTTAGTATAGATAGATAAACCGACCTCCTTTGGTTTCTATAGGATGAGGTACTAGCATTAGGCTTACCTTGGAAGATCCATCCGCGACTATATAAAACACTCTGAAGGAGGTCACCGCGCCACAGCTCGCCTGAGACAATCTGCCACTTGTGTTTTTGGAAAATGGTCTTGTCGCCTTCACTAGGTACATAGCGAGATGGAACTATAAGATCCAGGTGCTCTTCCCTGTCGCGAAACAAGCCTCCGTTACAATCCCCAGAATCGGCCGCAGCAATATTGCAATAGGAGTTGCGATACACCAAGTGCATGAGAGGCGCCTCGGCATGCCAATCCTTCTTGTCGGCCTGGTCCTGGATAATGCAGAGGGAGTCCATCCAAAGATAGCGAATCCCCAAGCGTCGCGCGACACGAACGGCATGTTCGAGGTTCTTGTTCCTGCATATCTCGCTCCATGGGACACCACGAACCCGGTACTCGTCCAGATTGCCCTGCTTCAGCTCTGCGAACGACTTGTCCTTTCCCCAGCTATGACTCAATGTCATGTATGGGCTGTAGACCTGTTCTGCTTGCGTGTCGACAATGCGCACGCGTTGCGGTGGCCATGCCGAGTTGGAATGTCCGACGTCCAGGACTCTTGTCGGCATGAAGTCGTTGCTTTTCGAGGTGCGCGCGCACTTGACATGATGCGCATCGCAATCGTCGACCCATTTTCTGACCTGAACCCACGACGACCGAGAATCGGTCCTCCCGCCTAGCTGGCTCCGCGGGATCCCGTGCGCCCCTGAATGCTCCTCCTCCTCCTCCGGTAGAAGGTAAAATGTAATATCTGGCAGAGCGGTGCCGCTATCGACAGGCCGGAAGGCGATGACAACATGCTGGTGAGTTTCTCTGATCTTGGCCGACCGGCGGATACTCCACCAATACCAAGCCCGTGTCTGCCCAGCACGGTCCTGTAGAGCAGACCTTTCCATCTCACTGGTGGTCTTCAGCACATATGGGTGTAGTTTCACGCAGAAGACGCAGCCGTCTTGCGCGGAGACTTGGAGTGCTGCATCATCACTGCGATGGAAGCCCCAAGTCTTCCCCGATTCGAGGACGGTTATTCGACAGAAATCACAAATCATATCGTGGAAGAAGTAGTCCTTTTTTCTTTTCTTTTTTTTTCTTTTTTTCTTTTCTTTTCTTCTTTTCTCTCTTTCTTCCTTTCATGAAGGAGTTAAGACGAGGGCACTTCTAAGTGGACAAAGGATAATGAGACAGTACTATATGCTAGAATCTGATTTAGGTAATAGATTTGGAGATTTGGGGGCCAAAAGGGGAGGGAGGGGTCAGTACCTACCTGCTATGTACCTACTACCTCTAGAACCTCGCATATAGCATCAATATGTCTCTAAGTAGTAGTTAACCTACAAGCTGTGCAGCTATGGGGTATTTGGACAAGTTCCACCGACATGGATCTGCCTTATCTCATAACTGAATACGTACATACCTTTCTTCAATCCACTACTACTACTACCACCCACTGGCCTACCTACTTACTTACCTACCTACCTACCTAGGTACCTATTCAGACAAGGGTTGAAAAAAGTGATGACATGACTGGAACAACCCGCTCTCAACCAATGTCCCACTTCACTGCATACAAGACCTCTCCTACCAGAAGCCCTTCAAGAAGCCTGTTCAAGGTATGGAATAATGGCCGCTCCAACCAGAAGGGCGAGGAAGACTGGTGACACAGCATAGCCAGCCGACAGCATACCTAAACAGGACTTAGGCATCAAGCAGCTGGATCATACTGCAAGACAATGCGGCGGTGACTCACTCACACTCCCGTCACATTCACCTCCGTGTTGGTAGGTACCTACATCTCCCCGTCATGTGGGAGGTCGGGAGATCTATCTATCGGAGCAACGTGGGGGAATCGCCTTCCAACCAAGCACGAAGCCTGCAAACGACGGGGTCTATGGCTGCTTTGAAAAGCCACCGGGTTGGGTGTTTCGAGGCTTCTCTACCCGGGCAGAGCAATACACATGCACGACACAGCAGCAGCAGCAGCAGCAGCAGCATCAGCGGCGGCACTTGTCATGGGTGTGGTCAAACACTACATCTACGATCCATTACCTAGGTAAGCAGGTAGGTATGCAGGCTACGGGAAAGCAGGCTGTAGCAATAGGCATACTGCCAAACATGCTTAGATTAACAGAGAGGTACAAATGTAAACAGTACCTAATCTACCATCTGTCAACAAAGCCAAGGAAGAGGGGATATTGGGTGGATTATGGCATCTTCGCGAGTTGTATAAGTGCCCCCGGCAATTTGCCAGCAAGGCTTCCATATCGTAGGTATGTACTGTTACCTATCCAATGTCCGGGGGGGCATGCATCAACTCACGTACACGAACACGGGAGCGAATAGGCACACAAAGGGCTTTGCCCTGGTAACCTGTCACAAATGACTACACAGCTAACTCTCACTCCTTCAGACCAGACGTTCCCATATCAACAACCACTAGCAGGTTCTTGTTGCCTTGTTGTTCTGGCCTCCCACCAGAGTCACTCCACTTCCCCTCCTACCCGAAGAGAGCCCTACCCCCCAAAGTTCGGGTCGTTGCCTTAGGTATCTATCTTGTCAGCTCAGGTAAATGGAATTCTAGACATAGATGAGCTCCTAGCATTTTCTTCTAAGAAATCCTCATCAGGCATCTTACCTACTCTTTCCCCCCCCCTATCTTTCAACCAAAACATAAATCAATCCCTCGTTACAGCACCCCCTATCCGGGCCACACGAACGGGGATCCTTGCCCATCACAACTTTTCGGGCCAACATTCATACCAACCTTCTCAAGCCCGGTATTTCTACCATACGCCCTCTTCGACTAGGAGAGGCTTCATTTGACACACTCAGTGGTGTCGAGTGACAGGTGCGGTGCTCGATATGTACCTTGCCGAGGCACAACAAATTAGTTGGTACTTCGGGAAAACTATCCAGCCATTATGGCCCCCCAGAAGCCATGTCGGCTATTCCCTCAAGGGAAGTGCCATTACGGAACACGATGCAAATTTTCTCACGGCGACCCTCTGGGTGTTCCCAAGTCGAACAATAGCCCCGCTGAATCCGCCCGAGCCAGACAGCCACCTCGCAGAGACACACTACAAGAGGAATGGAGAAGGCTCCTCCAGCAAGCCAAGGTGGTGCGGTTCCGCCAAAGTCGATCTGCCTCAGACCGATTCTTTCACTTAGCCTTTCAGTTGATAGATGGTGATCTTGATAGCTCCAAAGACGTAATCCGACAATTAGCGGGAGATGATGGTCTGCTATACATCCGTGATCTTGCCGATCGATGTGCTCAGATGCCCGCCGATATGTCAATTGCAGATCTATGGCAGAATCAGCTAAAGCCCCTTTTCAAGCTCATCAATCATGATCGAATCGTGGAGTCTGCCTCCCTAGAACAAGAAGTAGCCATCATACACAATTATCTCCTGGGTGTTGGCGGCCAGCGGATGGATTCCATCTTCACACTCGTCCTCAAGATACTCTATGAGTGGACTGCATTACTGATGAAAGATGGGTCCAAGATGTCTGCTGCCGAGCTCTCTCTCGGCGTTCTGTCGAAAATTGTCGACTGTAACACGAACAACATGGTCAACGAGAGCTTCACCGACATAGCTAAGCGCTTTGTCCCAATAGTGCTAGAACCAGTTGGGCCATCAGACGAGTTTTCCCAACTTCAATCGCAGAAGTACCTCGACTATATAAACCGACGTTTAGGAGTAGGGGATTCAATCCCGGCTATGCAGAAAGCAGCACAGACGCCCATCGATCGCGCTGAATTTGTTCTGCGTAGAGACCTACCCGGAAATCTCTCCCCTGACGGGCCTCGTCATGACAACGACTCTGAGGAGATTGCGGACATACGGATCCTGCCTACTGAGAGCGAGATTGCTTCGTCTCGAGCAGAATACCTCCCCACGAACGATACATCGCAGTTTCACATCGCAGGTATACGAGGCAGACTTGATCGCGAGTTTCGACTCCTACGCGAGGATACTGTTGGCCAATTGAGAGATATAGTAAGGGTACAAATAGAAACAATGCGGAACTCGGATCCTCGTGCCAAAAAGCAGGGGAAGGGAAATGTCCGAACGTACACATACGAAAACCCAAAAATCCACGATGTGCAGTTCGAGAAGTACGACGGGGTCGAGTTTGTGATCCGTTTTTCGCAACCGATCTCACGCACGAATGGCCAGAAGCGAAAGCAATGGTGGCTTCAATCAAAACGGCTACAGCCCGGCAGTCTTGTGTGCGTGGCACCCGCGAATGGGGCTGTCTTATTCTTCGTAGTTGCGCAGTCTACTGTTCGGTCTTCCGAGGAAAAGCGACCAGGTATGAGTACATCCTCCAACGCAGACGAGATGAAACCACTGTCTCTCTCCGATGATGAGGTATACAGCTACGTAAATCTCAACCTGACAAATGACGATCCTGAGGTTCTCGCCGACGCACTACGATGGTATCGAGGTCCAGCGTCACAACATCCACGCTATCTTGTTGAGTTTCCTGGAGTCTTATTGCCATCCTTTGTCCACACACTTGAGTCGTTACAAAAGATGTCACAAAGACCAAGATTACCTTTCACCGACATAATTGCGGCCACGCCTGGCGATGGTGCTATTATGGATATTAGGCCGCCTCAATACACGACCAGGCCTGGCTTCTCTTTCGATTTGCGCTCTATTACCCACAACAATACCCCCCTATCCTTTTCTCCCAGAGATGCCATAGACCCTCAGAAACTAGCTGATTGCTCTCAACTCGACTTTACACAGGCAGAGGCTTTACTTAACACCCTTTCCAGAGAGATCTCTTTGGTGCAGGGGCCCCCTGGAACTGGAAAGAGCTTCACTGGAGAAAAGATTATCAAGGTCTTGCTCTCGAACAAGAAAAGGGCTACTCTAGGACCTATTCTATGCGTCTGCTACACAAATCATGCCCTGGATCAGTTACTAGAACATCTCCTGGATGATGGGATTAAGCAGATTATCCGAATAGGCTCCAGGTCGAAATCTGAAAAGCTTGAAAAGCTTACTCTCCGTTTCGTAGCAAAGAATATGCAAAGGACACGGTCAGAGAAGCATACGCTTTGGCAGTGTGAGACTTCATTAGAAGACAGTCAAAAGCGGATGAATAAGAATATCCAGGAGTTAAGATATTGCGCTACCTCCCAAACCCTCGAAAAGCACCTGGAGCAAAGATACCCATGGCATCACCGCATACTCTTTGGCCCAGTGGTTGATGAAGAAGGATTCCAAGTTCAGGGTGCCAATCGAAAACAAACCCTGCATAAGTGGCTCCAGGGAGATGTGCCTTCTAATAGACCACCGCGCCATATAGATGAGCTTTTGGGAGCAGATTTATTTGGCATGACCAATCCCGAGAGAAATGAGTTGTATGATTGGTGGCTAGAGGAGATTAGCGATCCCATCATATCGCGCATCATATCTGAGGATACTTCGTACCACAAGGATTACAAGTTGAGGAGCAATGCGCGAGACGATATCGATTTGCGCTGCCTTCAAGCAGCGGACATCGTTGGGGTGACAACAACCGGTCTCGCACGAAGTCTGGACCTTCTCAGCAGACTTAAATGTAAAGTCATGCTTTGCGAAGAAGCAGGAGAAGTGCTTGAAGCCCACTTGCTTACTGCTTTACTTCCATCCGTTGAGCACGCTATTCTGATTGGAGATCACTTGCAACTTCGTCCGCAGATTCAGAACTATGAGCTGCAGAGTACCAATCCCCGCGGCGAACAGTATTCTCTCGACGTTTCGCTGTTTGAAAGACTAGTAAAGCCGCCGCACGAGACCGATGCAAGAGTCCCATTCTGCAAACTTGATACTCAACGGCGTATGCATCCTAGTATCTCGAATCTCATCCGCAACACCTTATACCCCACATTGGAAGATTCGGAGAATGTCACCATGTATCCTGAGGTTCGGGGGATGAAGCAGCGTCTCTTCTGGCTTCACCACGAGGAACTGGAGGCCTCTGCATTGTCATCAGACCCCCTGAATACGTCTCACACCAACGACTTCGAGATCGAGATGACTACGGCGCTCGTATTACACCTTATTCGCCAAGGCTCCTATGGACGAGGAGATATTGCTGTTATCACACCATATCTAGGTCAATTGCACCGACTACGCGGACGAATGTCGAAGCTTTTTGAGATTACTGTTAATGATCGGGATGAGGCAGATTTAGAGATGATCGAGCAAGACCAAGAGGAGCCTGAGGGGTCTTCTAACTCGCAGCCATCGCGCCATCCTACCAGCAAATCTAGTAAGGTCAGACTATTAGAAAGTGTCCGAGTTGCTACTGTCGACAATTTCCAAGGAGAAGAGGCCAAGGTTATCATCATCTCCCTAGTCCGCAGCAACCTGCAGAACCGATGCGGATTCCTTAGTACATCAAATCGGATCAACGTGCTACTTTCGCGAGCTCAACACGGCATGTTTATCATTGGCAATTCAACTACTTACAGAAATGTACCTATGTGGTCAGAAGTCATCAATATGCTTCAAAAGGATGGCAATTTTGGCAGCCAATTGCAACTCCAGTGTCCTCGCCACCGTGACACCCCTATACTAGTATCACATCCGGATCATTTTCTACAATTCTCGCCTGAAGGTGGATGTAATCTCCCTTGTGATAGGCGCCTAGATTGTGGTCACATCTGCAAGAGTCGCTGTCACTCAGAGATACTCCATGACACCGTAAAGTGCCTCGAACCCTGTCCGAGACCGCAGAAAGGTTGCGATCATCCATGTCGGTTGGCATGTAGTAAAAAATGTCCCCCGCAATGCAACGAGATGCTTACCGAGCTCAACCTTATATTACCGTGTGGGCATATTGTATCGCGTGCGCAATGCTGGCAGGTTCAAAATCCTTCTCTCATGATATGCAAGGAGCTCGTTAAGAAGACAGTGCCTGGATGCCAGCATACTACAAAAGTTCCTTGTCATACAAATGTCAAGGCTGAAGATTACCGCTGTACAGAAAGGTGCAATAATCCTCGGCCGTGTGGACACAACTGCAAGAGCCTGTGCCATCAATGCAAAGAGCGTAAAAATGGCAAGGTAACCAAGGAGCATCACGAGATTTGCAGCCAGGTGTGCGGTCGCAAGTACACCACTTGTCAACACAGCTGTGCTTCACTATGCCACGCAGAGTCCAAATGCCCTCCTTGCTCGGCACAATGCGAAGTTCGCTGCAGTCATTCGAGATGTAGCAAGCCTTGCCAGGAGCCTTGCACCCCCTGTGCTGAACAGAGCTGTGCTTCTAGGTGTCCTCATACGAGATGTACAATGCCGTAAGCAACCCCTTCTTCAATTAGTTCTATCAATTTGGTGATATTTTACTTCTTATTTTCTTGGAAGATCTATCTAACATACCCCTTAGTTGCGCCGCCCCTTGCGACTGGGTGCCATGTTCCAAAAGATGTGAGAATAAATTGGCTTGCGGTCACCAATGTAAGTACATGTCAAAAAACTTATCTTGCACTATTTATCTAACATAGCTAGGCCCTTCAATATGTGGCGAGTCGTGTCCAAGTGTGAAGTACTGCCAAAAATGCTGTTCTCAGCAGATTGGCGCAACCGATGTAGATTTCATCATGGGTTATCAGTATCACGACATTGATCTCGACGAGGATCCTTGTATCTTCCCAGACTGTGGGCATTTCCTTACCAGGTCCAATATGGACGGCCTAATGGACCTGAAAGCCCATTACGAAATGTCACCTGACGACATTCCCGTCGCGATCCTTCGCTCATCCCAAGCATTCTCCATGGACGAAGTCAAAGCCTGCCCGAGCTGTCGCGGCTCCCTTCGAAACATCGCGCGCTACGGTCGAATAGTTCGCCGCGCTATTCTCGATGAGGCGACTAAGAAATTTGTCACTTGGTCTACTACTGAGTTCACGAACCTAGCTATGCGTCTCCTCAACGAGCAAGAGAAACTCGAAGACGCGCCGAAGCCGGATGGCCCAGTTACCCCAGCACCCGAGAAGAATAAAAAGAAGGTCCTTAGCTTTGGGAAATCACGAGCATTGCAACTCGACGTCGTACGCGGCTTTGTTGAGAAAGGTCGATATACCACCATCCACGCGCTATATCAACACATCGGCGCCTTCAGGAACAGAGTCAGTCGAGAAGAACAGCCTTTCCAGCGCGTAGCGGATTTTGTACAATATGCGAACCGACAGGAGCGGACGGACGGCCGGTTTACCTTTGACGAGTCCGTGATCCAGGCCAAAAACCACCTACAAGCGACAGCGCTCCTCATGAAGTGCGAGTTGGTCATGTTCCAGGACTTTACCCGGCTGTACCAAAGCTGGAAGGAGAAACCAGACGTTAAGATCAATCTGTCTCATCACTTCAAGGATTGCGAGGACCTGGTAACGCAGGCACGGGAATCACACCACCCGCGGCAGGAGGTCGAAGGCCATCTCTACTATGCGCATTTCTGCGCAATCGCGCGTGGCCTCAGCAGCACTGAGGCCGAGCCAGCTGCCATCGAGGCCCTGAAGACCAACGGCAAGGCACACCTGGACGCGGCGCGGGAGGTCATCGCGAGCCAACCATCGGCGGTGCTCCTCGGACCCGAGATCGACGCCGCGGAGAAGTTGTTCAACGACAGCGTCACATACACGGCCGTTTCAGCGGAGGAGATGCGCGCTGTATACCGGGCCATGGCGACCGAGTTCTCTGGCACCGGCCACTGGTATGTCTGCGAAAACAACCACCCATTTACCGTCGGTGAGTGCGGCATGCCCATGCAGCTGGCGCGGTGTCCCGAGTGCAACGCGCCCGTCGGGGGCCAGAACCACAATCCAGCTCAGGGCGTGAGGCACGCAGTTGACGTGGAAGAATTGGCGAGGGATGTTGGGAGGTTACATGTGTAGTGTATACATTTGGACTGGTGCGAGAAGAGGGTTAATGGACATCAGATTCATGTCGTGGCCTTATAGTTCGGTCCTAGCCTGAACTTCGCTTTGCTTATTTTCCGAGAAAGAAAGATCGAGTCCTGACGTAAGTGCCGACCAAGGTGTGTCTAGTGGGAGATGATACAAAAGCTGTATAGGAAAAGCATGTAGTCTATATTACTCCCGGCTTTATTACTACAGCTAGCTCCGTAACGTGGAGTAAATCTGATTTAACGAGCTTTCGCGCAAGGGGTATGCCTGGAGTGGTGTCCTTGACATTTCTTCCGTCCTCAAATAAGCCAAACATAACACAACAGTCTGACAGGCTGGACGTCCGGATATCAGTGGATTTGGGATTAGGACTCAGATTAATCATCGGACAAGTCTCTCTAGACCTTCGGAGCGAGCACAACATTAAGTACCTAGGTAGGTAAGCATTTATAGATAATTTCCACTGCACAGGAAACTATGACTCCCCCTGATCGTCGACATTAGTCGTCACACGCCTTTACCTTGGCACATATGGACAGTACAGTGTTCACCATTACAACTTCGTATACATACGGAACAGTCATTTTCAAATATATTTCCGTTTCCAAGCCATCCTGCATGCTCTGCAAAAAGGTCAACAGGGAGGGGTAAGACGATAAGTCCAGGGCGGACGAGTAAGAAAATACCTATCACGAAGACGACTCAACCACTGTGATACCGCGCATATTATAGTGAGGCTTTTTGATAACAAGAGATGCAGCCGGGTGTGATTGAAACTCTGACCGAGTTCAAGCCTCTAAAGATCGCCTGTTCCATAAAGACACTCATAGAAGGATACTTACGGAGCAGATACGACCAAGTTAGTTCAACTATTCTTGTTATTTCATATTGTATATAATATAATAGTTGGGTTACTACCTATTAGAGATACGCAGTTTCTCTTCTCTAGTAGGTTTACTAGTCAACAGGACAAGTTAACAGGACAACTAACGTAGCATCCTGACAGATTACGATGTCCCATTTTGTTCCCCCATAATCATGAGTCTACATGCTGACCGGCCTACAAGAAAATATACAATACAAGAAAAGGCTGACACAGATGACGAGTTCAGTACTCCCCCAAAAAATACCTGATCTTGATAGGGGTAGGTCATCTACGTCAGCTGGCGTACGTCTCCCAACATTTCGGTGAGGCCATTCTCTGACGACAGGACGAAACCCAAAAAGGGGGTTTTCTTTTTTTTTTCTTTTTTCTCTTTTCAAGGCGGTTTTCTTCGGGTAAATGCATCCACTCCCACCAATAAGCTCATAGGCCTTGGTGTACGTGTGATATCATTTGGTAGCTCTCACGTTGAGGGAAAATAAAACCGCGGCAGCGGCTGGCGGGCGTGCAGTGCATATTGGGCGTGTTACACGACCTCGAGTGTAAGTGTATAAAAGCCATTTATTTATTTATTTTTTCAATAAGAAAGGTCCACCGGCTGTCGCTTTCTTGCCTACCCATCTCTCTCTCTCTGTACATGACCTATCGTGTGTAGTTTCCGTGGTAGGTAGCAAGGCAACATCGCCGAGGGGAGGGGAGGAAGGGGGGGCGAAAGGGATGGTACTGCAACCCTACCTAGGTACCCAGCCTCGCATTAGACAGGTCCAGCCTGTACTCACCCATGGGAATGACTTCCGGTGGCGAGAGCCAGAGCCGGCGTTGTCCAACAGGTTTTCCCCTCCCATGAGCGTTTAGCATACTCTAGATCCCGTCAATACGAGAAGCGAGCACCGATGCTACTACAACGGTTGGAGGGCAAAATAGGTAGTATGCCTAGGTGCTATATGCGGCTGTAGATAAAACGATTGGTATCTCCTGCCGGCAGTCGTCCTCATGCCATCTGCAGGGGAGGGGGGCTATTGCATCTCGATGTGTCATCTCCCTTTCCACATATACGACGTAGCTGTATACCCGCAGTTGCGCAAACCAATTACTGTTGCAATACGGGTCTGTATTGCCTCGTTGCACTTAAAAATTCGAGATACGGCTAGGGAGGCTTGCAAGCCAACAGTTGGCACGGATATTCTCGGTGAGGCTGACCACGGAATGTGTTTTGCTCTCTACAGTCTTCAAGCATGGCTGGGGCGCGTTTCGATACTTAAGTAGACGTCCTCCAGCTTCGTCCTGGTGCTGGGAGTAATAGGGGTAGGGTACCTAGATAAACAGCCCAAAAAATCAAGACTCAGCCCCCCCCTTTTTTTTTGAATCACCTTGCTCCAGTCCAACTAGCAAGGCAGTCTGATAGTATGGCTAACGATGCCCCCGACCTCAAAAACGCCAATTATATGGCCGAGTCGTACTGCGCTTGTGCCATCGCCAACTTCGAGGGGCTCAGGCGCATCGACTTCCCCACGGGAAGTCGGCTGAGAGTAACCCTAGAAGAGCTCGACGGCCGCGTCCGGCGGCTCGAATCCATCGACGGGATTGCCCGGCCGCCGCCCATGCAGGAGCCCTCCTGGGACACGCTCACATGGCGCATCTCCCGACTCCCGCGCTCCGTGCCCGAGATGCCGGTCCCGAACCGCGTGCCGTCCTATATCCGCACCTCGCTGCCGCTCTTGAAGAGCACCGCCGAGGGCATGCCGGCCCCTGTCCCCGTGGCCTGGCCCGACGAGAGCAAGGTGGACGAGAGGGAGCTCCTGGGCCTGGTCGTCCAGTGGCTCTGCTACGTCGCCGGGCGGCGTTCCTTCCGAGCCAACAGCATCCCGTTCGAGGTGGGGGCCGTGTGCTCGCTCGCCCTCGACCTGTCCCTCAGCTTCGAGTCCAGGCCCGGACACCCCCTGAACCGAAGTCCACTTCCGATGCCAGGTCCCATTCCCACGGGACCCGGAGTCCCGGGGAGAGGCTGCTTTGGCCCCTGCGCCTGCTCGTATGAAAAGACTCGGTTGCGAGACGACCTGAGGTCCGTCCTGGACGAATATCACAGAGATTTCTTCCGTCGTCGTGGTGCGAGACGGCGGGTGGCTGGCTGGTTCAAAAAGCTAGCGTTCTGGAGACGGAAGCGCGTCGATGACGACGATGACGACGATGCGAGTACAATATCGAGACTGTCGTCGGACACCCTTGCTGCCTGAGCCCAGTGCTGGATGGAAAAGCTGGGACCTGAGGTCGGAGGCTTGTTTCCTTCAATCGGGCTCTCCTTTATATCGAAATAATGGTACCTAGAAACGAAATCAGTGAGCGTTTTAAGGCAGGGAAAAGAAACGATAAAAGGGAAAAAAGAGGACCGCCCCCTTGTTTTTTTTTCCTTGTTCCAGTTATACAGCCAGACTAGAAATACTCGGTTCGGTATTCTTGAAGACATAAACGTGGTCACGCGACCATCAGATTAATCCTCGGATATATTCCTATCCTCTCAATTCGTAGAACGTGGATAAATTTCAATGTTGAAAATGTCTAGCCTAGGGGCCTGTGAAGAGCACGAACGGATATATATTCTCATAAACTTCTCGGTCAGCCGAATAGCCTCTCCACCCCTTTCGAACAGAATGAAGAAAAAAACAAGTATCTAGGTCAGATTGAACGGTAGAGCACCTGAGACATATAAACCCACAACAGATTAATAATGCTAATACACACTACGCTGTAAACCCAAGTTCCCATGCCAAGAAAACGATATACATAAAAGCTCACTCACTTGTATCGTAAGACTACTCCTATCAACCCCCCACCCAAAAAGAAAAGCTCCTTCAGTCACAACAAACGTTCCTCGTTCGAACTTCTTTACATTTCCTCCTAATGTCGTAGAGCACATATCTTTAAATTCTCGGAGCGTGGGAAAAGGGGGGGGGACCATTAAATGGCAAATATTTCTTTGTCACATCTAATAAATACATTGCCGTTCATCAGGCGCTCTGTCCCTCTCCCTCTCCCTCTCCCTCTAGGATGTTATAACAACCCATCCCTCTCCGTCTTGGCCTCTGAAGCCTCATGCTACCTCCTTTTCGGGAAAGATCAGGTAGGTAGGTACCTGTATCATCGAGTCTCCCCACAGCAAGGGGGGGAGATCCGAAGAAAGCCTTCTTACATCCTATCTCCCCCCCCTTCTTCCCATCACAGCCTTCTCGGGTTTGGCTCACTTGGGACAACATCATGAAGAGGGGGTTCTATTTATCTCGGCTTCTGATATAATGTAATTTATACCTATTTACCTACCTACCTATATTGATATAAACATTTATACTCATTAATATTGGTATTTGCAAAGCAAGTATACAGAGAATTTGTGGTTTTATATATTGATGGATGGTACTTATCTTGATCTGCTTGGTTAGGTTTAGGCATGTCTGGTTGATCGGGAACCAATTATCGACGTACGAACTATACTAACCTAGGTTAACCTACATGGGTCAACACATGCATAAGAGATGAATATAACAATTGGGTGTTTTTATTCACTAACTAGCTGACCTAGCGCGCACGGGCCAAGGGGAAAAGCCCTTTATAAGGGCTTTTTTCCCCGTGTGAAGTAAGTAATGCAAAAACTGTGGCAGTATAGGGTAGTATTGTGTGTATGTAGAAAGATGGGGATCTAATTCAATAGTTCGCCTGTGGCTCACTAGAAATAGTCCCCTTATCTAACCTATCTAATCTACCTTATCTTATCTTATCTCATCTTTACAAGAAGGTGCACCCCCTACTCCGTAGTGCTTGCATCAGTAAGGGATTTTTTTTCTCGTTATCACACTTTTCTACCTCTCACGAGGGGGTGGTTTTTTTACGGTAGTCGGAGGTGTTTTTTAAGCCTTTCCTTTCTTTTTTATTTTAAGACCTCTAGGTATAGCTAGGCTTAATGCTATATACTTTAAGGTTTTAAAAAAAAAGAGAAAAAAAAATAAACATTGTTTAAGGCATAAGTTTAAGCAGTTATTAAGTTTTAATTATGGCCGGCTGCGTATAGCGCACGGTTAGGCTTTAAAAAAGCTTATGCTTTTAGCTAGACTTAAGCGTGGTTAGGTTTAATGCTATACGCTTAAACTAAGCCTTTAATATATGCGTTTAAACTACTTTTTTCGCTTATGTTAGCTTGTGTCACGGGGTCAGGGTGCGCGGACCATGTGAACCGGAAAGGAGTCCAAATTGACTACGAAGGGAGAAAAGGGAGAAAAACTAACGGAAGCACCTGGGGGCGCTGACCAGCCTATATACATGCGGACTCCTCACGTGACCGTGCGGAGTCGGTGATAACCCCTTACCTCCGCACCCAACTGTGCGGGGTCGGTGATAATCCCTCACCTCCACCTGCTGACTGGTATGGCACAGCCATACCGTCGACCCTGGGCCAGACCCGTGACAGCTTGTTATAGTAAATAAATAAGTGTTTTTATTTACTAACTAGCTGACTTAACGCGCACGGGCTAAAAAAAAAGCCTTTTATAAGGGCTTTTTTTTTCCCGTGTGAGGTAAGGGATTTTTTTTCTTATTATTACACTTTTTTACCTTTTACAAGAAGGTGGTTTTTTTACGGTAGTTAAAGGTGTTTTTTATTTTACTTGCTATCTTTTGGTTCTCGAGAGTTAGCGGTGCTTATAAGGCTGAAAGGATAAAAAAGAGGATCGTTAAAAGTAATGCTTTATTTTTTGCTTTTAATAGGAGTATAGGCAGCTATCGAGTTCTGGTCGTGGCCGGCTGCGCATAGCGCACGGCTAGGCCTTAAAGAGGCTTATGCTTTCAGCTAGACTTAAGCGTGGCTGGGCTTAGTGCCACACGCCTAGGCCAAGCCCCTAATACATGCGTTCAAACCACCTCTTTTGCTCGTGCCAGCTTGTTGTAGTGAATAAAACTATGTACTATGTTATCAATCTAGGTTAGCCCCTCCCTCTCGCCCGCCTCCGTTTTCGCTCCTTGCCTCTCTTTCTTATCCCCTCCCCTCCTCCCCCCAATATCAAGTATTTTCCGTCAAATCAAACGTGTAATTCCAGGCCTTAGGTAGTATGTAGGTTAGGTTAGCTAAACCTAGGTGATTGCGTGCCTCTTCTTTTTTCCTTTTCTGACTTGCACCTAGGTTATAGAGGTATTTAACATAGGTTTCTACGTTTTGTCAACTTCGTAGTATGTTGAGCTTCAGAATTGATACCACTCCACAACCCCCCCCCCCTTTTTTTTTTCTGTCCATTGACCTCACATGATCAACTAACCTACCGCTTTTCTCTCTCTCTCTCTCGCTTTAGTTTAACAGGAACTACATAAGACTTTGGCTTATCTATAGTAGGTTCTGTTCTTTTTTTTTCCTCTTCTCTTCTCTTATTTTCTCGTTGTCTCGTTCGAAGCCCGGAGCCCAATACCTCAACCTAGGAACCTCCTACCAACATCCGACTATGTAACACCAGAAACCAACTTACCCTCAAGCTACCTACGTATTGGCACACCTAACATTGCTATCTACCCAATCTAACTACACAGCAATACCAAAAAATACTCATCTTCTCTCCAAGTATTGAGCACGATAAGAAAACAGACGATATCCAGAGTTGATCCCCGATCTACATAGGTACTCCCATATCCACCAAATCCTCATCGGCCCACACTAACCCTCCTCTTCTCCCTTCTCCGTCTTAAACCCCGATCTTACTTAGGCCAGTTTATACCCTTGGTCCAAATCTATCTTCACTTCACTCTCTTTTCCATATAAAAAGGCTCTTTCAGTTCAAAATAAGCGCTAATGGTTTATTCCTTATTTATCTACTCATACTTGACCTAACCCTATCCCACCCTATTGAATCTCATTGAATCCACCCTGACCCAAATCAACCTATTGAAAACTAATCGCTATTCAAAACCTCCTCCCTTTTCCCTCAAATTCCGATAACCATTGGTTGTCCGTTTGCCCAATTTCTTTCCTTTTTTGGACAAGATAAAAGAGAAAGAGAAGCAAGGGACAGGAAGACCCCCAAGAAGCAAGTCAGTTAGGGGGCAGGTGTGAAAATAAAGAGAGGTGTGGTCCAAAAAATGGGAATAACGCCTGCCTTGTAACCTATGCCAACCCTATGCAATAACCTAAACCTGTTATTTTCCCCTCCTCTTCTTATCTTGCGGAAATCCGGCGACATAGCCTTTTTTTATGAGTTGAGTCATACGCAGGCAATGCCGGCTAGCAGTAGGTTCCTGGCAATACCCCTATTTTAGTGCACATCTGCTGTAAACGCATTACTCAGCCCCAGAAGCGTCATACCCAGGAACGCGAACAGGATGCTGAGATTCTGACTGTGGTTGAGACTGAGAC